>OU343163.1:36116957-38516957 GCA_910595825.1 Philhelius pedissequus
CGTTACATGGATTAAAAGGTGGCAGTTCCAAGATCACGAATATATAATTTTTAAGTCGCTGGGGCAAGTAGTTTAGCCGCAAATCGAATTTTAAGGGACAGAAAAAGTGTAAAGTTTGATGGGTCTAGGACGCATAGTTTAGCCGGAAAACGCGTTTAAAGATAAAAATGTCCAATTTTTTTAAAATTAGTTTTTCGTGTCATTCGTTACATGGATTAAAAGGTGGCAGTTCCAAGATCACGAATATATAATTTTTAAGTCGCTGGGGCAAGTAGTTTAGCCGCAAATCGAATTTTAAGGGACAGAAAAAGTGTAAAGTTTGATGGGTCTAGGACGCATAGTTTAGCCGGAAAACGCGTTTAAAGATAAAAATGTCCAATTTTATTAAAATTAGTTTTTCGTGTCATTCGTTACATGGATTAAAAGGTGGCAGTTCCAAGATCACGAATATATAATTTTTAAGTCGCTGGGGCAAGTAGTTTAGCCGCAAATCGAATTTTAAGGGACAGAAAAAGTGTAAAGTTTGATGGGTCTAGGACGCATAGTTTAGCCGGAAAACGCGTTTAAAGATAAAAATGTCCAATTTTTTTAAAATTAGTTTTTCGTGTCATTCGTTACATGGATTAAAAGGTGGCAGTTCCAAGATCACGAATATATAATTTTTAAGTCGCTGGGGCAAGTAGTTTAGCCGCAAATCGAATTTTTAGGGACAGAAAAAGTGTAAAGTTTGATGGGTCTAGGACGCATAGTTTAGCCGGAAAACGCGTTTAAAGATAAAAATGTCCAATTTTTTTAAAATTAGTTTTTCGTGTCATTCGTTACATGGATTAAAAGGTGGCAGTTCCAAGATCACGAATATATAATTTTTAAGTCGCTGGGGCAAGTAGCTTAGCCGCAAATCGAATTTTAAGGGACAGAAAAAGTGTAAAGTTTGATGGGTCTAGGACGCATAGTTTAGCCGGAAAACGCGTTTAAAGATAAAAATGTCCAATTTTTTTAAAATTAGTTTTTCGTGTCATTCGTTACATGGATTAAAAGGTGGCAGTTCCAAGATCACGAATATATAATTTTTAAGTCGCTGGGGCAAGTAGTTTAGCCGCAAATCGAATTTTTAGGGACAGAAAAAGTGTAAAGTTTGATGGGTCTAGGACGCATAGTTTAGCCGGAAAACGCGTTTAAAGATAAAAATGTCCAATTTTTTTAAAATTAGTTTTTCGTGTCATTCGTTACATGGATTAAAAGGTGGCAGTTCCATGATCACGAATATATAATTTTTAAGTCGCTGGGGCAGGTAGTTTAGCCGCAAATCGAATTTTAAGGGACAGATAAAATGTAAAGTTTGATGGGTCTAGGACGCATAGTTTAGCCGGAAAACGCGTTTAAAGATAAAAATGTCCAATTTTTTTAAAATTAGTTTTTCGTGTCATTCGTTACATGGATTAAAAGGTGGCAGTTCCAAGATCACGAATATATAATTTTTAAGTCGCTGGGGCAAGTAGTTTAGCCGCAAATCGAATTTTTAGGGACAGAAAAAGTGTAAAGTTTGATGGGTCTAGGACGCATAGTTTAGCCGGAAAACGCGTTTAAAGATAAAAATGTCCAATTTTTTTAAAATTAGTTTTTCGTGTCATTCGTTACATGGATTAAAAGGTGGCAGTTCCAAGATCACGAATATATAATTTTTAAGTCGCTGGGGCAAGTAGTTTAGCCGCAAATCGAATTTTAAGGGACAGAAAAAGTGTAAAGTTTGATGGGTCTAGGACGCATAGTTTAGCCGGAAAACGCGTTTAAAGATAAAAATGTCCAATTTTTTTAAAATTAGTTTTTCGTGTCATTCGTTACATGGATTAAAAGGTGGCAGTTCCAAGATCACGAATATATAATTTTTAAGTCGCTGGGGCAAGTAGTTTAGCCGCAAATCGAATTTTTAGGGACAGAAAAAGTGTAAAGTTTAATGGGTCTAGGACGCATAGTTTAGCCGGAAAACGCGTTTAAAGATAAAAATGTCCAATTTTTTTAAAATTAGTTTTTCGTGTCATTCGTTACATGGATTAAAAGGTGGCAGTTCCATGATCACGAATATATAATTTTTAAGTCGCTGGGGCAGGTAGTTTAGCCGCAAATCGAATTTTAAGGGACAGATAAAATGTAAAGTTTGATGGGTCTAGGACGCATAGTTTAGCCGGAAAACGCGTTTAAAGATAAAAATGTCCAATTTTTTTAAAATTAGTTTTTCGTGTCATTCGTTACATGGATTAAAAGGTGGCAGTTCCATGATCACGAATATATAATTTTTAAGTCGCTGGGGCAAGTAGTTTAGCCGCAAATCGAATTTTAAGGGACAGAAAAAGTGTAAAGTTTGATGGGTCTAGGACGCATAGTTTAGCCGGAAAACGCGTTTAAAGATAAAAATGTCCAATTTTTTTAAAATTAGTTTTTCGTGTCATTCGTTACATGGATTAAAAGGTGGCAGTTCCAAGATCACGAATATATAATTTTTAAGTCGCTGGGGCAAGTAGTTTAGCCGCAAATCGAATTTTTAGGGACAGAAAAAGTGTAAAGTTTGATGGGTCTAGGACGCATAGTTTAGCCGGAAAACGCGTTTAAAGATAAAAATGTCCAATTTTTTTAAAATTAGTTTTTCGTGTCATTCGTTACATGGATTAAAAGGTGGCAGTTCCAAGATCACGAATATATAATTTTTAAGTCGCTGGGGCAAGTAGTTTAGCCGCAAATCGAATTTTAAGGGACAGATAAAATGTAAAGTTTGATGGGTCTAGGACGCATAGTTTAGCCGGAAAACGCGTTTAAAGATAAAAATGTCCAATTTTTTTAAAATTAGTTTTTCGTGTCATTCGTTACATGGATTAAAAGGTGGCAGTTCCAAGATCACGAATATATAATTTTTAAGTCGCTGGGGCAAGTAGTTTAGCCGCAAATCGAATTTTTAGGGACAGAAAAAGTGTAAAGTTTGATGGGTCTAGGACGCATAGTTTAGCCGGAAAACGCGTTTAAAGATAAAAATGTCCAATTTTTTTAAAATTAGTTTTTCGTGTCATTCGTTACATGGATTAAAAGGTGGCAGTTCCAAGATCACGAATATATAATTTTTAAGTCGCTGGGGCAAGTAGTTTAGCCGCAAATCGAATTTTAAGGGACAGAAAAAGTGTAAAGTTTGATGGGTCTAGGACGCATAGTTTAGCCGGAAAACGCGTTTAAAGATAAAAATGTCCAATTTTTTTAAAATTAGTTTTTCGTGTCATTCGTTACATGGATTAAAAGGTGGCAGTTCCAAGATCACGAATATATAATTTTTAAGTCGCTGGGGCAAGTAGTTTAGCCGCAAATCGAATTTTTAGGGACAGAAAAAGTGTAAAGTTTGATGGGTCTAGGACGCATAGTTTAGCCGGAAAACGCGTTTAAAGATAAAAATGTCCAATTTTTTTAAAATTAGTTTTTCGTGTCATTCGTTACATGGATTAAAAGGTGGCAGTTCCAAGATCACGAATATATAATTTTTAAGTCGCTGGGGCAAGTAGTTTAGCCGCAAATCGAATTTTTAGGGACAGAAAAAGTGTAAAGTTTGATGGGTCTAGGACGCATAGTTTAGCCGGAAAACGCGTTTAAAGATAAAAATGTCCAATTTTTTTAAAATTAGTTTTTCGTGTCATTCGTTACATGGATTAAAAGGTGGCAGTTCCAAGATCACGAATATATAATTTTTAAGTCGCTGGGGCAAGTAGTTTAGCCGCAAATCGAATTTTAAGGGACAGATAAAATGTAAAGTTTGATGGGTCTAGGACGCATAGTTTAGCCGGAAAACGCGTTTAAAGATAAAAATGTCCAATTTTTTTAAAATAAGTTTTTCATGTCATTCGTTACATGGATTAAAAGGTGGCAGTTCCAAGATCACGAATATATAATTTTTAAGTCGCTGGGGCAAGTAGTTTAGCCGCAAATCGAATTTTAAGGGACAGAAAAAGTGTAAAGTTTGATGGGTCTAGGACGCATAGTTTAGCCGGAAAACGCGTTTAAAGATAAAAATGTCCAATTTTTTTAAAATTAGTTTTTCGTGTCATTCGTTACATGGATTAAAAGGTGGCAGTTCCAAGATCACGAATATATAATTTTTAAGTCGCTGGGGCAAGTAGTTTAGCCGCAAATCGAATTTTAAGGGACAGAAAAAGTGTAAAGTTTGATGGGTCTAGGACGCATAGTTTAGCCGGAAAACGCGTTTAAAGATAAAAATGTCCAATTTTTTTAAAATTAGTTTTTCGTGTCATTCGTTACATGGATTAAAAGGTGGCAGTTCCAAGATCACGAATATATAATTTTTAAGTCGCTGGGGCAAGTAGTTTAGCCGCAAATCGAATTTTAAGGGACAGAAAAAGTGTAAAGTTTGATGGGTCTAGGACGCATAGTTTAGCCGGAAAACGCGTTTAAAGATAAAAATGTCCAATTTTTTTAAAATTAGTTTTTCGTGTCATTCGTTACATGGATTAAAAGGTGGCAGTTCCAAGATCACGAATATATAATTTTTAAGTCGCTGGGGCAAGTAGTTTAGCCGCAAATCGAATTTTAAGGGACAGAAAAAGTGTAAAGTTTGATGGGTCTAGGACGCATAGTTTAGCCGGAAAACGCGTTTAAAGATAAAAATGTCCAATTTTTTTAAAATTAGTTTTTCGTGTCATTCGTTACATGGATTAAAAGGTGGCAGTTCCAAGATCACGAATATATAATTTTTAAGTCGCTGGGGCAAGTAGTTTAGCCGCAAATCGAATTTTTAGGGACAGAAAAAGTGTAAAGTTTGATGGGTCTAGGACGCATAGTTTAGCCGGAAAACGCGTTTAAAGATAAAAATGTCCAATTTTTTTAAAATTAGTTTTTCGTGTCATTCGTTACATGGATTAAAAGGTGGCAGTTCCATGATCACGAATATATAATTTTTAAGTCGCTGGGGCAGGTAGTTTAGCCGCAAATCGAATTTTAAGGGACAGATAAAATGTAAAGTTTGATGGGTCTAGGACGCATAGTTTAGCCGGAAAACGCGTTTAAAGATACAAATGTCCAATTTTTTTAAAATTAGTTTTTCGTGTCATTCGTTACATGGATTAAAAGGTGGCAGTTCCAAGATCACGAATATATAATTTTTAAGTCGCTGGGGCAAGTAGTTTAGCCGCAAATCGAATTTTTAGGGACAGAAAAAGTGTAAAGTTTGATGGGTCTAGGACGCATAGTTTAGCCGGAAAACGCGTTTAAAGATAAAAATGTCCAATTTTTTTAAAATTAGTTTTTCGTGTCATTCGTTACATGGATTAAAAGGTGGCAGTTCCAAGATCACGAATATATAATTTTTAAGTCGCTGGGGCAAGTAGTTTAGCCGCAAATCGAATTTTAAGGGACAGAAAAAGTGTAAAGTTTGATGGGTCTAGGACGCATAGTTTAGCCGGAAAACGCGTTTAAAGATAAAAATGTCCAATTTTTTTAAAATTAGTTTTTCGTGTCATTCGTTACATGGATTAAAAGGTGGCAGTTCCAAGATCACGAATATATAATTTTTAAGTCGCTGGGGCAAGTAGTTTAGCCGCAAATCGAATTTTAAGGGACAGAAAAAGTGTAAAGTTTGATGGGTCTAGGACGCATAGTTTAGCCGGAAAACGCGTTTAAAGATAAAAATGTCCAATTTTTTTAAAATTAGTTTTTCGTGTCATTCGTTACATGGATTAAAAGGTGGCAGTTCCAAGATCACGAATATATAATTTTTAAGTCGCTGGGGCAAGTAGTTTAGCCGCAAATCGAATTTTAAGGGACAGAAAAAGTGTAAAGTTTGATGGGTCTAGGACGCATAGTTTAGCCGGAAAACGCGTTTAAAGATAAAAATGTCCAATTTTTTTAAAATTAGTTTTTCGTGTCATTCGTTACATGGATTAAAAGGTGGCAGTTCCAAGATCACGAATATATAATTTTTAAGTCGCTGGGGCAAGTAGTTTAGCCGCAAATCGAATTTTAAGGGACAGAAAAAGTGTAAAGTTTGATGGCTCTAGGACGCATAGTTTAGCCGGAAAACGCGTTTAAAGATAAAAATGTCCAATTTTTTTAAAATTAGTTTTTCGTGTCATTCGTTACATGGATTAAAAGGTGGCAGTTCCAAGATCACGAATATATAATTTTTAAGTCGCTGGGGCAAGTAGTTTAGCCGCAAATCGAATTTTTAGGGACAGAAAAAGTGTAAAGTTTGATGGGTCTAGGACGCATAGTTTAGCCGGAAAACGCGTTTAAAGATAAAAATGTCCAATTTTTTTAAAATTAGTTTTTCGTGTCATTCGTTACATGGATTAAAAGGTGGCAGTTCCATGATCACGAATATATAATTTTTAAGTCGCTGGGGCAGGTAGTTTAGCCGCAAATCGAATTTTAAGGGACAGATAAAGTGTAAAGTTTGATGGGTCTAGGACGCATAGTTTAGCCGGAAAACGCGTTTAAAGATAAAAATGTCCAATTTTTTTAAAATTAGTTTTTCGTGTCATTCGTTACATGGATTAAAAGGTGGCAGTTCCAAGATCACGAATATATAATTTTTAAGTCGCTGGGGCAAGTAGTTTAGCCGCAAATCGAATTTTTAGGGACAGAAAAAGTGTAAAGTTTGATGGGTCTAGGACGCATAGTTTAGCCGGAAAACGCGTTTAAAGATAAAAATGTCCAATTTTTTTAAAATTAGTTTTTCGTGTCATTCTTTACATAGATTAAAAGGTGGCAGTTCCAAGATCACGAATATATAATTTTTAAGTCGCTGGGGCAAGTAGTTTAGCCGCAAATCGAATTTTAAGGGACAGAAAAAGTGTAAAGTTTGATGGGTCTAGGACGCATAGTTTAGCCGGAAAACGCGTTTAAAGATAAAAATGTCCAATTTTTTTAAAATTAGTTTTTCGTGTCATTCGTTACATGGATTAAAAGGTGGCAGTTCCAAGATCACGAATATATAATTTTTAAGTCGCTGGGGCAAGTAGTTTAGCCGCAAATCGAATTTTAAGGGACAGAAAAAGTGTAAAGTTTGATGGGTCTAGGACGCATAGTTTAGCCGGAAAACGCGTTTAAAGATAAAAATGTCCAATTTTTTTAAAATTAGTTTTTCGTGTCTTTCGTTACATGGATTAAAAGGTGGCAGTTCCAAGATCACGAATATATAATTTTTAAGTCGCTGGGGCAAGTAGTTTAGCCGCAAATCGAATTTTAAGGGACAGAAAAAGTGTAAAGTTTGATGGGTCTAGGACGCATAGTTTAGCCGGAAAACGCGTTTAAAGATAAAAATGTCCAATTTTTTTAAAATTAGTTTTTCGTGTCATTCGTTACATGGATTAAAAGGTGGCAGTTCCAAGATCACGAATATATAATTTTTAAGTCGCTGGGGCAAGTAGTTTAGCCGCAAATCGAATTTTTAGGGACAGAAAAAGTGTAAAGTTTGATGGGTCTAGGACGCATAGTTTAGCCGGAAAACGCGTTTAAAGATAAAAATGTCCAATTTTTTTAAAATTAGTTTTTCGTGTCATTCGTTACATGGATTAAAAGGTGGCAGTTCCATGATCACGAATATATAATTTTTAAGTCGCTGGGGCAGGTAGTTTAGCCGCAAATCGAATTTTAAGGGACAGATAAAATGTAAAGTTTGATGGGTCTAGGACGCATAGTTTAGCCGGAAAACGCGTTTAAAGATAAAAATGTCCAATTTTTTTAAAATTAGTTTTTCGTGTCATTCGTTACATGGATTAAAAGGTGGCAGTTCCAAGATCACGAATATATAATTTTTAAGTCGCTGGGGCAAGTAGTTTAGCCGCAAATCGAATTTTTAGGGACAGAAAAAGTGTAAAGTTTGATGGGTCTAGGACGCATAGTTTAGCCGGAAAACGCGTTTAAAGATAAAAATGTCCAATTTTTTTAAAATTAGTTTTTCGTGTCATTCGTTACATGGATTAAAAGGTGGCAGTTCCAAGATCACGAATATATAATTTTTAAGTCGCTGGGGCAAGTAGTTTAGCCGCAAATCGAATTTTAAGGGACAGAAAAAGTGTAAAGTTTGATGGGTCTAGGACGCATAGTTTAGCCGGAAAACGCGTTTAAAGATAAAAATGTCCAATTTTTTTAAAATTAGTTTTTCGTGTCATTCGTTACATGGATTAAAAGGTGGCAGTTCCAAGATCACGAATATATAATTTTTAAGTCGCTGGGGCAAGTAGTTTAGCCGCAAATCGAATTTTAAGGGACAGAAAAAGTGTAAAGTTTGATGGGTCTAGGACGCATAGTTTAGCCGGAAAACGCGTTTAAAGATAAAAATGTCCAATTTTTTTAAAATTAGTTTTTCGTGTCATTCGTTACATGGATTAAAAGGTGGCAGTTCCAAGATCACGAATATATAATTTTTAAGTCGCTGGGGCAAGTAGTTTAGCCGCAAATCGAATTTTAAGGGACAGAAAAAGTGTAAAGTTTGATGGGTCTAGGACGCATAGTTTAGCCGGAAAACGCGTTTAAAGATAAAAATGTCCAATTTTTTTAAAATTAGTTTTTCGTGTCATTCGTTACATGGATTAAAAGGTGGCAGTTCCAAGATCACGAATATATAATTTTTAAGTCGCTGGGGCAAGTAGTTTAGCCGCAAATCGAATTTTAAGGGACAGAAAAAGTGTAAAGTTTGATGGGTCTAGGACGCATAGTTTAGCCGGAAAACGCGTTTAAAGATAAAAATGTCCAATTTTTTTAAAATTAGTTTTTCGTGTCATTCGTTACATGGATTAAAAGGTGGCAGTTCCAAGATCACGAATATATAATTTTTAAGTCGCTGGGGCAAGTAGTTTAGCCGCAAATCGAATTTTTAGGGACAGAAAAAGTGTAAAGTTTGATGGGTCTAGGACGCATAGTTTAGCCGGAAAACGCGTTTAAAGATAAAAATGTCCAATTTTTTTAAAATTAGTTTTTCGTGTCATTCGTTACATGGATTAAAAGGTGGCAGTTCCATGATCACGAATATATAATTTTTAAGTCGCTGGGGCAGGTAGTTTAGCCGCAAATCGAATTTTAAGGGACAGATAAAATGTAAAGTTTGATGGGTCTAGGACGCATAGTTTAGCCGGAAAACGCGTTTAAAGATAAAAATGTCCAATTTTTTTAAAATTAGTTTTTCGTGTCATTCGTTACATGGATTAAAAGGTGGCAGTTCCAAGATCACGAATATATAATTTTTAAGTCGCTGGGGCAAGTAGTTTAGCCGCAAATCGAATTTTTAGGGACAGAAAAAGTGTAAAGTTTGATGGGTCTAGGACGCATAGTTTAGCCGGAAAACGCGTTTAAAGATAAAAATGTCCAATTTTTTTAAAATTAGTTTTTCGTGTCATTCTATACATAGATTAAAAGGTGGCAGTTCCAAGATCACGAATATATAATTTTTAAGTCGCTGGGGCAAGTAGTTTAGCCGCAAATCGAATTTTAAGGGACAGAAAAAGTGTAAAGTTTGATGGGTCTAGGACGCATAGTTTAGCCGGAAAACGCGTTTAAAGATAAAAATGTCCAATTTTTTTAAAATTAGTTTTTCGTGTCATTCGTTACATGGATTAAAAGGTGGCAGTTCCAAGATCACGAATATATAATTTTTAAGTCGCTGGGGCAAGTAGTTTAGCCGCAAATCGAATTTTAAGGGACAGAAAAAGTGTAAAGTTTGATGGGTCTAGGACGCATAGTTTAGCCGGAAAACGCGTTTAAAGATAAAAATGTCCAATTTTTTTAAAATTAGTTTTTCGTGTCTTTCGTTACATGGATTAAAAGGTGGCAGTTCCAAGATCACGAATATATAATTTTTAAGTCGCTGGGGCAAGTAGTTTAGCCGCAAATCGAATTTTAAGGGACAGAAAAAGTGTAAAGTTTGATGGGTCTAGGACGCATAGTTTAGCCGGAAAACGCGTTTAAAGATAAAAATGTCCAATTTTTTTAAAATTAGTTTTGCGTGTCATTCGTTACTTGGATTAAAAGGTGGCAGTTCCAAGATCACGAATATATAATTTTTAAGTCGCTGGGGCAAGTAGTTTAGCCGCAAATCGAATTTTAAGGGACAGAAAAAGTGTAAAGTTTGATGGGTCTAGGACGCATAGTTTAGCCGGAAAACGCGTTTAAAGATAAAAATGTCCAATTTTTTTAAAATTAGTTTTTCGTGTCATTCGTTACATGGATTAAAAGGTGGCAGTTCCAAGATCACGAATATATAATTTTTAAGTCGCTGGGGCAAGTAGTTTAGCCGCAAATCGAATTTTTAGGGACAGAAAAAGTGTAAAGTTTGATGGGTCTAGGACGCATAGTTTAGCCGGAAAACGCGTTTAAAGATAAAAATGTCCAATTTTTTTAAAATTAGTTTTTCGTGTCATTCGTTACATGGATTAAAAGGTGGCAGTTCCAAGATCACGAATATATAATTTTTAAGTCGCTGGGGCAAGTAGTTTAGCCGCAAATCGAATTTTTAGGGACAGAAAAAGTGTAAAGTTTGATGGGTCTAGGACGCATAGTTTAGCCGGAAAACGCGTTTAAAGATAAAAATGTCCAATTTTTTTAAAATTAGTTTTTCGTGTCATTCGTTACATGGATTAAAAGGTGGCAGTTCCAAGATCACGAATATATAATTTTTAAGTCGCTGGGGCAAGTAGTTTAGCCGTAAATCGAATTTTAAGGGACAGAAAAAGTGTAAAGTTTGATGGGCCTAGGACGCATAGTTTAGCCGGAAAACGCGTTTAAAGATAAAAATGTCCAATTTTTTAAAATTAGTTTTTCGTGTCATTCGTTACATGGATTAAAAGGTGGCAGTTCCAAGATCACGAATATATAATTTTTAAGTCGCTGGGGCAAGTAGTTTAGCCGCAAATCGAATTTTTAGGGACAGAAAAAGTGTAAAGTTTGATGGGTCTAGGACGCATAGTTTAGCCGGAAAACGCGTTTAAAGATAAAAATGTCCAATTTTTTTAAAATTAGTTTTTCGTGTCATTCGTTACATGGATTGAAAGGTGGCAGTTCCAAGATCACGAATATATAATTTTTAAGTCGCTGGGGCAAGTAGTTTAGCCGCAAATCGAATTTTAAGGGACAGAAAAAGTGTAAAGTTTGATGGGTCTAGGACGCATAGTTTAGCCGGAAAACGCGTTTAAAGATAAAAATGTCCAATTTTTTTAAAATTAGTTTTTCGTGTCATTCGTTACATGGATTAAAAGGTGGCAGTTCCAAGATCACGAATATATAATTTTTAAGTCGCTGGGGCAAGTAGTTTAGCCGCAAATCGAATTTTTAGGGACAGAAAAAGTGTAAAGTTTGATGGGTCTAGGACGCATAGTTTAGCCGGAAAACGCGTTTAAAGATAAAAATGTCCAATTTTTTTAAAATTAGTTTTTCGTGTCATTCGTTACATGGATTAAAAGGTGGCAGTTCCAAGATCACGAATATATAATTTTTAAGTCGCTGGGGCAAGTAGTTTAGCCGCAAATCGAATTTTTAGGGACAGAAAAAGTGTAAAGTTTGATGGGTCTAGGACGCATAGTTTAGCCGGAAAACGCGTTTAAAGATAAAAATGTCCAATTTTTTTAAAATTAGTTTTTCGTGTCATTCGTTACATGGATTAAAAGGTGGCAGTTCCAAGATCACGAATATATAATTTTTAAGTCGCTGGGGCAAGTAGTTTAGCCGCAAATCGAATTTTTAGGGACAGAAAAAGTGTAAAGTTTGATGGGTCTAGGACGCATAGTTTAGCCGGAAAACGCGTTTAAAGATAAAAATGTCCAATTTTTTTAAAATTAGTTTTTCGTGTCATTCGTTACATGGATTAAAAGGTGGCAGTTCCAAGATCACGAATATATAATTTTTAAGTCGCTGGGGCAAGTAGTTTAGCCGCAAATCGAATTTTTAGGGACAGAAAAAGTGTAAAGTTTGATGGGTCTAGGACGCATAGTTTAGCCGGAAAACGCGTTTAAAGATAAAAATGTCCAATTTTTTTAAAATTAGTTTTTCGTGTCATTCGTTACATGGATTAAAAGGTGGCAGTTCCAAGATCACGAATATATAATTTTTAAGTCGCTGGGGCAAGTAGTTTAGCCGCAAATCGAATTTTAAGGGACAGAAAAAGTGTAAATTTTGATGGGTCTAGGACGCATAGTTTAGCCGGAAAACGCGTTTAAAGATAAAAATGTCCAATTTTTTTAAAATTAGTTTTTCGCGTCATTCGTTACATGGATTAAAAGGTGGCAGTTCCAAGATCACGAATATATAATTTTTAAGTCGCTGGGGCAAGTAGTTTAGCCGCAAATCGAATTTTAAGGGACAGAAAAAGTGTAAAGTTTGATGGGTCTAGGACGCATAGTTTAGCCGGAAAACGCGTTTAAAGATAAAAATGTCCAATTTTTTTAAAATTAGTTTTTCGTATCATTCGTTACATGGATTAAAAGGTGGCAGTTCCAAGATCACGAATATATAATTTTTAAGTCGCTGGGGCAAGTAGTTTAGCCGCAAATCGAATTTTAAGGGACAGAAAAAGTGTAAAGTTTGATGGGTCTATAACGCATAGTTTAGCCGGAAAACGCGTTTAAGAATAAAAATGTCCAATTTTTTTAAAATTAGTTTTTCGTGTCATTCGTTACATTAATTAAAAGGTGGCAGTTCCAAGATCACGAATATATAATTTTTAAGTCGCTGGGGCAAGTAGTTTAGCCGCAAATCGAATTTTAAGGGACAGAAAAAGTGTAAAGTTTGATGGGTCTAGGACGCATAGTTTAGCCGGAAAATGCGTTTAAAGATAAAAATGTCCAATTTTTTTAAAATTAGTTTTTCGTGTCATTCGTTACATGGATTAAAAGGTGGCAGTTCCAAGATCACGAATATATAATTTTTAAGTCGCTGGGGCAAGTAGTTTAGCCGCAAATCGAATTTTAAGGGACAGAAAAAGTGTAAATTTTGATGGGTCTAGGACGCATAGTTTAGCCGGAAAA
This sequence comes from Philhelius pedissequus, assembly GCA_910595825.1. Taxonomy (NCBI): domain Eukaryota; kingdom Metazoa; phylum Arthropoda; class Insecta; order Diptera; family Syrphidae; genus Philhelius; species Philhelius pedissequus. Next base: position 36,129,959 of record OU343163.1, read on the forward strand.
CGCGTTTAAAGATAAAAATGTCCAATTTTTTTAAAATAAGTTTTTCGTGTCATTCGTTACATGGATTAAAAGGTGGCAGTTCCAAGATCACGAATATATAATTTTTAAGTCGCTGGGGCAAGTAGTTTAGCCGCAAATCGAATTTTAAGGGACAGAAAAAGTGTAAAGTTTGATGGGTCTAGGACGCATAGTTTAGCCGGAAAACGCGTTTAAAGATAAAAATGTCCAATTTTTTTAAAATTAGTTGTTCGTGTCATTCGTTACATGGATGAAAAGATGGCAGTTCCAAGATCACGAATATATAATTTTTAAGTCGCTGGGGCAAGTAGTTTAGCCGCAAATCGAATTTTAAGGGACAGAAAAAGTGTAAAGTTTGATGGGTCTAGGACGCATAGTTTAGCCGGAAAACGCGTTTAAAGATAAAAATGTCCAAATTTTTTAAAATTAGTTTTTCCTGTCATTCGTTACATGGATTAAAAGGTGGCAGTTCCAAGATCACGAATATATAATTTTTAAGTCGCTGGGGCAAGTAGTTTAGCCGCAAATCGAATTTTAAGGGACAGAAAAAGTGTAAAGTTTGATGGGTCTAGGACGCATAGTTTAGCCGGAAAACGCGTTTAAAGATAAAAATGTCCAAATTTTTTAAAATTAGTTTTTCGTGTCATTCGTTACATGGAAGAAAAGATGGCAGTTCCAAGATCACGAATATATAATTTTTAAGTCGCTGGGGCAAGTAGTTTAGCCGCAAATCGAATTTTAAGGGACAGAAAAAGTGTAAAGTTTGATGGGTCTAGGACGCATAGTTTAGCCGGAAAACGCGTTTAAAGATAAAAATGTCCAAATTTTTTAAAATTAGTTTTTCGTGTCATTCGTTACATGGATTAAAAGGTGGCAGTTCCAATAATTTTTAAGTCGCTGGGGCAAGTAGTTTAGCCGCAAATCGAATTTTAAGGGACAGAAAAAGTGTAAAGTTTGATGGGTCTAGGACGCATAGTTTAGCCGGAAAACGCGTTTGAAGATAAAAATGTCCAAATTTTTTAAAATTAGTTTTTCGTGTCATTCGTTACATGGATTAAAAGGTGGCAGTTCCAAGATCACGAATATATAATTTTTAAGTCGCTGGGGCAAGTAGTTTAGCCGCAAATCGAATTTTAAGGGACAGAAAAAGTGTAAAGTTTGATGGGTCTAAGACGCATAGTTTAGCCGGAAAACGCGTTTAAAGATAAAAATGTCCAATTTTTTTAAAATTAGTTTTTCGTGTCATTCGTTACATGGATTAAAAGGTGGCAGTTCCAAGATCACGAATATATAATTTTTAAGTCGCTGGGGTAAGTAGTTTAGCCGCAAATTGAATTTTAAGGGACAGATAAAATGTAAAGTTTGATGGGTCTAGGACGCATAGTTTAGCCGGAAAACGCGTTTAAAGATAAAAATGTCCAATTTTTTTAAAATTAGTTTTTCGTGTCATTCGTTACATGGATTAAAAGGTGGCAGTTCCAAGATCACGAATATATAATTTTTAAGTCGCTGGGGCAAGTAGTTTAGCCGCAAATCGAATTTTAAGGGACAGAAAAAGTGTAAAGTTTGATGGTCTAGGACGCATAGTTTAGCCGGAAAACGCGTTTAAAGATAAAAATGTCCAATTTTTTTAAAATTAGTTTTTCGTGTCATTCGTTACATGGATTAAAAGGTGGCAGTTCCAAGATCACGAATATATAATTTTTAAGTCGCTGGGGCAAGTAGTTTAGCCGCAAATCGAATTTTAAGGGACAGAAAAAGTGTAAAGTTTGATGGGTCTAGGACGCATAGTTTAGCCGGAAAACGCGTTTAAAGATAAAAATGTCCAATTTTTTTAAAATTAGTTTTTCGTGTCATTCGTAACATGGATTAAAAGGTGGCAGTTCCAAGATCACGAATATATAATTTTTAAGTCGCTGGGGCAAGTAGTTTAGCCGCAAATCGAATTTTAAGGGACAGAAAAAGTGTAAAGTTTGATGGGTCTATAACGCATAGTTTAGCCGGAAAACGCGTTTAAGAATAAAAATGTCCAATTTTTTTAAAATTAGTTTTTCGTGTCATTCGTTACATTAATTAAAAGGTGGCAGTTCCAAGATCACGAATATATAATTTTTAAGTCGCTGGGGCAAGTAGTTTAGCCGCAAATCGAATTTTAAGGGACAGAAAAAGTGTAAAGTTTGATGGGTCTAGGACGCATAGTTTAGCCGGAAAACGCGTTTAAAGATAAAAATGTCCAATTTTTTTAAAATTAGTTTTTCGTGTCATTCGTTACATGGATTAAAAAAAGGCAGTTCCAAGATCACGAATATATAATTTTTAAGTCGCTGGGGCAAGTAGTTTAGCCGCAAATCGAATTTTAAGGGACAGAAAAAGTGTAAAGTTTGATGGGTCTAGGGCGCATAGTTTAGCCGGAAAACGCGTTTAAAGATAAAAATGTCCAATTTTTTTAAAATTAGTTTTTCGTGTCATTCGTTACATGGATTAAAAGGTGGCAGTTCCAAGATCACGAATATATAATTTTTAAGTCGCTCGGGCAAGTAGTTTAGCCGCAAATCGAATTTAAAGGGACAGAAAAAGTGTAAAGTTTGATGGGTCTAGGACGCATAGTTTAGCCGGAAAACGCGTTTAAAGATAAAAATGTCCAATTTTTTTAAAATTAGTTTTTCGTGTCATTCGTTACATGGATTAAAAGGTGGCAGTTCCAAGATCACGAATATATAATTTTTAAGTCGCTGGGGCAAGTAGTTTAGCCGCAAATCGAATTTTAAGGGACAGAAAAAGTGTAAAGTTTGATGGGTCTAGGACGCATAGTTTAGCCGGAAAACGCGTTTAAAGATAAAAATGTCCAATTTTTTTTAAATTAGTTTTTCGTGTCATTCGTTACATGGATTAAAAGGTGGCAGTTCCAAGATCACGAATATATAATTTTTAAGTCGCTGGGGCAAGTAGTTTAGCCGCAAATCGAATTTTAAGGGACAGATAAAATGTAAAGTTTGATGGGTCTAGGACGCATAGTTTAGCGGGAAAACGCGTTTAAAGATAAAAATGTCCAATTTTTTTAAAATTAGTTTTTCGTGTCATTCGTTACATGGATTAAAAGGTGGCAGTTCCAAGATCACGAATATATAATTTTTAAGTCGCTCGGGCAAGTAGTTTAGCCGCAAATCGAATTTTAAGGGACAGAAAAAGTGTAAAGTTTGATGGGTCTAGGACGCATAGTTTAGCCGGAAAACGCGTTTAAAGATAAAAATGTCCAATTTTTTTAAAATTAGTTTTTCGTGTCATTCGTTACATGGATTAAAAGGTGGCAGTTCCAAGATCACGAATATATAATTTTTAAGTCGCTAGGGCAAGTAGTTTAGCCGCAAATCGAATTTTAAGGGACAGAAAGAGTGTAAAGTTTGATGGGTCTAGGACGCATAGTTTAGCCGGAAAACGCGTTTAAAGATAAAAATGTCCAATTTTTTTAAAATTAGTTTTTCGTGTCATTCGTTACATGGATTAAAAGGTGGCAGTTCCAAGATCACGAATATATAATTTTTAAGTCGCTGGGGCAAGTAGTTTAGCCGCAAATCGAATTTTAAGGGACAGAAAAAGTGTAAAGTTTGATGGGTCTAGGACGCATAGTTTAGCCGGAAAACGCGTTTAAAGATAAAAATGTCCAATTTTTTTAAAATTAGTTTTTCGTGTCATTCGTTACATGGATTAAAAGGTGGCAGTTCCAAGATCACGAATATATAATTTTTAAGTCGCTGGGGCAAGTAGTTTAGCCGCAAATCCAATTTTAAGGGACAGAAAAAGTGTAAAGTTTGATGGGTCTAGGACGCATAGTTTAGCCGGAAAACGCGTTTAAAGATAAAAATGTCCAATTTTTTTAAAATTAGTTTTTCGTGTCATTCGTTACATGGATTAAAAAAAGGCAGTTCCAAGATCACGAATATATAATTTTTAAGTCGCTGGGGCAAGTAGTTTAGCCGCAAATCGAATTTTAAGGGACAGAAAAAGTGTAAAGTTTGATGGGTCTAGGACGCATAGTTTAGCCGGAAAACGCGTTTAAAGATAAAAATGTCCAATTTTTTTAAAATTAGTTTTTCGTGTCATTCGTTACATGGATTAAAAGGTGGCAGTTCCAAGATCACGAATATATAATTTTTAAGTCGCTCGGGCAAGTAGTTTAGCCGCAAATCGAATTTTAAGGGACAGAAAAAGTGTAAAGTTTGATGGGTCTAGGACGCATAGTTTAGCCGGAAAACGCGTTTAAAGATAAAAATGTCCAATTTTTTTAAAATTAGTTTTTCGTGTCATTCGTTACATGGATTAAAAGGTGGCAGTTCCAAGATCACGAATATATAATTTTTAAGTCGCTGGGGCAAGTAGTTTAGCCGCAAATCGAATTTTAAGGGACAGAAAAAGTGTAAAGTTTGATGGGTCTAGGACGCATAGTTTAGCCGGAAAACGCGTTTAAAGATAAAAATGTCCAATTTTTTTTAAATTAGTTTTTCGTGTCATTCGTTACATGGATTAAAAGGTGGCAGTTCCAAGATCACGAATATATAATTTTTAAGTCGCTGGGGCAAGTAGTTTAGCCGCAAATCCAATTTTAAGGGACAGAAAAAGTGTAAAGTTTGATGGGTCTAGGACGCATAGTTTAGCCGGAAAACGCGTTTAAAGATAAAAATGTCCAATTTTTTTAAAATTAGTTTTTCGTGTCATTCGTTACATGGATTAAAAGGTGGCAGTTCCAAGATCACGAATATATAATTTTTAAGTCGCTGGGGCAAGTAGTTTAGCCGCAAATCGAATTTTAAGGGACAGAAAAAGTGTAAAGTTTGATGGGTCTAGGACGCATAGTTTAGCCGGAAAACGCGTTTAAAGATAAAAATGTCCAATTTTTTTAAAATTAGTTTTTCGTGTCATTCGTTACATGGATTAAAAAAAGGCAGTTCCAAGATCACGAATATATAATTTTTAAGTCGCTGGGGCAAGTAGTTTAGCCGCAAATCGAATTTTAAGGGACAGAAAAAGTGTAAAGTTTGATGGGTCTAGGACGCATAGTTTAGCCGGAAAACGCGTTTAAAGATAAAAATGTCCAATTTTTTTAAAATTAGTTTTTCGTGTCATTCGTTACATGGATTAAAAGGTGGCAGTTCCAAGATCACGAATATATAATTTTTAAGTCGCTCGGGCAAGTAGTTTAGCCGCAAATCGAATTTTAAGGGACAGAAAAAGTGTAAAGTTTGATGGGTCTAGGACGCATAGTTTAGCCGGAAAACGCGTTTAAAGATAAAAATGTCCAATTTTTTTAAAATTAGTTTTTCGTGTCATTCGTTACATGGATTAAAAGGTGGCAGTTCCAAGATCACGAATATATAATTTTTAAGTCGCTGGGGCAAGTAGTTTAGCCGCAAATCGAATTTTAAGGGACAGAAAAAGTGTAAAGTTTGATGGGTCTAGGACGCATAGTTTAGCCGGAAAACGCGTTTAAAGATAAAAATGTCCAATTTTTTTCAAAATAAGTTTTTCGTGTCATTCGTTACATGGATTAAAAGGTGGCAGTTCCAAGATCACGAATATATAATTTTTAAGTCGCTGGGGCAAGTAGTTTAGCCGCAAATCGAATTTTAAGGGACAGAAAAAGTGTAAGTTTGATGGGTCTAGGACGCATAGTTTAGCCGGAAAACGCGTTTAAAGATAAAAATGTCCAATTTTTTTAAAATTAGTTTTTCGTGTCATTCGTTACATGGATTAAAAGGTGGCAGTTCCAAGATCACGAATATATAATTTTTAAGTCGCTGGGGCAAGTAGTTTAGCCGCAAATCGAATTTTAAGGGACAGAAAAAGTGTAAAGTTTGATGGGTCTAGGACGCATATTTTAGCCGGAAAACGCGTTTAAAGATAAAAATGTCCAATTTTTTTAAAATTAGTTTTTCGTGTCATTCGTTACATGGATTAAAAGGTGGCAGTTCCAAGATCACGAATATATAATTTTTAAGTCGCTGGGGCAAGTAGTTTAGCCGCAAATCCAATTTTAAGGGACAGAAAAAGTGTAAAGTTTGATGGGTCTAGGACGCATAGTTTAGCCGGAAAACGCGTTTAAAGATAAAAACGTCCAATTTTTTTAAAATTAGTTTTTCGTGTCATTCGTTACATGGATTAAAAGGTGGCAGTTCCAAGATCACGAATATATAATTTTTAAGTCGCTGGGGCAAGTAGTTTAGCCGCAAATCGAATTTTAAGGGACAGAAAAAGTGTAAAGTTTGATGGGTCTAGGACGCATAGTTTAGCCGGAAAACGCGTTTAAAGATAAAAATGTCCAATTTTTTTAAAATTAGTTTTTCGTGTCATTCGTTACATGGATTAAAAGGTGGCAGTTCCAAGATCACGAATATATAATTTTTAAGTCGCTGGGGCAAGTAGTTTAGCCGCAAATCGAATTTTAAGGGACAGAAAAAGTGTAAAGTTTGATGGGTCTAGGACGCATAGTTTAGCCGGAAAACGCGTTTAAAGATAAAAACGTCCAATTTTTTTAAAATTAATTTTTCGTGTCATTCGTTACATGGATTAAAAGGTGGCAGTTCCAAGATCACGAATATATAATTTTTAAGTCGCTGGGGCAAGTAGTTTAGCCGCAAATCGAATTTTAAGGGACAGAAAAAGTGTAAAGTTTGATGGGTCTAGGACGCATAGTTTAGCCGGAAAACGCGTTTAAAGATAAAAATGTCAAATTTTTTTAAAATTAGTTTTTCGTGTCATTCGTTACATGGATTAAAAGGTGGCAGTTCCAAGATCACGAATATATAATTTTTAAGTCGCTGGGGCAAGTAGTTTAGCCGCAAATCGAATTTTAAGGGACAGAAAAAGTGTAAGTTTGATGGGTCTAGGACGCATAGTTTAGCCGGAAAACGCGTTTAAAGATAAAAATGTCCAATTTTTTTAAAATTAGTTTTTCGTGTCATTCGTTACATGGATTAAAAGGTGGCAGTTCCAAGATCACGAATATATAATTTTTAAGTCGCTGGGGCAAGTAGTTTAGCCGCAAATCGAATTTTAAGGGACAGAAAAAGTGTAAAGTTTGATGGGTCTAGGACGCATATTTTAGCCGGAAAACGCGTTTAAAGATAAAAATGTCCAATTTTTTTAAAATTAGTTTTTCGTGTCATTCGTTACATGGATTAAAAGGTGGCAGTTCCAAGATCACGAATATATAATTTTTAAGTCGCTGGGGCAAGTAGTTTAGCCGCAAATCCAATTTTAAGGGACAGAAAAAGTGTAAAGTTTGATTGGTCTAGGACGCATAGTTTAGCCGGAAAACGCGTTTAAAGATAAAAATGTCCAATTTTTTTAAAATTAGTTTTTCGTGTCATTCGTTACATGGATTAAAAGGTGGCAGTTCCAAGATCACGAATATATAATTTTTAAGTCGCTGGGGCAAGTAGTTTAGCCGCAAATCGAATTTTAAGGGACAGAAAAAGTGTAAAGTTTGATGGGTCTAGGACGCATAGTTTAGCCGGAAAACGCGTTTAAAGATAAAAACGTCCAATTTTTTTAAAATTAGTTTTTCGTGTCATTCGTTACATGGATTAAAAGGTGGCAGTTCCAAGATCACGAATATATAATTTTTAAGTCGCTGGGGCAAGTAGTTTAGCCGCAAATCGAATTTTAAGGGACAGAAAAAGTGTAAAGTTTGATGGGTCTAGGACGCATAGTTTAGCCGGAAAACGCGTTTAAAGATAAAAATGTCCAATTTTTTTAAAATTAGTTTTTCGTGTCATTCGTTACATGGATTAAAAGGTGGCAGTTCCAAGATCACGAATATATAATTTTTAAGTCGCTGGGGCAAGTAGTTTAGCCGCAAATCGAATTTTAAGGGACAGAAAAAGTGTAAAGTTTGATGGGTCTAGGACGCATAGTTTAGCCGGAAAACGCGTTTAAAGATAAAAATGTCCAAATTTTTTAAAATTAGTTTTTCGTGTCATTCGTTACATGGATTAAAAGGTGGCAGTTCCAAGATCACGAATATATAATTTTTAAGTCGCTGGGGCAAGTAGTTTAGCCGCAAATCGAATTTTAAGGGACAGAAAAAGTGTAAAGTTTGATGGGTCTAGGACGCATAGTTAAGCCGGAAAACGCGTTTAAAGATAAAAATGTCCAATTTTTTTAAAATTAGTTTTTCGTGTCATTCGTTACATATATTAAAAGGTGGCAGTTCCAAGATCACGAATATATAATTTTTAAGTCGCTGGGGCAAGTAGTTTAGCCGCAAATCGAATTTTAAGGGACAGAAAAAGTGTAAAGTTTGATGGGTCTAGGACGCATAGTTTAGCCGGAAAACGCGTTTAAAGATAAAAATGTCCAATTTTTTTAAAATTAGTTTTTCGTGTCATTCGTTACATGGATTAAAAGGTGGCAGTTCCAAGATCACGAATATATAATTTTTAAGTCGCTGGGGCAAGTAGTTTAGCCGCAAATCGAATTTTAAGGGACAGAAAAAGTGTAAAGTTTGATGGGTCTAGGACGCATAGTTTAGCCGGAAAACGCGTTTAAAGATAAAAATGTCCAAATTTTTTAAAATTAATTTTTCGTGTCATTCGTTACATGGATTAAAAGGTGGCAGTTCCAAGATCACGAATATATAATTTTTAAGTCGCTGGGGCAAGTAGTTTAGCCGCAAATCGAATTTTAAGGGACAGAAAAAGTGTAAAGTTTGATGGGTCTAGGACGCATAGTTTAGCCGGAAAACGCGTTTAAAGATAAAAATGTCCAATTTTTTTTAAAATTAGTTTTTCGTGTCATTCGTTACATGGATTAAAAGGTGGCAGTTCCAAGATCACGAATATATAATTTTTAAGTCGCTGGGGCAAGTAGTTTAGCCGCAAATCGAATTTTAAGGGACAGAAAAAGTGTAAAGTTTGATGGGTCTAGGACGCATAGTTTAGCCGGAAAACGCGTTTAAAGATAAAAATGTCCAATTTTTTTAAAATTAGTTTTTCGTGTCATTCGTTACATGGATTAAAAGGTGGCAGTTCCAAGATCACGAATATATAATTTTTAAGTCGCTGGGGCAAGAAGTTTAGCCGCAAATCGAATTTTAAGGGACAGATAAAATGTAAAGTTTGATGGGTCTAGGACGCATAGTTTAGCCGGAAAACGCGTTTAAAGATAAAAATGTCCAATTTTTTTTAAAATTAGTTTTTCGTGTCATTCGTTACATGGATTAAAAGGTGGCAGTTCCAAGATCACGAATATATAATTTTTAAGTCGCTGGGGCAAGTAGTTTAGCCGCAAATCGAATTTTAAGGGACAGAAAAAGTGTAAAGTTTGATGGGTCTAGGACGCATAGTTTAGCCGGAAAACGCGTTTAAAGATAAAAATGTCCAATTTTTTTAAAATTAGTTTTTCGTGTCATTCGTTACATGGATTAAAAGGTGGCAGTTCCAAGATCACGAATATATAATTTTTAAGTCACTGGGGCAAGTAGTTTAGCCGCAAATCGAATTTTAAGGGACAGAAAAAGTGTAAAGTTTGATGGGTCTAGGACGCATAGTTTAGCCGGAAAACGCGTTTAAAGATAAAAACGTCAAATTTTTTTAAAATTAGTTTTTCGTGTCATTCGTTACATGGATTAAAAGGTGGCAGTTCCAAGATCACGAATATATAATTTTTAAGTCGCTGGGGCAAGTAGTTTAGCCGCAAATCGAATTTTAAGGGACAGAAAAAGTGTAAAGTTTGATGGGTCTAGGACGCATAGTTTAGCCGGAAAACGCGTTTAAAGATAAAAATGTCCAATTTTTTTAAAATTAGTTTTTCGTGTCATTCGTTACATGGATTAAAAGGTGGCAGTTCCAAGATCACGAATATATAATTTTTAATCGCTGGGGCAAGTAGTTTAGCCGCAAATCGAATTTTAAGGGACAGATAAAATGTAAAGTTTGATGGGTCTAGGACGCATAGTTTAGCCGGAAAACGCGTTTAAAGATAAAAATGTCCAATTTTTTTAAAATTAGTTTTTCGTGTCATTCGTTACATGGATTAAAAGGTGGCAGTTCCAAGATCACGAATATATAATTTTTAAGTCGCTGGGGCAAGTAGTTTAGCCGCAAATCGAATTTTAAGGGACAGAAAAAGTGTAAAGTTTGATGGGTCTAGGACGCATAGTTTAGCCGGAAAACGCGTTTAAAGATAAAAATGTCCAATTTTTTTAAAATTAGTTTTTCGTGTCATTCGTTACATGGATTAAAAGGTGGCAGTTCCAAGATCACGAATATATAATTTGTAAGTCGCTGGGGCAAGTAGTTTAGCCGCAAATCGAATTTTAAGGGACAGAAAAAGTGTAAAGTTTGATGGGTCTAGGACGCATAGTTTAGCCGGAAAACGCGTTTAAAGATAAAAATGTCCAATTTTTTTAAAATTAGTTTTTCGTGTCATTCGTTACATGGATTAAAAGGTGGCAGTTCCAAGATCACGAATATATAATTTTTAAGTCGCTGGGGCAAGTAGTTTAGCCGCAAATCGAATTTTAAGGGACAGAAAAAGTGTAAAGTTTGATGGGTCTAGGACGCATAGTTTAGCCGGAAAACGCGTTTAAAGATAAAAATGTCCAATTTTTTTAAAATTAGTTTTTCGTGTCATTCGTTACATGGATTAAAAGGTGGCAGTTCCAAGATCACGAATATATAATTTTTAAGTCGCTGGGGCAAGTAGTTTAGCCGCAAATCGAATTTTAAGGGACAGAAAAAGTGTAAAGTTTGATGGGTCTAGGACGCATAGTTTAGCCGGAAAACGCGTTTAAATATAAAAACGTCCAATTTTTTTAAAATTAGTTTTTCGTGTCATTCGTTACATGGATTAAAAGGTGGCAGTTCCAAGATCACGAATATATAATTTTTAAGTCGCTGGGGCAAGTAGTTTAGCCGCAAATCGAATTTTAAGGGACAGAAAAAGTGTAAAGTTTGATGGGTCTAGGACCACTAGTTTAGCCGGAAAACGCGTTTAAAGATAAAAATGTCCAATTTTTTTTAAAATTAGTTTTTCGTGTCATTCGTTACATGGATTAAAAGGTGGCAGTTCCAAGATCACGAATATATAATTTTTAAGTCGCTGGGGCAAGTAGTTTAGCCGCAAATCGAATTTTAAGGGACAGAAAAAGTGTAAAGTTTGATGGGTCTAGGACGCATAGTTTAGCCGGAAAACGCGTTTAAAGATAAAAATGTCCAATTTTTTTAAAATTAGTTTTTCGTGTCATTCGTTACATGGATTAAAAGGTGGCAGTTCCAAGATCACGAATAAATAATTTTTAAGTCGCTGGGGCAAGTAGTTTAGCCGCAAATCGAATTTTAAGGAACAGAAAAAGTGTAAAGTTTGATGGGTCTAGGACGCATAGTTTAGCCGGAAAACGCGTTTAAAGATAAAAATGTCCAATTTTTTTAAAATTAGTTTTTCGTGTCATTCGTTACATGGATTAAAAGGTGGCAGTTCCAAGATCACAAATATATAATTTTTAAGTCGCTGGGGCAAGTAGTTTAGCCGCAAATCGAATTTTAAGGGACAGAAAAAGTGTAAAGTTTGATGGGTCTAGGACGCATAGTTTAGCCGGAAAACGCGTTTAAAGATAAAAATGTCCAATTTTTTTTAAAATTAGTTTTTCGTGTCATTCGTTACATGGATTAAAAGGTGGCAGTTCCAAGATCACGAATATATAATTTTTAAGTCGCTGGGGCAAGTAGTTTAGCCGCAAATCGAATTTTAAGGGACAGAAAAAGTGTAAAGTTTGATGGGTCTAGGACGCATAGTTTAGCCGGAAAACGCGTTTAAAGATAAAAATGTCCAATTTTTTTAAAATTAGTTTTTCGTGTCATTCGTTACATGGATTAAAAGGTGGCAGTTCCAAGATCACGAATATATAATTTTTAAGTCGCTGGGGCAAGTAGTTTAGCCGCAAATCGAATTTTAAGGGACAGAAAAAGTGTAAAGTTTGATGGGTCTAGGACGCATAGTTTAGCCGGAAAACGCGTTTAAAGATAAAAATGTCCAATTTTTTTAAAATTAGTTTTTCGTGTCATTCGTTACATGGATTAAAAGGTGGCAGTTCCAAGATCACGAATATATAATTTTTAAGTCGCTGGGGCAAGTAGTTTAGCCGCAAATCGAATTTTAAGGGACAGAAAAAGTGTAAAGTTTGATGGGTCTAGGACGCATAGTTTAGCCGGAAAACGCGTTTAAAGATAAAAATGTCCAATTTTTTTAAAATTAGTTTTTCGTGTCATTCGTTACATGGATTAAAAGGTGGCAGTTCCAAGATCACGAATATATAATTTTTAAGTCGCTGGGGCAAGTAGTTTAGCCGCAAATCGAATTTTAAGGGACAGAAAAAGGGTAAAGTTTGATGGGTCTAGGACGCATAGTTTAGCCGGAAAACGCGTTTAAAGATAAAAATGTCCAATTTTTTTTAAATTAGTTTTTCGTGTCATTCGTTACATGGATTAAAAGGTGGCAGTTCCAAGATCACGAATATATAATTTTTAAGTCGCTAGGGCAAGTAGTTTAGCCGCAAATCGAATTTTAAGGGACAGAAAAAGTGTAAAGTTTGATGGGTCTAGGACGCATAGTTTAGCCGGAAAACGCGTTTAAAGATAAAAATGTCCAATTTTTTTAAAATTAGTTTTTCGTGTCATTCGTTACATGGATTAAAAGGTGGCAGTTCCAAGATCACGAATATATAATTTTTAAGTCGCTGGGGCAAGTAGTTTAGCCGCAAATCGAATTTTAAGGGACAGAAAAAGTGTAAAGTTTGATGGCATAGTTTAGCCGGAAAACGCGTTTAAAGATAAAAATGTCCATTTTTTTTAAAATTAGTTTTTCGTGTCATTCGTTACATGGATTAAAAGGTGGGAGTTCCAAGATCACGAATATATAATTTTTAAGTCGCTGGGGCAAATAGTTTAGCCGCAAATCGAATTTAATGGGACAGAAAAAGTGTAAAGTTTGATGGGTCTAGGACGCATAGTTTAGCCGGAAAACGCGTTTAAAGATAAAAATGTCCAATTTTTTTAAAATTAGTTTTTCGTGTCATTCGTTACATGGATTAAAAGGTGGCAGTTCCAAGATCACGAATATATAATTTTTAAGTCGCTGGGGCAAGTAGTTTAGCCGCAAATCGAATTTTAAGGGACAGAAAAAGTGTAAAGTTTGATGGGTCTAGGACGCATAGTTTAGCCGGAAAACGCGTTTAAAGATAAAAATGTCCAATTTTTTTAAAATTAGTTTTTCGTGTCATTCGTTACATGGATTAAAAGGTGGCAGTTCCAAGATCACGAATATATAATTTTTAAGTCGCTGGGGCAAGTAGTTTAGCCGCAAATCGAATTTTAAGGGACAGAAAAAGTGTAAAGTTTGATGGCATAGTTTAGCCGGAAAACGCGTTTAAAGATAAAAATGTCCAATTTTTTTAAAATTAGTTTTTCGTGTCATTCGTTACATGGATTAAAAGGTGGGAGTTCCAAGATCACGAATATATAATTTTTAAGTCGCTGGGGCAAGTAGTTTAGCCGCAAATCGAATTTAATGGGACAGAAAAAGTGTAAAGTTTGATGGGTCTAGGACGCATAGTTTAGCCGGAAAACGCGTTTAAAGATAAAAATGTCCAATTTTTTTAAAATTAGTTTTTCGTGTCATTCGTTACATGGATTAAAAGGTGGCAGTTCCAAGATCACGAATATATAATTTTTAAGTCGCTGGGGCAAGTAGTTTAGCCGCAAATCGAATTTTAAGGGACAGAAAAAGTGTAAAGTTTGATGGGTCTAGGACGCATAGTTTAGCCGGAAAACGCATTTAAAGATAAAAATGTAAAATTTTTTTAAAATTAGTTTTTCGTGTCAGTCGTTACATGGATTAAAAGGTGGCAGTTCCAAGATCACGAATATATAATTTTTAAGTCGCTGGGGCAAGTAGTTTAGCCACAAATCGAATTTTAAGGGACAGAAAAAGTGTAAAGTTTGATGGGTCTAGGACGCATAGTTTAGCCGGAAAACGCGTTTAAAGATAAAAATGTCCAATTTTTTTAAAATTAGTTTTTCGTGTCATTCGTTACATGGATTAAAAGGTGGCAGTTCCAAGATCACGAATATATAATTTTTAAGTCGCTGGGGCAAGTAGTTTAGCCGCAAATCGAATTTTAATTGACAGAAAAAGTGTAAAGTTTGATGGGTCTAGGACGCATAGTTTAGCCGGAAAACGCGTTTAAAGATAAAAATGTCCAATTTTTTTAAAATTAGTTTTTCGTGTCATTCGTTACATGGATTAAAAGGTGGCAGTTCCAAGATCACGAATATATAATTTTTAAGTCGCTGGGGCAAGTAGTTTAGCCGCAAATCGAATTTTAAGGGACAGAAAAAGTGTAAAGTTTGATGGGTCTAGGACGCATAGTTTAGCCGGAAAACGAGTTTAAAGATAAAAATGTCCAATTTTTTTAAAATTAGTTTTTCGTGTCATTCGTTACATGGATTAAAAGGTGGCAGTTCCAAGATCACGAATATATAATTTTTAAGTCGCTGGGGCAAGTAGTTTAGCCGCAAATCGAATTTTAAGGGACAGAAAAAGTGTAAAGTTTGATGGCATAGTTTAGCCGGAAAACGCGTTTAAAGATAAAAATGTCCAATTTTTTTAAAATTAGTTTTTCGTGTCATTCGTTACATGGATTAAAAGGTGGCAGTTCCAAGATCACGAATAAATAATTTTTAAGTCGCTGGGGCAAGTAGTTTAGCCGCAAATCGAATTTTAAGGGACAGAAAAAGTGTAAAGTTTGATGGGTCTAGGACGCATAGTTTAGCCGGAAAACGCGTTTAAAGATAAAAATGTCCAATTTTTTTAAAATTAGTTTTTCGTGTCATTCGTTACATGGATTAAAAGGTGGCAGTTCCAAGATCACGAATATATAATTTTTAAGTCGCTGGGGCAAGTAGTTTAGCCGCAAATCGAATTTTAAGGGACAGAAAAAGTGTAAAGTTTGATGGCATAGTTTAGCCGGAAAACGCGTTTAAAGATAAAAATGTCCAATTTTTTTAAAATTAGTTTTTCGTGTCATTCGTTACATGGATTAAAAGGTGGCAGTTCCAAGATCACGAATAAATAATTTTTAAGTCGCTGGGGCAAGTAGTTTAGCCGCAAATCGAATTTTAAGGGACAGAAAAAGTGTAAAGTTTGATGGGTCTAGGACGCATAGTTTAGCCGGAAAACGCGTTTAAAGATAAAAATGTCCAATTTTTTTAAAATTAGTTTTTCGTGTCATTCGTTACATGGATTAAAAGGTGGCAGTTCCAAGATCACGAATATATAATTTTTAAGTCGCTGGGGCAAGTAGTTTAGCCGCAAATCGAATTTTAAGGGACAGAAAAAGTGTAAAGTTTGATGGGTCTAGGACGCATAGTTTAGCCGGAAAACGCGTTTAAAGATAAAAATGTCCAATTTTTTTAAAATTAGTTTTTCGTGTCATTCGTTACATGGATTAAAAGGTGGCAGTTCCAAGATCACGAATATATAATTTTTAAGTCGCTGGGGCAAGTAGTTTAGCCGCAAATCGAATTTTAAGGGACAGAAAAAGTGTAAAGTTTGATGGGTCTAGGACGCATAGTTTAGCCGGAAAACGCGTTTAAAGATAAAAATGTCCAATTTTTTTAAAATTAGTTTTTCGTGTCATTCGTTACATGGAGTAAAAGGTGGCAGTTCCAAGATCACGAATATATAATTTTTAAGTCGCTGGGGCAAGTAGTTTAGCCGCAAATCGAATTTTAAGGGACAGAAAAAGTGTAAAGTTTGATGGCATAGTTTAGCCGGAAAACGCGTTTAAAGATAAAAATGTCCAATTTTTTTAAAATTAGTTTTTCGTGTCATTCGTTACATGGATTAAAAGGTGGGAGTTCCAAGATCACGAATATATAATTTTTAAGTCGCTGGGGCAAGTAGTTTAGCCGCAAATCGAATTTAATGGGACAGAAAAAGTGTAAAGTTTGATGGGTCTAGGACGCATAGTTTAGCCGGAAAACGCGTTTAAAGATAAAAATGTCCAATTTTTTTAAAATTAGTTTTTCGTGTCATTCGTTACATGGAGTAAAAGGTGGCAGTTCCAAGATCACGAATATATAATTTTTAAGTCGGTGGGGCAAGTAGTTTAGCCGCAAATCGAATTTTAAGGGACAGACAAAGTGTAAAGTTTGATGGGTCTAGGACGCATAGTTTAGCCGGAAAACGCGTTTAAAGATAAAAACGTCTAATTTTTTTAAAATTAGTTTTTCGTGTCATTCGTTACATGGATTAAAAGGTGGCAGTTCCAAGATCACGAATATATAATTTTTAAGTCGCTGGGGCAAGTAGTTTAGCCGCAAATCGAATTTTAAGGGACAGAAAAAGTGTAAAGTTTGATGGGTCTAGGACGCATAGTTTAGCAGGAAAACGCGTTTAAAGATAAAAATGTCCAATTTTTTTAAAATTAGTTTTTCGTGTCATTCGTTACATGGATTAAAAGGTGGCAGTTCCAAGATCACGAATATATAATTTTTAAGTCGCTGGGGCAAGTAGTTTAGCCACAAATCGAATTTTAAGGGACAGAAAAAGTGTAAAGTTTGATGGGTCTAGGACGCATAGTTTAGCCGGAAAACGCGTTTAAAGATAAAAATGTCCAATTTTTTTAAAATTAGTTTTTCGTGTCATTCGTTACATGGATTAAAAGGTGGCAGTTCCAAGATCACGAATATATAATTTTTAAGTCGCTGGGGCAAGTAGTTTAGCCGCAAATCGAATTTTAAGGGACAGAAAAAGTGTAAAGTTTGATGGGTCTAGGACGCATAGTTTAGCCGGAAAACGCGTTTAAAGATAAAAATGTCCAATTTTTTTAAAATTAGTTTTTCGTGTCAGTTGTTACATGGATTAAAAGGTGGCAGTTCCAAGATCACGAATATATAATTTTTAAGTCGCTGGGGCAAGTAGTTTAGCCGCAAATCGAATTTTAAGGGACAGAAAAAGTGTAAAGTTTGATGGGTCTAGGACGCATAGTTTAGCCGGAAAACGCGTTTAAAGATAAAAATGTCCAATTTTTTAAAATTAGTTTTTCGTGTCATTCGTTACATGGATTAAAAGGTGGCAGTTCCAAGATCACGAATATATAATTTTTAAGTCGCTGGGGCAAGTAGTTTAGCCGCAAATCGAATTTTAAGGGACAGAAAAAGTGTAAAGTTTGATGGGTCTAGGACGCATAGTTTAGCCGGAAAACGCGTTTAAAGATAAAAATGTCCAATTTTTTTAAAATTAGTTTTTCGTGTCATTCGTTACATGGATTAAAAGGTGGCAGTTCCAAGATCACGAATATATAATTTTTAAGTCGCTGGGGCAAGTAGTTTAGCCGCAAATCGAATTTTAAGGGACAGAAAAAGTGTAAAGTTTGATGGGTCTAGGACGCATAGTTTAGCCGGAAAACGCGTTTAAAGATAAAAATGTCCAATTTTTTTTAAATTAGTTTTTCGTGTCATTCGTTACATGGATTAAAAGGTGGCAGTTCCAAGATCACGAATATATAATTTTTAAGTCGCTGGGGCAAGTAGTTTAGCCGCAAATCGAATTTTAAGGGACAGAAAAAGTGTAAAGTTTGATGGGTCTAGGACGCATAGTTTAGCCGGAAAACGCGTTTAAAGATAAAAATGTCCAATTTTTTTAAAATTAGTTTTTCGTGTCATTCGTTACATGGATTGAAAGGTGGCAGTTCCAAGATCACGAATATATAATTTTTAAGTCGCTGGGGCAAGTAGTTTAGCCGCAAATCGAATTTTAAGGGACAGAAAAAGTGTAAAGTTTGATGGGTCTAGGACGCATAGTTTACATGGAGTAAAAGGTGGCAGTTCCAAGATCACGAATATATAATTTTTAAGTCGCTGGGGCAAGTAGTTTAGCCGCAAATCGAATTTTAAGGGACAGAAAAAGTGTAAAGTTTGATGGCATAGTTTAGCCGGAAAACGCGTTTAAAGATAAAAATGTCCAATTTTTTTAAAATTAGTTTTTCGTGTCATTCGTTACATGGATTAAAAGGTGGGAGTTCCAAGATCACGAATATATAATTTTTAAGTCGCTGGGGCAAGTAGTTTAGCCGCAAATCGAATTTAATGGGACAGAAAAAGTGTAAAGTTTGATGGGTCTAGGACGCATAGTTTAGCCGGAAAACGCGTTTAAAGATAAAAATGTCCAATTTTTTTTAAATTAGTTTTTCGTGTCATTCGTTACATGGAGTAAAAGGTGGCAGTTCCAAGATCACGAATATATAATTTTTAAGTCGGTGGGGCAAGTAGTTTAGCCGCAAATCGAATTTTAAGGGACAGACAAAGTGTAAAGTTTGATGGGTCTAGGACGCATAGTTTAGCCGGAAAACGCGTTTAAAGATAAAAACGTCTAATTTTTTTAAAATTAGTTTTTCGTGTCATTCGTTACATGGATTAAAAGGTGGCAGTTCCAAGATCACGAATATATAATTTTTAAGTCGCTGGGGCAAGTAGTTTAGCCGCAAATCGAATTTTAAGGGACAGAAAAAGTGTAAAGTTTGATGGGTCTAGGACGCATAGTTTAGCAGGAAAACGCGTTTAAAGATAAAAATGTCCAATTTTTTTAAAATTAGTTTTTCGTGTCATTCGTTACATGGATTAAAAGGTGGCAGTTCCAAGATCACGAATATATAATTTTTAAGTCGCTGGGGCAAGTAGTTTAGCCACAAATCGAATTTTAAGGGACAGAAAAAGTGTAAAGTTTGATGGGTCTAGGACGCATAGTTTAGCCGGAAAACGCGTTTAAAGATAAAAATGTCCAATTTTTTTAAAATTAGTTTTTCGTGTCATTCGTTACATGGATTAAAAGGTGGCAGTTCCAAGATCACGAATATATAATTTTTAAGTCGCTGGGGCAAGTAGTTTAGCCGCAAATCGAATTTTAAGGGACAGAAAAAGTGTAAAGTTTGATGGGTCTAGGACGCATAGTTTAGCCGGAAAACGCGTTTAAAGATAAAAATGTCCAATTTTTTTAAAATTAGTTTTTCGTGTCATTTGTTACATGGATTAAAAGGTGGCAGTTCCAAGATCACGAATATATAATTTTTAAGTCGCTGGGGCAAGTAGTTTAGCCGCAAATCGAATTTTAAGGGACAGAAAAAGTGTAAAGTTTGATGGGTCTAGGACGCATAGTTTAGCCGGAAAACGCGTTTAAAGATAAAAATGTCCAATTTTTTAAAATTAGTTTTTCGTGTCATTCGTTACATGGATTAAAAGGTGGCAGTTCCAAGATCACGAATATATAATTTTTAAGTCGCTGGGGCAAGTAGTTTAGCCGCAAATCGAATTTTAAGGGACAGAAAAAGTGTAAAGTTTGATGGGTCTAGGACGCATAGTTTAGCCGGAAAACGCGTTTAAAGATAAAAATGTCCAATTTTTTTAAAATTAGTTTTTCGTGTCATTCGTTACATGGATTAAAAGGTGGCAGTTCCAAGATCACGAATATATAATTTTTAAGTCGCTGGGGCAAGTAGTTTAGCCGCAAATCGAATTTTAAGGGACAGAAAAAGTGTAAAGTTTGATGGGTCTAGGACGCATAGTTTAGCCGGAAAACGCGTTTAAAGATAAAAACGTCCAATTTTTTTTTAAATTAGTTTTTCGTGTCATTCGTTACATGGATTAAAAGGTGGCAGTTCCAAGATCACGAATATATAATTTTTAAGTCGCTGGGGCAAGTAGTTTAGCCGCAAATCGAATTTTAAGGGATAGATAAAATGTAAAGTTTGATGGGTCTAGGACGCATAGTTTAGCCGGAAAACGCGTTTAAAGATAAAAATGTCCAATTTTTTTAAAATTAGTTTTTCGTGTCATTCGTTACATGGATTAAAAGGTGGCAGTTCCAAGATCACGAATATATAATTTTTAAGTCGCTGGGGCAAGTAGTTTAGCCGCAAATCGAATTTTAAGGGACAGAAAAAGTGTAAAGTTTGATGGGTCTAGGACGCATAGTTTAGCCGGAAAACGCGTTTAAAGATAAAAATGTCCAATTTTTTTAAAATTAGTTTTTCGTGTCATTCGTTACATGGATTAAAAGGTGGCAGTTCCAAGATCACGAATATATAATTTTTAAGTCGCTGGGGCAAGTAGTTTAGCCGCAAATCGAATTTTAAGGGACAGAAAAAGTGTAAAGTTTGATGGGTCTAGGACGCATAGTTTAGCCGGAAAACGCGTTTAAAGATAAAAATGTCCAATTTTTTTTAAATTAGTTTTTCGTGTCATTCGTTACATGGATTAAAAGGTGGCAGTTCCAAGATCACGAATATATAATTTTTAAGTCGCTGGGGCAAGTAGTTTAGCCGCAAATCGAATTTTAAGGGACAGAAAAAGTGTAAAGTTTGATGGGTCTAGGACGCATAGTTTAGCCGGAAAACGCGTTTAAAGATAAAAATGTCCAATTTTTTTAAAATTAGTTTTTCGTGTCATTCGTTACATGGATTGAAAGGTGGCAGTTCCAAGATCACGAATATATAATTTTTAAGTCGCTGGGGCAAGTAGTTTAGCCGCAAATCGAATTTTAAGGGACAGAAAAAGTGTAAAGTTTGATGGGTCTAGGACGCATAGTTTAGCCGAAAAACGCGTTTAAAGATAAAAACGTTCAATTTTTTTAAAATTAGTTTTTCGTGTCATTCGTTACATGGATTAAAAGGTGGCAGTTCCAAGATCACGAATATATAATTTTTAAGTCGCTGGGGCAAGTAGTTTAGCCGCAAATCGAATTTTAAGGGACAGAAAAAGTGTAAAGTTTGATGGGTCTAGGACGCATAGTTTAGCCGGAAAACGCGTTTAAAGATAAAAATGTCCAATTTTTTTAAAATTAGTTTTTCGTGTCATTCGTTACATGGATTAAAAGGTGGCAGTTTCAAGATCACGAATATATAATTTTTAAGTCGCTGGGGCAAGTAGTTTAGCCGCAAATCGAATTTTAAGGGACAGAAAAAGTGTAAAGTTTGATGGGTCTAGGACGCATAGTTTAGCCGCGTTTAAAGATAAAAATGTCCAATTTTTTTAAAATTAGTTTTTCGTGTCATTCGTTACATGGATTAAAAGGTGGCAGTTCCAAGATCACGAATATATAATTTTTAAGTCGCTGGGGCAAGTAGTTTAGCCGCAAATCGAATTTTAAGGGACAGAAAAAGTGTAAAGGTTGATGGGTCTAGGACGCATAGTTTAGCCGGAAAACGCGTTTAAAGATAAAAATGTCCAATTTTTTTAAAATTAGTTTTTCGTGTCATTTGTTACATGGATTAAAAGGTGGCAGTTCCAAGATCACGAATATATAATTTTTAAGTCGCTGGGGCAAGTAGTTTAGCCGCAAATCGAATTTTAAGGGACAGAAAAAGTGTAAAGTTTGATGGGTCTAGGACGCATAGTTTAGCCGGAAAACGCGTTTAAAGATAAAAATGTCCAATTTTTTTAAAATTAGTTTTTCGTGTCATTTGTTACATGGATTAAAAGGTGGCAGTTCCAAGATCACGAATATATAATTTTTAAGTCGCTGGGGCAAGTAGTTTAGCCGCAAATCGAATTTTAAGGGACAGAAAAAGTGTAAAGTTTGATGGGTCTAGGACGCATAGTTTAGCCGGAAAACGCGTTTAAAGATAAAAACGTCCAATTTTTTTAAAATTAGTTTTTCGTGTCATTCGTTACATGGATTAAAAGGTGGCAGTTCCAAGATCACGAATATATAATTTTTAAGTGGCTGGGGCAAGTAGTTTAGCCGTAAATCGAATTTTAAGGGACAGAAAAAGTGTAAAGTTTGATGGGTCTAGGACGCATAGTTTAGCCGGAAAACGCGTTTAAAGATAAAAATGTCCAATTTTTTTTAAATTAGTTTTTCGTGTCATTCGTTACATGGATTAAAAGGTGGCAGTTCCAAGATCACGAATATATAATTTTTAAGTCGCTGGGGCAAGTAGTTTAGCCGCAAATCGAATTTTAAGGGACAGAAAAAGTGTAAAGTTTGATGGGTCTAGGACGCATAGTTTAGCCGGAAAACGCGTTTAAAGATAAAAATGTCCAATTTTTTTAAAATTAGTTTTTCGTGTCATTCGTTACATGGATTGAAAGGTGGCAGTTCCAAGATCACGAATATATAATTTTTAAGTCGCTGGGGCAAGTAGTTTAGCCGCAAATCGAATTTTAAGGGACAGAAAAAGTGTAAAGTTTGATGGGTCTAGGACGCATAGTTTAGCCGAAAAACGCGTTTAAAGATAAAAACGTTCAATTTTTTTAAAATTAGTTTTTCGTGTCATTCGTTACATGGATTAAAAGGTGGCAGTTCCAAGATCACGAATATATAATTTTTAAGTCGCTGGGGCAAGTAGTTTAGCCGCAAATCGAATTTTAAGGGACAGAAAAAGTGTAAAGTTTGATGGGTCTAGGACGCATAGTTTAGCCGGAAAACGCGTTTAAAGATAAAAATGTCCAATTTTTTTAAAATTAGTTTTTCGTGTCATTCGTTACATGGATTAAAAGGTGGCAGTTCCAAGATCACGAATATATAATTTTTAAGTCGCTGGGGCAAGTAGTTTAGCCGCAAATCGAATTTTAAGGGACAGAAAAAGTGTAAAGTTTGATGGGTCTAGGACGCATAGTTTAGCCGGAAAACGCGTTTAAAGATAAAAATGTCCAATTTTTTTAAAATTAGTTTTTCGTGTCATTCGTTACATGGATTAAAAGGTGGCAGTTCCAAGATCACGAATATATAATTTTTAAGTCGCTGGGGCAAGTAGTTTAGCCGCAAATCGAATTTTAAGGGACAGAAAAAGTGTAAAGGTTGATGGGTCTAGGACGCATAGTTTAGCCGGAAAACGCGTTTAAAGATAAAAATGTCCAATTTTTTTAAAATTAGTTTTTCGTGTCATTTGTTACATGGATTAAAAGGTGGCAGTTCCAAGATCACGAATATATAATTTTTAAGTCGCTGGGGCAAGTAGTTTAGCCGCAAATCGAATTTTAAGGGACAGAAAAAGTGTAAAGTTTGATGGGTCTAGGACGCATAGTTTAGCCGGAAAACGCGTTTAAAGATAAAAATGTCCAATTTTTTTAAAATTAGTTTTTCGTGTCATTTGTTACATGGATTAAAAGGTGGCAGTTCCAAGATCACGAATATATAATTTTTAAGTCGCTGGGGCAAGTAGTTTAGCCGCAAATCGAATTTTAAGGGACAGAAAAAGTGTAAAGTTTGATGGGTCTAGGACGCATAGTTTAGCCGGAAAACGCGTTTAAAGATAAAAACGTCCAATTTTTTTAAAATTAGTTTTTCGTGTCATTCGTTACATGGATTAAAAGGTGGCAGTTCCAAGATCACGAATATATAATTTTTAAGTCGCTGGGGCAAGTAGTTTAGCCGCAAATCGAATTTTAAGGGACAGAAAAAGTGTAAAGGTTGATGGGTCTAGGACGCATAGTTTAGCCGGAAAACGCGTTTAAAGATAAAAATGTCCAATTTTTTTAAAATTAGTTTTTCGTGTCATTTGTTACATGGATTAAAAGGTGGCAGTTCCAAGATCACGAATATATAATTTTTAAGTCGCTGGGGCAAGTAGTTTAGCCGCAAATCGAATTTTAAGGGACAGAAAAAGTGTAAAGTTTGATGGGTCTAGGACGCATAGTTTAGCCGGAAAACGCGTTTAAAGATAAAAATGTCCAATTTTTTTAAAATTAGTTTTTCGTGTCATTTGTTACATGGATTAAAAGGTGGCAGTTCCAAGATCACGAATATATAATTTTTAAGTCGCTGGGGCAAGTAGTTTAGCCGCAAATCGAATTTTAAGGGACAGAAAAAGTGTAAAGTTTGATGGGTCTAGGACGCATAGTTTAGCCGGAAAACGCGTTTAAAGATAAAAACGTCCAATTTTTTTAAAATTAGTTTTTCGTGTCATTCGTTACATGGATTAAAAGGTGGCAGTTCCAAGATCACGAATATATAATTTTTAAGTGGCTGGGGCAAGTAGTTTAGCCGTAAATCGAATTTTAAGGGACAGAAAAAGTGTAAAGTTTGATGGGTCTAGGACGCATAGTTTAGCCGGAAAACGCGTTTAAAGATAAAAATGTCCAATTTTTTTTAAATTAGTTTTTCGTGTCATTCGTTACATGGATTAAAAGGTGGCAGTTCCAAGATCACGAATATATAATTTTTAAGTCGCTGGGGCAAGTAGTTTAGCCGCAAATCGAATTTTAAGGGACAGAAAAAGTGTAAAGTTTGATGGGTCTAGGACGCATAGTTTAGCCGGAAAACGCGTTTAAAGATAAAAATGTCCAATTTTTTTAAAATTAGTTTTTCGTGTCATTCGTTACATGGATTGAAAGGTGGCAGTTCCAAGATCACGAATATATAATTTTTAAGTCGCTGGGGCAAGTAGTTTAGCCGCAAATCGAATTTTAAGGGACAGAAAAAGTGTAAAGTTTGATGGGTCTAGGACGCATAGTTTAGCCGAAAAACGCGTTTAAAGATAAAAACGTTCAATTTTTTTAAAATTAGTTTTTCGTGTCATTCGTTACATGGATTAAAAGGTGGCAGTTCCAAGATCACGAATATATAATTTTTAAGTCGCTGGGGCAAGTAGTTTAGCCGCAAATCGAATTTTAAGGGACAGAAAAAGTGTAAAGTTTGATGGGTCTAGGACGCATAGTTTAGCCGGAAAACGCGTTTAAAGATAAAAATGTCCAATTTTTTTAAAATTAGTTTTTCGTGTCATTCGTTACATGGATTAAAAGGTGGCAGTTCCAAGATCACGAATATATAATTTTTAAGTCGCTGGGGCAAGTAGTTTAGCCGCAAATCGAATTTTAAGGGACAGAAAAAGTGTAAAGTTTGATGGGTCTAGGACGCATAGTTTAGCCGGAAAACGCGTTTAAAGATAAAAATGTCCAATTTTTTTAAAATTAGTTTTTCGTGTCATTCGTTACATGGATTAAAAGGTGGCAGTTCCAAGATCACGAATATATAATTTTTAAGTCGCTGGGGCAAGTAGTTTAGCCGCAAATCGAATTTTAAGGGACAGAAAAAGTGTAAAGGTTGATGGGTCTAGGACGCATAGTTTAGCCGGAAAACGCGTTTAAAGATAAAAATGTCCAATTTTTTTAAAATTAGTTTTTCGTGTCATTTGTTACATGGATTAAAAGGTGGCAGTTCCAAGATCACGAATATATAATTTTTAAGTCGCTGGGGCAAGTAGTTTAGCCGCAAATCGAATTTTAAGGGACAGAAAAAGTGTAAAGTTTGATGGGTCTAGGACGCATAGTTTAGCCGGAAAACGCGTTTAAAGATAAAAATGTCCAATTTTTTTAAAATTAGTTTTTCGTGTCATTTGTTACATGGATTAAAAGGTGGCAGTTCCAAGATCACGAATATATAATTTTTAAGTCGCTGGGGCAAGTAGTTTAGCCGCAAATCGAATTTTAAGGGACAGAAAAAGTGTAAAGTTTGATGGGTCTAGGACGCATAGTTTAGCCGGAAAACGCGTTTAAAGATAAAAACGTCCAATTTTTTTAAAATTAGTTTTTCGTGTCATTCGTTACATGGATTAAAAGGTGGCAGTTCCAAGATCACGAATATATAATTTTTAAGTGGCTGGGGCAAGTAGTTTAGCCGTAAATCGAATTTTAAGGGATAGAAAAAGTGTAAAGTTTGATGGGTCTAGGACGCATAGTTTAGCCGGAAAACGCGTTTAAAGATAAAAATGTCCAATTTTTTTAAAATTAGTTTTTCGTGTCATTCGTTACATGGATTAAAAGGTGGCAGTTCCAAGATCACGAATATATAATTTTTAAGTCGCTGGGGCAAGTAGTTTAGCCGCAAATCGAATTTTAAGGGACAGAAAAAGTGTAAAGTTTGATGGGTCTAGAACGCATAGTTTAGCCGGAAAACGCGTTTAAAGATAAAAACGTCCAATTTTTTTAAAATTAGTTTTTCGTGTCATTCGTTACATGGATTAAAAGGTGGCAGTTCCAAGATCACGAATATATAATTTTGAAGTCGCTGGGGCAAGTAGTTTAGCCGCAAATCGAATTTTAAGGGACAGAAAAAGTGTAAAGTTTGATGGGTCTAGGACGCATAGTTTAGCCGGAAAACGCGTTTAAAGATAAAAATGTCCAATTTTTTTAAAATTAGTTTTTCGTGTCATTCGTTACATGGATTAAAAGGTGGCAGTTCCAAGATCACGAATATATAATTTTTAAGTCGCTGGGGCAAGTAGTTTAGCCGCAAATCGAATTTTAAGGGACAGAAAAAGTGTAAAGTTTAATGGGTCTAGGACGCATAGTTTAGCCGGAAAACGCGTTTAAAGATAAAAACGTCCAATTTTTTTAAAATTAGTTTTTCGTGTCATTCGTTACATGGATTAAAAGGTGGCAGTTCCAAGATCACGAATATATAATTTTTAAGTCGCTGGGGCAAGTAGTTTAGCCGCAAATCGAATTTTAAGGGACAGAAAAAGTGTAAAGTTTGATGGGTCTAGGACGCATAGTTTAGCCGGAAAACGCGTTTAAAGATAAAAACGTCCAATTTTTTTAAAATTAGTTTTTCGTGTCATTCGTTACATGGATTAAAAGGTGGCAGTTCCAAGATCACGAATATATAATTTTTAAGTCGCTGGGGCAAGTAGTTTAGCCGCAAATCGAATTTTAAGGGACAGAAAAAGTGTAAAGTTTGATGGGTCTAGGACGCATAGTTTAGCCGGAAAACGCGTTTAAAGATAAAAATGTCCAATTTTTTTAAAATTAGTTTTTCGTGTCATTCGTTACATGGATTAAAAGGTGGAAGTTCCAAGATCACGAATATATAATTTTTAAGTGGCTGGGGCAAGTAGTTTAGCCGTAAATCGAATTTTAAGGGACAGAAAAAGTGTAAAGTTTGATGGGTCTAGGACGCATAGTTTAGCCGGAAAACGCGTTTAAAGATAAAAATGTCCAATTTTTTTAAAATTAGTTTTTCGTGTCATTCGTTACATGGATTAAAAGGTGGCAGTTCCAAGATCACGAATATATAATTTTTAAGTCGCTGGGGCAAGTAGTTTAGCCGCAAATCGAATTTTAAGGGACAGAAAAAGTGTAAAGTTTGATGGGTCTAGAACGCATAGTTTAGCCGGAAAACGCGTTTAAAGATAAAAACGTCCAATTTTTTTAAAATTAGTTTTTCGTGTCATTCGTTACATGGATTAAAAGGTGGCAGTTCCAAGATCACGAATATATAATTTTTAAGTCGCTGGGGCAAGTAGTTTAGCCGCAAATCGAATTTTAAGGGACAGAAAAAGTGTAAAGTTTGATGGGTCTAGGACGCATAGTTTAGCCGGAAAACTCGTTTAAAGATAAAAATGTCCAATTTTTTTAAAATTAGTTTTTCGTGTCATTCGTTACATGGATTAAAAGGTGGCAGTTCCAAGATCACGAATATATAATTTTTAAGTCGCTGGGGCAAGTAGTTTAGCCGCAAATCGAATTTTAAGGGACAGAAAAAGTGTAAAGTTTGATGGGTCTAGGACGCATAGTTTAGCCGGAAAACGCGTTTAAAGATAAAAATGTCCAATTTTTTTAAAATTAGTTTTTCGTGTCATTCGTTACATGGATTAAAAGGTGGCAGTTCCAAGATCACGAATATATAATTTTTAAGTCGCTGGGGCAAGTAGTTTAGCCGCAAATCGAATTTTAAGGGACAGAAAAAGTGTAAAGTTTGATGGGTCTAGGACGCATAGTTTAGCCGGAAAACGCGTTTAAAGATAAAAATGTCCAATTTTTTTAAAATTAGTTTTTCGTGTCATTCGTTACATGGATTAAAAGGTGGCAGTTCCAAGATCACGAATATATAATTTTTAAGTCGCTGGGGCAAGTAGTTTAGCCGCAAATCGAATTTTAAGGGACAGAAAAAGTGTAAAGTTTGATGGGTCTAGGACGCATAGTTTAGCCGGAAAACGCGTTTAAAGATAAAAATGTCCAATTTTTTTAAAATTAGTTTTTCGTGTCATTCGTTACATGGATTAAAAGGTGGCAGTTCCAAGATCACGAATATATAATTTTTAAGTCGCTGGGGCAAGTAGTTTAGCCGCAAATCGAATTTTAAGGGACAGAAAAAGTGTAAAGTTTGATGGGTCTAGGACGCATAGTTTAGCCGGAAAACGCGTTTAAAGATAAAAACGTCCAATTTTTTTAAAATTAGTTTTTCGTGTCATTCGTTACATGGATTAAAAGGTGGCAGTTCCAAGATCACGAATATATAATTTTTAAGTCGCTGGGGCAAGTAGTTTAGCCGCAAATCGAATTTTAAGGGACAGATAAAATGTAAAGTTTGATGGGTCTAGGACGCATAGTTTAGCCGGAAAACGCGTTTAAAGATAAAAATGTCCAATTTTTTTAAAATTAGTTTTTCGTGTCATTCGTTACATGGATTAAAAGGTGGCAGTTCCAAGATCACGAATATATAATATTTAAGTCGCTGGGGCAAGTAGTTTAGCCGCAAATCGAATTTTAAGGGACAGAAAAAGTGTAAAGTTTGATGGGTCTAGGACGCATAGTTTAGCCGGAAAACGCGTTTAAGGATAAAAATGTCCAATTTTTTAAAATTAGTTTTTCGTGTCATTCGTTACATGGATTAAAAGGTGGCAGTTCCAAGATCACGAATATATAATTTTTAAGTCGCTGGGGCAAGTAGTTTAGCCGCAAATCGAATTTTAAGGGACAGAAAAAGTGTAAAGTTTGATGGGTCTAGGACGCATAGTTTAGCCGGAAAACGCGTTTAAAGATAAAAATGTCCAATTTTTTTTAAAATTAGTTTTTCGTGTCATTCGTTACATGGATTAAAAGGTGGCAGTTCCAAGATCACGAATATATAATTTTTAAGTCGCTGGGGCAAGTAGTTTAGCCGCAAATCGAATTTTAAGGGACAGAAAAAGTGTAAAGTTTGATGGGTCTAGGACGCATAGTTTAGCCGGAAAACGCGTTTAAAGATAAAAATGTCCAATTTTTTTAAAATTAGTTTTTCGTGTCATTCGTTACATGGATTAAAAGGTGGCAGTTCCAAGATCACGAATATATAATTTTTAAGTCGCTGGGGCAAGTAGTTTAGCCGCAAATCGAATTTTAAGGGACAGATAAAATGTAAAGTTTGATGGGTCTAGGACGCATAGTTTAGCCGGAAAACGCGTTTAAAGATAAAAATGTCCAATTTTTTTAAAATTAGTTTTTCGTGTCATTCGTTACATGGATTAAAAGGTGGCAGTTCCAAGATCACGAATATATAATTTTTAAGTCGCTGGGGCAAGTAGTTTAGCCGCAAATCGAATTTTAAGGGACAGAAAAAGTGTAAAGTTTGATGGGTCTAGGACGCATAGTTTAGCCGGAAAACGCGTTTAAAGATACAAATGTCCAATTTTTTTAAAATTAGTTTTTCGTGTCATTCGTTACATGGATTAAAAGGTGGCTGTTCCAAGATCACGAATATATAATTTTTAAGTCGCTGGGGCAAGTAGTTTAGCCGCAAATCGAATTTTAAGGGACAGAAAAAGTGTAAAGTTTGATGGGTCTAGGACGCATAGTTTAGCCGGAAAACGCGTTTAAAGATAAAAATGTCCAATTTTTTTTAAAATTAGTTTTTCGTGTCATTCGTTACATGGATTAAAAGGTGGCAGTTCCAAGATCACGAATATATAATTTTTAAGTCGCTGGGGCAAGTAGTTTAGCCGCAAATCGAATTTAAAGGGACAGAAAAAGTGTAAAGTTTGATGGGTCTAGGACGCATAGTTTAGCCGGAAAACGCGTTTAAGGATAAAAATGTCCAATTTTTTTAAAATTAGTTTTTCGTGTCATTCGTTACACGGATTAAAAGGTGGCAGTTCCAAGATCACGAATATATAATTTTTAAGTCGCTGGGGCAAGTAGTTTAGCCGCAAATCGAATTTTAAGGGACAGAAAAAGTGTAAAGTTTGATGGGTCTAGGACGCATAGTTTAGCCGGAAAACGCGTTTAAAGATAAAAATGTCCAATTTTTTTAAAATTAGTTTTTCGTGTCATTCGTTACATGGATTAAAAGGTGGCAGTTCCAAGATCACGAATATATAATTTTTAAGTCGCTGGGGCAAGTAGTTTAGCCGCAAATCGAATTTTAAGGGACAGAAAAAGTGTAAAGTTTGATGGGTCTAGGACGCATAGTTTAGCCGGAAAACGCGTTTAAAGATAAAAATGTCCAATTTTTTTAAAATTAGTTTTTCATGTCATTCGTTACATGGATTAAAAGGTGGCAGTTCCAAGATCACGAATATATAATTTTTAAGTCGCTGGGGCAAGTAGTTTAGCCGCAAATCGAATTTTAAGGGACAGAAAAAGTGTAAAGTTTGATGGGTCTAGGACGCATAGTTTAGCCGGAAAACGCGTTTAAAGATAAAAATGTCCAATTTTTTTAAAATTAGTTTTTCGTGTCATTCGTTACATGGATTAAAAGGTGGCAGTTCCAAGATCACGAATATATAATTTTTAAGTCGCTGGGGCAAGTAGTTTAGCCGCAAATCGAATTTTAAGGGACAGATAAAATGTAAAGTTTGATGGGTCTAGGACGCATAGTTTAGCCGGAAAACGCGTTTAAAGATAAAAATGTCCAATTTTTTTAAAATTAGTTTTTCGTGTCATTCGTTACATGGATTAAAAGGTGGCAGTTCCAAGATCACGAATATATAATTTTTAAGTCGCTGGGGCAAGTAGTTTAGCCGCAAATCGAATTTTAAGGGACAGAAAAAGTGTAAAGTTTGATGGGTCTAGGACGCATAGTTTAGCCGAAAAACGCGTTTAAAGATAAAAATGTCCAATTTTTTTAAAATTAGTTTTTCGTGTCATTCGTTACATGGATTAAAAGGTGGCAGTTCCAAGATCACGAATATATAATTTTTAAGTCGCTGGGGCAAGTAGTTTAGCCGCAAATCGAATTTTAAGGGACAGAAAAAGTGTAAAGTTTGATGGGTCTAGGACGCATAGTTTAGCCGGAAAACGCGTTTAAAGATAAAAATGTCCAATTTTTTTAAAATTAGTTTTTCGTGTCATTCGTTACATGGATTAAAAGGTGGCAGTTCCAAGATCACGAATATATAATTTTTAAGTCGCTGGGGCAAGTAGTTTAGCCGCAAATCGAATTTTAAGGGACAGAAAAGTGTAAAGTTTGATGGGTCTAGGACGCATAGTTTAGCCGGAAAACGCGTTTAAAGATAAAAATGTCCAATTTTTTTAAAATTAGTTTTTCGTGTCATTCGTTACATGGATTAAAAGGTGGCAGTTCCAAGATCACGAATATATAATTTTTAAGTCGCTGGGGCAAGTAGTTTAGCCGCAAATCGAATTTTAAGGGACAGGAAAAGTGTAAAGTTTGATGGCTCTAGGACGCATAGTTTAGCCGGAAAACGCGTTTAAAGATAAAAATGTCCAATTTTTTTAAAATTAGTTTTTCGTGTCATTCGTTACATGGATTAAAAGGTGGCAGTTCCAAGATCACGAATATATAATTTTTAAGTCGCTGGGGCAAGTAGTTAAGCCGCAAATCGAATTTTAAGGGACAGAAAAAGTGTAAAGTTTGATGGGTCTAGGACGCATAGTTTAGCCGGAAAACGCGTTTAAAGATAAAAACGTCCAATTTTTTTTAAAATTAGTTTTTCGTGTCATTCGTTACATGGATTAAAAGGTGGCAGTTCCAAGATCACGGATATATAATTTTTAAGTCGCTGGGGCAAGTAGTTTAGCCGCAAATCGAATTTTAAGGGACAGAAAAAGTGTAAAGTTTGATGGGTCTAGGACGCATAGTTTAGCCGGAAAACGCCTTTAAAGATAAAAATGTCCAAATTTTTTAAAATTAGATTTTCGTGTAATTCGTTACATGGATTAAAAGGTGGCACTTCCAAGATCACGAATATATAATTTTTAAGTCGCTGGGGCAAGTAGTTTAGCCGCAAATCGAATTTTAAGGGACAGAAAAAGTGTAAAGTTTGATGGGTCTAGGACGCATAGTTTAGCCGGAAAACGAGTTTAAAGATAAAAATGTGCAATTTTTTTAAAATTAGTTTTTCGTGTCATTCGTTACATGGATTAAAAGGTGGCAGTTCCAAGATCACGAATATATAATTTTTAAGTCGCTGGGGCAAGTAGTTTAGCCGCAAATCGAATTTTAAGGGACAGAAAAAGTGTAAAGTTTGATGGCTCTAGGACGCATAGTTTAGCCGGAAAACGCGTTTAAAGATAAAAATGTCCAATTTTTTTAAAATTAGTTTTTCGTGTCATTCGTTACATGGATTAAAAGGTGGCAGTTCCAAGATCACGAATATATAATTTTTAAGTCGCTGGGGCAAGTAGTTTAGCCGCAAATCGAATTTTAAGGGACAGAAAAAGTGTAAAGTTTGATCGGGCTAGGACGCATAGTTTAGCCGGAAAACGCGTTTAAAGATAAAAATGTCCAATTTTTTTAAAATTAGTTTTTCGTGTCATTCGTTACATGGATTAAAAGGTGGCAGTTCCAAGATCACGAATATATAATTTTTAAGTCGCTGGGGCAAGTAGTTTAGCCGCAAATCGAATTTTAAGGGACAGAAAAAGTGTAAAGTTTGATGGGTCTAGGACGCATAGTTTAGCCGGAAAACGCGTTTAAAGATAAAAACGTCCAATTTTTTTTAAAATTAGTTTTTCGTGTCATTCGTTACATGGATTAAAAGGTGGCAGTTCCAAGATCACGAATATATAATTTTTAAGTCGCTGGGGCAAGTAGTTTAGCCGCAAATCGAATTTTAAGGGACAGAAAAAGTGTAAAGTTTGATGGGTCTAGGACGCATAGTTTAGCCGGAAAACGCGTTTAAAGATAAAAATGTCCAATTTTTTTAAAATTAGTTTTTCGTGTCATTCGTTACATGGATTAAAAGGTGGCAGTTCCAAGATCACGAATATATAATTTTTAAGTCGCTGGGGCAAGTAGTTTAGCCGCAAATCGAATTTTAAGGGACAGAAAAAGTGTAAAGTTTGATGGCTCTAGGACGCATAGTTTAGCCGGAAAACGCGTTTAAAGATAAAAATGTCCAATTTTTTTAAAATTAGTTTTTCGTGTCATTCGTTACATGGATTAAAAGTGGCAGTTCCAAGATCACGAATATATAATTTTTAAGTCGCTGGGGCAAGTAGTTTAGCCGCAAATCGAATTTTAAGGGACAGAAAAAGTGTAAAGTTTGATGGGTCTAGGACGCATAGTTTAGCCGGAAAACGCGTTTAAAGATAAAAATGTCCAATTTTTTTTAAATTAGTTTTTCGTGTCATTCGGTACATGGATTAAAAGGTGGCAGTTCCAAGATCACGAATATATAATTTTTAAGTCGCTGGGGCAAGTAGTTTAGCCGCAAATCGAATTTTAAGGGACAGAAAAAGTGTAAAGTTTGATGGGTCTAGGACGCATAGTTTAGCCGGAAAACGCGTTTAAAGATAAAAATGTCCAATTTTTTTAAAATTAGTTTTTCGTGTCATTCGTTACATGGATTAAAAGGTGGCAGTTCCAAGATCACGAATATATAATTTTTAAGTCGCTGGGGCAAGTAGTTTAGCCGCAAATCGAATTTTAAGGGACAGAAAAAGTGTAAAGTTTGATGGGTCTAGGACGCATAGTTTAGCCGGAAAACGCCTTTAAAGATAAAAATGTCCAAATTTTTTAAAATTAGATTTTCGTGTAATTCGTTACATGGATTAAAAGGTGGCAGTTCCAAGATCACGAATATATAATTTTTAAGTCGCTGGGGCAAGTAGTTTAGCCGCAAATCGAATTTTAAGGGACAGAAAAAGTGTAAAGTTTGATGGCTCTAGGACGCATAGTTTAGCCGGAAAACGCGTTTAAAGATAAAAATGTCCAATTTTTTAAAATTAGTTTTTCGTGTCATTCGTTACATGGATTAAAATGTGGCAGTTCCAAGATCACGAATATATAATTTTTAAGTCGCTGGGGCAAGTAGTTTAGCCGCAAATCGAATTTTAAGGGACAGAAAAAGTGTAAAGTTTGATGGGTCTAGGACGCATAGTTTAGCCGGAAAACGCGTTTAAAGATAAAAACGTCCATTTTTTTTTTAAAATTAGTTTTTCGTGTCATTCGTTACATGGATTAAAAGGTGGCAGTTCCAAGATCACGAATATATAATTTTTAAGTCGCTGGGGCAAGTAGTTTAGCCGCAAATCGAATTTTAAGGGACAGACAAAGTGTAAAGTTTGATGGGTCTAGGACGCATAGTTTAGCCGGAAAACGCGTTTAAAGATAAAAATGTCCAATTTTTTTTAAATTAGTTTTTCGTGTCATTCGTTACATGGATTAAAAGGTGGCAGTTCCAAGATCACGAATATATAATTTTTAAGTCGCTGGGGCAAGTAGTTTAGCCGCAAATCGAATTTTAAGGGACAGAAAAAGTGTAAAGTTTGATGGGTCTAGGACGCATAGTTTAGCCGGAAAACGCGTTTAAAGATAAAAATGTCCAAATTTTTTAAAATTAGATTTTCGTGTAATTCGTTACATGGATTAAAAGGTGGCACTTCCAAGATCACGAATATATAATTTTTAAGTCGCTGGGGCAAGTAGTTTAGCCGCAAATCGAATTTTAAGGGACAGAAAAAGTGTAAATTTTGATGGGTCTAGGACGCATAGCTTAGCCGGAAAACGCGTTTAAAGATAAAAACGTCCAATTTTTTTAAAATTAGTTTTTCGTGTCATTCGTTACATGGATTAAAAGGTGGCAGTTCCAAGATCACGAATATATAATTTTTAAGTCGCTGGGGCAAGTAGTTTAGCCGCAAATCGAATTTTAAGGGACAGATAAAATGTAAAGTTTGATGGGTCTAGGACGCATAGTTTAGCCTTAAAACGCGTTTAAAGATAAAAACGTCCAATTTTTTTAAAATTAGTTTTTCGTGTCATTCGTTACATGGATTAAAAGGTGGCAGTTCCAAGATCACGAATATATAATTTTTAAGTCGCTGGGGCAAGTAGTTTAGCCGCAAATCGAATTTTAAGGGACAGAAAAAGTGTAAAGTTTGATGGGTCTAGGACGCATAGTTTAGCCGGAAAACGCGTTTAAAGATAAAAATGTCCAATTTTTTTAAAATTAGTTTTTCGTGTCATTCGTTACATGGATTAAAAGGTGGCAGTTCCAAGATCACGAATATATAATTTTTAAGTCGCTGGGGCAAGTAGTTTAGCCGCAAATCGAATTTTAAGGGACAGAAAAAGTGTAAAGTTTGATGGGTCTAGGACGCAAAGTTTAGCCGGAAAACGCGTTTAAAGATAAAAATGTCCAATTTTTTTAAAATTAGTTTTTCGTGTCATTCGTTACATGGATTAAAAGGTGGCAGTTCCAAGATCACGAATATATAATTTTTAAGTCGCTGGGGCAAGTAGTTTAGCCGCAAATCGAATTTTAAGGGACAGAAAAAGTGTAAAGTTTGATGGGTCTAGGACGCATAGTTTAGCCGGAAAACGCGTTTAAAGATAAAAATGTCCAATTTTTTTAAAATTAGTTTTTCGTGTCATTCGTTACATGGATTAAAAGGTGGCAGTTCCAAGATCACGAATATATAATTTTTAAGTCGCTGGGGCAAGTAGTTTAGCCGCAAATCGAATTTTAAGGGACAGAAAAAGTGTAAAGTTTGATGGGTCTAGGACGCATAGTTTAGCCGGAAAACGCGTTTAAAGATAAAAACGTCCAATTTTTTTTTAAATTAGTTTTTCGTGTCATTCGTTACATGGATTAAAAGGTGGCAGTTCCAAGATCACGAATATATAATTTTTAAGTCGCTGGGGCAAGTAGTTTAGCCGCAAATCGAATTTTAAGGGATAGATAAAATGTAAAGTTTGATGGGTCTAGGACGCATAGTTTAGCCGGAAAACGCGTTTAAAGATAAAAATGTCCAATTTTTTTAAA
This sequence comes from Philhelius pedissequus, assembly GCA_910595825.1. Taxonomy (NCBI): domain Eukaryota; kingdom Metazoa; phylum Arthropoda; class Insecta; order Diptera; family Syrphidae; genus Philhelius; species Philhelius pedissequus. The sequence goes on from OU343163.1 coordinate 36,165,957, forward strand.
ATTAGTTTTTCGTGTCATTCGTTACATGGATTAAAAGGTGGCAGTTCCAAGATCACGAATATATAATTTTTAAGTCGCTGGGGCAAGTAGTTTAGCCGCAAATCGAATTTTAAGGGACAGAAAAAGTGTAAAGTTTGATGGGTCTAGGACGCATAGTTTAGCCGGAAAACGCGTTTAAAGATAAAAATGTCCAATTTTTTTAAAATTAGTTTTTCGTGTCATTCGTTACATGGATTAAAAGGTGGCAGTTCCAAGATCACGAATATATAATTTTTAAGTCGCTGGGGCAAGTAGTTTAGCCGCAAATCGAATTTTAAGGGACAGAAAAAGTGTAAAGTTTGATGGGTCTAGGACGCATAGTTTAGCCGGAAAACGCGTTTAAAGATAAAAATGTCCAATTTTTTTAAAATTAGTTTTTCGTGTCATTCGTTACATGGATTAAAAGGTGGCAGTTCCAAGATCACGAATATATAATTTTTAAGTCGCTGGGGCAAGTAGTTTAGCCGCAAATCGAATTTTAAGGGACAGAAAAAGTGTAAAGTTTGATGGGTCTAGGACGCATAGTTTAGCCGGAAAACGCGTTTAAAGATAAAAACGTCCAATTTTTTTTTAAATTAGTTTTTCGTGTCATTCGTTACATGGATTAAAAGGTGGCAGTTCCAAGATCACGAATATATAATTTTTAAGTCGCTGGGGCAAGTAGTTTAGCCGCAAATCGAATTTTAAGGGATAGATAAAATGTAAAGTTTGATGGGTCTAGGACGCATAGTTTAGCCGGAAAACGCGTTTAAAGATAAAAATGTCCAATTTTTTTAAAATTAGTTTTTCGTGTCATTCGTTACATGGATTAAAAGGTGGCAGTTCCAAGATCACGAATATATAATTTTTAAGTCGCTGGGGCAAGTAGTTTAGCCGCAAATCGAATTTTAAGGGACAGAAAAAGTGTAAAGTTTGATGGGTCTAGGACGCATAGTTTAGCCGGAAAACGCGTTTAAAGATAAAAATGTCCAATTTTTTTTAAATTAGTTTTTCGTGTCATTCGTTACATGGATTAAAAGGTGGCAGTTCCAAGATCACGATTATATAATTTTTAAGTCGCTGGGGCAAGTAGTTTAGCCGCAAATCGAATTTTAAGGGACAGAAAAAGTGTAAAGTTTGATGGGTCTAGGACGCATAGTTTAGCCGGAAAACGCGTTTAAAGATAAAAATGTCCAAATTTTTTAAAATTAGATTTTCGTGTAATTCGTTACATGGATTAAAAGGACTAGCGAGGTCGTCACCAGAAATTGTAGACTAAGTAACAATGTCCATCCCGTGCCGATTTTCACGAAGTAAACATTAAACAGATTGTCTGAACTTGAGAAATAAGTTCTGGGGTATGGTAAAATCGCCAATCAATTAGATCGGAAACAGGCTTTCTAAATAGAGGTGGGTATCGTTTAAGATGGCCTTTTTGCAACCAAACATTATTGTGGTAACGATGATTTCCTTAATTGTCGTTGGTGCAGCGGAAGGCGCTTACCTTTGGCTTCCGGCCTGGATACATCTTGTCCCGACCAGGTCGGAAATTGATATTCGTACTGCCAGTAGCGGGCGGTCGATTTGATTTTTTCTTTGTGGCAATTGAGTTAATTTATGTGTTGAAAGTGTGTAGTTAGAAATGGTGAGTGTTTTTTAATATTTATATGGTGTCAAAGGTCGCATAGAATTTAAAATTCGGAGTAATAAATTGATTTTAAAAATCATGACATGGACAGTACATTGCAGAACAAACTTATTTAATAGGTAGTCACTTAAAATAAATTAATTTTAAAAGAAAATTTACAAAAATTAGAATTGAATTTCTTTTGAAGAATTTAATACAGAAAATACACAGAAAAACCAGACACTAGAGAAGTCCCAAAGTCAAAGAAAAATCAAATAAACAATACAAGAGCTTGACTTTTCGGTTGGCTTCTGGCTCCCGTCGCAGAAAAGTAATTAAACAAAAAAAAAAAAACAAAAAAAAAAAAAGATTAATAGTTTAATTTACTAAATATTAAAAGTGTGTTATAGTAACATAAATAAATTGCAATTGTGCAATAGTTACTGAATTTGAATGCTGTACAAGTGACAACACCAGGGAAATTGAAATTTGGAGAGGGGTCAAACGAACGACATCCACGTGTATAGAAGCCATCCGAATTCCACCTACTCCCAGTTTTCTTGGTAATGCACATAGACAAAGCATAAGTACAGGGACGCCGTATCGTCCCAGAAACTAGAAGCATCGCAATGATCGCTTATGTCGCAGCCCGCAATGGACAGAAGCTGCATAATTCCGTTATGCGCCGCGCCGTAACGGAATCGATAATGGGAGACAACAGTTATGGTCATCTCATCACCCAATAATCAGTACTCAGCTCTCGCTCTAACAAACGAAAGATAAGACGTGCATACATTTATGTATCCCAAACCGCAATTGCCCACATTCGTGTTTCAAAAAAAGAGACGAGATGACTGTTTTCTCATAATCGTACCTAGTTTTAAGTTAGTATAAGTCAGAATAAGTTAGAATAAGTGTATGTAAAGACTCTCCGTCTCGTACTACTCAAATAATGCTTCTGAGCAAAAGCAGTCCAACAACAATATTCATTGTATAAATAGTCAGCCACGAGGCTTAGCTCTTACTCCATTAGAGTCAGAAAACTGTAAAGAAGGCAATACATTATAGCCACTTTTATAACAAATTAAATACTGTCTCAATAAAGTTTGAATTGAATTGAATTGAGCTTGACTTTTTTTTATAAAAAAAAAATTAAATGTCAAAATTTCGCAAGCAATTAATGTGCAGGTCAATTAAATTGAGAACGAAAAGAGTGGAGAATTGTACTAAGAAATCTAGTACAGCTATCCACTAAAATTACACATTTCGTCGTTCAGCAGCGTACTGGAAAACGAAAAGTAGAGCGAAATTTTTCGTTCATGATTTCGTCGTGTCATTTTTGTATGGGATTTTTGGGTTCGCATCAGCAGCGTACTAGGCTTAAATTTGCACGCGCTCAAGGGATTATGATTACCCTTTATATGTTTTTAACAAAGCGCGAGGATCTGGTAAAAAAAGAAGAGAAAGAAGGATATTAAAGTTGTGTGGCGCGATGTATTGAGACGGTGGATGTTGTGTCAGATTTTATCTCCAAGGATGGCGGCTGAACTAATGCGGAGAACATTACCGTGTCTTATTTATTTATGTATCTTTTAATTCGCAGTATTTTATTTTATTTCGTTGTCATATTTATGAGTAGTTTACTCAATTACATGTTGTTAGTGTTATGCCTGAACAGCACGTAATGAGTAAGCCAGCAACTCATTTTTATGACAATTTTTAGAATTGGTTTTAATGGAATATAAGAAGACATAGACAACGGCAGGAATCGAACCTGCGACCACGAGGTTGAAAGGCGAGCATACAACTATCGCGCCACGGCCACCCCCTGTGTTCTGTGCTAAGTCTTTAAAGAAAAAATCATAACCTTTATTATACACCACCCTGAAAATAACTCGTATTTTGGCGCTATCCATTTATTATCCTATTGAACTTTTGGTGCCACATGCCCCCAATAATAATACATTTACCCATGTGAATTGGCACGTCCTAAATCCTACAATTTTGCTTCTTGGCGCACTTGTACTATAGATGATATTTTGACGAAATAGTGACCCACTCCCATTTTGTGTAGCGTACTGTCAGTCAGAAAATACTGCTGTATTCTGTCTTCTGTCTTCTACACTACTCTGTTAGTACCGTTAGTTTTGCTCTTAAATAAAAAATAAATAAAAAAACCTGTGGGCAGTTACCAAAAAAAAAAGTATATACACGACCGGATCGCACATACTGGCTGTTAAGTTCGATCGCATCGAAAGTACAAGTTTTTTATTAGAAAATGCCAAATATACTTATAAAGTCATTTTTTACTTTATTTTTTTTTATACCTATATAGAATTTCGTTAATTTTATTCTAAGAATGTGTATGTAAATTTTAGGTATTTAATAGTAAATAAAAAAAAAACTGCCATTTCACTATCAAATAAAATTCACAACTGGATCGCACATATGTACTTGCTCCTATGCTCGATCACATTATATGCGAAAGATTCTTAATAGAACCTGCTAAATGTATTTTTAAGGTCGGTTATCACTTAATTTTTTTATATATAAAAATTCTTAAATTATTTCTAAATAAAATTGGTATGAACATTTTAAATATTTAATAATATAAATTAAAAAAAAAATCAGAAAAAATCGTCCACCCGATTTCGAAATATTGAATTTTCAAAACAAAAAATATTTTTTTTAAATTTTTATAATATTTGGATTTTAAAGGAGCTCCTATATAAAAATTTTGATCGAAATCTGTTGAGCTGTTTATGAGAAAATCGAAAATAAATACAACGGTTGTGTGGCAGTATCGTTAATAACAAAATATTTAAACAAAAAATTTAGCAAAAATATAGATCATACCCATAAACACCAATTTTTATCAAGATTGATAGAGCCGTTTTCGAGATAATCAAGATGGTAAAAAAATTGTATGACAAGTACCGTTATTTTTGGGGCTAAAACGCTTAAATACTAACTGTGAAGAAAATCGCTCAAGCCGTTTCTACTGGAGAGAGTTGTACAGACAGACAGACGGATTTGCGGGGCCCACTTTTTTGGTGTACTCTATCATCGTAATGTCAACTTTGATTAAAACCTCGAGTTCAATTTGGTTTCCAAATATTGAATTTTCAAAAAAGAAAATTGATTTTTTCTTCTAAAAATCAAAAAAATATATTTCAAACAATATGGTATGCGGCACATAAAGGGCTATCCATTTTGTGCTTTCAAAAGTAAACTTAAATAAAACACATATACAATATTTTTTCATGATATCTCTTTTTTATGATAAAGCTTGAACGTTGACATTATGTATGAAACTCTACATCATTTAAATGACCACCACGCGAATTGTTGCACGCATCGATTCTTTTGAGGTAATTTTCGATCACTTTTTGACAGATATTGGGCGGTATCTCAGCCATAACTTGACGAATGTTGATTTTCAAGTGCTCAAGAGTCAAAGGTTTATCTGCATAAATACGGTCTTTCGCGTAGCCGCCATGACGAGAAATTACGCGGCCAGGAAATGTCTCTTGCAATAAAGAGTTGTGTGGCATGTGGCACCGTCTTGTTGAAACCACATATTCTCCAAGTCGTATTCTTCAATAGCAGGCAAAAAAGTCGGTTATCATATGACCATAACGCTCCAATTGACGATGAAGGTCGTTCCATCGTCGTTTTCGAAGAAGTAAGGTCCAATCACACCTCCGGACCAAAAAGCGCCCCAAGCAGTGACTTTTTGTGGATGTAATGGCCTCTCTTCAATTACTTGAGGATTCTCAGAAACCCAAATACGACAATTTTATCTATTAACTTACCCACCGAGTTATAAATGTGCTTCGTCGCTGAAAAAATTTTGTTCGAAAAATAGCCGTACACCGCCTGTTGTTCAAGCACCCATTCGACGTATCTACGACTTTGTGAATGGTCAGCTGGCTGCAGTTGTTGTGTGAGCTGGACTTTATATGGATGTAGGTGTATATCCAAATGCAAAATACACCATAATGTGCTGAGGACGACGAGGAATCGACACATTCGGGTCTTCGGCAACACTTTCACTTACAGCAGCTATATTTTCAGTGGTACGAGCGAAACGATTACGCACAGACCTTACAATATCTGTAACCAATCCAGTCTCTTCAAATTTCTTCTCAATTTTGCCAATTATTGCGTATTTTGACGATTATGTTAACCATTGAACAAATTGAACTTAATAAAATCCAAAATCTCCTTATTTATTGAATCTAAGGCGGAACAGAGTTCGCTGGGTCAGCTAGTAGTGAATACAAACAACTATTTTTATGGTTTCATCATTTTTTTATGTCGACGAATCTCCAGATCTTACACAACCGCATGAAATATTAATTGAAAGCCATAAATTGCATTCCAGTTTGCATATATAGAGTATACAGTATGCACTTCGGAGCCAATCTAATTTCAGAACTGTCCTTTTCATTCGATTTAAGAGCATTTGCAAGCATACTTCAATCTGTCTCCTGCATTTGTCCATCGTAGGCAGCGGCTGGCGTATTCGTATACATAGGTTGTAAGGTCTATACAAATACACGTTGGACGGTAGAATGCTATAAATCTATATTTTCAATTGCCATTTACTATTATTAAAAAAAAAATACATCCAGAATTTTCAATTACATCACAATTCCATTGACGCGATTAAGTTGCTCTGGCAATATTTAAACGAAGGACTAAACGATTGGCTCTTATCGAATAAATTGAAGCAAACGCTACGAATCGGGACGAATGATTAAAACTACATTTCATTGCTGAATGAAATAAACAGTACAGTCATGGGCTCGAGTGGCGGAGTGGTAAAATTGGGATGGATATGGTGTTTCAAAGATAGGACTTTAGCGACTATAACGGGGGTACAATATAAAATGTGTTTTTTTTTTGTTCGTTTGCATGGAACATTTGCATCCCTGAGCATCACACAGCTATACACAAACACAGTCACAAATATAGTCAATAACCCCAGCACACGAACACCACACAACACAACAACAACATGATGAAATGGTTGAATTTAACATTGTTTGTTCTGGTTTGTTTGTTTCAATTCGAACAAATAAAATCAGGATGAATTTAAGTGCAATCCAATTAACTGATACTTCTGATCAGACGGTAGCGATTCAGAGCAAATTATCAAACAATTGGCAGGTTAATTAATTAATGCTGCGCCTTTGTTGCCTATTGCTTATCAAACTTTCAATATTGATGGATTGCTCTGAATAAATCAATATTTACCAATCGAAACAACAAACAAAAAAAATACTTAAAATTATCAATTATTGTGGATTAAGATTTACATGCCTGGAGTTTTATTTGCGAGGGTGAGGTACCTCTGAATACCTGCATACCTTTAAATTATTTATTACTGAAGGGTATACTTTTGCTCGCTAAGATAATTTAACTAGTGTGTATTGGCATTTGGAGGGATAGTGTAAAAGTTAGTTTTTATGTATTTACTTTTTGAGGAAGAATTTTTAAAAAATCAGTGCTTTTTCGTAAAAAAATCTACTTACCCTATGAGTATATTTTAACAGATATCTATAGTGTCATTTTGGAAATAAAATTAAACTTCACGACTGAATCGTACAAACTTGCGAAAAAATGTTTAATATAGATGTTGTTAAAAAATTGATTTTTTCAAAAAAAAAAAGAAAACAAACACTTTTAAATTTAAGTATGCGCTATTATCAACAATTTTAAGCCGTATTTCTATAAAAAAAAATTTAATCCAATAATAAATAATTTGAAAACATAAACATTCGGTCTATAGAAATAATTCTTTATTTGAAAATGGACTGCACTAATTTAATTATATCTACACGTTATTAAAATAAAATCTTGACACCGTTTTTCATAAAAGACAATTTTAATGAGTTTGAATAACGTCCAAATTCAAACTCATTAAAATGATACAAAAAGTGCTTTAAAAAGCATGTATGTGAACATACAAACATTGAGTATAATAAAAGACAGTTTTTGTTTTTTTTAGTATTGAATATAATGTCGCGAAACAGCTTTCCAAGAAATCGATGGAGTCGTTTTCGAAATATTGAGTTTTCAAAAAATAAAATTTAATTAAATATTTTTTCTTTAACTTTTCACGACTGGATCGCACGTAGTTACTCTTATGCTCGAACAGTCAAACTTCGATAAGTCGAACTTTGATAACTCGAATGAAATTGGTTGGCATTAGCGCGAAGCCATAAATTTACATATAATTTTTGTTTGATAACTCGAACCTCTATAACTCGAATTTCTCGATAACTCGAAGATATTATTTAGCGTCAGCTTCGATAAGTCGCATTTTTTAGGGTAGGCGTCTTCTGAAAAGTTAAAAAAAAAACACGAAATAAAAAGTGTAAAGAAACTGACGTAGATGTTAACAGTGCAGTGTGTAGTTTTTATTAAAATTAAAGCTATGGATATATCATTAATGTGAACTTTAAAAACATTGGCGCAAAATTTTAAAGGATTTAGTAAAATGTTAAAGCCACTTTTAGCAATTTACTTAGCTAAAAAGATGATTTAGGTAATTTAAAACGATTTTAACATTTTGATAAATTTAAAATCACGGAATGGCTACTTTAACTTTTAGCAATTTGCTAAATCCATTGTGGCATCTGCAAGTATAGGGTTATCCATTTGCAGTTTCAAGAGTTTAGGGCTGAAATTCGTCATCTGTCAAACTAAGTTGTTAAACCAGTTTTGTTTTTCAGTTGAAAGTCTGACATTTACGAAAATGGATCGCTTAACTATAGCACAACGCATAAAAATTGTTAAAACCTACTACAAAAATGGTGATTCTGCCACAGCCACATATCGTGCTTTAAGAGGAGATTATGGCAAAATTGTGAAAAAATTTGAAGACTGGTTTAGTTACAGATATTTTAAGGCCTGCGCATCATCGTTTCGCTCGTACCACTGAAAAAACCGCTCCTGTAAGTGAAAGTGTTGCCGAAGACCCGAATGTGTCGATTCCTCATCGTTCTCAGGAATTAGGACTGTCTTACGACACACTATTGTATTTTCATTTTGATCTACACCTACATCCATATAAAGTCCAGCTCACACAACAACTGAAGCCAGCTGACCATTCACAAAGTCGTAGATACGTCGAATGGGTGCTTGAACAACAGGCGGTGTACGGCTATTTTTTGAACAAAATTTTTTCAGCGACGAAGCACATTTATAACTCGGTGGGTAAGTTAATAGATCAAATTGTCGTATTTGGGTCTCTGAGAATCCTCAAGTAATTTAAGAGAGGCCATTACATCCACAAAAAGTCACTGTTTGGGGCGCTCTTTGGTCCGGATGTGTGATTGGACCTAACTTCTTCGAAAACGACGATGGAACGACTGTCATCGTAAATTTGGAGCGTTTTGATCATATGATAACCGACTTTTTTACCTGCTATTGAAGAATACGACTTGGAGAATATGTGGTTTCAATAAGAAGGTGCCACATCCCACACAACTCTTTATTGCAAGAGACATTTATAGCCGCGTAATTTCTCGTCGTGGCGATATCAACTGGCCACGAAGATCATGCAATTTGACACCGCTGGACTTTTTTTTGTGGGGCTACGCGAAAGACCGTGCTTATGCAGATAAACCTTTAACTCTTGAAAACCAACATTCGTCAAGTTATGGCTGAAATACCGCCCAATATGTGTCAAAAAGTGGTCGAAAATTCGCGTGGTGGTCATTTAAATGATGTAGTGTTTCACATATAATGTCAATGTTCAAGCTGTATAATAAAAAATAAATATCATGAAAAAGTTTACGTTTACTTTTGAAACCGCAAAATGGATAACCCTTTATACCGTTGATGGACCCCAAGGCTCCCCGAGTGCAAGACTGATATACTATCAGATGACATTATGAACTTAGTACGATATTAAAAAATTAAAGTAGCCATTTCGTGATTTTAACTTAAGTAAAATGCTAAGAAGATAGTACGATACTAAATTCGTTTAAAATTAGCAAAATCCTGTTTTTTACCTAGTATCATATTAAAAATGATTTAACATATTATTACTAAATCGTTTAAATTTTGAGCAATTATCATTTGAAGATAAATTTAAATTAATAAAAGAGGTGGAGAGTGATCAACAAAAGAAGGTTCTCGCTATTAAGTATAGCATTCCGTTAATAACCTCCTCAGTCGAGTATAACAGAATATATTAAATAATTTCACCAACTCTTCCTTATTTGCAAATAAATAATACGTACTTAATATTAATTTTGTGTTGTTTACAGCCAGTGGTCTCGTTACCGGTGCTTCTGTGTTTCTACTTCGTAGATTTATCTACGGAGTGCTATAATATGTAATGTAATGTCGTTTTGTGTTTTATTCGATAACTCGAAGTCTTGATAACTCGCATTATTTGTTTGGCAATTGATGGTCCAAATTATCGAAGTTCAAATGTATTTTAAAAGTCGTGCTTACTTAATTTTGTATATACAAAATTTCTTTAAGTTTCTTCTGAAAAAAATTGTGATGGCAGTTTTAATTATATAGTAATGTAAACTTAAAACCAAAATTTCAAAAAAAAAATTATTCAGCCGTTTTCGAAATATTGAATTTAAAAAAAAAATTGTTTTTTCAAAAATCCAAAAAATATTTTACGAAAATTTTGGTATTCTTTAGAATTCGAAGGACCTCCTTTTATACAAAGTTTGATTGAATTCCGTAGAGCCGTTTATGAGAAAGTCGGAAATCAAAACTTGTTTGTATAGCAGCAACCGTTAATAACAAAATATGTAAATAAATGTTTACCAGAATGTAGGCTTTACTAAAAGGAGTACACACACTTATTTTTATTAAAATCGTTAGAGCTGTTTTCGAGATATTTAAGATGGTAGAAAAAAATGTATGGCAAGTACAATATTATGTTTGGGGCCAAAAAAACGATTCAAAATTCTTTTCACCTTAAACGCTTAAGAACCAAGTTTGAAAAAAATAGCTTCAGAATTTAAGTTCTTATCTCATTCTACAGACAGACAGATGGATTTTCGGGGACCACTTTTTTGGTATCCGAAATCATCGTAATGTCAAGGTTGATTAAAATCTCGAATACATTTTTTTTTCCAAATGCAAAACTTGCCCTATAAACATGTAGCAAGTAAAAAATGTTCTGGGTAGATAGGTAAAACATTGGTCAGAGCAAACTCGCATATAGACCCAAGTAGCGCTGAAAAGACCGCCGTTTTGATATCAAGGAACTCGTACGGACCTGAATATAAAGGTACTTAGCGAAAATCGAGAGAGAACAACTCAAGCGCAGCGTCGCTAGAGCCATTTCGACCTGTTGAGGAAAAAGGTTATACCAAAGCCACCAATAAATGTTTTTTTTTCCAAAAGAAATTAGTTTTCGAAAATACTGGTATACTATTTATAACATAACATTTTTTAACAAAATCCGTTCAGCCGTTCATGAGATAATCAAAATCGAAGAAAACTGTTAATGACAATTACTGTTAATAACATTTCAATTAAATTTTTTTATTGACCAAAATGTAGACTATACCTATATATTTTCCGCTGATTTTTTTTAAATCAAAATCATGAAACCCGATTTCAAGGTAAAGAAAATTTACAATGTATGCCCCAAAATTTGGGAGTAGGTACCGTTATTTTTGGAGCTTAAAAAAAAATAAAGAAAACGAATTGAGCTAAGCACCCAAAACGTTTAAGTGCCAAGTTTGAAGGGAATCGCTTCTGGCGGTTAGGCTGTAAGTCGACCTACAGACAGATACAATGAATTGCCCGTTCCACTTTTTTGGTGTTCTCTAGTTTCTAGTGTTCTAGATTTGATTTGAATCTTGAACTTCTAAAATTAAGACAGGCCAAACTCCTACTTGCAGACTAAAACCAAACATGATTTGACACGTGTATCAAATTGAATAAGAAAACCTAAGTATTATAACGAGTGTCTTGACTAAACACTGCAACCTTGGAAGGCAGTGATTAAGGTTGATTAAGGCTTAATCACTGAAAAAAACATTTGCGTCCTTTCGAAAAATTTTCAGAAGGGTTTTGCGTGTGTTGCATCAAGAATTGAACCCTTTTTCAGAGAGTTTGCCGTTGGTTCTCAAGGTTTTCATCAACAAATTCACGTTACCGAAACCCCAGAGGCAGAAACATGTTTGGAAACAGAGCAACGTGTTGTTTTTTAAGGTTTAAGCTCTCACCGTTCTCTAGCAATCTGCCAATTTGAGGGTATCCTGTTCTTCAGCTTGTCACACTGGTAGTTTTTTTGAACGTATTTATTCATGATTTCTGGGCCTTGTTGCGATCACAGAAAAGGCATTCGAACGGCGGGCCTCGAGGGTAACGTTACAACGCACGAAAAAGTGACTAAATTATTAGAACCACTCATGTCGAATGAGAGAACTTCTACCCTGCTTTGACGCCAACAGCTTCAATGAAAGTACTGATATAAAGGATCAGTAATTTTAGAATACGAAAACAAATACGCTTACACAAAAATGTATAAGCGCATACCACTGCGTTGATAACATGGGTTAACATTTTGCATTGTTACTGACACACAGTCATAAACTGGAAAATTCGGATGCATTTCTTTTCAATCTACAACCATTATCACCTCACATAATTATGGTTTCACAAAAGAACCATAATATGCCAGACTATTAGCACGACTGGTGCAATAACCGACAACGCACAGTAGTGACAACAACGCATCACATGCATGTTGACATACCTCTGCCCTGCCCGTTCGCTCATTGCAAAGTTACACTGTCCTAAATATTGTATTCATTTCACACTTAACTACCATTCGCTCTGGGCATTTCTCCATTCATACTTTACAATGTTGAACACAATTTTGACATGTGGTCATGACCCGTCAAAAATTTACAAAACCCAGGTGACATGACCACCACCACCTCACGAGAGCAGCAAAACCAACATGTATGAAAGTTATTTCACACAATAAACACACATATTTTTTTTAGCTGCAGAATTTTAGCTGTTCTGTGTAGTTGGAAATACTTAATATACACACATACATGTATATATATTTGTTTGGAAATATCTTACATAGTTACATGAAAAAAGGAAATGCTGGGAGTTGTACTGGTGATGGTGAATTTAACCTAGCAAAGTGGGCACAGTTTATCCGGTGGATAAGAGTTCTATTTCCCATTTCTCAATAATACCAACAGCAAGGTCCTTACTCCCTATGGGTAGGTTAGGTAGGTACCTATAGGAAGTTGGCTACTTTAACACAAACAAATAGGAGAACTTCCCCAATGTCCCAGTCATAGATATATTAAATTTTTAAGAAGGTAGAAAAATTTTTATTGGAGAGATTCCCTAAGCCGAAATTCTGCATTACATGATAAGAATATGCATGTCTATATCGACAAAGCCAAAAAAGGATACATAGCGCGAAGTGAAGAAATCGCTTTTTTGGATTTGATGAGGATCTCAATCTGATGTTGGCAAAGTTTTTTTTTCATTTTTTTTTGGTATACGTCGCAATTTCAAATTCAATTTTATTTTAATGGAGATATGAGATGTTGCAAGGAAATCCAGGATGTTTGCCTCATGAGGATTCCTTGAGAAGAAAAATTTCTGGAAGTATAACAATATTACTCCTGCTGTGTGGAATCGGGAAGCATGGTTATGCGCGCATAATAAATGTGCCAGAATATGTGTTTAAATTAGATTGCATTTGTTTCGTTTCCTGTGTGTTTTTTTTTTTTTTTTTGCTCCGAGAATTTTTGTGTGTGTTTTTTTTTGAGTTGAAATTTTTTCATTGCGAATGTAACTGAGAGGATTACCGTTAAGCCGATTTGGTTTCTGTATTTTTTTTTGTGTAGCCGTTTTGGTTGCTTTTTTGGGAAATAAAATGCAATTTCAGTTTGGTTTCCTCAACTGAGAAATTGCTCGGGGGCTGCAGTTTTACATATAATCTTCTTTATGACTTTGGGTGATATATCCAATTTGCCTATTTTAGGCAGGTATACCTAAGAGCAGGTGGGGTATTGCAGTATGAGGTACAATTGCAGGCTACACTGTTCTTTCACTGAATTCTGTCTGATAAAAAATGTATGTTTAATGAGGATGTACGTCTGACAGTTTGAATTTTATTTCATGTTCTTCACTGTGCTAACAACGTACAGAAGTAATTTGAAGCTAATACTAATGGATTTAAAACAATGTGTCTATATATAGCGTGTGTATGCATATGTGTGGGTTGGAATATAGCGGAATTCAACATCCTGCTCTTGATTTATTTCATCCGCCCATGTTGTTAATGGTATGAGCTTATGGGCTGAAATAGGTTTTAAGGAAGGATGTAGGATGTGAATTTTAAGGAAAACGACGAGGAGCAATTTCATGTTAATGTTTAAAAATGGAGCCTACAAATTGGATTTGCAAATCTCAATTTAAAATAGTAAAAGATTCAAATTCAAATCAGACTTTGTAGAAATAAAAAAAAAATTAAGTTTTACATACAATTTTAGGGGAAGGTGAAAAAGTTTCTCCCATTGGGAATTTTTTTACCCTTCTGAAATACCATAAGATCAAAGTCGTGATACTTACAGTACCTATATGCAAGCCAGTTAGAGTACAGAATTGCCTAATTGGGCTAAAGAACAAGGTTTTGCATTTGAAATTAGAAACTTTAGCTGCCTTTCCTTTTCATTAACTATACTTTATCAGTAGTTGTAAATGAATGAAACGAAAAATAAACGTAACTTTTGCAAATGGTGCCCAATTCCTTTTTTTGATTTATGCTCTTGACAGATAGAGAATTAGCTGATAATAATCAATGATATAATTAAAATTATTAAAAAAAAACTTTAATTAATTTACAAAATTTAATTATTAATATTCAGATGCATTTCAACTTTGATTGTAATCCTCAGTGAGTATGGTATAATGTGACAAGTAAAGTCGAAATGTATCTGTATATTAATAATTACATTTTGTAAATCAATTAAAGTTTTTTAATAAATTTATTTATAGTATAATTGGCAAAGTCAAAAAAGTGTTTTTTTAATCTTTATTTTAAATTTTACGGAATTTGCAGTTATTTTAATCGATTTTATTTTTAATTAAATAAATGGTGGTGAATAGTTGCAACAGATGATGAAGATTCCCCATAATATTCGTCAAGCTTTTGTTTGGCTTGTGTGGTTACTGAGTCCTTCAAATTCATTTTTTTCCATTTTAATAAAAACGCTCATAGGAGTATGTAGAAAATGGCAGCCAGGGTAAAATTATCTGACACATCTGTCTAAAAGTTTGGGTGGATTCTTTTCCAAAGCGATTTTTGGAACAAATAAAATATCATAAATTGAAGGAAGACAACACAAGTTGTGTTAATTTTCAGGGAATTATTGACCCGCCTTTAGCCCAAAAAAATAACTTACCTGCCACACATTTTTTTTATAGAAAAAAAAAGTAAATATTAGTTACCTCAAAAATGGCTGTAAGGATTATGATAAAAAATGATCCATAGGTTACAATTGATGTTTTTAAATTTATATTGTCAAATATTTAGAATTGCCATATCAAATTTTTTGTAGAACAATTTTGAAGAAGTTATATAAAATATATATATATATAAATAAAGTTAAAACAATAAAAAAATATATTAAACTTTTTCTTCTAGAAGAACGATGTGATGGAACATTAAGCAGTAGACCCAGTAGTGATTTTAGTTCCAAACACGTGTGCAAATCCTATTCTTTTTTATTGTATTCGATTTTCTGGAAAACGGTTTAGTTAACGGAGCTCTTTTTTTTAAATTATAGCGAGTACAATCATTGGCACTCCTTTTTTTGAACCAACTATTGGCACCCCCGCATTCAATAACGTTTCTTACAAAAACTATCAATCTTATCAAGCCAATTTAATTATGGTCTTAAACTACTACTTATTCCTCACATTCGTACGTCTTTGTTTTGATTAATTAGTTCTACAGTCGGTGTGCTAAAATGAAAGTGTTAACACGTTTTAAGAAAGTGAAAAATTTGCAAAATGTTGTGTGTTTTTGCTAAGGACCTAAGATTTGGAGAGCCGTTTTCAGTTATTAATATATGAATATTATATACACAAAAATATGTTTTTTAAAATCAGATAATAATAAATTATTCGTATTTTACTATTTTTTAGGAAATTAATTGATATTTTATTAATTAAAAGGGTGCCAATAATTAGTTCCAATAAAGAAGTTCTATGGAACTTCAATTATTAGCACTGGCAATAAATATACTTTTAAGACTGTCAATAATTATACAATTAAACCGTTACTTTTTAAAAGTTTGAAAAAATGCCGAAAATAAGAAAGAGATGTTCAACAAGCTCTATTGGCCATAAAAAAATGGATATATATCTAAAGAAGCAGCTTCTAGATACGACAAAATACTGCGTTCTAAGCTGCAGTTCCGATTGAGGAAACCATTTTTAAAAGTACGTCCACGACCCGCAACCGTTTAAACTGAGAAAGAAGAACTAAGTGGTGTTGAATGGCTAAAAGTTTCTCAAGAAAAAGGATTTCCGAAAAGGAAAGAAGATGATCTTTATGCTGTCCAGGAATTTCTAAGGCAAAGTTACAAAAGAGAGCATCCATTCAGTAGCTAGGCAATACCAGAAAAAGAATGGTGTAGATGGTTTAGAAAAACAGATGTTGCTTGAAATGTACCACGAATTCAGCCAGGAAAATTTTATTTCTTACACCAAGCTAAGGAGTGAAAAACATACCAAGAACTTATTTGTGAATCCAGTCGAAGAAGAGAAAATACAACTTGTAGTTTCAGATATGCTTTTCCTGTACAAAGTGTACAATGACCGAAACAGTTGGAACTGATATTTGTAGTTTAAAATGTGCAATATATCATATAAAATGTTTGAAAAACTAAAATATCACATTCCTTCAAGTTTTATCAGTTTTCCATGTTAATTACTAAAAATTAACAGATCTTAAGTTTTCATTTCAACTTATATAATATTGTGCGGTCGGTATGAACTATATTAATTTTGTTGTAGACTTTTTATTTTTTTTTTCATGTTTAACTTATTGTTTACTTAATATGTATTATTTCTTTTTATTCTTTATAACCCGGAAGAAGCGGTAAATGTTTGTGTTATTTTTTTTACTAAAATTAAATGAACTACAACTTTTATAAATAAAAAAACAAAACAAATAATTGTTTTCCTTTAATTCATAGGTGCCAATAGTTGTACATTTTTGGGGTGCCGATAATTGTAGTCGGATGCCAATAATTGTAGTTTTTGGCAAGCTTACCTCTTTTTTAATAAACATAAATAAGTATTAAATATAAATAAACATAGAAAATTCTATATTAAAATTTAGTACATTTTTCATATTTTTAACTTTTTAATTGCGAAAATTACGCGCATTTAAAATTGAAAAATTCTTAAGGGTGCCACCAATTTTATCCGTTACGCATAGAAAACAAAAATTGAAAAAAAAAATGTGTCTATTCCTAAATCAGTGGAGTAAAATGTTAACATATTTTATTTTGCGTTCTCATTAACAGAACTTCTCATATAACCACTTTTCATATTTTCTTATTAAGAGATGCTTCTTCAAAGTATAAATCATTTTGTATTTTCAAATTTTAAAAAAATCCAATTTATTTTAAATCCAAAAAAGTTCTTTTTTTTTGAAAAATTAATTCTTAACACTTATTTTAGATCATAAAAAAAAATTGGTAACTTCTTTATATTCTTAAAATAATCGTCCCTTGAAAACAACTAGGCAATTTTATTTATTTTTCCTACAAAATGGCGAAGCTAATTAACATCAATACATTACTTTTGCCTAATTCACTTGTGTTAAATTATTTTTTCAAACATTCAATAGCACCATGTTGCTTATAAAAATCAATTCAACCTTTCTGCAATTATGGTCTTGATAAAAAAAAAATATCTTCGACTAAACAATTTCAATTGAAAAAATAGTCCGTATCCGCCATAGTGTACGCAATGTTATAAGGGTGTTCATCTACCTTATACTGATTACCATGTCATTCAAAAAGTACATACTGGTGTCATTATTTCTTAAATTATTTTTGACCTTTTCCCAATGTCTTTATTTTAAAGTTATTCACAGTTATTTTAATATTTATAAGATATGGATATAAATAAAACCAATGTGCCTCGTAAAAAACAAGTTATGTACTTGTAAAGTCGTTAAGTCTGCCTGTCAAGAATATTCTTAAAACATTTTTTTTGTATTCTTAAAATAAAATTAAACTCATAATCAGCGGGCTTTATTGTCCCATTTATTTATAAAAAAAAATATAAATTTATATGGCAGTAAATTCCATACACGTACACACGCACCAATACCATCACAAAATATGAAAAAAAATATTTTGTATTTATTGTGAAGCAAGAGCGCTTTTAACGTCTATTGTTGTTGTCTTTCTGTTTTATTTTCAAGGAAAAATATACATTGTGTAGTTAAAGTGGATTCCAATTCACTTCACTTTTGCTTTGTTGGCGTCGTCTTCGCTGTTTTTACTACCTACATGACCTTGTCAGAGCTTCATTTGTCATCAAAACAACAGGCTACAACTACGTGCGATGATTATCAATTTAATTTTTATAGGTTATGCAAATAATTTACTTTTCAATAAAATTTTTTAAACAAGATAAAAAAAATATATTTATTTTATTTACTCTGGAATATATAAAAATATTTCGGAAGTTAGGAATTTGTTGGAAAAAGTGTATTCTTATTGAACGTTTATGTGTCTTTAGCTTTAAGTTTTAATTCTGATACCCAGGTGGCCTTTTGAATTCTTAACAAAAACAACCTTTATTAACAATTGTTCTTATAATTGGGCTCTCTGAATTTTAGAGCTGGCTTCTGGTATCCTTCTGTCTTAAAGACTGAAGCGCGTATCACAGAAGGATCTGGTCCATCTCCAGGCACTGCAGTCTTGTTCATATTCAACTGGCAGGTACAATGTTACATACCATTCTTTTTCTTTGACAAATAGCCAGATTATAATATTGGACTAAAAGAACAAGTTCGAGTGATCAAATTCTGCAATTTTATTTTAAAGCGAATCAGTCAAATAAAAATCTCATCAAAAACCTTGACATATATCCCTTTGCTTTCATTTCAAAACTAGAAATGGCTTTATTCCTACCGAGCTACGTAAAAGGTTATATTGGATTTTCGTATTTTCATATTAAGTAACTTTAGCAGTTTTCGTTATTGTTAAAATGGATTTGATTCTTAAAGCTTTATAGAAACATGTTAGAGTTTATTGTTTTGTGAGTCTTTTGAAAGAGGTTTTGTGGGCATTCGTTTTTGAAACTTAATTTTGTATTCCACATAATTTTAATACCGATCTTTTAAAAATTATTTGTATATTAGAGCAGTTACTAAACTTAATATCACTTTCTGGACTCAGTTTTAAAAAATTCGTATCCTACCCGATATGGCCGAACTCAAACCCAAGCTTGCTTGACCTTTTAATAGTGTCAGATGTTTCTAATATTTTACTAAACAATTAACTTTCTCTGGATGGTATTTCATACCATGACTTACTATTTGTGACATACAACATTAATTCTCTCCTCTTTCAAACCCAATGACTCTTCAATACCGAGATTATAACTCAATTAGTTTTTCCACATTCGCTCTTGAAGCTAGCATTTTGAGATGGGATAGATATAGGTATTTATCAACTGAAGGTGAAAAACTTAATTTAATTCAATCGTAATTGTTAGACTTGTATCATAGACATGTTCCACTCAAAACTGTGCGAGTGCGAAATGAAAAATGTCCACGGTTTACAACTGAATTCATTAAAGCAATAAAATCCCGAAGAATTATTTAGTATGGAAACGACACATTGGCAAATATACTCTCAGGCCCGCAACTACGCAACTTGGGTAACTAAAAGAGCTAAAAAGGACTATTGCTCTTCAAAATTTAATTCGAGACTTGGTTCAAGCAGTTATGGAATAATTTAAGTAACATTGGTATAGGCAAGGCAGGCAATTTTAATTGTTCGGCTGATCCTGATGTTCTCCATGATTTTTTCATCACAGATAATGAAAACAATTTTAATTTTGTCCCTAATAACCAAGAGTTTAATATCGATTTTCTATTTTACTTTAAAACAGTTAATGAAAATGACATTGTGAAAATTATGTACCTTAAAGTAGTCAAATGCTGTCGGTGAAGATAGTTTGCAACTTCGTTTCTTAAAATTAATGATTCCAAATTATCTCAGCTCTTTGACACATATTATCAATTTTTGCATAACTTCTTCCTCTTTCCCTAAAAACTGGAAAGTGGCAAGAGTCACACCTGTGGCTAAAAAAGCTCGAGTCTGTTTACCTGGTGATATTCGCCTAATTAGCATTTTGCCGTGCTTGTCAAAGGTTTTTGAGAAAGTAATGATTGAACAGATTGTTGGTCATCTTGATGGAAATAGTTTGCTTTATCCATTTTAGAGCTAGCCATAGCTGTTCTACTGCTATGGTAAAAATTTTGGATGATGTGAGGGTCAAATGCCTATGTCTGCTGGATTTTTCAAAGGCCTTGGATAGAGTTGACCACCACATATTATGTTGCAAGTTAAGACACTATTTCGGCATCACCCAGCGAGCTGTTAATCTAATAGAAAATTATCTGAGTAATAGATGGCAGAGAGTTGTATTGGGAAACAATCGTTCTGGTTTTAAAAAAATCACCGTAGGTGTACCGCAAGGATCTATTTTGGGTGGCATTCTCTTCTGCATGTATGTCAATAACTTACTAAATGTATGTAAAAATGTTTCTGTTCATCGCTATGCAGATGATGTACAATTTTATTTATCGAGACCACTTGGCCTAGTTGAAGATTTAGTCTGTAGAGTTAATGAGGATCTTTCAGCAATTTATGACTGCTCCCAATCAAACAGACTTTTATTTTTACTGAGGACTTCGTAAATTATGGCTATCAGCACTATTCGCACCCCAAGAAACAAGATTGAAACTGGTAAAGACACTTATACTCCCTCTAATATGTTATGCTGAAACTGTGTATTGTAAGCTTGAATATATGTCTCAAAATAAACTTCAGGTCGCGTTTAATAATTATCTACGTTACGTGTATAATGTTCGCAGATATGACCATATAACCCATTATTGTTTTCTTGCTTTGGGCTGCCCATTGACACATTTTTTAAACTTAAGGAAATTAATCTTTTTGCATAAGATAATTAGTATAAAAGAGCCTCCTTATTTATTTAATAAACTGCAGTTTGCAAAATCTAGTAGAACTCTTAACCTTATTGTCCCACCTTGTCGTTACGTTAACTCAGCACGGTTGTTTTTTATTTCTACCATTAAACTTTGAAATGCTCTGCCAGCTAATATAAAGCGAACTAATGACTCTAAAGAATTTGAAAACAAAATACTGCAAAGTGCATTGGAACAACGTTAAATAATTAATTAATAAATAATTATGTAGCAGGTACATAATTTTTAATATTTTCTTTTCTTTATTTTTAGTTATATCTAGCTTTTTAAATCACTCTAAACTGTGTGGTTTTAATTTTTAAGGTTTCTATCTTAGATTAAGTATTCACTCGATGTTAGTGCTATTAAAGTCTAGGTCTTACTTGTACATTTCAAATAAACATACATCCAAAAAAAAAATCAGCTTGGTAAAACACTTTTATGGGTTTTCCAATATCTAAGCACCAGAATTCTGGTTCCATTCATTTCTCAAGAAATTTGTATATAATTTCCCTGAACGCGCTTTCATCATCTAGTAGCCTAACTTTAGTCTCGGACTTCTAAACTGAATAAGCTGTTTTTTCATCTCCTAAAAATTCTAGGTTTCATTAAATCTGTCTTTTTTTTGCTTCAGATTATATTTGGAATGATGCAGAACTCGTTTTTCCGATTACGTAAAGGAAAAAACCACTTCTTGCATTAGAATTCCTTAGAATAAATAGAGCTTTTTCCGTTGAATTTCCAACCATGCCAAGAAACTGCAAACTAGTTTCCCATTAACCTAAGGTAACCTTACTATTTCTCAAGAAAATGTTTGCCTTCATTTCGACTAACACCCGGATTTTATTTGTTAGCCTGAAGTGAAATGCAGTCAACAATTTCGATAGCACTAACGATTTATTTGCAATGATTTAATTTGGCAAATTTGCCTAAGAAGAATATCTTTCGTTAAGAAAAAAACTTAATCAAATATTTCAGTTCAACAGTGAATCAAATTTTAATTCGATGTCGTTTGTGTTAATAGAGACAGAAGAGACAACATTTGAAGGAATTCAAAATATCAGAGAAATTGTGATTTCCATATCCACGAGTACTTCACTTGTTTAATATAATATATTTGAATTACTGCTGACATTCGGCTTGTTATATTTTCTTAAGTGTTTACCCGCTTCAGTCAAGTGTACATGTACTGCTGGCAATGCAAATATTCGTTCAATCAACATTCCACCGAAAACACCTCATTGATTTCCATTTACTAATTCAGTCAACAATATTCTTCTACATATAAATATTTGATAAGGAACTGGTGGCAGTAAATAACTTTATGTCCTCTATAAAATCTCACAAAAATTAACTATAAATTGGATGAAAAACATACACAAAAATATAAATAATAAATTTTATTCATTTATTAAATAACCACCACGTTATAGTTAAAGTAAGCACCGTAAATTAAATTAACATTGTAAGTGGATGGAAAGTTCCTTTTTAAGACTTTTGAAATTACTGAGCCACTTATGGTAAAAATTATTGGTCTTATTTTAAATGAACAATTGGTTTGTATTGTAGGGTTTTTAGGAGTGTACTGTAAAATTGATTAATTCTTTCTTTAAATGTTTTTCTTTCAATTTTCTGTTTTTCATTTATTTGTATGTATGTAATCTCGTACTAAACTATATTTTCTAGATTCACGAAAATCGCTGGTACCGGAACTCAAAACAGCCATTTGACTGCTAACTCAAAGCGAACAGAACATCTTTCCATCTTGTTTCTTTAAATGTGTACGGTATACCAAGAAATTGAAATACAGTAGAAGCTC
This sequence comes from Philhelius pedissequus, assembly GCA_910595825.1. Lineage (NCBI taxonomy): Eukaryota > Metazoa > Arthropoda > Insecta > Diptera > Syrphidae > Philhelius > Philhelius pedissequus. Next base: position 36,188,700 of record OU343163.1, read on the forward strand.
GTTAATTTGGTGGTGGGGGAGGTTTTCCGAATTAATGATAATTTTTTTGTATGCACTAAAACTCTCCTATTGATGAACAAATGCAAGAATTTGAAACGAAAAACTATTTTATTAAAGCAAAAGATTCCAAATAATACATAAATTATATTATAATTAATTTTTATAACTAAAAACATAAAAAAAATATACAGGGTGGTCCACAGTCATCACCGCAGACATAAAACTTGGTTTCCTGAGGTCATTCTGAGTCGAAAAACTAATAAGGTGATTGTCTTGTTTTCGTTCCGTTTTGGAATTATTGCGGTTTTAAGATCTTGGATCTATTTATCTTAAGCTATAGCATTATCTTTGATAAACGACGTCCGATCCGTAAGATTTTTTCTCCCAATCAAGAATTTATAACTCTTATAATTTGGCCTACAATTTGTTTTTGTGCGAATAACGGTTAAACCCAATTTCAATTGTTTTTAAGTTGTTTTCTCATTCATTTTATTCAAAAAAAAACGCGTTACAAAATATGTAGTAATTTGTTTTGCTTGTTATGAAATCATAGTTTATATTAATAAAACAACTTAACTTTGTTGATTTATTGCTTAACTGTCATTTTCACTTGAACTATAATTAATTTTTATTTATGCAGAAATATGTGTCCACTTTGTGCTTAAGGACTACGATAACCATTTATCGCCAAACTAAACTGTACTGGTACTCGTACTGGTGTTCTCATAAACAACATCTAAATGTGGATTACTGAGATTCCCCGACTTCTAAATATGAATTGCCGGGAGTCCCCCAAAACATACAGCCTTGCGTTTCTTGGAAGTATGACACCACTATTGGTCACCTGTTCTTTTGGTACAGGTAGAAAACTACCTAATCACTTTTCATGATTTTACTTAAGTACTTAAAAAAAAATATTGTAAAAAATTTACATAATATTCTGGTATATAAATAAGTAAATTTAAAAAAAATACAATCAGGAATTCAAACATATTTTTTTTAATTTTTCAGAATTTTTTTTTCTTTTAATCGCTCTTTTTAACTTCAAGGCGGTGGCAACATTTTTTGTCTGTCAAATAGTTCGGTACTGAAACTGTGATGAAATATAACACTGTGATTAGAAAAACACGTACAAAGAGCATGGCAATTTTATATTCTATTATTTAATTCTCGTGTCACGTTGATGTGTTCGATGGACTCCAATTTTTATGTTTTTTTTTAATGTTGATTTTGCCGCCGCGACTAAGATATGATAGTTTTTAATACTTAATACTTAAAAATAACGGTACTTGTCATGCAATTTTTACCATCTTGATTATTTCGAAAACAGCTCTAACGATTGGTTAAAAGAAAGTTTATGCACTATTTTAGGTATAGTCTACATTTTGGTCAAACATTTTTTTACATATTATTAACGGTACCTCACATACAAAATATTTTTGATTTTCGACTTTATCATAAACGGCTGAAAGGATTTCGATCAAAATTTTTAAAAAGGACGTCCATTGAATTATAAATAATACTGCATAACAAAATTTTCGAAATAAATTTTTTTCGATTTTTGAAAAAAAACATATTTTTTTTTTTTTGAAAATTCTATATTTCGAAAACGTGTCAATGATTTTTTTTAAATTTCGTTTTTAAGTTTATATTATTAAATGTTTAAAATTGTCGCATCAATTTTTTTTATTTAAATAAATATTAAAAGAATTTTTCATATAAAAAATTAAGTAAAACTACTTTAAAAATATATTTAGATTATTAATAGAAATATTTTGCGTACGGTATAATCGCACATAAGCGCAAGTACGAGAGATCTTGTCGGGCATTTTATTTTATATTCTATTTCCAAAAAAACGGAAACGTCAAAACAAAAGATGTGTACGATTCTCTACGTCGTCGTTGTTATTCAGGGCTAACACTTCATTAATTCTAATTAGTAAATATGCAGTTTAATAAAAAAAAGAATGAAACCACATTTTTGACAATTGGTTTTTGGTCTCAGAATAGAATAACTAGAAATGTATTTTACAAGCGAAAGTCAGTTTTCATAAAACAAAACAATTATTGAAACAAGTATTGGATATTCGTGTGATTGACAACAGTGATTAGCAGCGAGGTTGATTATGTTATTTCCAGTAAATCCAAGATGACTACGCCAATGAAATAATAACTCAAACTTGAATGTGTGCGTACTCTTATTTGCTACAAAATAGTCATATTTTTGGTGATTGTAATATCGTTTTTAATTAATAGAAATCATTGGTTGATGCTAATTAGAATCTTTGCATTTCACTTCCTTAACAATATCAGTTTTAATATCTAATAATTGAACGCAATATAATAATGTCGCATCAACGCGCGACCGGGTCTGCTAGTATTATATATTATATTCAGAAATATTAGCAACAATAATTGTTCATGTTATTCATTTTGGATTTTGTTAGCTATCATTAAACTTAAAGTTAATTTATTTTTTTTTACTAAGAAACAAAAGTTAATTTATGACGATTTATATATTATAATATCGATAATAAATTTCAACCATATCAGTGCCATTTTTGATTTCTTACAAAAAACTCATATTATTCAGTTTTTTAGTCATTTTTTTTTTTTTTTTTTTTATAAACTCAATTTGTGAAAATATGCGAATTATTTTGGTCATCTTTTCGGGATTGGCCGCACAAACTGAGCATAAGATTAAGATTAACATTTTTAAGCATACATTTTTCTATAAAAACTTTTTTTTTTATTTTTTTGAAAATAAAAAAATGGCGGTACTAATTTCACCCACATTTTAAAATTATAATTCATGCAATATATACTCTGGTAAAGGCCGGAAGAACGAAATTTCTCGCCTATTTTTGCAATTTTAACATTTTTGATGTTATACATATTAACCATAACGAATTTGAATTCAAATCTAACCATTATGTTGAAATTTCAAACCGCAGTTTCTTTTAACCTTAGTTTTTGGATAATTTTAATGTTCTCAAATTTAAGCATCCCGTTTTCTGTTCTTGACTAAAAATTGAAAAGACCATTGAATTTTGAAAAAAACACTTTTTTTAAATTTTGAGTTTGAAAATGTATTTTCAAAAACGGTTCACAAAAACAACACAAGTTAAAAAGAAAAAAAAATGCAAAAACGTATAACATGGAATTGTTAGTGTTAGCCTTATTTTTTTAAATTCCTTTTTAAGTAAAAGTTTTTGGGAGTGGGGGGGGGGGGTGGTGTTGTGATATTATATAATGTTTTATTTTGCCTCGTCCAAACCTCTTGCGAATCAATCTGTATAATATACTCTACAATTTTTTTTACTAAAAAGTTATGTGTGAAATCATAACTTGAGAACGGATTGTCATATTTTCACTATTTTGTACTTGATGCATCTTATGGATGAAAATCAGAAAATCATTGATTCCAGAAATATAAGTTCTTAGTTAATTTTCTATGGTTGTGAAAAGCATTCCACATTAACGAATTTGAGAGGCACGAAGTTCGCCGGACAGCTTGTGAACTAATAAATTTTCAAGCAATTGAAAAAAAAACGAATTTTCCCAAGACTACTAACTCCCTACCCTTAAGCTCTACGTTTACAGATATATTATGTTTGCAGTGGTTTATTATTTTTAAGTTATTCAATTTCACAGAAATAACTATCAACTGAAATAGACCAATTGAAGGAAAACGAGAACATTCAAAAACTATCCCATTATATATTTTTGGCCATACTTGGATTTGTTGAAAAGACTTAATTCAAAATAGTTACCCTACCCAACAAAATGTATGAATAATACTTGATTTATGTATGTATATGTATTCACTGCATAATCAGCTGAATAAAATCAACAAAGTTCAAAATGTAAATGTTCTACAAATTAATAAGTCTCAGCAAAACCTCTACACTGCTCTGGTTCTCTTCTCTTCTCATCTATTTAATTTTTTTTTCTCCAAATGCACTTGGAAGTTGGAAATAGCTCTAATTGGCTTCAATCCCATCAGCAAAAATGTGAACCTGTTCCTTCTTCGAGAAAGGATAAAATTCGTCCAAAAGACCCCGACAACCGGCAACGATGACGACTAAAACGACTACTGCTACTACGATGACGATGCTGACGATGAGGATGACTATTGGAGAGATGAAAGAAGGAGAGAATATAAAGTGCACTTGAAAAGAAATTTCTCCAGGGATAAACCCTTTATTCCGCTAACTTTCATATAAATGGAATATTCAGAATGTGGTATAACTGGGCAAGTCTCCTAAGAGCCAGTCCGTATAACCTAACCTATGTATCTACCTCAGACGTAACCGCTGCCTGCCGTTAACAAGTTAATAGAGAGATATGCAAGTTCAGTTTGAAGTGCCCTTGCAGACAAATTTTCTGTTATCATCCTTTATTTCCTTCAACATCAGCCATAGTTGTTTAGTTTTTTTTTTTTTTGTTCTTCTATCTTCTATATTTTTCAATATTTTCATTTCTAGAAAATTTGTTCCTTTCTTTCTTACCTCTGCATTCTGCATAGTTCTTGGATTTTAATTTAGCTTACGGTTTTATTCCACAATTGAGTTTCATTTCAATTTTTAATTGAAAAATGATTTCCAGCAAACAAAAGCAGAAATGATTTACTTGCAAATTGGAAGTCTATTGCAATATATACTAAAAATGTTAGTTTTGAAAAATAACCAACGATAACACTGATGTTAATTTGCATTGTTTTGAAAGTTTGGGTTGATTTTTGATGATCTCTGTTTCGAAAGATATCAGTTCGGAAAAAAAGCAGAAATAATAAATTGAATTTTTTTTCGTTTCTATAAATTGAATTCCCTGATATTTTGAACAAAAGCAAAATTCCTATTAGGAAGGGTATTGCATGGAATATGTAAAGTGAGCTTACCAGGTCTGGAAGTTACTTAAGCTTTATGTTAAAAACTGTGGAAATCCTAAAATTTTAAAATTTAATAGTAAGCAATTTGTGAGAATGTCAAGTCAAGTGGGAATGGAAAATCAATAGTTTTTTTCTATGTCGAACGCTAAGGAGGAGGTGAAGAACAAGACATTTTAGTTTGTTACTGATGCTTTCTACAAATAATGAGTGAACGGATATGAAACGACGATAAAATTTAGCAATGACTTCGTTTTGTCAAAATATTTAGTAATTCGTATATCCGGCTGATTTGTTACCTGGGTCCATGTTCTGCAACTCAGGCGATAACTTTTACTCACCTAACGCCTCTGAGAAAAAAGGGTTTCTGAAACCTGAGGTGACGCCTTAAATTTTAATTTGTTTGACTTGGATTTTCCAATGGAAGGCGATACATTTTGGCGTCTTAACAACAAAAGAAACATATTTTTGTTTCTCGACTGATTTTATCGATTCGAAAGTTACAGAACATGGGCCCAGATCGAAAGTCAAAATTTTGGCAAAAAAAAAATCATCTCCTCAGACGATGCCAAATTTTGGGTCAGGGGTCATTAACATTATTAGATCGAAAACAATCCACAAGTATTCGCATTAATACATCCACCAAATATTGACTTCTTGGTGCGGATTATAGTATGAAGGTATCATGCTGTTATTTCTTTCAAAATGAGAACGCAGACGTCTCCCTTGCGGACAATGGTATCAGGTGTAGACTGACGTTATGCCCATAGAATTCGTAAATGCCCATCTGTTTTGTACTAGCTCGAGCACAACAATCGAGACGTTATTGTCGGAATAAACTAACGGACCACACATCGAATAAAGTCATCAAAAATTATTATTAAGTCAATTTTTAATTGAATGAATTTTTTTCACATGTTTTTACGACATATAGCAGTAAAAGTAGGTCTCAAAATTCCGTTTGTCTGTTTGTCCGTGAGTCTACAGTGCCCAAACATGTGGATGGAAATTCTTCAAACTTGGTACAAATTGTTTTTTTTTTTGTTGATAATATGCACACGGGTTTTCTTCTTTTTACTTGCGATACAGGTAAAAAAAACTTGACATTACGATGATGGAGAACACACAAAAAGTGGGTCCCGTAATTCCGTCTGTCTGTCTGTAAAACTCTCTACAGCCTAAGCGGCTGAAGCGATTTTCATGAAACTTGGTATTTAAGCGTTTTAGGTGATTGCCAAAAATATATTTTTGAATAGTTGTTTTAGCCCCAACAATGGGTATGGTGTACATTCTGGCCAAAAAATTTGTTATTAACGGTACCTGCCATACAATCATTTTATTGATTTTCGACTTTCTCATAAACGGCTTAACGGATTTTGATCAAAATTCTTATAAAGGATATCGTTCAAATTTTAAATAATACTGCATTTCAAAATTTTCGAAAAATAGGTTTTTGGATTTTTGAAAAAAAAATATTTTTTTTTTGAAAATTCAATGTTTTGTTTTTAAATTTATATTACTAAATATTCAAAATGTTCATACCAATTTTTTTTTAGAAAAAAATTAAGAATTTGTATATATAAAAAATTAAGTTAAAAACGACTTTAAAAATACATACCCACAAATATATTTCTATTAAGAATATTTTTCATATAATGTAATCGGACATAAGAGCAAGTACGTGCGATCCAGTCGTGCATTTTATTTTTAAGAACTGAAAGTAAAAGTACCTGGCATACAAATTTCCAGCCAAAACGACAAATCTTTATTTCTTTAAAAACAGCAAAACCAAAAGTTAGCTACTTCTTGATCATTTCTTTTTTTTTTTGTAATTGTTAGTTAAGGTAACTCTAGAAGGTAGAGCCATATTTTTTTTCGTTTCCGATTTTCAGGAAAACATTTAAGTTTTAGTATGGAAATGCTCCTACCAAGCTTAAACAGTATTAATGACAAAAAAAATTCAAAAAGTTTTTGCCTGAAATTAAAAAATAATAATAATGTTCTTTATTTTGAAAACTGAACATTTCGAAAATCACTTTTAATAGAATTTGTTCAATCTATTTTCTCAAAAAAAAATACAAGAAACACACAAATATTAAAAAACCGTTAAGACAATTTTTTTTCAAAATTCCAAAATTTGCAATAAGAATATAAAACGCAGGACTGAATCGCACATACTAGCTCTTATGTTCGATCACATCGTAAGCACAAGATTCTTAGTACAAAATGATAAAATAATATTCTTAAAGTCGTTTTTTACTTTATTTATTTTATTTTTTTTTTCTAAAAAAATTGAAATTGAAAATTGAATTTTAAGTATTTCGTAATATAAATTTAGCAACATAATATCAAAAATTGTCCCCCATTTTAAAAATATTGAGTTTTCCAAAAAAAAAAATTATTTTTCGATAATGTTGTTATAACAACGTATTATTTGTAATACGAAGGACTTGTATGTAAAAAAAATAATCGAAATTCGAAAATCACAACAATGGTTCTGTAAGGCAGCTACCGCATACAATTTTAAATGATTTAGTAAAATGTTAAAGTCACTTTTAGCACTTTTAGCTAATTTTAAATGATTTTAAATCACAGCAATTTGCTAAATCCATTATGGCATCTGATGGTATTTCACCAGATTCGAGTCCTGCTGGTGCACAACATTTCTTTTTTTTTAATTGAGTTAAAATGATGAAAATATAAACATCTAGCTAAATAATTATTTACTAAATATTGACTGGTCAAATGAATTTATATGTTTTGATTTAAATTATATGTACAGCAGCTTCATTGAAATTATACTAATAGGGTTTGATAGATTCGTTCCTTATTCGCAAACAAATAATTCAACGGCTTCCCCTTGGATTAATAAGCAGCTTCGTGATTTAAAAAGAAAGAAACGTAAAGCATACGTGATATACATTAAATCAAAAACTCAATCTGATTATGATAAGTTTAGCAAATTGCGAAAAGATTTTGTAGTTCTTAGTAAGTTTTTATATAGAGCTTATATCTTGAAAATTGAAAGTAAAATGAAAAACAATAGCAAATCGTTTTGGTCGTTTGTCAATTCAAAAAGAAAATCAGTAGGGATTCCAAATTCCATGTTTTCAAAGGTGTTGAATCATCGCATTTAGACTCTATAGTTGAATTGTTCGCTAGCTATTTTGAGTCCATTTACTCGAATTCAGGATTTAACAACAGTTCGCTGAATAATATTACAAATTTGATCGATATTCCAACAATCGAGTTAAGTAGCGCCGAGGTGAATTCCGCATTGAAATCACTTCAATCTAATTACAGTTCTGGTCCAGACCGCATTCCTGCCTCAGTACTAAAAAAATGTTGTGACTCTATTTGTACTCCGTTATATATTATATTCAATAATCACTTCAAGAAGGGAATTTCATTGAAGAATGGAAACTGTCTTACTTGGTCCCTATTCATAAATCTGGTTCCAAAAACGTTGTTGAGAATTATAGGGGTATATGTAAACTCTCTGCAATCACCAAATTGTTTGAAAGTATGGTAAAAAATAAGCTTGATTTTCTGACAAGTGTATATTTATCAGAAGTTCAGCATGGTTTCCTGTCCGGTCGATCTACGGTGACCAATCTGATCTATTTCACTTCGTACGTCTCTAATGCTATGGAACAAACATTTCAGGTGGACGCAGTTTACACTGACTTTAGCAAAGCCTTTGATTCGGTGAACCACCAAACACTTCTAAGTAAACTTGAGATTTGCGGCTTCCATTCTCAATTACTTCGGTGGTTATCCTTATATTTATCTGGTAGAACACAACGAGTTAAGCTTGGAGATGCATATTCAAATGAAATTCAGTGTATATCAGGTGTCCCACAAGGTAGCCACCTGGGTTCGCTCCTTTTCGTAATTTTCATTAATGATATTGTCTCCGTCTTTGAACATTGTATATGCCTATTACGAGTATATGCCGACGATTTGAAACTATTTTTAAAAGTTTCTAGTTTAAATGATTGTAATTTCTTCAATCTGACATTGATTCTCTGTCAAATTGGTGTCACATCAATGGCATAAAATTGAATATAAAAAAGTGTAATGCTATTTCTTTTTCCAGAAAATCTGAATGTTTGCTATTCACCTATAGAATTGAATCTGTGGCCTTAGATTCAGTTTCAAGTATTAAAGACTTAGGTGTTATTCTTGATTCCTCTCTTTATTTTAAAAGTCATTTCGATTATTTGGTCCCTAAGGCAACTCGTTAAAAGGTTTCATAAAACGAAATGTAAAAGACTTTACAGATCCATTTGTATTATTAGACCTGTTTACATCACTTGTCAGATCATTTTTGGAATACGCAGATGTTATTTGGAGTCCCATATATAAAGTCCACTCTGATCGGATTGAGAAAATTTAAAGACGGTTCACGATACATATATTTAAAAAAAATTGGTTGGAACTTTAGTCCTAGCTATAAGGCAAGATGCCAATTACTTGGAATAAAGTCATTACAATCAAGAAGAAAAATTCATAGTACTATATTCCCGCTAGGTTTATGAGAGCTAGATTATTCTTATTTCAAAGAACTCATATGACAAACTATGGTAGTAATGAAACGTTATCAAGATCCATTGTATATTTCAATGAAGTGTCTACAAGTATTGATTTTCTTAATATTAATCGTAATAAATTTAAAATCGAACTATTGTATTTGTTCACTATTTAATGTAATCTCTTGGAATGCTTATATCTGTTAGCTGTAATATTGATGGTGGATAAATAAATAAATAAAATAAAATAAAAAAAATTTAGAGCAAATGTTGAGTTTCCACATAAAAATTAAAATATAAAATTATTAAATATAATAATTCTTATAATAGTGATTTATTTTTCAAAATCTATAGTGTTGTTTTCGAGATAATTTCGTTTTACCATTAGTGCACCAAAAAAATTATGACAGGTACCGTTATTTTCGTTCTAACAAAAGATTAGTGAAAAGAATCGAGTCAATTACTAAAACTCTTGTACCAAGTTTGAAAAAAATTGCTTTGCATCTTAGGCTGTAGGTCGAACTACAGACAGACAGGTAGATCGTAATGTCGAGTTCGACTTTTGTTCAAATACAAAACTTGTCCTATAGTTATGTGAGTTAATAGATTAAGGAGTCCACTTAAAAAAAAATATATTTTGATATGTTACCACTTTTCATTTTTTGGCCCTAATTATTATTATTTCATTCGGTTAAATTTATTTTTTTTAGAAGTATAAATAATATTACATATTTAAATTTTCAAAAAAATTTTTTTTTTTCACTTTTTTAAAATAAATCATTTAAATTATTTATTTTAAAATCCATGAAACGATTTTTTTTTATTTTAAAACTGAGAGGCCAGAAAAAGAAATTCACGGTGAGAGGGTATTTTTGTTTAGGGATGGGTAAATATGAGTAGAGAAATGTTTGGAGATTATTGGTTAATATCCATTTCATTATATGTCTTGAGGAGTCTTGGAAAAATTCCCAAGGACTCTAAATTTAAAACTTCAAATAAATTTGGAAAACTCTAAAATAAACAAATTCCTTGACCTAGCAACTCTAGGAGATCCATTGGGGCTTGGTATTTACAACAGTTAAACATATTTTGTGGAGGAGGGGGGGGGGGCTAAAGCAATCTAATTTTCAGATTATTTTCTCGAAAACCAGCGAGTCTCAATTAATTTCCACAGCACTCTAGTATCACAATACTCGCGATTTTGTATTGCTTGTGCATTCCAAAAAAATGTCAACTTAGAGACAACATTATCATGGTTTTGCTTTGTATTGCTTTAAATTTCGTGCAATTTCGTTTAACTGATAATATTATTTGCAATGCAGAATTCTGCAACATCTTGATATGGTGATAGCATTCTCTACAAAAATGCGCCACATGCAACTCAATACATACAGAACTCGAAATAATTGTGTGACAAATATCCTTTAGACTATCGCTAGAGTTATGTCAAAGATGTCTATGCCAATGCTCCATCAAAAATTAAAAATTATGATGTAATACGGGTTCAGTTAAGCTTAGAACATTTTTATACAGACTGCCCTAAGCTTGACAAATTGTTGTTTAAAAAATACAAACCATACATATTTTACATTCTAAAACATTAATTTTTCCTAAGATCATACACATAACCTTAATAATAAGAGTTAATTTTGAAAAAGAAAATTAATTGAGTGGCATCGCGATAAAAACCCAAAGTAATTCATGTGAATTATTTTTAATGGCTAAAACACACCCTGTTCACCCTCACCACTCGCACCCACATATATCTAATGATATAGCCATAAACAAGTTCTAAACAATCTTTAAGAAAAATTTATGGTTACTGAATTTAAAAGTGAGTGCTATTTATTCAAAAGCCTAAGCTGTTTTAAAGGCTTTAAAAAAAAAAAATTCAAACTGCCAGCTGTAAATAACAAGGGTAGGTATCGTTGTTTTACTTTTTTTTTACCCTGTATTGTATTTAATGACGAACAAAGATTTTGTTAAGGAAGAATGGGCAAGGCAAGGGCATGGTATGCGTTCATATAGTGAGTGTGAGTGTGAGTGAGAGTGTTTTTCATCGTTCAATAAAAGGCTTTCCGTTTTCGAAGGCTTTTGCATTTTAGTATCCTTTTTTATAGCCTATTTTATAGAACTTATCGATTATATTCATTGTATGTCATTGTTTTGGAATTTACTTTGTGTACTCTATGTAGCAAAACTCCCTAATAAGTCAATAAAGTATAGGTACCTTATTCCCCTTTACACAAAAAACGACGACTAATAATTTGAAGGATATTGTCATAAACTGGTTTAATAGCATCACAAGGATCGACTTCGAATGTTTTATGCTTTATGTAATAATAAAAGTTTCCTTATTTCGCTTCACAAGGGAACTTTCTTTTGTAAAAAAAAAAAAATAAAAAAATACAAAATACAAACCATTGTGTTTTATGGTCAAAATGTTGAAACCATTATGCTTGAACGCATTAAGTGGGGTTTGACTTTTTAACAAAGCCATTTTGTTTTCTGAATGACAAAACAACAATATCTATAATAATATTTTAAAAAAAGGATATTAATGAGTAGATATTTGAGTAAACTTAAGAGCAAGTAAAGTGGGAGTTTTAGCCAAAAAAGAAAAAGATTTAATAGTTTTTAAGGTTCTGAATATCAAAATTCGAGAGAAAATATTCGTGCTTCACCGCAAGAGAGAGAAACTGAACTTTAGGAGTACGTCCGAAGTTGGGCTCTGGATATGAGTATTCCTGAAGACATCGCTTTTGGCGATTAACTCTTTCAAGAAAGGGACGTAAAGTAGCTTTTCTGTTAAAATTGCTTTCTTAAAAACAACGATAAGACAACATAAGTACCGTGTTGAAGAGATCGGGCTTAGGGAGATCGCTCATTTTACTTGCGATTATATGTACTATAAGGCATGTTATGTATTCGTAAAAAAATTTTTTTTTTCTAACAATCAAACTTGACATTACTATCATAGAGAACATCAGAAAAGTGGGTCAAGCAATTCCGTCTGTCTGTCTGTATGTCTGTCTTTCTGTCTGTCTGTAGAACGATCTACAGCCTAAACGGCTGAATCGATTTGGTTCAAACTTGGTATTTAGGCGTTTTAGGTGATTGTCCAAAATAGATTTTTGAATCGTTGTTTTATCGTTGTTGTCCCTAAAATAACGGTACTTGCCATATAAATTTTTCTACCATCTTAATTATCCTAAAAACGGCTTTAACGATTTTGATAAAAATTGGTGTGTGTACTACTTTGGATATGGTTTACATTTTGCCCAAAAAAGTTTTTAAAATATTTTGTTATTACCTGCCATACAACCATTATATTGATTTTCGACTTTCTCATATACGACTTAACTGATTTGATTAAAAATTTTATACAGGAGCTCCTTCAAATTCTAAATAGTATTGCATTTCAAAATTTTCGAAAAATAGTTTTTTTGTATTTTTAAAAATTCAATATTTCGAAACCGGGTGGACAATTTTTTCGAAATTTTGTTTTTGAATTTATATTATTAAATATTTAAAATGTTCATACCAATTTTTTTTTAGAAAAGTTTAAGATACTTTTAAATATATTTAGCCGTCTTATTAAGAATCTTTTGCATATGTGATCGAAAATAGGGGCAAGTACGTGCGATACAGTCTTGCATTTTATTTTTTTATCCGTGGGTAGGTGTAAAACCTTCAAAAGGCTCTATGAGGACCGAAAAACGTGATTGTGAGATTCTTACTGTACTAAAAACACCTCCTCCTCCCGATTGCAACTAAGTTGAAACTTATCTAGACATTTATTTTAAACGAATTTAATTAACGTGTTGCAGGTAACTATCCGGTGATAGTACCTGCTTATACCGCGATTTTAAAGCGGATTCTTGTTTAGTGCACCAGATCGGAGGGCTTAGTCCTTCGCAGGCGGAGTAATAAGTTCGTCTCATCTATAACTTCGATTATAGTACTATTACAGTGTTGTAATAGCCGTTTTCTATGATTTCGCGCAATTTTTTTATTTCATCGCCAACTGTGGGAATCCAGAGATCTCGTAGAGATTTCGTTTCTAATATACCAAGTGCGTTTACAAACCATCTTAGCAGTTTATTTTCAAATGTTTGTAAGGTATTTAAATTAGTATGTCGCTTACAACCCCAGAGTTGTATACCGTAACAGGCCAAAGCACCTGCCTGTACAAAATTAGTTTGTTTTTGATACTGAGCTTAGAGTGTTTCCCTAACAACCAGTACATATCTCTGAGTTTATTATGTAACTCTTCGCATTACTTTTTAACATGCGGTTTCCAATTTAATTTCGCGTCTAGAGTCATTCCGAGATATTTGGCTTCATTAGCAAATGGAATTTGAACCGTATTTACAAATACCGGTAATCTATAAATTTTTTTTATACGTAAAATCTACATGGACTGATTTTACTTAGTTAAGCGATATCCACTATGTTTTTGTCCATTCACTGACATTATTCAGGGCTTTTTGTAATTTAGTCGTAAAATCATTTATCGTTTGACCCACTGCTAGTATTACAGTGTCGTCAGCAAACGTGGCTCCGGTAGTGTCTTCTGTTTGAGGTATATCAAGTGTAAATAATAGGTACAATATTGGACATAGAACACTTCCTTGTGGTACCCCAGCCACTATTTTTTGAGATCCGAGTAATCGTTTCCACGTCATACTCTAAAAATTTTGTTATCTAGATATGCTTTTACAAAGGTATAAGGTGCTTCAGGCCGAATTTGTTTGAATTTAAAAATTAGGCCTTCGTGCCACACCTTATCAAAAGCTTGCGACACGTCTAGGAAGACCGACGAACAAATTTTCTTTTCTTCAAGAGTTTTTTCAATGATGTCAGTGATCCTATGCACTTGGCCAATTGTTGAGTGCTTGCTTCTAAAGCCGAACTCAGGTATTAGACTTTTTTCTTCTATTATTGATGGCATCCACAGAAGTAATATTCTTTCAAAAGACTGTAGATATTATGGGCAGAAACGAAATGGGTATATAAGATTTCTTATAATATGATAGTTTCCCTGGCTTGAGAAGCATTATAACTTCCGCAACCTTCCACTGGCTCGGAATGTACTCTAGCTTAGAGTGGCATTTAATACATAAAGAAGATTAATTAACCCTTTGCGAGGAAGCATTTTGAGAATTTTGGCCGTAAATAGGTCATATCCCGGAGCTTTTTTATACCTAAGCTTTCTTGTTTCTCTATACTTAATTCGGCAATGGTAACATATCTTGTTATGTAATTTTCGCTTGAGTTAGAACTTATATTTAAATTTTAATTTTCGTTGAGTTCTTGCTCATCAAAAGGTTTAAACGTGTTCTCCAAGTAATCCTTGAAAACGTTTACTTTCTCTTTGTCGCTTTTTGCCCATTCGTTTTGATCATTCATAATCGGAGGCGCTGGGAGTTTTGGTGTTACTTTGACAGCTTTGCACAGTGAGTAGTTGGATTGTTTTCCAACTGTCAAGCTTTCAAGATAATTTCCAACTTCAGAAATTTTGAATTCCGCTACCGTCTTTTTTAGTAAATTACACAAGCGATTTAAATTTAAGTTGTGTTGAGGAGCTCTAGTTTGCTGCCATTTCTTACGTGCTTTTCGTTTCTCTTTTACTAAATCTGCAGATATTTTAGGTTTTTGAAGCGCGGAATTTTTCTTTGGTATGGGGTGTGGTTCCATGCGGCTTGTTGTACGATATCAAAGAAGTTATCTACTGCGTCTTCAAGTTCGATAGGCCTTTGTAGTGATACCCTTTATCCTCTATATCTTCCTTAAAACCTTCCTACTTGGTTTTCCAATTGGTTAGCCTGGGTAGTTGTTCATTTTTAAGAAGAAATCGCTGATGAAAATTAGAAAAAGTGTCGATAACAGGAGCCAGTATTTAGCTTACTTGAAAATATACACCACAAGTTATGTTGGGTGATACCTAAGTTAATTTCTAGTCCAACGAAGAAGAGATTCGTCGATGTAAATTGAATGAAATTTCGATCTGAATAGAATGTCAAACTCTCCCAAATCCTTTTTCAATATCAAGCGCAATACTCATGCAAAGTAACACTTTTGCTCTCATAAGCCTCTCCAATAACTCAATGAGTCTAATTTAAATGACCTGAACACAATCTTGTGATTAATTCTACTAAATCATTATAACACTACTCTTAATACTCTTTAATCGAGTTTTATTTTTTTTATGGGATGACAAATTATGAAAATATGCCTCTTATTTGACTCTTATAAAGATCTTGTTATGAGAATGCGTTTCTTCGAATGGGAGTTATTTAAAGAGAATTTTTTTTATTTCGAGAAAGTATTTATTTTACAATGACTGATTAAGATTATTATCTCTTAGAGCATCCTTATAAATTTAACTAACAAATAATTTTTCTTTAAATTCAAAAATATACAAAAAATAAAAACTAGGTATAATTTATGTAAATGTTTTAGAGTAAAAAAAAAAACAAAAATAAGTTTATATCAGCAATGAGTTGTATAGAGTAATGATAAGATAATTTAAGCTTGATTTGAAAAGTGTAAGAATAATTTCCTCTAATAAATAGTGTATTTATAAACATTAACATAATTATATATATTTGTCATGAAATATATTTTTAAAAAAGGAACAAACTCTTTTCTATTTTTCTGTGTATATGTTTTTTGGCTAAAAACTGATGGGCTTGATATATGAGAGTATTTATCTTATAAGTCAATTAATTATTATTTTGTTTTTATTGTTTATTTAAGTATGTGGAGAGCAAAATAAATGCAGTTGAAATTGTATCTTTTAATTCGATTATTTTAAGTTGATAAAAAACAAAGCGACTTCAAAATAGAATATTTAAATTATTTTTGGAGTATTTGAGCAATAGCGAGGGAGATAATAAGTTATGTAGTGAAATATGGATCACGGACGTAGTAAAGAAAGGGTGATAAGCTACATAATTTACATGAATTTGTGTTTCATCATTGTGCGATACTAGAAAAATGTTAAATTATTACAGTTGTTCGCCATTAAGAGTGTGCAATATTCTTTGACAAAAAAATATTTATTTTTTTATGGAACTACCGACTGCTCTTATTGTTTTTAAATGAAAAGCCGAACGCAGTCTGTGTTTCAAATCAATATTTATTTAATATTTGCCAACGTTTCGATTTTTGTTGGAATCTTCTTCAGGGCCTACAACAGGGGAATACATTAATATATAACCACATTTGGAGACACATCAATTTTGTTTACTTACTCTATTGGTAAAATCGACTGTGTCTTTCAGGAGCGAAGCGTTCACATAACTCGATGCCTTGCGTCTTACCTTTTAAAAATCTCATCCTTAACAATTTGGGTACAATATATCTCAAGGTCGCAGTCCAACAACCCCACAGTAATATTCATAACAACTTAAGCTTCTGACAACATGAATCTAGTTTAAACCTACACCTGCACACGCTGCCAACATTACTTTAATACCTCTGCCTTCCCAGCAAACATTTTAATTCAGAAATGAACAATAATTAATTCATAAAAGTGAAGAAACCGGCCGAAAAAGAATTCACTTTTTATGCAATTTGAATCCTTTTACCTGGGCTCTTAGACACCAATTTGAATCATGGTAATGATTCATTTATGATCTGAAAATTCGTCATTTAAATGAACGTATATAAGAGCTCCATATATTCATTTAAATGATTAATGCCTGAATCTTTTCTAAATCATAAAAATAATTCCAATAAAATTCAATTAAGTGAAGGATTTCTAAGTATATACCTTCACTTTAGTTAATCGTACAGGAATCATTTTTGCGATTCAGAAAAGGCTCAGGGATAAATCATTTAAAGGAATATATGGAACGGTTATATACGTTCATTTAATTGCAGAATTTTCAGATCATGAATGAATCATTAAAATGATTCAGATCGGTGTCTAAGAGCCCAGGTAAAAGGATTCAAATTGCATCATAAGTGAATTCATTACTTCTGATTCATTTATGATTGAATATTTCATCGGTGAGCCTCTGGAACATTTTTTGATTTGCCTCTTGTTTGGCTTTTATAGCTTTCAAGACTTCTTAATTGTTACACGATGCTATAATTAAAGAAATGATTTTTATATTTCTAAGAAAATTTAACACCATTTTTTACATACCTTTATGTTTTATCATTTGCTTTTTTTATATATATTTTTTGTTAAGTAAGTAGGAACCAATTTACTATTAAAACACAAGCTGATGGTTATATACCTATCTAATCCGATCTTTCAAAAAACTTTTCCGAACTGATAATCGACTATGCAAACGAAACTTTTGTCATTACAATGACCCGTCATCATTACCCCTTGGTAAAAAGAAAAATAAAAGGATGAACAAAAAATGATCACCATATGAAGGATCCAACAACAAAATCTGAGTGTTGTTTTTTTTGACACAGAATACATATCTCTTTGTGTCTCTCTGGTAAGAATATGTAGGATCTTTGTATATATTCATAATTCATTCAAGAAACTGAAGGTTTCCTGAATATTATTCTTCATTTTTGGTGATTGGAATCTGAACCTTCAGATAAATGTTTGCTGGGTTCAGTGCTTCTCTATACACATGCTGCTTTGCAACTCACGTGTAAACAAACATAAAACTATACCAGCAACAAAATACCACGCAATGTCTCGGGTTATAAAGATTCTCGCTGGATAGAACAAATTTGTTTTCTTTCCTCTCCTTTCATATACTGTTAACTGCATTTCATACTTCTCTGTTCAATACGCGCTTTCTTATGGAAAAAAGTAAAACGAAGTTCATCGACTCTTTTTTTTTGGTGAATTTGTATGTACCCCTCATGCTTTTCGGGCAGAAACTCAGTGAACTGATGAATCATATATGTTTCGTAGTGCGATGCGCATGTCAATGTTGCTCGAGGTACATATGTTTCATAGAAGGAATAATAACTCGATTTCCCTCGACTTTTTGTTTGCAAATTTGTGTATATCTCAATCTCTGCCTGAATTTTACGTGTAATTTTTGTTTGATAACTCGAACTTCTATAACTTTAATGTCTCGTTAACTCGAATGTCTCGATAACTCGAAGATATTATTTGGCATCACCTTCGACAAGTCGATTGTTTTAGGGAAATTATCAAATTCTGTGGATTTTTACAAGTTCATTTCATAATGCATTGCGATTGTGGCACTGTGTTTGTATGTTCTATGACGTTGTATACATATGTGTGTGTTGAAAATTGTGATTCCCATAAGTGTGAGTGAAAGCGGTCATGCTCCGGTGGTAGAACACCCATTATTAGGTTGATATATGTATATATTATAATACGAATTCAAAGTTTTATTTTAAAAATTAAAAAAAGATGAAATAAAAAGTGTAAAGAAACTGACGTAGATATTAACAATGCAGGGTGAAGTTTTATGTCGTTAAACGAACATTAAAAACATCGTTTGAAGATAAATTTAAATTAATAAAAGAGGTGGAGAGGGGGTCAAGAAGGATGTGGCTATTAAATATAGCATTCCGGCAAATCCATTCGTTAGTCAAGTATAACAGAATATTTTAAATAATCACAACAACTGTACTTTTTTATTCGCAAATAAATATTACGTAATTTATATTAATTTTCTGTTTTACTTGATAACTCGAAGTCTTGATAACTCGAATTATATTTTTGGCAAGTGAGGGTTCGAGTTATCGAAGTTCGACTGTACTTCGAAACAAAAATTGAAGAGTAGGCTCTCTGGTCACAAATCAGATTTATATAATGGGTCTGCGCAAAAAACTGCTCTTACTCTCCATTGTATACAAGAAGATCATAAGGCAGACTTGGAGAATGCTGTAGTTCTACAGACGGAGCAACAACATTAGAAAAGAATGTTGTTGGAAATGTTGCACATACTCAACAACAAAAATGCCATTAATTACAAGTCTGATTGTGAAAATCTTAGCAACACATATAGCCAACTAATAAGAAGGCCGTTCATAAACAACTAAAAGATTAGGTATAGGTGATCGTGTTGGAACTTGGAAGAGTAAAGTGTAACTAGCCAGTTGTTACTGATTGTAAAATTTTTAATATTCAAATTACTGACAGTTATTTTTAATTCAACATTATTATTTTTAGTTTAAAAACCAAAAAGTGTTAGAATGCGCAGTATTTTTTTATATATTTGTTTGTTTTTTTTTTTGTAAGTTTCTTTGTTAATTTCTTAGAAAATTTGTATACATATACACTTTCTGTTTGTTATTTTATTTTTATTTTTTATGTGAAATAAAGCCCTGATGATGAGCATAACCATGCTTGAAACGTCGCACGCAATCTAACAACAGCATTATTCTTTCCGACCTTTAGCCAACTAATCGATTCAAACGTTCGACTGTATATTTAGTTTTCAAATTGTTAGAAAAATCTTAAATTTTCTTTTCGTCTTTCCTACTCCTGACAATTCTAACATGAACACTTAAAACTAGATTATTATTACATTTTTTTTTTCTAAATGTGTTTTGTTGCCTCTCTCACCCGAAGGTCGCAAATAGAGACGAATTTTATCTAACTGCTTCAAAAAATTTCCGTTATTTTTTCTTACCACCTGAATTATCGTCAGTCCAAATGTTCTAATTTTCTTTTTCTTTTCGTGTATCCGTTCCACAATCTTAGAAAGAAAATGTAACAAGAGGGGTGGCTCCCTAAAAGGAGATCAATTTGACAAGTTTCTTAAATTGAATGTCTCTCCATTTTTTAATTAGAGATGATATACGAGTATTATGCCTGACCTCCCCAAAAACTTTGTCTACCAGACTATGCCAAGTTGTTTCAATGTATTTATACTTCAATAAAAATTTTCATCTCTATTCATTAGATGGTCGAAATAAAGAACCACCACCTGGATTCGTCTATAGACCGGACACACGTTAGGCATTGAATTATGGATATGATGTTTTTTTTTTACAGTTATGAACCATGAACAGTTATTATCCTCTATGTAGTTATTAATGAAGCTGTCAAGCTATTACATTATTTTTGCCAGCTATAATATTCCTATACAATCCTTATACATATTTCAATAGCTTGCCACACCGCGCCGGCCGGCCGGCTGGCTGGGCATAATACATCACAAACAAGCTAGTGTAGACCAAAAGAACAGACTTCATTCGTGTATTATTGCAAACCCTTGCGGTTATTATCTAAATCGAATGAACGTGAGTTACTGCCTGTCATCAGTGAAGAAATTGACCTCAATTTGAGAGATATTTGTGGTAAATCTCCACAAATTCACAAAGGACCAAAGTTCCTCGTCCTCTCTGGCTATGGCTTTGTCTATACATTTATTTTGGTTTGGCTGGTTGGCTGGATGGCTGGCTAGCTGGTGGTAGAGTGGTAACGACATCAAATCAATTAGGAACGTGATTCCTTGTTTCATTCAAGGAAAAACCAATTTTATTTCTCTTCTGTTTTCTATCGCCCCAATTTTACCTTTCTGTCATGTTAACTTTTTGTTTTATTTTCGACATCAATACAATTTACTTAAATTGCTCTTTAATCTTGTTCTGTGTTTTGTTGTTGGTTTGTCTTTTTTTTCGTTTTATTTGACACATCTTAGGCTGGAAAGAATGTACGTATAGTTTAACTACATACTTTATACTGAGCTCATTAAAGAAAAGATCAATTTTGCTTGGGATTTAAAGGGAAAGCAATTGATTTGAAGTTCTAAATAATTTAATTTTATGAAGTTATATAGGCACTAATTTATATTAATATATGAATTCAACTGCATACTTTAAGAGCTTGCATTAAGTAAGATTTTTGGTCTGGATAAGTCAATATAGACTTTTAAAATACTTGTATACTTGTTATATTTGTCAAAATATATAGATAGAATGAAAAAATCATACAAAATCGGCATCAAATGTTCGGTTTGGTAGTTGGCTAATTTTGCTGATCAAAAATGTTTCACGTTCGACTTAAATCAACAAAAAAGATTACTGATATTTTCCGAAAAGACATAATTCCAAAACCAATATCCTCGAAATCGAATAACCAGAGAAAACCAACAAAAATGAAATGCACGACTGGATCGCACGTACTTGCTCCTATGTTCAATAACATTATATGCAAAAGATTCTTAATAGAAACGGCTAAATGTATTTTAAAAGTCGTTTTTCACTTAATTTTTTTTATATAAAAATCAATTATTTTCCAAAAAAAATTGGTATTGAAATTTTAAATATTTAATAATATAAATTCAAAGACAAAATTTCAGAAAAAACTCGTCCCCCGTTTTCAAAATTTTGAATTTCCAAAAAAAAACAAAATATTTTTTTTTCAAAAATCCAAAAAAAATAATTTTTCAAAAATTTTGAAATGCAGTAATGATTAGAATTTGAAGTAACTACTGCATAAAATTTTTATCGAAATCCATGGAGCCGTTTATGAGAAATTCGAAAATCAATAAAATGGTTGTATGGCAGGTACCGTTAGTAACAAAATATTTGAAATTTTTTTTGGCCAAAATGTAGAACATATCCCAAGTAGTACACACACAAATTTTTTTTTAAATCGTTCGAGTCGTTTTCGAGATAATTAAGATGGTATAAAAATTTGTATGGCAAGTACCGTTATTTTTGGGGCTAAAACAACAATTCACAATCTATTTTGGACAATCACCTAAAACGCCTAAGCACCAAGTTTGAACAAAATCGGTTCAGCGGCTTAGGCTGTAGATCGTTCTACAGACAGACAGACGGAATTGCGGGACACACTTTTTTGGTGTTCTCTATGATCGTAATGTCATGTTTGATTGTTAGAAAAAAAATTTTTTTCCGAATACATACATAATTGCCTTATAGTACCTATAATCGCAAGTAAAATTACTGCCGAGTGCATCTTCTAAAAAAAATGTTTAACATAATAAAATACCTTAAAGATTACCAGCTCTGTCTTCTATGAATCTATTTTATTTAAAACAAATCAATCAGTCTTAATTTCAGAAGTGGGATTTCAAAATACGGCTATATACAAAAGTCGGGATAATAAAGGAAAATAGTATTATATTCTGCAGAAGTTGAAATAAAATGCACGACTGCAGTACAGGTACTATACTGTGTCCCAGAAAAATAGGCAGTGCAGGCAAGATAGGACGTTTGCCTCTCATTTTCGCTACAGTAGATTACATAAGTCTGTCACTCAGTGAAGCTCTCACATTGTTTTCGTAGTGTGTATTTTAAATGGACCCAAATATGAAAGAATAGTATGTAAGGTTACCGCACTTTTTTTCGATAGGAATTTTTATTTAATCATTTTGTTTATTAAAATAAAAAAACACATTTATATTTTCCACACTACCATGAGGTAAAATAAAAGATGCGTTTTTGAAAGGTGTCCCCAGTAGGCCTAATCCAATTTAAATAAAAAACAAGCAAAAATAAAAAAAGAAATATATATTTTTTTTTTATAAATTTTGCACGCGCTCAAGGGATTATGAATACCCTTTATATGTTTTTCTTAACACAGCGCGGCATCCGGCAGAAGAAGAGAAAGAAGGAAGGCAAAGATGTGTGGTGCGATGTTCTGAGACTAGAGCTGGTTGTTGTCTCAGATTTATCTCCAGGGATGGCGGCTGAACTAATGCGCAGAGAATTAACGTGTCTTAATTATGTATGTCCCTTATAATTCGCATTCTTTTATTTATTTCGTATCGGTATGCTAGTTTACTCAATCACATGTTGTTAGTGTTATGCCTAAACAGCATGTAATGAACACAGCAGCAACTTATTTTATGACAATTTTAGAATTGGTTTTTAATGGAATATAAGAAGACATAGACAACAGCAGGATCAGATTTGTTTTCCTTGGTGGCGAGTTTTGGTCTTTGGAACTGTTTTCGTTAAGAAGTCTGTAAAGGAAAAATATCTGCTACTTGCTTTACAGCTTTAGTCTTATTTTGCAATTTATGTTAAACGGATATGAAAAAATTGTAAACCTTAATGGTTTAACAAATGTTTATCGCGATTGAAAAATGTAGTGATGAAAATGCAGAAAAAAAGTAAGGTTGATGTTGGCTGTCGAAGTGATTATTGTCGTTTGCGCCGTGAGTACGAGTTTTTAATAAAATTCTTACATAGTCAATATGTTTGTTCACTTGAATCAAAGATAAAATTTCAATTCAAAGCGAAAGTTATGGAATTCCAGCTTGTAGAACTATTATGGAACTATAAGTAGCCACCTTAAGAAAATTTGTAATTTATCAAAACTTTAATCAGACATTATGAAACAAGTCCTTACTCTCAAATTTTGTGCTCGTCTCCTCACTTTTTGACGTATCAAAATTTTTAAGATCTCATTTTCTTGAACTATCTGATATTTACTCTGTTTTTGACAGAGTTCATATTTCACATAAAAAAAGGTAATACAAATAATTATGCACTATAATTTTAAAGTACTCACTGATACGCTTTTTTGAGTACCCCAGTCTTATAATGATTCTGTAAAACGAAAAGCGATTGAACAATATCGCTTTGACGATAGCTGGCCCCTATACCACATGTACAGAGGAAGATAAGAAAAGCTATTGTAAGAGCGATATCGTTTTCAATTCAATTTCAATATTCTTTATTGATACTAAAAAAATCAGCATATATATAACATTGAATATTAATATAACTTGTAGCCGGCTTCAAAGTATGCAAGAAATTATAAGTATTTTAATCTAAATGAAATAATTATATATACAAATATATAATTATATATTTCAAATATACAAATGATTGACATTTTGTTAAACGGTTGAAAAAGTTGTGTAAATAAGAGCTCTCTGAAAAAAGTCAAAAAAAAGTGAAATAAATCTGTCAATTAAACATTTTTTTTAAGAAATTCGTCTGCTATTTATATCTATTTAGCAAAATAAATAAATAAACTCTGAGTAAGTGGTTTAGTTAAGATAAAAATCGGCAAATAAAATACGCGCTCTGAATCCAAAAACTTAACCTCAATAAATGAGTAAAAGGGTATTAGCACAAATTTCGCCAGAAAAACTCGACACGGAAAAAAGACCCGCTAAACAATTTCACATCATGTCTAACTCCAATGAAAGTGTTCTTTTCAACAAAGAGATACTAAAAGAAATTCTCCGCGAAAATAACACTGAGCTTGTCAAAGAACTTCCCACAAAATCCGACTTCCAACATCTGTTCACAGAAATCACAGCACTCAAAAGTAAACACAATGAGATGTCCGCCAAAATTTTGCAATTGGAGCAAAAAAACATGGCATTAGAAATCCAAATGGATAAGCTAATCCAAAAAAACATTGAAAAAAATCTTTTAGTTCGCTTACCAATTGAAACTAATGTGGACATGACAGAAAAGGCAAAATCTGTCTGCTCGGGGCTACTTAACCTCAACACAAACATTGAAATTGAGAGCGCCTTCAAAGTCCAAACCCGTGATGATCAAAAAGCCACAATTGTTGTCCAAATGAAAACCCGTGAAAAAGCCTTGGGTGTTCTACGAAACTCAGCCAAACTTAAGAACACTGGTATCTCCGTCAGCAAAGACCTTCCTTTTAATGTGCGCCAAAGAAGATCAAAGTTAATCAAACTCATGGTACCACTCCGCAATGAATTCCCTAAGAAAAAGATTGTATTGAGAGACGATCGCTTGCATGTTCTGGATAAAATATTCACATGGGACAATTCTGATGGATTGAAGTGCGGAAATTCTGATGGAATCCAAACTTTGATACAAATATTTGGTAATATCCCAACAGGTGTACGAAATACTATAATCGAACTTATGAATGAAAGCCCAAGTAATGATAACGAAGTACATCGTGAGCAACTGTCAAATTCGACACCAAGTACGAGTACAGGGATAGTAAGAGTAAGACAAAAGAACGCCGCTGTACAGAACATGACTGGAGCTTTAGATAGGCACAGTCAATGAGCACCAGCCGTCTACTCGATTCGAGACAACAAAAAATATAAAATCTTAAGTTATAATATTTCTGGAATTAATAACAAATTATATGCTACTGAATTCTTTAATTATTTAAAAAAATTTGATATTTTCTTCTTATTTGAAACGCACTTATTAAATGTTGATCAAGTAAAATTTAACAATATTTTTGTAAATTACGAACTAAAATGGATTCCTGCAGAGAAACTTAACATATTCGGAAGAGCAAGTGGAGGTGAACTTTTTGCATACCGTAAAAGTATAGAATTGAATGTAGAATTTGTTAACGTATGTAACTCGCATGTACTCAAATTAAGTGTAAGTACAAATAATTTATACCTGGTTCCTATCTACCTCAACTGCAACAAATGGCAACAAGATTTCGACAAGCTTTGTGACCTACTTAACGATTTAAATTCAAAAGAACTGGTTCTCTTAGGTGACTTCAATGGTAGAATAGGACTTTCCCAGAACGATTTCTCGTCAGACACAAATTGTGAACTTTTGAAATCAAATCGACAATCCAAAGACGAGTTATGTGACAGGAAAGGTAGTAAGATAATTGAACTTACAGATGCTTTTGATTGTCATGTTTTAAACGGAAGTTGCGAAGGGGATTCAAAAGGTGAGCTCACATTTATAAGAGGCACTGCATGCTCGGTGATTGATTATTGTTTTGCCAATGCTACCTGGTGTGGTTTGATTACAGACTTTCGAATAGGAAGTCAGATATTTTCCGATCACATGCCGTTGGAAGTTGAATTTGAACCGACCCAGAATCATAATGAGCGAAATACAACTGAGCTCACTCTCTTGCCTAAGCTTTTCTGGAATAAAAACAATTTAATTGATTACCAAACATCGCTTAACATAGAACTAAATCATCAAATCACTTTACAAGAAACTCTGAGTATTGATCAATTAACGGATATAATCAAGACTGCATCACCCAGCCTAAAATTCTCAAGAAACAATGAGCACTGTAAGCAAAAATGGTTTGATCAGGATTGCATAAAGGCGAGAAACAAGTCATTTGCTTTTCTTAAATTACTCCGAAAACACGAAACACTTGTTTTCAAGCTATTGTATGCTGAAGCGAATAGAAAATTCAAGTCTATCTGCAAAACAAAAAAAATCGAATTTGAATTCAGGAATATTTCTTCAATTAACAATGCCCGATCGTCAGCTGAATTTTGGAAAGCAGTCAAAATAATGAATGGTAGTAAAAACAGAATATCAGTACAGCTCAAATCATGTGAACTGCATACGTATTTTAGAGATCTCTTGAATACCACGCAGATATCCCCTAGGATTCAATATGCCGAACCCCGTTTTATTGATGACTTCCTTGATGCACCGTTTGATATTGATGAAACAATTGAAGTAATTAGAAATTCTAAAGACAATAAGGCTCCGGGAGAAGATGGAATTCCTTTCGAATTTTATAAGAACTGCACCTCTGAATATGCAAAAGCCTTAACAGACACTTTTAACAGATGTTTCCATAACGAGGATATACCACAAAGCTTCAAAAAAGCCATTATATTTCCCCTTCACAAAAAAGGGGATTATACAAATCCAGCCAACTACAGAGGCATATCCTTTCTGAATACCTCATCCAAACTGTTTACAGCCATTATTTATAATAGACTATCAAAATGGATTCAAAGCAAAAATATTTTACATGAATTCCAAGCTGGATTTAGAGAAAAGTATTCAACTTTCGACCAAATATTTACATTGCTAAGTATTTCCCAAATTTACAAACGAAAACAAAAAAAACTATACGCCTTGTTCGTTGACTTCAAATCAGCTTTTGACTCAATACCACGTGAAGCCATATATTACAAACTCCATAGAATTGGTATAAGCTATAAGATGATTAAAATAATAAAAGCCCTGTATGAAAATAATGTAGCAAAAGTTTGGGATGGGAATTTTCTGTCGGAAGAGTTACCTACGACAATGGGAGTGAAACAAGGATGCATACTGAGTACTTTGCTTTTTATATTATACATCAACGACCTAACTGATGAAATGGTGAGAGGAGTCGAGATAAACCAAGTCGCAATACCTGGTCTTATGTATGCTGACGACATTGTCCTCCTAGGAGATACGGTAAACAACCTGCAACTTAAAATAAATAAGCTTGAAAGCTACTGCAAAACTTGGAATCTAACAGTTAACCTCGAAAAAACAAAGGTTTTGATTTTCAGGAATGGAGGAGGTCGCTTTTCGAGAAATGAAAACTGGAAATACCAAAGACAAACTATTGAAGTTGTACGAGAGTATAAGTACCTCGGAGTTCTGTTTACAGCAAACTTGAATATGGAAAAACATCACAAAACAAAACTAGCGGAAGCAAAAAGAGCAATCAATTCTATCTGGAATACCTGTATTCAAAGCAAATATGTAGCGCATAGCTCAAAAATAAAACTAATAAAATCAACTGCTCAGAGCATTCTCCTATACGCAGCACAAGCTTGGGGATATACTTCGTCAAACACCATTGAAAAGTTTCAAAGATATTGCATAAAACGAGTATTTAAATTGACTAACAGCACCCCAAACTACATGTTATATCTCGAGACTGGTTGTTCTCCACTTATAATTACAACTCTCAAGCTTCACTTCGAATATATGATGAAAGTAATGGAAATGAAAGATGAACGCTTACCAAAAGTTCTGCTGAAACACATGATAAATCAAAACAATGATCTTGTAAATGAATGGAAGGAAATGGCTACTTGTTATGGTTGCAATTTTACTCTCAATCCAAGTGACAGCGAGGCAACAATAAGAATCAAATTTGATACCATCATCAAGAGTGCGGCAACTTGCCTATACAACAACTACTTAAACGAAGCACGTTCTTCACAACATAGAATGTACTACAGCACCATTAATTATGTTTCAAATGAGGGAACATACTTCTTAAACAGATATACATCAGATATGATAAGAAACATCTTTATGATAAGAGGTGAATTGATAGGGTTAAATTATGTGCCTCATAGACCTGACCTCCCCATGATCTGTGATCTTTGCAATCGAAACGAGAGAGAAGACACGTATCATTTTATGGCTGTATGTCCAATACTCTGCGAGTTCCGGCTTGTGTATTTTGGAGAAAGAACGTTAGACGTCGATGAGTTTAAACGAATTTTGAACGGTGAACGAGGATGGAATATACTCTATACTTACGTGAAAGCTGCCCTGAAGTACAGAAAACAAATCAGAGAAGAAGATTTTTAAGAAAAAAAAAAAAATAATAATAATAATAAAATGTATACCTACTTTTTTGTCAATACTTAAATTAATTTTTGAATTTGTTAATAACTAATCTTATTTACAAAAACATTTATATTTGAATACAAAAATGTTAATCTAGTAGACGGCTTCTAGGCCAAACTAAAAGACTTTGTTTTAATATTACTATTGTAAAAAATTGTATTATCACCAAAAAATAATTTGAATAAAAAGTCAATTAACTAACTAACTAACTATATACAAATAACTTCATTATATAATTGTCCGTTTTCGTCTTACAGAATAAGTACTGTGTTTTAATAATCCCGCTTTTCAAAAATATTACTTAATAGCTGTTTTTAGTAGCGCATAAGCGTTTTAAGTTGAACATAAAGATTTATGATTCGTATCAGCAAATGTGCCTAAAACTCGGAACATCATGTTTTTTGGGGAATATGCCCAATCGATTTTTTGAGTTTTTTTTAAGATCTCTTGATCTTAAAAAGGTACCTAACATAAATATTTCTAACTAATAATTTAAACCTTATCTTCTCAAAAACTTGATGCAAAAAGTACTTTTGGTAATTTTTTTTCGGGAAAAATTGTTATTTTTGAACAAATTGCTAGAACAATGTTTTGGTTCTCGATTTTCTGGAAATCGGTTAGGTTAATTTTTTTGGTTGGTTTTATGGAAAGTTTTCTAACAAGCTTAAACAGTTTTGTGAACCAAAATTTTTCAAAAGCTTTTTCTTATTGAAAAAACTTTTTTTTTTGAAAACTCAATATTTCTAAAACAATACTCAATCGAATTCTTCAAAGTAGTTTTTTGAAATTTTTTTGAATACTTAAACAAATCATTTTCCTAAAGTTAGAAAAAAAGTTAATAAAAGTTTAAAAAAGTTAAGAAGCAATTTTTTTTTTCAAAAACAGTTCCAAGAATTGTGATAACATTTATGTTAGTGTTCTTCAATTAGTGCAGTCCACTTTTATATAAAAAATAATATTTTATGGATTTTCTAACTTACGGTACTTCCCACAAAACCACATTTCATATGTTTTGAATATCGCATTGTTAGATGAAACGATCAAAAATAATATTTATACATTTATGTATTAAGCCGATTCGTCCACAACGGGTTAGTGATTATTTGGTGTCTTGAAATAAAGTCCAATGCAATAAAGTCCAAAGCCAAATTTTGGACTTTTGTGCACTCTTAAAAGTTCAATAAAAATATAAAGAATATTCTTAACTTAAGTTGAAATTTAAAAAAAAGTTTCTATTTACCGTATATAATTGCCAATTTTTAATTAAGTCCAAAGAACTTTTTATAAACCCAAACTGGACAACACCCCAAATCCTATAACTGGACCAAGCTGGTGGCTTACGCCCCGAGCATTTCATAGATGAATTTTAAAATATGAATTTCAATGGTAAAATGTCTTTTTTCAAATGGAAATAACATCGAACGAAATGGAAATAACATCGAAAAAAATTTCCTTGTGTACTGACTTGAAATAACGTCGAATTCTGATCGACTTTATTACAATTTTTGTAGGAAAAAGGATCGAAAAACAAATTCGCCTCTATTTCCATTTTTTGGGAAATAAGACCGATACGACATTATTGCCTTCTACCTTATTTCTTGGCAACAATAGAAAGATAAATAAAAATATTTCATTTTTAAAAATACGTCTTTTTCTTTAGCTTTCTTCAGAAATAGGCGAATGCAATAAAGTCAAACGGCTTTATTGCACTATTACTAATCTTTTTGGACATTTTTGCAATGTCTATAGTGGAATAAAGTCAAAAATTTGGTTTTGGACTTTATTGCATTGGACTTTATTTCATGGGACCGATTTTTGTACATTAAAATTCTATATGCCTTTAATATTTAATATAAAATTCGGAATCCCATTTTTTTCTAAGATTTACCTAGTTATTTAAAAAATTCTGTAAAAAACATTTTTTTAAAAAACTGCTCCAACGATTTTTTTGATTTTTTTTTTTTTTTTTAAGCGGAATTCTTATACGCATGGTTTAGGTTAGAATTAAATTCAAGTATCTACATTTTCTTAATTTTTACGATAATCGGCATATATTATATACCTTGCTAAGTCCAATATGGTCTTTTAAGTGCTTGCAGTATTAATTATTTCTTATAAACCAGAAGAAGCGGCTGTGAATATGCTGTTATGATGGGAGAGATCACTGCATTTAAAATGACACCCCTTCCTTTCCGGATTGATTCACTTAAGTCAACTTCCCTGTGTTTACACATATGTATATTTCCTTTTGATATTTCATCCAGTAAAATTGTATCCCATAATCTCAGACGGAAAATGACCATTTCAAATTTAACCATTCACAGCACAAAAACAAAACTCTTTGAATCAACATCATCAGCATCATTTTTAGAATCGTTTATGAAATGCACACAGCACAAAATGCATTTAAATCAAGATCTGAATGCATCAGAGATTTTAGCAGTCTATCTAGCTATTCAGAATTCGTACACAAGTATAGAGTTCTTGAGTAAGGTTATTCATATTTTGGACATAAAAGTTGATTTTCACAATGCATCGCTAGGATATGTGAGTATGTGTTTAAATTCCGAAGGTAACTACATACAAAAAATAAAAGTCTGAAGTGAAGAATGAGTTGGGGATACAGGTTTTAAAATGTCAGTTTCTTCGAATGATTCCACACGACCTCAAAGGTTTAAACATTTAAGTATATATTATGCTCCATGTCGTTTTTATATTTTTCAAAAGGGGCGACTTTCTGCTTTCGAATTAAATATGCATGAATTGCTAACAGGTCAAAATCACCCGGAGTTTCGCAGCAAATATTCTCCTTCACCCACACACACACACATTGGTATATCAGGTCCTGAGACTGTGCTTATTCATTTTTATTTTTTTATTTCTCCCTTATTTTTGTTGAACGAATTTCCATTGCCTCATTTCGTAACCATAACTTTGTTTTTGATTAAGCAGGCGAACTATAACAACTCCCACCATGGCCTCGCACATCAAAAGGGGCTATGAGCACAAAATAAGAAAAATAAACCTTCATGGAAAATAATAACAAGCAAAAATATATAGAAATGCATATTATGTACGTAACGTAAGGTAGGTTTAACTATAATATTCCAGCAAAAAAAAAAAAAAACACAAAAACGCTTTACTGGTTTTATGTTTCCCGGAAAAATTGTCAAGTACTTACATGGTATTATAAATCTCTTATTCAAAAGTAAGAGGCTAAGAGTTGTGCGATTCAAAGTTTCTCAAACGAAAAAAAATCCGCAAACGTCCACGAAATGAGAAAAAAACGCACAAAAGGAGTCGTTTATATTGCGAGCTTACACTCGTATAGATGTACGATCTCGTCAGGCATTAAATGGTGGTTTTCATTATAATGAGCTCCGAAAAAAATAAGGACGGCTATAAGTTTTTTTTTGATTGCCGTTGTCATTTTTTTTTTCATGTGGCAAGGAAATAATAAAGAACAAAAATAATGAAATATTTATAACCACATCAGTTTTCTCAACGAATATCCTAAGAAATCTTATTTAAATAGAAAATAACGGTATCGGGTTTTAGAGATACATCAACCTCTGTATGTAGTAAATGGGATGTTATAGTAAATAAAATATATTTTCCTAAGTTTCTAATTAATTAAATAAATGTCCTGCATTCTTCTACTTAAAATTTCCCTTGGAAATATTTGACAGACCTTTCTGATGGGACATTTAAAAAATTTCCAATTTCGAAAAATTTCAATACTTTCTTAGTACTTTTAAGGAATACAAATTGTTTTGTTTGGGTTCGTTATATTTTCCCCCAGCACAGTTGCGAGTAGATGACGTTCAGGTGACGAGATGATTGATGATACCACTTAACATTACCTTATAGGAGTGAAGGAGTTCCGTGAGTTAAAGGGAAATTGAAATCCTTGAAACCAGCGATTTTATGCCAAAACCAAAGAAATTCCGGATTTTTGCATTCAAAATTTTTAGTATATTCGGTATGTATACATTCGGGCTTTCATACTAAATACCTTAATGAAATCCATTACAGACAAAATTTTAAATTTTAAGAATGTAAATTTAAGAACACAATTTCAATATAATCGTGTATACCTATTTTAGAAATATTTAAGAATTATTTTTCAAAAATGTATCATGTGCAGATTTTTAAGGAACTGGAAAGAACTCCTGTTTAACAAAAAAAAATATATTGATATCCGATGAGTCGTTAATAATAACGGCGGAAATAAAAAAAAAGTTGTATGGTGGGTACCGTTAATAACAATTTTTTGTATATTAATTACTATTAATTTTTTTTAAATCAATTAAAGCCGTTTTCAAAATAATTTAGATTTACCTTTTCTTCGGCAAAAAATTAAATAACATGTACCGTTATTTTTGGGAATTCAAAAAATTTTAATACGGAGTAAAGTTAGTTAAAATGTTTAATTACCAAGTCTAAAGCAAATCGCTGCAGCGACTTAGGTGTAGATCGACCTGAAGACAAACGGAAAAGCAAAATCGTGTTCTCTATTATCGTAATATCAAGTTTGATCAAAATCTCGAGTTCGATTTTTTTCCAAATTCAAAACAATATCGCAAGTAAAAAGTATATGGTGTAAAAGAAACTGACTGGCTTTTGATAACCAATAAAAAAAAACTAATTTTCTGATGATAAGATTATCTTATGCGAAGAGAGTCAATAGTTTTCTTTCAAAAAATCAATTAACTATCAGAAAAAGCACATTACTTCTAGAAAAATAGGGTATTTTAAACTTTTTGAAATTCTGAACTTACATGTTTATAAATTTCAATTAAACCAAATACATAATTTCGGATTTATCGCAAATAAATTCTCCTCCAAATCATATACAGTTTTCGAAAAAAGAAAAAAAAACAAATAAATAAAAAATGCAAGGAGAAAAAAAAACATCGCAAATTCTGGAGGAAAATTAATAAAATTTCATTTGAAAAGTTGGCACATGTTTGACGATTGGAGAATTAAGTTATCGGGAACAAAAAAAAATCGAAAGTGATAAATTTCCCTCAGAATTTGCCTAACGCTTATTGATTTTGAGAGCAATTTTGGTGTTTTTTTTTCTTGTCAAAAAAATTATAGTTATATTTTTGGAGCATTATTTCAGGTTACATGAAATTAAGCAACACGAAAAATTTCCCAACAAAAAAAACAACTAAGAATGGCTTTAAAATTAGACTTTTTGGATAATGAAAATGTTTGTTAAAATAAGACCAACTGAAATAAGTTAAGCTTTCAAAACTACGAAGTGCAATAAGACGAAGATCATATTTAATCTAACTTCACAAGTTAGCCTTTGTTGTTTTGTTTATTTGCGCAGCATTTTTGCATTAATTTCAAAAATGAAAATTTTCGTTATTAGATAATTTTGGCCTAAAAATGAAAAATTCACTGTTCAATTCAATTTGGCCCAGTTTTCTTTGTTTTTATTTTTCATACAAATTTTTGGGGCCATTTTTAATTTTGAGCTTAGTTCCATTTTTCATGTGGGCCAAATTTTATATATCCTTAATTTTGTACTTTAAAGCATAGTTTCATGGTTGTTAATTTTCCATCTTTTTTTTTTTTAATTCACCGTGGCCAGTTACAGTGTCCATCAACGGCCTATGTTTTGGAGCAGTTGCGAAAGGGACGTCGATTTTAGATTTATTTTTATAAATATAATCGGGTACGTCACCATAGATTATCAGATTTGGAACGACAAAGTGCATCAGTAGAAAGTTCCTGTTTTTTCCATTTTGAAAACTACTCAGACGACTTTTTCAAAAACCCTTACGAAGGAAAGGTATCATACGTTAACACATTCACGTAGTTAAAATTATAACGCAATATATTTAAGATGTTCAAGATGTAATAATCTAATTGAATAATCATGTTATAATTTCTTACCATAAAAATTTATACGATTACTAAAAAAATAATAATTTCTTAAAAATGTTTGTTTCTTCAAAAATTTATTTTGAATTTGTTTTAAATACACTACTATTTGAATTACATTGAGGAGACAATCTGCAAACTTATAACGAATTCTGTGATTATTTTAACAAGTTATTTCCAAATATTCCAAAAATAACGACATTTTTGCAAGAAACCTATTTCCTTCAACCGATTTTATTTACAAAAGCTTAATTGCTTACGATGTATAAAGTTTCGTCCCGTAATGCAAAACTATTACTTCAAAGGTCTAATGTTCCAAATATTATACCAGCAACTCCACCTATAAAACAAAAAAAATATCCTTCACGCATTGAAATACTCCAAAGCATCACTTTTTCTTGAAGAAGTGCTTCTTACCTTTATCGTAATTTTCGTAACCGTTCAGACCTGTAAAAAAATTTCTCCATTTCTGTTGATTAACAAAATACACAGGGAAATGGTTGAGAGTAGAGTTGGGCAAACCACCAAGACACCTGTCTTATTTATTCATTTCTGAGAAAATTTACCAAGCTTAACGAGCTAATACCAATTTTGTGGAAAGACTTGCTGTGTACCAATTATTTCTAAGAAATCTTGATGCACACCTGGATGAACGGTAAGCAGGTCTACTATAACAGGAAGATTGGAACCACGAAAATAATTTTCTTGGAATCAATTGTTTCCTCCGAATAGAAATCACATTCAGAGAAAAAATCAAATTCTAAATCCATTGTGCGATTGGGCTGATTTTAAAGTTGCTCGCTTACTGCGGCTCCAAGACGAAAACAAGACGACTAATAGTCCTAAAATTATTTTGTCGAACTTTTCACTTAAGAAAACGTCAAGAAAATTAACAAGTTTTTTTTAGAAATATAAGTTTTGAGATTAAAAGATAATAATCTTTTTAATCTCAAAACTTTATGAGATAAAAAGATAATATAATGTTTTATATCAAAACTTCTATTTCAAAGAAAAACTTGGAATTTTCTTTACGTTTTCTTGAGTGTAGAGTTCGAAAAAATAATTATTGTAGTCGCCTTATTTTCGTCTTAGAGCAATAGTTCTGAAATAGTTCTGTTACACTGTTGAATTTTTTTTTTTTGAAAAAAAATGGGAGTGACAACTGACAAGGTCAAAAGTCCTGAAATGCCACTTTGTAAACATATGAATGTTTCCTCAACCAAGCCTTGCATAAGTCGTTGGTGGATTTTAATAGTGCCGACGACGTCAGTACCCGAGTTTTCCAAGTTAATTATTAAATATACAAGGAACATAGTAAGCAAGAGACAGACAATTTTTGTTTCAAATTTTTGATATTAGTTAGCAGTTTTTTTTTCGACAAAACGAACAAGAAAAAACTGAAAGTTTATTTAAAATTTTGTTTCAAGGGCCGGCGACTTGAAACAATAGAATAATTATAACAGTACGAGTATTTCTCGAAAGTATTTTTTTTTTGCTTTTAAAATTTAACAAAAAGCGTCTGACGGATTAAAATACTCCTTCGTTTCGTTTCAAGGGCCACCAGACGTTAACTTCGTCAGAAAAAAAAATAATTCCAAATGTTTGCTCTCTCTGAATTAAATACAAAAAAAAAATGTTGCAACCTTTTGGTCTTTTTGTTTCTATTCTGTTTCAAAACACACAAAAATATACAAAGAGTCTCCTTGGTAGCATTGGAATTACGAATAAAAGTTCAAAACACAATAGCAGAACCGAGACCGGGAACACAAGCAAATGAAGGCAATGCAATAGCATCATCAGACATCATCGTTTTCCTTCCTTTGGCCCTTCAATATTGTACTTTTTCCCGAATGCTGAATAGGAGTTTTCTTATTTTTCAAAGTGCAAAGGTTTTGTATTAAATGTTCTACCGAAGAGTTCCGAAGTCTGTGTTTAAGTGGAAGTTTACATAACATTTTGGTATTCATTACTCAATGGAATGGTAAGTAAGTACGAGTAAGTAAGTCTTGCGATGCACCTCATTCAATCCTGCATATGTAGGTATATTCAATCAGGAAGCTCTATTCGTATAGCTCTGTATGAAGATGGTAATGGGACGTATATTCGGTTTGAAGGGGTGAGATATCATTGCAGCTCTCTAACACAATAAGCTATTTTGCATTCACCAAAGGAACTAATTACTTCACCGGTATTCAACAGATCATTCCTAGAGCATGTATCTATAGATAGTTGTTACGGACCATCTCTGGGTATGCATCAAAACATTCAACTGTGGTAGTTCTACTACTTATCGTTACACAAACCCAACCATACCCTTTTGTCCAACCTACCTACATACATACTATTT
This sequence comes from Philhelius pedissequus, assembly GCA_910595825.1. Classification (NCBI taxonomy): domain Eukaryota; kingdom Metazoa; phylum Arthropoda; class Insecta; order Diptera; family Syrphidae; genus Philhelius; species Philhelius pedissequus. The sequence continues at coordinate 36,225,619 of OU343163.1, forward strand.
GCAATCGGTTGCTTTTACAGTTTTTAATTAAAGTTGCTATTTTATTTACCCGGAGAATATAATTTTCTTTAGATGAGTTTTTGCGCTCTAGTAAAGCCGGAATCCATCATCAACAACTACTACCTACGTAATGAAGGTGGAAACAAAATGCAACAAAAATGGAAGATACCTTGGAAATGAGAGAAAATATTTCATTGTTTCGAATATTTTTTTTTCCAGAGCAGCATTTCAATAAGCTTTATTCATCGTTCTCATTAATAAAAAAATCATAAGACCGAGTATGGTAAAAGATTTAAAAAAAAATATACGAAAACATAAAAAATGTAATCTGGGGTTTGGTTACGAGAGTAATTATTATAATAATACGCATGTTTTGTGCAGAAAGTGTGTTGTGGGCAATATGCATGCTTTATGCAATTGCAATGCAAGATTTTCCGCAAATTAATTTTTTTATTATACGGTGTCACCGTGTCGGTCAGTTAAAAATAGACCCTGACTTTTCAGTCGAAATGCATAAAATAAATGATTGAGCTTATTATTATTTTTTTTATTTTATTTATGTCAGGAATGTCCAAATCAAAAAAAAAATTAAGCCTATTTCTGAAAATGATTTGTCAGGATGTGCACCGCTGGACACAAAAATTGTTGCGGCGAGAGCTGAAAAGCATAAGTGAATTTAGAAGTGCAATATATGTATGTTGAAGAACTGAGGGGAGGAAGGTGCTGTACCTTACTTGTACCATCTGACATATTTTTCATTGTTTGACGCAGACAATTTTTGCCAAATACAGTGAAACCCTCTTAATTGACACGTGAACAAGTGAAAACAAGTGAAAAACCCTGATAACTGAAAATAAAATGCACGACTGGATCGCACGAACTTGCTGTTATGTTCGATCACGTCGTATGCAAAAGATTTCTATTAAAAATCTAAATATATTTTTAGAGTCGTTTTTCACCTAATTTTTATATAGAATGTTTCTTTAATTTTTTCTAAAAAAAAATGGTATAACAATTTTAAATTTTTAATAAGATAAACTTAAAAAGAAAAAGATTAAATCGGCTTAATCAAAGAAAAATAATTCAAAATTCTGAAATAAATACTTAAACTAATTTTAGCTAAAAAAAAGTACACCATTTCATTTCTTGGATAAATTTGAATTTATGGGAAAAAAATTATAAAAATCTGTGGATTGGTTTTTGAGGAAAAAAGTTTTTTTTTTAACTTTTTGAAAACATTTTTCAAAAAAACATTGAAAAACTCCAATTCATAGATTGAATACCTATAAATGCAAATAGATATAACTATAATTTTTGAAAAAAAAATATATTTCAAAATATATTTTTTTAAATGCTTTTAAAAATACAAAAAAATATTTATAAAAAATATTGGTATATAGTATAAATTGAGCTACCTGCACCTGTATGAAATTTCGAATGAATCGGTTAAGCCATTTATTAGATGGTCGAAACCAAAAAAAAACGTTCCTATGGGAAGTTCAGTTTTTAGACATTTTTTTATTTTTTTCGGTTGTACCTAAAAATCTGCACTGGTTTTTTAAATCAATATCGTTGGAGCACTGTTCGAGGCGCTAGCGTAACGGTTATATTGCAGGTACCGTTATTTTTTGAGCCAAAAAAAATCAATTTCCCCTCCGTACAATACCTACAAAACTCTATATAACAAGTTTGAAGCAATTCGGCCCACTGGTTTGAGCTGTAGGTGTCTATACATACATACCGTCAGACAGATATACAGACGGACAAAATTTTTAGACCATAATTTTTGTCTTCGCTATCATCGTAATGTCATGTTTCATTGTTATCTGAAAACTTCTTTTTTCGAAGAATTCATAACTTGCCTTTTTTTTATAATCTACACGCGCTCAAAGGATTATACGGTTAAGGAAGAGAAAGAATGATAGGAAAGATGTTTGGCGCAATGTTCTGAGACTGTAGGTGGTTGTTGTCTCAGATTTTATCTCCAGGGATGGCGGCTGAACTAATGCGGAGAAATTCCAGTGTACTATTTATCTATGTCCCTTATAATTCGCATTATTTTTTTTTATCTTTGTCATATTTTATCGGTGTACTAGTCTTACTCAATCACATGTTGTTAGTTTATGCCTAAACAGCATGTAATGAGTAAACCAGCAACTCATTGTATGACATTTATCTACTGCAGGGATCGAAAATGCAACGTAACGTTGCTTATTGATTGAATAACTATTTCAAATTTTGTAAACCTTTTCTAAACTAGTAAATTGCAAATTAATCAGAAAACTGAGCATTTGTAGGGTTTGAATTTTGATGAACACAATATTATTGTTGTTATGCATTGTAAATTAATTATATGTTGATGAAAACCCAACATGTGCTCTAAAAAGGGTATTAGTTGTTTCTATTTTCGTCATTTTAACTTCATTGTTTACAAAAAAAAAAAACAACAAAAATTGTGCACCAGCATGACTCGAACCTGGGCACCCCGGATGCAAGGCTGATATATTATCAGATTCCATAATGGATTTAGCAAATTGCTAAAAGTTAAAGTAGCCATTCTATAATTTTAACTTTAGTAATCGTTTAAAATTATTTCAATCATCTTTTTAGCTTAGTAAATTGCTAAGAGTGGTTTTAGCATTTTACTTAATCGCTTAAAATTTTGCGCCATTGTTTTTAAATCCAAGCAAATATTTTTTTCGATGTAGGTATTACTTATAATTCGAAGGACATCCTATACAAAAATTTTGATAAAAATCCGTGTAGAAAATTATGAGAAAGTCGAAAATAAAAAAAAAAACGATTGTATTGTAGGAACGCGTTAATAACAAAATATCTAAAAAAAAATTTGATCAAAGTGTAGATTATGCCTAAGTAGTGTACACACTTTTTTATCAAAATTGTAGAGCCGTTTTCGAGACAGTTAAGATTTCTTTTCAAAAATCTATTTCAGAAAATCTCCTAAAACGCTATACTAAGTTTGAAGAAAACCGCTTCTTCCGTTTAGGCTATAGATCGTTCTACAGACAGATAGACGGAATTGCGGGACCCACTTTTTTTGTGTTCTCTATTATCGTAATGTCAAGTTTGATTAAAATATCGAGTTCAATTTTTTTACCAAATGCAAAACTATCCCTATATTACCTAACCTACATATATCGGAAGTAAGAATTGTGGGCACATATTTTGATATTAAAGGTACCTGCCATACAACCATTTTTTTTTTTTTTTTTTTTTTTTTTTTTTTTTTTTTTTGATTTTCGACTTTCTCATAAACGGCACGATGGATTTCGATCAAAATATTTATATAGGAGGTCCTTCGAATTCTAAATAATACTGCATACCAACATTTTCGCAACATATTTTTTTTTGGTTTTTGAAAATAAAATGTTTTTTTTTGTAGAATTCAAATTTCGAAAACGGGTGAACGATTTTTTTTTTAAATTATGTTTTAAATTTATATTGTTAAATAGATATAATTTTTATTTATAAAAAATTAAGTAAAAAATTAAGTAAACTATATTTAGCAGCTTCTATTAAAAACTTTTACATTCGGTGTGATCGAACATGAGAGCAATTAAATGCGATCCAGTCTGCATTTTATTTTTTTGCTGATGATTGCTTAAAATATTTTCAAAAACATAAAAACATTTTTTTTAATTTTTAAAATAAAATATATTGTTTTGTTTGAAAAATCGATTTAAAAAAAAAAAAACAGATTAATAATTTTTTTTAGAAAACTTTTTTTTTAAACCGGGCCCAACGATCTTCCATTTTTTGCTTATATACATATTTGGCTAAGAATTCGAATGGCATCTTTTTCTCGGCAGACTATAGCAGGAACGCAATTAATGCAGGTATAATGGCTTTTATGCTTGGAATATTTTTCATGTTTCTCTTAAGATTCGAGTTACTTATTAAAGAAATTAGATGGCGCCCATTGGTGTCTTTACAATTTTATTATGTACTAGGGTTGTGTTTCATCCATCTATTTAAATCTAGTTTGCATAAATTGATGTTTATTCTATTCTAATTATTAGCTATATTAAAACAGAGTGCTTACGATCGAACATAAGGGCAAATCGTGCTCATAAATTTTATTTTTTTAAACAAAAATCTATTTTTATCAAATTTCAGCCGTGGTGGTAGCCATAGACCATAATATACAATAAAATATGTAAGTTCAACTCGTCTGTGCAATTTTTTTTCAGCGTTTCGTTCAAAGAATAAATTAATATAAAAACAACATTAAATGATTTTTAAGTGTTGACTTCTTAATTCTTCTCCGATATATGTAAAAAAAATACATTATGCGAATGCCTGTGTTCTGTTATTAAAAACAAAACCTCCCATTTTGTCGCTTTCCAGAGAGCAAAATTAAATTTCTCATTGACCATGGTGACTGCATTGACATTCCCCGTATAATTAAATGAAAATACTTACGGACATTGCATATTTGCGTGCAGTTAATTTTTTCACATGTTATATTATTATTTATTTTTTTTTTTGGCTTTTAATCAACCCAACAATTAAATCAAAGCTAAAGAAAAAAAATTAATGTATCTGCATGTACGTATTTCCACCTGCACAATAAATTTTAAGCTCAACTAATTAGAGTTAATGAATTTTCGAAAATGGTGGCCGTAGGTATGGCCCATTATTTTACTAGCTCACTATGTGAGTACATTCATATATATGTTTGCACCATGCAATCAACGTCACATCGCCCTTATTTGTTTTAATTAACCCCACAATGGCGGTAAAAGGAGGTAAACATTTTAAAATGTAATGGCAATAAAATGTTTTAATTGGTCCTGCCTCAGTGGTAAGTTAATATGACTGCGGCAATTAGTTATTTTGACATGATAATATGCATTCATCAAAATAATATTCAAAAATATATTTTTTTTTGTGAACAGGTAGAGGGAGAGCTACATAAATTTATAAATTCTGCGGTCAGAGTGAAACAAATTTTAAATATTATTTAACCATAACTCCAAAATGAGGTTATGTCAATGTTTATATTTATTATGGTTGACTTATAATAAAAAAAAATAACTAGTTATGAAATCTTACACGTAATATTTGGCTTTATATGAAAGTTCAAATAAATCAATGTTATGACACTATTGTGATTGCAATCTACAATCATCGACGAAGAAATGTTCTGCAATTATGTTTATATGTATATGCTATCAAAGACTTTAACTGTCTGATCATACTACTGTTCGAGGCTTATGAAACCAAAATTTAAAGTTTATCTGATGGATAAATTCCCAATAGGCTTTCACTGAATTTATCAGCTTGCCTAAAAAACAACGAACGATTAAAAAAAGAAATAACTTAGTTACTGAAATTAAACACAGATGTGCATCCAATTCCAGCAATGAGATTCAGCTATTTCGGAGAGTGAAGTGAGATGACTCGCCTTGCTCGCCGACTCATCCCACTTTCCGTCAAAAAGTGATTCAGCTATTTAAGTGAAATGAGTATATTCGAATATTTAGTTTCGAACACCTAAGAGCCATTTTCTTCACTATTTGTCAGCTTGCCGCAAACTCTCAAGTTTGCCAACTCTAGAGTTGGCTCAAACTTGAGAGTTGAGTGACACGTTGAAATTTGCGTTTCTCCATTATTTTATATCTCAACTCGAGGGTTAAAATTTAAAAGTTAGCTTACTTGAGTTTTTAAAAATTTCCCTGGGAAATTTTTGACAGATACGTATGGTTCACCTTTTTTTTTAGAGAAATTCAGGTGGGTTAATGGTAGGGATGATCAAATTTTACAAGACATCGATGTTAACATTGTTGTCAACATCGATGTCAACAAAATATCGAACCAGAAACATCGATGTTTTCTTAATGATTTTTTTTTTTGCAAATTTATAGCAAGTTCAAAATTGGTTAAAAATGCATTATAATTACAAATTCAAAGTTGTATTGAAAATTGTATCGATATTTTTGATCGTAATTTGTATGGCTTTCGGCCAAGTACCTACAAAAAATTCATCATAGTGTCACCTTACAAAAGAACTAGGTAACTCATACTTATTTTTTTTAATAAAAAGCGTTGGAACTGTTTTTGAGAAGCATATAAGATTTATCTTTTTGGCCAAAATATGTATAGCAGGTACTCTTATTCTTGGCCTTAAAAAAATCTCCAAGTAACATCGTCACAGCTATTAGATGCAAAACCGTTCTTCTGCTGCTCCAAACAAATGAAATCGAAATCTATGGCTTTATAAGGTATAATTTCACAGCTGAATGTATTTTAATTTTAAATCATGCAATATAGTGAAGTTTAACAGAAGTGTCAGCTCGTTCAACGTTTAGTTTTTCGAACTAGCTCCATAATACCTTTTATGCGATCATGAACGAGCTTCTTGAATTTCCCTCATCCAAAGGGCCGTTGTACAGCTTTCAACTACACAAATGTAATAAAAGATGTGATAAGAGCTCTAAACAGTAGCTTTAGCTTTAGAAGTAAAATAGTAACGCTTGCGGATTTCGAAATGTCAAAATAGCATTAAAAGACCAACTTCAAATCGGTTGTAGAGCTGAGTATTAATATCTTAACACTTTCTACTCAGGAACCCATATTATAACAGAGTGTTGCCCAAAATAAATCCAAACTACATATTTATTTTATCAAGAATTTTTTTTTATTATTTTGCATACAAAATAAATGAATGTATATGTAACTATTCAATTTTTAGTGTAAGTTATAAGTTATGTTCAGATTGGAATTATAAATTTACTCTTTTAAACGATGCGGAAGAAATTTGATAAATCTGGTTTTGCATAGTAATGTACAGAAATACATAGGTTTTTTTATAGTATTTAAAAACAAACTTTTTTTCAGGGCTTTAATTCTAATCGCGCACACACAAAAAGAAATATCCTACTTTAATTTCCTTAGAGAAGATAGATGTGGTTACACATTAAGGATACCAATGTTCTATATCACATTGAATCTAAGCACCTTTATTTAAAAAAGTTTTGAAACTCTTATCTTTCAAAATTGCAACTTAGGCTTTAAATATACTTCAGGAAATATTCTTTAAAATAATTCCTTCCTATAAACTACATTTGTTTTATTATTTTCTCTCCTTGACTTTTATTTTCTGAAGCACCCTATCTTATAACAATAACATGAAGTTAAAAAGACGAAAATGCCATCTTGTTGGAACCAGCTCTAGAAAATCTACAATGAATTTTAAAGCGACATAAGAGCTCTATATCACCAGTAATTAATATTGCAGCTCCTGAACAGATAGTATTGCCGCTTAATTTGAAGAAACGTCTTGCCTGACAATAAAAAAGTTCGACGAGATATAAAATTAATGCAATTATTCTTTTTTTTTTTCATTTCAAAAAAGAATCATTTTCGGAGTGTAGTTAAAGAAAACACGATATTATTATTATTTTTCAAAAATAATTTTATTTCACCTCTGGAAAATTAATTTTTAAATATTTTTATTATCTAACTATTTTTAAAAATTATTTTTGATGACATAAAACACAGAATTATGTAGGCGCGCTGTAATTTAACGAAGTATCGTCACTACATTTGTGAAAATATTAAACGCGCACTTGAAATTCACTATCAAACAATCGAAAATCTTAATTTCTTTTCTTATTTATTTTCATAAAGATATTTTTTAATTTGGTCATCTTCGTTATTTCTATTTTACAAACTATGAAACAATTCATTCATTCTTTAGTAGTATGAGAATTTCATATATTTTTATTTTGTACTACACAAACTAATACAAACAATAATATGTCAAAAGTGGTGTTTTAATAGTTTGAAACCCATGTACTACAGAGCTTCAAGTCACTTTTGCCACTGATAACAGGCTACATAAGAGCAAAAAAGAGCTATCAACCTCAATGAATTACCTATATGGGAGCTTGATTTTTGCTCTAAGTCCACATATAGAGCTCCTTGCTAAATAAACAGCTTTAAGACTTAGCTCTTGAAGGACTATTAATGCTTTTATGCAGCTAAAAATGTTTCCTGGGTCATAAAACGTGCAGTATTTGTAGGAAAAAACAAAACGTATTAAGTTTGAAGAACATGCAATTATCAGCTTAGGCTGTAGGCGCACAGATAGACAGAATTGTGAGTGCAACTTTTTACGACTTTTTTTACGAATCTAAAACTTATCATATAGTAATAGTACCCATATATCGTAAGTAAATATCAAACCATTGAAATAATTTTTGCTGAAATAATGATTAAATTTGAAAATTTTGTTTTCTTCTTTTATCGAAATCTTTTTTACAAAACTTGTAGACTTATTACTTTTAATAATAGAATACTAAAATGTTTTTCAAAATAATGATCATATAAAGTGTGTAATTCAAAAAAAAATTGTACAGAGTAAGAAACGGCGTTTGTTTTGATGCTTGAACTTGATAAAATTTCATTCGAATACTTGGGAAGAGTAGTTCTGCTGAAATGTAATTCCGCCGATTGCGGTTTAACCTTTATAAGAATGTGCGCTCATTAACAGAATATTTCAAATGTAACGTGTGCATAGCAGAAGTAATTATGAATTATTTTGCAATAGCTTTTATTAGTCGATGTTTTGAATCTTAACATCGTTTTGGCGATGTTTCACATGCTTCAACATCGATGTTAAAACATCGACGTTTTTTCGCCTAAATCGATGTTTTGCTAACATGGATGAACATCGCTCATCCCTAGTTAATGGGTAAAAAAGTGTTAGATCCTAATTTTTAACAATATTTGATTTTTTTCATATCATTACAAAACAGAAATTGCTGTCTTATGCTTGGAACTCATTTCTAATATTTTAACTTGTTGAATTAAATATCTATATATAAAAATGTAGCTTCAATTTATTCTATTTGTTAAATGTTGATGTGAGACGCAAATCCGCATAAATATAATATATATGTATGTATTATGTTAAGTGATTCATATTTAATATATGAATATGTTTATTCTTCAAGCCAAGTAACATCCTTTAAGGCTGATGCCATTGACTGAATGAGTCGTTCCAATTACAACCTAATTGTAAAAATATTCTAATGGTCGCACACAAGTTATTCAAATATGACTAAGTCCTGCACCTGGAATTTAAACATTCGCCTCAAAAAGTATAAATGCCCGTTTTATTGCATGTAGTTATGTACATTTATAATAATGATATATTTGGATGAAGACAAAGTTAGTTTTTTAGTACTGTTGGATTTTTCAAAGGCCTTTGATACGGTTGACCACACTAACCTTTGCAATAAACTCCAAACATTATACGGTTTTTCAAATTCTGCAATAACTCTTCTCTCATCTTATTTAAAGTCCAGATCACAGGCAATTTCGGTAGGCAACACAACGTCCAATTTCCTTAATAACCGCAGAGGTGTGCCGCAGGGCTCCATTCTTGGACCGCTTCTGTTCTCACTATACGTAAATGAAATTCCTTTGAAAGTTTCCTCTTCCCTCCACATGTACGCCGATAATGTTCAAGTATATAGAAGCTGTTCGTTGGGTTTTATTGAGGACTGTGCAAATGCTATAAATGCCGATTTAGATAGGATCGCTGCTTGGTTACACGAAAACGGTCTATTTCTAAATCCTATAAAAACCAAATGCCTAGTAGTCAGTAAGAAACAGCTTGACCTATCATATTTCCCTGATATCATGCTTCGTGACTCAATAATCGAATATGTTGACAATGCAAGAAATTTGGGAGTGGTCTTCAACAGAACGCTTACTTGGGATAAACACATAAACACTGCCGTCGGAAAAGTTTATGGACCTCTACGCCAGCTTTGGCTATCCCATCATTTTACTCCCTTAAAAACGCGTTTATTGCTAGCGAAAACGCTCTTAGTTCCCAGCTTGATTTACGGATGTGAGGTTTTCTGCAACTGGAGAAAACTAAACGTTGCATTTAATAATATTTCACGATATGTTCTTAACGTAAGGCGTTTCGACAGAATTTTCCATTTTCTAGAACACTATATAATATGTCATTTGATCATTTTCTTCGTTATAGATCCCTTATCCTGCTTTCAAATGTAATCCAAACAAATCAACCTAGTTTTCTCTTCAATAAGTTAAATTATAGTAATTCAATCAGAACTCGCCAACTTATTCTCCCCCGTTTCTCTTACCTTACATCTGAACGGCAGTTTTTCATTAACTCCATCCGTTTGTGGAATTTTCTACCAATGCATGTTCGAGAGACGGGTGCCACTCGGTATTTTCGCAGCGAACTGAGATCGCTTTTCATTCAAACTTCTGGCTAGCTGATTTTGATTACCTATAATTTTTATGTGTTGTAGTGTGTTTATGTGCACATAGTGTATGCACGGGTCAAGTGACGAATACCACTCGTCACTTGATACGTCGCGAAGCGACATTGTGCACATCAGCACACCATAATCTTCCCACGATATGCAATGAACAACGTGCATTGCATATCGTGTTTATATTATTCTTTTTTCGCATTTGATATTATTCTTTTGCTGACTCCACAAATGTGTGAATATGGAGTCAGCATAGTTTTAAGTATGAACACATTATAACAAATAAAATTCATTATTATAAAATCATCTCTCCGACAATACACAAGTCTTTTTCTTTTATATTAAAAACATATTACATGGCGACCGTGACAGTGATTCTGTCCATATTAAAAATAAGTTTTTTTTTCTGTTGTTGTTGTTTTATTAACTTAATTCAATCCAAAAATGTCTTTATTTTAAATTATTAAAAAAAAAAAAAAAAAAACATAAAACACATCGGAACATTGTGCGTTTTAAAAATATCAAGCCGGCAAATCGCTTGTCCAATTATTTGTGAAGTGCGCATTTTGATTACAAATAAAAAGAGGAACCATCTTTGGATAGAAAATACCCTTTCATCCACCACCACGACGAACATGTTTGCCTCCTAAAATCAGTTGAAAAGTAAATAATGATATGATGTGCTCGGAAAGCGTAAAAGTGATACGAACATGTTTGCCTTTCATCTACCACTAACCAACACCTCGTATTTCTTCATCATTTTTAATTGGGAACGAACAAAACTTCCTTTTACGACAAAATAACTCGTGATATACATTCATTAGAAAGTGATCATTCGGAAGTTGACAGACCACTATCGCCATCTGTGTGGACCTCCGACCTCAGCTAAACTCAGAAAACGAAACAACAATAATCTTCAAATCATAGCTGCCCAGCAATCAAATGATGATGATCAAATCAATCCAGCCCAGCAATGGTAATATATTTTTATAATTCATCGTGAAAAAAAATGTGTGTTAATTGTTATATATGAAGCTTAAATCTATTGAACTAATCTGTTTATTGTAAATATATTGAACTAATCTGTTTATTGTACAAAACATCGAAAATCCAATATTTAATTACTTCTAAAAGAAATTTGATGCATTCTTCTGCCGTTCTGTTTTTTTTTTTTAAACAAAATATAGTCAATCGTCTCAAATACTCTTTGCAAGTCTAGAATAATTGTAACAAAGATTATATGGAATCTTTGCTCGGTATTGCTTCTTCTGTTTAAAGTCATTGAGGTTTAAGCATTAATTTAAAATGGGAGGTAAAACCTCCAAAGTAAAGGATAGCACAGCAAATGTGTTAAATGTTGTTGACGTGATGGATACAACCCCACACTTAGAAACACAAACTATGCTCATTTCTTTATTGGTTGTCCTCACGGCAGTAAACTTAATTCTTAAATTTTATCTGTTGTATAAGCGTACACTTAAAAAACGCTACATAAGCCGAGCAAACGACTTAGATAAAATTTAAAATGGAATGGAAAATATTAGCAATAAAAATAAACGGTTTTAAAGACAATTTCCAAAAATCTTACAAATGTATTAACAAAAATACAACAATAAGAGTAGATACATTAAAAAACCATATTAAAACACTAATATCCCATTACAATAGTATTGTCAATGTTTTCAACGCATACAAAAACGAATTGACAGCTGATCATGAAAAAGATTGTAGGAAGCTTTTAAAAACACTTAACACTAAGTTAAAAAATATTAGCATTAAATGGGAAATTGAAATACATGTCCCAGATGAATTAGAGCTTCACGCTGAGTTTAATGAAAATCAAATAGAAAGTTTAGACGAATCAAAACCAGTAGTAAATACAGAATCTGACATTGAAATTGAAACACTGGATGAATTCCCACAACCAATTATAAAAATCAAGGAAAAAATGGCCCAAACTTTAGTAGAATTTCTTAAACTTGCCTCATCACTCTTACCTGAGTTTGATGGAAAGGCAGAAAATTTACAAGGCTTCAAAGATGCCCTTCTCCTTATTGATTCCTTAAAAGGAGCACACGAAGTATCAGCAATTAGTCTCATAAAGACCAAACTAAAGGGACATGCTAGAAATCTAATAAGTAATGAACAAACGATAGTTGAGATAGTTGAAAAACTAAATGCAAAAGTAAAAGGAGATTCAGTAGATGTAATTTCTGCGAAATTACTAAATCTACAACAAAAAAATAAGACAGCAAATCAATATGTCCAAGAAATAGAAAAATTGACGAAGTGTTTAGAAGGAGCCTATATCAACGATGGTTTAGCTTCTGATTTAGCTGCTAAATACAGCACAACGCTCGCTGTCAAGGCTATGACACAAAATTGTTCTATTGATAAGGTAAAACTTATAATGCAGGCTGGCACATTCAGCGATATGAATGAGGCCATGTCCAAATTCGTTAATAGTTGCACAGATGCAACCGGACATTCTAATACTGTTTTGTTTTACAAGCAAACCAATAATAGAGGCTATCGTGGAAATTACCACGGAAGAGGTAATCATCACAATAATCGCTACCGCAATAACCAAAACAATTACAGGGGAAATGGCCGATCTAGAGGCAACTTTAGAGGCCGTGGTAACTCGTACCGTGGCCATAATAATAATAACGAACACAATAATGTTCGAATTACTCAAAGTAACTCGGAAAACTGCCAAGACCCTTTAGGAAACAATTTATAAATACAAAGGTCCATGCTATCAATTTTAATCTCAATATTTTCGTGTCATTTATAAATGTATTTACTAAACATAAACTCACATTCCTAATAGACACAGGTGCAGATATTTCACTTCTAAAAGAAGATTCTGATTTTTACCAAGACGTCCAAAATGACAAGATTATAAGTATCCAAGGAATAGGCCAGGGAATAGTAAAATCCCAAGGTCTAGCCCCAATAGAGCTTCAAACAGATAAATACATCATCCCACACAATTTCCATATAGTAAATTCAAATTTTACAATACCATGTGATGGAATCATAGGTATGGATTTTATAAAACAATTTAACTGCAAATTAGACTTCAAACCAACTGAAGATTGGTTTATAATCAGACCCAATAATTTAAATTTTCCGATTTATGTTCCAATAACATATAGTTGTGGTAATAATTCACTACTTCTACCAGCAAGATCACAAGTAATAAGAAAAATTGAAATAAAAACAACAGAAGACCTCATTTTTATTCCCAACCAAGAAATAAAACATGGCATTTATGTTGCAAATGCAATAGCAACATCACAATTTGCATTAGTTCGTCTATTAAATACAACCGATACTAACCAACTGGCCAGTTTAAATAACTTAAAATATGAACCACTCTCAAACTATGATGTGGTCCACACTAATCGAAATATTAGAACAGAATCAGTCATAAATCAACTAAAGAAAAATTTTCCGCCCCAATTCAAAAAACAATTAACAGAAGTATGCACCGAATATAGTGATGTATTTGGATTGGAAACCGAATCCATAACCACAAATAATTTTTATAAGCAAAACTTGAGATTGAAAGATAGCGAACCAGTATATATAAAGAACTACCGAAGTCCTCATAGTCATGTTGAAGAAATTCAAAAACAAGTTAAAAAATTGATACACGACAAAATAATCGAACCGTCTGTATCTGAATATAATAGCCCGCTTTTACTAGTCCCCAAGAAAGCCCTACCGGGTTCCGAAGAAAAAAAATGGCGATTAGTAATCGACTATCGTCAATTGAATAAAAAACTTTTATCTGATAAATTTCCACTCCCAAGAATTGATGACATCCTTGATCAATTGGGTCGAGCAAAATATTTTTCATGCCTCGATTTAATGTCAGGTTTTCATCAAATCGAACTAGAAGAAAGTTCCAGAAATTTAACGTCTTTTTCAACGAGCAATGGCTCATATCGTTTTACGCGACTACCTTTTGGTTTAAAAATAGCGCCAAATTCATTCCAGAGAATGATGACCATAGCATTCTCTGGACTTGAACCTTCACAAGCATTTCTCTACATGGACGACCTTATGGTTATAGGCTGTTCCGAAAAACATATGCTTAAAAATCTAGCAAATGTTTTTAACATATGTAGAAAATACAATTTAAAATTGCATCCACAAAAATGTTCATTTTTTATGCATGAAGTGACTTTTCTGGGTCATAAATGCACAGATAAAGGAGTATTGCCAGATGACAAAAAATATGACGTCATCAAAAATTATCCAGTCCCACACGACGTGGATAGCGCTAGACGATTCGTTGCATTCTGCAACTATTACAGACGATTTATTAAAAACTTCGCCGACTATTCACGGCACATAACGAGGTTATGTAAAAAGAATATTCCTTTTGTGTGGACAGATGATTGCCAAAAAGCATTTCAATATTTGAAAAATAAATTAGTTGAACCAACCCTATTACAATACCCAGATTTTAAAAAAGAATTTTGCATAATAACTGATGCAAGTAAACAAGCATGTGGAGCGGTTCTAACCCAAAACCATAACGGAATTCAACTCCCAATAGCTTATGCATCACGTTCATTCACAAAAGGTGAAAGCAATAAAAGCACAACAGAACAAGAGCTCACAGCCATTCACTGGGCAATAACACATTTTCGACCATATATATATGGCAAACACTTCATAGTTAAAACAGATCACAGACCACTCACGTATTTATTCTCCATGACAAACCCCAGCTCAAAGTTAACACGCATGAGGCTAGAATTAGAAGAGTATGACTTCACGGTTGAATACCTAAAGGGAAAAGACAATTTCGTGGCAGATGCCCTGTCTAGGATAACAATATCCGAGCTCAAAGACTTACAAGCTAAAGTCCTGAAAGTCACTACCAGGCACCAAAGTAAACAGAAAAAATCCTGCGCAGGAGAAAAACAAGTAGATTTGCATAAGCAATCTCTTGACATTGCTTCTAAGCCCAAAGTATTTGAAGTCATTTTTAATGACGAAGTACGAAAAGTAGTGACCTTGCGAATAACAGATTCCTTATGTTTATTTAAACGTGGGAACAAAATTATAGCAAGAATTGTAGTTAGAGATTTATATACCAATGGAACTCTCGATTTAGGTCAGTTCTTCCAACGGCTCGAAAAAGAAGCCGGTATATTAAAAATCAAAAAACTAAAAGTGGCACCGTGCGAAAAGATATTTGAATTAATTTCAATTGAATCTTTCAAAAATATGGGCAACAAAATATTAAAATCATTACGAGTAGCGCTACTCAAGCCGGTGACCCAAATAAAAAATGAAAAAGATCAAGAAGCAATACTGTTTACGTACCATGACGATCCAATAACAGGAGGTCATACAGGAATAACTAAAACGCTAGCAAAAATAAAAAGACACTTTTATTGGAAAAATATGACTCGTCATATTAAAGAACACATAAAAAGATGCCACAAATGCCTGACGTCGAAAACAACTAAACATACGAAAACACCACTGATAAAAACAGATACACCCACATATGCTTTTGACAAGGTAATAGTTGATACAATTGGTCCTTTACCTCGATCAGAGAATGGAAACGAGTATGCAGTCACTTTAATTTGTGACCTTACAAAATATTTAGTAGCCATTCCAGTTGCAAATAAAAACGCAAAAACGATTGCAAAAGCAATATTTGAATCTTTTATTCTGAAGTACGGTCCAATGAAGACGTTCATTACGGACATGGGAACAGAATACAAAAATTCTATTATAAACGACTTGTGCAAATATTTAAAAGTAGACAATATAACGTCTACAGCACATCACCACCAAACCGTTGGAACAGTAGAAAGGAGCCATAGAACTTTTAACGAATATATTCGTTCCTATATATCCGTTGACAAAACAGATTGGGATGTTTGGCTTCCATTCTTCGTTTACTGTTTCAACACGACACCATCTATGGCACATAATTATTGTCCATACGAACTTGTTTATGGTAAGCAAAGTAACTTACCAATAGAATTTAATTCAATAGATAGGATAGATCCTATATATAACGTAGATGACTATGCTAAGGAAGTAAAATTTAGATTAGAAACGGCATATAAGAGAGCTAAAATACTATTAGAAGTAAATAAAGCTAAAAATAAAGATTATTACGATAAAAAAATAGTTAGTCTCGATTTAAAGTTAGGAGATAAAGTTATGCTAAGAAACGAATCAGGTCATAAGTTGGATCCCGTTTATTTAGGCCCCTTCGAGGTCGTAGAAATTAAAAACAATAATAATATAATTATAAAAACAAATAAAAACAAAAAGCAGAAAGTACATAAGAATAGATTAAAAATATATAATACTTAAGAATTTTAATGAAATAGAAACAACAAATTTGTTTTTTTTTAATAATGTTTAATATTTGTTCTCCTTCACTCAAATTTTTATTAAACATACATTTTTCGAGTTTTTTTTTATCAATATATGTACAAAAAAAAAAAAAAAGATAATTTCTGTAAGCAAAAAAAAAATAATAAGAAAAATAAAATAAATAAATAATAAATCAAATATTACTGACAAAAAAAAAATGATGTAATAATTAAAATATATGAAATAAAAATATATTAATTTTTAATTTGTTAATCATTAAAATTTATGTACAATTAAATAACTCCATGTAATTACGTTATTTCCTAAAAGAAGGGAGGTGTAGTGTGTTTATGTGCACATAGTGTATGCACGGGTCAAGTGACGAATACCACTCGTCACTTGATACGTCGCGAAGCGACATTGTGCACATCAGCACACCATAATCTTCCCACGATATGCAATGAACAACGTGCATTGCATATCGTGTTTATATTATTCTTTTTTCGCATTTGATATTATTCTTTTGCTGACTCCACAAATGTGTGAATATGGAGTCAGCATAGTTTTAAGTATGAACACATTATAACAAATAAAATTCATTATTATAAAATCATCTCTCCGACAATACACAAGTCTTTTTCTTTTATATTAAAAACATATTACAGTGTACTTAGTCTCCTTTTCTTAAGTATTATATTGGCGTATGTTTATAGAATATGAATATGAATTTTGAAATCGAATAATCAAAATAAATTTTTTATTATTTTTTCCTGTTCTCAAAAATTTGTTAAATTTGTTTGTTCTAAATATTAACTTTATTACTTTTTGTATTAATTTATTTATAACCTCAATGTAAATCATCACTTATTATACGAGTTTAATTTCTTAATGTGTATGTTACAAATAAATAAATAAATAAAATATACCTAATATAGTTCATAATTAAATCTCATGCAAAACTTGCCTTTTGGACTTAAAACACAAATAATATTGATATTGAGTTTTATACAATATTTATAATGAAATTGATAAATTTAAAAAGCGAGTTACCAAATGTATCCATAATTTTCGTTCATCTGTCACCATATTATATAGGAAGGTCCTATATACATTTGTTTAAATAAAATATGTAACAAATGAATAATTTCTTGACTTAACTTTTTCTACATTTTTGAAAAAAAAATTAAGGTTAACCTCTTGAAAAAAAATAATTAAATTACATTTTCAACAATGTTCCCCAAACCTATCGATATATATGTACATCAAAAGAAAGGTGTGTCTCAGCTGAGGACAAAAAGTTCTGTATTTATTCGCATAATTCGTATCTATAATTATTCGCATGATTTTCCACCCAACTGCATTTGACTTTCTTTGGATGATGATATCTCCGCCACCCCCTAAAAAATCTGCGGCTGTTAGTGCTCGAAAGGGATTTCAGAGATCTTTCTATTGGTGTACAATCACAGGGAGTATTCTATGTCCTATTTTAGATACAATATAGAATGTTCGATTCGGAAATGTAATCTTCAATAAAAACGAAGTCGGTAAATAAAATCATGTTTTTGTATTGTCTGCTTTCAATCGCCATAACAATTCTTCTTCATCTTCGTTTCTGGAAGCAGACGATGGACTATTTTCTCAATAATAATTTTTTGGGAACATTTAAATTTAAAAAATATTTTTATACAACACGAAATCGAGAATAAGATGCAACAAAATGTATTACAAATTTGAATTTGACAGAAAACTGTTAAGTTTGCTCTCTCAACTTCTTTTTTCGGAAGTTGATAAAACCAGAAGTTGATCAACTCGAGAGTTGAGAATCGAAAGTTAAACTGTCAACTCTGAGTGAAGAAAAACAAAATCACAGGTTAAAATTAAAAATCCTCAAGTTGAGTTCAACTTGTAGTGAAGAAAATGGCCCTAAATGTCAAATACTTAATTAAAAACGTAAATACATCAACAAATGCACCAAGTCCATGCTGAAATCTCAGGCGAATAATCTGCCATTTCATTTCACTCACTCAGTCCCTCACTTTTACTAGCTGAATCGATTTTTAATCAAAAGAGACTCATCTCACTCACTCACTGCGGTTTCGAATTAGCTGAATCTCGGTGCAGGTCCGGTTTTTACAACCCGGTTTCAATAACATATGTCAATCTAAACTGTCATCCGAGACTGTCCGTTTAAGGTTAGGTTGAATTACTTGCAATCTTTGATCTGATATGCATGTGAATCTGCAACAAATGTAATTAGTAAATACTACTAATGAATTGTAAAATCGATCCAGAGTACTTTATTTTTATTTTCCGAAACTACACGAGGGCTGGATGTCATTATTGACATTTAAATGTCATTGTGAATACATAGTAAGGAATTAAACTGAAAAATATGTTCTCTATAATTACTTGCACAAAAAAAATATTATGACGTCTTTATGTAACTGCCCAACTTTTAAGGTCAAAAAATATAATTAAGATTCAAAAGGTGGTGCATGCATTTGTGTCCTGAAAATACGCTGTAATTAAGTCGAAAGCTTCTATGTCTTTAAGGTACTTATGTGTTTTTTATGGAACAACCTACAATTGACGTCAAGGGTTATTTAGTGTGTAATTAATTATTTCTTCAAACCAAAATGCCTTCAAGCTTTTATTTGAAGAATTCAACAGGAATTCTAAGAAAGTATCAGCCATCTTTGTATCAATAGTAGAAGCACGTCAGAATCTTTATTTATAGCTCGCCTTTTTGGTTTACTAGTTTGTCCACGCGACAATTTTGGTTTGAATTTAACATTAAAAAAAAATAAATTGAGTGCGTGCGGTTAGTCTGCGTTTTCGGTAATACAAAATTTTCAGAACTACATTTTATGTTTTCTTACCGGAGGGATTATCTATAATGTAAGATTATTGTAAGTAGCATTTTCCGGGCGAAAACTTTCATGATCATGCGACTTATCGCCCTTTGATTATTTTTTATGAATCGTACTTATGGGCACAATGCTCAAGCAAAATGAATGACCTAATGTATAGAAAGCCAACCAAATTAATAAGAGTTGGTTCAAATCGCATCTATTGCTTCGTAGTACCGGGATTCGCGAATTTAACAGTTCCTATTTTCGTGGATATGAGGATGATTTTAAGCAATGTCACGTTGTCAGTTGCCAGTTGTTGCAGCGCTGTCCAATCCATCATCCAATTTGAGCCAATAGAAATTGGTTATCATCGATCGGGAGCACTCTCCGGTAATAGTGCGATGGCAACGCCGCCATGATCGTATTCGTTCCACACAACAATTCACACCAAACATAAGCTTTCTACATATGAGTTGCCAACAATTAGTGATTTGCCATCTATGACAATCCCTAAATTTCCATTGAAATTTAAATTGACTTACTCATTCAGTTAAAACTGGGCTTCGTGGATGAAGATGATTTTAACTTGCGATATACAGATGTACTAATTGGGTACGTTTTTCATTTGGTAAAAATCAACTTGAGAATTTGATTAAACTTGCCAATGCGATCATAGTTCATAGACAACATGAAAAAGTGGGTCCCCTACATTCTAAACAACTGAAGCGATTTTCATCAAAACTTGTACTTAGGTAATTCACAAGAAAAGAAATTAAATGTTTTCTAGTCCCAAAACTAAGAGTATGAAGCCGGGGAAGACCGACAGTTGACCAAACTTTTACGCTAATGCAAATCCAGAAATCACAGCAGCTAAACTTGGAATTCCGGGAAAATTGATCTACAGTTGTGATGATACCAGAAAACACATAGTTCAATGCACACAACTTTTTAAAAAACCTCAAATGCGTACTGGATTTCTAAAGGAGATGAGCTATCATGTAACTTCATCAATCTTTTGTACATGCCACACATTTTGTTTTGTAGCAAAAAAAGTAAGTATATCTCGAAAATGGCTCTTACGATTTTGATTTAAAAAAATTCTGTGAACTTAGTCTACATTTGGTGAAAAAAAATTACATATAAAATGTTATTAATGGTACATGACATATAATCCTTTTGTTATGTTTGACTTTCTCATTAACATTTCAATGGATTTCGATTAAAATGTTTGTCAAGACATTCTTTAAATTCTAAATAGGTAGTACCGAGACTTTTGAACAGTTTTTTTTTCGAGTTTTGATTTATTAATTATTTATTAATTTTTATTAATTTATGTATTTATTTATTAAACTATTTATTTATCGGTTCTTATTATTATTTATTTATTTATTTTATTTATTTATTTACCTGTTATTTACTCATTTACAAAATTTGCATATATTCTTAATATTGTTAAACAGTTCTTAAGTTTTACTACAAATACCTTAATTATTAATATTTTTTTTTCTCCAAAAAAAATCTCATTAATTTTGTTAAAATAAAAATTGGTGTGACCATTTGATAATACAAACTTAAACTTAAAATTAAATTTCAAAAAAAATACTTGTTTTTCAAAAATCCAAAAAAAAAAAATATTTCGAGCATTCTGGTAAGCAGTGTTATTTATAATTTGAAGGCTTTCCTATATAAAAATGTTGATCAAAACCCGTCCAACCGCTTATGAGAAAGTCGACAATCAAAAAAAAAAAATTGTGTATAGTAGGTACCGTTAATAACAAAATATGTAAAACAAAAAAATTGTTTGACCAAAATGTAGACTATACCTACCTAAAGAAGTGCACACCCTTTTTATTAAAATCGATAGAGCCATTTTCGAGATAATTACTTTGAATATAAGAATTCAGCGATTTAATTTCTTAGACAGTGCTGATGTTTTCACAAATCATTCACTAAATTTCGGGAGAGGGAAAATTATAGTCTGAGAGGCGACCATAAGATTCCCTACTTAACAGTAATAATCAATATTTTTAAAACTATCTTGTAGAAAATGGTAAAACAACTACGAAACTGGGTAGAATTTTTCGTTGGCGTTTGGACAGAAAGCAAATGGGCATTTCCGGTACAATTTTTTGAAGACAAGTTACCTCATCACGGCAGTTGATAAAGGAATTCGATAGAATTTCATCAAAACCAGTGGTGAACAAATGAAATTGTGGGCCAACTTGATAGATCCTCTATTACTTGTTAAACTGATACTTATGATGCATCAATGTGGATCGAGCGGGGTAAGGCTCTTGCAAATTTCCACTTGTGGACTATGTTCCAGAAGTGCATTGTAAAATTGTAAAATCTCCTACCGTATACTGGTGGCCGGTGGTAACTTTTAAGTAAGGATCGATTAGCTTGTGTCGGTTAATTGATACAAACGACTGATAATCTAAGACACTATTTATCATTTGCCAGTCCGTAATCTGGAAACCTTTACTTCAGTACTGCGTAGTAACAGGAGTCCCTCACATTCGTGCATGGTTGCTTCATATGATGCCCCCCTTATTGGGAGCTTCGCAGTAGAGTACCTAAGGCAAAATTCGTGGACAGCATTTGTTAGGTGCGGCAATGGTTATATAGAAAAACACTTCAACAAGTTGGGCTTGATCTGAACTTCTAGTGAATTTGGAACTCTAACAAATTTTTTTGGCAATTTTCAAAGTCACATTGATAAGCGGAAATTTTTGCCTACAGATCTCAAAACCCCTCACATAGCAAATATTCGAAAAATGTGTGGCACACCGTGGGAATTTTAAATTAGTTTGCGGTTGCTCTCGTTAAACGGACATTCATATCTGCCCGACCATATTGAAAAGCGATATTTTTTATGTCAATCTACTTCAATGTAGTCTTGAATAATTGGGTTATCAAATGAAAGATATGAGGTATATGAATACAGTAGACGCTCGATATAGTGAATCTCTTTCGAGTGAACTATCTAATATAGTGAACACACATCATTTTATACAGGGTACTCTAAATAGTGAACAAGAAAAATCTCGATATAGTGCACACTGAATCTTGTCTCAGAATTTTCCATCTACAATGCGTCCATAGCTTGTCGATAGGGTTTCATGTCGTTTTAACTATAATCTCTTCAAATCCGTTTGTGTTTGTGTCCTATTTCATCAAAGGATGCCGTTATCATTTTAGTTTTAAAACATTTACAAAAAAAATCTCTCTAAAACAATTTAAAATTAAGAAAGACACAAACGAAGTGAATTATTTTTCCACATTAAATTTTTTTGTTATACGAGTAAAAAAAAATGTCTACCTTGGTACCCGATAGTTAATATTAATTTCCATCAATTTGTTTATTTTATGTTTTTTTTGTTATTCATACGTGATATGAAATGTTCCTTTTTTTGTTTCATTGATAAATTTTTTCAAAGGAAATTTAAATAATTATGCTTTTTGTCAAGCCTCACCCTGCCTATATATTTTATTTTATGTTTGTAAAATTGCTTATTTACACTTAAGAATTATTTAAAAAAAAGTTTTGTGTACTTCACACTACTCAATGTATATAGTTTTTATTAAATTTTAACTTTGAAAAACTAATAAAAATTCTCTCTCGAAATAGTGAACAATCTCGAAATACTGAACATGCCTGGTTTTTATTGCTGCACTATATCGAGCGTCTACTGTAATCTGATAATAACAAAATACTGAAAAAAGTATTGATCAACATATTTTTGAAAACGAAACTTTTCCACCCTATCGCATATAAGTACTTAGTAATTCTTTGGTAACTTATATATATAAATTGAAAGGGAAAAATCAAATACTTTAATTTAAAAATGGAAATACTTACAACAGCAACAACAATGAGCAAACTAAATTACATACAATCAAATGCTCAACTATTTTATCCGCCTAAACACTTCAGATAATTCAGTACAAACCAAAAAAATATTAACAAAAGAAAATCTATCGATGTGTAAAACATCAAACAAAAAAAATGAAAGAAAACTAAACAAAACAGCAACGAAACAATTTACATACCAAAAAAAAAAATAAAAATGATAATGTATGCCAAAGGGCACGATTTACATATGAAAACGAGACTTCAAAAACCTTCCTGAAGATTGTATGCGAGTATATAGTAAGCTCGTATATTGGATTGTGCGAGTGGTTTCTCAAAAACTACATACCTTTACACAAGTTTGTAAAGTTTCATATACTCGTATATATGGATGATTCAAAACATCACCATATCATATACCATAAAAAGGACAAAATGCAAATCCACTTTACCCGGTACATTTCAACAACTTATTCACACATATCCTCGACGACTTAGTATTTTATTTTTGGGTGTCATGAACATTTGCAAATCCCTTTGTCCGCATTCAAAGTAGAAAATTACAAAAACACATACCCCATCTCTATCCATACAATCCACATTTTATATAGATATAATATCCTTCCTATTCCTATTTATAGATACCTACGGCAAGTTTTCACAAGTGATGACAACGAAATTTGAAAGTTTACTATATATGGTTTGGCTGGGTATTGAAAGTCATTACCATACGAATGACTTAAAATCCTTAAGAATGTTAAAAATGCATTAATTTCGAGAGATATGAGTACACAGGTCGGTCGCTACCCAGATATTGACTATATTATTATGCCAAGGAAATCCTTTCTGTTATGTTTTGATGCAAATGAAATAGCTTTCGAGTATGAATGCAGTCTTTTGGTTTGAATTTGGATGGGAGTGTTGATGAATAAAATGGTAGCTGAAGCGGATCTGATCCAGAAGAAAGAGCACCAATTTAACTGAGTGCAGAGAGTAGAAATAGAGAGATAGAACCTACTGCAAATGTAGTAGGTAGGTTCTGAGATGTTAGTTATTTTGTAATATTTACTTATGTTTGCAATGAAATCAAAGTAATGGCTTATCCATTTTGCGGTTTCAAAACTAAACGTAAATAAAACACATATAAAATATTTTTTTTCATGATATTTCTTTTTTATTATAAAGTTTGAACGTTGACATTATGTGTGAAACACTACATCAATTACATTTAAATGAACAAGCATCGATTCATTTGATGTAATTTTCGACCACTTTTTGACACATATTTGGCGTTATCTCAGCCATAACTTGACGAATGTTGGTTTTCAAGTGCTCAAGAGTCAAAGGCTTATCTGCATAAACACGGTATTTCACGGTATTTCCCAAAAAAAAGTCCAGCGGTGTCAAATCGCATGATCATGGTGGCCAGTTGATATCGCCACGACGAGAAATAACGCGGCCAGGAAATGTCGCTTGCAATAAAGCCATATTCGCTCGAGTTGTATGGCATGTGGCACCGTTTTGTTGAAAACACATATTCTCCAAGTCGTATTGTTCAATAGCAGGCAAAAAAAGTCGATAAAAATCGATTTTTCAAAAAACATTCACAGAATTTTTTTTAATTTGAATTTTATATTAATAATATCTTTAAAATAGCGTTTCAGTTTTTTTTTTCTAAAAATGTTTTCAAAATTTTGTACATACAAAATTAATTTATTAAGAAACCGCTCCAACGATTTTTGATTTTTTTTTTGTGATATATTCTTATTTATCCATGAATTCAAACTGCATCTTTGTTTTCCCTCAAACCATAATGAATAAGAAATATAAGAACATTTAATTATGTGTCTTATTCATTTATTTGTACCTTATTATTATTCTCTTTTTACGAATTTTTGCGTACGTCACTGAATACTAAATAATGGGTCCGCCAAATAACTTTTTTTTTTTTTTGAAAATACTACTACATTTTTTCTCAAATTTATTTTTTTATTTAAACGTACAATCCTTCCGGTTAATAATGAAAAATAATTTCATTCAAATGGCTGCCTCGGCTGGCCATGCAGTAGCCCACACTATCGCTCCAATTTTTAAGCACATTATCGATTGTGTGCAGCTGTATTTCACCAATGGCTTCACGAATATTGTCCTTTAAAGCGTCAATTGTCTCTGGCTTGTCGGCGTAACACTTATCTTTTACGGGACCCCACAAATAATAGTCCAACGGTGTCAAATCGCAGCTCCGAGGTGGCCAAACGACATCAACTCTGCGGCTGATAATGCGATCTTCAAAAACAGGGCGCAAAACATCGAGTGTAGCTTCGGCTGTGTGGCACGTAGCGCCGTCCTGTTGAAAACAAATGTTGCCAATATCCTCCTCTTCAATTTTTGTGAACAAAAATTCGTTCAACATGGCCCGATAACGATCGCCATTGACTGTAACGGCCACTCCTAGCTCATATTCGAAGAAAAATGGCCCAATTATGTCTCTGGACCAAAATCCGCACCAAACAGTGACTCGTTTTGGGTGTATCGGCTTTTCAATGTATGCGTGCGGGTTTTCTGTGCCCCAAATGCGACAATTTAGTTTGTTTACATAACCGCCAAGATCAAAATGAGCTTCACCTGAAACGATGATTTTTTTGGCAAAATCGGAATCTTCTCTAAGTCGATCGCAGGCCCACTTAGCGAAGCGAAAACGAATTGGATGGTCAGTTGGCTTTAACTCCTGAACCAATTGGACTTTGTATGGCATCATACCAAGGTATTTATGCAAAATTCGTCTCAATGATGTCTCCGAAATGTTCAATTGTTGAGAACGACGGTGAATTGATGTTGATGGCGCTTCACGCACACTTTCTGCCACAGCAGCAATATTCTCGGGTGAACGAACTGTTTTTGGCTTTTCACGCTTTGGTTTATCGATGAGGATGCTAGTTTCTTTCACTTTTTTCACAAGATAACGAACATACGGAGCTGACGGTGATTCTCTTCTTCCAAAATCCGTACGCAATTTCCGCACACATTCGGCAACATTACCATGATTTTCAAAATAATGTCGCAATATTTCCTAGCGTTGTTCAAGCGTATACACAACCATATTCCTTCAGCGGAAGGATAAAACTAATTATCTGTCAAACCAGACATGACCTAAGTGTTACCATTCACGAAATAAGCGCTAGTTGAAAAAAAAAGTTAGATGGCGGACCCTCATACATGTACATATACATTTGTGTCTTTAAAAATCACATGAATCTTATGTAAAAATTAAATTATGAAGTTGTATGTATATATGTAGCTACTTACCCACCACCTACATCCTTCATTTTCATTATTATATGTACATGTTAACATACTTCCATTAATATGTATATATATATAGATACATTTTATCCTCCTAAATTACATAATTAAAATCCATAACTTAAATTTAAACATAGATTTCTATGTAACTATTCCTTGAATCATCCATTCGACAATTCATTATAACTATTTAGTATTTACTAAGAATCAAAGTAATTTTACCTACATATGCTTTAAACCTGTATAGGATAACTACACCTAACTAACTTAACCTCAATGTTTAGCTACATTAAAGTGGTAAGCTCCAAGAGCAAGTACGATCCAGTCGTGTATTTTATTTTTTATAAAAATCGTTGGAGCCGTTTTTGAGAACAATAAGATTTTTGTTTTTGCCCCAAAAAAAATGTAGCGCTACTGTTATTTGTCGTCTTAAAAAAATGAACGAAAAAACAATATCTACCAAGCTTGAAGCAAATATATCCAAAGGCTTAGGGTCTAGACTCGAGGATAGACAGACAGACAAACAGACAGACAGACGGAATTGGGGGACCCACTTTTTTGGTGTTCTCTATGATCGTGATGTCATGTCTGATTGTTAGAATTTTTTTTTTGCACGAATCCATAACTTGCCTTATACTCGCAGTACCTAAAATACAAAATTTCCCAAATTATTAAGAATAAGTCCACAAAAAAAATGGAACCTCGTAAGTTTCACAATTCTGTGATAAATTCACTCAATATTACTCACTTTTAGTTAGTTCTGTAATTGACATGTGATTAAATTAGATATTTTTCGTGGAATTAATTCTAAGAGCTGCAATGACCTTTGGTTAATTTTACACCAATTCACTCTCCTTTGGAAAATTTTATCTAATTTATGTATAAACTTATTGATTGAATATCCCTTATAACAAATTATTAGTATGTATAGATAATTGAGCTGCAGCTGCCAAGACGAACTGTGACATTATCAATAGTGGACAAAATAATACCTATTACAACCATAACCTATGGCATTTGATTTACCTTCAACATTTGTTTATTTGTTTTTTTTATTTTTGTAAAAGTATGTTAAAGTAATTGCTTTGAATATGCGATAGAATTAGGTAATATCGGTTTACTGTGTAATGGGAGATAATCAAAAATACATTAACAGTGGGATTTCGACACAATTCTTCTCACACATCACCTTAGATTTTCAAAAATTTTAAATTAAGTTCAATTGAATAACATTTCTTTGAAAAGTGTATAAGTCAGAGTTTTTTATTCCTACACAATATATTTCTTTCAAGTGGATATCAGTTAGTTGAAATGGGAATAATGTTTCGCTGAACATCAAAACCAAAATTCAATTACACAAATGATATTTGTTGAAAAGTATAAAAGTTCAGAACTGTCAAAGAAGAATCATTTACAAAATGAAAGTAATATCTTCGGCACCATCGCACCATCCTCATCACACCTTCACCATTATCATCAGCATCATCATCACACTAAGGCATAAGGCCAAATAACAATCAACACAAAATTGTGTATTCCTTCCTGGAAAATTGATATCCTCACTTTATTTATTATGGCTTAAGCCTACGAGTATACTACAGATTTGCCTACCAAAGATATTTTCTAAACCACTTAAAAAACAAAAAAGATGTGAGCTCGTAGCTTTGAAGAGTATCAGTTAAATCCTATAATTGATTGAATAAATTTTATACTAAAATCATCCTTTGATTTAATTCCCAAAGGCAAGTCCCAGCTAGGCAAGACAACGACAATGACAATGACACCAACAAAGACAAGTCGAAGTCGAAGTTGAAGTTAAAAGCAAGCCGTTATTGAATTCTATTCGGAAATTTGGTAAAACGACTTGAAGACTTCTTAATTAAATTATTTCAAAGAGGATATATCTTTCATGATTAATATCTTGCCTTTGGTTTTATTTATATTTGTAAAACAAAGATCGTAGTACTACGAGGAATAATGCTTTTCATACACATACTTGTACATACATATATATTCCATTGCCATTTCCCATTTCCCATCCCTAGGGTGCCTTTAGGTAACGAACAAGAACAACAATTAAGCTTATGTCCTTAGGGAAAGGATTTTCGAATATAATTGTATTGTTTTGGCAAAAGTCGTATCTTGTGCGTAGAAAGTTATATTTGCATATTGAATTTGTCAACCCTCTGTTTTGATAAGATTAAAGGATTTGTAAATAGAAGGTTGAAGAGTATAATAATAATAACATTTTCGATTTGAATTTAATGCGGTAGGAAAACATAAGACACACGTAAAATCTTTGAATCTCAATTTCTCAATCTAAAATGTTTTCAAAACGATTTTCGTCTTTGCCTACATTCATTTTATTTGACCTTAACGTTTACGGTGAGTTAAATTTACACAAATTAATTACCTTATGGTATTGTTCTTAAGAGATTTTCTCAAAATCATAACTATAAAATAAAGCGTTTTAATTGAATGAAATTCTTAGATTAGCATAGGTAGATATCAAATTCTAATAATTCTCTCTATGTACCTATTTTAAGTTGTGGGCTAAGATTCAGAAGATCCTTACCATACAGAATCTCTGGGAAATGAAGAGATGATTTGAAACTAATAAAAAATTTAATTATTAGATTTAATTTAACGGCTTTCAGAATGCTTACAAAATGGGACTTTGCAATTATTATTCTAAACAATATAAACTTCGTATCACAATTTTTTTTATAAAATATATTTTTACTTGCGATATATACATAAGTACTATAGCGCAATTTTTGTATTAGGAAAAAAAATCGAACTCGAGATTTTAATCAAAGTTGACATTACTATGATAGAGAACACAAATAAAATGCACGACTGGATCGCACGAACTTGCTCTTATGTTCGATCACATCTTATGCAAAAGATTTCTATTAAAAATCTAAATATATTTTTAAAGTCATTTTTAACTCAATTTTATTTATGCATATACAAAATTTCATTAATTTTGTTCTAAAATAAATTGGTATGACAATATTAAATACTTAATAATATAAACTTAAAAACAAAAGATTAAATCTGTTTAATTCAAGAAAAAATAATTAAAAATTCTGAAATAAATACTAAAACTAATTTGAGCTAAAAAAAAGTACGCCATATCATTTCTTGGATAAATTTGAATTTATGAAAAAAAAATTTTTAAATCTGTGGAGCGGTTTTTGAGAAAAAAAGTTGCTTTTTAAAAACTTTTTGAAAATATTAAAAAAAAATCGAAAACGCCAATTCATAGGTATTCAGAAAATACAAATAAATATAATTTTTGAAAAAAAATTGAATGAGCAGTTTTCTAATAATAATTTTTTTAAATTTCTTTCTTAAAAATGATTTTAAAAATACAAAAAAATATTAATTAAAAATATTGGTACGCGGTATAATTTGGGCAACCTAAACCTATATTTTTGTGAAATTTTGAAAGAATCGGTTAAGCCATTTATGAGATAGTCGAAAGCAAAAAAAAAACGGCCCTATGGAAAGTACCGTTTTTAGATATTTTTCTAATTTCTTTTTTCAACTATATGATCGGTCGTAGCTAAAAACCCACACTGATTTTTTTTTTTTATCAAAATCGTTATAGCCGTTTCCGAGAAAAATAGGTTTGAACGTAACGGTTATATTGTAGTTACGGTTATTTGTTGAGCTAAAAAAAAATTCAATTTCCCCTCTGTACAATACCTAAAAAACTCTATATACCAAGTTTTAAGCAATTCGGCCCACCCGTTTGGGCTGTAGGTGTCTATACATACATATAGACAGACTGACAGATTGACAGACAGACATACAGACCGATAGAATTTTTAAACCATCTTTTTTCGTCTTCGCTATCATCGTAATGACATGTTTGATTGTTATCTCACAACTTTTTTTTTCGACGAATGCATAACTTGCCTTATAGTACCTATAATCGCAAGTAAAAAGTGGGCTCGGCTACCTGTCTGTCTGCCTGTAGAACGATCTACAGCCTAAACGGCTGAACCGATTTTGGTCAAACTTGCTGTTTAGTCGTTTTAGGTGATTGTCCAAAATATATTTTTGAATCGTTGTTTTAGCCCAAAAATAACGGTACTTGCTATACAAATATTTTTTTGATTTTCTAGTTCCCATAAATGGCTTCACGGATTTCGATCAAAATTTTTATACAGGATCTCCTTCGTATTATAATAATACCCGAAAACGGGTGTACGATTTTTTCTGAAATTTTATTTTTAAATTTTATATTATTATATATTTAAAATGTTGATACTAATTTTTTTTTAGAAATAATTTAAGATTTTTTATATATAAAAAATTTAGTGAAAAACGACTTTAAAAATACTTTTAGTCGTCTCCATTAAGAATCTTTTGCATATAATGTGATCGAACATATGAGCAAGTACGTGCGATCCAGTCGTGCATTTTATTTTTTTGGATTTTTGGAAAAAAAATATCTTTTAAAATTCAATATTTAGATGACGAGAGAACGATTTTTTTGAAATAATAAATAAATCGCCATACCAAATTCTCTTTCGAAAAAAATAAAGAAATTTTGATTCAAAATAGCTTTTAAAGGCCTTTAGTCCAACAAAAATTGGCGTTTCGTCCCGGGGCGATCTCACGATCTCACATGGACTCATCAGTTGACTAGTGAGGACCTTTGTCAATACGCAAAGAAATTTTCTCTATAAAAAATTTAGTAAAAACCAGCTTTGAAAAAACATATACATTTTGTGGGTTTTGTCTCCATAATGCGCTTTCATAATTAGATAATAATAAAATCAAATTAATAAATAAAGATAAATAAAAAAAAAAGATTTTATTTTATTTTAATATTATGTTTCTTAATTTTAATTTTTAAAAACATGATATCAAAACTTTATTTGTTTGCGACGCGTTTCGGAGTTTTTACTCCATATAGGTACTCGGGCGATACACTTTTTTTTGAAAAACAAAAAATATAAATCTGTGATATACAGTAGTGTCTCGATAATACGAATTTCTTATGTAAGTTGTGTACATATATATATTTGTCCTTTTTTTCTTGATAGTTTTGCGTGCGATATTATTGAGTGGACTAAGAGCCAATTTTTTTTACTATTTGTCAACTTGCCGCAAACTCTCAAGTTAGCCAATTCTAGAGTTGACACAAACTGGAGAGTTGAATGACAAGTTGAAATTTGTTTTTCTTCACTATTTTAAATCTCAACTCGAGAGTTGAAATTTAAAAGTTAGCCAACTTGTGTTTTTTTAAATTTCCCTGGGGAAATTTTTGACCGATACGTTTGTTTCAACTTTAGATTTGAAATTATTCTGTGAGAATTGAGCTTATTATGTTCTATGATTTCGACGGATTCGCGTTTCTTTCCAAAATTCTGTGCAGATATTATGTCCCGCGTATTATATTAGGTGACAGAACGGTCGAGTACGTAACAAACGTAAACAAAATTGAAGCAAAACATGCAACCAAACTCTTGCCTGATGGGAATATCATGTATGCATAAAATATATATATTCAGTAAAACGTATGTATGTGCTTTTCGGGCTGTCGTTTTTAATGTGAGCTATTTTTTTCAAGTAAAAGTGAAAATTCTATTTAATTGAAATTTAATTTTCTGCAATTTAAATATTTTTGCTTTTGCGGTTTTAGTAAAGAATTAATCTCTTTTTAATTTGATTCAATCGGTGACACCAGAATAATTGTTTAGTGAGTGCTGCAATGTATAATTTACTATCCATATCAAGAATTTTTTTTTTTTGACGTATGAAAATAAACACGGGAATGCGCTTTCTTGTGTAGTTGTATCATACTTGTAACCATTCTTTTCGTGTTTCGGACATGCGAACCAACTGAGACGCAAGGTAAGCAATTACAATTATTGACACCCGCATCACAAAAAGATGCAGTGTTGAAATACTTAAGCCAATAAAATCAGCAATGGCTACCTGAATTGACCCGAATGCATAATACCTCAAAACTATCAAAAATTGGTCGTAATTCACGTAATCTACACATATGTAAGAAAGCATAATTTAAACTAAAAAATATTCAAATTATTAAAGTAAATCGGTGAATAAAATCATGGTCATCGCATTTTTCAAGCCCGACCCCCAATCACGTTATAAATATATATTTATATATTATATATTATATATTATTTATATTATATATTATTTATATTTTATTTATTTATATTTATTATTAATATTATATATTATATTTATATATTATATATATATTATAAATATATATTTATATTGTCTCCTTTCAATCGCCAACAATTCTTCCTCATCTTCGCTTGGGGAAGCAGACGATGGTTTATTTTCCCTATAATAATTTTCTCGGAACATATTATTTTAAAAATGTTTTTTTTCAAATCGAAACAGAGAATAATTTTTGAGAGAAGGTGCAACAAAATATATTACCAGTTTGAATTTGACATAAAACTCTGAAGTTTGCTCTCTCAACTTCTAATATTTTCGGAAGTTGAGAAAACCAGAAGTTGATTAACTCGAGAGTTGAGAATCGAAAGTTCAAACTGTCAACTTTGAGTGAAGAAAAATAAAATCACAAGTTGATAATAAAAATCCTCAAGTTGACTTCAACTTGTAGTGAAGAAAATGGTCCTAACTAACTGTTATTTGTCTAGACACATTTCGAAGTTTCGAATTCAGGTATACTTTCTGCCTACTTCCTCTGCCACTTGTGTAGGTACATTTTATTTGTTATGCCTTTCTAATGATATTTTATGATCAGTTCGTATTTATAATTTTCAGTCTAATTGTTTTTTTTTTTGTTTTCTTCTGTTTAACTTCGTGTTATAAAATAAGCTTAAATGACTATGACACCTGAACAAAAACTGCATCGATTTCTATCGATTAAATAACAATGTAAAATCTTAAGCGAACTGGATACTGGGCATTCTGGAATGTCATTATCAGAAAAATATGGTTTTTGAAAATTAAGTTCAAAGAAGCTGTTGGAGCAAATTTCAAAAACAGAATCTGGACAAGAGAAGAGTATAACTAATTATTTTTCTAAGAATTGATACTATGCCGATACAAATGCTTTTTTTGTTTTTCAAATTAATTTTTTGCGTTATTAGTACATACTACTTACATATTTATTTTTATTTTTTTGAACTTAATAAATGTTGAAACTGTGTTTTAAACATTGTTTTGTGTCATTATAAATGGATACGAAAGTTGTTTCAAGCCGTTAATAAAAACTAAAGAAAATGGCGCAAAATTTTAAACGATTTAGTAAAATGTCAAAGCCACTTTTTGCAATTTACTAAGCTAAAAAGATAATTGAGCTAATTTTAAACGATTTTAAAATTTTACTAAAGTTAAAATCACGGAATGGCTACTTTAACTTTTAGCAATTTGCTAAATCCATTATGGAATCTAATAGTATAACAGCCTTGCACGCGGGGTGCCCAGGTGCACAATTTTTTTTGTTTTTTTTTGTTTGTTTTCAAATAATGAAGTTAAAATGATGAAAATAGAAATAACTAATACGTTTTTAGAGCACATGTTGGGTTTTCATCAACATATAATTAATTTACAACGCATAACAACACTAATTGTGTTCATCAAAATTCAATCCCTACAAATACTCAGCTTTCTGCTTAATTAGCAATTTACTAGTTTAGAAAAGTTTTAAAAATTTTGAAATAGGCACTTAGGAAATTGCTAACTAGTAAAATGTTAAGCCCTTAACAATGGGTTGTTTAAAATTTTGCGCCAATACCTCTAATTTTCGAAAACGCCTCGTTTTAATTAGTTCACATTATCAATGGACTACTGTATAAAATTTTTTTTAAATTAAAATTTAAATAAAAATAAATTGAGATCTTTGTTTTTTTATATATTTATTTATTTATCTAATTTTAATATTGTATATCTAATTTAAAATATATATGTTATATTTTATTTTAATTTATTTTATTTTATTTAACTTTATTTAAATTGCAGAATTTGAAGTGTCAATTTCCAATTGAAGTCAATGATGCATTCTTTTAATTGGAATAATTTAAGATTGCTTTCACAAAAATGTACATTCTTTGGACATGATCACTATATGGAAAGGACAAACATGTCATTTCAACAAAGTGGTGCTATATCTCGCACAGCATGAAACTGCTTATGCTTTAATGCAGTAAAAAAAACGGCTTGGACAAATAGGAAATCTTTTTGGGGCTACACAAAATATAGTGGCTGTGTCTGTACTCACCTCACAGTTTGCAAACTTTCGACACTTAAAAATATATACATCAATTTTTTTTACCGAATTCTTATAAGATATCGAAGTGCCATGTATAGTTCCAAAAATTAAAAATTGGAAACAAATTTCAATCGTGAATGTGTTGAAACATATCCCAATCCAGCTTTATCTCCGCCCGTCCTGAGCAAAAATTTAATTCTCCGCCACTTGGAATGAAAACATAAAAGTTATAATGAATAATGTTTTTGATGACAAGGTGCGATGTTTAAGCAGGATGTACTCGTACATATGTGTGTAATATTGTTGGAGTTGTTGTTGAGGGCATCTAAATGAGTATATCAAATTACATGACTGATGTATCATGTATGTATACATATTGGTAACAAAATTCTCAGAAATTGCTCATAGGATTAAAATAACTTTCTTTTCATTGACTTGAAAAAATCAACAAAATCGGTTCAGTTGCTTAAAAGATATAATGACCAAAATATTGTATTAAATTAGTTTATATTTGTGTGAATTTTGTTATATGGACTTGCTTGACATATTTTTTTATTATTCTTAATTTAAAGCTCTTTCACTACTTACAACTGTAAACAACAAAAGTATTGTAAAAACAATGTTAATATTTGAACCATATTTTAATTTTGTACATAATAAATTGTATAAAGTCTTTAGAAGATGAACTAACGGGTGATTTTTTGCTACTTGGTTCTTGACGTTTATATTTTTGACAGATCACACATGACAAATTCCACGAACATTTGACATTTCGATTCAGTATTTTTTGCCATTTCATCATGAATAGACTTACGCCTGAACAACGTTTGCAAATTATTGAAATTTATTATCAAAATTCGTGCTCTGTGAAAAATGTGTTTCGCAAGCTACGTCCAAACCATGCATCAATTGAAAGGCGAATTTGGTGAGCAGTTGATCTCACGTTTTGGCGCAGTCAATTGACCACCAAGATCATGTGATTTGACCCCGTTAAACTATTATTTGTGGGGCTATGTTAAGTCTATTATCTATGGGGACAAGCCAAACACGATTGCTGCCTTGGAAGCTAACATTGAACGCGTCATTGGTGAGATTCCGGCCGAAATGTGTGAAAAAGTTTGCCAAAATTGGACCTCCAGAATGGACCACCTGAAGCGTAGCCGCGGGCAACATTTAAGTGAAATTATTTTTAAGAAGTAAATGGCAGAAATTGATTTATCGATCCAAATAAAAATTTCATTCACTTTTTACAAGTTTCTGTGTTTTTTTGAATTTTCAAAAACCAAGCTCTTAAAAAATCACCGTTTACCTTCGAAAATCATGCATAACACTCAACTACTCTGAGAGTTGTATTCTATTTATGCAAGATAAGTCCCCGTGGGCTTAAATAGTACCGAGATTCTTCAAACCATTCATATTGCTATAATTCTTATGGGCATGTGCTAGAAGTAAAACTTTATTTTTTTATATTTATAGTCCCTTAATTTGAAACTCAGAACCGTTTTAATAATATAAATCAGGTGAGTAGTTTTAAAATGACATCGTTTTGTGTATACCACTGGCAAGAATTCGTATAATTTCTTTTGAAAATATTTGTAACTGTTATGTACAAAAAGCTGACATTTTAAAGCTATTTACTTTATTTTGTCGATTGAAGCGTTTGAGAGTTTTAAATTAAGTATTCTAAGTATTTTTGAAAACCATTCCTATTTTAAACAAAATTTTCTGAAAACTTGCATAGAAGAACAAGTTTCATTATTTTCTTAAAAGTTGAAATTTTTGTGATTTACCCTATTCTTAAAATTTTAGTTCTTTCATAAATTCGGTCAGCAACAACATACATATTTCTATTTCATGGAAATCTGTCAAAGAATAACGAAGTTAACATTTTTTTCACGACGAGATTTAAGGAAATAATATTGAAGCTAACTGCTTTTAATTTACTTGACTTAACGTAACATGACGACAGTTTAACACTAGTTTAACAAGGACGAAGATATCTCGTCACACTCACGCATAGTTTTCTTCTGTTCAAGAATAAAGAATTCTTCCAAAAGCATGGCAATGCTATTTTGATTTGTCAGCGGACTTATGATTCCTATATAATCCAATTCTGGTCTACATTTTTTGTAAACAAGACATTTTTATTTATTTTGTGTGTGTGTTTTTTTATATTAGGAACCTTTGTTTGTTAATTTTAAAGTCAAAGGTGTTATATATAATAAATTGTTTATTTATTTGAATAAAAATAAATTTTAAAAAAATGTGTTGGTGATTTTTTATGTAGGTAACTGCAAATTGAAATATTTTGTTACCTATAGTCCAAAATGCGTTTCGCCCGGGCTCATCAGTTAGATGCTATCGTACCTTTCTAAGACGCAATATTTTTGGTCGATGTCTACCGACTCTAATAGAATTTGCAGCATATATACGTACGAGTATATACTGCAAATTATATTTTTCTAGGGGAATTTGGTTAAATTCATGCACCTAGAAATATGTATTGATTTTATGCCCGTGGTCTGGCCAGTAATTATATTCAAAGAAAACGCAAACAATATTTACACATTATTTTTGTTTTTGCATAAAATCAATACATATTTCTAGGTTCTGGGGGTTGTTCTTCGTTGAATTGAATTAAAAAACAAAAACTACTTCCATGTGGTTCTTAAATGAATATATTTGTTCAAATGTTGTGCCTGTTAATCCTTTTGGTTATACTTTTTTTAGAGAGCTAAAGCAAGACCTGTCGGTTTTTAATAGAAAGCTTATTGGTTTGACATGTCACTGTCCATACAAAATGTTTACCCCCAACACGGCACAAAAATTTCGTTGACCAATTGGATTTCTTATTGAGTCTACGCAAAATATTCGCAAACTATTTACACTTAAACATCCAATTTACGCGCCAATTATGGCCAAAAAAATATGGATAGTTCCAAAAAAAATAATTAAAAATTGGATCAAAATTTAAATCATAAATGTGTTGTAATAATATTAATTATTAATTCAATGTACTTTCTAATAAATCAACCTTTTTTTCAAAATTTATTTCAGGGCATCCAGTTTACCATTTAGAAAAAGAAAAATAAATGCATAGATAAAGTATGCCAAAACAGAAAAAATGAAACATTGTTCCTAAGGAGCTTATGACGCTTCAATTAACGAATAACTTCAGGGTGTGTTCTTTTTTGTTTTCTAACACAAATGCAGTGTGTAACAATATTGACCAAGTAAGTTCAGAGAAAATGAAAAAAAAACTGTTCTTAAATCATAAGACTATTTTCCAAATCCAAACGAGTTCAAGTCAAATTCAACCTTAACCTCACTTCTTACGCCCAACATACACACAAGCCCACAACACACAGATAAAACTTTTTAGAATTAGATCTTTTATTCTTTTTTTTTGCACAAAATGTAATTAATCTGAGTTTTTTTTTTTAATTTTACGAGTATTTCAGTTTCAGTGTGCAACTGCAATCTGCAGCAGCAAAGGCAAAGCGTTCCACTTCCAACAGAGCCATATAGACTTCCATCAGTAAATCTCCTATGATGGGTCGGTGGTAGTAGTGCCCTTTTTGCTTGGACTATGTTTGCGGTTTTTTTGTTTGCCAGAACTTGCAGCCGCAGCTGCAGCAGATTTCTTCCTGCTATTTCTCAGGATACTCTTTCCCTTATTGACGGAATTGTTTGGTGGCGGTTTTGGTTTCGGTGGTTTCAGTTCAACTCTCACAAACAAATCATAATTGAAATCCATGCATGTGCGCCCTGTTGAAAGCAACGATAACAAAAAAAAAAAATTATAGTATGAAACATTCAAAATTTTTGAACATCACACAGAAATGTTGGCCAACATTCTCATTTCATCATCATCGTTCATATAAGTAGGTATGTAGGTATGTATAGACCAATAAATAAAAAAAAAATACAAACCATAGCACATCTCTTCGCCACATTCAGTGCATGTCAGCAGTCTAGTCTCGATGACCCCGGACTTGTTTTTTATTTTTTTGATGCCATTGTTAAGGGTGAATTCTCTCTTGTCACGTGCTTCCGTTTTAAGCTGAAGCTTCCCCATTTCGACCAAACGACTGAAGTACTCCTCCTCGAGTTTGGATTTTGGCCGCAGTGTGGTCAGCATTTTCCAATCAATGGGAACAGCACAAAGCTCCATTAGGACAACGTCGCGCATTTCGCTGGGAGTTGGATTCGTATAGGAATAAATGGGCTCGCGTTCGCCATTGTGCTTAAGTAATTTTCGCACTTCTTTCCTTGGAGCCTTGAATGAGAAATCTTTATCTTTGATTTTTATTTCTTCCGAACGGACTTTAATAGGTCGCATTTTATAGTCGGGCACTTTTTCCATTAAGCGTTTTATTTCTTCCTTAGATTGTATGATATTTTTGCTTAGATCCAAAACTGGAACAACGGTTTTCTTTTTGGCCAGAATGTCCTCGAGTTTGTTCATTTTTTTTTTGTAATTTGAAGTTGATTAATTTATTTTACTAGACCGAATTGACTGTAGACACAATGTGTAATGAAAAGAATGAACAAAAATTACAATCAATGCACACAACTATTATATCGATTAAACAAATAAAGACGTTGCTAGGATGGAACTAGACTTACTCAGAACCAGACTAAAAAAAACACTATATTTTAATGGGATAGTATTTCAGAAGGAAGGAAAAGGAAATAATTGTGTTGGTGTCTCTTCGTTGGTCAAGATTTTAAGATTTCAGAAGACTTGAAATGCGAATAGGAAATGTAGTTTAAATGAACCATTGATTCATAGAATTGTCAGATCAAAAGATGGTCTTTTAAAAAAGAATAAAACTTATATCGAAATGGTTAAGACTAAATTGTATTTGAAGACAAATTTTGATATAATACCAAGTTTTTATATTCAAATTTCATTCAAATTTTAGTGATGTGCAGCTGCAATTAACAGTCCAAATTTTGTCTTCACATCGATGGGTGGCCATTTTGAATTTTATTAATTCTTAAGTTTATGCTTACATTACATGTAGAAATGTACACATATTAATGTAAATATTTAACATAACACTTATAGGAACAATATTTTTGTTTGAAAACTTTTTAAACTTCAAAATATAAACGATTTAGAAGTTTTTACTAAAAATAACAATGTAAAATGGTTAGTATTATTTTCTTAAAACCTGAGACATCTATATATTATGTTCAATTTATATTTTCAGTACAGGGAAGATAAGATATTTGCCCTTCACTGTGACTGTTAGAGATGCCAATAAATGTGTACTATTTTAAAGCTCTTACAGGGTTTCCGTAGTAAGCATGCTAAATTACCATAAACGTAGCATTGGTAACTCTGGTTTAATAAGATTATTTTAAAAGAACCGATGTTTGATGCTTGAGTGCATGGTGAAGGCACGCAAGCAGCAGTGGTGTGCTTGGATGATTAAAATAATTTGTATGTACCTCAGTGGTTTTTTTCAGTAGGAACTTCAGCGACAGGCACCAGTGTATTTAAAAAGGCTCCCCATAAGCATGTGCTGAAAATATAAACTGAACAGAGTATAGAAAACAGTGGCGTATGTACATACGAGTATTTAGGTACCTATAATATATCGAATCGAATAATTGAACTTGAAATTTTGATGAAACTTGACGTTACGATGATAGAGAGGACAAAAAAGTAAATTCTGTAATTTCGTGTGTCTGTCTGCAATTTTCTTCATACTTATCCAACCCTATTAATTAAAAATGCTTAGTCTACCGCTAATCTTCGATGGTCTAGCGAAGGACTAAGTTTATTAATGTTAAATAGATGAAAGTCGGTCGGTTTAAACAGATTTTTGAATCGTTGTTTTAGCCCCAAAAATCCAAAAATAACAATACTTGCCATACAAATTTGTATACCGTCTTAATTATCTCGAAAACAGCTGTAACGATTTTGATAAAAATTTGTGTGTGTACTACAATGTGTACTGTTATTAACAGTGTCTGCCATACAACCATTTTATTGATTTCCGACTTTCTCATAAACGATTCCACGGATTTCGATAAAAATTTGTATACAGGAGCTCCTTCGAATTCTAAATAATACTGCATTTCAAAATTTTCAAAAATATTTTTTTTTTGGATGTTTGAAAAAAAAATATTTTTTTTTGAAAAATTCAATATTTTGAGAAAGAGTGAAAGATTTTTTCTGAAATTTTGTTTTTAAATTTACATTATTAACTATTTAAAATGATCATACTCATTTTTGTTTGGAAAAAATGTTTGAATTTTTGTATATAAGACTTTAAGTGAAAAACGAAATAAAATTACATTTAGCCGTTTATATTAAAAATATTTTGCATATAATGTGATCGGACATAGGAGCATGTACTTGCGATCCAGTCGTGCATTTTATTTGTTTATACAGTTTCGAAAAATATTTGTTTGGATTTTTAAAAAAAATAAAATGCACGAATGGTTCGCACGAACTTGATCATATGTTCGATCACATCGTATGCAAAAGATTTCTATTAAAAATCTAAATATATATTTAAAGTAGTTTTTTATTTAATTTTTTTTATATACACAATTTCTTTAATTTTTTTTCTAAGCAAAGTTGGTATGGCAATCTTAAATATTTATTAATACATACATACGTAAAACAAACGATTAAATCTTAATCAAAGAAAAAATAATTCAAAATTCTGAAATAAATACTTAAGCTAATTTGAGCCCAAAAAAAGTACACCATTTTATTTCTTGGATAAATTTAAATTTTCGAGAAAAAAAATTTAAAAATCTGTGGAGCGATTTTGAAAAAAAAATTCCCAAAAAAATTCAAAAATGCCAATTCAAAGGTTTTCAGCAAATACATATAACTATAATTTTTGAAAAAAAAAATAAATGAGCAGTTTTCAAAATATAAATTTATTTTTTTAAATGCTTTTAAAATACTAAAAAAATGGTACGCAGTATAAATTGGGCAACCTAAACCTATATATGTGTGAAATTTCGAAAGAATCGGTTAAGCTATTTACGAGATAGTCGAAATAAAACAAAACGGTCCTATGGAAAGTACAGTTTTTAGTCATTTAAAAAAAATTAAATCATATGATAGGTCGTTCCTCAAAAGCTCCACTGATTTTTATGAAACAAAATCGTTAGAGCGGTTTCCGAGAAAAATAGACTTTAACGTAACAGTTATATGGCACCGTTATTTTTTGAGCTAAAAAAATTTATTTTAGATAATTTTTATTTTAAAATTGAATAAATTACGTTGATTTTATTTTTATTTAAGATTATTTGTGAAATACGACATCCTTCAAATGAACGCCGCGGCTTCGTTGGGTGGCGCGCATAACAGAGGTCCAGTTTTCGATGCTTTGGCGCATACATTAGGATGAATTTGACTGATGGCTTCGATTATGTTATCTTTGAGGGCCGCGGTGGTTTGCGGCTTATTCGCATAGACATGCGACTTAAGAAAGCCTCACAAGAAGAAGTCTAAAGGGGTAAAATCACATCATCTTGGTGGCCAATTCACGCCGCCTCGGTGCGAGATAAGCATGTCATGAAAACGCTCGTGCAGAATATCGATTGGGTCTTGAGCTGTGTGTTATGTAGCGCCATCCATATGTCTTCGGTTTACATATCATCCAATTCTGGCCACAAGAAATATATTTTTATTTTTTTTTTTTTTTTCAAAAACCCAAAAAACTATTTTTCGAAAATTTTGAAATGCAGTATTATTTAGAATTTGAAGGAGATCCAATATACAAATTTTGATCGAAGTCCGGTGAGGCGTTTATGACAAGTCGAAAATCAATAAAATGGTTGTATGGCAGTTTCAGTCAATATCAAAATATTTAAAAAATAATTTTTGGCCAAAATGTATACCGTACCCAAAGTAGTACATACACTTATTTTTATCAAAAGCGTTAGAGCCGTTTTCGAGAGGTAGAACAATTTGTATGGCAAGTAGCGTAATTTTTTGGGCTAAAACAACAATTCAAAAATCTATTTTGGGCAATCACCTAAGACGCTTAAATACCAAGTTTGAAGAAAATCGCTTCAGCCGTTTAGGCTTTAAATATTTGTACAGACAGACAGACAGAATTGTCTGTACTTTTTTGGTGTTCTCTATCATCGTAATGTCAAGTTTGATTAAAATCTCGAGTTCGATTTTTTTCTAAATGCAAAACTTGCCCTATAATACCTACCTATATCGATAATTTATTAGAATTGTACAACGCAAACTTAAATAAATGACAATCTTTCAATTGAATGAGTGATTCTTCAAGATTGCATTCTCTTAGAACCATGATACATATTTCATTTGCATTGATTTATTTTAATGACATTTCTAGGTTACATACTTCATTCAATGAACTGTTATAATAAATAGAATCCAATTTAATAAATAATATTTTTTTTTTATTGTGAATCAGCAAATCTTTATATTCCTTTAATTTATTTCTATTAATATTCATCAGCTATTTGCAACAACTTTAAACATAATATATTAAACTACTTCCAATACTGATTTAATCCATTGACGTTTCCTCGCCACGCTTGTGTACACCCCCGGAAATCCAGAACGCCCACAGCCGAGTCCCATCGAAACAACCCCATACTGGATCCCACCTTCCACCAGAGGACCACCGGAATCGCCTTGACAGGAATCTTTTCCACCATTAGTAGCACCCGCACAAACCATGTTCGCAGTTATAGTAATGTTTTTCTTCTTGTAGTCATCCTGACAACTTTTCAACGACACAAACTGCACAGTCACTTCCCGCAGAACTGACGAAGTATTTTCGGCTGATTCACGTGTTACACCCCAGCCCGTCACCGAGCCAAATCCCGATTCGGGCTGATAATCAGAAGCCAGTTTGACAGGAGTGACGAATTGGTTTATTTGCAAAGGCGCACGTAATTTCATTATTGCTATATCATTGTTGTGTGTCTTGGCATTGTATGATCCATCATAGATTAGTTTTGATATCCTTCGTATTTGACCTCCCTTTTTGAGGTATGGAGAGCCTGCACGAATCTTGAATTGGCTGGCTTTTTTTCCATTCCCCTTTACGCAATGTGCCGCTGTCAAGATGAGGCGATTAGTGAGCACAGATCCTCCGCAAGCCAATTCATCATCATAATATAATATGGCCACTTGCCAGGGTGCTCTCCCGATTCCAATTGGCCGACCGCCTATTATTCGGGTATTATTACCTGCATTATTATTTGAATGTCGTAAAATTCCTTTTACTGCTCCCGCCTGAACCACCGCCGAAGGAATTACGAGTACGAGAAAGGCGATTACACGATAAAACATCTGCGGGCAGGTTATATGATGGGCACTTACGAGTAACTCAAAAGATATAAAAAGCTCTCAAGCCCTTTTATATCAAATCTTATCCATAAAACATCCATTACCTAAAATACATATATACATACAATGTGCTTCGCACCACAGCAGCAGGTCATAATAAAACAAATAAAACACAATTCCATATTCTTGTTAGAACTTTCACCAATAATGTGAACTTGATTGCGAAATTTTATTCATTCCGTCACCGAATTCAACAATATACATAAAACACAATGAATTAGCATAAAAAATGTTTACAGATTTTTCGGATTAATTTTTATTCTAAACTTATCTTGATTTATTGATGTTCTTTTATTTTTATTTTTTTGTAAATTATCTTATTAGTTAGTTTAATCAGGTCGGATTCAACAATTTATAGTATGCATCTCAATTTTAATAAAAAAAATTAAATTCAAATTTGACAGTACACTGCGGGACACTAAGTTAAATCTAGATTGTGAGTAAAAATTGAAACAATGTCTGCAGATGAATAATTTAAGGTTGTTATAAATAAATGGATATACCTATAATTTTGGTGGTGCGATAGCTCGGGAAGAACCACCAACCAGGGCTTAGTGACTGACAACTGTCAACTATCATATGTGTACTTGTTTATTTAGAGGCATATAATTTTGGATTTGTCTAGCGTGCAAGGCCACTTAGTTGACAAAAAAAATATC
Organism: Philhelius pedissequus; assembly: GCA_910595825.1. Taxonomy (NCBI): domain Eukaryota; kingdom Metazoa; phylum Arthropoda; class Insecta; order Diptera; family Syrphidae; genus Philhelius; species Philhelius pedissequus. The sequence goes on from OU343163.1 coordinate 36,270,547, forward strand.
ACCATACCGGAAGATTCTATAATTTTTGGATACTACATACTTTAGGTATAGTCTTCATCCAGCATTTTCTTTTTTACATATTTTGTTATTAACGGTACCAGCCATACAATTTTTTTTTTGATTTTAGACTTTCTTATAAACTGCTCGACGGATTTTGATCAACATTTTTCTTTTTGATTTTTGAAAAAAAAAATTATAATTTCTTTGAACATTCAATATTTCGAATATTGGTAGATGATTATTTTTGAAATTCGGTTTTTAAATTTATTTTATTAAATACATACAATTGTCGTACTAAAATAATCTTAGAGAGAATATTACTAAATTTTGTATTTAGGAAATTATTTTATTTTTATTTTTTAATGTATTTATCGTCTATCAAGTTACAAAACTTTATGGAGACTAGCTACTTAATGCTTACTTTATAAATGTATATACCATACCTATACAATTTTCAAAATAATAAATATATAAAATTATTATAATGGTTTACATTAATTCGGATATTCTTAGAAATTAAGTAAAAAAAATCGTGTGATTAAGATGTGATAGAACATAACAGCAAGTACGTGCGATCCAGTCGTACATTTTATTTGTATGGTACATACTATTGATAAAAAATCTTTGTTCCTTCTTTAAATATCGCTATATAATGATTAATAAAATAAAATAAAATAAAATAAAATAAAATAAAATAAAATAAAATAAAATAAATAAATAAATAAAAAAAAAATAAAATAACATAAAATAAAATAAAATAAAATAAATAAATAAATAAAATAAAATAAAATAAAATAAAATAAAATAAAATAACATAAAATAAAATAAAATAAAATAAAATAAACTAAAATAAAATAAAATAAAATAAAATTAAATAAAATAAAATAATATAAAATAAAATAAAATAAAATAAAATAAAATAAATAAATAAAATAAAATAAAATAAAATAAAATAAAATAAAATAACAAAATAAAAAAATAAAATAAAATAAAATAAAATAATAAAATAAAATAAAACAAAATAAAATAATATAAATAAATAGAAAATAAACAAAATAGATAATATAAAATAAAATAATATTAAATTAAGCAAATGGCTATTATTGTTTTATTTCTTTAAATCGAAATGTTTATAATTCGAACTAATTATCGAGTTAATTTTGACTTATAAAAGTTCCACTGTATTTTGAAAAAAAATATTTTTGAAACTGAGCCTATTTATAATTTTTTTTTGAAAATTTCTAGAATATTCAAAAAACACCTTAAAAATGTATGTTTTCTTAAATTAATGAAAGTCTACTCTTAAATAATATTTTGCTCATAACATTTTTGATGCAGATGATCTTTATAAATAATACAACAAATTAAAATGTTTAAAAAATGCTATATTTTTTTATTTAAAAGAAAAATTTACTTTGTAATTGCTTTTTGTAATTTTTTAAAACTGAAATTTTATATTATTTTTTCTTTAAATTGGCACTACAATTTTTTTCCCTAAAACGTATTGTAAATTGATGAAAAAAAAATCAGTTCATTAATAAAGGGAAAGGGTACCTTATGATAATTTTTGTTTTATTTTTAATGGCTATTTTTGGTACTTCTAGTAGAACCATTTTTTTTTTTTGGTTTCCGATTTTCTGGGGAACGGTTAGTTTGATTATTTTGAAATTTCTTACGCAGAAACTCCTACAAAGTTTTAACAATATTGTAAACAATTAGTTTTCAAACAATATTTGTTTGGAAATTAAATTTTTTTTCTGAAAACTCAACATTTCGAAAATGACTCAATGTATTTTTTTTGAAATTTAGTATTTGGTTGTTTTTTGACATTATCTTGAATATTAAAAAAAATTATATTCCTTAAATAAAAAAACAACGGTACCTACCATACAAATGTTAAGAAACCGTTAAGAAAAAAATGTATTTCTCAAAAACGGCTCCAAGAATTTTTTTAAGAAATTCTATGTGTTCTTGTATTAGTACAGTCCACTTTATGCAAATGCCCTCTATAAGTGTTAAAAACAGCATACTCAACTTTCAAAAAAAAAATCGATTTAAAAAAAATAAATATGTACCAGTCACTTAAATTTTTTGAAATATAATTTATTTTATGTATGTTAATAATGTTTTAAAAATGGCGTTTAAAATTTTTTTTCTAAAAATGTTTTCAAAATTTTATACATAAATTTTTTTTTTTAAAACCGCTCCAACGATTTTCGAAATTTTTTTTAATAGTTTCTAATTTATCCAGGAATTCAAATGGCATATCTTTGTTTACCCTCAAATTATAACAACTAAGCACTATTAAAACATTTAATTGTTTCATTGTCACTACATACAATGTAGGCCCTCATACATTTATATAAATACAGGGTGGCACACGAATTGTGCTACAAAAATAAAACGTAATAACTTTTTTTCAATGTAAGTAATCGGCTTATTTTTTTTATTTTATAGGCTTCGATTTAGATTTATCAAAATGAATGCTTGGGATACTGAAAAAAGGATTGGGATATTGCAGCGATACCTTTCTTTGCAGTACGTCATTTCCGTCCAAAGCGAATTTAGGCTGGAGTTCGGCGGTACTCCCACGAGTAGATGGACCATTATGAGGCTGGTGAACATGTTTGCCGAATCTGGAAGCATCGAACGAAGACCGTATCATCGAGGTCCCAATGTTCGGGTTCAGGATATAATCGTGTCTGTTGCATCGGCAATACCGGCAAATCCAAGTGTTTCGACTCGAAACTTATCGGGCCAAATTTGATTTAGCAGACGGTCATTACAATGGATAATTCATGATGACTTAAACTTGTTTCCGTACAAAGTCCAAATTACATGCAAGATAAACCCTCAGGATTTGGCTGTTCGCCTGGAATTTTGCCGAAAAATGATTGCAATGGCCGAAGAAGACAACACATTGATAAATTGTTTGTTCATGTCTGATGAGGCCCATTTTGACTTAAACCGCAATGTTAACAAGCAAAATTGCCATATATGGAGTGAATCTAATCCAGAAATGCTCCATGAGACAGAACTGCACCCAGAAAGTGTCACTATGTGGTGCGCAGTTTCATCAAGGTGTATTGTGGGGACATACTTCTTTGAAGAAAACGGTGTAACACAAACTGTCAAAGGGTACCGTTATTTAAAGATGTTGAAGGAGTTTTTTTACCCAGAACTTCGCCGAAGACGTATCCCTTTTAGCAGGATTTGGTTTCAACATGATAGAGCAAGTGCACACGTAGCCACACAAGTTATGGTATAGCTCCAACGAAAATTTCCAAACAAATTGATATCTAAAAACTGCACTTTCCGCTGGCCCCCAAGGTCACCTGACCTGACTGCACTAGCCTTTTTTATAGGGTTATGTCAAGCAGGAAGTATACAAAACGAAACCCAGGAATTTGAATGAATTGAAGCAGTCCATTAAGACAATAATTGAGGCGATCCCAATTTCAACCCTTTAGGCCGCAATGAACAATTTTCTGATCAGGTGTCGCATATGCGTGGATGAGCGTGGAGGTCACTTGCGGTCTATCATCTTTAAAAACTATTAGTTAAATAAAATGTTATTTTTAATCCAATTAAAAAAAATATTGAAATACATCGATTAAAATAAAAGTTATTTAAATTTCTTATTGTAGCACGATTCGTGCGCCACCCTGTGCATATGTGTCTTTAAAAATCACAGGAATCTTATGTATGCATATTACACATAAATTATGAAATTATATGCATTAAGCTACCTGCCAACCTACAACCTTCATTTTAATTATCATAAGTACATATTTACATACATAGGTTCCATCCATGTAGGTAGGTACATATTTCTCTCCTAACTTACATAATTAAAATCCATAATCTAGATTTAATTATACATTTGTAGATAACTATGAATCATCCATTCGACAATTCATTACACTAAGAATCAAGGTAATCTTACTTACATTGGCGTTAAACCTGCATAAGATAACTAGACTACTAAATTACTAAATAGAGTCAATGTTTAGCTACATTAAAGTTGTTAGTTATAAGAGCATATTCGTACGATCCAGTCGTGCATTTTATTTTATATACATATTCATATTTGTCCGAGAATTCCAATGTCATTTTGTTTTAACAAACTATAACTAAACTGTATTTAGATAAGCCTTCAAAATTCACATAGTTAATATCCTAAATCTAGATTGAATCATCCAATCGCCAATTAATTATTCAAAGAACAAAGGTAAACTTAATATATAGATGTGCTTTAAGCCTATCTTATGATTACTAGACAACCTTTCTACTACAGCGTCATTGATTAGCTACCATAAAATTGTTAGCTACAAGAGCATGCTCGTAACATCCAGTCTTGCATTTCATTTTTAAATTCTTTTAATTGTTGGTAATATATGAATGGCTTAGGTTTGTAATATATTTTCTTCGTCGAATATTTTGTGCCATTTGTCAATTAAAGAGAAGATACAATGGCTCTACGAAGATTTGTATACAAGTTTTTTTTTTCAGAAATAGTTATATCGGTTTAATGAACGTTTTTAATACTTTGCACTCCGACAGCAAACTCATGCGACCCAGTACGTGCACTTACCTATTGCAAAAACCAGATATAATTACTTACATAACAAATTCCTTTGCATAGAAAAATCTTACATTTGCATAATTTAAAAGTATTGAAAGAAAACATTACTCCCCTTAAAATGCTTAATGCTAAACTAGAAGGACTTGCATTGACATTATTTGAATTAATAAAGCAAGACAAGCAAAAGCAACAACATTAAAACGGACATTACAACACAATTAAAACTTCCTGATGCAAAAGGACTTGCACTCTGCCATGCCATGGCACCTGTCGTCGTCAATGTTATTTAAAAATTCAAGCTCTTTCAAATGATTAAAGCAGCAGCAGCAGCACAATAATAATAGAAAATGCATTGTTGAATATTGTTTAAAAGGATTCAGAGTTTGAAGTATTTTTTTTTCGTTCGTTTTTTTTTTTAATTTTAATTTAATCCCGCTGCTGGCAGTTTTTTAGTTTTTTGTTAAAATCTTCGTCTTAAAAAAAAAAAAAAAAAAACAAATCGGCAAATGGAAATTTAAGTCTGTCCATTAAACACGAAAAGAAATACCATCTACTACCATCACATCATCAGTGGCAGCAGCAATAGCAGCCAGCACCAGAGAGAAGTGAAAAAAAGGAGCACTTTCTCGTTGTATGCTCAGCTGAATGTACTCGCATTAATCTTACGAGTAAATTACATGACCATTACAACAAAATCACCTCCTCATCTTTATCGTTTAGTCTTTTACTTTGTATTTATTTTATTTATTTTTTTTTTCTAGGACTTTGACGCTGAACAAGGATAAACGCGCTCTCAGTGCGTTAACTGCTTTTTTTTTGGATTTCGTTTTTGTGTGCTTGTATTAGCAGCAGCTCTACGCTTTATTTATTTTTCTTTTTTGAAAGTTTCATTTTGTGTAAGAAAATGTTTATCATGTTTTGCTCATTCATTTTGTTTTTTTTTTTTTTGCTTAATTTTATTTTTATTTTTATATAATGTGAAATTGTGAATGGTATAACAGTTGTCCTTATGTTGAACATTTTTCGTAGGTACTGGCCTTAAAATAAATTAGAATTGAGATTGTGTTAGTATAAAGGAGCTGTTAATTGAGTTTTATGGATCGTGAAAATTATAAGGCATGAAATACGTACTGCAAACAACAACAAAAAAAAAACTGTTGTTTTCCCTAACAATGGTTAGAATTCCAAGGGGAACTTAGGGCTATATTTATATACTGTTTTGTATTATGTATGTATATATATACATGCTTAGGGACGACTCGTTTGGTTGTATACTTATTATTTAAAATAATTAACTTCACAGAAAAGTTTCGCACAAAGTCAATTTGTTCCATTAGAATGATCAATGTTTTAATACTTAATCTAAAACAATGTTATTATTTTTCTAGCTTCTTATTCAAGGAAAATTCTGGTTTCATCAAAAAATAATCAAGGTTTTAATCAAGTTAAAGGGAACGGCTCATTATTCTTCTGTATTTCAAAATTCCTTATGACCAACAATATGTAAATTAATCAAAAATTCTGTAAAAACCAGGAAAATCATCATATGATAAGAAATCTTCTAAGCCCATTTCGCCTCTGGCCGTAATATCTAAAGTCTTTGAAAGAATATTACTTCTACGCCTGCAGTCAATAATAGAAAAAAAAGAGCCTAATACCTGAACATCATTTCGGATTTAGAAGCAAACATTCGACAATTGACCAAGTGCTTAGGATCACTGACGTCATTGAAAAAACTATTGAAGAAAAGAAAATTTATTCGGCGGTCTTCCTAGATGTGTCGCAAGCTTTTGATAAGTTGTTGCATGAAGGCCTAGTTTTTAAATTAAAACAAATTCTCACTGAAGCAGCTTATACGCATCTAAAAGCATATCTAGATAATAAACTTTTTAGAGTAAGGCGTTAAAACGATTACTCGGATCTCAAAGAAATAGTGGCTGGGGTACCACAAGAAAGTGTTCTAGGTCCAATATTGTATGAACCTATTATTTACACGTGATGTACCTCAAACAGAAGACACAATCGTAGTCACGTTTGCTGAAGACACTGCAATACTAGCAGTGGGCCAAACGATAAATGATGCTACGACTAAATTACAAAAAGCTCTGAAAAATGTCAGTGAATGGACAAGAACATGGCGGATATCGCTTAACGAAGTAAAATCAATCCATGTAGATTTTACGTATAAGAAAATTGATAGATTACCGGTATTTGTTAATACGGTTAAAGTTCCGTTTGCTAATGAAGCAAAATATTTCGGAATGACTCTAGACGCGAAATTAAAATAGAAACCGCATGTTTAAAAGACATGCGGAGAGTTAAATAATAAACTCAGAGATATGTACTGTTTTCTCGGAAACACTCTAAGCTCAGTATCGAAAACAAGCATATTTTGTACAGGCAGGTGCTGAAGCCTGTCTGGACTTACGGTTTACAACTCTGGGGTTTTACACGAGATTCTAATTTAAATACCTTACAAGCATTTGAAAATAAACTGCTAAAATCGTTTGTAAGAGCACCTTGGTATATTAGAAACGAAGATCTCCACAGAGATCGCGGGATTTCCACGGTTCGCGATGAAATAAAAAAATTTGCGCGAAATCATAGGAAATGGCTATTACAACACTGTAATAGTACTTTAATCGAAATTATCGATGAGACGAATTTAGTACACCGCCTGCGAAGGACCTAGTCTTCCGATGTGGTGCACTAAACAAGAATTCGCTTTAAAATAAATCAATGATTAGTTAACTGCAACACGTTAAATTAATTCGTTAAAAATAAATTGTAAGATAAGTTTCAAGTTAGTTGCAATCGAGAGGAGGAAGTGTTTTTAGTGCAGTAAGCTTCTCAAACCCCTATGAGGACGCGTTGTTCGGTTCTCACAGAGTCTTTTGAAGCGAAGGTCTTCCACCTACCCAATTTTTTTTTTCAGTTGAAAGTCTGACATTTACGAAAAAGGATCGCTTAACTATCGCACGACGAATAAAAATTGTTAAAACCTACTACAAAAATTGTGATTCAGCCACAGCCACATATCGTGCTTTAAGTGAAGTTTATGGCTTACATAATCGTCCAACTACGAAGGCAATTGGCAAAATTGTGAAGAAATTTGAAGAGACTGGATTGGTTACACATATTGTAAGGCCTGTGCATCCTCGTTTCGCTCGTACCACTGAAAATATCGCTGCTGTAAGTGAAAGTGTTGCCGAATACCTGAATGTGTCGGTTCCTCGTCGTTCTCAGGAGTAAGGACTATCTTACGGCACATTATGGCGTATTTTGCATTTGTATCTACACCTTCATCCATATAAAGTCCAGCTCACAAAACAACTGAAGCCAGCTGACCATTAACAACGTTGTAGATACGTCGTATGGGTGCTTGAACAACAGGCGGTTCTTCAGCGACGAAACACATTTCTCACTCGGTGGGTATGTTAATACACAAAATTGTCGTATTTAGGGTTCGGAGAATCCTCAAGTAATTGAAGAGAGTCCATTACATCCACAAAAAGTCACTGTTTGGGGCGCTTATTCGAAAACGACGATGGAACGACTGTCACCGTCAATTTGGAGCGTTATGGTCATATGATAACCGACTTGTTTTTGCCTGCTATTGAAAAATAGGACTTGGAGAATATGTGGTTTCAAAAAGACGGTGCAACATGCCACAAAACTCGAGCGAATATGGCTTTATTGCAAGAGACATTTCCTGGCCGCGTAGTTTCTCGTCGTGGCGATATCAACTGGCCGTCAAGATTATGCGATTTGACACCACTGGACTTTTTTTTGTGGGGCTACGCGAAAGACCGTGTTTATGCAGATAAGCCCTTAACTCTTGAGCACTTGAAAACCAACATTCGTCAAGTTATGGCTGAAATACCGCACAATATGTGTCGAAAAGTGGTCGAAAATTACCTCAAAAGAATCGATGCTTGCAACAATTCGCGTGGTGGTCATTTAAATGACGTAGTGTTTCACACATAATGTCAACGTTCAATCTTTATAATAAAAAAGGAAATATAATGAAAAAAAATATTTTATATGTGTTTTACTTACGTTTACTTTTGAAACCGCAAAATGGATAACCCTTTATTGAATTTTCAAAAAATATTTTTTTTTTCAATAATCCAAAAAAACATATTTTTCGAAAATTTTGGCATGTAGTATTATTTATAACTTGAAGGAAACCTCGTGATGGTCATGCTAAATCTGATGTTTTGTATTAGGATTACCTTTGGCTCAATATCAAAGTACAATGCAAAATTTGGTTGTTGACAGTTCCATATAGACCAAAATGGGGCAATTCCAAGTAACATTTTTCTTCTCATAACATTCTCAAATAACTTAATGAGACTAATTTAAGGGAGCCAAAAGTATTCTTTAAGAATTCTTCTAGATTATTATAACACTGCTAAAGGCGTTAAATTGTCTAGTTCTTATGAGAGCCTCTTAATACTCCCTAACAGAATTGTATTCTTCTTATGGGATGAGAGATGGAGAATAAAGACCTCTTATGTGGCTCTAATAAAAGTCGGCTAAATATTGTTGTGGGAAAGCTTTTCTTGCAATGGAAGTTATTGCTAAAAGAAAGTAGAGAAATAGAGAAGAAAGAAGACAATAAACCTTAACAAAATTATATCTTTCTCATTTAAGTTTTTTTTCGTTTTTTGAAAGAAGCAAACTCTTTTAAAGTTTTGGCATGTATGTATATGTCTTATGGCTAAAAAAAAACTGATGGACTTGGTATGTATTTGTGATAGTAATTGTTTTGCAAATCAAATTCATTATTTTATAATGGCGATACATTATTTTACTTTATTATGGTTGTTCGTATATGGGAGCTAAAGATGAATGCGGTTGAAATTGTATCTACTAATTCTTAGATTTTAATTCGAAAAAAAACAAAGCGTCTTCAAAATAATGCATATTTCAATTATTTAATTTATACTTTTTATCAAGAATAAGGTTACCTTGGATACTTTTGGGAATCAATTCATTTTTGAAATTATATCTAGTTAATGATATGCAATCCTAAATGCATAAAAATTAACTTGTGAGTCAAATTAAATCTGAAAATCAATCCATATGACGCACTAAGAGCTTTATGATGCATTTACACAAACGACAAAATGTAATTGTTGGTAAATATTTTTATGTCACAAAACAACATTACCCAAGTAAAATTGTTCATCTCACAAAAGTTTAAATAAAGAAACGTCGAAAAGTTAAAGTAATACCCATTTCGATTGTTAAATATTTTGTATCGAGATGATGGTGATATTTATAATGTACATTATAAATTGCTTAAAAAAAAACAGAGTTTTTAAAATAAATAATTTTTAAAATTAATTTCAACATATCCACATTTTGTATGGTGTGGTAACCCTCAAAATACTCAGACAATATTTTCTGTGTACTTAAGTTAGCCATTCACGATGCGACGGTCGTACGGATGGTCGCACCAATAGTCGCATAATAAGTCGCAAGTACCCATACACGTTGTGACTAAGTCCGTCTGGCCTTGCGTAAATGAATCTAACAAAATTATCTCATTCACTTAGACATATCTGAAATATGTGAAGTTATGTGTGTGTGTATGTCGTAAGCATTCACATTTTATCCTACAACCGATTGGTCGTGTCGCAAGTTCCGTAAAAAATTTTAACGGACTATGCGACCTCCTATAATTGTCGCTTAGTCCGATGTATGACCATCCCATTCACTGTAGACCTTGTCGTATTCGACCAAGATTCTTGATGGCTGCTGTTGAGATGAGAGAATCCTTTAATACTTACAATAAGACCATTACAAGAGTTATGTTTCCTCTACTTTTACTCACGTACTTATTAAGTTTATTTTAAGTCTCCTTATTTGAATTAATTATATTATGGGATTATGGAAAAATAGCGAGGATGTAACAAGTTACATAAACGGTGATTTTTTAAGAGTTTGGTTTTTGAAAATTCAAAAAAAACACAGAAACTTGTAAAAAGTGAATGAAATTTTTATTTGGATCGATAAATCAATTTCTGCCATTTACTTTTTAAAAATAATTTCACTTAAATGTTGCCCGCGGCTACGCTTCAGGTGGTCCATTCTGAAGGTACAATTTTGGTAAACTTTTTCACACATTTCGGACGGAATCTCACCAATGACGCGTTCAATGTTGGCTTCCAAGGCAGCAATCGTGTTTGGCTTGTCCCCATAGACAATAGACTTAACATAGCACTCTACGGATACGATTTGGTGGATTAATGTCCAATAAAGTGAAACTGGTGCGAAATTTGGTCACAATGAGCTGAATAGCGTGCTCGGTGGGTCGATTATGACGACCATAAAACGGACGTAGCTTGCGAAACACATTTTTCACAGAGCACTAATTTTGATAATAAATTTCAATAATTTGCAAACGTTGTTCAGGCGTAAGTCTATTCATGATGAAATGGCAAACAATACTGAATCGAAATGTCAAATGTTCGTGGAATTTGTCATGTGTGATCTGTCAAAAATATAAACGTCAAAAACCAAGTAGCAAAAAAATCACCCGTTATATAGTGAACTATTAATCATGGACATACTAAGGGAAGGGGGCCTCAGCTACAAATGTAAAACACTAATTTTTGCTTGCCTTTAAAATTGTGAAATATTCGTCGAGCTTTGCTACATTTATTAAAAACTATTCAAGTATAGAAAGTAAAATAACACTTGTTATTTAAATAACAAGTGTTTTTTTTTACTTTCATTAAAATGATACCAAAGTTCCACCAAGTGCCAACTCACGACTCTGTCGAGTATATCAAAAATTTAAATGTGTTTATTGAAAAAAACAATATGTCGGCAATAATAATACACTTAGCCAAATTATAACCTTGAACAAAAAAAGAACAGATTCGTGCATTTAGTCCCTTTTTTGTTGGTAAATTAAGCTATTTCTATTTATTAAATTTAAAAATACAACATAATCTTCTATATTTTTGTCAACCAAAGTCCACCGATACAAAAGTATACAATTAAAGCAATTGGACCACCTTCTCAACTTTTCTGTAGACCTCCCAAAAAAAAAAAAAAAAAAAAAAAAAAATAGTCCTTGAGAACAAATCTTTTGAATTCGTTGCGTTGCGTGTTGTAGTTAAAAAGGAAATTTTCTGCTTGATATATATATATTTTTTGTGCGTTCATATCGGCGGGGTTGACTTCCGCCTCCACCATACAAAGAGCTCTTTTTGCTTACTGACTGATGGCTCTTTATGCGTTATTTAAAAAAAAAAGAAATGTTCATGTTAGGGATTTAATAAAAAACCTTTTATATTAACAAGTTCGAGGTGGTCAGGCATCAACGTCAGTTACAGTTACAGACAGGACAAAACCGCTGTCAACCTACTGGTTTCATTTTCGCTATGGAAATATCTCATTATTTCATTTTAATTGTTTTTTTTTAGTTTTCTTTTCACCAATGAATTTCATTCGTAATTTTAAGTGGTTTGATGAATTTTTATGAAAAAAATATATTTACATAAAAATGTATTTAATTCTTGACGATTTCAATGAAAGGTTATTTATTTTATTGCGGTATATATATTGGTACCTACTTAAGGGGAAGTTTTGCATTTGAAAAAAAATCGAACTCGAGCATTTAATCAAAGTTGGCATTACAATGATAGAGAGCAGAAGGTCCCGTATTTGCCCCTGTAAACGTCTGTATGTAGAACGATCTACAGCCTAAACGGCTGAACCGATTTTGTTCAAACTTGGTATTTAGGCGTTTTAGGTGATTGTTCAAAATAGATTTTTGAATCGTTGTTTTCGCCCAAAAAATAACTGTACTTGCCATACAGAGTTTTTCTACCAAAATAATTAGGTATCTAGAAAACGGCTCTAAAGATTTTGATAAACAAAAAAATATGTGCAGGTACTACTGTAGGCTTGGTCTAAATTTTGGGCAACATTTTGTTTAAACATTTTTTAGCACTCTTGGTGTAAGCTTACAAGAAAAACCAAATTTAATAGCAGCACAATTTCATGATAATTCTACGCTTCCACAAAGTGTCATGACTCCTCCTGTACTTGAAAACATCAATAGTTTCATAGGACATATCTACTTTCGTACTCGTATAATTGCTAGAGTTCTTAAAGATCTTGACATATATAAATCCGCTGGTCCAGATAGTATCTCCCCTATTCTTCTGAAGAAGTATTCTTCTACGCTGGCAAAACCACTGCGTAAGCTTTTTCATCTGTCCTATTCTACTGGTCTCTTTCCGAGTGGATAGAAAACAGCATTTATCCAGCCTGTTCCTAAAAAAGGCGAATCTTCTTCACCCTCTAACTACCGTCCAATTGCACTTACGTCCCTTTTTTCCAAGGTCATGGAAACGCTGATAAATTATCATCTAAAGAAATATCTTGAAGAACGAAAGCTCCTTAATGGCCGGCAGTATGACGTTCGTAGCAATAGGTCCACTGGTGATTTTTTGGTATATCTCACCGAACAGTGGCACAAATCTTTACATAGTTTTGGAGAGAGTAAGATTATTGCACTTGATATTTCAAAATCATTTGATAGAGTTTGGCACCAAGCTCTCTTATCGAAAATGCGTGCATTTGGTATCGATGAATCTCTTCTTCGTTAGATTAGTAATTACCTTTCGGACCGATCAATAAAAGTCGGATTGGACGGTTTCAAGCCTGATATTCATAAAATAAATGTTGGTGTGCCCCAGGGCTCCGTTCTGTCTCCGACTCTCTTTCTCACTTTCATCAATGATCTTTTGTCTGAAACTTCTAATCCATTATACTGTTTTGCTGACGACAGCACCCTCAGCTTTTCATATTCGTTTTTAGATTCACAGCCATGGCCTTTGGATGTGGAACTTGAACGGCAGCGTATGATAAGCTCATTAAATTCTTTTTGGCGAATATCTGACTTGTAGTTCGCCATTTTTTGCCGAAGGATTTGTTTGGTGATGCCGATGTAGCAAAGATTGCAACATTCATCCAAGATTCAATCTTTGCTACATCGGCACCACCAAACAACTCCTTCGGCAAAGAATGGGGAACCACAAGTCAGATATTCGCCAAAAAGTTCTGAGAAGACGGCACTGGCTTCTCACAGCGTTGATACAGGTCACACACCAAACATCGATGGAGTTGAGATCCTTGCAACAGAAAAACATACATCTAAACTTTACACACTAGAGACTGCATATAATTAACAACAAAAATAATATGAACCGCAAACAAGACATACAAAATATATCAGCCGCTTACTGTTCCTTAGTTTCTGACAGTAAATATCCTTAAACATAGACTAATCTTCAAATGAGAAGTGTTCAAAATCTGTTTTTCAATCAGTTTTTTTAAATATTTTAAGCGAATTATTGTTTAGTTTGGTACAATCTTAAAGTTTAACGTTTTGTAAATCATATTTTGTTCGTTTACTTGTATGTGTATATGTTCAAACATTATATCTCTTTTTAATTTTGTATTTAGTAAATGAAGACACCCCTGAAGAAGGCCGTAACCAAAATTGCTTTCATTTAATCATCATAACGACCAATGAAACTGATGAGAATCACTTTTTAAAAATTCTCAAAAGTCCACATTATAAGGGTACAAAATAGCTTTTAACGGCCTTTAGTCCACAAAATTTGCGTTTCATCCCGGCAATCTCACTTGGACTCATCAGTTGGTTAGTGAGCGCCTTACCAAAACGCAATTTTTGTTAAGTTCAGTCCAACTTACTTGCATTTTGTGACAAAAAAACAATGTGAACTATATCCAACCAGATTAAAATCTTAATCACTAAAATTGGAAGATTTTGTCCTTGGCCAGACATAATTAATAAGAAGGTGTTTTTTTTTTATAATACAATTCAGTAGTATATATAATTGTAATTTAAAAAAAACACCTTCTCATTATAAGGGTAGTTATAACCCCTTGAGTGCGCGCATATTTAACAAAAAAAAAATACATATTTATTTTGTTATTAACTGTACCTGCCATACATACAATCATTTCATTGACTTTCTTTTTTCTCATAAACGGCTCAACGGTTTGCGATCAAAATTTTTACACAGGAGCTTCTTCGAATTCCAAATAATACTGCATTTTAAAATTTTCGGAAAACTGTTTTTTTTTTATTTTTGAGAAAAAAAAATTTTTTTTTTTGAAAATTAAATATTTCAAAAACGATTATTTTGTGTTTAAATTTATATTATTAATTATTTAAAATATTCATACTAATTCTTTTTTAGAAAAAAATTAAGAATTTTTTATGTAACACATTAAATGAAAAACTACTTTAAAAATATATTTTGTTGTCTATTAAGAATATTTTGCAAGCAAGTACGTACGATCCAGTCCCGCATTTTATGTTGTTTTTTTTTTTAAATTTATTAATCAATTACGTAATATTCATATTCATGAAATATTAATATTCATGAAACAAATATTCCAAAAGCAATGGAAGGTCGAGGAATCAACATGACATACAGCGACACCTGAAAACTTGTGAAACAAAAATAAATGTGCAGTACATTTTGGTCCAACAAAAATTGTTCACAAATTTTTATTAACTGAATCAAAATAACTTTTAAGATAAGCCTAATATTTACCCTTACCTATATACATATAGATATATAAAGATGGAATATATAAAGCTGAAAACCCTAACAAAGATAATTTTTATGATCTGCCGGACACGTAGATTATAGATGCAGTTATGTATGGCCGGGGGACTTGCTAAAGTTTTCGACGCTTCAAACTATTTCACTTTTCAGCAACGTATGTGGTATACGATAGTGTGCACATACACTGATATAGCTCAAAAATAAATATCTACATACATATATCCTTTAGATAATAGCAAAAGTAATAATCACATAATCTATAGAGAAAAAATTGGAAAAATGATAAAAGGAATAATAATTGCTCTTGAACCATTGTATATGAAACTTATATACATCTATATACAATGCTTGAACTTAATTTACAATTTACTCTGTTTTAGTTCATCACTTTTTTTGAACTAGTATCTACATAACACAAAGCAATTTTGTTGTTTTTATGTCCCAAACTAGTTTTATGGCAAATAATTCGGTTCTAAGATATGATAAGTTATAGTTTATTTTAGTACATAGGTTTGAGTCTTAAATACTGACCGCACAGCATTTATTTATTGATTAGGTATAATATGCAATGTCATTGATTTTATTTTTCTGACCGCCGCGTTTCGGCCATACGTATATGTACTTATTTCTTAACTAGTAAAGACGGGAATTAAAATATGATTTTAAATATTAACAGATTGACTTTTATAGCATACAAATTTGTAGCATTATTTTATAGGGTTGATTTTAGTACATGGTTTGTGCCTTGAATATTAATAAGTCTACATTATCGACATGGTAGGCTGTTGATTTTTTTGTTAAATATTGAATAATTTTATAGCTAGTAAGATGTTATTTAATTCTCAAAAAAAAAATAGAACATGAATTTTAGCAAGGAACATACTAACCGTTGATTTGTGCTGTAGCCGCAAATACATAATCGTTTTAATGAGTAGTATTAAAATAAGAATATTTTCAGTGTTCAATCGAATATATTCGTCATTCATACTGTTACAATTAGTTCGTGATTATTTGTGGTTGTGGCTCAAATGTGTCTTTATTAATCACATTATTCTGTATAATTATTATTATAGTGGCAGAAATGGATATACCTAAAAAAGTCCTATACAGCGGCATAACAAGGAAACTAATTAATTTTTACTTACTTTGGGAAAAAAAATAGAACTCGAGCGTTTGATCAAACTTGACATTACGATGATGGAGAACACGAAAAAGTGCGCCTAAACGGCTGAAGCGATTTTCTTCAAACTTGGTTCAAATAGATTTTTGAATCGTTTTTTTTAGCCCCAAAAATAACGGTACTTGCCTACAATTTTTTCTATCATTTTAATTATCTCGAAAACAGCTCTAACGATTTTGGTAAAAATTAGTATATGTGCATTCCTTTTGGTAGTATCTACATTTTATTCAAAATTTGCTTACATATTTTATTACTAACGGTACCTGCCTTACAACCATTTTTTTATCTTGGACGGATATTCTCATAAATGGCTCGAAGGATTTCGATCAGATTTTTTATATAGGAGGTGCTCCAAATTACAAATAATACTGCATACCAACATTTTCGAATAATATTTTTTTGGATGTTTAAAAAAAAAATTTAATTCAATACAGTAGACGCTGGATATAGTGAAGTAATACAACCTGGCATGTTCAGTATTTCGAGAGAGAATTTGTATTAGTTTTTCAAAGCGAAATTTAATTAAAAAAAAAAACATAAATTGAATAGTATGAAGTACACACAACTTTTGTTTTATTATTCTTAAGTGTAAATAAGCAATTTTACAAACATTAAATAAAATACATAGGCAGAGTCAGGCTTGACAAAAACATGTGCATTTAAATTTTCTTTAAAAACATTTCATCAATAAAACAAAAAAGAAGGTACATATTGTACCACGTGAATAAAAAAAACACAAAATAAATCTTTAAAACTCATAAAAACAATAACAAACTAATTCATGGAAATTAATATCAACTATCGGGTACCAAGGTAGAAATAAGGTTTAATACTCGTATAACAATAAATTAAAATGTGGAAAAATAATTCGTCACCATCGTTTGTTTCTTTCTTAAACCTTAATTGTTTTGGACAGCTTTCTCTTGAAAGCATTTTAAAACTGAAATGTCAGAATAATCTGCATTATTATGCGCCGTCCATGCAATCACCTTATCAATAAAACCAACAACATCCTTTGATGAAGCCGTACATGCAAGTTGATAATTTCTAATTCAAAATCTTCTTTATAATTTTCATTGTCGGCTTCTTCAATATCCATCAACACTTCGTCCTGATTCAAATCCCCTGCATCAGCTGTTGTATGCGTAACGTCTTTAATTATAACATCAAGTAAATTTATCATATCTTCAGAAATATTTGCGACGTTTTCTTGTCTAGAAAACTGAGGGGGATATCGTGCGATGATTTCTACATCCAAGTTAGAAATTTTAAGAAAAATATCAGTATTCAGAATATCGAGATTTTTTTTATTCACTATTTAGAGTACCCTGAAAAAAATTTTGTGCGTTCACTTTATTCGATAGTTCATTTGAACGAGATTCACTATATCGAGCGTCTACTCGAAAACGGATGGATATTTTTTTTCGAAATTATGTTTTTAGCATATATTATAATTATATACGCAAAATTAACATAAAATTAGCCAACTAGTAACTTGCAAAATGTGAACCACTTCCAAAATGTACAGCGCCAGCGTCAGAATAAAGCCAGGGGGGAGAATGACCTTGAGGATATAAAAAACAGAAGAAGCCGTGGTCTTACAGACGTAAGTGCCACCAATTGATTGACTACATAATTCATTCAATTAAAATCTCCAAAGCGCGCATTACAGTTATGCCTTTATTTAATAAAATCATAAACTGAATGTAGTTATCATAAAATTTCATTTCATTTCATTCTTCTGAATCCTCTATTAAAAATGTTCAAAAATGGTATATATGCATAGCACGGGCGGGCGGCGAGACGTATCTGATTGGTCTTATTGTAGGCGAGTCGGAGTCAAGTATGCTTGAAAAGGCGATTTGAAATTTACCTCGACCATAAATTCCATCTTGGATTGCTTTGAGTATCAAACACAAGAATATGGTGTGTAAGTGTCCATTGCCAAAGTCACAATGTCCACTTAGGATATGCAATCAAACGAGGGTCTCTTGCTCTTGACTTGGTTCAGCTGATTGCTGAAATGAATCTTAAAGTTGTTGAATTATGCCTTTCATATAAAGAGATAGAAGTCTGCACAAGAAATACAACTGTCTATGAACAGAAAAAAAAACCTTAAGGAGAAAGCATCACATATAGTATAGACTTAGGTACTTTTTCATCGTTCCATCTCAACTTAAAGTGTTGATAGGGTGTCAGGGGGGTGAGGAGGGAGACAGATACTGGACTTTATTCGAACGAACGAAATTCCAACGAGGTGGTGCCTCCTAATGAACAAGTCACGATCCGAATTTATAATTTATTTTGGTGAAAAGATACTCCCGCTGAATTTACCTACTTTGGGTGTGGGTCTAATTGCATTTTACCGTTTTTATAAGGCTGTTACCTAACTGACCACTTTATGCGATTAGTGGCAGTTTATCATTGCACAGGTTGTTCAGGTGGTCGATGAATGCATTTGATACAATATATTTTCGGCATTCAGGCTCTCCTGGCCCGGCTGTTGAGCCTGTGCTGCGTCTGACTTTGGGCCTCGCAGCCTCTGTACTCGTATATAAAGTGCCATAGGCTTTGACTCATTTACGGGCACGAATTACTAGTGGTTGAGCCTCGATTCAATTGAAAATGATTGTCCCCAAAGAGTGTGCGACTTTTTCTCAAATCAACGATGATGAAAAAAAAAGCCTTTACTGTTTGGTTGGATGGAGTGTTGCAGGCTGCTGACTGCTGTTGAACCTACCGTATGCCGGCTTGCCTTGCGGTTTACAACAGGATGGTGTGTTCTTATTTGGAAATATTTTTCAAGTGAATTAGCTCATAATTTACCATTGGAATAGTGCGCGCTCCTCCCACGCTCTTCACTGGACAAGCCTATAACACTGCTGCAGAATAAGAAACGTGTCTTTTATAATATCATGCAATGTTCAATGCTGAATGCGCCCATTTGAAGCAAGTGAAGCTGGAGGTGTTTTCTGGGTTGCTCTGCTGTGGAGCAGATCAGGAACTGGAGGTTGTGTGCTTGGGATGGCGAATTTGCGCGGCTCCTTGGAATTATTTGTGGCTAAAATTAATTATGCCGCTTAGGGAAAACACTTGACTTAAAATGTGGACTAGCGTTAAATCATTTTGACGTTGTACTTGTGTTCGACTTGTAGAGCAAGATTTAATTTTTCAATTCGCAAGGCACAGGTGTTTCACAGTGTTGAGTATTTATTTTTTTTTAGTTTGAATATGAATATTATTTTTATTTTAGGTGCCGCTTTTTTCTGCGGGTTGAAGAAGAGTTATGGGTAAGCGGAAAAAACATCAAAACTCAAAATCAAGACACGACTGACTGAAGGCGGTGTGCGCTGGAATTCTGGACGCATGTCTAATTTGTTAATAAATTGGTTATGTATTTTTGGAGCGAGTCTGTATTTGCATAGAACATTGTAAACTCCTTTAATAAATTTAACGGAATAATGTGCTGACAGAATCTAAGACAGAAGCGAAATATTATGGTGCTTGCATTGCGTGGGAGAAGTATTGAAAATATTAGATATTATGATGAATGGGAATTACTTTCCAATGGGAAGTTTTATGGAAGTAACATACATTATACTGTGAGGGAAAATGAAATTTTTCAAAACAGCTGCAGAGATTTTTTTTTTGGTTTTAAATGAACTACAGAAATTGTTCACAAAAAAAAAAACAACCAGAAAAATTGGAAGCACGTTGATGAATGTTTAGACTTCGCTCTGAAAAATATATTGATAATGTTCTGACGAAAAGGATTAGTAGGTAAGTCGATATGCCGAAAGTACTAACTAATAATTTTTCTCTTGCAACGTTAAGTTTTTGAAAGCTATTACTTCTGTATATGGCTTTTCATTGAGTTTGTTCATCGAAGAGTCAAACTCAGAAACAAAATGTTTGAGAAGAGCTTTTAAAAATCATAGGTGGATATTGATATAGTTATTAAGAGCATTGAAGAACGAATTTGCTCACAATTTAGTCGGTGAAATAAAAGCGAAGTATCAGCTTCCATTAAGGAGCTTCGTTAGAGAGCTTGTACAGACGCTGCTTACAAAAGCCACAAAAGTATCTAATATTTGTTTTAAAAACAAATACTTGTCAGTTCGCAGTTTCGATAAGTTTTCTGTAGGAAAGCGTAATGGAAGCATAATATTATTTTGCGAGTAGAGAGTGGAGTTTTCTAAATAAAATTTCGATACGCATGGAACAGAGAGTAGAGCTTAAAATGAATCAAGTGCAAAAAAGTATCGAAAAAAGGAATTGAGAATTCGAAAGGTGTACAGTTCTGTAGCAAAAAGGACAGTCAAGGAATTTGTATACAAATCGCGATGCAGATTAAATAAGTTGCACGATGCGAAAGAGCTTGGCCATGTAGCTAACAATTTTACTTATAAATATACCTACAATGTCATTATAGTTTTTATAAAAAGATGTCATTTGAATGATTGGATAAATATATGTAAACAAATTTAAAACTCGTTAGCCGTCTTATTAAATAAATAATTTTGTAAGTATAAAATTTTAAAAACATTTTTAGGAAAATGTAAGTTGTTTAGTTCGGAAGAAAATCCTAAAAGTTTTTCAACATATGTATCGTATGCACAGTTGTTTTTTTTTATTTAAGGTATATGGTCTTTTCGAATATTTTAGAAAATGTCAAAAAATACTCAATACGAAGTTTTATAGAAATGGATAGTTGTTTTAAAAATATTGTTGTTAAAAAATGAAAAAAAAATCAAATGAACAATTTTCCAGAAAATCTATAACCTAAAAATTCGTTCTACTAGTGGTACCAAAAATTACCATTTACTGACAATTAATAAGAATAATATAATAAGAATAAAATGCACGACTGGATCGCAAGTACTTGCTCCTATTTTCGATCACATTATATGCAAAAGATTCTTAATAGAAACGGCTAAATGTACTTTTAAAGTCGTTTTTCACTTAATTTTTTTATATATAAGAATTCTTAAATTTTTTCAAAAAGAAATTGGTATAAACATTTTAAATATTTAATAATATAAATTTAAAAACAAAATTTCAGAAAAAATTATGCACCCGTTTTCGGAATATTGAATTTAAAAAAAAATATTTTTTTTTCAAAAATTGAAAAAAAAAACTATTTTTCGAAAATTTTGAAATGCAATATTATTAAGAATTTGAAGGAACAAATATTTTTATCGAAATCCGTTTAGCCGTTTATGAGAAAGTCGAAAATCAATAAAATGGTTGTATGGAAGGTACCGTTAATAACAAAATATAAAAAAATGGCCAGAATTTAGACCATACCCAAAGTAGTACACACATCAATTGTTATCAAAATCGTTAGAAAATTAAGATGGTAGAACAATTTGTAGAGCAAGTACCGTTATTTTTGGGTCTAAAACAACAATTCAAAAATCTATTTTGGACAATCACGTAGAACGCTTAAATACCAAGTTTGAATAAAATCGATTCAGCCGTTCAGGCTGTAGAGAGTTGTACAGACAGACAGACAGGCGGATTTGCGGGACCCACTTTTTTGGTGTTCTCCGTCATCGTAATGTCAAGTTTGATTAAAATCTCGATTTCGATATATTTTTCCAAATGCAAAACTTGTCCTATAGTACCTACGAGTATATCGCAAGTAAAAACTACAAAAAACTATACACTCGGTAATTTAAGCGTCACCCTAGACAAGTTCGATTGGTTCAGGCAAAGCTATACGTATTTACATTTTCTTGCGTTCTAATTACAGGATTTTCAGAGTTGGCAGGATTTTTAGCAGTTGTTTTTTTCCTAAAAAAATAAAATTTTTTTAGCAGTTTTTGTAGTAAAAAAAATCCTGCTAAAACTTCTATTTTATCAGAATTTAAAATTTTTCATTGGTCACACTTGGCTTAGTGATTTCGATTTTACATAAATGTGTGGACATGAAAAAGCTTTCCCCAAGATAGGTGCCGCATTTGCTCACAATCGACATCAAGCGCATTCATTTGACAACTTTAAAGGTGTTTTTGGCAATGTTCCTGAAAAATTCGACTATGTTTTTTTTTTTAAGCCGTTTCGTAAACCTGGATTCACGAAGCCAAAGGCCAAGGTAGGTTTGTCAGCAAATAAGGTCATGTCACAGTTTTTTAGGATGAGCGTGGTATTTTTCACATCGATTACCTTGAAACGGGCACCGCGAAATCGTATTTTTTGACGGGCATCAAAAAAAGAGAAGGCTGAAGTGTATCGAACTATAAAAGGAGGCTGTATTGAAAAATAAAATGTTTTTATACCGAAAAGGTGCTAGTTATTTAATCCTTCAGGGACTTATTGAACCACCGTACGAAGTCTTTTCAAAATCTCGAGATTAATTTTTGTACGATTCAGAAACTATTGGGAAATCATATCTGGCACACTAGTCATCCGGCCAGTTTATATCAGCGAACACGGAGATCAGAAGAAAAGCGTCAATTACGACCTGTATTAGTATGATTGCTTCCTGCTGCTAAAACCAACAATACTGGATACCGGCAAAAAAAAGTCGAATGTCTTCAATTACATTTGTGTAACATATCCTCTGTATAATCAGCAAGCTCGAAATTTGTCAAATTAACAGTGACAACAATTTTACGATCTTCAGGTGTGGATCTCAACTAGTTCTCTATCTCTGTCTAAAACATAAACATCAAAGCCCAATGACATTTGACGCCATTGTCAAAAACTTTAACACATACATTATATGACAATACTCTCATTCGCTCGTCATTTATTTTAACATATTGTATAATGTATTTTTGTCATTTTGCGCTTAGTAAATCAGAGAATGTATCTTTAAAGTCAATTCAAATACATGCATGTCACTTGATCATGATCACATTCAACAGATATGTATAGGTACCTACCTAATAATTTTAAAGTCAACGGCTATTCAACCAAAGTGACAAACTCTAGTCTTTTTGTCACCAAAGTTTTCAATGTACTCGTAATTTATAGACTTTATCAGTTTTATCGATGCCAACCATCAGGCTACCAATAAATGCCTAGGGACTATATTCAAGAAAAAGCCAAAAGACATGACAACAAAACAAATCGAACACTTTTTTCTGAACAAAAAAAAAACGCACAGTTATTGTCGTTGTGGCCTTTGGCTATGGCACTCTGCGCGCACTGACGATAAAGATTACGTCTCTAAATTGGATTGATCACTTGAAGATTGATCGAAGCAATTCGATTGGATTTTTATCGACTCAATGGCACTGGCATATAAATATATATTATTTGTGTATATAAAAGTTAACATTTTCTCGTAACAAAAGACGACAACACATACTGGTATTATAGAAGACAGATACAGACAACTCCTATTCAGATTTACTCCATTGAACTGGATGAAGATTCCAAGTGACCACAGTGGGACAGTCTTTTGTCCATACACATTTGCTGCTTTGTGAAAATGACTGGAACAAATTACCATGCCACAGAAGATGTGATGGCTTTTTCATGAAATCTGTTTGCACTGCTCCAAAGATAATCCACGTCGAAAATCTTGTCAGGTAGTATCCTGCCATTTGGAAAAGCAAGGGTCCACCTTTATATTAGACCCACACTTACCTATACTATATAAGTGACTGGGGCAGGAAAAAAAACCCTTACTTCGACGAAGAAGACGACGACAACGATGCAACGTCGTCGACGACGATCACTCAAAAAGAGGAACTAGCTTCTGTGTGTGACAAACCCGATTTCTCAGCTTAATCTCGGTGTTCGCATGTCCAGGGGCACTATAGTGCGAGGATTTTTATCTGACAGATGGTCTTGGTATCTTTATCGCAACTCGTGCAAGTCGTCCTTCATCTTACTCCTACGATATACTTTTCTTATTTAAGTGGCGGCATCTATACGCTTGTACATGCACATCCACACTTACGAGTATATCGCCAATTGTAGGCGGAAGGCGATTGAAAAGGTGATTTGGACTGTATACCATGACTATTAATATTTTTTTTTGTTGTATTTGCTGATGGGTCTCGTTCTAAAGGTCAGGTATTGCTTTCGTATAAGGGAAAGTTTTACCGCTTAAAAAAATAAATTGTAAGAAAATATAGGTATTCAATAGCGGAAGTTTCCCCTGTGTTTTTCCTTAAGAACTTGAACACTTTTACTGTTGAAGGCTTTTGCACAACACGAGGTAACGATATCCTGATATCCTCACCCATATTCTTAGGCCGCATATCTATTCACTCTCCATGAATTAAAACTACGACAAATATTGTAAATTTCCCACTTTTTTACAGAGATCTTATATTTAGCGAAAAGTGAAGAAATTGGGCCTTAAAGTTTATTTAAAAAGTCCTTTTATAAAAACTGAGTCAGTTTTAAGGCGAAGACGTACAACTCTATGGTGTGGGTTTTTGAAAATCCAACAACAAAAATTTGCCTGGGATAATGGTCATTGTCAACCATGTCCGCTTTTATATGCGAAATTTGCGACTTCACTTGATTGTTAGTCCTTTCATATAAAAATTGCGAGTTTGTTCTTGGGAATTTTAGTCTAACTAAGGAACACTAACACATTAGCTGCTCGTGATATAACATTGATATCCTCCTACGCATATTCTTCCATTATTATCTATAGATTAGTCGATGTTTCGAGCATGCAAACAACTTAATTCATTGTGTGTTTTTTGTTTGCAATGCCGAATTCTTAACTGTTTATTTGATTTACGATTAAGCAGAACTGCCAAAGAGTATTTTACATTTTTGTGGCGAAATCCGCCATTTTGGGAAAATTCGAATTGAGCTGGGTATATGAAAAGATTTCCAAAAAGTATGTGCTTACTTAAGATATCCAACTTCACATCAAAAAGTCAAGTACAGCCGCCATCTTGGAAAAGGCAAAAAAGCAGATTCTTCCAATGCAAGTATATGGAGAGTTCTGTGAGTTTATATATATATTTTTTTTTTTTGAAGCAGGTGTTTTAACCATTCCTTCTTGCTGGTGCAAATGTTTCCTGATGTAAATAAAATAAAATAAAATAAAATAAAAAAGTATAAATTGTAGTACCAACATTATTAAAATAAAAGAATGCACGGTCTTATTATTGACATATTTGTTTATTTTAGAATTTTCAGTGTATTTTCTACATTAATTATTTTTGTCTTTATAATTTAGTATTAACATAAGAAAACATTTAGATTTGGTCCAGCAGGATAAAATTCGCAAACGGCCTGAAAATTGTTCAAAAAAATTTAAATAAACTCACAAAACCCTCCGAATAACAATGGGGGCGTTCGGTAGCACACAGCTTTGCTGTGCAATACGTTCCTTGTTGCTGTAATACGTGTTAAATATCTGTCAATTAACATCTGACGACCATAACAACTAGCAAAACATATGATTTCCAAATAGAAGCCAAGCTAGCGCTAAATTTCTGGTATACTTAGGTATCGCAGTGCAAAGCTGACTACGAAATCAGCTGTCTTTTCAATTGTTGTTTGTGAACTTTAATTACGTACCTAATACATCATCTTCTTCTTCTGAATCGCTTGAAACATTTGTGGTTCTTACTTCCTGATTCATTTTTAATTTATATTTTATCCAACAAATGTATGTTTAATTCACTTTGAGCCGAAGCGTAATCATAAGTAAATAGTTTTTTTTTCTGTTTTGACTTTTGACAGAAATGGTTACATATTGGGTTTTATACGTTCACAAACGCACAATATATTTTTCAGCAATGTATCAGAAAGCTGTGCTCTACCGAACGTCCCCAATTTGTATGTCGTCTGTGTTCTTTCCTTTTCCAAGATGGCGGTTCGGTGTCACTTTTTCTAAAGGGCAGAGTTCAGTATCTAGGTACAAACCTATAGGCTTACATTAAAATCGATCAGCCACATTTAAAAAAAAGCGACACCACGTCTGATATACTACTTTTCTTAAGTCTAGAATAGAAATAAACGTAAAATTAAAATTTTAGATTAATAGAAATAAAGAGTCCGTACAAAAAATCACGAAGAAAATCTACTTCAAAAAGTAAGCACTATGTCTTTTTTTTGTTTGTTTTATGGTTCTGTAAATTCTGTTAAAAATACCAATTCTTATACGCTAAACCACTTTTTTCGATGGATTAGCGAAGGAATAAGTTAGTAAATGTCAGAAATTTCGATTTATTCCACGTGCTAAAGATAGACCGTCACATGTTTCGTAGTTTATTAGTTGTGTTTTCGATTGGCTATTCGGAATAACTCCTTGTTCCGAATTATGTTTTCGGAGTATTTTTTTTTATTGCCGATTTCATAATGGAGCTATTTTATTTTAAATGATCACGACATTAGGTTCGTTTGTTGAACTTAACCGATGGTTGAGCAAGGTTTCCTTGACAATACCAAGAGTTGTCAAAAACCTGGTTTTTCAGTTCTTTAAAAAAAACCTGGGGTCATTAAAGTATATGTGGTAGAAAAGCAAGTTATGTCATCTAATAATTACCAATTAAAATTTGTTTATTAAATTCCTTAGTGTATTTGCTTTAGCCCGCTGCACAATCCACAACCTTAAAGGTCTCTATTTTCTATTTCTGTGCTTTAAATTATATTTGAATATTTTTTTAACTTCCATATTTATAATAACAAAATTCATTCAAAATGTGAATCCATGACAAAACAAAAACTTCAGACATCATGTGACTTTGACAGTTTTTTTGACATGTCAACTCTCCTTAGTCATTCGATCTATTTCATGTCAACGGCAGCTTTAAGAAAAACAAAGGTTTGCTAACCAAGGTGAGTTAAGGTTTTTCAAAACACGTTTTATTTTGACTCTGAAAATCCAATCGAAAACGACATTACTGCGATTAATTTGTATATATTGTTAATAGGCAAAAATGAAGGCCATCGACTTTTTGTAAGATTTGTCGGAAGTACGAATTTTGACATATTAATTTGGATATTAATTATTATTCGTTCGTTAAGCACTACTGAAATAAAGAATAGCATAATTGAAACAAAATGAAATAAATTTAAATAAGAAGAAAAATAACAATTGTTTTATAATTATACTTTTAAAATGTATTGTTCTTGACATTTGTTTTGTCTGCTAAGGTATTATCTACTTCTATTATTACCTGTCGAAGTTAACTTCACAAAAATAATTTATAAGCAACTGCAAGTTCACAGATGCGAATTTGACGGGTGGTGTATGATCCCAACTGGCTCTTTCTCTTTTGGTCCCCAGAGTTCTTAAATCGACATATTTAAAATCTACAAATCGCTTCCAGAACCCGACGGATACCGCTGGAATATGACGTCTATTAAACATTATTATTAACATTCCCTTGACAGGATTTTGCATATTTCGGAAGCTTTTTTGGAGAGTAGTATATGTTTCCCGTATACTATAATCTTGGGTCGCTTAAAAGTACAATACCTTTAGTAAGCCATAGCTTCGCCAGATTAAAATATCTAATCTAATTCTTCATTCTGATCAAGTAACTTTTGGTTTCAAACCAGGCGCGTCATTTTTTGTTTTCCAAAAAATGCTTGTATGATTTGGCATTTTAATTTTTTTTTCATTCGGAGTTTTGTCATTTTGTCAGAAATACCAACAATTTTGTATTTATAATATTTCTTACATTTATTTATTTATTTCATTTCATCAAGCAGAGCATATAGGATCTAATAGACTACTTAATAACAATTATTAGATAATAATAATTATAACGATAAAAAGTAACTATCCGCCAGTGTTCAATAAAGGCAGTGGCGCAAAATTTTAGTCGATTTAGTAATATGTTAAATTACTTTTAGTATGATGCTAGGCTAAAAATAGGATTTAGATAATTTTAAACCATTTGGTATCGTACTATTTTCTTAACATTTACTACAGTTAAAACCACAAAATAGCTACTTTATTTGTTTAGTATCGTACTAAATCCATATGCCACTTTGACATTTACAAACGTCAAAAAGTTATTTTTGCTTACTTTTTTTGCACTATTTTAGGCGTGTTTATTTGTAGTTTATTAAAAAAATAGATTTAGTATGGTGCTAGTTAAAAAGTGTTTACAATTAGGAAAACATTAGTAAAGTGATTTAGTATTAGCAAACTGTTAAGTAGTATCATGCTAAGCCCTTAACATCAGGCTGTTTAAAATTTAGCGCCAGTATTGTTTTCTTGAAACAATCTCTCAAATACAAATTATAATCAAGAACTGAGTTAGCCTGTCTTAAACATCATGATATTGGCTCAGTATTGCCATAGATAACTCTATGAAGAAGCACATAAGTCAATTGACTTTGTCGAAGTTCACGGCTAGGTAGTACCTGAATACTCAATAAAGAGAGCACATAGGGACAATTGATTTTATAATTAATAATATCTCTCACAAACATTATCTCGAAATATTTACGTCGAGTTGCAAAAGTTTGGATGCCTAGTAATAAACACCTGAAATTATAAAAGGGCATATCGATCTTCCAATTCAAAATCCTGATGCCATTCTCGTAAATCTTCTCTGGATTCTTTGGATTCTCACTGAATCAACCGCATAAATTGGGTTAAAAATCGTGCAACAGCATTCAACACAGATCTTACATAGGAGAAGTAAAGTGATCTTAGAGTGAATGGGTCTGAAAAATCTTTGGAATTTCTGTAAATGAAGCCCAACATTGATTCGGAAAAACTAAGCTTACCCTCAAATACAACACCAAGATCTTTCTTTTCATTCACTATACAAAGTGAAGTTCCTCCTATATTATAGACGAAAGTGATTGGTGCGGTAAATGTCATATTATGACCCTTTGAAACATTTAAGTGAAGATCATTCTTATTATACCAAACAGATAAGTTTGATAGATCTTTCTGAAGGTTAAAGAAATCTAAAGCTGATCTAATGCTTAAGAATAATTCCAAATCATCAGCGTACATCAAACATAGACAATTCGTAAGAAATCTTGGAATGTCATTTATGAAAATAGAAATAAAAGGGGCCCTAAGTGACTACCTTGGGGAACTCCGGAAGTCACTTCAATGAAATCGAAAAGAACGTTAATTATTCTTACGAACTGAAATCTGCCTGTAAGATAAGATTTTAACCATTGTTATACATAAATTAGAGTGAAAACCTATTTTATTCAGCTTGAAAACTAAGATAGAGTGATCTACTCTATCGAAGACCTTTGAGAAATCTGTGAAATTTGTGGTTGATTTGGTTCTGTTCGGGTGAAATAGCAAAAATACAAAATCACCCGATATAATTGTTTGGTCATTTCGACATTATGTCAAACATTTAACTCATAAACGGCACTACCATTTCTATTTACTCGAAACTCACGTTATGTTCCTACTATTAAGTCGTCGATATAATGTATTTGTAACAGACCTTTCTGAAAATGTTCCCTTGATTTTGGCAGAAAAGTAGCTTACTATTATTTCCAGAACAATGTTAAGGAAGTCACATATAAGCACCTCATATAAGCAGTGAAACAGTATGCAGTCCACGGGAAGAATTTGAAAGGGTTTGTCTAAACTAGACTATGCTCTATAAAATTAAATTTATAAATTTAAGGCTGCGCATGACAAAATCTAGAGAGAAAAGTTATATAGTAATCTTTTTGAACATGATGGCAACAATGGTGTCGCATTGAAGTGCCTTGTTTATATTTGCAAAATCGATAAACGACTTTCTTGTTCGGAGCCCACTCTGATGTAAAATTATCTGGTTGTTAACGTTCAGTAATTTACACAATACCGGAAATCACCCATGTAAAACTAGCATGGCAACTTGAGACCACAATAAATTTTTGACTAGCCTAAAATGTATGTAAATATCTTACAAAAATAAGGGAACAACTGTAAGTTCCTTTGGTTTTTTAGAGGGAAATTGGCAAATAATTGTCGTAAACAAGTATGCTAAGATCGGGGATGAATTTCAGCCATTTCTAAGTAACGTCCTTTTCAAGTCCTTATTTTTTAGCAGAAAATGGTAGGTCCCCTCCATTCACTTGACAATCTCAAATGGCGAACTTATATAATCACTAATTCTATTAAACTCCATAAACTTCGATTTTCCATAAAAAAAAACGAAACATTTCCGATTTATCTTTTTCCACTTATCTCATCGACAAAAGCAAAATTACTACAAGTCTTTTGTCACGTAAGCTCTTTAGTCAAGCTTGCGATAAAAATCTCTGGTTCATAATATATTTCGCCCTATAAAGAGCAAGGAAAAAATTGTACCGAAGTGTAACCAATTTGCATACTGTCATTCTTGCCCACCCACATTTGGACTTGACTTTATCAAAATCACGACACTGAGCTGACTGGCTTTTTCGCTACCGAATCTCGCACGCTATACATTTCCCACAATAAAACAGCTAAAACGCAATATACTTGTCAATTTGACCATTCATTAGGTTCAATATGCCCAGCAACTGCCCCGACTGAATCAAAAAAAAAAAAAAAAAACCGCGCAGAAAACACAGCAACAACCGCGCAGATCACTGATTCCATTGACTTGGCCATTAATGCTCGCTCGGCAGCTCATATCGAAGAAGGCAAAACGCGCAAGGAACTGTCTGTCAGGCCCATAGAGCCTGGCCAGCTACCTAGCGAGCATAGTGTTTATATAGTGAATCTAGACGAGAGCGGTCGACTATATGGCCAGAGGTGCTTAAATTTAACATACACTACTCGATATGTG
The DNA here is from genome assembly GCA_910595825.1 of Philhelius pedissequus. NCBI lineage: Eukaryota > Metazoa > Arthropoda > Insecta > Diptera > Syrphidae > Philhelius > Philhelius pedissequus. Next base: position 36,301,627 of record OU343163.1, read on the forward strand.
TGTTTTGTGTGCGATAATCCCGTTGAACCTCATTTTTTATAAGGCTATTTACGTATGGCTACGGAAATCAGAAAAGTGTCTTATTGCTGCCGTGCTACGGTTACGGCTACGACTTTGGCTTGAGCTGCAGAAGCGGTCTCCTTGCTTTATAGAAACGAATGCAACTCCGGTAGCCCCCCCACGAAAAGGACCAGTTTGACCACGAGTGATAAATTACTCTCGCCTTTGCAAGCGCACTCAAACAAGCCCTAATGATTTGCTGACGGTGCGCATGCGCACAGTCAACATTGCCGTGCGATACGGCCGTCATTCGGTGCAATCTGTTTTTTCTGTTCTTTTCATTTGTCCGTCAACTTGGTAGCTAAGTTAGTCTATCTCTGCTCACAGGCGGCTGACAAAACGGCCGACGACGCGACGCGCATAGAGACTGTTGGGGCTAACTGTCGGCATAAAATTAGCTCCATTATTTCACATAATCATTTGCTATTTTATGGCTGAAAGTTACATCTATAAATATAGTGAACTCGTACTGTATTCTGAACAAATAACAGAGAGAGAGGCGGTACATTAGTTTAACAAGCTTCATTGGGTCATAATTTGAGTTTGCATATACGCGAATTTATTTTAAGTGAGTTTAAAATTCAACTTAACTGTCAATTAGAAGACTTAATCTGAACTCCTAAATGAACATCCGGTGACTAGCTGTCGAGCAGCTGATGTTTGATATTCTTCTACAGGGTGTCTCCGATCTTGTACTTTGTTCAGCCACTCTGTTCTGAATGAGGGGTTTTATTTTTTTATCATTGAACTTTTGGACATTAGGAAATAGCGTCCAAGGAAATATCGCCCAAAATTGATTCGGAAATAACGCCGAAAAATTTGCCGAACAAATTGTTGTTGTATTTATTTTTCCATTCATGGCCTTATTTCCTTGTTTCAGTTCAATTTCATAACAGGCATTAATATCCTAAATAAAAAGCTTTAATAGTGGAAAAGGTATAAAAGCCATAAATAGAAATTATCGCCTAAAAATAATAAGCCAAAAAATAAACAAATATCTTTTTGCCTTTTTTTTTAAACAAAAACTTGAATACTATATTTCAATATTTCCCTGCATAATGGACCTGAATAGTTCTCCTCATTAATATTTGCCAAAGGCCGACCATGCAATATCATGAAACAAACGTTCCTTATGGAGTAGTGTTGAAAATTTTGGATGATAAATATTGGAGTTGTGCATAAACTAATTTGGAAGTAGCTAGCTTCCTGATTGCTGGAATGTAATAGAACAAATTAAATTATACCTACAACCTTTTCATAATAACCAACCGCGGCTTTTCCTATTTTCATTAAATAAATAAATAAGTTTGAAATCAATTCTTTTCCCATTAACAAATTTCAGAAGCTTCGCCCTCCATTTTAACATTTTTTGAACCATGAAACGCGATCTTTATAGAGTGCAAGATCTTTTGTAATGCATGTTTCTTGATAATCCATAATATGGTTCAATTCTAATAATACAAAACGCCTAATGTTGTACAAAATGATATAACATGTGAACCCCTCAATGGGAAATGATTTAACTCTAAATAACTATTTTATAAGCTCCGTCTTAAAAAGTCACGTGCGTAACAAGCCTAAAGATCAAAAATCGAACACACCTATTGTAATCTATTATCAGGTTTACCAACATAGCAAATACAAAGAATTATATCAGCGCCCTCTAATTTGAACAGCACAAACGAATAATGTCAAGTAACATTTCACTGGATTAAAAATGTAAAGTAGATCCCAGTGGGCTTCTGTTGTTGTATCTCTTGTTACATTTTGACTGACTGAGTTTCTTTTTCTCACCAAAACACGACTATTGTAACTTATCTCCATTTTTTTTTTTTTTGGAATTAGTTTTTCTCAAATCTGTGAAAAACAGTAAATTCAACTTAATCTGCCGCAACAGTCTTCCCAATTATTATTTTTGGGCGATGGGAACGACGCATTTTTAGTAAAGATTGATTTGAAATATCGCCCAAAATGTATGAAATATCGCCCAAATCTTAGAAAAATAATTCCCATATAAAATTTTTTTCGATGTTGTTATTTGGACTAAAAATAACTTTGGTCGTTTTGCCAAAACTGCTGGACATTACTTCCTTTTTCCCGAATTTGGGTGTTAGTAATTTTTTTGGACGATAATGCCAAATAAACGTGAGTTTAAAATTTGATAACGGAAATGTGTGACTTTACTACTTTAAAATTAATAAGTTAATAGCTTAACCAATTAATAAATAGTGATACAAAGAACAGTTTTTTTTTCACTTTTGAAAGAAGGACGTTTTGGATGGTTGGGTAGTTTTCCTGCTACATGTCATTAGTTTGATAATTAAACAAAATTGTGCACCTAGTGAACAAAGTAAACATCTAAACTGTATCGCGAAGGGAATAGGTGGTAGATGGGAGCTTAATTATTCCCAGGAAGTGTCGAGAAACTGAGCCAGAGGGTAGAGAAGATAATTTAAATATACTGTAAAATGTCGACGAAATTTAAAATCGACATTTGTTTATTGAGAAAATTGTTGGATTATTTGAATGTATTTTTTATTAAAATGGAAAATACTTAAATACTTAAGACGTATTCTTGTGATTATATTTGACAATACGGAGAATATCAGAGAATATCAAGTTCCGCTTACTAATCATTTGGTTGAAAAGAAAGTCAACTATTGGGGCACTTCAATCAGACAATTAGCTTCGAAAGAACTTGATGAGTTTACAACCATGGCACCGCAGTAATGTCCAATGAAGTTCTCCCGCATTTATTTAATAAGAAAATTCAATCCGGACATGGATCTGTTTTTCAATGAAAAATCAAACTGTTGTTTTTTTAAATCTATCTTGCATAAAATTCAAAGTCCGCAAGTTCTTCGAATGGATTTGCTCGAACTTAATAATATATTTTTGGCTATGTAAACAGCTCAAAATTTTAAAAATATTATAATCTTCTACTTCGTAAAACATTTTTATTTCAGTTTTTGTTATGAAATGTTAAACGTTTAGGAAAGATAAAGAAGCGTTTTGCTCTGTTTAAAGTAAGATGAGCTCTTGAACGTTAAAGTATAGTTAAAGTACTTTTTGTCGTTTAAAATTACAAAAAAGTAGACCCTCATTTTTAAACTCATTTTTTAGAGTCGACTCAAATTTTAAAACTCATTTAGAGTATGATTTAAATGTTTAAAATTTTGCGCTTATATTTCACGCTACTTCAAGTCATTCATAATAGCCCAAGTGCTTCTAGACAATAGTTGGAAATTAAGGCTTAGAATTTGTAGAACTTAATGTCTGGAGTTTAAGTTTTCATTTTCTGGATGTGACCTAGCTTATGTAGTCATTGCGACTTGACCTTATGTATTACATCCAAATCGTGCTCAAAAATTCTCCTGCGAGAGGTGATCTTGATCAAATATCAGTTGATTTTTTCTTTCGAAATAGTAGCGTATCATAATATCAGTCCTCCCATTCTGTTTATTGTCACGTACTAGGAGCTGTTATGCGCCAGCGGTCTGATACAGTAAAATTTTCCTCGTATTTTCAATAAGGTGTCTTTCATTAAGTTGATGTCTATCTATACTCCAAGGTAGATGAATTCCTTAGCTACCATGAAACTGCTGTTGTCAGTGTTGACGTTGCATTGGTAGGATAATTTCAGATAAATTCAGATCACACATACCCTACTTTTAGTGTATCTGCGAATCTGTTCAAGAAGTTCCTGGCGCACTAAACATTTATTATGAAAGGGCATTTCGCTACCGAACATGTGTGCATGCTTGGAATATTTTGGAAAGTCCTTATATCGCAATCTTTGTTAGCATAGTCATTAACGATACTAATAATTTAATAATTTTAGCTATATGCCTTTAAGACCTAAGGTCTTTTAAATGCAACCTTTGAATTGCACGGCAATAGTTAAAAGGAATAGAAAGATAGAAAAGAATTTTTTGTTGATTTGAGAATTAGTTATGTATTTACTATCTCATTCTAACCAAAGGTAGTTATTTCAAACCTAAAGGCATTTTTGGACAGGGCCTTACATTTATACTTTTTTACTTTTATTATTACAAAAGTTTAAAGTGTGTCTATTGATCAGTTAACCAAGGAATATTTTTTGCCAACAGTCAGATAGGAAAAAAATCTTAGTATTGGTTAAAACAGGCTCCCAGAAATTACTCCAGACGCATTTCAATACAAAAATTCTGACCTTTTCTCGACTGGTATGTCCAATGTATAATTTTTAATAATAATTTTACTGTCAATGACAAAGCTCGATTTTAATTTGGAATCATTTGCACAGGTTATGTGATCATGCTGGAAGACAATGCTGAGTCTCAATTGAAGATGAGGAGACTAATTTCCTTTGAAGGTTCCTAATTGTCAAACTTAGAAGTCACCAATAGTCAACTTATGTAAGTACAATGTTTTATGAATACAAACAAACTATCATATCGTTATCGTATAACTTCTTGCAATGAAGTACTCCATTGTGCAAATTATCAACAAAAATTATATTTTCCAAAAAAGGAACTGGATCGGGAAAGGTAATAAGCTTTAGAGTAAGACTCTATCCCAAGGTCCACGATAACATATATCCTCTTGACAATCCAATAGATGGAATTATCAAAAAATTCTACGTGGACAAAAACTTCAAAACTTCACAACGGAGTCGAAGAAACCTATATACCCTTAAAACATACGATATCCAGTGGTAAACTGAATTCTCAAGATTGTGTTAAGCGAATGATATAAAATTTCCTTAAAGTGGGACAGTCAAGGACATAGAAAAATGTACTGAAATAAATCTCGAAAGAAATTAATGGAAATATTGCCATCATGTGTCCGAGAGCCAAGCCGCATTGATTCCAGACTTGTATGGGATTGTTTGAACTGATAAAAGAACTTTCCAAAAAAAGGTCAGAAAAAGGACTCCATAGTTCTTAGCGAAAATGAACCCGATAAAAGGGCCTATGCTTTATTGTGATGGTATAGAAACAAACTTTATCAAAAACACGATCAAAAGCGCAGAGGAGGCCAACATATAACAAATTTCGATGGACTCCCAAAGTTGAGATAGGTCAAACTGCTATTTGGGAATTACAGCCAAAAATTGGTCGAAATCTATAGCAAACTGAATAGGAAAAAGTTCAGAAATAAAACGCCTCTCTTAACTAACCACTCTAACTTAAAGATAAAAAGTCTTTTAAACATTCTTGAATTAGGGAGTAGCGTGGTTCCACAACCTTCCTGGCGAGTCTATATTAGAAAATAGATAATACAGGGTGGCCCACGAATCGTGCTTCAAAAATAAAACGTAATAACTTTTTTTCAGTGTTACTCACACTTATTTTTTTTTATTTTATAGGCTACTATTTAGATTTATCAAAATGAATGCTTGGGATACTGAAAAAAGAATTTGGATAGTGCAGCGATACCATTCTTTGCAGTCCGTCATTTCCGTCCAAATGGAATTTAGGCTGGAGCTTGGCGGTACTCCCCCGAGTAGATGGACCATTATGAGGCTGGTGAACATGTTTGCCGAATCTGGCAGCATCGAACGAAGACCGCATCATCGAGATCCCAATGTTCGGGTTCAGGAAACAATCGTATGGCTGTTGCATCGGCAATACAGGCAAATCCAAGTGTTTCGATTCGAAACTTATCGGGCCACATTTGAGTTAGCAGACGGTCATTATAACGGATACTTCATGATGACTTAAACTAGTTTCCTACAAAGTCCAAATTACAAGCAAGTTAAACCCTCAGGATTTGCCTGTTCGCCTGGAATTTTGCCGAAAAATGATTGCAATGGCCGAAGAAGACAACACATTGATAAATTGCTTATTCATGTCTGATAAGGCCCATTTTGACGGCAATGTTAACAAGCAAACTTGCCATATGGGGTGAATATAATCCAGAAATGCTCCATGAGACGGAACTGCACACAGAACGAGTCACTGTGTGGTGCGCAGTTTCATTAAGGTGTATTGTCGGGCCATACTTCTTTCAAGAAAACGGTGTACCACAAACTGTCAATGGGGACCGTTATTTAAAGATGTTGAAGGAGTTTTTTTTTACCCAAAAGACCTATTCCTATACCTTTCAGCAGGATTTGGTTTCAACAAGATGGAGCAAGTGCACAGGTAGCCACACAAGTTATGGCGGAGCTCCAACGAAAATTCCCAAACAATCCAGAAACTGCACTTTCCGCTGGCCCCAAATGTCACCTGACCTGACTGCACCAGCGTTTTTTTATGGGGTTATGTCAAGCAGGAAGTGTACAAAATGAAACCCAAGAATTTGACTGAATTGAAGCAGTCCATTAAGACAATAATTGAGGCGATCCCAATTTCAACCTTTCAGGCCGCAATGATCAATTTTCTGATCAGGTGCCGCATATGTGTGGATGAGCGTGGAGGTCATTTGCGGTCTATCATCTTGAAAAACCATTAGTTATTTAAAATAAAATTTAATTTTTAATCCAATAAAAAAAAATTAATGAAATACATTGATTAAAATAAAAGTTATTTAAATTTCTTATTGTAGCACGATTCGCGGGCCACCCTGTAGGTCGCACTTCTGGCAATATCTGGGACAACACCCTCTAAAGGGAGAATCTGTAACACGAACAGCCTCATCCAGTTCTGCATATGTGCACAAGAAAAAATGTATTTGTTTCTTAAGATGCATAGAAATATAAATACAATGTTAACAACATTTTTCTTTAGTCTGTTAATTCTCATTACTGACTTAACCGATTTAGTCAAAAATATTTAATTGTGGACAGTCTATTTAATGTCGCAACACATTATTTCTAAAAAAAAACATTTTCTTATTCGATATTGCTTCATCTCATGAAAAATGGCAATGAGAATCACAAAAGAAGTTTCCCAATATATATCTACTTAATGTCTAACTCTCAATTTTCATAACAACCACACGATTCAATTTTATGAACGACCACCTATTCGTATCTCTCAGCAGCTGCACACACACACACACCCCGTTTAGGATAGCCGGGTTTTAAGTCCTCGTTTTAATTAAAACTTCCAATTCTTATCTTTAATTAAATTCAAAACTTGTGAATTTAAAGAAATTCCATGGGCAGGGGCACTGATTCATATATTCACCCATCCACTATGCTAAGAGCTCAAATCAGTGTGCCTGGATATCTACCTATCTAGGCATACATAGGTTATAGGTAGGTAGGATTATATACCCTACCAGATGATATCCATATTTTGGTTGTGTTGCTCGTGGTGGTGCGCGCGGATATGGAATGGAGATTTATACACTCGCTGTCTGTCCGAAAGGAAATATGTTGGCAGATAAGATATAATCCTGGACGAGATCCAAATTGAATTGAAAATGTCGGAGGCTCGTTTAGAAGTACTACGTCTTTAGTTTGTATCTTTCCGAATATCCTATATTATCTACATGTAATGTATTTATAGTTGCCTTACGAGTATATGCATAATTCAATTCGTGTTTGCAACATATTTCCATAAAATTAATAGCTTCAGATATTTGCTTTGAATATTCTGTGTAATCCATCGAAGGCGGGGGTGATGTATAGAGATACGTACGGAAATTTATATTGTTTGATTTGATTTGATTTCGCAATCCTTTCTTGAAAATATAAACTTCTGAGATGTGCTATTATTTTTTTTCAATTTCTGTCTTAGGTGGTAATTTTCTTGCAATCATGAAATTTTAATACATACAAATTTCCCGAAAAATCTAAGAAGTCGTAGTTAGGTATGTACGTAAAGATAATTTCCAACTTTTCTTTTCAAACTTGAAGATTTTGATCTGACAAGCAAAACCGAGAAATATTCTTACTAGTCTTAAGCTCAAATACAAATAAAATGAACGACTGGATCGCACGAACTTGCTCTTGTATCTAACAACTTAAATGTAACTAACCATTGATGTTTTGTTAGTTAGGTGTAGTTATCCTATGCATTCTTAAAGCCTATGTAGGTAAGATTAACTTGATTCTTAGTATAATGAATTGTGGAATGGATGATTCAAGGAATAGTTATATAGTTACCTACCCACAAATGTATCTTTTAATCTAAGTTTTGGATTTTAATTATGTAAGTTCGGAGAGTAAAATGTATATATACATTTAGATGGAACCTATAAGTATTTAAACATGTACATATAATAATGAAAATGAAGGATGTAGGTCGGTAGGTAGCTACAACATACAACTTCATAATTTAGGTGCAATATGCATACATAAGATTCATGTGATTTTTAAAGCACATAGTATATATAAATGCATGACGGTCTACATTGTATATTCATTATTCAGTTGCGTACTCAAAAATTTGTAAAAAGGGAATAATAATAAGGTAGAAATAAATGGATATTACACATATTTAAATGTTTTTATATTACTTAGTCGTTCTAGTTTGAGGGAAAACGAAGATGCAATTTGAATTCACTGATAAATAAGAATATATCAAAAAAAAATTGGCCATTTTGAAGATATTATTAATATACATATAAAATTAAAATTTAAAAAAAATCTGTGACTGGTTTTTGAAAAATCGATTATTATTTTTTTAAAAATCGAAAAACTTTTTTTTTTGAAAATTTGAGTACGCAGTCTTATTAACAAATTTAGGGAGCATTTGCATAAACAAATTTATTTTAATCGGTGCATCCAATATTGAGAAAGTAGAAAATATGAAAGTGGTTCTATGGGAAGTAGCTTTAATAACTACGCAAAAAAAATATTTTTATACTTAAAAGTGAACTGTACTAATTTAAAAACACACACATTTTTTAATAAAAATTCTTAGAGCCGTTTTCGAGGAACTATTTTTTTCTTAACGGTTTCTTATCATTTGTATGGGAGAAAAATAGTTTTTTTTAAATATTCTAGATAATGTAAAAAAAAACACCAAATACGAAGTTTTGAAAAAATCTATTGAGAGATTTTCGAAATTTTGAGTTTTCAAAAAAAAAAATTAATTTCCAAAAAAAATGTTTTGAAAAATGTTATTATACAATAGTGATTAAATTCTCTGGGAGCTTCTGTGTAAAAAAATTCAAAAAAATCAAATTAACCGTTTCCGAGTAAATCGAAAATCAAAAAAAATGGTTCTACTAGAGGTACCAAACATAACAATTTTTTTCCAAAAAAAAAATTATCGAAAGCTACCCTTTCCTTCGTTAATGAACAGACGTTTTTGAGAAAAATAATATTTTCGTCTTTGGCCAAAAAAATGTATGGGAGCTACTGTTATTTGTCGTCTTAAAAAAAATTAAAAAAACTTGTGGGCATTTACCGAAAAAACAATATGTACCAAGTTTGAAGCAAATCTATCAAAGCGTTTAAGCTGTAGACTCGAGGACAGACAGAGAGACTGATAGAATGACATACAGACGGAATTGGGGGACCCAATTTTTTGGTGTTCTCTATGATCGTAATGTCAACTTTGATTAAAAATCTCAAATTCGATTTTTTTTTCAAATGCAAAACATGCGCTATAGTACCTATATCGCAAGTAAAATGGATGACATCTGTTTGCTCTAGAAGGGTCATTAAACAGAACGTTACTTCTTTCCCATATAAAAAGGGAATGCGAAACTGCGAAGTTATCTGTCAATCAATCTGATGTCAAATACCATTATGATGGTATTAAAAGAATATGCTTAGTGAAATTGATGCCCAGTAGTATTTGTTTCCTGTAAATCAACTCCAGGTTAAATTCAGATTTGCATATTGGTGTAGTCGATAGATCGTCATTCGATTAACAACCATAAGACTTTATATATAGTAAGTTTACCAAAAGGTATCTAAGTCCAGCAAATTGGGTTTGTCTTTTTATTCTTAAAAAAATCGATTTAGTTATTTTGTGTGTGTACCGGCCTTAACGATTAAATGCTGCGCGGCGCGCGCGGTGGATGGAATTAGATAGTGATGATTTCACGATCTATATGGAACCACTTGCAACATCAGCAACTGATTGCACGGTTTTCTTGTGAAATATATACGGTGCAGCCTAACCACCAAATCAAATGGGAAAGTATATCTATCGGCAAGTCCAGGTGTACCGTAATGGGTTCTTATAAATAATTTTCCAGAAAACCAATCCACTCGCCATCGCCACTTCCAAGAGTGCACTTAATCTCAAAAAATATACTACGCCAATCCCATAGTCAGTTCGTTGGTAATACCATGCGCTATATAAAGTGTTGTATAGTTGTATTGTTAGTAGCCTCGGCCTGCCTTGGCCCTATCCCATATCTAGGCGAACGAAATCGTGTGGTACTCCGTCTCTGCCGTTGCTTCCAATTTCCAAGTTTCAAGTTCTAAAGGTAATATCACAATATCGCTCAATTGATCGGGCGCGTGCTTGAGTTCGTGATCATTTTATGAAGATGGAAACTCATCTGAAATATACGTAACTATATAGTGCTATTATCTACGAGTATATTCGTTGCTGGTGTTAGTTCGGCGGGTAACAGGCGGCCGAACGGTTGGGGGCGGCGCGGCGGCTTAACCCGGTCGATATTTCGATATCCTCGTTTATATTTTACGATGGCTATTAGTTGCAGTCTGCTATATTGTTTCTACTCCGGCGACTCGACTACGCGATATGGCGTACGGCTTATTGCATGAGCTCCTAAAATGAACTGGATTATCATGGGCTTCGTTATGGGTTCTCTTCGATTCCCTACAATGCTTGGCATGGATATTCCGCATTCCGCAGTATTGGATCTTCAATTTTACATTATTATTTCTCAAATTACGTTAAATCGTTGTAAGTTATATGAAAACATAACCGGTGTTGATAGTATTGCATTTCTGTTCGGTATTCAGTGCATCCACCGCAGACAGTCAAACAGTCAAATAGACAGACAGCTGGTTTTGAGTTTGCCATTTGCCTTTGCTTTTGGATTTTTAACTGTGATATGAAGGTAGGGTGGTGTAAGTTGTAAGTAAGTTGTGGCGTTTGATTGCATGCCAAAACAATTTTGCCTCTGGGCTAGGTAACGCGCAGGGGGTTTTCGGGTTTTCTCATTCATTTTGCAGCGAGAGAGTTTTTCGGATTTCGTTTCAGTGGTTTACCGCGCATAAACTTTGGCTTCTGCAGGTGTTATTAAGGCAATCAGCTTGCAATCGTACATTTAATTTATGAGCATCTTATTTGACATAAATAATAATTCACTCCATCTCCCAAATTGTATGTTTAACGTTGTGTTTTGAATTTTAATGTATGTAGATTTGCATGCGAAGATTTTTCAAGTAGACCTTATGCACTTTTGGGAAGATTACATAAATCATTTTTTTGAAATATTAGATTAAGGCTTACAATTTAGAGAAAATAAAGGAAAACTTTTGAGTATTTTTTTTCTGATTGTGTTCGACTCATAGCGCCACGATAATGACCTTAAATAAAAAAAATATTAAGGGGCCTTCCTCCAAAAAAAGTACTTTTGTACGAGGAAGACAAAGACGAAGCAATCATAAACTCCACTGAAATTATAAAATATAAATTATTAACTTCTTCGTCCATTAAATCTTTATTTTTTACCACGGACTGGTACAATTGCATAACAAATTAACAAAATATTTTCCATTTAAAAAGACGTTTCACATGTATGTGTGCATTTAGATCAAATCTGCCAACCCATCACAGATCAGATCTTTCGAGTTAAGATTTGATCTAGATTTGATGTTTTTGTTGGAATGAAACTCCCAAAATTTAAAAAGATGAAATCTTTTGTAAGAAAAAGCTGATTTTTTCTTGACCGTGGCGCGATAGTTGTGCATTCGCCTGTCAACCTCATGGTCCCAGGTTCGATCCCTGCCGTATTCTATGTCCTCTTATTTTTCAATTAAAACCAATTTCTAAAATAAATGTCATGCAATGAGTTGCTGGTTTACTCATTACATGCTGTTTAGGAATACCACTAACAATATGTGATTGAATAAAACTAGTAAGCCTCTTGATATAAAAACGAATACAAAAAAATAATGCGAATTATAAGGGACATAGATAATTAAGACATTTAAATGTCTCCGCATTAGTTCAGCCGCCATCCTTGGAGATAAAATCTGAGACAATAACCACCTAGAGTCTCAGAACGTCGCGCCACTCATCTTTCCTTTTCTTCGTTCTCTTCATTAACCTCAGGCCCGCTCTGCGCTGTGTTAAAACATTTAAAGGGTAGTATAATCCCTTGATCGCGAGTGAGTTATAAAAAAAAAATAGTCCACACTCACTGCCAACTAAAATATATATAAAGCGTGGTTAACAAATGATGGCAAATTGAGTTCTGATGTATTAGAAAGTACTAAGTTCATGTAAGGAGTGAGATATGAGATTTCAAACCTGTCGAAAGCTAATTCACCACAGCTGGACAGTAGATGCCTAAGTATAAGTAGTTGTACAGTGAACACTGCTAACTGAGCTTGTCTGATATCTCAGTTTGGTATCTATAGTGGATTCACCTATTTCAATCAAACTAAGATACAATTGTAAATATTGAAATTATAATAAATTAGATAAACACAATTTAGACTAAAATAACCTCAAAAGTTTTTTGCTGGATCCGAAGAGTATATCTTAGCCTATGACTAACAATCTTTTTACAATATGGCAAAACAACTTATGTATTGCCCTCCTAAAGCTTTACCGAAATCAAATTAAAAGAAGACAATCAAGGCCAAAAATCTCGCATCATTAGATTATCCACAGAACTGGAGGAGAGAGATCCTTAAATTTTACACTGAATCTGAAAGGCGAAGGTATTACTAGTTGGCTCTTCATCATGACTGAAAAGCTATAAATTTCTCGCAATGTTGACTCTACTCACCTCCGATACAAAATTCGTGCAGATAAAACTTGCCTAGCGACTTCTTCAATTTTATATAAATGACATAACTGACTCATTGAAAGGTGGTATGATTATCGGAGGCAAGAATATCCCAGCTCTGTTGTTTGCAGACGATATAGTTTTTCTAGCTGGAAATATAAACAGGATGCAGTTGATGATTAACAGGCATCAACTTTATTGAAAAACCTGGAGACGGCGGCGGTGGTAGATACTATAGGAGTGAGAAGTGGACGTATGAGGACGAGCCGAAACAAATAGATAGTAAAAGAATATATGTATCTGGGAGTCTTGATTGCTTCTAATTTAAACATGAAAAATCAGCTGCAATCCAAATTATCTGAAGGTAAACGTGATATATGTGCTTTGTATGAAGAAGTTGCATTCTTAAGAATAACGTTTCTCTAAATATAAAGTCTTTCGAGCTACTTCAATCGCAAAAGCTAAATCGTCCATTTACGGAAAATACTATAGTAAAGTGAACCACTTCTTGAACCATAACACCTACTTCTTAAGTGATTACACATTTGAAAAAATTAGCTTGTTATTCAAAGTAAGAGGAGAACTTATCGGATTAAGCTTTATTCCACATCGACCAGAGCTTCCAATATTGTGCCATTTGCCATTTATGCAATCGTTAAGAGCGTGAGGATGTGCTTCATTTCCTGGGAGATTACCCGATATATAGGTAATTCCCAAAGCGGTTTTTTGGTGTAGAAATGCTAAATTTTGAGCAAAAAATCGACATTTTGTATGGAGAAAGAGATTGGAATCTTCCGTATGAATTCTTTTTGAATGCTCTTCGTTACAATACACGCATAGTTGAGGAAAATTTTTAGTTTTTACCTTTGACATTTGCCAAGAATATATATATATTTTCAAAACAAAAAATCAAACAATGTGTATAATACAAATGTCAGTCTGGTAGACGGCCTTTGGCCAAACCATTTAAATACTTGTGTAATCTCAATCTCAAAACTTCTTCAATTTATTATAGAAACCCAACCTAACCTATCAGATCAAAACTTTTGCAATTTGGACAGGGTCTTTTTCAATACTGCCTTTCTCAATGTTTGCAGACCAATATCAGATGGTTGCAAGTGATTTTAAATAAACTTGAAAATTCAGTATGTCTTACTGTCTATCTGTCTGTAGGTCAACCTTAATTTTGTAAGTTTTTGGCTAGAATTAGATTCTTACCAAATTTTGATTGCTTTCCCACCTACTTCAACTTAGTTTTAATTGTTTTTTTTTTTTTGGTATTACGTTGGACTTCGACGAGCTCTCCTCATCTTGGAGAAAAAGCATCACACAATAGTGTCGACAATAATTAAAGCAGCTGCAATATTTCGCTTGTAATAATTCATTCGCTAAACAAATCTCACCTTAAGGGTCGGAACATACATTTTCCATGATCTTTACGCAACTAGATTAAAGAAACTCTTCCTATTGGTAAGGCGACCATAATTTACTGGTAGATGTAAACCCACAATTAAATGAGTTAATTGGAATGATCGGGTAAGATAATTACTTTTTTCTAGAGATGCGGGAGAGACCTAAGGTTGCGCTCTGTGTGGCTTCTTGTGATATATTGATTTCGATAAGTTTAAGGGAAGCCTAACCTAGTCTAGTACAGGACTTAGTTGGGGGTAATGCGGTACTCGCAGACAGTCAAAATCTGGTGGGAAGTGCGGACACTCTGCAAATATAGGGACATACTTCCACAAGGCATAATCGTCATAAGCATGAAACAACGACGACTGTCATGATGAGGACAATAGAGGTTATGAACGGCACGACGAAGGCGACAATGGCTGACACTTATGGCCTGTTCCATTGGTCGTCCGGAAGGCTTCCGAATGCTTCTGAAAATGTTTGATTGGTATGAAATGACAGTTCTTCTCCTGGATAGAAGCACGCACACACTCAAATACTAAATGTCAAACACGAATTCAATGTCAACAACAATGTTGGGTAGGAATGAGCGATATGTAAAACATGGATGTTAACATCGAAAATACAATATCGACATCAGAATATCGATGTTTTCTAACAACGATGTTTTTTAATGTTTTTTTTTTTTTGAAAAATATCAATTAAAAATACAATATCACGATCTGGTGTATCAAGTCTTGTAAAAGTGTAAAATTTTATTTTTTTACAACAGACTAATCTGTAGCAACACTGAAGCAAATGTCAAAATCTGTTTCACATTTGTTCTGAAGAAGGCTCAAGTTTGTGTTAAAAAAATCTTACACCCTTGTATTTTTCTGTTACAATAGGGTTCGGGTATTGTAAAAGTGTAAGATTTTGACATTCAGTATATTTTGTTGTTGTAGTGCAAAAAAATGCTACACTTTTACACTTTTACAATGATACAATACCAGATACACCGGATCGTGAATACCCCTAATATATTATGAATTCAAAATACCTTCAGTGTTTTGTGTGTATGGGCTACATTAAATTGCATAAAGCGCCAACGCCAATTGAACTTCATACAATTTCACATAAATAGTTGTGAAGCGTAGTTCCGCTGAAGTGCAGATCTGTCGAGTGCGGTCTAACCTTTATAAGCATGAGTTCATTGACAAAAGATTTCAGCTTATTTTAAGTCGATCTTTTGAGTCTTAACATCGATGCTGCGATGTTTCAAATGCTTCAACGTCGATGTTTTTCTACTTACATCGATGTTTTGCCAACATCGCCCATCTCTACATTGTTTTGTTTTTTTCTCACATTAAACATACACTCACATTCAATTTCAAAATCCAGAATGGAGTGTTAACTTGGTCTATTGGAATCCAGGATAAGATAGTTGTTCCGGATTACCAATCGAAAATGCCATTAAAAAGCATTTTAAGCGTTTTTATTTGTCATTTTTCAACCAACGGACGGGGTAGCTGTTTCAGATTTTTTTTTATTTTTATTTTTTAAGCTCTAAAAGAATTTCAACTAGTCGATTATGGACATTTGTAATTTTGGGGAAAAGTAAAATTGCATGACTCAAGTGCGGCAAGCTTAAGAAAATTTTACCAATACAAAACATGTTTTTAAAAAATACAACTATCACCAGACTAAGACAAAATGAAGTAAAAAAGTTTCACTCTATTTAAAAAGTACAAAAATCTGAAATTATAATTAATTGACTTATAATACATTAATGGTAAACAAAAACAACAACAATAATTTACTTTTTCCAAACAAAAATTGTATAGAAAAAATAAAAGCACGGTTCCATCACATTGTAAGTGTAAATGTTTGTTTGTAAATTCATAAGGCCGCGACTCCATTAGAAATATTTATTTCGGCCATTATTGCAGGCACTACTTCTAAAAATTTATACTTCTTTGCTATGTGGGCAAACATAAATCGTAAATTTCATTTTCTCCAAGAAGCGCTAATCCCTTTATGTACTTTAGAATAGGTATAATCTGTTTTTGAAATGAATTATTAAAATTTAACATGAATAAGCAAATTATGAACAAGATTAAATGTTTTGTGAGAAATGTGTGAACGATTAATATGGGATGTCATGAAACGTCAAATTTTATTTCTTTTGAGAAGACAAGAAATAAATACAAATTCGTATGTCGAAAAATCAAAAAAATCCAGACATAAAGGGCCTCCACAAGAAATATTGACTACATGACACATATCTTGCAATCATTTAATTCAAGTGGAGGCTTAGGGTAATATATACATAATAGTTACATGAATACTTACTGTGAGATAATACATATAAAAAGTGTACGATTACTTCACTTGATTTGACATTTTTCAATAAGCTGTTATTTTACAATTAAATACAAATGAAAATAGTTTATTTTGAAAACAAAAAATGACAATTGACAGATAAGAGCAAAAATCATAATCGTGAAGTGAGATGCAGTTCATTGAGTGGATGCATTCAGTCTTGAAATGATTTTGCACTTCAGATGGTTGTGTTCACAGAGAATGTTTATAAGCATATTTTTATACAGTACATATCTATTATTTATTTATTTATTGAAATAATTTACAAATTGAATTTATACTAGGTGCTATTTTCGATTGAAGGTTTTTGAGTTTTTACTTAAGAAGTTTTTTGTATAGAAGGAACAAATAGCATTGATGTCCTTGCTATAAGCAAAAAATTGCGTAAAACTCAATAACTCATAATAGAAATGAATCTACTCTCATAATTCCTGCAAAATAAAAATTTGGATATGACAATTAAAATTTGCTTTATTTCCATATTTGTCAACCATACGAATAATATAAATGTATAGCGGGCCCTCTCACTATTTAATGCAATTTTTTTTAACTACTCTATGAATTTATAAATATGTTTTTTTTTTTTATTTTCCTTATTACGTATTATCGTATTATCGTATTATCGTTTAATAAAATTCACACCCACGAAAAATTTCCGAGGCAATTTGTATTGCAATTCCCTTGCGTCATATTAAAAAAATCTATTAATCCTTTCTTTTTAATTTCTAAACGCGCTAGGATACAATTTTCTTATTCAACATAACCTTATGAATAAAATTTCCTCACATTGTAACTTTACGCAGCGTACAAAATACATTTATGAATAAGACTGTTATTTTTTAAAATAAGGTTGTACCTAAAGGAGGTTACAATCAAAACTATGTCAAAAATTCAATTTGTTAGAATAATAAACTCATAAATGATTGCGATATTTTTATTCACTTTGTACAAAATTGAACTTGATAATTAGTATACATAAATGCTTAAAAAAAGAAAATTATTAAAAATAGTGCGACATTAATTTAACATAAATGCTTAACCAACAAGAAATCAAATATTTTCTTTTATTTTATTTTATTGATTTTTTTTTTCAATAAAATAATCATAATGGGATAAAAATTCTTTAAATAATAAATTGAAATACACGTTTGACACCATTGTAAGATTCAATTCAAAATTCTTAATAGAAACAGCAAAATTTTGTAGGCGACTAATATATTGTTTAAAGTTAAACTGTTTGGGTTCTGAAAACGAAGTTTAGACGTGAAATAAAACACGCATTGCTGGGTCGATTCCAGAATGAATCGTTCTTTATTCTTCTCTTCGCTTGTACCGAAAACTTACATCTAAGGAAATTATATATGTATGGGTATAACAATAGTAATGAAGGGAGTTATGTATGTGTATAACAATAATAGCATAACGAATATTGCACTGGTTGGTTGATCAGTGATGCCACTGGGCCTACATAATTACTACAATTTATATTTAATTTAAAATATTTTTACTTAATTCTTATACATATAATCAAAATATCCTAATTTTTTTGGAAAAAAATTATTGGTATGACAATTTTAACCATAGTAAAATATAAATTTAAAAACAATCAATTTCGAGAAAATGATTTTTTCCAATAATCCAAAATTAAAATATTTTTCGAAAATTTTATTTCGCAGTATTGCTTACACTTTGAAGTATCTCATGTAAAAAAAAGCATGTGCGTCTCAGGACGCCCGAGAGAAGGGATAACTTAAACTATATAGTATAATCTGTTTAATTTGATTAATTTAAAATGTTCTCCATATGCGTTTTCACTCTGGGAAGCTAGACAGACTTTCGCCGTAACGCGTTACGTAACAAAGCGGTTTACGCTCATATAAAAAGTTATCACTTCAAAATGCTGATCGAAATACGTAATGCTTTTAATAAGAAAGTCAAAAATAAAAATAACGACTCATGGTACGTACCGTTTACAATATTATAGGTAGAGTAAACATTTTTTTTTTATTAAAAAAAAATAATATTGTGGTCGATAATTTAACAAGTCGGAAACGTGTGCAATACAAATTCAGTTTTCTACACATCTATTCTAGTATTGTGTTTATTTTTTGCGCATCATAAATATACAGCCATATTCATAAACATATGTTAGACACTCAAAGAATTACGATAATAACGATAATACGAATAACGATCTACAGCCTAAATGTCTGAATCGATTTTCTTCAAACTTGGTCTTAAGCATTTTAGGCGAGTACCTCAAATGGACTCCTAAGTGTTTTTTAGCTCCAAGCATATCGGTACCTGCCTTAAAATCTTGTCAACCATCTTAAATATCTCTAAAACGGCTCTAACGATTTTGATAAAAAATAATGGTTACATAATGTTTTATTAACGGAACTCCCGTACAACTTTTTTTTTGATTTTCGAATTTCTCTTAAATTCCTTGACCGATTTCGATCAAAGTCCTTCGAATTCCAAATAATACTATGTATCAAAATTTTCGAAAATTAATATTTAGGGTTTAAATAAAAAAACATTTTTTTTTTTTTGGAAAATTCAATATTTCGAAAACGGGTAGGCGATTTTTTTTTTGAAAATATGTTTTAAGATTTAATAATATGATATACTTAAAATTGCCATACCAATTTTTTTTATGACTTACCAGTTCAATAATAAAAAAATAAAATAGCGCAAGGCCGGTTCTCTTCCTCCGTAATTAATACTGTAATAGTCCGGTCAATTTAGACATAAAAATAGTTGTCAAATAACAAAAATTCCCGGAAAGCCATAAATTGGTGGAGAGCTGGGGTTTACCATTACAAATTAAGTTTTAAAAACCCGCATCGATTCTATGTGTGCTACAAAAGTTATTCGGGGTCAAAGGTCAAAATGTGAGGTTTTTAGGATTTTTCTCGAAAACGGTAAGTTTTCTAAAAAAAAAAACTCAAACCCAAAAAAAGGCCCAATTATTCACTTGTAATAAATATAAAAAAGCGAAATTTATAACATTTGTAGTTAATTTCCTATTTTTAAATTTTATGATTTTTAAAATAAAATAAAAAAACAGGGTTTTTATTAATTTAATTAAGGTTTTTTAAGAAAATTGTATTTAAAGGAAAAACCCCAAACAAAGATCTTAAAAAAGTTTGAACTTCTATTTCCTAGTCGCGTTAAATTATTAAGTAGAATAAGAAACACCTTATTGACCACAAACGATTAGAAAATTAAATAATAAAAACAAAACAAAATTTGTAGGTATTACATTTTAATTTTATTGAAATTTTAATGCATTTCGAACCATCTAAGGCTTATCATCAGCAATACACTAATTTAGCAAAAGAGCGAAGATAGAAAGGAAAGTAACAATCAAAGCATTAACAAGGAAATAGATGAAAGCTTTTCATTTTTGAAAACAATTAGAGTAAAAGAGAACATTAAACAAAGTTGAACAGAGATGACATCGGTGGTTTGTGACGTGTGTAATAAGCTTTACATTTTCCAGGCTTACGTTGAAATGCTTGTTGGTTAGGACGTATGCAGCGAAGGAGGATTTTTCGGGTCTGTTGAACTTGATGTGATTCGAGTGTCCATTGTCACGGCACCAATGCTCCGCTTTGTCTGTCCGATGTTAACGGAGTTACATTTAATTTCATATATTCCAGATTTGTTAATAACTGTGGATTTGTCTTTGGTTGAACCTAGCATATTTTTTATTTTAACATTACTCGAGAAAAGTTATCGGTGGGAAATACTTCATGGAAGCTCTTTCTGGGTTGTTGTTTTCTTGAAGTTTTTTGTTTTGTCTGTATAAAGTAGTTAATTCAGATTTTTTAAGTTTTTTGGTGTGTTTGTTTATAAGATGGTCTATTACAGATGGGTTGTATCCATTGATATTGCTGCCATTCCACTAAATTTATAAAATCTAAATTATTAACATCTTCCTCTACTATTTGTTATTTTTTTTTAATTTTGTAACAATACTAGTTCACAAGTTCACAAAAAATTAATAACAAAATATTTTGCATTTGACCTTCGACAGAAAAGACTTTACATGTATGTGTGCATTCAGAACAAATCTGCCAACCAATCAGAGATCAGACCTTCGGTGTTGGGATTTGATCTAGATTTGCTCTTTTTGTTGGAATGAAGCTCTGAAAATTCAAAAACATCCAATCTTTTGACAGAAAGAACCAATCTTCTCTGGAATGAAACTCGCTATAAAGCATTTACAAAACCAAATGTACCCTCTTTGCCCAAATATCCTCCAAGGTACCATATATAAAAATAAAAATAAAAACATACCGTTGAACTTTGAACTTTTAATTATAAACATACTAATATATTTCACTTTTAAACATTAAATAAACCCATAATCTCGAGCTATTTTTTAGTGTATTTTTTTAACAAAGTGTTAAATTAATAAATTTATTAATTCAATCACAAAATTTATTTGGAAATAACTATTATTTTTATTTTGTTCTTTAATCTGTTAACGCCTTAATTGTACATATTACATACAAACATACATATGTAGGTTTCTATGAATAAATTGGAAAACCTTTAAAATTATTGTACCTAAATTTTTTTTGTCTTACTTATAGATATGTATTTCTGGAGTCATCATGCAGTACGTCCATGTACAACATATTACATTAAAATCGGACAACAGTCAGCATTTGAGCATCGCGCATTGACGATAACATCTGGTAGAGTGATTTGTTGTGACAACGAAAAAACATGTTAAAAGTTCGATTGAATGGACGACAACGCGACGGACAGACAGTCTACCTGTGTTTTTGTCGATTGATTTAAAATCGTTTACTTAGCGTTGAAACGACCATTCGTGATATGTGACCTTTTTCGATGGCGGTGCAGCAACTGCGCTGGACTGCTTGGGCTTTTGCCTGGCGTGATTTATAATTCCGATTTTGGTCGATGATCCTTCGTTTTTTTTTGCAATTTATTGTTCCTTAGAGACTTAAAGTAAATAAATCTAAATGCTATAGAGGAATGTGCTTATACAATATGATCACATTGAACTTGATTTATTTATAATGAAATGCATTTTTTTTTGTTGTAGAGTTGAGGGTAGTTTTGTTCTTTGCACTTGCATCAATACTTTGTTGACATTGTCTAAAATTGTGGTAACTTTTAAATAATTACTCTTTGGAAATATCAAGTAGATAAAATCCATCTAGTGTATAGGTAGGTACATATATTATATTTGAATTTACAAAATTCGTACATTCTACCATTAAAATGTTGTAAGGTTAAAACAATAATTCTGTAATAGTATTGGAGAGATGCCTACTTTTTTTTCCGTGGGTAGATTCAAGAGGCTCTATGAGGACCGAAAATTGCGTGCTCATAGGAGTGTGAGATTCTTACTGCACTAAAAACACCTCCAACTCCCTATTGCAACTAAGTTGAAACTTATCTAGCAATTTATTTTTAACGAATTTAATTAACGTGTTGCAGTTAACTATCTGGTGATTTATTTTAAAGCGAATTCTCGTTTAGTGCACCACATCGGAAGACTAGATCCTTAGCAGGCGGTGTACCAAATTCGTCTCATCGATAATTTCGATTATAGTACTATTATATTGTAATAGCCGTTTTATATGATTTCGCGCAAATTTTATTATTTCATCGCGAACCGTGGGATTCCCGAGATCTCGTTTCTAATGTACCAAGGTGCTCCTACAAACGATCTTAGCAGTTTATTTTCATATGCTTGTAAGGTATTTAAATTAGAATCTCGCGTACAACCCCAGATTTTTATACCGTAAGTCCAGACAGGCTTAAGCACCTGCCTGTACAAAATTAGATTGTTTTCGATACTGAGCTTAGTATGTTTCCCAAGGAACCAGTACATTATCTCTGAGATTATTACTTAACTCTTCGCATTTCTTTTTAGCATGCGGTTTCCATTTTAATTTCACGTCTAGAGTCATTGCGAGATATTGGGGGCGTTCTGTGGCACATAGCGTTGCTGTGCAATACGTTCGTTGTTGTTGTAATACGTGTTAAAAAACACACCATTAACAGCTGACGACCATGAAAACGAACAAAACATATGATTTTCAAATCGAAGCCAAGTTAGCGCTAAATTTCTGGTATACTTAGGTATCGTAGTGCACATCTGACTACGAAATCAGATGTCTTTTAAATTATTTTTTTTTTTTGTATAATCTATACGCGCTCAAGGGATTATACTACCCTTTAAATGTTTCAACACAGCTCGGTCGTGAGGGTGAGGTTAAGGAAGAGAAAGAATGATAGGAAAGATGTGTGGCGCGATATTCGGAGACTGTAGGTGGTTGTTATCTCAGATTTTATCTCCAGGGATAGCGGCTGAACTAATGCGGAGAAATTTCCGTGTCTAATTTATCTATTTCCCTTATAATTCGCATTCATTTTTTTATTCTTTGTCATATTTTATCGGTATACTAGTTATACTCAATCACATCTTGTTGTAATGAGTAACCCAGCAACTCATTGTATGACATTTACTTTAAAATTGGTTTTTAATGGAAAAATAAGAAGACATAGACTACGGCAGGGATACAGATTCGATCATAAGGTTGACAGGCGAACACACAATTATCGCGCCACGGCCACCCGTGAACTTTAATTACGTGACTAATACACCATCTTCTTCTTTTAAAACATTTGTTGTCTTACTTCCTAAAATTTATATTTTATCCAACAAATGTATGCTTAATTCACTTTGAGCTAAAACGTAATCGTAAACAATTAGTTTTTTCTCTGTTTTGAGTTTTGACAGAAATGGTTACCTATTGGGTTTATACGTTCACAAACGCACAGAATATTTTATAAAGATAAGAACAAAATGACTTCGTACACCGCACAGGTCCCCTCTATTTATGGTTTACCTAAAATACACAAAAAGAATATCCCTCTCCGACCAATTTCATCATCAACAAAAATTACCTTGTTATGAATTGGCAAAATTTGTAGGTAAGATCTTACAGTCTGCGACAAAGAATTCAGTCTACTCTGTTAAAGATTCCTTCGAGTTTGTGGAAAAAATTAGGAATGTCAAATTATTGGAAAACGATGTGTTAGTTTCATTTGATGTAGTATCTCTTTTTACTAATATTCCGATACAAATCGCCACAAATATTGTTAAGAAGAAATGGGAAACTATTAAACTGAATACCTAAGGTACTAACGCAAAACAAATTTCTTGATATTCTTGACTTCTGCCTCAAGGAAAATAATTTCCTGTAGTATAAGGACACTATGTACAAGCAAATTCATGGCATGCCAATGGGTAACCCATTATCCCCGACAATTGCGGATTTAGTTTTGGATTATCTTTTTGATGAATAAATCTCAAAAATTGAAAAACCCCGTTTTCTATCCAAATATGTTGACGATATTTTTGCGATAGTAGATCACCGCCAAATCGACGAAACACTAAAAGTCCTCAACAAATGTCACCACAAAATCCAGATTACCATCGATAAGGAAAAAAAACAACGCCACAGCATACTTAGACGTCAAAATTCACCGGCAAAACAAAAAACTCCTACTCAACTGGCATCAAAAATCATCAGCATCAGGAGACTCGTCAACTTTCGGTCATCAACACAACTTCGAACCTGATACACAAAGTCTTCACCTTGAGTGACAAGCAACTTCACCCAGAAAATGAGAAAATCGTCACCAAAATTCTCAAAGGAAATGGATATCCAGAGCAACTCAATAGGAGCTTAATACTTCGGCAAAAATACTCAACAAATAAAAAAGGTATCTACAAAAGTATGGTGTATGTTCCCAAACTTGCCGAAAGCTTCAAGGAAATTATTTCCAAGAAAACAAACGCAATTCAAATGGCATATAAATCACATAACACCCTAGCACCTCTTTTTACGCATTTAAAGGTCAAAACTGATAAAGAAAAATATACTGATGTGATTTACAAAATCAATTGTCTGGGAAACAAAGATGAGGCGTGTGACCTTTGTTATGTAGGAACAACAAAACAATTCTTAAAGCAAAGAATGGCGAATCACAAATCCGACCTTAACCGTGACATCGCGGACAAAACAGCACTTGCCACACACAGTATTGAAAAAGGCCAAAAGGCCACACGCCGGATTTCGATGGCGTGAAAATTCTGCAAAGGGAAAGCCACATTTCAAAACGCTACACTCTGGAAACCCTTCATATTTTCAACACCGCCAACACATTGAATAGGAAACAGGACACTCACAATATATCTCTCTCGCTTCCTCCAAAAACGCGAAATAACAAATGTTTTTTGACAAAACTTCACCAACCGAAGTGCTTTTAATTTATTTATTCGTTTTTTATTTATAAATTTTAATTTATATTTCTTCGTTTTTGTGTTTTTTTTTCAATGTAATTGTATATTTTAACGTAAGTCATTAACCATAATAATTGCTGTTGTGTATTTTATTTATATACATGTTATCTTTAATTGTGCTTATATACTTTTTTGAATAAAGATCCCCTGAGGAAGACAGCAATCCCTGTCGAAACGTTGGGAACAAATCAATGCAACTTTGTTTCATTGCCAATTCCAGTGACCAAAAAAGCCGAAGGAAGAGGGTAATCTCATCAACCTATAAACAAGAATATTTTTCAGCAATGTATCAGAAAACTGTTCGACACCGAACGCCCCCATTTTGCTTCATTAGCAAATAAAAGCTTGCGACACGTCTAGGAAGAACCATCGAACAAATTTTCTTTTCTTCAAGAGTTTTTTTTTAATAATGTCAGTGATCATTGGTCAATTGTCGAGTTCTTGCTTCTAAATCCGAACTGATGTTAGGTATTAGGCACTTTTCTTCTATTATTGGCTGCAGCCGCAGAAGTAATATTCTTTCAAAGACTTTCGATATTACGGGCAGAAACGAAATTGGTCTATAAGATTTCTTATCATGTGATGGTTTTCCTGGTTTGAGAACCATTATAACTTCCGCAACTTTCCATTGGCTCGGAACGTACTTAAGCCTTAGAGTGGCATTTATTATATATAAAAGATTAATTAACCCTTTGCGAGGAAGCATTTCAAGAACTTCGACCGTAATGAGGTCATATCCAGGAGCTTTCTTATTTCTCTACTTAACTCGGCAAGGGTAACATTTCTTGTTATGTAATTTTCGGTTGAGTTAGAACTTATATTTAAATTTGCGTTGAGCCCTTGCCCATCAAAAGGTTTAAATATGCTCTCCAGGTAATTCGCGAAAATGTTTGTTTTCCCTTTGTCGCTTTTTGCACATTCCTTTTGATCATTGTTAATAGGAGGCGCTGAGAGCTTTGTTTTCTTCGTTACTTTGACAGCATTCTACAGTGAGTAGTTGGATTGTTTTCCTACTGTCAAGCTTTCAAGATAATTTTCAACTTCAGAATTTTTGAATTCGGCTATCGGCTTTTTAAGTAAATTACACAAGCGCCTACTGTGATATGCAAATCATAAGCATAAGGTTGCGACTAATTACATATGAGAGGCAACGAATTAACCAATATTCGTCTTTTCTTATCATTGACACATTGATTTCTTATTCATCACGACTGACGTTTAATAAATTAATAAGCTTTGATTTCAATATTACTCGTCCTTGAACAATTTACTCGTTGAGTGTGAATGGTATGAGGAATGCATCGTTTCCATTATCGTCTAATCAGTTGAATGTTGTACCAGATCAATACTGGTTGAAGAAACATACAATCAATCGCTAAAATTCTGCATATCCGTACGAAGCATAGCCCGTGGGATAGAAAATGTACATACTTTTTAAAATAAACAGATATCATGTCAATTAATAACCTGCGAATAAGTTTATAAACTGTGAAAGTATTGTCTTACAGATTTTACAATATATTACAATTATTTTGTATAGAATTCCCACTCTATACAAAAATAAATCCTTCACATTTATGGACAATCCTCCAGAGACGTGAGAAATATATTGTTCTGTGGTTTTTTTCCGATGAATTCTTCCACAAATCTCATGTTGACAAGCTCGAACATTCCAGACACACTTATCGGAAACAAGTTGTAAGAATCTAAAACATATTTTTTTCCCCGATTTCCGTCATCAAATAAGACTCAGCCATCACACATATCTATACTCGTATTCAAAGGGATTTCCTTTTTTCTGAACGCTAAACTATTCCTTGAATACAGGCTGAGACAGTACCTACCTACCTACCAATTCACTTTATATTGCGGATCATGTTATCATGGCAACACACACGAATGACATTGACATTGAACTTTTGTTCGTCTCTTATTGCCGTGTCTATCAAAAAGAAGAGACTTGCTTTTTGTTAACGTTGTTGTTAAAAAAACACCAACAACAAAAATACAAAAAAAACACACAACCCGTTGGCGGATAGGATGGTAGCAGAGAAGTCCTTTAACAGAAACACTCGGTGTCGTGTCGTGTATGTAGTGTCGAGTGTCAGTAAAAGTGCATTCGAGTGGATGATGCAGTAATAGTCCGAATAGGGAATACAAGTTGAACAAACTTGACATGCGTTTGAAGTGGAAAGGATATAAAGAGCATTTTAATGAACCCCTTCGACTTAAACAAGATTTATTAATGTTATGTGTGATTATACGGTAGACCATAGTGTGCACATACCTAAGCGTCACATCTAGGAGATTTTACGTAAAACAGGAAATCTTTATAACGAGAGCACATTTTGCAGAATTAAGCATATTTATTTAATCTCATCTAATGCATGGGCGTAGTAAAATAAAGTTTTTATGTATACCTAATTGAATTCTGTATGGCTAACTTTAAAATATATTATTCTCGGTTCAACTTATCATTACAACATCTTTTTTTTTCTAGTGAGTGTGATTGTGTTAAGGATGTTTAGACTACTCTTATAAAGAGTAAACTAGTCAGTTTTTTTAATAACGTAAAATTTTCTTAAAGTTCAAATTTTATAAACGATAGCTGCCCTAATCCGTGTTTTTGATTTTCGACTTTTTCATTATTCGCTTAATGAATTTCTATCAAAATTCTTACGTCGAAGGTACTTCAAATGCTAAATACTATCACTGGCTTATTAACCACTAGGCTCGTGAGGCTCGAGCCAAAGGCGGCAACTTGTAGGGGGCGGCAAATTTTGTATTATATTTTATTTTAATCTAGAAAAAAATATTACGCAAAAAACAAAGAAAAAGATTAATGTAATTCAAATGGGGTACTCATCATTTTTGGTATCTGAAAATACGAAACTTAAATCTGATTTTAAATATGATCGGACACGAAATTTGAACTTACCTATGGGCCTTAAAATTGTTAAAAAAACTGCGTACTACTTAAGATATTTTTTTATATAGTGAAAAAAGTCACTTAAACTGGTTCCCATTTTAAAAACTTACGTTCTTCGTTGAAATATAAGGGAAAATATATCTTCGTCATACAAGTATAGTAAACACTTAGTAATGCAATTTTGCTTACAAAAATTCGACCAAATTTATTAATAACAATGACATGTGACATATTTCGAAAATACTACCGCCGCATTCAAATTCTTCACCCCCTAAAAGACAACCGTGTTCCATAAATTTTCGATGTTAGCCCATTCAAATACGATCCTTGCATATTATTAAAAAAAGGGGGCGGTAGGCACTGAGCGGGAAGGTTAATACGCCACTGAATAATATTGCTTACCAACATTTTTGATTTGAATTTTTGAAGAAAAAAAAATTCAAAATTCAATATTTCGGAAACGGGTAGAAAATGTTTCTAAATTTAATTTTTAAAATTTAGATCGCTAAATATGTACTTACAATTGACATCAAATGTTTTTTTAGAAAAAAAATTAATGAAGAAATGTTGTATATAAACATGAAAACATTACTAAATAAATTGCACGCCTGAATCACACGTACTTGATCTTTGCACAATATTCTTAGTAGAAATGGTTTAATATATTTTAAGTAGTTTTTTTTTTAATAAATGTTTATATACAAAATTACTTAATTTTTTTTAATAATATAAGCTTAAAAACATGATTTCGAAATATCCGTTTTCGAAATTTAAAAAAAAAAATTTTTTTTTTCCAAAAATTCAAAAATATTGGTGTGCGGTTGTAATTACAGTTCGAAGGACATTCTTTACAAACATTTTGATCGAAGTCCGCACGATCCCTTGAGCCGCTTATGAGAATATCCAAAATAAATAAAATGTACTACTAGATCGCACGAACTTGCTCTTATGTTCGATCACATCTTATACAAAAGATTTCTATTACAAAAATGAAGTTTTACGTAGAAAATGTTGAGTGTTTTCTTTAACTTCTATTTATTATTATTCATAAATATGTGTATCTATAATAATTAAAAAAACAATAGCTCCATGGAACAACATACATACATGCAGAAATCAATAAAATATTGTGTATGAATTTCAAATGCATGTTTTTATTTTCGTGGTTTAAATTTATAATTTTTTTGTATTTTCTTTTCCTTGAGTTTTTGTTTTCTTTTATTTCTATTGTGAGTTTTCGTATTCGAAAATATATTCGCTATCGAAAAAATAGTAACCATCGCATTCTCAGTTGACGGCATTGAATACGATTTCCAACCATGAAAGTCGAAATGGTGTACACAGGAATTCTCGTTACTCCAATGATCCTCCAAATCAGTCACTTTGTTTCTTAAGCGATTGCAAATGTATCCGCCCAAGTTCTCTAAACCAACGCAATTTGTCAACCAATTCCCTTTTCATTTTTATCTGTATGTGCTTTAACCGTTTTGTTGATGGTTTCTGGTCCTGCCATTGGGATGATTGGGAGAGGAGAGAATTTCGGATGACTGATTTAGAAATATTAAAATCTAAAATATTAGAGCTGTTGGAATTTCGCAGCATATGAGATATGGGATTATAATAGCTATATAGTTAGTTCGGTAAAATGGAATACGGAAAAGGGGTACTGACCTAACATTGTGTGAGTTGGTATTAAAGGATATCAGACCTAATAGAGCAGAACAGTCATTATTACCCATCAATATGTCGTGAATAAAAACTACTTCTGCGGTTTCGCGTCGTTTTTTAAGGGAGGAAGTATCGGTAGTTATCTTCCTACGGAAGTTTACGAAGGGCAAACCGAATGAACGTACGTTGGACAGCTTCTATCCATTTTATTTGGGTAATTTGATATGGGGACCAAACCTGGGACGCATTTTCTAGGATAGGTCGGGCAAGTGAAATAAAAAGAGGTTTGGTAATGTACTGGTCAGAGAATTCTTTTGACCATCATTTGATAAAGATAAGTGTCGAATTAGCTTAATTTATAATGTTGACAATGTGACATCGAAAGTTAAACTCTTTATTACAAATTACTCCTAAATCACTATAGGAATCTTATAATTAGGGTACAGGATCACCATTTATACGATAGTTTCTTGGAGGAGAAGGGAGCCGTTAACATGAGAAAATCAAGCAGTGGCATTTGCTTACATTGAGCTCTAGTAGGTTTTTTTTGGCACCATAGGTAAGAACAAATATATGCAGCAGTTGAAATCCGTTTAAAGATTTTCATATCATCCGCATAAATTGATAAGACACAGTCAATGACTTGAGCAATATCGTTGATTGCTAAGATGAAAAGCATTGGTCCAAGATGGCATCCCTGTGGTACTTCTGCAGGCGCCTTGAAAGGGAGGGAAAGAGTTGATCTAAGACGGACGACATATTTTCTATCGGTCAAATGTGAATTCAACCACAACATAAAGAGTGGAGAAAAACTCATGGAATTTAATTTGATCATATTATGTGACATTTTGTCGATGACTTTACTAAAGTCGGAAGCAATCACATCGACTCCATATCCATCGACCAATGTGTATAAATCATGGGAAACAAATTCAACTAGATTCGTTGTTGTTGATCTATCCGATACAAAACCATGTTGTACGTGGGAAGGAAAGGGTTTCGTATAAAATGCTTTCGAACATTACGAATGCATGATATTCTAGCTATAGGGCGATAATTTGACACATTAGTTTTTGTGAATAGGAACTATGTAAGAAAATTTCCATGATTGAGGAAACGTGCCTTGCAAGATAGATTGTTTAAAAAGGTCAGTCAATGGCTGAATAAAGGCGTTTATGCATTTTTTTAAGATGATTGCTAATACACCATCTGGTTTGAAGAGAATTCTTTAAGTAGTGGAAATATTGGGCATCAAGGTCTATGTCAAAATTAGTAAACGATTGCTTGAAAAAGTTAACAAAGAAATTGGTTATTTGGGTCGGATCAGAAGAATAATTCCTATTATATGTTAGGGAGGATGGGTAGACATCGGATTTCCTTTTAATATTAATGAATTCAAATATCCATTTAGGATTCAGTTTAATCGAGGATTGCATACGAGTTATGTAATCATTGTATAGACGGTCGCATAGGATAGAAAATTCTGTTGAAAACATGCGAAGCCGCACGATAACAAATTGCTGCCATAAAATTTTCAATGAAATCTTTGCTTACCCATTTTATATTAGGTATTATTTAAAAAATCGTCCTTGGCGAAATGCAAACTGCTAATTCTTCCAGTTTGGGTATTTATTGTATCCTTTCTCTTACAAAAGGAAATTCATTCTGTTAATAAACCAAAATTTCGTTTTTGAAATGATCGGAAACTTGTTGAACGGTGTAGATTTTTTTCGAATGTTCAAGCAACGAACAAACTGATTTTTCTTTTTTCTATTTTAATTTAAAAAATTAATTTTACAGAATAAAATCTTTGGTCAATTAAATATTTATGGTAACTGATCGCAGAATTGATCAGCATAAACGATCAATATTAACAAATGGAGTGAAATATTATAAATATCAAAGTCTATGTAGTGGGCTCGTGTGACGTCACGTAATTTTGAGAGCCAACCCCCAATATGCACAATGCGTTATCTTCTTTAGTTGCATCATGATTCATTAAATTATGGGCGTATTTTTGTTAGAAAAATTAGTAAAAAAAAAAAACATCAGAAGTGATACATGTCCGTTTCACTTTAAACAAACAATAAACTCTAAGAGCTTCAACCATTTCCCTTCTTAGATGAAATAAATGATACGGACCTCACCCAATTTTATACATTTTATGTTTTTACAAAATGTTTTTATCATATTTGATTATACTGAAAACCAAAATAAAATCCTGTTATTTATATTGACTTTTGTTCCATGTTGTAGGTATGTGTACACCAACAGAAGAACAAAACAACCACCATCCAGCATCCAGCATCCTCACATATTTCTGCCTGCATTAGGTGTAGGCTCGTCCATGTTCGTTTGTTATCCGTCAGACCATATAAGTTCAGCATCATTGGTCAATTTGCAGAATGCTCAACGACGAACGTCGTGTGCAGGCCTTACTTTACAGCTCATACCAAACTATCGCACAAGACTTTTTTACCCTCATAAAATAAACAATGTGTTTATAGTTTGTGCCTGGCTCACTTCTTGCTCTTGCTGCACGGCCGGTCGGCCGTCCTGATTGGCAATACTCTTCATTTGGCTTTATACTACGTGCAAATAGATTTTGGATGAAAATCCTTGCGGCAGATTCGATTAAGCTACCATAATGTGAATCAATTTTGTTTGTGGAACACGTATTTCAATTAACTCAAAATAGGTATTGGTATTGCACTTTTATTCAAGCCTCGATAATGCGGAGGCACATCTTTGGACATATGCTATCAATAACTGAAATCACTGCGCGTTCGATATATTGAACAAGAAATAATCTTCATTATTTTAGTCGCAATCCTAAGTCCGAAGCGAAAAACAAGCGGGATCGATTGTGATATGTGCTCAGGGATCCCCAAGGCATTACGCGTGAGCGCAATTGTTATGGATGGAATCATACTGTATTGAATCCGGTGCAAAAGGGCCATTCCATCATTCCAAGTGGAGACTGTTATCGAAATTGAAATCTCATTCGGCGAGGCAACATAATTATCTTTGGTTCTAAACAAGGATATCTCTTGTCAATCTCCGATTAAGCTCTTGACGTGTTTTCTCCAGGGAAAAATTGTTCACTTAACAGGTGGGTGCGATTGATAGCCATTGACATTGACGTTCGTAGTCTGACTCGAACAGTTTGAATGACTTGAAATGATCAGTCAGTTAGACAGTCAGTCATATTATTTCCAGTTGACAGTAGATTCGCTTTGGTTTAACTTGGGCACCCTTGGGAATATTTCACTCACTCACTGACCGAAGCGGAATCTTTTAAAGATCTTGATGATGCGTGTGTGCGCGAAAAGAAACACTTTAAGATTTATGAAATTCAATCAACCAAGACTAACTTACATCGTTGCTGACTTTGGAATGCGATGCAATAGTACCTATTGATATATCCTCCGGAAAAAAAAATTGGAATATTAAAAATGAGTTTGCTTATTAAAATAATCTGATCACAGCAGATAAGTGATCATTTCACTACTATTTAATTGTTGCTCATGTTTTATGGTCCTTAGGAGCAGATTTAAGGCAGGGCCCAGTCCATAATGGTGAGTGTTGGGTATGTGCATGTTTCAGGTGACAAAGACAAAAATTGAAAGTAGCTAGCAACCTATTTGAAAATGATGTAGAATAAAGAACTTATGGTCCTTGGCTGAAGCCTTATATTAGAATTTGCTCTGTTTTTGGACATAGTGGTATTTGGCTGACAGAGAACTGATGAGCTGTCAAGCTGCCTTACGCTGTATTCATCACGGAAGTCGAACAAGAATACTCATAAAAAATTCAACTTAAAATTAAATTTTTTCGATTCTTGCTCGATGATATTGGGCACAATCTACGATACTGGCATAACATAAAATGAATCGGAGTGTGCAGAGTTGGCGATGAAGAGACACATGA
Source organism: Philhelius pedissequus (assembly GCA_910595825.1). Lineage (NCBI taxonomy): Eukaryota > Metazoa > Arthropoda > Insecta > Diptera > Syrphidae > Philhelius > Philhelius pedissequus. The sequence continues at coordinate 36,335,172 of OU343163.1, forward strand.
GCATACTTCATATTTCATATGCCATTAGTCATTAGTCATTAGTCATTAGTCATTAGTCATATGCCATATACTTACTTACTTACTTAGGTGGCGGTACAGTTCGGGGCGAACCTGGGCCTCAACCAACATGCCTCCCCAGCTAGCTCTGTTTTTGGCTAGCTGCCTCCAGTTAAGCACTCCAAGTTGGTTGAGGTCATCTTCCACTTGAGCGCGCCACCTTAGGCGAGGTCTTCCTTGACGGCATCTTCCCTCTGGGTTGGAATCGAAGATCCTGCGAGTCGGAGCATTGATGTACATACGCTCTACATGACCTAGCCATCTTAAACGTGATATACGTATTTTTAGTTCGTGGTTGAACCTTCTCCTTCAAAGCCCGTTAACGCAGATAGGGCCGAAAATCTTGCGAAGAACCTTACGCTCGAAATGAGTAAGGATATCTTCATCCGCTTTCGATAGAGTCAATGTCTCCGCGCCATAGAGCAGGACTGTGATGATTAGAGTCTTATAAAGAGTCTCCTTTGTTTTTCGAGAGAGGGCTTTACTATCCAATTGCCTTCCTAGCCCATAGGAACAGCTTAAGCTGAACTTAAATAATTCAGTTCATCATAAACAGTTATATATTCAAGTTGATTTACTTAAAAACTGATTGTAATAATTCTAAATCATTTAACTTTTTAAAGACTAATTTCATTGAACTTGATAATTACCTTAGAAACGTAGACTGGAATACTGAATTTTTAAATTTCAATTGGGTTTCCTAATTCTATGAATTTCAAAGATGAATAATCGACTGAAATTAATGTAACTCTAGAGCTTTCCGTGCAGTTTTTTAAATACCCTAACTTGTAAGGAAATATTTCCATTTCTTCTATTAGCGGCATAAGGTGGATATAGTGTCATGGAAAATTTTCAGCGACAAAAATCGTTCATTAAAGTTCCCCAATTTTTATTGCTTACTTTTCGTTTTCTTACTTTATACAGGTGTTTCCCTCAATATGCTGGAAGAGAGTAGGGCAGCCATGGTCCCTCAGCCATCGGTACGCTCTCTCAGTATCGCTAGAAAACAAAGACGAACCTTAGCGTAAAAGTGGTTGATTGATCCACTAACTTGTCATAGACAGACGTGCGGTTTCTAGACAAATTGAAATGGCGAAAGTGCAGTTGACATTTGGTCTCTGAACGCAAGAAGTTACTCAGATTGAGAATGGCCGAGCGCCCAACATATCTAATTCACGTTTGTAAAAGATGGAACGTTAAACGCAGTTCCCCAATATTCCACAAATATGCGCCAAAAGCCCAACGACTTAGTAAATTTTCATGAAGTAGGCACATACTGCCAATCTTTTCTTTAATCGTTTTTTTTTTTAATATATCGGAACTTTTCACCAAAAATTTCATAGTACATTTTTATTTCGGAGGGGACAACTAAAAGTGAATATCTCGAGTTTATTTTTAGTTTTTGAAAACTTTTCTTATCGTATTCGAAATATTAGGTTTCTGGCTGAATGCATTCATATAATTCGCCGCTCCTGAGAGTGAAACCAGCGGTGGCGAATTATAGATTACGAAGCAGAAATATGAGAGAGTGATGTGTGAGTAAGCAGGGCCGCTGGTTTTCAATATGGCTAGCTCTCTCTCCCGCCGAAGTGCGGATAGTAGCCCGATGAGAATGCAACCCAAAACGGAGGCTACTAATTGGCCGAGAACACTGGGAGCTGGAAAAAAGAAGAGTTTGTCCAGGCAGGCAAAAACTTGGACGAACACTTCTAGTTTGTTGAGAGAACAAAGAAGATCTAAAAGAAAATTTTGGTAACGAAAAGCAAAGTTTTTGAAAAAGAAAAAAAAAGAAAATCGAGGAGAAAAATTTTGTTTTGCGACTGAAAAATTGTTTTTCCTTACTGAAAAGTTTAGACAGGAGGAAAAAGTAGTTGGAGGAAAGAAACAAAAGGAAAACTGGCCAAGGAAAATTTGGCGAGACTTCCAGAGTTGGAAACGAGGAATTTAGAGGAGATTGGCAGTTTTGTAAAGCTAATTATAATTGGTGAAATATTTTGCATTCGATAGTTTTTTTTTGTACTTTAATTCAAATATAAAATTTCGTGTCGTTTGGGTTTTGCTTCGAGAAAATTCCGTAAAACGGAATCCGTGCCCCGTTTATAAGGCTTCTTTTGTTCTCTCGGGACCGAGCGATAACGGTCCATCTTATTTTACTTCCAACAACTGTGTTCTTTTGTGGTCGAAAAGATATTGGGTTTTTACCCTATTACATTACATTACATATTATACTACTCCGTAGATAAATCTACGAAGTAGATACACTGAAGCACTGGCAACGAGACCATTGGCTTTAAACATCACATACATTAATACAACAGAGAGAGACAGAGAAAGAAAAAACACACAATAGAAGTAACACATGTCAACAGCACCCTATACTTAAAGGTTTCCCAAACAGTAAAATTTACATTTAAAATTCCTATTCGGAATAATAAAATTCTTTTATTTTCAAAAATTCCACCGTCGGTTTCGCTCCGAAGGTTTGTAATTACATATCTCAAAAAAAATTGCTGGCGCCCTTTAATTTTTTCTTTGCATACGCCTCTGCGGCATTAAAAACATTGGCGCAAAATTTTAAACAACCCATTGTTAAGGGCTTAACATTTTACGAATTCGCAATTTCCTAAGTGCTTATTGATTGAATAACTATTTCAAATTTTTTAAACTTTTTCTAAACTAGTAAATTGCTAATTAAGCAGAAAGCTGAGCATTTGTAGGGTTTGAATTTTGATGAACACAATTATTATTGTTATGCGTTGTAAATTAATTATATGTTGATGGAAACCCAACATGTGCTCTTAAAAGGTATTAGTTATTTCTATTTTCATCATTTTAACTTCATTATTTGCAAACAAAAAAAAACAAAAAAAAACAAAAAAAATTGTGCACCAGCAGGACTCGAACTTGGGCACCCCGCGTGCAAAGCTGTTATACTATCAGATTCCATAATGGATTTAGCAAATTGCTAAAAGTTAAAGTAGCCATTCCGTGATTTAACCTTTAGTAAAATGTTAAACTCGTTTAAAATTAGCTCAAACATCTTTTGAGCTTAGTAAATTGCTAAAAGTGGCTTTAACATTTTACTAAATCGTTTAAAATTTTGCGCCATTTATTTTAAATTTTAATTAATCACACAATAAATTCGGCAATTAAATCCAATTGGTGAATCCACCCCTTAACTGATCTAGCTGTGGTGATAGCATTGTAAGTGCTATCTGTTGCACTTCTTCCAATTCGAACTTGGTTTCGTTTTCATATTCTCTTTGGTTTGACATCCGTCTTACAAAACAAATCATTCGCCGTGCTTTTAATCGTTTGTAAGTTGGTTGTGCAACGTCGCTTTTTTGTATTTTCTTTCAATTATTTTATTAATTATAAATTATTGTTCGAACCGCGAAGATAAAATGTAACAATAGGATCCATGCAGCTGATTTTTGCATATGTTTTAGAAGTTTTACAAAGCATTAAGCTAATTGCTAATCCGGGTACTGATGGCATTACTGCAATTGTTTTAAAATTGTGCTCAAATTCTCTTTGTCAACATTTCCTTATTATTTTCAACCTTTCCTTGTCTTCTGGGACGTTTTTGGATGAATGGAAATCTTCCTGCTTGATACCAATTTTCAAATCGGGTCCGTAAAATAATGTCGAAAATTATAGAGGAATTTGAAAATTATTTGCAATACCAAAACTTTTGGATAGCTTAATTAAAGTCAAACTTGATTTTCACATAAAAGAACATAAGCTACGTCCAACAGAGATTTCTTTCAGGAAGGTCAACCGACACTAATTTAACTTGTTTTTTTGTCTTTTGTGATTAAATGTATTGAAAATCAGAGCCAAGTTGATGCAGGTTATATTGTCTTCAGTAAGGATTTTGATTCAATATGTCACAATATTTTGCTCCGCAAGCTTGAAATATTCAGTATCCATTCAAACTTACTTCAATGGAATAGATCATTTTTAATTGAGAGAATACAAGAAATTAAAATTGATGAACTTACGTCAAGGCCTATTAAATGTACTTCAGGCGTTCCACAAGGCAGTCATCTTGGGACATTACTGTTTAATGATATCGCTAACCACATTACTTTTAGTCAATGTCTCATATATGCTGATGACCTCAAGTTATTTTTGAAAGTTACAAGCGACGCTGGCTGTCTTAAGCTTCAAATGGACTTAAATAGTTTATCTCATTGGTGTCAGCTAAATGGTCTAAATCTGAATGTAAAAAAATGTTTTGTTATTTAAATTTCTAAAAAACATTTTTTGTTCGATTTTCCATACTCTCTGAATTGTAGTCTTCTCCAGAGAACTGAAAAAGTAAAAGACTAGGGAGTTACTTTTGACTGTAAGTTTTCATTTGCTCCACATATCGATGCTATTGTCACCAAAGCGAACTCTATGTTAGGATTTATAAATAGGAATCCCTCTGAGCTCTCTGATCCCTACACCCTTGTTGCTCTGCTTACTTCTTTAGTTAGATCTAATTTCGAATATGCAGACGTCAGCTGGAACCCTCACCAAAAATTTTCGAAGAGATTTCAAGAAGTCCAGAATCGTTTTACAAGAGTTGTTTTCTATAAAATGCAATGGAATTTTTGTCCTAATTCTCTAGCCAGACAAAATCTTTTTGTCTTACAGATAATAAAACCTCGGAGAACTACTCATGATATGGTTTTCGTGCGTGATATTTTGTGTAACCACATTTAGTGTCCCATGTTGCTATCTTTACATAGATAGGAACTATAGGACAAGTTTTCCGTTTGGAAAAAAATCGAAACCTGGATTTTTATCAAACTTGGAATAACGATGACAGTGAACATGAAAAATGTAAGTCCCAGAATTCCGTCTATCTCTCTGTCCAAACTTAATTTTTTTATACAGAAGAAGCAAATAGTACTCAAAACTATGCCCATTAATTAAAGTATTACCATGTATTTATAATTTAAATTACTTATTAATAAAAAATAATAATAATAATAATTTATACAGGAGGTTCTTCAAATTCTAAATGATGTTACATACAAAAATTTAAAAAAAATATTATTTGTGATTTTTTGAAGAAAAAAAATATTTTTTTTTTTAAATTCAATATTTCAAAGACGAATGGAAGACATTTTTAGAAAATAATGTTTTAAAGTTTTTACCATTAAATTCTTAAAATTACCACACCGAATTTTGTTTATAAAAAAAAATTAAAGAAATTTTGTCTATAAAAAAATACTTAAAAAAAGACTTTAAAAATATGTTTATCCGTTTCAATTAAGAATCTTGAGCTTACGATTTGATCGAAAATAAAAGCAAATTCGTTCGACCCAGTCGTGCATTTTATTTGATATTGTAAAAAGCATTTTCCTATAACGAAAAAACAGCTCCCAGAATTTTAACAAATAATGTGTGTTCTTAAATCCACGCAGTCCACTTTAATGTAAAAAAATATGTATTTCAATTGACTCTCTCATTAATGGTATTTCCCATAGAACCACTTTTCATATTTTCGATATACGGATTAAAATTTTTTTTTTATTTTTGTTCATGCTAATTCTTCTTAAAAATAAAAATAATTCTGCGTTTTATGACACAGAGAGTCCAAACAAAAATGACGATTATAGAATCCACCCAGCTTTTTTGTATTTCTCACTAATACCTATCGAATAAATTTGTCCCATCCGCTTTTTATTTTTAACCAATTTTAAATTTTTTCCATAGGTTTTCATATATACCAAGATACTGAACTCATATAGTTATTAGTTTGACTGCGCTAGCCTAAGTGAAGTCAAACTACCATCTTGTAGAAGGCAAAAAAAACAGATTCTTTTTATTAATAAAGTATTGTTCTGTGAACTTATTTAAGTTTATCGAATTAATTTTTTTTTTGAGCAAAATTCAGGCAATTTGACTATTTTATCCTGCTGAGCCATAATGACTCCTGATATTAATGAAATAAAAAAAAGTATAGGTACATTGCAATATAATTTTTATTTTATTTTATCAAGAAACATGAGTCAGAAAATTGTTCAAAAAAATTAAATAAACTCTCATAACTTTCCATCGGTAAGACTCGGGTTTTAGCCTTCTCCAAGATGGCGGTTCAGCTTCATTTTTGATGTGATGATGTTTTTTCCTTTTTTTTTACCAACACCAAATGTATTGTGCGTCTAACACAATTTCCTAAATTTGGTACTCTTTTATGTTAAGGAAATATGTGAAACAAAATTCGTTTTTTTTTAAATATTTACTTAACACACTTTGAAATCTGTGAATTTAGTAGAATAGCTTTAAACAACTTTTAGTCCACAAAATATGGCGTATCAGCCCCTTCAACTCATCAGCTGACTAGTGAGGGCTTAGTCAATATGCAATCTTTGTTAAGTTCAGTTCATCCTACATGGTATTTTGGACACAAATCCAATGAAAACTATTTTGAATCAATAATTCTAATAAATAGAATTTGTATTATAAAAACAAAAGCTTGTTTCAATTTACTGAATTTTTTTTTTATTGAAACATTGTTATTACTCTGCAACAGTCCTACCGGCAACCGTTCCTAAGCACATAACTAATTTAAGAAAAATTATTCTCATATACAACACCTACCCCACAGTGCAAATGAATTAAGTATAACTACATCTTATTTGACCTAAAACCTTTCCGACAGCCTTTAGCATGACAAAACATTATACCTATGAATAATGTTTAAGAAATGCAAATGCATATTCAAATTAATTTATTACAATCAAAATCCAAAATCATGTTTAGCAGCTACAACAGAATAAATGTCCCAAACAAAATTTATTAGACACCACTGTCCAGTCTCATTTAATGCCCTAAACAATATTCCGTGTCGGAGAACTGTCATAGCCTCGGTTTTAGTGGGTATGCAGAAATTAAGTTAACAAAAATTCAGAATTACTAGCATATTTTTGCGATTGATCAGAATAATTCAGAAATCAGAATAACATTGCCTGCCTTCCGGGCGGGCTCAAAACGCCAGCTACTTCAATTTATCTTCCAACTGCCATAAGTCCATTTGCAGCAATCCGCTGTAATTTCGTCCCTTAACCCAGAATCTTTTCGACGGTCAATATTTCATTTCGATTGTCTGTCTGTCAAAAAAAAAAAAAAAAAACAGTCGCAGCGACGACGACGACGTCCATCTATATACGTTACGGTTGCAGCAATAGCAGAAATCCACAACAGAATGAAATATTGTTAACACGTTTCTAAGGAAATTAATTTTCCTGCTGTGAGCATTATGGATATTACACCTTTATGGATTGTTCTTTGGGGTATCTACTTATACAACAGAGGTGAGCAATAGAATTCTAGCGCACAGACCTAGAAACACCGACAAGCCATAAGCACACATACACACATTAGAGGCACAGTCGGAACCGTCGCCTTGTCGGGCGTACGCATAAGCCAACCAACCTATCCTTGCGAAACCTTAACGGATGCAATGGTATATATTTTTATCTGGCAAAGGCAAACGAAATTCGGCCAAAGCTGTACGAGTATAGCACAAAGCAGTGGCGTCGTCGTCGTCGTCATAGAACCGGGTGAGCGGCGCGCGGCCAATGTGTAGGCATTGTTATTTAGCATCAATAAAATTGTAATCGATATGACTTACAGTCAGTTCGGTGCAATACCGTATCACACAATAAATCTTTTCGACAGTCAAATGCAGCACCTTTGCTATCGGTCTGTCTATGCCTAGAGTGGGGTTACCTGCAGTTCAAAAGACTAAGTGTACAACTCACCGAAACCAGCTGATCGCTGATTGTAATTCAAGACTGACTCAATGAATCATAAACCACATGGCTTCAAAAAATAAAAAAAAAAATAACAAAAAGTTTTTGAACACATTTTTGTAACCGGAATCTACGAGAGTATATTCAAAAGGTGATATCAGAGAGTTCTCGCTAAATTGCTTAAATATCATGTGGTCTCCTTCAATTGATCCGTTTCGTTGTGGTATTGATTGACAATCAACTACGTTACCTACGTTATGGTGATGGTGCATCTATCGTGTAAGCAGATAATGCAGATGAAATTCCAGACCCTTTTTCAAGGTGTTTCAGATGATTTATCAGCAGCAATGTGTTGCATAACGAGATGTACTGAGGGTAGGAGAATTATTACATTGACATAACTTTATGTACATCATTAGTTTTGTTTTTGAACGAAGTCTAACTATTTGAAGATTAGTTTTCTTTCAGTCGATGTGATAAGCTGTACAGAATTGATTATAATTATTCAATATAGTTTTTTTTTTTTTTAATTAACTGACCTATAGACAAGACCTGCTTAGTATTCAAGTTAAGTTCCTGAAGATCACTACCATGGGTACAGTTCAGAAACCTATACTACCAACTATTTTGGGGCGACATTAAAATTTCTTCCGTTGGTTTCTTTTCAAAATGTACAAAGTTTATTTTTAAAATGTATTCTTGATTAAAAATCCAATATCCCAATACTTTGTGAAGATTTAAATTGCCTCTTTTTAGTCTACAAAATTGTTCCTCTTTAAAATTTCGACAATTTGCAACGTAAATTTCGTACGTCTAAAATTTTAAAATTTGACAAATTTTGAAAGAACGACAATTTAATAGAATTACTCAGCTAATAGTACAGGGTGATCAATAAGAATAAGTATTTTTTTTTAATTTTAGCTATATTCTGTAAGACCTAAGGTCTTTTAAATGCAATCTGAATTACATGACACAAGTTAGAACGAATAGAAAGATAGAAAAGAATTTTTTGTTTGCTTGAGAATTGGGTATAGAGGTATGCTATTTAAATTGTGGAAACGAGTAACAAAAAAAAAATGAAAAACTTGCGATCGATGATATAGAAAGGAAGGTACTACTATAGGAACGGTGCTTGGACGTTTTACCTAAAGTTGAAAGGAACATATGACAGTAACCAAGTCTGAGCGGAAAACTGGACAGATAGTGCAATAAATATTACAGTAGTGCCGGCAGTAGTAAGTTAGTCTACGAGTATGATATTGAAAATGATTGACCACCTGACCAAATTTATGTCAAATTATGCACTCTAAAAAGGCAGTCTTGCCAGTTCACCAGTCGAATTGTTTTGAAGCAGATGGAATTGACTTAATATAGGTTAATACATTAAAAACTAACACTTATTTCTGTGTAACCTCAACATTGATTTACAAGAATTGGTGGAATCTTTATTCAAAATATGGGGTACAAAAATGTATCTGCATGTATTATGTGGGTTCCTAAAGCCCTTCAGTCACAACAGAATAATTTCACCAACTGCAGGCATGAACAACTAAGGACCACCGCTCTAGCCTTATTTAACAGACTACCTTTATTCGAGAAGAATTGCGGATGACGGGACCTGCAATTCTAAGGAAGCAGATCAGGTCTAAGCAAACCCCGTAACTGTAATAATGATGCTTTTTGGCAATTATTGGTTCTTATCTAAGTGCAATCTTAGACCAAACTATTTTACAATTAATATAAAATAAGTAATTCTAAAATGTATTTAGTAGGGTTTCTACGAATTTCCTATAGTCGTACACTGGGGCGTATAAGTACTATTTTTTATTTCAGATATTATAGAATGGGCTTACAGTTCTACATTTCGTAAAATAATGGTCTCCAGATATTTATCAAAGTTGACATTACAAAAAAATAGGTCCGGCAATTCTGTGTCTAGCTGTATGTATGTATATGTCTCTGTATACCTTGATATACAATACATATAACCTAGAAGGGAAGCGAAGTTCTTTTTACTTTGCGTGATTCCGTTGGGCAGAAATTGAATTTTTTTGTTAATACCAAAAATAACTGTGATACAACCATTAAATTAATGAATGAGCTCGAAAGCTATTATAACAATTTATTACAATAAAATGCACGAGTCGATCGCACTTACTTGCTCTTATGTTCGATCGCATCTTATAAACACAAAATTCTTAGTAGAAACACTAAGAATATATTTTTAGTTTTGTTTTTACTTACCTACTAATCATACTAATATTATAAATGTGAAAGTTTGGATGTATAGACATTTGTTGCTCAATAACTCCGGAACGGCTGAACGGATCTGAATGAAATTTGGTACGGTTGGTTAGATTATTGTCTGGAATAGGAAACAGGCTACTTTTTATCCCGAAAAAATGCATGGTTCCCGTGGGATATGTTTATTTAAATTTTTCATAGAGCTCATTCTACAAATATTTTATTCAGAAGGCGCCTAAAAGCACACGGACTTGCATGAAATTTGATTGGTAGATGAACGTGATAATCCCATAAGTCATTTTTATCCCGAAAATTAACGGTTCCTATGTGAGAGGCTTAAATATGAAAAAATATATATTTCAGTGTTTGTTCCGCTTTCACGCCTCAACCACTGAACAGTTTTTAATGAAATTTTGTATGTGGATAGATGTCAATAGATTCCTGTGGGATACAAAGTCCATAGAGCATCACATGGGCATCTGCTATTAAAATTGGTGTGCAAAAATGTATTGTGATTCGTCAATTGAGAACGAATGGGCCGATTTGGCTCGAAATCTTTTTTAGTTGTTCGTAATATCCAGTGTATGCAAATGTTCCGGATTGGCTTTTCCAATGAAAAAAATAGAAAATTCTTAGTGGGACTCGAAAAATTCCGGAAAAACGCGAACATTATTTTCGATGATGTATAGATATACATATTTATAGCATGATTTTATGATTGTGGACAATGTAAGGGTTTAAAATTCCTTATTAAGCTTGAAAAATTTCGGATAATTATACGAATATTATAAATGTAAAAGTTTGCATGGGTGAATGCATGGATCTTTTTTTCTCAATGACGCCAGAACGGCTGAATGGATCTGGATACAATTTTGCACCGTTGGATATATTTGTTTTAATTTTCCATAGGGTATTCATGCCTCATCCTCTGAATGGGTTTTAATTGAATTTAGTAAGCAGCTGGAAGATTAGGTATGATTTATTTTTCCCAACTTTTGTGTGTAGTTCTCACTTTATAAATCCAATATAAAATCTTCGCTTATTTCGCGAACATGACCATACACGATGAACATCGAAGCCAACGAACACCACAAAATCTAAATTTTTCGTAAACAGTAGGCGGCTCGCTAATCAGCCTATTTACAAGAAGAGCAAAGCGAGCGCAAGCATGCTGGACGAGCATGTTCGTCGTGCCTACATTCCACGACTGAACGGTTTTTAATGAAATTTTGTAGGTGGATAGATGATTTCATTAGATTTCCGTGGGTTTGTAGCACAGCACCGACATCTGCCAATATAATATATATACAAAAAAATTGAGAATTGTTTTGTTTGGTACTAACTATCATTTAATCAGAACCAAATTTAAGGGAAAGTCTATTAACGGTACCTTTCATATAACGTTTTTTTTTTAATGTTTGGCTTTCACGGTAAAGGTACTTTGGATTTCTGTCAAATTTTATATTTGAGAAGATCTAGGTAACCAAATTAATATTAAAATTTTGAATAACTTTTTTTTTTACTAATTTCAATTTACGACAAACAATACTAAATTATGTCGACACAACGCATTCAAATTTGCAAATCCAATATTATTTATAGCAAATTGAGATAAGGGTAGTTGCAATTTACAACAAAAAACATGGTAATTTACGATAAGTTTTTTGCAATTTGCCATGACCGATAATATAAAATTGGTAAATATTTCGATGAAATTGCTATTCGTTGATGTCAATGTCGTTTTATTTCGTTCAAATTATTGACATTAAAATGTAATGATTCAAGACTTTTGAATATCAATATTATAATTTCAGACAGTTTCGCAAATTACGAACAAAAACTATTAAATTCTAAAATTCGGATCTAAGCATTGACCTTCAATTTTTGTAATTTATATCTCATTTCGCTTGATCTGCTCTAAAAATTCTTTCCGTATAATGTTACATTTTCCGTAGTATGTAAATTTGACTTATTTGACAGCTCGCTAAATATTAATTAAGCTCTTTAAGCTTCTCAGTTCTCAACCATAGCCATCATTCCTAATCCATATGGCATCGTTATATTATTGATTCGATATACATCATAAATTTTGCCAAATAATTTTTCAAATGATCTACTTTTTAATAGCTCTAACGCTGAAAGGACAAACAAAATTAATATACGAAATCATAATATGAATAAAAATTTTTAAGTATATTTAAAGCTTAAAAATTAAAATATCGATCAATCAACAATTAAAAGTTATGCTTAGAACCCGATCAACAGGCTTTTATAATCATTTAGTCGTCTTATTAAAACACAGATAGATATGCGAATGCAAAGTTTACACTCTGTTAAATATTTTTATCAGAGACAAATTTTCAAACAGACCAAATTTTATGTAATTGAATTCTTAGCGTTTGCATTCCATTTGCATCCCCTATATATTAGCTTACACTTTGGCTACTTAGCAGGCAGCAGCAGCACGCAAGCCCCCCACTGCTAGAAAGATCGAACATTCGATTTGAATTGGTGTCATAATTTGCTTTGCTCGGTTGCATGGATGACCAGCCGGCCAGCCGGTGTGGCACACTAACATGCAACGCCTTCAGTTGTGAGGCTGAATTGCGTAATTCAACCTGTACTGTGGCTGGAAGAGATGAACTAAAGAAAAACAAATGTAATGACCCACATATGGTCCTACGTACTTGGTCTAAGCTTTACAACAAAATTTAATTTTTTGTGGGTAAAGTTGCGAAATAATTTAGATACTTAAAGTGCTAAGATAAATACCGTTATTGAAAAATATATAGTTCATCTCTCAACAACCTAGTTCTCGCTTTTGAACTGCCTTCTATTTTTAGGAAAAATCGCAATCAGAATTCTATAATAACATTTAGAGCTACAAGAGCTAAATCATACATTTACATATTTTCTGGAAACGCCAAATCCAACAAACTTAGAAAGCAATATCTCTGACTCTTTAAAACCTCTACATTTCGATTTTTTTCATGAATCTATTACCTGTCATAAGAAGCAGATAAATCGTAAGTAAGAAATTAAACAAAAAACAAAGAAAAGCTTACCAATCGAAAGAGGTTTGCTAAAGCACCAGATCGACTGGAAAGAAATTAATTTCGTCGCTGGCTGGTGAAATCAAATCGTTTATAAATTGTACACGATATCAATTTCACAGCATCAGCATTTCAGCATCTATGCGCCATATCGCCTGTTAGCTAGATTAGCTAGCGCACACAATTTGCTCTCCAACCAGAGCATGGATCTTTTATAAGAGATAGGCCTCTACCAGCGTCGCGATCGCAGTCTGTCTGTCCGTCCGTCAGTTCTTTCAAGATTTTGCCCACCACGGGCGAATTTTCGCATTGAACCCTGTCTTGACCTAAACAACAAAAAAAAAAAAAAAAAAAAAAAAAAAGTTCTTATAACGTTGTCGGCCTTTTGGATACTTTTAATAACGAAATTATGTTTTTGCTGGTAACATGCTAATAAACCATCCGGGTTTTTAGCCAAAGTGTGTGTGAGCGAATTTTGTAATTTTTGTTGTTGTTCTATAAGCTGTATGGTATGTGCGCCACGAGTTGCACTCAAACTACACCAGAGGGACCAGCATCCTCGGTAATGGTTGCGGAGGATCGCTTCGCTGATCCGGACATCAGGCTAGGAGTTAGTTCTACGTGTGAAATTTATTTATCATGTTCGCGGGTATCAGTTTTCCTTAACGATAAATCCACTTATCTTGTTCGAGAATTTTAATTCTGTGCTTCATATAAATATATAGCCTAGGCCATATAGGCAGCTCACTCGACTCGCCGGTAGGTGCCTCTATATAATATACTAGCCTTATAGGTGATGCTGTAGATTATACGATTTGTGTTGTGTTGTGTTTTTTTTTCAAACAGTTTTTGCCCCAAATCGCTTTTGGGGAGCTTACTAAATGTAGATAATAGACTGAAAATACCAAGCTTTGAGGAAGGTTTTTATTGGTAGGTATACCTAATCTTCAACGTTTGATGAACACAGAAGATATACAGATGGGTGTGATCGATTTGCATTTTCATGGAAAATGTCTTACTGCTTAAGCTCTATTTCCAATATTCATATTGGGTCCAGTAGAAGTATAAGCAATCTAGCAATATGAATTATCTGTTTTGGTTTACATAAGAAGATAGGTCGAAGTTTTGAATTTTAGACTGACATTTTCCTAAAACTAGAAAAAAAGAGTGGTTGTACCCATGTACGGACTTTACACGTAGAACACAAGTAAAACGTCTGTTTTTTATGTTTCGCGTTTCAGAACAACTTAATTCGAAACTCAGGCACATTTTGATAATTCAAATCAAGTTAGTAGATTGGAAATGACAGCGTGAAAAAATTTAATCCATAACATATGTATATGTATATGGTAAGACGGTATTTAGACCTATTCTTTTTCCCAGTTTGCTAATATTTTGTTAGATTGTGTTGGTAGGTATTAGGATTCGGATATGTACCTTATTTAGGTTCTTCAACGGGTTCACTTAACTACCTTACCCGGTTAAGTGCCCAAGGAAGTCAATGTTTTAGGAAAGTTTCTTATCTGTGTTCAAATGTACACTAAAAAGCTTTTTACTTTATTTTTGTTGATTATATAATTCGAGAGTCCTAAATTAAGTATTTTAAGTGCTTTAAAAATGATTTCTAATTCAAACAAAATAAATTACATGTCACAATTTAGTAGTTCTAAGATCAACAACTTTTTTTTACACAATTGACAATAAAACCAATCCCCAAATCAATTGAAAGAACTTTTTCCCGAAGAGATTTAACAAGATAATATTGAAGCTAATATTTTTATTACTTTTTTTTTTTCTAACAATCAAACATGACATTGCTATCATAGAGAACACCAAAAAAGTGCGTCCCGCATTTCCGTCTGTCTGTCCGAATGTCTGTAGAATGATCTACAGCCTAAACGGCTGGACCGATTTGATTCAAACTTGGTAATTAGGCGTTTTAGGTGATTGTCCAAAATAGGTTTTTGAATCGTTGTTTTAGGCCCAAAAATAACGGTATTTGCCATACAAATTTTTCTACCATCATAATTATCTCAAGAACGGCTCTAACGATTTCGATAAAAATTATTTTTATTGATTTTCGACTTTCTCATAAACGGCCCAACGGATTTCGATAAAAAATTTTATACAGGAGCCCCTTCCAATTCCAAATAGTAGTGTTTCAACATTTTCGAAAAATATGTTTTTGGATTTGTGAAGAAAGAATTTTGTTTTGAAAATTCAATATTTCGAAAACGGGTGGACAATTTTTTCTGAAATTGACTTTCACTCAAACGTTTCTCTGAATTTTGTAAAAAAAAAAAAACAGAGTTTTTATTTGGCGGGTGTTCAAACACTAAATTTAAACATGTACTAAATTTTTTACTTTGATATTTTATCTTAAGTTATGAATAGTGGAAATCCGGCAACACTAGTAGCTGGGTACACGATTTCCAACTTTAGTTCTTTTGTTGCCAATATTGTATGCGATTTAGGACACACGAATGTTAGTTTTTTTTTTAATGACACTAAATAAGGAGAAGGTTTTAATACACAAATGGGGGCATGGTTACTTTTTAAAATTGTTCATTTTTATAAACATGCTCATGGAGAAATAATTTTAAATTGTAATTTCGTAAAAAATATTGACGTAAATTTTGAACAAAAGTCAAAAAATCAAAACTGAAAAGCTTGGCCGTAAATTACTTTGAAGAAGCAGGTCCCCGGAGTATTAGTGAGATATTTTAAGGTGGAGAGAAATAGGAGTGGAGTAAATGGATTAAATTAGGTGTAGGATGCTTCCGTAAGTCGTCATGATTTTTGAGTAAATTTCAGGATTTGTTTAAGTCTCTTAGAAGAGACGTCTCCCCGTTCATGGAAGAAGTATTCTCCGAGCGCTACTTTTCTGGTACGGGCTAGGCTGGGGCTTTCACAAAGGAAACCAAATGGGTCCTCTTCGTCCATATAACCTCTACATATGATATGTGAGATATGCTCATGCCCATTCTGGTCATATGGGTTCCCATTGAGATATGACCCCTTAGGATGCCCATCAGCGGGTACAGTTTAAAGTTTAGGTTTATCCGTAATAAGCATTCTTTTTTTTCTTGAGATATCTGGTCAAAGATTCCTCACCATCTCCTGTTTGCGGTTTTTAAGCAAAGTGATGAATTCTAACATTCTCTTGCTCCATCAGCGTGGCACAAGTATGCCGGAAAGAATGTGGCTTGGTTCAAGTGATGATCCGGTTCTGGGCAGTTTGTCTGCTCTTTGATTCCCTTGTAAGGGTTATCCATTTTGCGGTTTCAAAAGTATAGGGCTAGAATTCGACATCTGTCAAACTAAGTTATTAAACCAATTTTTTTTCAGTTGAAAGTCTGATATTTACGAAAATGGATCTCTTAACTATCGAACAACGCATAAAATTTGTTAAAACCTACTACAAAAATGGTATTTCTGCCACAGCCACATATCGTGCTTTAAGAGGAGATTATGGTTTACATAATCATCCAACTACTAAATTGGCAAAATTGTGAAGAAATTTGAAGAGACTGGATTGGTTACAGATACTGTAAAGCCTGTGCATCATCGTTTCGCTCGTAGCACTGAAAATATAGCTGCTGTAAGTGAAAGTGTTGCCGAAGACCCGAATGTGTCGATTGCTCGTCGTTCCCAGGAATTAGGACTGTCTTACGGCATATTATGGCGTATATTGCATTTGGATCTGCACCTACATCCATATAAAGTCCAGCTCACACAACAACTGAAGCCATGGGCCCCAGCACGTAACTTGATACAATCGAGTTTTGTCGATACAATCGAGAATTGGAAGCACATATTTTGGTTCAAACGAGATTTCTCTAACGATACAATCGCAGGCACTCGATTGAACCAAAACAATTCTCGATTGTATCGACAAAACTCGATTGTATCAAGTTACGTGCAGGGGCCCCAGGTCACCATTCACAACGTCGTAGAGACGTCGAATGGGTGCTTGAACAACAGGCGGTGGACGGCGATTTTTCGAACAAAATTTTCTTCACCGACGAAGCACATTTCTCACTCGGTAGGTATGTTAATAAACAAAATTGTCATATTTGAGATTATGAGAATCCTCAAGTAATTGAAGAGAGGCCATTACATCCACAAAAAGTCACTGTTTGGGGGGCTCTTTGGTCCGGATGTGTGATTGAACCTTACTTCTTCGAAAACGACGATGGAACGACTGTCACCGTCAATTCGGAGCGTTATGGTCATATGATAACCGACATTTTTTTGCCTGCTAGTGAGAATATGTGGTTTCAACAAGACGGTGCCACATGCCACACAACTTTTTATTGCAAGAGACATTTCCTGGCCGTGTAATTTCTCCTCGTGGCGATAGCAACTGGCCACCAAGATCATGCGATTTGACACCGCTGGACTTTTTGTGGCTGTGGCGCTACGCAAAAGACCGTGTTTATGTAGATAAACCTTTAACTCTTGAGGACTTGAAAACCAACATTCGTCAAGTTATGGCTGAGATACCGCCCAATATGTGTCAAAAATTTCGATGCTTGCGACAATTTGCGTGGTGGTCATTTAAATGATGTAGTGTTTCACACATAATGTCAGCGTTCAAACTTTATAAAAAATAAGAAATATCATGAAAAAAAATATTTTACAGTGTTTTATTTACGTTTACTTTTGAAACCGCAAAATGGATAACCCGTTATATCACTATGTCCCGTGTGACTAAGCTCTAATTGCCTAGAAATGATAACTCGTTATTGCAGCTATCTACTAATTTTGGCCATCGGGCTGTCTATGAAGATTTGTATGGACTTATTGACCAGTGCAGACAGATATTTTTCGCCTTTATAATTGCGAGCAGCTCCGCATGAAAAACTGAACAAAAGCTTTGAAATCTAAATGATATGTTTAAAGAAGGATTTTCTGAAAAGATTCCTGAACCTGTCTCCATTTATATTGGATGTGTATCAATGGGCCGATATATGATTTATGTCAATGAACCGGTTGCCCTTCAAGCTATTCCATGTTGGGATGTCTCCGAGGGACTCCGAGGAGCTTACCTCAACGTTAGGAGAAAAGCACAAAAAGGGAAGTTCGAATTATTTTGTCTCAGCTCATTGCCAACGATTTCAGTGTTTGATTAAAATTTATACCTAAAATGTCTTTTCCTTATAAACATATAGAATACAAAATGAAACCTTAAGACAAAACCTACTACAAAACTGGATAGTTAGATTTTTCATTAAATTTTGTATCTATTTTATCCACTCAGGCGTGACGATATGATAATTTTGCGTATCTTTTATCAACCTAAAGCCTACGTTGAAAAAGGCCTTACCGACACGACTATGGACCATCCGCTCTGTTGCCACAGCATTTTCGTCCCACCATCTGTTCTCTATGTCTTTCGGTACTACTAGATTATTTGAACTTCCTATAGTTGTGAACAGTTTTATGGATGCGCGCATCTTTTTTATGTAGATTGTTGTCTTCAGGGTTAATTTCTAGCATTTATTCAATTCGCCTCATTTCATACATAAACCTATTGCTTATCGGGTATTTTTTTTTGTTAAATTTATATGCTGAGCTCGGCTTATGCAAATATAGGTGATATGATAACGGCAAATAATACAGATGACTTCCCCCTCGACATTAACCAAACGGGCTAGATGCTGTGCTCCAGAACAACAACAAAGACAAAAAAGATCTTAGTATGCTATTAAGGCATAAATAGTACATGCTTAAGGATGATGCTAAAACCAAAAATAAAAAAAATATAGGTTTAATCGATCTTGAGTATGGGTGCAGCGCAGTATCAGCCTCATGCTGCTGCCACACAGCAAAAATTGCTGCAACTGAAAAGCACATGTGAACATTGCTTACTCTTACTGCTGCTGCTGCTGTTTAGGTAGTATAAATGCATTTTTATGCACGCTCTGATTTCATGCGCCCCCATTTAGCTTTAAAGTGCATAGGTATAAGATATACAAGGCCTTCAGATCCTCCCCAGAGAGACCATTTGGCCACCGTTTATCGACGATATCTTAATTTTTATTATATTCAAATTAGTTTCACTGCATGCAGATAAATTCGCCCGTATGACTTTTTTTTATAATCCGCGCAAAGGAAAAAGCAAATTTTTTCCACGGACGGAGATTCTCTTCGGATCGTTGATGCTGCTTTGTATAGATACTAAGCTTATACGGACAACTCTTAGCTAATAACACTGCAATGATGTCTATAGGGAGGAGTTCGAATGAGGTCGTCGTGTTGGCATTTTCGATCAGATATAGTCAAGAATATTTTCCGGAATCAAAGTTGAACGCGCCGGTTCGCGCCGCGTCGGCCGCCGGCTGGGCCGGATAGCCCGATAGCAAATATGGCTGTCGCAGCATGTGGTGATAGATCAACCACTGGACAATATTTTCAACGGAATTCGTCATCTTTATAGATACCTGGGATCTTAGAAAAATATATATGTATAGACAAATCACTTTATTACCATCTGTGAGAGGGCCAACAACACTCCTCTCTGATGGCTTATAAAAGGAGTGGCTTTGGCCACTTTATACTATTATTCTTGTATGCAATTCAGAATAGGATACTCTGGAATTGCAACAAATTGAATGGAATGCAATTCAACGCGTCAAACACTTAACACCCTACTGATGCTGATGCCTTGAAAGCAGTCAGTTTCAGTTTGTTAACAATATCGCGTCCCGCGCATGAATGGCGCGCACCACGGCTAGAGTGTGCGAGAGTGGTGTCATTTGGAACGCAGCACGCCACACAAAAGACACACACCATTCGCGTCACTGTCACCTTAGCTGTTGGAGATTGTGTCGAATGTCATTTTGACATCGATATTCAAATTGCACAGGATAGCTATCATTTGTCCAGTCCTCGCATTGCTATCCACTTCAACTTTAGATTCAGTTCACTACCGCACTGCAGTTATGCTATTGGGATGTTTGTTGTTGTTGTTGTTGTTTGTGTCCAATTGATCGAATAGAATTGATATTCAAACCGATAACTAGAAGTATCGAGGAAATATTTATAGTATAGATTCGCTAAAAAGTGGAACGTACAAAGTATAGGCTCTTGGTATAAAGTGACTTATTATTGCGGTGCTGCTGCTGCTGCTGCTGTATAATTTTGAAGACAAAGTCATAGAGTAATTTGGAGCGATATTGTATCTATTGCAATGAACTGGAATAGTAGGTGGTAAAATTGATATACCTGTTGTAAGATTTGATATGTTGCACCTGATGACATAGCAAAATAAGTCTTGACTGCCAACCAGCTGTTACAGCTGATCTAGATAGAGATATTTATTTTTGGTTGATAAGTTTTTTTCTTTCGAAGAGCTATGAAATTTGTAAGGAATACGTTTCAGGGTATTTTGTTGCAGATAATATAGTCTTACCTACTATTATTGAGAAGTCAAGACAATTTCAATGCTAATTTTATGGCTTTGTTTTACATATGTGTGCTAAGAAGGTTGGTAAGAGAGCCAAATGGCGCTTTCCAAATGCTCAAACTAACATGTAATTTTTGCGGTGGAATTCTTGGAAAGAAAAACAGCTGGCGTCTTAACCCTAAAATCATATTTAGGCCAAATTAACATATGCATATTTGGGTTGGTGGCCAGCATTGGACAAAGCAACGAATCTTGAAACCGTGATCTTAATTCAGAAATGGCGTGTATTGGGACAACTATAGTGCTATTAGAACTTCACCAATTGCAGACTTTAGGCGTCAGTTATAGATTTCATTGAAACTTATCATTAAAAAAATTGACTATAAATTCTGAGGCACTTAAACAAATAAAACTGATGTCGGTTTGGTACCAAAATAAAGGTAAATTTTATTTGCTCTACCACTTTCTTGTAAATTCACTTTTGATTTTTCAATTATGGAAAGCTTTTTCAATGATCATTGAAAAATTAAAAGTAAATTTACAAAAAAGTGGTAGAGCAAATTAAATATTTTTTTAACAAAAAATATTATTTATCGTATTACCTTTATTTTGGTACCAAAACGGCATCAGTTTTATTTTTTTAAGTGCCGCAGAATTGATAATCAATGTTTTCAATGATGAGTTTTAATGAAAGCTATAACTAGTGCCTTAGAAACATTCATTTCACTAGTATTATACTCGATCTGTTTGGAAAGGAAATAGCAGCCAGTAGTGCTATGAGACCTAAGTAGTAACACAATATGGAAAATGACCTTATTTAGTCATACAAAATTTATGAAGTTTGCGGACATATGTTGATTTACTTCACTAGCCATAACAGATTTTCCTATACCAGAACTCTATATGAAAACGTTTAATACACAAAAAGAACACGTGTCTGTATTCTCTGTAAGAGGCATCTACTCAGATAACTCGAAACCTTATAGAAAGCATTAAAGTTTCCAAATAACTACAGAGTCATCCAACCGGGAGTGCTAGTGGTTTTCGAGACTGCATAAAGTCTAATGGAGCAAGTGAAATAACAATATTGATATTTATCACAAAGTCAGAACTGGCGGACTGTTGTTGCAACGCGTTGAGACTACTCAAAGGAATTCTTGGGTAGATCATAGAATTATGGGATGCATTTGAAAATAATAATCCTGATGAATTGGCCAAAAGCTGTTATCTCTTGATCAAACGGAAACATCAGTTCTAGTTCCACGGGAGGAAAAAAAGGATTACATTTGACCAAGCGTTTCTTATAGCTCATTTTATGACTTTGAATGCCCAACAACAACTTGAGTGTGCTACCACCAAGTTTTTTTCGCAATTATTTTTGGCTGGAATTATAGCTTTTTCTTAAAGCTGTGAACGAAAGATGGTCAGCAACCCACACATTTAGGGTTTCGATGCATATTTGACCGGAACTTCAAAAAAAACAAAAAGTAGAATATTTCTGCTGAGCATGCTTTAACTAATTCTTTTGGTTGGGATACTAATCGTTCACAACTCCATTCTCGGAAGATGTTTCCAAAATTTGGATATACATACATAGATATATGTGACCGACAAAAAAAAATTGAAAAACACTAAAAAGTATAGCAGTTGCATAGACTCCAATCTAGATAAAGCACGCTTGGTTAAAAACTTGTTGCTGTTTTTCAAATAAACCTATTTCATCAAATAATTTGCAGAACTAATCGTAGGAAACCTGTTTCCTGGATCCAATAATAATATATGAAGGTATTGCAGTACAAAACAAAAATAGCTTTAGAAGGATTATTTTTTTATTTTTTTATAATTTTGTACGCGCTCAAGGGATTATGAATACCCTTTATATGTTCTTAACACAGTGTGGGCACACGGTAAGAGAAGAGAAAGAAGGATAGGATAGGAAGGATAGAGCTGGTTGTTGTCTCAGATCTATCTCCAGGGATGGCGGCTGAACTAATGCGGAGAAAATTACAGTGTCTTATTTATTTATGTCTCTTATAATTCGCATTATTTTATTTTATTTCGCTGTCATATTTATGAGTAGTTTACTCAAACACATGTTGTTAGTGTTATGCCTGAACAGCATGTAATGAGTAAGCCAGCAACTCATTTTATGACAATTTTTTGAATTATTTTTTAATGGAATATAAGAAGACATAGACGACGGCAGGAATCGAACCTGTGACCACGGCGTTGATAGGCGACCACACAACTCTCGCGCCATGGCCACCCCCATATAATATATATAATCTCACTTCAAAGCAGACATGGTAACCAAGCCACCAAAACACGGGAAAGAAAAATTTGTTTAAGAAAGCATTTCCAAGCCTAGCAATTTAATGAAAACCCAATTGAACAATTAAGAAAAGCAGTTCACTATATTTTAGGAAGATGATGGATTGAGAGCATCCACTCATCAACTAAGTAGACCGGTAGTCGAAGGAAGAATATCAACCTAACCATTTATCTAATCTAACATTTCTTGTAAGAACCAAAGGATAATGGAGTTCTTCTGCTTCTGGCATAACTTATATCCAACATTACGTGCAAGTATCTTGGGCTGTGTGACTTAACCATACACCACATCTTCACACTAAAGCAAATCCTAAAATTTGAGTTCGGGACCCATCAACTCAGGATCCAGGAAAATCTGATTCAACTCTGTTGCACGATATTAGAGAAAAAAAAGCATAATAGCTCCTTCGAATTATCCCAAATATGCACTGGTTCTTCTTCTAGAGCAGATAGAGAACAGGGCACGCCGCCGCCGACGTTGATCGGAAAGTCATCACTTTTAGCTATACTATAACTGTGTCAAGCTACTAGAATTGACTTGTCGATATTTCCAAACAGCCAAAACTTTTGAGGCATATAAAATATGTGGAAAACTGCGTAATTTCATTCACTCGGGTTACTGAAACCGGCACAAGAATTCGGACCTCCTAAAAACTGTACCAAAATGTGGACGAAGTTAGAGAAAATTGGGGCAGGTTGGTCAATAACTAACAGAAAATTAACCCAAATTGTTCCGTCACATTATATGTATCACATATTTTATTGTCAAGGATCATCTTTCTAAAGAACGCAGCCAAATTTTCAGACAGATATGTCAAATAGTTTTATTGTAACGGTCATTGTATATAGACGGCTTATAGATTGGCAAAAATCTAAATTCGAGTGCGAGCTTTTTGCGGAAACCAAACAAAAGCTAGACAAATATTATGAGGACACCTCACCTTCACCATCCATTGGAACCATTCACCTGTCGTTTTATCAATTTCATTGCGGTGGTTCAATAACAAGTGACGCCGAACGTTTTGGTCGACGAAATCCATGGTTTGATAATCGACTATGGCGAGTGAAAGTGAGCAAGCTTAAAGAGACCACAAGCTCATTACATGGCTCAGTGATTTCGAGTTTACATATATATTTTGAGATGAAAAAGCCTCCCGGAAGATGGGTGCAGCAATGTGTGCTCATAATCATCAACAATTGCATTCGTTTGATTTATTCAAAGGTGTGTTTGGCGATGTTCCAGAAAAATCCGACTCGGTTCTTGCGCCGCTTCGTAACCGCGGATAAAACCTTTATTTTCCGAAGATGGTCATGGTGGGTTTGTCGGCAAACAAGGGTACGAACTATTCCCACATTCAGCCGATTCCCCAGATTTAGCGCCTTTCGAGAATTTCTTGTTTCCAAAAATAAAAAAATATTTCGGGGGTAAGAGGTTTGGTCGAATGGAGTGCTCATCACTGAAACAAATGCTTATTTTAAGGGCTTGGGATCGCATTATTTTTAGGGCATACAAAAATTGGTTAAACGTTAGATGGAATGCATTGAGCTAAAAGAATACTATTTCGAAAAATAAAATGTTCCTTATTCCATTTGTCAGAGACTCACCTATTTGATAACCTTTTCCAAATTCTTTATCGATTTAATTTGAATACTTCAAATTTATAACAAACATATTTCATTTTTTAACTTTATTCATCACAAAAAAACAATAAATCTCACAAACAACAAAAATAAATTACTAACACAATATCACGGTAAAATTTACCGTGACGAAAACTATCGTTTTCATATTCCACATCCTTGTTCCTCCGTTTTTATCCACTCTATTCTTACAGATGTTTTTCTCAATATGCTGGGAGAGAGTAGGGCATCCATGGTCCATCAGCCATCGGTACACTCTCTCAGTATCGCGAGGAAACAAAACCGAATTTTGGATTGAAAGTGGTTGAGCGATTCACTAATTTCGCATAGATAGACGAGCGGTCTGTAGAAAAACTTAAAAAGCGAAAGCCCAGTTACATTTGGTTCCTGAACGCAAGACGTTCCTCATACTGAGAATGGCCGAGTGGCCAACATATCTAATTCAGGTTTGTAATAGATGGAACGTTCAACGCAGGTCCTCAATATTCCCCAAATCTGCGCAAAAGCCCAACGACTAAATAAATTGTCAAGAAGTAGGGACACACTGCCAATCTGTGTCTTATTTGTTATTTAGTAATATATTTTAACTTTCACTTCAAATTGCATCGTACATTTTTATTTCGGAGTTGACAACTAAACATGAATATCTCGAGTTTCATGGGAGAGTGTGTGAGTAAGCATTACAGCCGGTTTTTAATATGGTTAGCTCTCTCTCCCGCCAAAGTGCGGACAGAAGCCCGATGAGAATGCAAACGAAAACAAAACACTGGGAGCTGGAAAAAGAAGAGTTCGCCCAGGCCGGCAAAAAACTTGAACGGACACTTCTAGTTTGAATAGAGAAAAAAGGAGATCGTTGAAAAAAAATTTGCTATCGAGAAGGAAAGTTTTTAAAAAGATAAATATGAAATTCGAAGAGGTGAACATTTTGAACGGGAAAATTTTTAGAAAAGAGGAAGAGGCTTTTGGAGAAAAGGAAAAACGGAAAACTTGCCCCGAAAAGTTTATCGCCCTCTTTTTTTTCATTTTTAGGTCTATGGCCCTGTGCAATAACGAATTATTAAATTAATTCAATTCTGAATTAATTTAATCGCATTCATTGTTATTCTTTTTTTCATAAACCAATTAAAATAATTAAGTGAACAAATCCCTTACTGAGCATAGCTGTGGCGGCAGCACTTTCTATTGACGATACTAGTTACCACTTCACATTCTCGTCTCTTGGTTTAGTTTGACAGTTCATTTTTTTTTTAATTAACTAAAGTAAATTGTGCGGGCACATCGGGTTTTCTTTAATTCGTTTGTTTATAAATTTAATTGTTTCGTCGCTAATTAAAAATGTAATAACAAAAAATAAATAAAACACAACAATAACAAGTTAACATTCATTTGATTTGAGTCCATTTTTTAAATTCATCCCCATAACTTAAATCAAAAGCGCATTTTGATTTGGATTTGGATTTTTTGCCAACAGGTTCAAATTTGCACATTTTGTCGATAACATGATTTTCGTAGCTTTTCGGTAGAAAATTCCATATTTTCAAAGTTTCATCGTTACCGGCAGTTGCGAGTTGGGTTCCAGTTGGACTCCACATCATAAAACGCACAGAAACATCTGGCACACGTAAAACATCTACAACTTGGTCTAGTGATGACATAACCAGAACTTCAGAGTGTACGCAACCGTCTTCATCTAAAATTGAGTTAGAAAAAATTGTAGTACTTGCATTTCGGCAAAAAAAAATAAAAATAAAGAAAAGTTGACGAAATTTGAATGAAAACCTACATATTTACCATTCGTCTGATGAATGACGAACAATATACATAATTTCATCGAACACAAGACACTCTTGGTAGATACTTCGAAGGCCTAGTAATAAACATACCTCTGTTGGAAAAACTGACAAGAAGTTCGGCTGTAAGTTTGCTAAAAGTGATAAAATCAATTTCAACCCTATGATCCTTGCGTTGGTAATATGCCACAATCTCCCTCGATGGCACATGCAATATTACAATCGAAGCTGGAGCATCTTCAGCTGAAATTAATCAATTTGTCATTTTGATTTTAGATATTTAAATAAAAATTTAAATACAAATAGCCAAATCTGTTCCGTTCCAGGGATGCCAATCGATTACAACTCTCAATTTCCGTTTCGATCTTAATACAACATGTATATCACACGATGGCCAATTATAAATGTAAGTGTTTCCTTCAATGTCCGCAGTTGCTATATAGCGCATATTCGGAGAGAATTTTATCATAAACACCGATTCTTGATGGTTCTTGAGGACCCTAATCAGATCTAACGCAGGTACATTAAATACATACACCCAGCCCAATGTTGTGCCACAGACGACAATTTTACCATTTCGAGCCCATTCAATGCTCAATACGGAGCACATTTTTTTCTTACTAAAATAATATCCATTGAATACCGAAAGCTCCCGTTGATTTCTTAGGTCCCAAAGTTCAAATACTAAAATAAATAATTTTTTTGTTTAGAAAGTATCGAGACATTATGTAAATCTATTTTACCAGCTGGATAGTCGAATTTCTTGCCGCCGATGGCCAGAAACCTTCCTCGCGGGCAGTAAGATATGGCACTTAAATTTTGAATCTTATAAACTAACGTCATGTCTAATGCCGGACTCCATAGAACTAATTCCCCTCCAAAGGAAGCAGCAATTTGACCATCCATAGACCAATCAACAAGGGTAGAGTCTGTTTATAGAAAAGGCTTTACAAAAAATATGTTCATCATTTGTTAACTTACCAGTAAACATATCAAATCGAGGCAAATCATGAGTAGTATCTGTACAAGCTAGGAACTTAGTTCGAGGTAAGCATGGCC
Organism: Philhelius pedissequus; assembly: GCA_910595825.1. Taxonomy (NCBI): domain Eukaryota; kingdom Metazoa; phylum Arthropoda; class Insecta; order Diptera; family Syrphidae; genus Philhelius; species Philhelius pedissequus. The sequence continues at coordinate 36,362,512 of OU343163.1, forward strand.
AATCAAATCCATTCAGGTTGCCGTAGATAAATTCATAAATTGGCAATGATGGAAGGACGTTGCAGTTTGAAAGGAAGGAACTCTTTTCTTCCACATCAGCAAATTCCAGGATTCGCCTTTGTTTGACCCCAAATGAACTGTTAATGGCTAATTTGAGCCCTTTGTATCGCATATGGTTTGAAGAAAATCTCTAGGAAAAATACAAATTCATTTGATGTGTTTTATTGCGCAAGGTGGGTTGAGCAAAAGTATAATTTCCTAAAGGACTGACATTTTGTTAGAAAGGCACAAGAAAATGAGCTCTATTTTCAGAGAGTCCAAAATTGTATGGTTAATATTTCTTAATTTTTTTTTGGGACAGTAATAATACGTATTTCTTTTTTTCTATGTTGGCTAAAAATAGAGGCTGAAAAAGGCCGAGAAAGAAGTTTGGTGCGTTAAAGTCTGACGGGCTGGGCGTCTGGAAAATACTTTGCTCCAAATGTGTGTTTCATAGAAGTAAGCTAACCTCACTTGGCATTTAGCTGACAACAATTTTGGTATACGGTTTATTCTCTGAACAGAATTGAGTCGGAATTGTAAGTGTCAAAATATTTAATACACATAAGTTCGATTTTATACGAAAACAATGTAATACATCTTCCAGATCGAACCAAGGCTGTATTTACCCTAGGGCCATGAGGGCCATGGCCCGGGGCGGCAGGCTGCTAGGGGCGGCTCCAGCCGGACCTACTATTAGCCTTTGTTTTTATTATTATTATTTATTTATACAGTTTTAAATATCAAAACCTAAAGAGACTATATAAGAAAAGTCTATGTAATAAAAATCAGCTAGACAGAAGTCTTAGTTCGCTGCGAAACTACCCAGTTCCAACTGTCTGTCGAAAATGCCTTGGTAGAAAATTCCACTTAATGAAAACCTGCCGTTCCGATGTAGGGCAAGAGAATCGCGAGAGAACAAGTTGGCGAGTTCTTTAAATTTATTGAAAATAAAATAAAATTAGGTTGATTTTTTTGGATTACATAACGGAGAAGGTGATCAAATGAAATATTGCTTATATATCACAGTCAAGTAGGTAAGTATAATGGCGTACAAGCAAAGATTAAAGAAAAATGTCAGAAGCTGCCAAATTTTTCAGGTTCGGGTGCAAAATTATTGCAATCCTTTTTGACTAAATCAGATAATATTACTGTAAGAAATCTGTCAAATACGCGATGACCAGCGAGGGACGATGTCTGTTCCAGCCGTAATAAAAATTGGAATAAGGTATTAGCTGCTTTTGAAGCTATTCAAATGTCAAAGTGATGCTCAACAAAAGGATTTCTTAAAAATTAAGCTGCAAGACTTTTACAGGACGGCCATATTATCTGAAATTTAGGCATCTATACCAAAATTTTGCAAGATGTTGCCACTGACTTAGAAGTTAGTTCTATGCCCTATGAGTCAGTCATCACTTTCGCAGAAAACAAGCGTGAATCTTTTGAAGAATTAAAAAGGTCATTAAACAAAAATGCCCAGAAGACTACAGAAGCGATCAAAAAAGAATACTCAAGAGGAAGACACCTAACCTCATCATTGTCTCGAGGAGGAGGACGAGGACGTGACCACTTCGAGGTTAATACCTTACCGAAATTTTAACAGTTGCTAAACTAGCTGAGGATGCGAAAATCTGCGTAAGACGCAGTAATCACTGATTTTGCATTCTTATGTAAACTGAACCTGGTGTCGGTTTTTTTTAAGCAAACTGAGGCGAAATGGTAAAAAAACTTGAAAATTCGTTATCTGAACGGTACAAATTATGGTGCAGATGAAAATGCTATAATGAAGATGAACATGTTCATCTTCACTATAATCTGCAATCTTCAGATTCATACTTCCTATAATCTTCATACATGAAGATGCTCTCCATTTTGGTCTTCGCTCTCTATCGCACAAGTATTATTTTTTCCATTTTGTGTCCTCTCTTTTTGCAGATGTTAATACAGATGAAGATGAAGATACATGTAAAGCCTCCTTTAAGAAAAAATTCTTATCGTTCAATAACAACATGAGCTTAAGACAACTTAGCTTCGTTTTTAACCAAAAAAGATTTGAATTAAGCTTGTCCATATACGGAAATAGCATTATGTTCCTTTGCACTGCAGTAAAAAATTATAATGCAGAACTTTTGTTTTCCGTTCTAAACGGAACTAAAAATTATCTCCTTTCCCGGTTAAGCGAAATATACCTATTAGGCGGCAAAACTTATTGGCCCGGGGCGCCAAATCTTCAAATACACCTCTGGATGGAGCTATAATCTTCCCTACATGATCTGACCAACTATTAACTTCTGCATCCAGGTTTATTTTTATACTTGAAAATTACGTGTACGTTGGAGTCGAACCAAACTTCAAACTCTTTTCAATCCAGGAAAAAATCACAGCTGACATAAAATGGTATCAGATCTGAGACAGATGATGGGTACCAAATTATGTTCATTGTTGTCACGTTAATATTTGTGGCTTCTATCATATAATTTAATCCAACTTATTTCTCAAGCTTCGGTTAACGTCATTGATCATCGCATTCAATCTCTGATGTCATCACAAAATTTATTTTCCCTCTGTCACTACACCGTGAATTCGTTGATCGAAAAATGTGTGTGAAGACATTTTGTTGAAGTTCTGTTTAACACATTGGCAATATTTTTCGTCGTCATTCACAGGCCGAAATTATTAGAAACTATTTTACCACGTTTACCGATTACGTTTACAGTGTAATTCTAGCTTTAGGTGTGTATGTTTTCATTGCTTGTAGTTGTCAAGTAATTGTCATTTTATTTAAAAGCAGAAAACATTTGACGCCATTTGCAAAACTTGTGGCACACTTACAATTTTTACAATAATTATTTTGTCTCATCTTGTATATTAAATTGTAGAAACTAAGAAGATGTAAAGGATTTTCGTTTAGATCGTGATATATTTAAGTTCACTTACATTACATACAACTTTGTAGAATACAATTATTGAATTGTAGCTCCTGAAGTAACGACAAGTGCGTAGGAATTGTCACGCAACTTAAGTCTTTTAATGTGGAAATATATTTCAACCATGCTAAGTGTTGCATAGCTTTGTGAATGAATTGTGAACTGAAAATTGAATAAGTTCCACAGAATAGGAAAAATTACGAAAATTCCTTTTCAACATTTTAAAGTTTAAGATTTTTAGAAAAGTCAATTATTTCAGTACAACATTTTGGACTTACATGCTTAAAGACACTTTCCCTAATTTTACCACTACAACATGGATATCCAGTTTGAAAAAAAAGAAAAATACAAACCACAGTTAATTACCTTACTCAAGAAATCATCCTTCTCTCCCATGAAGAGAAACGATTGGTTTGTATCTTTTTCTTTGAAGGCATATCGTCTTGGAATAAAACGGTCTCCATAAAAAATTGGAATAACTCTTTCCGGACTGTTTGTGTATGTCTGAAAAAAAAAATAATTCGAAATATGAGTACTAAATGCTTTATTTTAGGAAACTAAAATATTTGACATAATATTGAACTAAACAAATGATATTAAATTTTCCGCTTCTTTTATTCAAAATTATACTTTTTTTCAAAAATTCGATATAACGCTTTTCTGAAAAGGTAGAAAAAGCTTTCTTCTTCTTGCTTATCTAGTCGCGTATTTTTTGTTTAACGATTAAGGTCAGACTGTTGTCTAATAACTATCGTTAAGCATTGCATAAGTAGGTAGGTAAAATGGTGGTCAGAGCGAACTCGCATCTAGACCCAAGTAGCACTGTGAAGCGCCCCGTTTTGATACCAAAAACTTATACGGATCTGAATAAAAGATATTTTTAGCGGAAAAAGAGAGGAAACAACTCAAGAGCAGTGACGCTAGAGCGATATCGACCCGTTGAGGAAAGAGAGTAAATTTTTAACTTTTGCCTCAGACAGTTCTTTTAGATCAGAAAAGAAAGCCCTTCCAAGGGGTTGCATATGGCCAGAGCGAGACACTTGCAAGGGTAGTGAAGTGCTGTTTCCTTTTCCAACTGGTTGTTACAGCTACGGTAGTAGGTGTTTTGGGCAATACACAGTTTTGCTGCATTCTCCCCCAAGTGACAGTGCCCCGTACAGGTAGCGACTATCCGTGCTATGTCCCGTCTTGGTCTACAAATGAAACCGTTTGTGCGGGATTTATTGAACGAAGGCCAAAACATTTTGGATATCGCGCAGTAGTCGGTTATATTATTCCATTTTTTGTTGGATTCCCTGAGGAAAACTGAAAGAATCTTGCCCTTCATAGTTGCGAGTCGCCCGGACAACTCGTCTGGCCGTACATTGCCCTCGATACCACTGTGTCCAGCAACCCAGACTAAAGTAATTCTATGGTTAATGCACAGGTTTTCAAGCTCATTTCGACATAGTTTTGATGACATTTTTGTTGAATTTACAGCTTTGATAGCCGCTTGGCTATCTGTGAATATTGCCGAATTTAGATTTTGAGTTGTGCTTAATTTAAGAATATCGCATGCTTCTTTATAGCTGCTATTTCAGCTTGAAAGTCGCTAGCAAAGTCGGGAAGTCGATCTGGAGACTTTCAGTGACCCTGAGGAGGCTCCTGCTCCTACACCGCACTCCATTTTAGATCCGTCGGTAAAAATCTTTACATAGAAATCTTGGGACACTTCGTTATCTTCACATTTCTTCTTGGATGGAAAGATAACTTTAAAACCTTTACCGAGGCTCAGAATAGGGGTGCAGTAGTCAGTGCTTGTCCAGAGAATATCAGATTTGATGTGTTGCTATGGCCCTAAGGTTTGGCAAAATAGCATTTTGACTCTAGTAAGCATTGCATACTCAGCCACTTCTCTGCTATGCCCCAAATCCCTATGAAAGACAAGGTTTCAACAAAATAGCCCAATTAATTATAAACGCTGTTTAACTTCTATGATTTTCTTATGGTAAATTTTTTGAATATCAAAAGTGTATAATAAGTTGGCGTCAACTTTCAGCCGAGTTCTTCTACTTTAAGGCTTTAAGCACCTTTATGTTTTACTTATGTTGCCTCAACTCGTTTGGACCATTTGAAAAACCAGTTAGGGAAGTAAAAACTTTAATAGTCGGAAATTCACAAATATGTTATATTAATTTTGCTCGGAAGAGAGGAAGATCCGATCAATTACGATTTTTTTTGACATGGTTCAACCTAACCCCTTTTTACGAATCATCTTCTTCATCTAATTTTCTATTTAATTAATTTTGTAAATACGGATGTGGCCTGCAATGATATTTTGATTGTCATGCCGGTTGCTTTGCAGATTGAAGTTCATAATTCTTCCAGATTATTCACATGAAATATAACTATAGACTCGTTCGCGTATTTCGTAGATGTATCTATCACTTCACGTTGTCTATATTATTTTGCCTACACCCTTCAGCCGTCCAAAAACTGATATTTCAATATCTCCCGTTAAACACTACATCCGTTACCTGAACTGGCAAGAATTGCTCTGTCATCTACTTCGACTGTGGTAATAAATTAAAACTCCTCGTTAAAATTAAACGTTTATCTCAAAACCGTTCAGCTTGTGTATCTACAGAATTAGTTCTGATCAAAATATCAGAACTCCACACTGTCAAAACTAAACACCTGTTTTATGAATTAGTTCGATCTGCTGAAGAGCGATAAATTAATATGGGAGGTTCACCAATCTGGATGTATGAGTATTATGGTTGCACGCAATTCAGCTAAACTGTTGTAGATATGTGTCTATAAGTGCGCTCTCTGCTCGCTGGACCAAACTCTTTATAAATCAAAGCATGCAAACTGAATGGAACGTTGTTGTTGTTCGTCGCGTAGTCGTCGTCGGCGTCGGTCTTCCCGTCAACGAAGACACGATCCTCCGGTTGCATTTAACAAACATTTCGCTGTAATGTTTCAATGTTCTATGGTACCTATTTGATGTAATTTGTATGGCGGTCCAGAAGTCTGTATCATCAACAGACACGGACTTTCCGCCGCAAATGGGTTCTTTATTTAGGCCATCTTAGCATCTCAACGTCTTTCAACATTTCGTAACATCAGATTTATTCAGGAAAAACATTGCAGGCGCGGTTGCACAAGCTCAGTGCTTGCAAACTATACCAACGACATACAGAAAAAATGTGCAACTTCAACGGAGGAGTCGCGAAAATAACAAAAAAAAAATAAATAAAAATATATTATGCTGCTTTTGCAGCGCTGCGCTGCCCAGGCAGCAGAAGTAATGTTGCATTTTGTGTTGCAGTTGAAGTAATCTATCATCGGACAGGGAATTTTATATTTGTGTGATATATGTGTGATTTAATTTATATGATTTTGTTTTGTCTTGTTGTGAATGAGGGATGTGAATGAGGTGGATGAAATGTGTTATATGCGCCTTGCGCCTTTTTGGTCAAGGCAATTGAGGCTAGGCTCACTTTATTTCGGTTTAGTTGTATCTGGTATCTTATGTATCCGTGTCCGTATGGTGTATTGTCTTTATAGTTATTGAAGGTCTTTTGCATCTGCATTGCTGATTTGATTATATACAGTTAGGTGAGTTGCTGAATGCTTCTGTAACTCTTCTTTCTATTTGGGTTTATTGCCTTGTCGATTTGTGTTGATTTAAAGGAGACAATGAAGACTTTGGCTCCAATTTATAGTGACCAAATGGAATTCGGCTTTGTATGTGAAATGGTACATAATGTAGTTACATGACAAGGTATGTCCTCTAAAGTTCGTGGTAGAGAAATGCAATGATTAGTTTGTCCAGATACTAAAATATTTGGAGGAAGTTGGAATAATTTTAGGTACCTTCTAGATTTAAATAGAGATCATTATGGAGCATTTGTATGACTTCAAGCATAATTCTATTTTTACTTGCGATATAGGTACTATAGGGCAAGTTTTGTATTTGGAAAAAAAATCGAACTCGAGATTTTAATCAAAGTTGACATTAAGATGATCGAGAACACCAAAAAAGTGGGTCCCGAAATTCCGTCTGTCTGTCTGTACAACTCTCTACAGCCTAAACGGCTGAAGCGATTTTCTTCAAACTTGGAATTTAAGCGTTTTAGGTGATTGTCCAAAATAGATTTTTGAATTGTTGTTTTAGCCCCAAAAATAACGGTACTTGCCATACAAATTATTCGATTACTAGTTTAACGATTTTGATAAAAACTAATGTGGTACTACTTTGTGTATTGTCTACATTTTGGCCAACATTTTTTTTTTTAATATTTTGTTATTAACGGTACCTGCCATTTATTGATTTTCGAATTTCTCATAAACGGATTTCGATCAAAATATTTATACAGGAGCTCCTTCAAATTCTAAATAACACTGCATTTCAAAATTTTCGGAAAATAGTTTTTTGGTTTTTTGAAAAAAAAATCATCTTTTTTTTTGAAAATTCAATATTTGTAAAACGGGTGAACGATTTTTTTGAAATTTTGTTTTTGAATTTATATTATAAAATATTTGAAATGTTCATACCAATTTTTTTAGAGAAAAAATTAAGATTTTTATCCATAAAAAATGAAGTGATAAACGATTTAAATATACATACAAATATATTTCTATTATGAATATTTTGCATATAATGTAATCGGATATAGGAGCAAGTACGTGCGATCTAGTCTTGCATTTTATTTTTTAGAGCGACAAATAACAGTAGCTCCCATACATTTTTTTTGGCCAAAAACAAAAATCCTATTTTTCTTAAAAACGGCTCCAACGGCATCTTGTACAAAAATGTTTTTGGTTTTCTATTTTCTTGGAAACGCTAAATTTGATTTTTTTGAAATTTTTTAGAAAGTTTAAACACTATTTTAAATTAAATTTTATTTTGAAAACACAAAATTTCGAAAACGACTCCATAGATTTTTTCGAAACTTCGTATTTGGTGTTTTTTATGACATTATCTTGAATATTTAAAAAACATATTTTTCTTAAATAAAAAACAACGGTACCTCCCATACAAATATTAAAAAAACCGTTAAGAAAAAATGTATTTCTAGAAAACGGTTCCAAGAATTTTTATAAAAAAATGTGTGTGTTCTTAAATTTGTACAGTTCACTTTTACGTAAAAAAATATTTCTTTTTGGGTACCTACTTATTAACGGTACTTCGCTTAGAACCACTTTTCATATTTTCGGCTTTCTCAATATTGGATGAACTGATTAAAATATTTTTTTTTATACAAATGTCCCTAAAACTGTTAATAAAACTGCATACCCAAATTTTCAAAAAAAAAAGTTTTTCAATTTTTAAAAAATAAATACATTTTTTTTTTGAAAAATCCATTTTTCAAAAACCAGTCATAGAAATTTTTTGAAATTTGAATTTTATATGTATATTAATAATATCTTCAAAATAGTTTTTCAATTTTTTTTTTTTAAATGTTTTCAAAATTTTATACATAAAAAAATAATTTATTAAGAAACCGCTCAAACGATTTTTGAATTTTTTTTATATATTCTTATTTATCCATGAATTCAAACTACATCTTTGTTTCCTTTCAAACTATAACGACTAAGAAATATAAAAACATTTAATTATGTGTATTATCCATTTATTTCTACCCCATTATTATTTCATGTTTACGTATTTTTGCGTACGTCACTGAATGCTACATTGCATGTAGGCCCTCATACATTTATATATGCATACATATGTATATGTTGAAAAATCAAATGAACCTTATGTATGCATATTGCACCTAAATTATAAATTTATACCTACCGACTTACATCCTTCTTTTTCATTATCATAAGTACATATTTACATACCTAAGTTCCTTCCATGTATGTAAGGTACATACATCTCTCCTAACTTACATAATTAAAATCCATAACCTAGATTTAAATATATATTTGCAGGTATAGATACCTATGTGACTATTCCTTGAATCATCCATTCGACAATTCATTATACTTAGAATCAAGTTAATCTTACGTACATAGGCTTTTAACCTGAATATGATAACTACCCCTAAATAACTAAACCTCAGTGGTTAGCTATATTAAAGTTGTTAGCTACAAGTTCGTACGATCCAGTCGTGCATTTTATTTTTTCTTGCGTGGATAGCCGACGAATTTTCATGCTATTACGCTATGAGCGCTATGCTGCCTCATCAATTGATACATCAGCAAAATGGGTTATTTCATATTCAATATATTTTATATATGCGTAAGCCACTGTGTATATAATTGTTTGTAATATACCATGGAGCATTCACAATTGTCTCGTCCCAAATGTGGCTATTACGGTATCTTCTTCTTCGGGTATGTCGCGAGTGTATAATACAAACAAGATAGGACCAAGAAGGCTTCCTTGGGGAACACCAGCATTTAATATTTTAAATCCCAAATATGCCCTGAGTTAGGGTTCAACAATGTGATATTTGTCCTAATTTATACTTTATCCCAAAAACTTTTCAATTTCATTACCTATAGTTATTTTTTAGACCTGATGAATGGTTGAGAGGATTTTCCGGAAATATTTAAAACTGATGATGAGGATTTTATCAAATCAGCAATAAGAGAGAAATTTTTTCTTTTTCTCTTTGTTAAGGGATTTCCCAATTTTGGTGCCATTATATTTTCTGCAATATTTCATTAACGTGGAGCGTTATTAATGCTTGCGAGGATAGGGGAAAGGTAAAAAGGTGTTTAGTTCCAAAAATAACGGTACCTAAAATAAAAACTTTATAAATTAAGTCAACAACAAAATTTCCTTAATTTTTATCTACAAAAAAAATTGATAGGTAAAGCAATTTGAAGTATTTAACAATATAAATTTAAAAATATAATCCCACATCTGTTTTCGAAATAAAGGGTTATCCATTTTGCGGTTTCAAAAGTATAGGGCTGGAAATCGACATCTGTCAAACTAAATTTTTAAACGAATTTTTTTTTCAGTTGAAAATCTGACATTTACGAAAATGTATCGCTTAACTATCGCACAATGCATAAAAATAGTTAAAACCTACTACAAAAATGGCGATTCTGCCACAGCCACATATGGTGCCTTAAGAGGAGATTATGGTTTACATAATCGCCCAAATACGCAAGCAATTGGCAAAATTGTGAACAAATTTGAAGAGACTGGAATTAAGAGTAAGGCCTGTGCATCATCGTTTCGCTCGTACCACTGAAAATGTCGCTGCTGTAAGTGAAAGTATGCCGAAGACCCGAATGTGTCGATTCCTCGTCATTCTCATGAAATAGGACTGGCTGAAGGCACATTATGGCGTATTTTGCATTTGGATCTACACCTACATCCATATCAAGTCCAGCTCATACAACAACTGAAGACTGCTGACCATTCACAACGTCGTAGATACGTCGAATGCGTGCTAGAACAACAGGCTGTGGACGGAGATTTTTCGATCGAAATTTTCTTCAGCGACGAAGCACATTTCTCATTTGTCGTATTTGGGGTTCTGAGGATCCTCACGTAATTGAAGACAGGCCATTACATCCACAAAAAGTCACTGTTAGGGGCGCTCTTTGGTCCGGAGGTGTGATTGGATCTTACTTCTTCGAAAACGATTGTCATCGTCAATTCGGAGCGTTATGGTCATATGATAACCGACTTTTTTTGCCTGCTATTGAAGAATGCGACTTGGAGAATTTGTGGTTTCAACAAGATGGTGCCACATGCCACACAACTCGAGCGAATATGGCTTTATTGCAAGAGACATTTCCTGGCCGCATTATTTCTCGTCGTAGCGATATCAACTGGCCACCAATTCCATGCAATTTGACACCGCTGGACTTTTTTTTGTGGGGCAACACTAAAGGCCGTGTTTATGCAGATAAACCTTTAGCTCTTGAGCACTTGAAAACCAACATTCGTCAAGTTATGGCTGAAATACCGCCCAATATTTGTCAAAAAGTGGTAGAAATTACCTCAAAAGGATCGATGCTTGCAACAATTCGCATGGTGATCATTTAAATGATGTAGTGTTTCACATATAATGTCAACGTTTAAGCTTTATAATAAAAAAGATATATCATGAAACAAAATATCTTATATGTGTTTTATTTACGTTTACTTTTGAAACCGCAAAATGGATTACCCTTTATTGTATTTTCAAAAAAAAAAATGTTCTTCTAAATCCAAAAAACATATCTCGAAAATTTTGATATGCGGCATTATTTAGATTTTAGAGTGTAAAATACCTCATGTATAGTATGCACATTTTCATCGTAATACGTTGGGCTGGTAATAAGAAAGTCGAAGCTCACTAAAATTGTTGTATGGCAGGTACGCGTTTATACCATTTTATATTATAGACTATACATACAATATTGCAGAATCTTATATATCAAAATCGTTATAGCCGTTCTTGAGAAAATTAAGAATAACCTTTTTGGCTACAAAAAATTATGTGGCCGTTAGTACTTAGTTTAAAGAAAATCGCTGCAACGGTGTAGGCTGTAGAATGACCTATCTAGGCAGACAGGCACACAAAACCTTCTCTGTAGTACTATGGCAAGTAAAATATGTATATTATCTCAAAAACCAAAAAATGATTGACCAAAAAATGTAAGCAAATAAAATGTTATTAATGCACCAGTCATTGAACAGTTTTTTTTGGGGGGAGGGGGGTTTCGACATTCTTATTATGTACCTAACGGCTCCACTGATTTCGATCTAAATTATTATATAGTAGCTCCGTTAAATTCTAAATTAGGTATATGGTATACAACGGGTCCACGATTTTGTTTAGTAATTGTTTTGTTAAATTTATATATTATTAAATACTTAAAATTGGCACACATATTTGCTCATTTGTCATACACAATTATTCGACTGCAAGAAAACGTGATGCGAAATAAGACAAAATATGTTGAGCAATGAAATGCGAAACAATTTAAAATCCCAACAATTAAGTGCGAAATAATTAAATTGCAAGACGCAGGAATTGGTAATAAAAGGAAAAACGATCGCCGAAAAACTGTAAAAATCGGCAAAAGCTTATATTGCAGAACATAACTGGTGGTTAATGTCAAAATTTGCTGTATTTCTACAGGGGTTTTATAGCCCCACCCAATTTCAGTACAATTTCAATCAAATTAATAGAATATAATTATTTTAAAATTAAATTGTTTTTTTCTGTAAATTTTTTTTATTTTAAATTATGTATTGAACTTTGATCTGCTCGAATCGTACATCGGCAAGGTTAAAATGTCGAAAGCATGTTTTATAGTCCAAAACCAGCAGTTAACTATATAAACTGTGCTTAGAAAAATACACCACAATTATGTTAAATAAATTTAAGTGCGACAACCGAACTTGTCACTGTACCCTTACACCTAGCAAACATGAACGTTACCACTCTAATTGCAGCAAATTACAAAATTAAAAACACGAAATCGAAATGCTTTAGCTTCAAAAAAGAGAAATATATACAAAAAAAAACTAGAAAAATAGTCAACAAGAAACAACCAACAACCAAACGATCGGATCGATCGATGGCAATGTCTAAATTGCGCAGCACCCAAATCCAAACCCAACCTATTGACTGCATCCCACAATAAATTTAAATTCACCCATCGAACAGCAGCGCGCGCCTCTCCCGATTGACAATGAGGAGCTGTATCCACATACCGATACTTACAATTTACAAATTCTATTCCTTTTTCCAATTTAATCTTCGACACAAATTCCATGTTAATTTTTTTTTTTTATTTTTTTTTTTCTTTGGCTGGAATGGATGATCGTATGCAGAGTGGTTGGTTCCTGCATGCATTTAACCACTTTATCTATTATGCTAGGCTTTAACTGGCCGCTCTTAAATTTGTTGCTCAAATTGAAATTTGTAGCCAAAGTCTCTTAACTACTTTTCTAGGATTCTACTTAAATAATATTAAGAGCAAATTTTAAAGAGACAAAAAAAGTTGTGAAGTTTGAAGCTTGCCGCACGCCGAGAAAATCCCAGAGCATTTGCAAACTTCAATTGCCAGTTAAAGCTACAAGCGGCGAGCAATCATTCGTGCGCAATGGACCATTACTCTTCTTAGTTTGGTCCAGAGTGAGCTAAACCAAAGTATAACTTAACTATCCGCCCGAAGCAGCATATGTTTTCAGCCTTACCGCAAAGCCACACAACAACTTTGCAGCAAGAAGAAAAGGCCACAATCAAGACCAACCCAGTTGACCATTGAGCCATTCATCCCTGTTTGTGGTGCATAGAGTATCCGTCCGTGCCGCGTCGCGTCCGTTGGGCGATCGAGTGTCCATCCATCCATCTGTATATACGTCTTAAGATAGGTAGGTGCTTAGTGCTTAAAGCCGCAGCGTGAGCACATGCAAGACGCTCGCTCGCTCGTCGCGTCTTGTGCGGATACTTACTCCAGATTATAAGATATTTTTTTTTGTCTGTTTCTGTTTCTAGCCTAGACTACTTTTGATACACATGCACACTATTTGGGCGATTCTCGTTGTTGCTGCTGCTGTTACGTCTCCAACGTATCGTATAGTCGTTGTCGGGTGCCACCACTATTATTGGTGGTGCTAGTGGAAGCCAGCCTCAGTTTACTCCTAGCTCTAGACTTTAGAGTCATTGCAATAAGTCGATCCGATCGAGTTTAATGATACATAGCACGATGCTGTCTTTAGTGGGCCTCTAACGTTTGATGGGTTAAGATCGGGAATTATTTAACTCGCAATAATATTGTAATGAGTCTTAGTTCTAAATTAATTGTTCCTCCTTTTGGTTTTGTTATTTTTACTTTTTTTTTTTGCTTGTAAACTCCTCGGGATCACTCATAGAGTATAATTAAGGATATGAGTTGTAAATTTACATAGTTTCGGATAATTGGTGTGTTTTTCAACTTCAATTATGTGAAAGGAAGGAAAATTAAAAAGTTTGAAGATATATTGAGTGTTCGGAAGATACAAGATTCAGCAGAGAGTGTGTGTAAATATTGTCATGTGCGTTTAGAATTAATATGGAATTTGGTGATTTTGTTTTAAGTAAATTCGTCAGTTTTAATTAAATTGAAGGAAAGTTATAATGTAGGTACTGTAACTACTTTCAAATTATCACATTTACATTATTTAAGATACTAATTGTATAATCTTTGTAAATGTTTGTCAAAATCAATAAATAGATATCAAATATCAACATATATTATCTAGGAAAGGATTTTGCAATGAATGGTAAGTAATTATTTTGTTTAATATTCTTTTCTAATTTTTCAAACAATAAAAGATAACGAAGTGACCTTTGTAGATTGAGGATTTTTATGGCATTTGAATAAGCAGAAAGAGCTTCACAATACCATTAGTCCCGTAGGGGAGCTTTGTCCAATATAATGATAGTTGGTTAATAATTAATGACAATTAAAGTCAATAATTAATGTTCAACTATTTTTATACTTTCACTAAAATCATAAAGGGGATGATTTTTAGAATTTTAAAGACTTAATTTATGCATGAAGCTTGTACGGTATTTATATGTATTCAATTGGTGAATATCTTATAATTACTAGCGTTTAGTTTTTTTTGTTCTATGTCGGAACAAAGTAAGAACAGAGGTTAGTCAAAATCTACAGTCACAAATTTTAAACAAACTCCAGCTAACGAATCTTCGTTTTGACACACTACTGTTATTCCTACTTCTCTAACAGTATTCAATATTAATAAGATTGTGCTTAAAACATTGCAGCCGTACTGCAAGTATGTCATCATACAAAAAATACATTTTGAAGTTCCTCATCTAATAAACAATTTTGACCAAAAGTAAAATTTCAAAAAAAAAAACAAATTTGGTTAATACAATTACAAAAATAAGTAGGACTTTTAAGGGGAGCTTACGCTTTGAGACTGTTTCCAGGACTCACATCTTCGTATTTGAGCCAAAAGGGTGTATCAGTTTTGGGGAAAAAAAGTAGGCTTAGGGAGATTCTATGTATCAACAACACAATGTATCTACGACAAATCGTACAGTTATCCCATAATATTACCATAGAGTTAGCAGAACTTATCATGTGGTCGTTAATTCACATTTAAACTCATGTTTTCTATTTCCTGCTAAATTATCATGCAGTCGAGAAGTTTAGAAAAATCTAATATTGCATTAATATTACTGCACCTTATTGTACAACACCTGCAAGAACAAATGCTTCCCGTAAAAGATTAATTACTTATTAAGAGCCACTTTAGGATAATAATTTGAACAGCAGTGTTGTTCCTCTACGTGCCGAATTTAATTGTCTACATTTCAACGTAGACAATTAGTCGACAATGTAGACAATATTTCAATAAAGTAAACAATGACTTTCCCATCTAAGTCTCACAAATAAAATCATTCCAAAACTCGTGCGGTTTGATTTAAAAAAGAGTACAACCATTGGCAAGATTTTGATTTGAGCGTCTTTTCCTAATATTTGGGCTTTATTTCCTAATAGTTAGAGGCTATTCCATTATTTGTACGATATTTACAATTTAGGATGTTCATTTCATTTGAGTTTTCATATTTGAATTGTTGGCGTTTTTTCCTTTAAAAAAAATAGAAAGATAAGAAATAACGCCCAAAACGAGAAAAGATACAAAAACAATTTGCTCAGAATTTTTTAAGTGATATTTCCAAATCGATTTGGGCGTACTTTCACGGCTAATGATGATCTTTTAACTTCAGATGTGTTCCTGTTCATAGGGAATCGAAATATTGAAAATTTGATATTTAATATTTAAAGGTCACGTCATTCAACGATTTTATCAGAGTAAAAACTATATCTCTGCAAAAAAGATTGAAATCGGAATAAAAAAAAAATACAAAAACAACTCCAAATTATGTGAGAAATTTGTCAGTTACTGATTTGATAACTGAAACAAAGTGCAAGGTTTACAGGCATTTTTTAATTTTATTACTAAATTCCCCAAATTTTAAAAGGTTTTTTAAATGAGATCTGTGGTCTATTTCACCATAACTTACAAATTGTAAATTACAAGTGCTTTTTTGTAGAAAAATTGATTAATTCTGTTTCACGAGTTAATTGTTTTACAAAATTGTAGTTGTAGATTACAAAAGGAAATTTGTAGAAATTTCATTATTTTTGTTTCACCAAAACTATTTTTTTTTGTAGCTTACAAATATAAATTTGTAAAATATAATTTTGTTTGTAAGTTTGTGTTTCACCAAATCAAATAACTTTACAATTTTGTTCACTTTATGAAAATTTCTTACAACAGAAAGATGAAGTGTAGATTTGATTACAATTTGTCATTTTCAATAAGAATTTCGTTTCCAGTTTAATAATGTCGTTACGTCGTAGGCATAGTAGCACCGATAGTGATATTAGTGACCATTTCTTGCTAAATATTTAATAAAATAATTTTATTTTGCTTATTCATAGTTTTTGATGTTCTCTATCGGCCGACTTACAAATTTGTGAAATAAAAATTGTAGTCTACAAGTCTGGAAATTAAACGGTGAAACGTTTTTTTGTGTAATTGTAAATTTGAATTTCCCCTATTTTTTTGTCTCGTTTCTTACAAATTTATTAGAATTATGTTTGTAGTTTGTGAAACAGAAAATTAGTTTACGAATTTGTAATTGTAGTTAACAATTACAAATTTGTGATTGTAATTTGGTGAAATAGACCACTGCTATTTTTGTGGACTAAAATGATACACACTAAGCAAACAAAAATGTGTTAAATTGTGTTAACATGGTAAACTAATTTGAGTTTTTTGGCAATTTACATTTTTTTTTTGGAAAAACAAAAAAAATGATTCAACTAAACAAAATCACAAAACACGAATTTTCTACTCCATCAAGGTATTCTCTTTTTTTATTTCTGTCTCGTTATAATTAATGTAGCAATAATTATTATAGTTGAAAAAAAACTAATCCAATTGCATTTTAAAAATGCCAATAAATAACTTAATTTCTGTTTTTTGTTTACTTTGAATTTGATTTGAATTTGACAGAAAACGAATAGAGGAAATCAAATTAAATATCATAGACGTGGAAACATATATATAGTTAAACTAAAATTGTACGACTTGACATTAACGACATATTATATGAGAAATCATAGAGAAAATAATAATGGCAGGTCATAACTTCTATTATCATGCAAGACACAATAAACGATTATTTAGAAACCTTGGGATGAGTCTTACAACAAAATTTGGCAAACAAAAACTCAGAACTAATAGCATTTTTTCACCGAGCAAGTTACAGTATTGTATGGATATGGATACGAAACACTTTTATGTGAGAAAAATCTCTTTTGAGAGGATGCAAAAAAACACAGATTTCCCTCTAATTTTTGATTATACAGTGGACGTCCAGTATAACGAAAACCCGATATACCCAATTTGCGATATAACGAAAGCTTTTAAGATTTACATTAACATCTCTAAATAGAGAATGAAGGTCGTAATTTGCAATCCATTATAACAAACGGATTAATAATTTCACATTAAATTGACTGTGTTTGACATTGTTTTTTTTTTTGCATCTGTTCTTATGTCAAGACGAAAGATTTCTCGTATGTGTGTGACTTACAACTGTATCAAGTTTTGTTTCTCATTCTCCTTAAGTGGTCGCCCGATATATCGTCGCGCTGGATATAGAGTATGACTCCGAAGATTATATCATTCGTTATACTGGACATCCACTGTAATTAAATTTACTATATAAAATATAGTATACATATAAATTTCTTGTCAAACAAAAGTCTTATCCATACAAAATTATCAATTTTTGTTTAGCTTCCTTTTTGTTTTCTATATCGGTTGTTTGCATATAAAAAAAACTAGGATATAAAAACGAAATTTCACAGATATTCAACGCTGCTTACATCCGTGTTGTACTGTATTCGTATAGTATTGTGTTATTCTTCCTAATGCTGATTCCTTTAAAAATGTCAAATTTGTGTACTGATTACAAAATAGTGCAATAAACACTTTTCATTAATAAAAGAAGACAGAGGGCCCAATAAGATGTGTGAAATACCTGGAACTCACCCGATTCCAAACATCACTACCCCAAAAAAAAAATGATTTATCATTAGAGAAGGAAAAGTTCAAAAGAGGTATTTTGTTCCGAAATTTTAACTCGTGACTAAAAACTTACTTGTTTAAATAATTCAACAAGTCCAGTGAATTTTGGAATATTTTTGAAGTGATAACTTTTTATAGGGGGCTAAACCGATTCGTTGCGTAACGCGTTACGGCGACCTACATTCGATAAGTATTCTCTAACATATCAAATAAACGAATTTTATCCTTTTAAAGGGGTGGGTGGACCTAGAAATTTTAAATTTTGAGTAATGATAGAGAATTATTGTCTTGAATGTTTATCCATAAATGCATTAAAAAAAGCCTTAAGTAGGTTTTCAAGTTATACCAAAAAATGTGTCAATTCAATTAAAGCAAAATTAAGTTGTTGAAGGTCAGGACTGTATTTTGTGTATGTATACTGTATACGAACGTACATAATATATGTATGTAAATGTTTAGATGTTTAGAAATGCAGTTGGTATCTTTAATATGATGCGTAGGATTTCCAATATATACATGTGTACATAATAATATGTAGGAAAGAGACTAAGACTTTTATTGGCACCTTATATTCAACTGTAACGTCGAGATTAACTTGAGGGCAAGTTTAGCATTTGGAAAAAAAAGAACTCGATTTTTTAATCAAACACCAACAAAGTGCGTCCCGCAATTCCGTCTGTCTGTCTATCTGTCTGTAGATTGTCTACAGTTACAGTCTAAACCACTGTTCTTCAAACTTGGCGTGTTATGTGAATGTCTCAAATAGATTTTGAATCGTTTTTTTAACCCTCCTCCCCACCAAAATAACGGTACAGTAAATGACCCTTATAAGAAACTGCAAAATGCCACAGTTTTTGTTTCTTATAAGCGTGTTTGTTATAAGCGTCTTTTACTGTACATAACGTACAATGGCTTCTACCATCTTAATTATCAATTGAAGAAAACGCAAACAATATGTTTATATTATTTTTGTTTTTGTTTTAGTGGACATCTTAATTATCTCAAAAACGGCTGTAACCATTTTGATAAAAAAAATCTGTTAACTATCAGGCATATTCTACATTTTGGTATAAATATTTGTTTATATATTTTGTTATTAAAGGTACCTGCCTTTTCAACTTTCTCATAAACGGCTACATGGCTTTCGATCAAAGTTTTTATATACGAGGTCCTTCAAATCCTAAATAATACTGCATTCCAAAATATTCGAATAAAAGTTTTTTTTTTAGATTTTTGGAAAACAATTTTTTTGAAGTTTACGAGAGTAAACGGCTTCGTTACATAATGCTTTATGGCGCCAGTCTGTCTGGCTTCGCCTTTTCTCTAACGCATACGGAGAACTTTTGAAATTAATCAAATTAACGAAGAACTTTTGAAGCTTTTCTCAAGTTCAACAATTTCAATATTAAATAATTCAACTTCGATTATGACACATTTAGTTTTTAGGATAAGCCGCGTTATAGCTATTTAGTATTTAGCGAGTTCAATTCTGTACTCACCCCGAACGTTTCGATGCGAATTACGTCGAGCGTGATCACCGGGATTAGCTTACATTATTACTTCTGTCGGGCGTCCCGAGACGCACATGTTTTTTTTTCAAATAAGGTTTATTACTGCAATTTTATGTTCATACGGATATACGAAGTCCCTACAGTGCAACATTATCTTATGGGTAGATTGAAGGGACTAAGCTTTCTTGAGAATTTGTTCATTTTTGTTGTGTTAGAGAAGCGTTCATTCGTAAGTGATTGGCAGAAAAAATGTCTTGTACTTTCATCGATGTTTTGAAATTTTAAATGCTGAACATTTTTTTAATAACTTCATAAATTTAAATGTCAAAAATTTCGCTGTGTCAACAATTGAGGAGGCGAATTAATTTTTTGTTTAATTAATTGAGGAATCCTGTTAATGTTGTGAAAGACATTGCTGAAACCTTATTTTGTCTGAATTAGCCTATTATTAAATCTTGATTTGACAAAATGATAACCTAATTGTAAAAAATTGGATTAAAATAATCGATTTGTCGATATTATTTCCAAAAATTGTACCAAATGTCGTTTTCAAATATTGATTTTTATATGATCGACTTTCAAAATGTGGGCAAAAAAATGTCAACTGGCATTATTTTAAGTTGGCAATTATTAAGGATTGTGTAAGGGATTAGGATCTATAGATGCTAGAAATTGCTCTTAATTCGAAGGAATCAGTTCTGCCACCCACGTAGTGAATACTTTTGCAAAGAATATGTGTCTTCATCACACGACATCACCAACTTGAAGTCCTGGATCTCCGACAAATCACAAAAATATTCACAATTTATCTTACAGACAGAATGGTTGCTCCTCTTTTGCTTGATTCGAATTACTTACCGATTAAAAACTCGGTTTAAACACAGACGTTTTCCTGTTTTCCAAAACAGTAAAGCATTTTAAAATCTTTGAATCTGTACACATTAAGTTCCTTTAATAATGATAATTCTTACTTTGTATATGCCTGTAAGACCGAAGGTCTTTTAAATGCAACTGAATTGTACGGAACCAGTTAGAAGGAATATAGTCAAACACTACCCACTACGAAATTACAACGTTGCATATATGCAACGTAGAATTAAATTAACAAGTACAAGAGAGGTCACTAAGAATAAATAAAACTTACCGATTTCTTTGAAAGAATTTAATAGCAAATGTTAGTTTTACAAACATGAACACTTTTCAATATCTACTGGCAAAATTCATCCGAAGCCAGTTTGCATTCTTTTTTCATTATTTACTGTAAACATTTACCAGGAAAGCTTTTGCTACCGTTTATGGTCTTGCGGCCTGTTATTTGGACCTTTTTTTAATATGTTTAAAAGTTAGATACTATTTTTATTAAGTAATATTAAGAAAACCAAAGTTTCTAGTTTTATAGAATAAATGACGGAAAAGTTTTTTTCAATTAAAAACCAACGGACCAAACTAAATATTCCTAAGGGGTATATGATAACCAACTTAATCCCCATGAAACAGCTCTTAATTTAGTCTTAAAAACTTGACGATAGCAACTTTTTAACTTGATTCGTATTATAGGATAAAAAAACTATATTGAAACAATTTTGAATGTTCGGAATTTAAAGCATTTATTATTAAATCAACTTATAAAAAAAACTACCTTTATAACTTAGCTAGGCCTATAACATTTCATAAGCTAATTGATATTATTCAAGTCAAAGTTAATTAAAATAACTTGTTATTTAATAGGTAAATGCGCCCCAATCGATTATATTTAAAAAGGTGTTTTACACTAAAAGTAGTATTCATTTTCGATTAAGCTGTCAGCTAAATATGACAACAATTTTTGATTGACCAAGATTTATTTTTTAGGTTAACTTCAGGCTATTAGTATCTACATATTTATGTATGTAGCTATTACATTGTAGATAGTTAATTTAGACAACTATCAACTATGTTTTAGTAGTTTTGCTTCTAATCGAATGTACGTTGAACTTTTTCTAAGGCGGTGTAGTTTGACAAATCGGAATACGGAATATTAAATTTAATTCGTTAATGTCATGTCAAGCAATTAAGGAATAGAACAAAGGTGGATATCATTTTTAATTGCCAGAAATATGTCACAACGTCTGAACTGTCAGGCCACAGTCAGATATCCAGCTGACAATTAAATTGATATCTGATAAACGTTTGAAAATATTTGAAAATATTTGAATAATAAATATTAGGTCTGTTTATTATCTTGTGAATTCTTATAAATCTTAATAACTTGCACAAACGTTTACAAAATACTATTTGTTAACTCGAAAAATTTATTACAAAGATTGTCAAATCGGAGGATAAAAACTTCCCCTGGGTTGAAAAATTTGTGAATTCTTTCTACATCAACTTCTCTTGGGGGTAACTGGTATAACAACTGCTAAAACATTAGCCTGCCAAACGTTTTTTCTGCCATATACTTTGCATTCTTTTTTAAACGTATATTAAAACTCATTTGGAACTATTAGACGTGATAATAATTGACAGACAATGGTTACATGACAAAATTTAGAAAGAATCTGCATTTGTAAAATTTATTTCAGATATTTAATTTTATAAGCAATGTTCTAGCGAAGTAGCTAGTTACACTCTTCCCTAATAATATCCAACCTTAATACACACGCTTATAGAAAAGCTTATCAACTTACTCTTAAGTCCAACTTCAGAAATAATGTCAAGTACAGAGATTGCTCTATTTTTTCCCTCCAATTATAAAAATCTGAAATTCAATACGAATGTACATCAGTATCTCCTTTTAAATCCTTCTCTATTTTTCTTACTCTAGCGCTGTTCTGGATCATATTAATGGTAGTCTAGCCCCCTTTAGAGCGTGTATCATTATAAAATAAAATGCATGACTGGATCGCACGTACTTCCCCTTATGTTCGGTCACATCGTATACCAAAGGTTTCTACTAAGAATCTAAATATATTTCGTTTAAAGTCGTTTTTACTTAATTTTGTATACCTATACAAAATTTCTTTAATTTAAAATAAAAATTAGAGTGACAGTTTTAAATATTTATTAATATAAACTTAACAACTAAACTTCAAAAAAAATCATTAACAAGTTTTCGAAATGTTGAATTTTCAAAAAAAAAATATTTTTCGAAAATCTTGGTGTGCAGTATTTTTTATAATTTGAAGAACCCCCTACATAAAATTGTTTATCGAAATCAGTCTAGCCGTTTATGTGAAAGTCGGAAATCAAAAAAATTGTTCTATGGGAGGTACCGTTAATACCAAAATATGTAAAAAAAAATGTTTACCAAAATGTAGACTATATACATACCTAAACACCGGCAAGGCTGGAGTCTACTCAGTATGGTGTGCAAGTGCAGTCAGTCTATGTTCCCTGCAGAAACTACCTGTTCTCAAAATTTGGCTTTCTTATTGGCGAAGCTTACGTGTATAAAGACTGCCCGGACGGTTCTGCCACGGCAAATACCGTAAGAGAGTTAAAATTTCGACACTATCCTTCCACAACAGGTCTTCCATTCAAACACTTTAACACATTTTCTTCAATAATTTACTTTTTTACGATGACAGAGAATACCAAAAAAGTGGGTCCCGCAATTCCGTCTGTCCTTTATGTACAACGAGTTAGAGCCTAAACGGCTGAAGCGATTTTCTTCAAACTGTTTTTTTTTTTGTAACCCCAAAAATACAGTGCTTGCTATGCTTTTTTTGCTTCCATCTTAATTATCTTGAAAACAGCTCTAACGATTTTTATAAAAAAAAGTATAGTCTACGTTTTGGTCAAACGTTTTTTTACATATTTTGTTATTAACCCTCTACTGCACGCACATAGATCCAACAAAAAAAAAGTTATTTTTTCTCTTTCATTTTGTTCAATTAAGAGACAAATACAAAAAAAAAATGATTAAACAAACTTTATTAAAAGTTTATAATATTTACCATATATGGCTGCTTGTGCAGTTAGACATTTTTCAAAATAACAAAAATATTTACTCACTCCGCCTACATGACATGGTCTCATAAGCAAAAGGCTGTCCTAATTGAGAGTTCAAATGGCGTCTATTAGTGGGCAACTTTATGACGGACGTGAATAAGGGTATACCGACAAATTGTTCCATTTCACTTCCAGTAAAGTTGACCGGCTTGCTTTATTATCTTGCAATTTCTAAATATTAGTTTCCTCAACAATCATTTCAAACAGTTCTCAAATGAAAAGAAAAGAAGTTAGTGGGTCTTTAGAGAGTATATTTCCTATAGGGGCTCTTTTGTCCCTAATGAACGAGATTTGTTCCTTTATGTTGCATTTTGCTTCTATATTTCGATATTAAAGTGGAAAATGTTTTTTTGTCATCAGAATCGTACTCCCTGTCATCGGTTTCAGGCACCTACAGCTGTTCTCTACAGTCCATCCCTATATACGGCTCATCCTCCGATTCGATGATTTCATCCTGACTCTGATATTCATCACCAGGATCAACACAAAATCTTTTTCCATAGAAAGAATTTGACGAGATCATTGTTTTCTCAATACAAAAATTCGAAAATTTCGAATATTCATATTTCTTTAATGGATAAGCACAAGGAGCCATATATGGATGTTGCCAAAACCGCCCTGTCTCTTGACATCGACAGTCGGTATTGAACATTTAACACTTAAATTTTACTTACAAATATTAAATCTTACTAATAAAATATATAACAACCTTTACATTTTTTTCCAGCTAATAATAAATAAACTTTTATTTCTATGTTATTGCACTGCACTCCTGTTAAATTTTGAATACGGTTTTTTGGCGATTGCCCAAATTGGGAACACATACACAAAGAACTTTTCTAAAGGATAAGAACGGTACTTTTCCAATGGCAATTGCGTAGTCCGTAGTCGGCGTTTAAAAATCAAAAGCCATATATGGCTGCTTGTGCAGTAGAGGGTTCGGTACCTATAATACAACAATTTTTTTGATTTAAGACTTTCTTATAAACACACCATGGATTTCGATTAAAATGTTTACATAGGAGTTCCTTTGAATTATAAATATTACTGCATACCAAAATTTTCGAAAAATATTCTTTTTTGATTTTTGAAAAAAAAAAAATATTTTTTTTTTTTGAAAATTCAATATTTCGAAAACGTGTGGATAATTAGTTTTGAAATTTCCTTTTTAAGTTTATATTATTAAGAGCCGATTTTTCAATCTCCAGATAAACACCCAGTTAGTTGCCAGAGGAATAAACTTATTTGAATGTTAAACAACCGGATATCAACATCGAATTTTTCAATCAAGAAAAAACAATCTATAGAATAATTTAATTTGAACGTCACTTTTATTTCGAGTATAGAACTTTACATAGAAATTCATTTTTGCTTAACGTTTATTTCAAAGAAATAATTTATCAAAGTGTTTTTGACATCGAAAATAGCTATTTATTTTATTCCTCAGATAACTTTCTATTCCGTTCAAAAATGAGCAGATAACTTTATTCCTAGATTAAGTTGTATCTGACTGTTGAAAAACTGATTTTTGCTCTATTTGGAGAATATGTCCTAACTGACTGCTTAGCTGACTAGTGAAACAATTGGCCTAAATACTTTAAACTTGTACACCAATTTTTACTTGCGATTATAATTACTATAAGGCAAGTTATGCAATCGTAAAAAAAAAAATTTAATAATCAAACATGACATTACGGTCATAGAGAAACCTACAAAAGTGATCGCCAAAAAATGTATGTCTGTCAGTCTGTCCGTCTGTATGTATAACGAGCTACAGCCTAAACGGCTTAATCGATTGGCTTCAAATTTGGTATGTGTTATTATTTTGGCATTCCTTAGAGGGGAAATTGAAATTTTATTTTTAGGCCTAAAAATAACGGTACCTGCCATATCACCTTGAAGGAAAATCTTATTTTTCTCTAAAACGGCTCCAACGATTTTTATAAAAAAAATTTTGAATTTTTGAGCTATCATTTGATATAAACCAAGTTTACAGGAAAAGTCTATTAACGGTCCTTTCATATAACGTTTTTTTTTTAATTTTTGGCTTTCTCGGTAACGGTAAATTGGATTTCTGTCAAATTTTATATCTGAGAAGACCTAAGTAGCTAAATTATTTTTGCATATCAAAATTTTGAATACATTTTTTTTTAAATTAAAATAATTTACTATTTTTTTTTTTTTGTGAAAAATCAATAATTTTAAAACTAATCAAAAAAAATAATTTTAAATTTCATATTCACATGGACACTAATAGTCTCTAAAAAATGCATACCAAAATTTAAAAGAATTTTGTTTTCAAAAAACGAAAAATAAAAAACGGAATTTCATCAAAACCCGTCTTAGAATTTTCGACATACTATTTTATAAAATTTTCATTGATCCGTGGCATCTAATGCCGTTCTTCGTTTTTTCGAAAAACTGATAAAAGTGATGGTTTTGGCAGTTTAAATAAGTTTAAAAAACGATTTTTTCCCACCACACCATTCACTTTCGTTATATACATGTATGTACTTGTACATATTTACATTAATACCCTCATAATTTACATAATTAAAATCCATTTAAATATACATTTGTAGGTACCTATTTAACTATTCCCTGAATCATTCATTCGACAATTCATTATTCTAAGAATCAAGGTAATATTACCTACATGGGCTTTAAATCTGCATAGGATAACTATAATAGACTAGCTACCTACCAGTCTGTGAGTAACACTAAAGTTGTTAGCTACAAGATCAAGTTTGTATGATCCAGTCGTGCATTTTATTTGTTTGGAAACTAGTTAAAGCAATTTTGTATTATACATATATATTTACATAATCAATAATTTTTATCCATAATTTAATTCCACCACATCCTTAGTCATCTTAATATTAGGTTCTTAAATAAAATACTAAATACTAAAATTGTTAAATTAACCGTCCATTTAGCCTTAGCTACCTAAACCATTTTTGTTTACCATTCCTGAAAGTAGTATCTGACATATTAATGATACGTTAAGCTATGTAACGAAAATCTGGTTTAAAAATTCAATTATTTCTGTTATACGAGTACCTATCTATAAGTATCTGCATTTGCTATATATGCATTTTCCATAAATAATTAAAAATTAGCTGCACAACAAGTTCTTTAAAATGCGTTGTTGCTTTTTTTTATAAAATTCTAACATCCCATATTAAAAATTAAAACGAAGTCTATTCTACGAATTATTTAAAAAAAATTAGAATCTTCTGAACTCATCATAAAATGGATAAAAAATGTTGGTGAAAAAAAACATCAATTCATTAATTTAAGTGAAAAGCTAGCTAGCTAGTAGACGAGCAACTTCTTCAAAAGTCATCAAAGATACTCAGAATACTCACCTATTATATTGAAACACCGCCCTGGTATATAAAAGTATACTCTAGGTCTAAAACTCTACCTTGCAATATTATTTCTTTCAACTGAGAAGGATTAATATGTAAATAATTGTATCACACACCTCGCTCTCTATGCAGTAGTCCTATATAGCTATACAGGCATCTGTTTTCGTTTTTCAATGTTAAATGTTCCATGTTACAAGCTCAACCGGTACTATTTCCTCCGTCAATAACCTCTTATGAAAACCTGTTGAGTGTTGATGTGCAGAGCGAGCTACTTGTTCAAGCCCTTGCATCTTAATCAATATTTCTTCCTTTTCATGGGGAATCTTTTTTTTTTTATTGTGATACACAAATCCTACTTCTTGACGATGAATGGATAAATAAGAGCAGGAGGTGCTTACGGCTACACACTCTTAAATGGCGCTATAGTTGGCATTTAAATGGCAAACTGGCACAGAGTATAGCAAAAAAAAAATAAGTAATATAATTTGTTGAGATTTGAAGATATCATTAAGTAATTATCATCTTATTATGCAAATTGTACCTGCTTCTGCTTTTTCACTGTGTCTATGCCTACGATGCAGATGATACCAATGCGATTACGACGACGACAAGAAATAAGGACTAGGACATTGTATCTCTGTCAGATTGTCGAAGGCTAATGTTGTTCAAGCTCAGGATCTACAAATTGAGTTTTTGCATTTATTGAAGATAAGATATCGTTTCAATGGGGATTATACTTTGGATCCTATTAAGTCGAACACAAAAACCGTTATTGAATCAAGATTCTAGGTTGGTAAGAATCAGGCAAAATCATTATTGTTGACATAATTATGTGTGCCTACGAGTAGGTTAGGATTTTTCGTGCCAATCGAAAAAAAGAAGTAATATCTATGTTCCATGAATTGAAACTAATAAAATTACAATATTACTAGGATTAAAATTAGTATAATTATTTTTTGTATTAAATTTTGTATATCATTAGGGCTAGGATTTCCATGCAAATGCATATTTTTTATGTGAAACTATAGAAACACAGGAATATAATAGAAACACGAATCAATCAATTTGCTTTAAAATGGCATTTAATCGTTAGTGCATATTTTTGCATATTTTAGAAAAACTAAATAATCCTGAAGTAAAAACTACACATGTGCCTTTAAATTTTTACTTAATTCAGTTTCTGTTGACAACTTTCACGGCAGCATTTTAAATATTCCATAGTATTCTATTTTACACATGTATATGAGTTAGTATGCCTGTTTTGTAACTTGAAATATTCTCCAAGTTTCTCAAACTTAGGTATTTTTCCTCTTGGTATACACAGGAAAATTTGAAAATTTGTACAAATTCGTACGAATTTTCACGTTACCAAACACACGTAGTTTTATTTGTGTATACGACAGTAGATGTTTTTGTTCGTTTTTTGCATTCACATATACACTCTCCCAAATCATAATGTTTTTCAGTTTTAGTTTCCAATTTGTTTCTGTGTCAGTAACTTGAAAGAGGTAATTTTGTGGTCTATATATATTTTGAGTTTTGTTTGACAGTTTTTTTTTTTTGTTCTATCCCAGTAGGAAATTTCGACATCAATGAATTTTTTTGGTGAATTCATCAATGGATTCATCGACTATTTCCATCGATTATGATTATGATTTCATAACAAAAACGGTTGCGCATTTTTTCATCAGTTAACTAAATTCAAATGAATTGAATGCTTACAATTCACTACATTTTCAATTACAAAATCATAAACGATGATTTCGCTGATGATAGGTTCATGAGTTCGCAATGATGTTTGATTCTCTGTGGTGCGGTGGTTGTTTTGTTTTCTTCCTGAAAAAACAAAATGTAAACAAGAAAGCCTTTAAAAAAAGAGATTTTATGTGCCATGGGAAGAGTGACGAAAATTGCCTTTTTTCTACCTGCAACGAGAAATGCGCTCAATATTCAGTCTTCGCTGGTTAAGACATGAGTTCGTGGGTTTTTTTTAGAGAAAGTGAAAAAACATATAAACCAGAAATTCCAGTTTTGTTCACGATCATTATCATCATTTAACACAGCAACAAAAGTTTTTTTTTTATCAAAATGTTTTTTTTCTTTTGTTCAGAAATTTTATTGAGCCAGCTGAAAGGTTTCAATTATTAACCTTAAGATATTTGGCGGCTGGTGGGTATTTCTTCGGCTTTATTCAAAAAAAATTTTAAAATGCCAATATTTCTTTTAGCGCCTTATACCTACTCAATACGTAATGCTGTCGACTGAAAGTGCAAGACTTACGCAGCAGAATTAACAAAATAAATTGTTAAGACCGACGTCAGATCAAATTTAAAAGAAGCAATTATTGATAAGGTTTACTTTCGCATCAAGATTTTAGCAAGACTACATTTAAATTATTATTAGCTAAACGTATTTTTTTCTTAATTGAATGCTTATATTATTGAATAATCGAATTAAATTAATAAAATGATGTTTGGGGTATAACATACATAAACAATATTTCTGTTAAAAGCATATTTCCTCTTTCATAGAAATCTGACACTTTCATGTTATTTAATGCATACAAAATGAGGAAAAAAAGAAGTAGGTATCATACGAGCTTTACCTATAGTGATTTCATAATTGAACATTCATGGCATTTTTCATCATATAAAATTCATATGCGAATTAACGAGTTACATTAACAGAGTGAATTAATGGATGAGCATTCATGCCATTTTTCACCTGCTGAATAAGCAACTCTAAGCCAACTAGTGATTTCAAAGCTTACCGTTCATGCCATTTTTCATAACATATAATTTGCTTATGAATAAACTAGTTACCCCTACTTCGTGATTTCACTGTTAAATATTCACCCCGAAAATCACTTGGTGAACGCCTATGACAGCACCATGTTAAATTCATCGATGTTTTCATACCAAATTCATGGGGTGTAGCTTCCACTCATTGATGAAAAAGTTGGTGATTCATGTATGATTTTTTTGAAATTTCCTACTGGGATTCTAAAGTGTCTGCATTTACTTCCATGTCTATGATCTTTTGTTAATGGTTGTATTTTTTTTTATATATAAAAGTTCATATTAAATTTAGGATTTACTTTATCAAGCGATTAATTTGGGATATGTAGTTATTTCAGAAACAATGACAAAAGCGAAATGCAAATCAAAAAAAATATGTTCCGGACAACCCGCACACTTTCACAACCGATGGAACAATTCTTTTCTATAAAATTTGAAGCCAAGGTGTCTCCTTAGAGAATAAAATTAAAATTGGCCGACACCGGAACTGAAAAAAACTATCTTTTTCTGCTAAATCGCAGTCACAACTCGTGTCGTTTAGAACAACAAACACTTTTAATCTTCATTTATGTGAGGCACTTCTTGCAGCTGATAATTCGTTAAGCAAGCTCAATAATCCCATTTTGAAAAAGTTTTTGTTTGACGTAAGAACTAAATTAATAAATTGTATAATTTATTAATTGAAAAAATAAGATCCAATTCAAGGCGGTTTTCTGGCCAATGTTGTTTTTTTGTATTTTAGTTGAAAAACAGATTTTTATTTTTCTGTTTCTATTGATGTAATTTTGTGTCTCGCGATAATAAAGACTGAATTTGTTATATAAACCTAAATATTACTAACTAATAATACTTTCCCATACAAATGGTTCCTATGTATAACAAGGCATATAATTTTTAATGCATATTATAGATGCATATTTTACTTTTTTAAGTGCATGGAAATGCTAGCCCTAGTTATCATCAACTAAAATACATATAAAATTGACACTGGTAGCAAGAGGTTTTTAGTAGAAACAGCTTAATATATTTTTATATAATATAATTTTTATACTAATATGTGTGTGTTCTTAAATTAGTACAGTTCACTTTTAAGTATAAAAATATTTTATTTTGTGTACTTTTTAACGGTTCTTCCCATAGAACCACTTTTCACATTTTCGACTTTCTCAAAATGGCGTTTCAAATTTGTTTTCTAAAAATGTTTTTAATTTTTTATACATAAAAATTTATTTGTTTAAAAAAACGCTTCAACGATTTTTGGAAGTATTTTGAGAAATATTCTTATTTATCCAGGTAAGGTATTCAAATGGCATCTTCTTCGTTTTCCCACAAACTATATCAAGTAAGCAATGAAATGAATGAAAAGAATAATGAAATACATAAAATATGTTAAAATCATTTGTGCGATCTAAAAATTAAGAATGGATTCAAAATTTTAGGAGACTTCTTCATTGACTTTCAATTTTGATAAACAAGAACAATGGTGAGATTTCAGATGTTACAATCAATTTTTATTTTTCAAAATTACATTAAATATTTTTTTTAGAAATTTGTTTAAGTAAAAGATTAGGTATTAAGGATTAGAAGGGCCATTTGTGTACAAATTTTTATTGAAATTTTATGTACAAAATTTTGTCGGTAATAAAGTAGTTAAGTAAGTAAGTTTCAATGAACATTGTCCTATGGTATCAGTTTTTGACAGTTCCGTCTTATTCATTTTTCTTATTATTTGACAAATAATTACTATCATCGCGTTAGCAAGAACGACTGAATAATTATTCGAGTCTTAATTTTTAGAACTATGGTTATTTGTCAGAAACTAATTTCTCTGAAATACTGGTAATTTTTCAAAATTTGATTTCTCCCAACGTCAATTTCAATTAAGTGAAATGAAACTAAAACTGTAAAATTCGGCAATTACATTATTATACATCGTCTGAGAAAATCTTACAAATTTTGAGAAAATTGAAGCAGACAATTTGGGTGAATACTCTTGTTCTTATCTTGATTATTATATTTCGTATAATCAGAAGCTGTCAAGCATATTACTCTTCTCTCTCTATCAAACTGATACCCATTCTACATTTTATATCCTCTTTTTCTGCAGATACCAAATAAGGACCCATCTACCCAAAATCAACAATAAATTATAAGGTATGAGTTATTTAACGTTCAATTTTATTTGAAAAAAGCAAAGGCCCTAAGTGACTTCCTTGAGGCACACAACTCCGAACATAATTTCTATGGGATCGTAAAAATAGAATTGCGTTAGTTCTTCAAAGATTCAAATGCTAGTATGTATTTTGTATATGGATGTTGAAATCTATGAATGCTTAAATGTTGCCCTAATTGACATATTTCACGACAGCAACATCACGTCTTGTCAATCAATTCATTATTACAAATTGAGTTTTTAATAAGAGCGCAGTGACAAAATTTTCAATTTACGATGTAGCCATTGTATTCAAATATGGTAGCACCTCAAGCGATTTAGCCAACAAGTTTAGCTCAAGACTTGATCAGTCTCGGCTTAGGACTATAGGTATAGAAGAGATATTTTTTTATCGGCATCGCATCTATGACGGGCACGGCGACGACGACGTCGACAACGACTACGACTTCGCGTCGTCATTGCGCGCGATGATGACTTGCCGCGTGATATGATCTAACGAATTGAAAACATAACATGGACCGGTGCGGCGTGGTGTGAAGGGAGGTGGAGCTTAGGCAACCAAAACCTAGTCTCGTGCGTGCACTATATACTATATTCACATAAGAAGAATAATTCACAATATATCTTTCTATTGCCTGAGGTGGAACTAAATTGAAGAAATCTGGATACCACACCGGCGCGGCGGCGCTATGGTATGTAAGAAGAACTACTTAGACTCAAAATGATGTTATAGAGAGTTGGATGTCCTCCTTTGTGCTGCCATTAGGGAATAGATATCTACTCTGAATGGTAGTTGTCAATTTTATAGTAGAGACATTGACAGAAAGAAGTGAATGCTGAAAACTGATTGAAGCTAATATATTTTCTTATGGGTGGGTACTGACTGACATCCATTGTTGTTCAAAAGAAAAAGAAAAGAATTCAATAAAATGAAAAATTTCCAAAAATTGAAAAATATCCCAAAATTCCTTAATTTCATTTTTATCGTGAAGCACTACGCATGCCAAAAAATAAAAATACACGTTTCATTAATCCTGATTACTTCCTTCATGTGCACAGTAATATAAAATAAAATGCACGACTATATCGCACGTACTTGCTCCTATGTTCGATTACAATATATGCAAAATATTCTTAATAGAAACGGATAAATGTATTTTTAAACTCGTTTTTCAGTTAAATTTTTATACATCCAAATTTTTAAATTTTTTCTAAAAAGAAATTAGTATGAACATTTAATAATATAAATTCAAAAACAAAATTTCAGAAAAAATCGTCCAGCCGTTTTCGAAATATCGAATTTTCAAAAAAGATTTCTTTTCCAAAAAAAAACTATTTTTCGAAAATTTTGAAATTCAGTATTATTTAGAAATTGAAGGAGCTCCTGTATAAAAATCTTGATCAAAATCCGTTGAACCGTTTATGAGAAAGTCGAAAATAAAAAAAAAATGCTTGCATGGCAGGTACCGTTAATAACAAAATATTAAAAAAAAATGTTGACCAAAATGTACCACTAATTTTTATCAAAATGGTAAGAGCCGGTTTCGAGATAAATAAGATGGTAAAAAAATTTGTATGGCAAGTACCGTTATTTTTGGGGCTGAAACAACGATTCCAAAATCTATTTGGGACAATCACATAAAACGCTTAAATACTAAGTTTGAAGCAAATCGCTTCAGCCGTTTAGGCTGTAGGGAGTTGTACAGACAGACAGACAGACAGACGGAATTGCGGGACCCACTTTTTTGGTGTTCTCTATCATCGTAATGTCAACTTTGATTAAAATCTCGAGTTCGATTTTTTTTCCAAATGCAAACCTTGCCCTATAGTACCTATATCGCAAGTAAAAATCAATATTTATATTATCTATAGTTATACCGCTTAGACTATTTTGTTATAGTGATCATGTAGGTATTTCATTTAAAAAACAGCTTCATTTATATCGATTCATCTTGATTTTAATGAATTTCAACAACATTCTGAATAATAATGGCAAATATGATAGTAATTTAAAGTGAAAATCTTTCACAATGCATTCAATAGTCACGGAGGTACAGTTACAAAGAAAAATTTTTAAATAAAGTGTGAAGGAAGAAAATGGAGAGGGACTTATGATAAAAATTTAGAATTTCGAAATCATTTTTTTTAGAAGTATTTCGAGCATGAGCATTACCTTAGTACTAAAATATAATTTATCAATACATTTATTTCTGATATATTTTCAACGTGTTGTGTTGAATAGAAAAAAACATTTTTATACTAAAATAACGTTTAACTATCATAAGTGCACGTAGGCTCATATCGTTAAATTTTATTTGTGTAACACCAATGTAAAAAATAAAACTCGCTGCAATTTTTTCTAACCTAACCGCAAATTATAAATCTGTCGGTCTGTCTGTATGTATGTATAAACACCTAAATCCCAATCGGGTGGTCCTAATTGTTTCAAACTTGGTATATAGAGTAGAGAAGTTTTTTTTAAGCTCACAAAATAACGGTACCTGCCATATAACCGTTACGTTAAAGCCTATTTTATTCGAAATTAATTCTAACGATTTTGATTTTAATCATTTTGAATGACCAACAACAACTTAAATGTGCTACCAGCAAGTTTTTCTCACATTATTTTTGTCTGGAATTATAGCTATTTCACGATATGCCAAGGTCGATCATCAGATTCCCTTGCTCTAGTGGCACTGGTCTACATTTTCATTTTAATTGAAAAACTTCATGTGCCTTCATCGTGTATTGAACCATGACTAACTGCTTAGAAGCCAACGCATTACGCATCACGCCACCGAGCCCACATGATCAGACCCAACTTAATGGAGGTTTTTCTGTTTATCAATTGATTTGAAATGACTAGCGCTTTTATTAGCCACACAAGTTTGTTGTTGTTCATTGGGGTTCTTCCTTATTTTCCCCTTAATCGTTTAAAGCTTTTGATTTAATTTTTTGCAGGTTTTTAGGTACGGCCAATCATATGGTTGAAAAAAAAATTTTTAAATGTCTTAAAACGGTACTTTCCATAAGACCGTTTTTTTTGCTTTCGACTATCCCATAAGTGACTTAGCCGATTCTTTCCACACATATCAATAGATGTAGGTAGCCCAATTTATACTGCATACCAATATTTTTAACTAATATATATTTTTTTTAATTTTTAAAAGCATTTAAAAAAAATTGTTTTAATTTATATTTAAAAAATTGCTCATTATTTTTTCTTAATTATAGTTATATGTATTTGATGAATACTTATGAATTGGCGTTTTTGATTTTTTTTGAAAAATATTTTTAAAAATTTAATAAAAAACTTTTTTTCTCAAAAACAGCTTCACGGATTTTTAAAATGTTTTTCTCGGAAATTCAAATTTATACAAGAAATAAAATGGCGTACTTTTTTTAGAGCTTCAGAATGTTATTATTTTTTCTTTGATTAACCCGATTGAATATTTTGTTTTTAAATTTATATTATTAAATATTTAAGATTGTCATACTAATCTTTTTGAAAAAAAATCAAGTAATTTTGTATATATAAAAAATTAAATAAAACACGACTTTGAACATATATTTAGATTTTCAATAGAAATCTTTTGCATGCGATGTGATCGAACATAAAAGCAAGTTCGTGTGATCCGGTCGTGCATTTTATTATAAATACTTTCATTTAAAAATATGTTGTTCAATCATATTTGGATTGAGTATTATATTGCTTTAGTGTACCATCACATAGGAACGTAGGTGCGATTTTAAGCTGCGATTAAGAAATAGTAGTCGAGACATACGATTAGGTACACTGCATATGCACATTCTTGCCAATTAAATATGAAAAATTATTCTATCCCAACAAAAATATATATAATACCATTTCTTCCATTTGAGTGTACGTTAGTGAGACAAGTTCCAAGAATATAAAACCACAACACTTCCATGGTAAGAGCCATTAAAAAGACTATTTAACTATCGCAAATTCGTGCAGACTCATTATGTTAAATTTGAATTTTTGTAAATGCTGCGATTAATAAACCGCGACTACAATTTTTTAAATCAGTTTAAATCGCAAGTGTGTGCATAAGCCGTCAAATGAATTTAGTTCATTTTTACTTGCGACAAAAAAAAATAACAAAAACTAGTGTAGCTTTTTTTTTTTAGCATTTTGAAATGAGGGTGTTCTATTTTTGCGACTAAATAATCGCGCGATAAGAATCGAATATTTTTTAGTTTGAGTAAACATTCTGCGTAATTTGGTTCATTTTAATTTTATAAAAATCGTAGGCTTTTATATATGCGATTTTTTTTGTGAGTTAGAAATTGGTTGCATATTTATTTCCCTCAACAGAAAAGCGAAAGGATATCATTTTTGGTAAACTATACAAATGATAAATCGTTTATTTTTTATAATTACTACCAAATTTGCAACTCTAACTTCTGCACTATGTCTTTATTATCCTTAGTTTATTTCCCATCCCGCGCTATATTGAAAGAAAACATTTCTCTTAATGAAACATTTTTAATCGTGTGAGACCGCACGAGGAATTTCTGATTATGCGTTGAATGCGTTCGCAACATTGCAACGTAGCAACGCATAGAGCATACCAGATGCGAATAGAAAAGTGATTCATAAAAAAAAAAACTGCATCGCGACCACTGAGAGGAGATCCAGCAGGTATACTAAAGTGCGTATCCAGTTTATTGATGTACGATTGATGTTTCGTGCGGTTGCAGATATATACAAGTTTATAGATACTCTCTAGGTCTACGCATCTACGCAATCGAAATTCACATTCGATTGGAAATGAATATAACGAACGATTGAAAGACGATTGGAGGAAAAGGACTTAACAGCCGCAAACACCTGAATTCCCACCGGAGTGCAACAAACGACGACCACGGCTGATGATGATGACAGCTGGAACTGGAACTGAAACTGGAACTTGATCGCAAAGAAGAACATACAAATACAATCCTTCCGATATTATAGTATATTATTTTGCAACAAAACCCCAACACAACAGAACGCAAACGCAACACATAAGTTGACTCTATTTTCTGGTGTATGTTTTATTAATGAAGCTTGACATTAATAAAACATCTGCATGGATTATGCTGATTCCCCTATGGAATGATGACGATGATGATGATAATGATGCGATGGGGACCAGAACGCCCGTCTTCTTCGTTCTCGATCGCGGTCTCGGGATATCAGTATCGGTATCCTATAGCTAGTTGTGATGAAGAAAATCAAGCTTTTTGGTGCCGCCTAAGAGGATTTATTTGTAAAAGTTGGTATTCGATTTCTTACTGAAAACCGCATGGCTTGAATTCTCTATCAAATTCCTATATAGCTACTCAGATAGTTTGGAGACCTGCTTATCAAGTTAGTGTGTACATCTGCTGCACAGGACCACACCACAATGATCCCAGTGATGCCTAGCTGCATGATTTAAATCTAATAAAGGATCAAAATGAATGCCTCAGAGTGTTTAACAATATATGAATACTTTTCGATAGATACTCGTAGTATTTTTATTGCCCACTTATCTTTCTACTATCCGCTCGCTAAAGGTAGACAACTTAAACTTAAACGAAAACAGTTTAGATTTATACAATCAATAGAAGGAGTTAGTGACCCTCTTTCGAAAACCTATATTTATTCCTCTGGATATTATGCCATTTCTGCCGACTTTTATATTATATGAATGTGATTTAACTAAATTATCTAGCTGCGAGGCAATGTTGTATAATATTCGAATGCATCTGCAACAATTTCTCCAAATTGATTGAGAGCTATTTGTTCTGATTGTAATCAGGTCTTTTCAAAAACTCAAGCCATGCATCTTGATATAAAAATTTATTTATGTTGATCTGATTAAACCTTATAGGTGTAGGTATACCCGCCCGCGCGCGTGGTGTGGTGAATTCCTCTATAAGCTAAGGTTTCTTTTTCAATTTTCCAAGCATCTCATAAAGCATGAGATATACATAGTGATGTCCTAGGTCCTCTAGCCTACACACACACACCCATATATATATATATACCTAACCTATCGTAAATAAGGTATTCTTGGTTTGGCGCGTGTTGCATAGGAATACTTGTTGTCAGATCGTGGGTGGATAAGATACTTCATTGATTTATGATTTAAAGATATAATGGACTGTGCATGACTTTCGGTTTGGTATTTTACTTATTTGTGAGTAAAATAAATAAAAGTTTTGAGGTTTTTTTGATGCTATAAATAGTTGGGACTTTTTCAGAGTTCTATTTCTAAGTTCCAGGAAATTTATATTATAAGATGGATAGCTGGAATGGCATCGATAGTTTTTTTTTTTGGTTCTAGATCGCGTGTTGAACCGTAGGAGTGTATGCATTTTATAAACGAGTCACTAATTAATATTAATTATCTTCAATTATGTAGATATATGTTATTAGTGACAAGCGGACCAAAATCTGCCCATATATTTGTCATTAAAATAGTGACAAGTAGTGTAGGTGACAACGTTTAAATTCAACAATAGTTATATATATTGAAATCCTTTAAATATTGCGTTGACATCATGTTGCAAATAATGACAATGGACAATTAATAATAATAATTATGCCAGTTAGTCAGTGCGCTATTATTATTACATTATAATTTTAAATTTTAAGTAAGCTTTTCTTGTGGTTGTACGGGCTTCTCGAAAATGCCACTAACGATTTGACTTTTTGCTATTTTGATTTTTTTCTATATAAGTGTCACCCTTGAAAAAACAGAATGAGCTAGGGTAAAACAAGCTGTGCTGACAAGCTATTTGTAAACGCTTTTTGTTTTAATCGATAGATGCTGAAATAAAAAAAAATCGAATCTACAAAGATGTAAAAGCTTAAAGAATAAAAATGACTTAAGGAACATTTTAAAACTATTTCACAATAAATAATGGTGCTATGTGGTAAAGAAGTAAAAGCTATATCGTGCTAGTAAAGATCAAAATGAAATTATTCGTATTTCACAATTTTTTTTCATTTAATACGTTTTTACTCGCGATACAGGTACTATATTGAGGTCAAGTTTTTCATTTGGAAAAAATCGAACTTGAGATTTTGATCAAAGTTGACATTACGATGATAGCGAAGACAAAAAAGTGGGTCCGGCAAATCTGTACCTATGTCTGTTTGTCTGTCTGTTCAGCCATTTTTCTGTTTCTATTATCGAGTCTACAGCCTAAACGGTCCGATGAGTTTGCATCAAACTGGGTACATATTGCTTTTGCAAATATTATTTTGCGGTATTATTGCAACACGTTTTTTTTAATTTTTTTTTTCGTTAAGTCGGAAAATAACGGTACATGTCATACATTTATACATGTGATTATAGGTACTATAAGACACCTACAGCCCAAAGGGGTGGGCCGAATTGCTTCAAACTTGGCATATAGAGTTTTTTAGGTATTGTACAAAGGGGAAATTGAAAAATTTTTTTAGCTAAAAAATAACGGTACCTGCCGTTACGTTGAAGCCTATTTTTTCTCGGAAACAGCTCTAACGATTTTGACTAAAAAAAAATCAGTGTAGAATAATTTTTTTTTTTAATTTACAAAAACGGTATTTTCCATAGAACCGTGTTTTTTATGTCGACTATCTCATAAATGGCTTAACCGATTCTTTCGAAATTGCACACGTATATAGGTTTAGATATCCCAATTTATTATGCATACCAATATTTTTAATGAATATTTTTTTTGTATTTTAAAAAGCATTTAAAAAAAATTATATTTTTAAAACTGCTCATTTATTTTTTTTTTTTTAAATTATAGTTATACGTATTTGCTCAATACATATAAATTGGCGTTTTTGAATTTTTTTGAAAAATGTTTTCAAAAAGCTTAAAAAAAAAACTTTTTTTTTTAGAAACTGCTCCACAGATTTTTTAAATTTTTGTCTCATAAATTCAAATTTATACAAGAAATAAAGTGGCGTACTTTTTTGAGCTCATATTAGTTTAAGTATTTATTTCAGAATTTTGAATTATTTTTTCTTTGATTAAGCCGATTTAATCTTTTGTTTTTAAGTTTATATTATTAAATATTTAAGACTGTCGTAGCAATTTTTTTTAGGGAAAAATTTAAGGAAACTTTGCAATTAAATTAAAAAAATAAAGTTAAAAACGTCTTTAAAAATATATTTAGATTTTTAATAGAAATCTTTTGCATACGATGTGATCGAACATAAGAGCAGCCGTGCATTTTATTTTAAATATATTTAGCTGTTTCTAATAAGAATCTTGTTCATACGATGTGATCGTTTATAAGGGCAAGTAGATACGTGAGAATCAGGAGTGTATTTTATTCTTTTTAAAATATAACGTCTAAAAGTCTAAAATGTTGACAAACAATAGGTAAAATACAAAATGTTTTACGTTTGTAATAAAGAATAAATATCAAATGAATTGTTTATGGTTAGTTATTAAATTTGTCTTCTTATATGGACAATTCTCAACTAGTTGGTTTTTAAACACATAATTTTTCATATAAATTTTTTTTAATGTTTTCCTACAACAAAATTAAGTATGACAAAACAATCGTCGGTTCGTTTTGGAAATATTGCATTCTCAAAAACAATGTTTTTTTTTTAATGCAAAAAATATTTTTCGAAAATTTTATTGTGCAGTATTGTTTTTTTTTTAATTTAAAGGACCTCTTGCAAGAAATTTTTATCGAAATTTGGTGAACCGTTAATAAGAAAGTCGAAAATAAAAAAACATGCAATTTTATGTAAAAACAAAAATTAACTAAAATGTACAGCATACTTAAAATAGTGTCTGATTTTTGTAATCAAAATCGTTAGAGACGTTTTAGAGGTAATTTAAATTTACCATTGGTACAAATAGTCTTATGGTAGGTACCGTTATTATTAGTAAAAAAAAACGTATGGGAATATTCCCGAAAAAAACATTCTGTACCAAGTTTGAAGAACATCCATGCAACCGTTTAGGCTGTACGCTCCCGCGCAGACAGACATGCAGAATTGTGCGGCGCAATTTGTTTCGTCTTCACTATGATCATAATAGCAAGTTTGACCAAAATATTGCGTTCAATTTTAAGAATCCTAAAATAATATCTAATATACGAATTGGAGATTTTGGGTGTTGGAAATTTTAAATTTGCGGATTCGGTACCCAACCCTCAAGTTCTCAAAGTTCGGCCTTTTCATGCATCAAATAAAAATATGTTCTTAATGGCTTATCGTATATAAAACTCGAGTCAGAAAATAGCCTTCTAATCACACCAAACGGTGGTTTCTACAAAAATGTATCCACTGGAGATCTTGGTTACATAAGTAATCAAGGCCGACGTCATCAAAAATTGTCCGGTTAGAATAGAATATTGATGTGGTTATATGTAAAATTTTATTCAAAACCAATTCTGACTGCTTTAACTTTAGCAACCCTTCAGAATTGTATGTGAAAAGGCCATGCACCCTATATGAGCAGTAGACGTGAGACGCATTCTGCAATAGAGCAAAGCCTCTATATAATCGAAAACTGATGGGAATTATCGTAAAACCAGCATGTGTTTAATATTAAATGAACCACCCTTTATATTACAAACTAAAATACTGTAACTAAGCGTTACTGTTACGCACCCCATCACATGCCGAACCCGAATTATTTACCAGCCATATTGAGCAAATAAATCCAGCAAGTCCGCACGACCAGCACATAACCACAAAACAGCAGCACCGTGCGACCTTTACCGGCACCTAATCATTCGACTACATTGGAGTGCCACTACCAGCAACACACGCCAGCAACAACGTACGACCTTAACACCACCATAGCATTTACGTTCGCCATCCATACAATTCGCACTGCCTACGGGTAAGAATTATAATAAGTGGATTTAAGGAATGACGACACGAGAGGAGGAAACTTGTACACACTAAAGCATGCCTAGATCAAGGTTTTGGTTATTGCTGAGGAATAAGATATACTTTGGCACCCAGTGGCTGCACACATGGTGATTAATTCCGTGGAACTTTAAATGGTGCACCATTTAAAGCGGACTTTTTGGCAAGAAAAAAAGATTTTCCCTTGGGTAAGCCTTGGGCCATAAACCGCCGATTTCCCTACTTTTCCTTTCAGGGTTAGTTTAGGGCAAAGTAATTTTCCCTCGGCCTGGGCTGGAATTTTGATTCCTAAAACGTACTATCCATGGTTCGCTTCTTTAAAGTGAACGTCTAACTTTGTTAGTTATCTTAAGAATATGAATATTGTAATATTGTTAAACACCCGCTTTAATTTAAGAAATAATTATAACTGGTAATTGGCGAGTTCTTACTTCTATATCTGAGTTTTGCTTTGCTTTCTTCTTAAAAACCCTGGACACGACGAGCTTACCTCAGCATCAAGAAAAAAAGCATCACAATACTGACCTCGTATATACATGAGCCTTTAGTCAAGTTTTAGCTATTGAGAACATGAGAACAACTGTTATGGAGCTTTTAAAAATTATAGAAATATTATTAAAGCTATCTTTCCTACCTATTATAGATACTCATGTGATACCTCAATCAGTTATAAAATATCTTATATTATATTACTATTGACAAATAACACGTCTTCCTTCCCGCCTGCACCTAATAAATTTATAACAAAGTAATCTCCTATAACCATAGGCTATACGTTTCTATACAACCGGCTGCGACGGCGACGGCGAGGGCTTACAGAAAATACCAATCGAAGAAATTAATATTTTCTTCCCAACATTGGAATAGCTATAGTATCTTCCTAAAAGGCGTGGTATTTCAAAGAAAAATCCAAGCAAATTACCAACAACTCAATTCTTCTGCTTCAATTGCAAAGATCTTATTCCAAATCAGTTTGCATTGTATATCAGCAGAAGGGGTAGGTATATGCGTATCTTTGTTGGCAGTAAAAATACTTGAATCACCAAGCAAGCTCAACCAGACCAATTATTATAGAGCAATAATGACCAAACTAAAAAAAATAAAAACTCATCTTTGCTTACAACAACCGCGCGCACTAAAAGAATCATCATGTCAGAT
Organism: Philhelius pedissequus; assembly: GCA_910595825.1. NCBI lineage: Eukaryota > Metazoa > Arthropoda > Insecta > Diptera > Syrphidae > Philhelius > Philhelius pedissequus. The sequence continues at coordinate 36,405,441 of OU343163.1, forward strand.
AACTATGATTCCATTGACCAATTAAGCTAGCCTTGCCCATAAGGCAATAATGCAATACGCTTTCCACACTGCCGCTCCGACCGACCGGCCGTCTAAACCGCTAACGCGAAACGCCAACTATTCGCATCGAGACCCTGCCGCATCGGAGGTGATGCATCAGCTATTCCACAGCAGCAAGCAATTGTGAGAGAAAATTGCGGCTCGATTTAGTCACCAAAGAAAGAAGCCGTCGATTTGATTTATGATTGACAATTAACAACCAAAGTGATCAAATATTGACATCAGACCGCGAAGTGGTTGGAATGGCGTTTGGCGGGCAATTCGATGGTGAGATGCTGACGCATAGGGAGGTATGGTGGGGTGGGTTTGGCGGCGAACTGGCAACGAATCCGCCACCACATTGCGTTTGCTTTGAGTATCTGAATCTGAGTGTCACCGATGAGCGCATTGTAAGGCAGTTAAACCATCACCACCAAACGACTGACATCCCAGGAAATATAGATTTTCTCGCACGATCTGAAGTTCCACAGATCCTCACTCGTCGAACTCGTCGACGTTGCTCAACGCAATAAAAAGAAGAATAATGTTTATATGGGATGTTCTGCGACAGTTAAGTGAAACGGTGCGACCGCGACAAGATTTGAAAGAGAAAAACGCCGCATAGCCACCGCGCCGCTCGCTGCCGACACCTTACGTACCTACATACATATATCTTAAACTTCGATGGTCACAGTCTATCTATCGTCCGTCTCTGCCGCGCGCACAGTTCCAAACTTGATCATCTGTTGTGTTTTGTTCGGCAATGTCTTGCTCCATACATTTCACAGTGACCAATTCGACACAAGAATCTTTCGGAATGCAATAGCTCTTATGGTTGATGTCAGGTGGAACCTGGAACTGGTGTGACGACCACGATCACAACCGCTCAAGAAAATAGCATAAATGAATTTAAATTCTGATATTAAGGTGTCGCCATGAAGCATGACTACAATAATTCTAGCATTTTGCATTCAACTTTAAAGGCAAAATAAAAGGCTTTGCTTTTGCATGGAGACGGAAAGTATAGCGTCTATCTATCAAAAGATTTCCTGAAATGGGAAAATTATTCTCGCTAGGGTTGTGACTTCCTAAGCTAATATAGAATCACCAAAACGTCAAAAAGTATACAAAATTTAGCACATAAATTTTCCTTCAAGGCATCTTACTTGGCGTAAAGTGGATTCAAATAATGCATTAGTTACTTTTGGAGAAAAGTTTTCCTTGTGACGCACTTCAACAATTGAATAAATATTTAAATTTTGTCCTGAATCAAACACAACTTCAACTCCTCGTCCTTTAAACTTGAAAAATTCAGGCTTCTAGTAAGTTATACAACATCTGCTTGATGCTTGTAATCAAGAAAAAACGAACATTTTCACTTACGCCATTCAGGTCTCACAGTTGTAAGGATCTTTAATTCCCAAAATGTGTAAGAAAATAGGAAATTTTATAACCAATTCTATTTAATTTGGTTATTCATCAGTTGTGTTAGCTTGTACGTAACTATAAGCTGAAGACAAATAGAATAATTTAATTGCAGCAAGACACGCTCTATATCATGAGCTTAGGAAAAGATTGTTCGAGTTTCAATGAAAGCTATACTGAACCAAATTTGGTAGGGGTATTGATAAAAATGTACGTAGAATTGAAGAAAAGGTGATCAATATACGGTCAACAAAAACTATTTGTTAATTTGACGACTAAATCGTAAATTTTCTGGAATTTTTAGTTAAGTTGTTAAATCCTCATAATTTAGTCAAATTGAATCATACGTAATCTTAAAATTTATGATAAACGGTTCTTCAAATTAAATAAAAGAATTTTTCATTTTAGGAAGATATTCTTCAATTTTACTATATTTGGTATCCATCTTCAGCTTAAATTTTCTTCGAATTGAAAAAAAGAAATCTTCAGATTTTCACACATATACATATTTTTAAATTGATAAAATATTCTTCAATGTGACCACTTTTAGTCTTCAAGTTGATGAATTTTCTTCATTTTCACATCAAATATTCTTCAACTTAAAATAAATTTTTCATACTTACCCACCTAAATTTTTAAATTGATAAAGCTTTATTTAATTTGATGAATTGTGGTCAGTGAGTTTTGTTCCCTTTCACGTTAATTTTTTTTTTATTTTAATAATAGGCATCGCAGTGTTTTTTAAATAAACTTATTTATTCCATTGAATCCAAATTGGGTTTTACTCGTAATTATGAAGCACCTTGCACAACATTAAAAACAATCCTGAGAACAAATCTATTTCTTTTATTAAAAAACTATAACAATCTGATTTTAATCTAACACCATTTTATTTTGTTTATTTATACACAAGCATGCGTTTGTACGTAGCGGTTCAACTCCTCCTCACAAACCGCTACGGTCGATCCAACTAAAAGGAAACTCAATTGTTTCCACGGCTGCTACTCTGCTACTTCCTTAGATATCATCCTATCAAAATGCACGCGGTTGCTCTTGTCTTTAATTCTTTCCTCAAAAATGGGAATATTTTTTTTGAAACATCATTAAAGCTCAGAAGCAAGCTGTAAGCATTTATAACAAAGTCCTTGATATCAATCTGTAATGAGGTACAAAATTTTATGAGTTTTTATAATCTATGCAAGCCTTTTAAGATTACCAGTTTGAAGCTGATAGGATTCTTATTCTTATATTCTGCTGCAGATTTAGACTCTGCAACTTCAGGAAGTCGGTAGTTCTTTAAGGCTGCCCAATGCACGGCGAGCAAATGAAGCTTGTTGGTATTCTATAATTAGATAATGAAATCTTAAAAAAAAAAAAAAAAATCAAAACATTTAAACAAAATTGTACGTAAAGTCAATTAAGAATATAAGGAACACATTTATAAAAAAATCACATAAAATATGTAAACACTAGAAAAAGCGTTTAAACAATCATGATTTGACGTTCTTTTTCTCATTTTTAAACGTCATTCAAATTAATTAAACTATTGTCCTTTGATCCTGTTTTTTTTTTTAAAGAATTTTGCTTAGTATTTACTGATATTACATAAATGACTTACCTTTTGTGTAGTGTTACTTAATAATTGCATTGATCTCTAAAATTTAATGTAGGCTCTTTTTCACAATATAATTCCCTTCAAACTTTTAATTAATGTTACATTTTGAACACTTTACGGATAATGAAAAAAAAATTATTTTTCAACCGAAACACTTATTCTTCTTTTTTATTATTCTCGTTGTTTCGCGTGTTTTTTTTTGTGTGTCAGTGAGAGAAAGGGAGGACGAGGTAAGAAAAATGCTGCCAACAATTTTTCATAAAATATAGTTAAACGAAGTTCAACTGACCTAAAAATCAGATTTCGCTGTGAAACCGGACGAATTAAACCAAAAATTTAAACTCAGTTTAAGGTTCAGTTGATCTTAAGTTTAAACTCCCACTGTGAAACTGGGGGTAAGAGTATTCATGCAACCAGATAATTTTCCGCTTTTCAGACAGATATAATTTACCGCTAAACGTTTGCGTGAACACTCCCTTAGAAATACTTTCGTAAATGTGGGAAATAGTCAGATATTTGTTGAACTACCTTTATTACGATTATTTCTTCTCTTTCTTAATCAAATTCGTGAAGTAATTTTATCTGATTTGTAGAATATTTTTACCATACAAACGTTGACATTTTATTTTTTCAAAATTATCTAATTTCTGAGGTTTATCTGGAGTTTCTGTCGTTGCATGAATACCCTTATTATTTCGATGAGATTTGCAAAACTATGTATTAAAAAAAGCAGACGTAAGGAACGTAGACTTTCAAAAAAAGTGACAATTCTGCTTACAATGTAGTAGGCCCTTGTAAGAGACTCAACCATTTCTGTGGACAGTACTGTAACTGTATTTCTTTTGGAACATATATATTTTTAAAACCAAACATAAGATATACATATTTGTAGCCAAGGAAAATAAATCCTATTTTTTATGAAAAACATCTCCAATTATAAAAATATCAATTTATTAATAAAAGGAAAAGTTACTTTCTTGTAACTTTTTATTTGTGGAAAAATTGCAACTTTTTTTGGTACATCTAGTAGAACCAATTTTTGTTAAGATTTTTTTTGAAAAACGGTTAATTTGATTTTTAATTTTTTCTCATGGTGAAACTTTATGATGTGCTTTTCCCTCTCCAGCCGAGATGTGGCTCGCCGACGAGCCAGTTAGTCAGGGTTGTAGTGAAGAAGACAGAAATTGAAGGCGATTGAGAAGTTCCTCGCCGTAATTAAGGATTTTACTGGTTCTATACAGTTTCTGACGTTTCTGCGAAGGTGATTCTTCTTTTCTAAAAGAGATTTAGGAAAAAAGAGGTATTATGTAACACTTCGTTACACTTTCTAAAAAATATAAACATTGTTCCAAACCAAATTTTTGTAAAAACTTTTCTTTTACATTGAAAAAATATTTTTTTTTTAACTTTTTAACTCGACCATGACTTAATCCATTTTTTTTTAAACTTTGTATTTAGTATTTTTTTTTATATTTTCTAAAATATTCGAGAAAACCCTATCTTCCTAACCCAAGCAAGTTTTTTATTTTTCCTACTTCTAGTAGTACAATTTTGTTGGTTTTCGATTTTATGGGAAAGTTTAAATACAAGCCGAAATTTAAAAAAAAAAATTTGAAAACTAAAAATTTCGAAAATGACTCAATGGATTTTTTCAAAACTTCGCATTTTGTAGTTCTTTAACATTGTCTTGAATAGTTAAAGAAAACAATATTCCTAAAATAAGAATCAGTGGTGCCTCCCATACAAATGTTAAAAAAAAAACGTACAAACAAATATATTTCTCGAAAACGGCTCCAAGAATTTTTATAAAAAAATGTGTGTGTTCTAAGATTAGTACAGTCCACTTTCAAGTATAAACATATTTCTTTTGCGTACTTATTAACATAGAACCATTTTTCATCACATTATTTTCAAAAAAATATTTTTTTTTCTTTTAATCAAGAAAAAAAATCAATTTGCTTCGTTCCTAACTATTCTTTGAATCATGTATTCGACAACTCCACCATAACCAAGGTACAATCTATGTCGGCTTTAAGTCTTCTTAATGATATCTAGAATACGTAGTAACTAATTTTTTATTTAGCTTAATTTAAGCAGCGCATCGTTAACATTAAGTTACATTAAAGTTTTTAGCTACAAGAGCAAGCCGTGTATTATAGTTGCGTTGGTTTACTTGGCAAATTTTCTTTTATTATAAAAAATTACTCAATTTTGAAATGAAAATTTGCCAAGTAAACCAACGCAATTTAAGTCAGTAATCATTAAATAACAGATTTCTCTGATAATTTTGAACTTCTTCCATATTACTCTACTTAAAATATTTGATATTTAACATTAATAAACTAAGAACTTGGCGTACCTTTAGATCTCACTTCTTTTCACGGCTGACTTGTTACGCAAAAGTTGTTTTTGTATATAGACGAACTTGGCTACTTTTTTAACATTTATGTTTTTGGAGTGATTATTATTCTTTTTGTTGAGTTTCTCAGTTTCAAAACAAATCGAGCAGTTCATAATTTTAATCTCAACTGACACTTTACAACAAAAACAAACAAAAAAACTATCCTTGTCATGTCATCGCATTAAAACGGATCCTGCCCGAAGAAAAATCACATCTAAAACTGCCATCAAACATCGAAGTCATTTTGTTAGTTCGTCTTGTAACATTGCGCATTTCAATCACAAATAATATATACTTTGCTACCCGTTACCCCATGTAACGCATTTAGGATTTTTTACTAGTGAATTACTCATTGATTTTTTAGGCTGAACGCCACCCCCTTTGCCGCTCAAAAAGTCTCAAATCACTATTGTGATTCGCATTGACTGTGATCGTTGCAACTAGCTATTTTGCTGCCGCAACAATGTGTTGTCCCCTTGCCTGATTCGCAATTCATTACGCGCCAATTGTCCATTAATCAAATTACCACAACTGCTTACCCAGGGCATCTTATAGTGCATCAAATTGACATCGACTCAAAGTGAAACAGGCGCAATCGATCGTTGAATGGATCGATGGCTTTTGCTTCCAATCAGCGTCGAATACGACTACAACGACGACGACGCGACGCAGACTTTTGATGTTTGGCTCGCTTGTTCGGTTCGGCATTAGTGATTGAGCGACACTGTCATTGCGTAGACGGCAAGCAATTAACCATGGGCCATGTTCGTTTTTATGACAACGACACACAAGAGGCGCTCAAAAGCAACTGTAACGAAGTCCATTTATGGCCATTATGAGGTCCTTTAAATTGGCTTCGCCTCCATATGTAAAATTATGTATATTACATATATGCATAAATGGTAGCGCAGTATAATGCACCTAATAAAGCATCATGCAAAAAAGTAAAAGATTAGCTCCGTTAAAGAATAATTAAAAATGGATTTTGGGAAATAGGATCAAGATGGTGCTTCCAAGAATCAAGGTTATTCTTTTTTGATACCAAATCAAGTTATCCCTTCTGCTGTAGTCCCCAGTGAAAAAAAAAGTTACAAACAGCTTCTATGCAAAAAAAAAAACAGGAAAACCGGTACGTACTCGTATGCTTTAGTTATTTTACAGTCACAGCAGGGAATGAGGAGGCTTCGCTTTGGCAATTGGATCAAATTGTCTCGTTAGGCATTTGGCATGTCTAATGCCTTACCATATTAGTCAACAAAATTTATTGCCTACACGTTTAAAGAAACAGACAGACGATAGACGGCAATTGACCACGCACCACGGAACAGAGAACAGCAACAGAACACTCTTCTGTTTTGAGAGCGCGGAGCTTGTTTCCATGCTAAGCAGTCAATTTGGAAATTGCATTTCTTCTTCTTCTACCTATATCCAGTACTGTGCAAATTTTTTTTTTTTTTTTGTTTTTTATACATTTTTTGTATGCAATGTATTTGTATTTTCCTTATAAAACATTCAACCGATGGTTGACAATCTTCTTGTGTGGCTGTTGTGGCACGAGAACAAGACCCACCAAACAGCAAACTATATAGCAAAACAGCAAACAGCTGAACACGAACTGCTGAACGCTCTGTCTAAACGAAATCAATGCACCAATTGCATGCGCCAATTGAGAGCATTTCTAGTGTAATTTATGGTCATGGTTAACAGTGGGAATTCTGAATTAGAAAATCAAATGGATAAGGTATCTGTCCTGCCTTTAGGTAGACTAAGACTGTGTATCTTTAGTAGAGCACGTATGGACTGATATTGATAGGCGATTCATGATTCAACCGGAAGAAGCATTTTACAGGGCAGTTAATAAGAGAAGTCATTTTTTTTTGTTGGTCGATGTTGGTTTAAAAAGGTACGAGTACGTACCGCACATCGATAAATAATTTATGATATTATTTGCCATTGTAAAAATAATGGCAATACCAATGGAATGTCATTCTTGTTTGAACTTATTTTTCAAACTCACGAATTAGTTACAGAAATCACGAGAATAGAGGAACTTTCGAGTATGAAAAGTAGAGGGCAAATGTTTTTGAAGCAATTATTGTTTTATATTTTAGAATAATGCATTCACACTCCGGCAGATACTGAAAAAAACTCAGGTTTTTTTTTCAAATAAATTCCCATCACCTTTTAATCGGTTTTAAAGCCGATGACAGTAGCTATAGGCAGGAGGTACAACGTACAAAGAACCATGTCCAGTTTTGATATTCCTACCAAACTCATCCGCTTAGGACAATGAAGAAGAATGCACAGTGCTCGGTCAAGATTGGTGATTTCAGTAGTCAAAAACTCATCACTATCGGTTGGGAACGAATTGTGCGAAACTCATATACCAAACCGATTCGCAAGTACCAAGTCGGTACAATTGCTTATTTATACGTCAACGACATTGGCATTAAAGGGAGAACTCAGATGGCTATCAACAGGAGCGTTTGCAAAAATTGGCACAGGCGGTAACGGGAGCGAAACTATAAATACATGCTGTCAGCATGGATACTGTGAGTATCATGACGAAGAGGAAAGAACATACAAGCTACAAATTTTACTTGTGATTGTAGGTACTATAAGGCAAGTTATGTATTCGAAAAAAAAAATGTTTTCTAACAATCAAACCTGACGCACTTGATTACTAAAAAAGTGGGTGCCCCAATTCCGTCTGTCTGTCATTTTGTCAGTCTGTCTGTCTGTCCTCGAGTCTACAGCATAAACGCTTTGATATATTTGCTTGAAACTTGGTACATATTATTTCGATAATATGCCCACACGTTTTTTCATTTTTTTAAGACGACAAATAACAGTAGCTCCCATACATTTTTTTTGGACAAAAACAAAAATCTTATTTTTCTCAAAAACAGCTCCAACGATTTTTATAAAAAAAAAACAGTTAATTAATGAAGGGAAAAGGTACATTTTGATAATTTTTTTTTGGAAAAAAATTTTTATTTTTGGTACCTCTGGTAGAACCATTTTTTTGGTTTTCGTTTTACTCGCAAACGGTTAATTTGATATTTTTTGAAATTCTTTACGCAGAAGATCCCAGAAAATTTAAACACTATTATATACTAAAATTTAAAAAAAAAAAAATTTTGGAAATTAATTTTTTTTTTTAAACTCAAAATTTCGAAATCGTCTCAATAGATTTTTTCAAAACTTCGTATTTGGTGGTTTTTTGATATTATCTTGAATATTTAAAAAAAAACTATTTTTATAAAATAAAAAACAACGGTACTTCCCATACAAATGTTAAGAACCCGTAAAGAAAAAAAATTATTTCTTAAAATTATTATTTATTAAAAAAAAAATCTGTGACTAGCTTTTGAAACTGGTTTTCAAAAGCTAGTCACAGATTTATTTATTTTTCAAAAATCGAAAAACTTTTTTTTATGAAAATTTGAGTATGCAGTTTTATGAAAAGTTTTAGGGAGCATTTATATAAAAAAAATCATTTTAATCGATTCATCCAATATTGAGAAAGTTTGAAAGTTATATATATTAAAAGTCGTTCTAATGGAAGTACCGTTAATAAGTCCGCAAAAAAAATATTTTTATAATTACAAGTCAGCTGTACTAATTTAAAGACAAAGTATTTTTTTATAAAAATTCTTGGAACTTAATATTTGTATGGGAGGTACTCTTGTTTTTTATTTTAGGAAAATAATTTTTTTAACTATTCAAGATAGTGTCAAAAAACTACCAGATACGAAGTTTCGAAAAAATCTATTGAGCCGTTTTCAAAATTTTTAGTTTAAAAAAAAAATTAATTTCTAAACTAAATTTTTTTTGAAAAATGTTGGCTTACAATAGTGTTTAAAATTTCTAGGAGCATCTGCGTAAAAAATTTCAAGAAAATCAAGCCAACCGTTTCCCAGAAAATCGAAAACCTAAAAAATGGTTGTACTAAAGGTTTCCAAAAAGAAAATTATCAAAAGGTACCCTTTCCCTTCATTAATTAACTGATTATTTTTTTTATAAAAATCGTTGGAGCTGTTGTGGAGAAAAATAAGATTTTTGTTTTTGTCCAAAAAAAATGTATGGGAGCTACTGTTATTTGTCGTCTTAAAAAATGAAAAAAACGTGTGGGCATATTACTGGAAAAAACAATTTTTTCCAAGTTTGAAGCAAATCCACCGAACAGTTTAGGCTGCAGACTCGATGGTAGACAAACAGACAGACAGAATGAATTGGGGGACCCACTTTTTGGTGTTATCTGTGTATGATCGTAATGTCATGTTTGATTGTTAGAAACACTTTTTTTTTTACGAATACATGGTAACTACCAACAAAAAATTCTCAAATTTTTTTTTACAAAAATCGTTGTAGCCGTTTTCGAGAGAAATAAGATTTTCCTTCAAAGTCGTATGGCAGGTACCATTAGTTTTAGCCTAAAAATAGAAATTCAATTTACCCTCTGAGGAATGTCAAAAGAATCACACATACCAAATTTTAAGGTAATCGCTTAATCCGTTTATGCTGCAGCTCGTTATACATACAGACTGACAGACTGATAGGCCGACAGACTGACAGACAAATATTTTTTGTCCATCAATTTTTTAGGTTTCTCTACATGACCGTAATGTCATGTTTGATTGTTAGAATTTTTTTTACGAATGTACAGGTACGGCAATAGATTTCCGACCAATAGCCATTCTACCTTTTCTATCAAAAGTATTTGAAAAGACAATTTCTAAGCAAATACAAAATCATCTCACTTCTCACAACCTTCTCAGTATTATGTCAGTCTGGTTTGCGACCACAACATAGTTGCAAATCGGCATTACTTGTTGCAGATGAAATAGTAGTTGCCTTAGATAAAGACCATTTTGTCGTGCTCACGCAATTAGACTTCTCCAAGGCCTTTGGTACCGTAAATCATTCAGTACTTTGTACAAAACTGCAACAAAGTTTTGGATTTTACTGAGTCGTGCAAACTGATCCGCTCATATCTCAAAAGCAGACAACAACGTAATAATTGGTAGATCGTCGAACCTTGCTAATGTACTTCACGAGGTCCTACAAGGATCAATTTTTGGCCCTATATTCTTCTCTGTGTATATAAATGATTTGACACACATAGTTAAAAATTGTTTTATCCATTTGTAGGTGACGATGTGCAGCTTTTGATCAGTCGGATCTTAACTATGAAGGACGAGGCAGTCTCTCTGAGAAAAAAGGACTTGCAGAACATCATACGTTGGTCCTTAATGAACCATCTCCACCTAAACCCTTCTAAGTCAAAGACATTGCCTATCTATCGTAAGATTTTCGATAAAACATTACTAAGCCCTCTGCAGATACAGAATCAGGCCATCGCTTATGTTGATTCTGCCTGTAATCTAGCTATGGTTTTCAATCGGACACTTACTTGGAATGACCAGCTCTATAGGGAAGGTATGTGGAAGTCTTAGAGCTATTCGAATCGCTAAAAGCTTCATTCCACTAAGCTTCTGTTAGCAAAACACCCTTTTGCTTCCAATGCTGTTTTACTGTGTGAAGTTTTTGGCGATTTGTACTATGAGACATCTAGAAAACTTAATGTGGTCTATAATAACATTTTATGATTCGTATATAATCTTCGCCCTTTTGATCACGTTTCTCTCTTTTCTGATCAACTATGTGGTTGTAGTCTGAATAATCTATTGAAATGTAGGTCACTAAAATACCTTCAACTCTTATTTCAAACAAAAAAACCCGAATATCTACACAGTAGACTAAACTTCTCTCATTCAAATAGATCACTCATTCTCATAACGCCAAGACTTAAATAAATAAAAATACTCAGCGGCAATTTTATATTCATGTCATTAACCTTTGGAACTCTCTGCCAGTTTCCAGGAGGAAAAGGAAGCACAAGGAAATGTCCATCTTCAGTTTTTAAGTATTTGGCAAATCGTTGAATTATTTTTTTTTCTATAACTAAAAGTATATGAATCTTAATCATTTATTTTGTGTTCTGTTTTTTATCTTTTAATTTTAACTTACATAAAACTAAACATTTATTTAATTTAGTATTATTATCTCACATCATTATTAAAGGCTTACAATATTTTACAAGATGAATATCTTACTTTGTAAGCGTTTTTTAAATAAATAAATAAATAAATAAAATAAAAATGTATAATTTGCCTTATAGTAGGTACCTATAATCGCAAGTAAAAGAGGCTAAATATATTTTTAAATAATTTTTTTTATAAGAAAATACTTAAATTTTTTTATAAAAAAATATTGTAATGTTAATTTTAAGTATTAAGCAATATTATAATTTTAAATATATAATTTCAAAATCATCGTTTACGAAATATTAAATTTTCAAAAAAAAATGTATTTATTTTAATTCGAAAAAAAAACTATTTCGTTATCTTAAATTTTGGTATGCAGTATTATTTAGAATTCAAAGGAAGTAAAAATAGCTAAGCATATTTTTTTAGGTTTAATTAATTTTATTAAAAAAACAGTGTATACAAATTATCTTTAATTTTTTTCTAAAAATAGTAAAAGTTAGAGTATTCAACAAAACAAATCTATAACACAATTTATATGACAATAGATTATGAAGAACATCTTGTAAAAAAATTATTATCTCAATATTTGTTGAGTTGTGGACGGAGAAAGTCGAAATAGTCTATGGCCATTTTTACAGAATTCTTATTTGTACCAAAATATATAGGATACGGCTACCTAATATCGGCAAGTCAATAAGTCCTTATAAATTAAATACGGAATACTCTTTTCGGCATAAACCATTTTTGGTTGTGACCGCAATTGGGCAGATCTGTTTGAAAATTTGGGTGAGTTCTTTTGAAAGATGATTCATGACAAAAGAAATTTAACTTAAGGTGACGACTTATTAATCCACCGCTAGTGCCCCGATTTTTACTTGCGATATAGGTACTATAGGGCAAGTTTTTCATTTGAAAAAAAAAATCGAACTTGAGATTTAAATTAAAGTTGACATTACGATGATAGAGAACACCAAAAAAAGTGGGTCCCGCAATTCCGTCTCTCTGTCTGTCGGCTGAACTGAATTTGTTCAAACTTGGTGCTTAGGCGTTTTTTTAGCCAAAAAATAACGGTTCTTGCCATACAATTTTTTCTACCATCTTAATTATCTCGAAAACGGCTTTAACGATTTTGATAAAAATTGGTGTGTGTACTACCTTGCGTCTACATTTTGGCCAAAAATGTTTTTAAATATTTTGTTATTAACAGTACTTTTCATACAATCATTTTATTTCTTTTCGACTTTCTCATAAGCGGCTCAACGGATTTCGATAAAAATTTTTGAAAATTCAATATTTCGAAAACGCGTGGACGATTTTTTCTGAAATTTTGTTTGTTAAATATTTAAAATGTTCATACAATTAAGAATTTTTATATATAAAAAATTAAGTGAAAAACGACTTTTTAAAAACACATTTAGCCGTGTCTATATTAAAAAATAATGTGATCGAACATATGAGAAAGTACGTGCAATCCAGTGATGCATTTTTTTAAATAGAATTCGTTAGAGCAGTTTTCGAGATAATGGAACCTTTTTGCTCCAAGAAATTAAATACTACAAGAAATGTAAAAAATCATTCCCAACTTCGGAATCTAAATAAAACTATTAGGGGAGAGAGAGATAGTGTTCATCGACATTAAAATAAATCGGTTGTATGAGGTCAATGTGAACAAGGTCCATATATTAAAAGATATCTGCAAACGTATAGCCCGTGTGGACGTGTGGACGTGTGGTTCCATGTGCATATACATCTCCCCCAAGAAAAAAGATGTACTTAATGAAGCCCTAAATAGATCCCCGGAAATGTCAAAAGTAGAAGTATGGCTTGTAGGAGTAAGTTCAGGTGTATTCCACTTTGTTGCCTGTGAATTATATTGCTACTGCTATCCATTGTGTCGCTGTGTAGTATTATCGAACAACTGTGTGTTCGAAATGATTCCAAAAAATAAAGGTCCGACCCCATGCTAATGTTTGAACAAACATATTAGTAATATGGTATTTTTTATTAAAATCAATTTTGTTCAACTCCAAGTCAATATTTTTGATTACGTTTATGTTCAAAGAAGCCAAAGCAAGATCTATCGACCCAGATTAGCATTCAAACATAAGCTGTACCTTATATCCATTATCAAGATGATAAAGCTACAAAGTTTGGAAATGAGGCATACGTTTAAATTGAGAAGTTTAAACGTTTGTATTTTCAAACGATATTTGTCATGATAGTTGTAGATCGTATAGCGATTCTATGTACTGTACAAATAACATTAAACCAAACAAGTGTTTTTACAGCTTTACAGCTTCCACAAAAATATATCAAGCAATGCACAACTACCGAACCCAAAGGCTATACAATCTATCTAATGTCTAGCAGCCTCTAACTCTAAATTAATTACTAGCGGATAGTTTTAGTCCCGAATCGAAGTAATTCGATTCCATTTTTCGTGGCATTTCAATTTCATTAGCAGTCTTGTTGCCCCAAACCATATTAATCAACTATTTGCCCCGATCCTTATCGTACAGCAATCTGATAAATAGAAAAGTGTGCACACCTTCTTGCGGTTTTTTGTGTTACACTTTAATTGAACAGAGCTTCATAATATACGAGTATAAGACTGTAATGTCCGGAGGGTAGGCAAACAATTCGCATCCGCAATCGTACCCTTTAAAAATGTGGGCGTTGGTGCCCCATAATTGAAGGCTTTGAAATGTCTTATACCACAAGACTTCGAACAAAACCAACTTATAAGCTTAACGCCGGCCGGCCGTCGTCGCTAAAGCCAGCCGCAGATTAGGATGGAGCTCTGCTTTATCCTGCCCTACCCTACCACTGCACTGCCGCTGCTGTTGCTGATGCGTGAAATAACGTACCAATAAATTAGAGGTGATGCCAAACAGTTCCCATTCGCATAAATCTTTGTTTATGTGGCGGAGGCAAGTTGTCTGTCGTGGACGTCGTGGACTCGTGGTCCGTGCGGATAATATTGGGTCCGTTCCATTCGCTGCAGTTCATTCATTTCTTTGCTATGGTTTCCCCGCAAGGTGCATTCGATATCTAGCCATAAATTACTTGAATTGTCAAAACCGTAAGTAAAATATCACTTTGGCGCTGTTGCCCTGTCGCAGCAGTAAGGTGATTCTATTGCTGATCTATTACTCAAAAATTAACTATTGAACATTTCTGTTAAAATTTAAAAAAAATTAAAAACCGGTACTCTCCTAAAAAGGCACGCCAAATACGGATATTGTAAGTGTCTGTCTACATGTGTAAGAAAATAATTTTTTATAGATGGCGCGCCTATTGCGTATACACGCGGTGTGATATAATGAACCTATATGATACAGTTTTGGTGTTCAGGGAACATGTTAGGTGATACAGTTTAAATCAATCAATAATAAATTAAAAAGGTGAATTTGAATAAAAAGTGGTTTCAATGAGATGTTTTTTTTTTTTGGAAGACTGGAGTGAGTTTTACTGTATGGACGTCAATTCAACAATAAGTAGATATTGTACTGAAAAAAGACGTTTGTGAGCTATTATCAAGCTGAAACATTCTCTGTCTCATTAGCAATCACATAATTGGATAAATTTATAACAACATATCTTGGAGAGTTTTCTATAGAATGACAGTTCTCTTGAGATTGGAGAATCCAAATAAGGGTTATCATTCGTCGTTTTTTTGGAGGGACTGTCCCCCTCTTTTACCTCAAGATATTTAATGTCCCAAAACCAAAAATGACATAGGGTGACAAAAAGTTCCCTCTTTTATTACACATATTTAGTTTTTTTGCACCTGCAAGCAATATTTGTATGCTACCTACTCTTTCTTTTTTTAAAAAAAATCTTAGGTTTCCAAATTAAATCTGTGAATACTTCCATCATATCAAATATAATTTTCATAACTGGATACATCCATTTACTTCATTCAAGAAACGTTGCCAACTTCCCTACAGTTGATTGACGAAGAAAAGAACCAGACAAAAACAAAAAACGAAAGGTTTTTTACAAGATATATATATATATGTGTTCCGGTCGCTGCAGCCTTCGCAGCAACACTTTAACTCCTCCTGGAGCATAGGGCAGCAACAGATTCCCTCCATCTATCTCGGTTCACGGCATGGTGCCTTAGCTGCGCTTACGAATGGAAGTTAAAGGACTGAGCTTCATTAAGTACAGTTGACCTCCATGTTGTTCTTGGTCTACCAACTCTCCTTACACCCTGAGGATTCCATCCGAAGGACTGCTTTGCTATGTTCTCGTTTGGTTTCCTCAGAATATGGCCAATCCATTGCCATTTTCGTTGTCTAATCTCAAGATCTACCCTTTTCTGGTGAGTCCAATGCCACAGCTCAACATTTCTTATGATTTGTGGCCATCGAATCTTGAGAATGTATCGAAGACAGCGATTGATAAAAGCCTGTAGCCTGCTCGAGATGTCGGCGGAGCATTTCCAGGTTTTACAGGCGTACAGGAGGACGGATTTCACGTTGGACTCGAAGAGTTTTAGTTTTGTGCGTAGCGTTATTATGCTGGAGTTCCACACGGGAGAAAGCATTCCAAAAGCACTACGAGCTTTGTTTATCCTGCTGACAAGATGTGAGAAGAAAACTATAATTGGGTTGCTAAAAGTGCAGAAGGCAATCAATACGCGAAATGTGTTGTGTGCAAATCAGATTTAAGAATTTCTAAAAAAGCACGAAAAAAATGAACCATCCGACAAGGTAAAGTCAAATTCAGAAAGAAAAGATCTCCAGCGTTTTGAATAGATTACGGCAATCAAGTTCAAGTTCTGCCTTATCCGAGAATGAAAAGAAGCAACTTTCTCCTGCCATTCAATAATTTATAGCTACTTATGAATGGTTTGCTTGTTTTTTTTTTTATTATTTTTTAATGAAAATCTAATTTTTTTTGTTGGTTCTGTTTACATTTATTTACATTAGTTGATTAGTTTTTATTTTAGTTAACATTTTTACTTCCCTTTTTTATTTGTTTTTTTTTTTTCAAAAACATGATTTGTCCCCCTTTTTGAACGTCTGTCCCCCTAGAAAACTCGCCATGTCCTCCTTTTCAACTATTTCAATCTGGTAACCCAAATCCAAATTGCATTTTTTTTGTGGCCATTATCAACATTCACAGATTTCGCTTACAGTCCAAACATGCATGGAGGATAAATTTGTTCAGATTGAACTTTATGAAGTGGTCAGTACGATTCAGAAATAAATTTACTAAAAAAAATTACGCTGGGAGAATTCCTTGGCTTAGAACGGTCTTCAATAATGTTGCAAATTTCTATTCGACATGTTAAAGGCTCCGATCCGATACTGTCAAATTAGTTTGATTCCATGCTCCAAACCAGATTTGTGAATGCAGAAATGTGCATCACGTCAAGATATGAAGGCATGGTTCTCAAGTGAATTCTACAATAGTTAAACTATGAGTCTAAGAACGTCAAAGCCGCGATCTAGACTGATGATATTGCAAAGGTTTCTCCACTACCCCAATTGATATTTTTGTATGACTTATATTGGTTTATGACGTAAACAGTTTGATTATTGGAAAAAGTGAAATTTCGGTTACAGAACCAATTTGGAATATAACCACACTTTCTTGTGTATATATTTGAGTGAGCACTGAAGGGGTTTTGCAATGTACAATCACAGTTCGAGTGTCACAAAAAAAAAATGCACGACTGGATCGCACGTACTTGCTAATATGTTCGATAACATTATATGCAAAAGATTCTTAATAGAAACGGCTTAATGTATTTTTAAAGTTGTTTTTCAACTAATTTTTTATATATAAAAATTCTTAAGGTTTTTTTAAAATCAAAAATTGGTATGAACATTTTTAATGTTTAAATATAAATTCAAAAACAAAATTTCAGAAAAAATCGTCCACCCGTTTTCGAAAATTGAATTTTCAAAAAAAAATATTTTTTTGTCAAAAATCCAAAAAAAACTATTTTTGGAAGATATTGAAATGCAGTATTATTTAGAATTTGAAAAAGATCCTGAATATATATTATATCGAAATCCGTTGAGCCGTTTATGACAAAGTCGAAAATCAATAAAATGGTTGTATGGCAGGTACCGTTAATAACAGAAGATTAAAAAAAATGGCTAAAATGTATACCCAAAGTAGTAAGCCCACGAATTTTTATCAAAATCGTTAGAGCAGTTTTCGAGATAATTAAGATGGTAGAAATATTTGTATGGCAAGTACCGTTATTTTTGGGGCTAAAACAACGATTCAAAAATCTATTTTGGACAATCACCTAAATCGCCTAAGCACCAGGTTTGAACAAAATCGGTTCAGCCGTTTAGGCTGTAGATCGTTCTACAGACAGACAGACAGGCAGACGGAATTGGGGGGCCCACTTTTTTGGTGTTCTCTATCATCGTAATGCAAAACTTGCCCTATAGTGTATATATCGAAGTAAAAGAAGGAATTTAAAAGGAGGCACCGATGTACCTTAATAATAAATATCAAAATGGGACCGAAGAATAGAGCCTGCTAAAGTGTTTTATATTCGTGTGGTATGGCTTAGGGAAAAATATCTGTACTTGACAGTCTTACTAATGTGAATATGACTCAGAGAAGCGTAGCTACCACTACAATACAACTATCTTTACTGACTGCGGAAATATGGTGTGTGGTGTTGGGCTGAACAATTTTTGTCTGAAGCTCTAAATACCTTTAAGTCACCACGGCTCCATTGTTTCTGCTAAAATATAATCCAAACTAATCCAGCAATAGCGGAATAATCTGGCAGGCATGTATATTAACTTTAATATGTGTTCCAAGTCATAAGGATATTGAAGGGAATGAACGGACTGAAATAGAGTTGCATAGGATGATATTCCCTCACTTTTTCTTAATGATTCAAACTACAGATGGAGGTTAATGTAGCACAGTTGCCGGATACGATCACTCGATGGGACTGGTAGTCGTTTCAGCACTAGAAAAAACACCCATTATATTACAAGCATACATTTAATTTAATTTAATTTAATTTAGCTTAATACAAGCAGTTACATTTTAAAGCAGTACAATCTGCAGAAATCTATGAGTATATTATATACACGATCACCGATATCAATTTCCACACAGATTCAAACGAAATGGGGTATTAAAACGGCTCAGTCCAGCTCTAATTGCGTCACAGAGTTAGAATGTCCGTAGTCGCCATTTCTACTTACCTTCCTGTAAGTATCCCCTGGATATATTGGGATATAGCTGGGAATGAAATATCAGATGATAACATGTCATTTTTTGGTCTGAGTCAAACCGTGTTTTCAAAATACTTTTGTTAGAGAAGCAATTGACATTTGTCGGGTATCAATAAATCGTAGTCGTAGGAGTTGTCACCCTATCGGAAGATGCTATAATTTTTTTGTAAATGGCGGCAAATGTCAATTCTAATCTGATACTTGGGAAGTTAACATCCATTTATAAAAATAATACCATCTTCTGATAGAGTGACAATTTAGGCGCCATTTTATTTTCTTGTCTGTCTCTTTTGGTAAGCATTTTAACTGCGAACGTAACTCAGCATAAACAAAAGTTGGCACGGAAGTCATCAGGATGAATTGCCGAAAAGGGGTTTAATTCACTTACCAAGTTTTTGAATATCTTAAAAGTAATCGAGTCTATGATTTCGCCTAACTGTTTCTCAAATTTCCAACTGTGGAACACCATTATTAATGAGAGTTGATGAAGACTCCTTATTCCTAAGCCGCTACTCCCTCTTTTACAGCACTTTCTCCTTATTACCACTTTATTAAATTTTTTTGGAGAAAACTTATTCATTGTGTAGTCCAGTTTCAGAAATCGGAAATACAAACAAAAACTGAGAATGTATCGAAAATTACACGTAGGATTTCAGCAAGAAAAAATGTATAGCTCTCGAACAAGTAGACAGTTGGTTGCTTCTATGCAAACCATAAAAATGTCTCCTTAACAACTCTTAGGTGATTAAGACTATCCAAGCTGCAATCAAAGCAATGAAATAAATCATTATTTCCTTCGAACCGCATATCAGGCGAAGCTTACAACAACAATAATCATTTTAAATCCTCAGAATAATAACGCTTAGACGTTGTCAACATCAATTTATATTTCTTTGTTAATTGACAAACAGCTCCTAACAGCAGACGTTCAAATTGTCACACAATCATGGAAAGGCCTTGAAAAAACATACAAAGTATGTGTGACAACACCCGCACATATTCACATGCAACTTCTATATGTATACCATTACCATCTGCTGCAGGGGATATTACCATTAGGAACACATTCCTTCCGTGACGAAATAATATGAAAATACTCCGTCGAATGCAACGATGACTTACACTTAATTAATGGACAAAATCCTTTAATAGTATCAGAGTATCATGTCTTTATAATCACATCCAACAAATCACAAGCAAATGACACGAAACCGACTCGTAAGTCGCAAAATAACTCCTGTGAGCTCATTAGGGTTAGGCAAAAAGCCGTCAACACGATTCAATTCCAATTTCGAGCAAAGGTAAATCTGCATAAACTCCCATCACATTTTCGCATCCAACGCCAGCTTTAGCTATAACTGGCTGTTGCAGAGCCTCTAGCGTCATTTACACCCTCTCAGTTTTTGAGCCGCAGGAAAAGGAGTATATATTTAAAGGTACTATACATACTCGTATAATGTTTATAAACCTAGGAACAGGAGCAGCAGAAGCTAATGCAGAAGCGGACCGCGTACACGACGTTCGTCATCTATTTCACCATTTCGGGTGCACACTGCACACCAAAGGCAAGGCAAAAGCATGGCATAAGTCGCATGGCATCAGACATGGCATGTCTATGACTCCTGCGCACAACATCGTCGGCCGGCGTCGTCGTCGTCGACATCGTCGCGTTGTTCGTCCCCGAAGCCGGATCTTCTGCGCGGCTAATTTCAGCGACTGACAAAAACTAATTTTGTTTCTTTTGACGGTGAAGTTCGCTGCTGTTGCTTCTGGATCGATCATTAGTCAGCAGCTGAATGTGGTCATCGATTATGTTCGTCTCTGACATGGTAGATTTAGTCTTTTGACCGAACGGAGCCTCATAGCGAGCCTGCCTTGCCTATCCTCAACGATCCTCGTTCGTTCTGCTCGATCAGAAGATCCATGAACCATGAGTGTGGTGTTGAAGAGTAATGATTATCTGTGTTGTGTGGACCGACTATTGCAATTACTCCATATTAAAGTGTTTTTTTTTCTTTTTTCTTTTTTTTTCTCATTTTTTTTTATTTGTCCATCAAGGTATTAGGTTTCAGTTGAGGAGGACACGCCATCAATTTATCAAGAGGTGAATGTATAGGAACAATTTCAAAAGCACGTTAACCGATTAAAATAATTCGACTTCCTGATTAATTGAAATCATAGGGTAACTTTAATTTCTATAAGAACACAATGAAGTTAATCGCGCATGAAACAATTTGTATCGGCTGATTAGTTTTTTTTTTTTTAATTTTTTCATAAAAGTGCAGAGCTTGTAAAAAATAATTAAGAAATTATGGAAAAAGTCTCAATTAACTCTATAATAGAGAGAAACAATTTTGTAATAGAAAAATTTTCTGAAGTGGTTAAGTAAATAAATTAATTTTTTTAACAAACTTATTTTTTAGCCTAGATTTTAAACAGTAAAAAAATTGTTTAACAAATTCAGGACAAATGACCTACACGGTCCAATGAAACATTTATCTCTCATGGGATGAAAAGAAGGTTTTATTGTGTGTGTGTTGACTGATATTAAATTATCGACTACCTACAATATAATATGCTTCTTTTAAAAGTAATGATTGTTATTTTTTATCTTTTTATTTATCATTCAGCATTTTATCATTGCGGAACGTTTAGAAACTATTAAAAAGTTAGCAGATCTTAGATATATTTTGGAAACATTTGCATCAGTTAAACAATGCGAAATTCTCAATTGCATTAGCCTTCATCTCGAAATGCTCAACAGGTTTCGTTTGAGTCCAACTTGGGATAAGCTTTTAAATTCAGAGTTTTTTTTAGTCGTACTTCACGAATGTGCCCTGAATCCTGATCTACCGGCGCTTTTTCTTTTTTCGTTTCGAAGTTCAGATAACCAATTTGCAATGACCATGATCATTTTAGGTTTTGGCAATACTCATAAATCCTTTTTCGTACATTTCTAGAAGAATTGGTTCGTCGACAAACAAAATTTACAACTTACACCACGCTAACTGATGACCGTGACTATACTCTGTCCCAGAAAAATAGGCAGTGTAGGCAAGGTAGGACGTTTGCCTCTCGTTCTCACTACAGTGTATTGCATAAATCTGTCACTCAATTAAGCTCTCACAGGGGTTTCGTAGTGCGTATTTTAAATGAACCCAAATATGAAAGAATATTATGTAGGGTTACCGGCCTGTTTTAAGATATGATTTTTATTAAAGAATATAAATAAGTTTTTATTTTTATGAACCGAGCGATTTGTTTATAAAAATTAAAACACATTTATATTTTCCAAACCACCATGAGGTAAGATAAAAGCTGCGTTTTTAAAAGGTATCCCCAGGAGGTCTAATGTCTTTTAAATAATAAACAATCAAAAATAAAATGCAAGACTGGTTCGCACGAAATTGCTCTTGTAGCTAACAACTTTAATGTAACTAACCATTGAGATTTAGTTAGTTAGGTGTAGTTATCATATGCAGGTTTAAGGCATATGTAGGTAAGATTAACTTGATTCTTAGTATAATGAACTGTGGAATGGATGATTCAAGGAATAGTTACATATTAATAATTACCTACCTACAAATGTGTATCTTTAAATCTAAGTTTTGGATTTTAATTATGTAAGTTCGGAGAGTAAAATGTGTCTATACATATACACATACATTTAGACGAAAACTAAGTAAGTAAACATGTACATATAATAATGAAAATAACGAATGCAGGTGGGTAGGTGCAATATACAATATTGTGCATACATAAAATTCATATGATTTTTAAAGACACATATGTATAAATAAATGTATGAGGGCCTAAATTGTGTTTAGTATTTAGTGACATACCCAAAAATTTGTAAAAAGAGAATAATAATAATGTAGAAATAAATGGTAATACAAATAATTAAATGTTTTTATATTGCTTAGTCGTTATAGTTTGAGGGAAAACAAAGTTGCAATTTGAATTTATGGATAAATAAGAATATATAAAAAAAATCAAAAATCGTTGGAGCGGTTTTTTAATAAATTAATTTTTTTATGTATAAAATTTTGTAAACATTTAAAAAAAAATTGAAACGCCATTTTGAAGATATTATTAATATACATATAAAATTAAAATTTAAAAAAAATACTGTGACTGGTTTTTTAAAAAATAAATTTTATTTATTTTTCATAAATCGAAAAACTAAGAAATTTGAGTATGCAGTTTTATTAAAAGTTTTAGGGAGCATTTATATAAAAAAATCATTTTAATCGATTCATCCCATATTGAGAAAGTCGAAAATACGAAAAGTCGTTCTAATGGAAGTACCGTTAATAAGTACGCAAAAAAAATATTTTTTCAATTAAAAGTGGGCTGTACTAATTTAAAAACACACACATTTTTTATAAAAAATTTTGGAGCCGTTTTTGAGAAATACATTTTTTTTAACGGTTTTTTAAAATTTGTATGGGAGGAACTCTTGGTTTTTTTATTTTAGGAAAATATTTTTTAACTATTCAAGATAGTGTGAAATAACTACCAAATACGAAGTCTCAAAAAAATCTATTGAGCCGTTTTCGAAATTTTTAGTTATTTTTTTTTGAAAATTTTTGGCTTACAATAGTGTTTATACTTTCTAGGAGCTTCTGCGTAAAAAATTAAAAAAAAATTAAGCCAAACGTTTCCCAGAAAATCGAAAACCAAAAAAATGGTTGTACTAGAGGTACCAAAAATAACAAATTTTTCCAAAAAAAAAAAATTATCAAAAGGTACCCTTTCCCTTCGTTAATGAACTGATTTTTTTTTTATAAAAATCGTAGGAGCCGTTTTTGAGAAAAATAAGATTTTTATTATTGGCGAAAAAAAATGTATGAGAGCTACTGTTAAAAAAAAAATTTTATAAATGTGTGGGCATATTACCGAAAAACCAATATGTACCAAGTTTGAAGGAAATCCATCAAACCGTTTAGGCTGCAGAATCGAGGACAGACAGACAGGCAGAGAGACGGAATTGGGGAACCCACTTTTTTTACAAGTACATAACTTGCCTTATAGTACCTATAATCGCACTGTTTTCGTTAAGAAATTTGAAACCTACAGGAAAAATAACAGCTACTTGCTTCACAGCTTTTGTCTAATTTTGCAATTTTTATTTGTCGGGTCAACAATTTCTTTTTTTTTGGAACTTAAAAAATTTTGAGATCCTCGAAGCCATTTTTAACTAATTGTACAAAACTCTAAAGAAACACACTTCTTTAAAAATACGCGAATACATAGACGTATGTCTACTTTACTTCACTCACATTAATTAACAGAGTGCCACGAAAATCTACGCAAATAATGTTCTTCTTCAAAGAAAATAGCTTAAAATTTTATAACTGCATTTCAAAGCATTTTCTACACATTAAAAGATGTGCAAAAATGAAAACACCCCACGATAACACTCATCACTCATAACTTTTTTTAAAGCTCTCAAATCAAAAGCACCTCAACAGAAACCGAAGGAAAGAAAACGATCAAGTTAACAAATGGACACGGGTAACTCTGAAAGCACATAAATATTTAATGTGCGTTGACGGTTGAATAGCAGCAGCAGCAAAAGCAATTCAGGACACACTTAGATGTGCGCTGAAGTAGGACGTTGGGTCGGCGTCAGATGCAATAACCTTTGTTTTATTACTTGATATATTTATTTAGGGTCGGCCTAACACTTTTCTGGGGAAATTCCTTCAATTTAGGTGCAAAAATATGACACGCTACTGATTTTGAAAAAGCTTTCCCATAATACGTGTACTGCCTATTTTTATAGGACAGAGTATAGTTGAAGTTTCCCAATGTTTGAACGTGAAAAACCCGATGAGAAAGAAATTTCTACAGACATATCGCATGCTTTAACTGTCCTGATAGTGATAGTTAACCGAACGTAGGTCACTTTTTCATTACACAATATCTGACTGTGTGGCGTAGTTTATGACATGATAGCATCGTAGGACGTTATATTCTTTATTTTTATCTTCTTTTCTCTAGTGCAGGAAAATAAGATATTCACTTCGAAAAAATTCCGACAAAGTTGAATTTTTACGTTCTAAGCATTTTCTTGAAAGTACCCTTAATTTGGAGCGGAGCAAAAAAAATTAAAGGGATGGAAATTGGGTGGGTAAAGTTAATTTTTTTTCTGAATTACTCGAAAACCATACCTAAGTTTTTTTTTGAAAAAGTTGTAGACACATGCAGATCATTTCATTCTACACGAAAAATATCAAGACACTTTTTAGAGTACAATTGATAGATTTGTAGAAATACTAGCAGATCCGGACGTGCATTTCTGCGACTTTATTGTATTGCGCTCAAGATTATTAGGTATTGTTAAGGAAAGTGATTGGTAAAGTTTCGAATTAGTATTACTCATTGCTTTCCACTAATGGGGAACTAAATGATGAATAATATTACTCGTTGATCTGTTTTTTATTAAAACAAATTTCATGGTTTTCAAACACGTGAGCATGCAACATGGAGCTGACCATAAAAGAAATTGGGATTTTCCAAGTCCAAGCCACAAATTGTCATTGTCTGCCCTTGTGCCTTATACATCGTCATCGTGAAAGCCAAACCTATCGGTAATTGAATCATAGGTATTCGAGGCAATAGGACTACTTCTCGTTGCTTCAAGTTCGTTTCCATTAATTCTCCTGATGACTAATCGTACACCGTTTGCATAATTTTGATGGAAATTGCGCTCATTCGGTAAACCAATTTTCAGACAGGGCTTGTGTGGCGGCATTCCTGATATATCGCGAGAATTTAAAAATTCAGTCGGAAAATTGACGATCTCATTTTCATCAACAATAGTGTCAATTGACTTAAAAGTCATCAAATTACCTGGCAATACAAAATTGATAAGAATAAATTGAATGTCTCAAATTTACGTTTAGACGCTGCATGAGGATGATGCTGGTAAGAACACATAACAAATAATTATGGAATTAAATAAAAGTTAAAGTTTGTATGTGTCGTTTTTTCCCACATCATGTAATGAGAATATTATTTTAGTAGTAAGTTATCTCAAAACGCAATTTTCAAAGTTTCATGAAAATCGGTCCATAATCAACAAAAATATGACTATTTTGTATAGAAGCAGGTAGGAGTACTTAAACATTCAAGTTCGAGTGGTTATTTCATTGGCGCAGTCATCTCGGATTTAGTGGAACAACATCGCTGCTGATCAGTGTTGCCAATCATTTTTTTTTTTTTTCAACGGATGCGCGCACTAAAGGGGTTTTGACTACCCTTAAAATGAACAAGCACAGTGCGAGCGTTAGGAAAGTAGGGAAGGATGCAAGAGGAGATACCGATGCACATTGGTTTTGAATTTCTGAATATCAAAATGGGAGGGGAAAATAGAGCCGGGTAAAGTATTCCACATTCGCGTTGTACGGCTAAAGAAAGAATCTCTGTACTTGACAGTACGTCCGAAGTTGGGCTCAAGGGTAAACTGATGAGCATTCCTAGAAGCGCGAGTATGTACCGATAATTGTTTGGTTCTATGAAAACTGAATTTCGCATCTAAAATACATTTCTGGCTGTTCTTATTCTGAGACCAAAAGTCAATACTTAAAAAATACTATTTTTATTAAACTATATAAACTATATAACTAAATAAAATTAATGAAGTGTGAACCCTGATTGGCTCACAACAACGACGCAGAGAATCGTGCATATCTTTCGTTTTGACGTTTCCCTTTTTTTATTGTAAACGAGATATAAAGTAAAATGCACGACTGGATCGTACATTCTTACTTTTTTGTTCGATCACATCGTATGCAAATTATTACTATTAAGAATTTGTGTATATTTCTAAAGTCTTTTTTACTTAATTTTTTATATACAAAATTCTTTTATTTATTTTTTAATTGGCCTGACAGTTGTAAGCATTTAATAATATAAACTTAAAAACGAAATTTCAAAAATCAAATCATTAACACGATTTCGAAATATTGAATTTTCAATTATTTTTTTTCAAAAACCAAAAAAAAATATTTTTCGAAAATTTTGGTATCTAGTATTATTTATAATATGAAGGAAATCCTATGTAAAAATTTTGATAGAAATCCGTCGATCCGCTTATGAGGAAGTCGAAAATCAAAAAAAAAATTGTATGGGAGCTACTCTTAATAACAAACTAGGTATATAAAACAAAATGTTCAACAAAATGTGGACTATACTTAAAGTAGTGCACACACTTGCTTTTATCAAAATAGGGAAAGCCGTTTTCGAAATAATCAAGATGGTAGACAAATTTGTATGGCAAGTACCGTTATTTTTAAGTATTAAGTATGACAAACGATCCTAACTTAGGAACGCCAGCAAAATAAACATTTAAAAAAAACATGAAAATCTGTTGGATAGTTTCGGAGTTCATTCAACACATCAACGTGACACGAGATTTATATATAATAGATGGTAGAAAACATTGGGGTGCGGTAAATTTATTTTTTAAAAACAAACTAAACCCCAATTTTTACGACCATTTTTTTCCAAATCTATCTATTGTAGGAAATGTGATTCCAACCGTAATACTTGTCATAGTTGTCGATTTCCGGGAGACACAATTTGGCGGCGGTATGATTTTTCGCCGAGGATTTGTGAAATGGTTGCAGTTTATATGAGATTTCACACAACTAGATTGTTTCCTTCTTCCACCAAATTTAAAGTTTCTAGAAGCCAAAATTCGGAAAGAAAATTAAACCAACCGTGTGCGTGAATGCTTCCACAAATATGAATATATAAAACAAAATTCAAAAATCGTTGGAACTGTATTTTAAAGGAAATATTTGTTTATGTATAAAATTTTGAAACATTTTTGAAAAAAATTGAAACGCCATTTTAGAGTATACATAATTATTAAAATACATATAAGATTTTTAACACTTTTTTTGGAAATTTGAATATGCAATGTTACTTATAGTTTTAGTGAGAAATGTGAAAGTGGTTGTACGGGAACTACCATTCATAAGAACGCAAGATACAAATTTTCTTTTAAGTAAACTGAACCAATTTAAGAACGTACACATTTTGGAGCCGTTTTTGAAAAAAAAATATGAACTATTTACAACATTTCTACATTATATACCTTTTTTGTTTGTTGTAGGAACATGATTTTCTCAAGTTGTCTAACAAATAGGAACTAAATTTGCGCTTTGGTCAGGCTAAGAATGCAATCCCTTGGAAGGGCTTTCCCTTCTGATCTAAAAGAACTGTCTGATACAAAAGTTAAAAACTTAATCTCTTTCTTCAATGGGTCGGAATTGCTCTAGCAACGCCCTCTTATGTTTTCCGCTAAAAATCTTTTTATTCAGGACCGTACGAGTTTTTTGTTATCAAAACGGCGCTTTCCAGCGCTACTTGGGTTAGACCCAAGTCAAGATGCGAGTTCGCTCTGACCGCCATTTTACCTACCTAATCATAAATACATATACAGTTTGAAGGAAATTAATTTAATAGTTTTCGAAGTATTGAGCTTTAAAAAAATTATTTCTTTTTTTAATTTAAAAAAAAAGATTTTAAAAAAATTTGGTCTTAAGCTTTTTAGAAAATCGAAAACCAAAAAAAAATGTTAAAGGAAAAATAACTGTTACTTGACAAAGAAAATTACGGAAAAGTACCTTTTACCTTTATTAATTAACTGATAATTTATTTAATTTTTTTTTTTTTATAATATTGCACGCGCTCAAGGGATTATGAATACCCTTTATATGTTTTTGAACAGAGCTCGGTCATCCGGTGAAAGAAGAGAAAGAAGGATAGGAAAGATGTGTGACGCTATGTTCTGAGACTAGAGCTGGTTGTTGTCTCAGATTTATCTCCAGGGATGGCGGCTGAACTAATGAGGAGAAATTACCGTGTTTTATTTATTTATGTTTTTAATAATTAACATTATTTTATTTATTTCGTTGTCGTATTTATGGGTATACTAGTTTACTCAATCACATGTTGTCAGTGTTATGCCTGAACAGCAAGTAATGAGTACGCCAGAAACTCATTTTAAGACAATTTTTATAATTGGTTCTTAATGGAATATAAGAAGACATAGACAACGGCAGGTATCGAACCTGCGACCACAAGGTTGACAGGCGAACACAAAACTATCGCGCCACGGCCACCCCCAAAAATAAAAAATATATCTCAGGGCCGGCTATTTTTGGAAGAATATCCGATAAAGATGTATAGTATATGATAGAGGACAGACCGACAGAATTTTGAGACCTACACCTTTAGCTTACGCTATCATCTGTAAATCAATAACTTTACCAAACGGAAACTTGCCGTATAGTATCGCAATTGAAAAAATCGATTTCTGGCATACCCTTAATTGTCGATCAGTATACATTTGGGTTAAAAGTAAGATAGATCCAAGAGAAATGAAAGCTCAAATTTAGTGCAGACCATTTAAATTAAATCTCTTTTTTGGGTGCAAAACTCCAACTTTTCGATATGAAGTCTTCTTCTTTGAGAAATATTTGAAGCCGTTCGTTGTTCCGTTAAAATATATGTCCATATTTGAAACCTATACATACTTGCAGCCGTATCTACATGCTTGTCAGATTAAACAATGCACTCCATTTTTTTAACCATATTGTACATTTATATTGCGTCTTTTTACTCTCAACCAACAACTCTAATGTATCCATATACATATGTAGCTATTAATTCATATAACCACAAATCATACAGATTAGCATCAAGTTCTAGAAGTGATTGAAGGAGACCACCCACATCTTTGCATAATAAGATGTCGATGGGATTGTCAAGATTAATAATACTGCTTACAGAAGAGTGGCATATAAATCTGTGTTTCTGTGTCACTGACATCAGATAAATGCAATAATTTTTCGAACATTGCAATAACTATTTGCTGGAATGTATTTTTTTTAAAAACAATGAAGAATTTTATATACAATTCATAGTGCCTTTCTTACCAAAACGTTTAACGTCTAAGATCGATAATCTGTGTTATCGGTATTTATTTTGTTCGTTGGATTAATAGCAGTAATCTTTCGCGGTCAATTCAAGTTCGGTATGTGTTTTTTTTAACTCTTATTGAATTGAACAAAATAGGGGGCACATCGCACTGTCACATATAGCCAAGCTCAGACTCACCAAATCACCATCTTAGTTCCAGGGATGTTCCTAGTTGGACTACTAAAAATTCACAATCTAATAAACCAATATGTACAGTCGAAGCGATTAAACTAAGCACTCTGAAGCCACTTAGGCAGAATTCCTTCTGTCACAATTTTTTCCACTGGAAAAAAATTGTTTTACTATGCCACTCTCACCATTTCTCACATACGGTTGCACTTATAACAAATAACACTGTAATAATTGAAGAAATGTAGCATTGTAACCATGGTACACTGTAGTATTGTAAGCCTGTAACGGCAAACATGATACACTGTCACACTTTCACAAAGTCACATACTACCAACCAAACTGTCACACTTCTTCCCTTAGCATATTTTATTATTAACACACTGACACTATATTTTTACACTATCACACTCATGGGGTTTTCTTTTGGTATTTTCAGCTTTTGATCGGAAATTTGATTTTTTTCGTCGCGAATGGTATACGTTTTCAGATTGATTTTTTTTAACATGGTATTGGTGTATATTCTTGTCTGTGAAACCAGTAACGGTATCGGATGGTAAGTGACTCGAAAATTGTTTCTTCATTCAAGTTTTTTTTTTGTAACACGAAGCGATCTCAATGTTTAAAGAATGAATGCCGAAATTAATTTGGAGGATTACACAATTG
Organism: Philhelius pedissequus; assembly: GCA_910595825.1. Lineage (NCBI taxonomy): Eukaryota > Metazoa > Arthropoda > Insecta > Diptera > Syrphidae > Philhelius > Philhelius pedissequus. The sequence goes on from OU343163.1 coordinate 36,435,993, forward strand.
CTATAATTTTTTTCAAAAATGTAAGTATTTGTTTTTACAACTTTCACATAATTACTGAAAACAAAATCTTATCAAAATGACGGCTGTCAATCGTTCTGGTGGCGAAATGGTATTTATAAAAGAGAAAATCCAGATCTGCAAAATTGATTTCCAATCAAAAAAAAAAGTTGATTTTTTCCCCATTGGAAGGAAGGCTTTAATTGTAAAAATCTGTGTTTTGACAGTTTTGGAGGGGAAAAAATCAATTGTTGTTACCAAAAGATAACCCCTTTAGAATCGAATATACTCTACACTGTCAAACTGTTACTATTGTCAGACTTCAACTGTTGGTATGTCTCAAACCAACTACACATTTTTAATCCTTTTTTCAATGGAATCATAAATATGTCACGATCAAAATAATAAGCCATGAAATATGTAGACCAATTTCTAAGATCCTTAAATCTTACTTTGCATTGTGCATTTGTTACATTTTTGCTATAGATCTCATGAACAGAACATGCGAATAAGGAACACCATTTCATATGCAGTCTGCCACAGGCAAAATATTGTTCCTTTGTGGATTATGTAAATTTTGTGCGTAAACTGTCCTTCATCGTTGTTGCCATTGTCGGCGGCAACACAACGCATATGAATTAAACATAATAAAGGTACATATTTTGACAACAAGGAAACATCCCTACGGGCACTTTTGACCGAATAGCTTAAAACAAACCTAATATAAATGCCTCTAAACAATTTTGTTAGCTTCAAAATGTCAATGTGTCCAACTGCACCTACACACCCATCATATACCGAATACCAAGACCGACAGCAATTAAGGAGTGTATTGCAACAAAATCCGTAGAGTTTTCTCATTGTTCCTGTTTACGAGTATTGTCTTCTATATAGGTACATATTATACGGAGCGCCTCGAAGCTTCGAACCTGGCCAATTTGAATCGTGCTCTGGAGTATTGGAGTTGTGTGTACATAGCGCACGGTATTTTCTCCACTACTATACTTGTTTTCCGCGTACAATTGCAATTCGCAATAAACAGCCGGAGGACAACACTGCGAACCACCGAACTGGGAACTGGGAGAGAAGTGCGCTAAGGAGGTGCCCATAGTTACACCCAATAACTTCTGCACTTGGGCCTTTGGTCCATTAAACATGAAAGGAACACGAAGACCCTTGCTTTGACATTATTTGTGGTCGTGGTCTTCGTCGCTAAGAGAAATTCATTCAGTTTCTGTTGTTTTTTTTTTTTTTTTTTTGGTTTGTTTGTTTGTTAAAAAAGCTGGAGGCTCACTTTTTGACTTTTGTTCAGCGCAAAAGTATTTCACCGAACTCGCTTTCGTATGCGAAAGAAAATGCACTTAATTCATCTTCCTCCACATTTCGGTTCGCAGCCGAAGGAGATGCCAAGTAGATGCCGGATTGCCGGCTGATAGCCACAATTCTACGAACGTTTATAGCGAATATATTATAATCGGCCATAAGAAGCTGTTCCAGCGCGACGGCAGCGGCGTAGCGGTAGCGATGGTGGTGACGGTGGCGGTGTAGGCAGCATCCGCGTTGTAGTCTCCTTCGTCAACAGCTACTGGTATTGCCATGAAGTGTACCGTAAGCGCCCCGGTATGGGCACTTTGGAAATTTCTCAATAGGGAGTTGGCGGAGTCTTTGCGCGAATGGGCGACTTTTAACATGGTCACCCAAGGAATTTGCTTTGGCTTTGATGGGTTTCTGTTTCTACTTGCTTGTCCACTTTTCTGGGCGCATTCTGATCATGGTAAGGAAGGGTATCTCTATCTATAAACATTTATTTATAACTTGGAAGACAGAGCTGTCTACCAGCGGCGGCGTCGGCGGCGGCGAGCGCGCGAGTTACGTCACCAGCTTACCCTCCTGTCGCCCCCTAAATCATCACACATTGCCACGGGCCAGCCCAGACGGTCATCACCCCTACAACCCAGTATCCGGTCATCACCCTGGGAACATCCGTCGAACTCAAACTTCATGTCAGCAGTCTGCCAATTACAACATGAATTTCTTAATAATCAATTCATTGCAACATATATATAATTTTCCGTAGAATTAATAATCAGCAACTTTTCTGATTTACTTTGATTGTATTCGCATATTCTTGTATTCTTGATAGGCAGAACAAATAATAATGTGAAACTTTGATTCATTAATAAACTAGATTTACAAAAGATAAGTTGGTTTTTTTTAGATCCGATAAAAACCAAATACTTAAGTGGCGCAGTCGGTAGGATCGGTGAACGGTCATATTAACTTAAAGTATAACGAAAGACCTGAAGGAAAATTTTTTTTCCAAATAACAATTCAAATAGTGTCGCACTTAATAAATAATCACCGAAATTCCAAATACTTGTTAACTCAAAGTGTAACGAAAGACCTGAAGAAATTTTTTTTTCTCTCAAATAACAATTCAAATAGTGTCGCACTTAATAAATAATCATCGAAATTCCAAATACTTGTTAACTTAAAGTGTAACGAAAGACCTGAAGAAAATTTTGTTTCCGCGAAAAATTCAATCTAATAATAGTTCAAATAGTGTCGCACTTAATAAATAATCAAGTAATTCCAAATTTGTAACAGAAAATTGAAAACATTTCGTGGAAACTTCAAACAAAAAAAAAAAAAAAAAAAACAGTTTAAATAACCTTGTGCAACGACCGACCGTTGGGTTTTTACCCTTAATCACCGCTGGACCATCATCACCTAAATAAATACACCTGGATCTTCACAATTTCAAAATGAAAACTATCTTGGGGTGCATGTGTATGTGTCTGTAAGTTGTTTGCTTATCATATATTATAAATATATTAACTATTAAAAATAAATTTTTACTATTATCCTCAAATATTATATTACATTGTTTTCTTCAATTATATTGTACCAATTAATTACCATTATATTGAATGAATCACATTTACATGCCTATTATATTAACTATTAAAAACAAATTTTTACTATTATCCTCAAATATTATATTACATTGTATTCTTCAATTATATTGTACCAATTAATTACCATTATATTGAATGAATCACATTTACATGCCTAAAGAAAAAGGACCAAACAAACCAAAACGCTCACTTTTCCCATACAGCTTTGCTAAATTTTCCAAACGCCTCTCCAGAAGTCTCACTTCTATTCCTGAAGATATAGATTCCTCTTTTGCAAGTACAGAATCCTTCACTATGCCGTCTAATACTAATACTGAACAGTTGTCTCAACAAGAAACCTCTCCCCAAACTAATGCACTTATTGACCACAATGAAATATTTAATTCATTGAGGATCCCAGACGCGATTAAAGACCTACCCAAATTTGATGGGAATCCACGGCTCTTGTACGAATTTCTGAATAACGTGGAAGAAATCCTCCTTTACATAAGAGGAACAGATAATACACCCTATGGCCAGATACTCCTCAGGGCCATACGAAATAAAATTGAAGGACAAGCGAACGAAGTCCTCAATACATATGGGACCCCCCTTATTTGGGATGAAATAAAAAATAATCTTATTCTCCACTATTCCGACAAACGTACGGAAACGTCTCTAATCAGGGACTTACATAGCATAAGGCAACTTAATAAGACAGTAGAATCCCTGTACGGGGAGATTATCGAAATCCAATCCGCGCTTTGTAACAATATTTTAATCCACGAAGAAAATTTAATTGTCATACAAGCAAAAAAAGATCTTTACTCTGAAATGTGTCTCAATTCATTTTTGAGCGGCCTTAATGAACCTCTCGGGTCCAGAGTAAGGGCAATGCAACCTGGCTCGTTAGCAGCAGCTTTAACCTGTTGTATAAAAGAGCAAAACATTTCTTACCAAAAGGTTTCACAATACCCCAGATTCAACCCCTATGATAACAACAAATATAGTCCAAACCAAACTAGACAAAATTATCACTACACCCACAATAACTGGAGGCAAAACCACGCCGTTCCCAGGACACTTCCGATAAGAGACATACAACCAAGATTAAATGAACCTATATATCCCAAGCCATATAACAGAAATGAAACCAATTTCAACAGGATGCAAAAATATAGGCTTAATAATAATATTAACCCACAGTCAAATAACCCAAACAATCCTTTCCCAAAAATAAAAACCAATTACAGCCAGCAAACGAGAAATCCTAACTTTAACCTCCAGGAAATCCAAGAAGAACAACCACCAAACAAAAATCCTTTCCAACAGTTAGACAGATTTTTCGAAAGGGACTCCACTAATATTATAGATACTGAAAATTTTTCCAATGTAGCCTCCAAGAACCCACAGGATACTTAGACCCAAGTTCTCACCCAAACGCATTGCCATATATAAACATCTCATCCCCTTTTGGTAGACCTCTCAGGTTCCTGTTAGATACGGGTGCATCCGCTTCGTTTATCAACCCCGAATACATCCCTCCTGAAAAACAAATCTTTTGTGAACCTGTTAACATCACCACCGTCTTCAAAAAATATCAACTCGAAAAACAAGCAAATCTCCCTGTATTCCTCGAATTTAACCAAACTGGATTGCTCAAATTCCTCATTTTTAAATTTCATAATTTCTTCGATGGACTTTTGGGTATGGATGCTCTTCTGTTACTTGGCGCAAAAATCGACCTTAAGAGCAAAACTCTTATTACCCAAAACTCCAATATAAAAATTAGTTTTAAACCAAATTACTCTTCTGGCAAACTTACTATTCCAGCCAATAGTAAGATCCTTGCTAAGCTCCCCGTTAAGAACGGAAACGGAAATATTTTTATTAATTCAATAGAACTAAAACCAGACCTTTGCGTAACGCAAGGATTGTATAATGCCGAAAACGGTTACAGTACTGTAGAGCTGATAAATCACTCCAAGAATAAACAGTCCATTATCCTAGAAGAACCTCTGGAAACAGAAATATACGAATCTGAAAATTTTATTGAAATTAACAATTTTAACTACGCTAATAATGAATGCGCATCTACGAAAGACATTTCCAAACTTATTCGTACTGAGCATCTCAACTCTGAGGAAAAGAAACAAATTCTTAAGATCTGTAAGGAATACCACGACATTATATATATGGAAGGTGAACCATTAACATTCACAAACCAAATCAAACATAGTATAAACTTGACCGACGAGGTCCCAATCTACTCCAAATCTTACAGATATCCTTACGTGCACAAAGAAGAGGTTAAAGAACAGATTTCCAAGATGCTAAACCAAGGTATAATTCGCCACAGCTATTCTCCATGGAGTTCCCCTGTATGGATTGTCCCTAAAAAACAAGACGCCAGCGGGAAACAAAAATGGCGCCTTGTAATAGACTATAGGAAGGTCAATGAGAAGACCATATCCGATAGATATCCGCTACCAAATATAAGTGAAATATTAGACAAACTAGGAAAATGTCTATATTTCACCACACTTGACCTAGCAAGCGGGTTTCATCAGATCGAGATGGACCCCAAAAACATCCAAAAAACTGCATTTAGCGTCGAAGGTGGGCATTATGAATACCTTAGAATGCCCTTCGGACTAAAAAATGCACCATCGACCTTCCAACGGGTGATGGACAACGTGCTAAAAGATTTAGTCGGGAATGTTTGCCTCGTATATTTAGATGATATAATTATCTACTCCACTTCGCTCCAGGAGCACCTGGACAGCATAAAGCAAGTCTTTAAAAAACTACGAGAGTCAAACTTCAAAATACAAATGGATAAATGCGAATTCTTACAAAAAGAAATAGCATTCTTAGGGCACATCATAACTCCCGAAGGTATTAAACCTAACCCCGCAAAAATCCACGCCATAAAAAATTTCCCTATCCCAAAAACTCGTACTGAAATAAAGGCATTCTTAGGTTTGATTGGATACTATAGGAAATTCATTAAAGATCTGGCGAAATTAACAAAACCTCTAACAAGCTGCCTTAAGAAAGATGCCGAAATCAAACTAGATCACCTTTATGTAGAAGCTTTCGAAACTTGTAAACAACTACTAATTAACGACCCAATATTACAATACCCAGACTTTTCCAAAACCTTCATTCTCACAACAGACGCTAGTAACTCTGCTCTAGGAGCCGTGCTGTCGCAAGGCAGAATAGGCGTCGATAAACCAGTTTGTTATGCTAGCCGTACCCTGTCCGAAAGTGAATGTAACTACTCAACAATCGAGAAGGAGCTCCTTGCAATAGTATGGGCCACACGTTATTTCCGGCCGTACTTATTTGGAAGGAAATTTCAGATAATTACAGACCATAAGCCCCTACTCTGGCTTATGAACCTGAAGGAACCAAACTCCAAATTAGTAAGATGGCGCCTTAAACTCGAAGAGTACGACTATGAAATATTCTACAAAAAGGGGAAAGCAAACACCAATGCCGATGCCCTTAGTCGAATTAAAATCCCTAATCCAGACGAAAAAGAACTCTTCAATAACAATGAAGACCTAGAAACAATACATAGTGCCCAAGAAAATATGAACGACGGAATTCCAATATCAGAGAAACCTCTGAACGAATTTAATATTCAAGTTGTATTAGAAATTAAAGATTCGAGTTCCCCAATGATTTTAGAGACTATCTTTAAAAATAGACAACGACGTATAATACGTAGAGTCGTCTTTGATGAAAACACAATGGTAACTATCCTTAAAAACTTTTTCCCAGCCAACAAACTAAGTGCAATTTACACTACAAATGAGATATTTTCTGTAGTCCAAACAACATTTTCAAAATATTTTGCACGAAATAAAGCCTTTCGCCTAGTAAGATGCACAGAAATACTCGAAGATCTTCGACAATCAGAGGATCAAGAAAGAATCGTTCGCGACTATCACGAACAATCAAACCATCGAGGCATAAACGAAACTTACCTCCACCTTAAACGCGAGTATTACTTCCCTAATATGAAAGACAAAATTACGAAAACGATTAGCTATTGCGAGCAGTGTAAAATACTTAAATATGATCGGAATCCCCCTAAAATTCAATACGCCCAACCTGAAACCCCCCTTAAACCTTTAGAAATTGTCCACATGGACATCTACAGCATAAACCACAATCAAATACTCACAATTATAGATAAATTCTCAAAATTCGCAAGAGGCTACACTCTCAACTGTAGGAGTAGTGTAACCATCCTCAAACACTTCAAGGAATACATAAGCCTTTACGGCATCCCTAAAAAAATTGTTTGCGACCAAGGATCCGAATTTATTGCAAATATATTCCAAGATTTTTGCAAACAATACAAGATCACACTGCACCTAACATCCTTCCAACAAACATCCAGCAACTCTCCGGTAGAACGACTACATTCAACCTTAACGGAAATTTATAGACTAATATATTCTAAAAGAAAGGAGAACAAACTGGAGACGGAACATAATGAAATCCTAGCAGAAACACTCATTACTTACAACAATGCAATTCACTCCCTAACAAAACACACACCCTATGAATTATTTTTTGGAAGACCATATAGATTTCTCAAGACACTTCAGTTCTCAGACGAACATGATTATTTACACAAATTAAACGAATTCCTTAATGACATCTACCCTACCCTAAAATCCAAGAAAAAGTCGAAACTATCACTAAAGATAGGATCGAAAAGCTAAACAAAAATAGGGAAGAACCAGAAGATCGTAACATTAACGACATCGTTTTTAGAAAAGAATGTCGGCGCAACAAAATAACACCTAGGTTTTCAAAGCAAATGATCAAAGCAAACAATAAATTCACAATTATAACTAAGAAAAATAAAAAACTACACAAGAGCAAAATTAGAAGGAAGGCAAAAACACAATTAACACCTACTTTTCCCTAATAATTAATAATTTTCTCTTCTTTCTCTGATCTATTATCACCTTGTGACGTTTTGGTAACATAAAAAAAAAAAAAAAAAAAAAAAAAAAAAAAAAAAAAAAAAAAAAAAAAAAAAAAAAAAAAAAAAAACATTCACGGCATATGAATGTTACATGGTAGTAGTAATCACGGCATATGATTACATGAGACTACCCATAGCTGTAAGAGATATTTTTTTTATTATATAAAACAAAAACACATAAAAATATAATAATACATTCACGGCATATGAATGTTACATGGTAGTAGTAATCACGGCATATGATTACATGAGACTACCCATAGCTGTAAGAAATATTTTTTTTTATTATATAAAACAAAAACACATAAAAATATAATAATACATTCACGGCATATGAATGTTACATGGTAGTAGTAATCACGGCATATGATTACATGAGACTACCCATATAGTTTAAGCAATACTATTACTAAAATTTTTTTTTTAAATATATTCACTTAATATTGATGTAAAATTATATTTTTGCCTTAACTCCATCTTCCTCAGATCCTAAAATACCAAAAAGGACCACTGCATTCAGAAAATTATTTATTTTTCTCAACTTCTACTTCCCCTTTTTCAGCTTTCCAATGATATTCACGCAACTTATCGAGGTATTTAACTTACCCAAAGACCGCGGCATACTTACCCTCCGGCTAGGGCCATCCAGAACAATTAACACATACGAAAATCTAATACACATTATTAACCTAGAGGATTACGAGAAAAACATAAAACAAATAGCTTTCACACTTGACATATTTGAAAAACGTTCGACACTTTATAACCCCGTCCATACAACAAGACTCAAACTCAAAGAACTCGAAAAGAAATTAGAAATTCTGTACCCTATTAAGAGAAACAAACGAGGACTTGTTGATGGACTGGGGTCGGCCATTAAATTTATTACCGGAAACATGGATGCGCAAGACGCAACCAACATAAATAACCAGATAGAACACATACACTCGAATTTAAACAATATTACTAATAAAATATTAACCCAATACGCGATAAACTTTCAAACGATCGAAAGATTTAAAAACATCACTACACATATTAACAAAGAACAGACCAAAATCGAACACTATTTAGAAAAAACACAAAACGCAATCAAAAGAGAAGAACACGCCCTTATTGAAATACAATACCTTAATCAGATAAACTTTAACATTGACTTATTAACTAATCATATATCAAATATCGCGGATGCAGTGATCCTTAGTAGACTAAACATTATTCCAAAATTTTTACTAAACACAGAAGAATTGCAAAATATAGAGCATAAGCTTAATAAACAAAATATAAAAATAAAAACTTACGAACAAATATATGAATTCTTGGGCCTACAAGCCTATTATAACAATTCAAATATAATTTTTAACATACGTATCCCTAAGGTTTCACCAGAAAACTATTTTTTGTATCACATTATTCCTCTTCCTGTAAACAGTACTAAATTAATCATATCAAAACCTTATGTAAACATTAATGAGAAAACAATTCAGCACTTCACAGCACCATGCCCCAAGATAGAAGGAACGTTCTACTGCCAAAACCCAAGCTTCGAAGAAGACATCGAAAAATCCGGATGCCTAGGGAATCTTATGACCAACAGAGCAGCCAATTGCCCCTTTAGAGATGCAGGAAAAGTTGAGGGCATCTCCCAACCGGAGCCAAACTTTCTTCTTTTCCTTAATATACCTAAAATTCTTATTAACTCTACTTGCAGCACTAAAAACACTACAATAGAAGGAACGGCACTTCTCCATTTCAAAGATTGCGACGTGGAGGTAAACGGCATATCCTACCAAAACAACCCCGATATCTTCTGGGATGACGTACATGTACCACCACCACCTAACAGTAACATTGAAGCAAATTTCACGGAGGAGGTCTTCACTTTACAAAGACTACAGGACTATAGCTTCGAGACAGACTCAAGAGTAGACAACCTGGAGATGACTACAACAGCGTTGCATTCCTTATCAACGGCATCCGCAGCGTTCTTCATACTTACCACTATCCTGATGATCATAACCATAGTTGTACTAACCAGAAAAGGAGAAACCAAGGATACACCACCTATACTCCAATCCTTCACTCCGGCTCCAATGACGTCATTGTGGCCGTCGCTCTATTCTAAGGGGGGAGGAGTTACGTCACCAGCTTACCCTCCTGTCGCCCCCTAAATCATCACACATTGCCACGGGCCAGCCCAGACGGTCATCACCCCTACAACCCAGTATCCGGTCATCACCCTGGGAACATCCGTCGAACTCAAACTTCATGTCAGCAGTCTGCCAATTACAACATGAATTTCTTAATAATCAATTCATTGCAACATATATATAATTTTCCGTAGAATTAATAATCAGCAACTTTTCTGATTTACTTTGATTGTATTCGCATATTCTTGTATTCTTGATAGGCAGAACAAATAATAATGTGAAACTTTGATTCATTAATAAACTAGATTTACAAAAGATAAGTTGGTTTTTTTTAGATCCGATAAAAACCAAATACTTAAGTCGCGCGGCACGGATATATGTATAATATAGGCGGGTGTCGTCTTTGGTTGGCATTATATGGAAACCAAACCAGTGTGGCGCGGCGGCAGACATTGACAGCGAATGGTGCGGTCTTACATTACATTTGAATTTTCAATTGAAAAACATTCCAGCTGTTTGCAAGTGTTATGTTCATGTTCAATGTCCATATGGTCCAGGACTGGAATAATGGACACACAAAGAAGAAGGACAACGGCAATTGAAGCGAAAAATTTGAGAGTCACAGCCTTTTTTTTATTATTATTATTATTCAACAATGGCGGCGCGGCGGAGTCGGGAATCGGGAAGGAGACTGCCATTGCTCTGGTTTAAAATCAGAGAGTATAAACAAAAATGACGGCACTTACTTGAATCGAAGGGGCATGACAAGTAGATATAAATGCGGACAGTATAATATTCAGAGTACTCACCATAATCTATTTTAATATGCATTGAATTCCGAGGCCACCACGAAGCCATTAGCTTGGATGATATGCATCGGACTAAGAGGAGCTTGTCAAATAGGAATTTAAATAGAGAAAGTATGGCAATACGCTCTCAATGCCTGTGATGAGACATCTAAATCTGGTTTATGTAAATTTGAAGCAGTCAATTATTTTGATATTTGTATCAATTTTAATTACATACAGAGGTTTGCCTATAAATATTGGTTAGCGTTTTGACATGAGAAGACAAGAGTGTGTCTGAGCATATATAACTCAAATCTGTGATAGCTATACATCTTCCGGTGGCATAAGCTCAGGTTTTCGAGAGTTTCCCTTTGAAAATGAACTTAAGTGGTGTGGTCGCTATTTTTCAGAGCTTATGTTTTAGTCGAGAGGGGTGACGTGCACGGAGCAGGGTTGCCATAGATTATTTATTTCAAGTTTTTCTTAAAAAATTTACCATATACAAATTTGGAGAACGTAACATTTTAATATTCATATTTTTTATTTTAACTAAGCCCCTAAAAAATTAAATAATATGGGTGGTTTTTAAGAGGTATAGAACTTCCAATAAGGATAACTGTCAAACTAGCTGTCATACTATTGAAGTGTGTTTGACTTTTATTATAACATTTATAACGGAGCTAATATTCAGTCTACTACTTAAAGATAACAAGACGGAGAGTTCATTAGCGTGCCAGGTTCCTGGAATTTCCCTATGGACCGGGACTCAGCAAAAGTTGAAAGTTGGAGACTTTGTGAAGAGTCCAGGAACTTAGATACAGTCTGGTCATGTGAGAAGATGCGCCGGATATCAGAGGTTGATATCACGTTTTCCTTAATTCAAGACAAAAATCGCCAAAAGGCATAACTTGGGAGAACACAGGATGATGGCAATGGAGCATTTAGGGGCATTTGCGAAGAAAGCGAAGAAGGTGTGCTTAGCGGTAGACAAGTTTATGCTATCATCAAGAAAGGGCCCCCAACACAGCTGTCTTGCACATAACGTCACTATAGACGATTTTGGGGTAGTAAAGGAATTTGTGTAGATATGGCGCTATTGATATTGACAATGACAGTAACGCCGAAATCAAAGGCAAATTAAACAGTATAGTCATCTATCGATCAACTAAAATGTCCCTTACGTCATCTCCTTCCTTCTGTATGGTGCAGGGGCATATCCCTTGTGAAAGGTTGACGAGAACGTTTTAGGATGTTTTGCTCCTGGTAATTTTGAAAGAGATGAAGAAGAAGTTATATAAAAAATATCTTTACTGGTTGAACAGCGACACTGATCCGGTCAAATGAGAAACTGAAAACAGCTAGCTTGAGACTGAGCTGGCTGGAGAAGCAGGTTGACAGTCACCGTCACCTTGATAAAACCCGGACTGTAGCCAACTTAAGTAAATAAAGTCAAAAACTCATCAGTTAGATCATATCGTGTCCTTCTAAGACGCACTATTTTTTGGTCGATGACTACGGACTCTAATAAAATTTGCAGCACATACATACTGCAAATTACATCTTTCTATGGGAATTTGGTCAAATTCATGCACCTAGAAATATATGTATGTTATGCCCGTGGTCTGGCTAGTGGTAAATAAATAGAAGAAAACGCAAATAACACCTATATATTTTGGACTAAAGGTCATAAAATATTTCAATTTGACTTAAATCCACACAGTCCACTAAACCAAAAACAAAAATAATATATAGGTATTATTTGCGTTTTCTTCTATTTATTTAAAGTCAAAAACTTAAACAACTTTAAAAACCCTTTCCTCGATTTTTGATCCATTAATGTAAAAATGAATTCGTCGATATTCCAAGAGAACCATGTTGTACCAGGTAGACCTGGCAGGATCGGCAACTTGAAAATTTTGGTGGAAATGAATTTCCCACAATTATTGTTACTCCGAATGAGTTTAAAATAACGGAGTGACCTTTTTCATTATTGCTCCACTGTGAGGAGGGTTTGAAACGGATAGCTATGATCAGGACCACTGTCTTTTTTTTAAATCGACGGGTGTCAGATGAAATAGAGTGTCTAATAAAGCGGAGGGTGTAGTAGGAAGTGAACCACTTCTCACTGATTTTTTGGACTTTACCAAGTTTTATAAGACGAAGTAGAGAAACGAAACTAAGTCACATCAGAACAATAACAAAAGTCTGAGCCAAGTCCTACCAAAGTGTCATTTTTTCTCGTTTCGATTGCAACTATACCGAAAATCGTCAAGTTGGCATGTAAATATTGAAGGTTCTTCGAACGGTTTTATTAACCGGCACATTTTAGTAGATAATAATAATTTTGTAATTCTGCAGAAATTGTAAGAACATTATTTTTATCTGCTGTCTAAAGTGAAATAGTCTTTTTTATTAATCCAAAACAAGATTTTCATCATAGCCAAAAATTTCGCTTGGAGCACATGTTTCGGGTTGGTGTCAAAATTCTGCCGGGTTCAAAAATCTTTAAACAAAATTCTGCTTTTCACAAATTTGCAATACTCTGCACATAATAAAGAAACCAAAAGCTTGGAAAATGTTAAAAACTGCGCGCTTTTTATCATTTTCCAAACTTTTGGTTTCTTTATTGCTTGCAGGGTGTTGATAAGCAGAGCGTGCTCTTACTTTCTTAAAAGTTTAATACAAAAATATTTTTGTTTGTTTTTTATTTCTCAAAACAATTATTCTGTTAGTGCCTATTGTTAACCCTCCGCTAAAATGTTTTGAGTAGGTACAGTGAAACCCGCTTAACTGAAAACTCGTTTTAGTGAAACACCCGCATAACTGAAAAAAAATCCCTTCAAGTTTTCTATGTTTCTATAGAAAACATAGAGTTGTTTAAGCGAAAAGAAATAAAAATCGAAAAAACGGGTGTTTTCATCATTCAGCACTTTCATTCATAGCATATGTAAATACTAAGTTCTAAGTAAAAGCGAAAACCCCGCAATTTCCATTTACTTACACACATTGTTGTTTTTGTAACACGAAATGTATCTGTGAATAAAAGGAACTGAACTCAAAGTAGCGTTGGTTGAGTTTTGTGCTTACAATATGATTCTCAAAGTTGAACATTTAAATGTGTGAGTGTTATGTTATGTGCAATAGGTATGTAATTTTGTATACATTCATTTGTACATACATACATAGCTACAAGTTCGTTTTGTTTAAAAATAAATTATTTGCTTATTAATAACTAGGTCCTGTTCTTTATTTAGTTAAAACAAATTTATTTATAAAAGCAATTGTCAAACATTTAACACAGATTGTTTTCCAGCTCTTAAAGTTCGATATAAATGAAGAAATATGAAAAATAAATGAAGAATTGTTTCGTAACATGAAGTCTGCCTTACTGAAATATTTTTTTCAGTTATTCGAGGTCCGAGTGAAAAACCCACTTAACTGAAAAAAAAATCCTGATTTTTCGCGGTTTCGCACAAGCGAGTTTCACTGTACCTAGTTGATAATGAATTTTATGTAATTTTTTTCATACTTAAGTTTAACTAATGGATTGTTATTGTTTTGTTTTAGTTTTGTTTCCCGTTTGCTATTGCAAATAAAATAAAATGTACGACTGGATCGCACGTACTTGCTCCTATGTTCGATCACATTATATGCAAAAGATTCTTAATAGAAACGGCTAAATGTATTTTTAAAGTCGTTTTTCACTTAATTTTTTATATATAAAAATTCTTAATTTTTTTCTAAAAAAATTGGTATGAACAATTTAAACGTTTAATAATATAAACTCAAAAACAAAATTTCAGAAAAAATTGTCCACCCGTTTTCAAAATATTGAATTTTCAAAAAAAAATATTTTTTTTCAAAAATCCAAAAAACTATTTTTCGAAAATTTTGAAATGCAATACTATTTAGAATTTGAATGAGATCCTGCATAAAATTTTCTATCGAAATCCGTTGAGTCGTTTATGAGAAAGTCGGAAATCAATAAAATGGTTGTATGGTACGAGTAGGTACCGTTGATAACAAAATATAAAAAAAAATGTTAAGCCAAAATGTAGACCATACCCAAAGTAGCACACACGCCTATCTTTATCAAAATCATTTGAGCTGTTTTCGAACTAATTAAGACGGTAGAAAAATTTGTATGGCAAGTACCGTTATTTTTGGGGCTAAAACAACAATTCAAAAACTGATTTTGGACAATCTCCTTGAACGCCCAAGCACCAAGTTTGAACCAAATCGGTTCAGCCGTTTAGGCTGTAGATCGTTCTACAGACAGACAGACAGACGGACAGACAGGCGGAATTGCGGCACCCACTTTTTTTATGTTCTCTAATATCGTAATATCATGTTTGATTGTTAGAAAAAAATACATATTTTTTACGAATACATAACTTGGCTTATAGTACCTATATTCGCAAGTAAAAAGTGAATAAAAGATTTTAAAAATAACCAGAATTTTTTCTTTTTTGTTGACAGACAATTGTTTTGTTTCAATCGAGTGTCCTCGATTGTATCGTTACAGAAAATTCGATTGAACCAAATTTTTCCAATTCTTGATTGTATCAACAAAACTCGATTGTATCAAGTTACGTCCTGGGGCCCCAGAATTTTTATTTTAAACGCAGAATTTTGAAAAGTAGTATTTTGAAGCCAGAAGTTTAACCCGCTAGTCACATGTTTCAATGCTGAGAAAGTTGAAAGTAAAGTTTTAATTTAAACATGTCTATGTATCCAAGGTTGACCTCGTCATTGTTTTTTTTTATTAATGGATACTGGATTGACAATTATCTTAGGAAAATGGTAACTTAAAGTTAAAAGTTATTTGGTAGGTGGCTAATCCCACTTTGTCGAAAGTGATCCACAATATGACCAGCACAGCGTCTTAAAATTTGTCTAATGACCGAAAACTATTGTCAAATGTGTAATACTGCTGGACATATTCTGCAAGAGTATTATCAATTTCGATTGATGAACTGCGTTTTGTAGAATCATCTTGTTCATTTACGTTAAAGTAAACATTTTGCACACTTTGGATGAATGCTTGTAATCATGTCATATAGGCAACTAACTACACGGAACTGTAGGTACACGAAACTAGTTACATGGGTATGTCTACATTGAGGGACGTACTCGTAAGGATCTTGCGTCAAAAATAACGTTTCAAGTTTGCCCTATCCCGCAATAGATATTTAAAAATCCGAAAAAAAAAACAAATGGTTCTGTAACAAAATTTGCTTAGATATAGATAATTTCTCATGCCTATCTTAGACACCAAACAACTCATCGATTTACAAACAAAAGCGACGAAAAAAGGTCTAGCCAATATTTTGTTCTTATCAAAAATAAATGAGCGAATAATGACTACTTCGACATTTCAATTTAGTAATAAATGCATTAGACGTCAAAATCTTTCAATTTCACTATTATACCAAAAACAAAACAAAAAAAAACACCCTGTATTACCAATTTATCTTTGATACATAGACTTGCGTTTTATCATCATAAAAGAAATATAGCGTGTCTCAAGTTTCTCCATTACTCCATTACCAGCATTCTTTTCAAATCAGATTGACATGACGGTGATCTTACAAATTTTCAGTCGCTCACTGTATTTCCATCCCACTTCCATTTTATTACGAATTCCAACCATTGATTCAACAACCATTCATAAGATAAGCTGCAACTGACGGCGCAACTGATATTCCGCGCTCAGGCATGTTTCCACGATGAAACGATGTACAAAAAAAAAATACATATATAAGTATATGGTGTGCCTATACCTAACTTATAGAGCGAGAGCTATGAGTGGCTGGGGCATCAACCATCAGCAATCAGCATCAGGAACAACAGCAATATAGCAACCAAAGCAGCAGCAGCAACAGCAGCAGCTTTTTGGTATACTCGTATAGTCAATTCAATTCCTCGGGATCAGATTGCTCAAATGACCACCAACTACCGCACAACAGAACTCGAATCTAGATTACAGGATCCGAGAGCGAGCGTTTCCATGTGGCATTATTCGATGATTTATACTCATGCTACTATTAAATAATAATAATATCTCCGATGCACGGAATTCGAAGATTCCTTCCATGATGCAGTAATATTCAACAAATTCGAGTTACCTACTACTACTTGCCTCATCTCAATTTTCGAGTTGTTGCAATATCGGAGATGTATACTGATGCACCTTTTCATACATATATAGAATTTCCTATAATATTGCCTACCGATTAAGTGGTTTAAGATCTGTTGATGGGCTGCACCCCCCTTTCAGACTATCCCGATTCGAACCGAAATACCACATCAGCCTGGCTGGCCAACAAGCCTAGAGTATATACGTAGGTGTTATGGAGACTGAAGTTTACGTCTGCGATTGCAATAAATTTAAGTACAACGAACACAGGAGTGCAACTACACAACATGCCTAGAACTGTAATTAACCTTTGCGACCAATGGATGTTATTTCTCCTTTTGGTTGTTGTAAGGTACTTTATCCAATTTCTATGTGTTGTTATGTTGCAGTTCTGCATACATCTACTAATTCTTCAGAACCAACAAAACTCGAATAACTGACCAGAGACCATTGTGACACAAAAAGTCACCACAACTTTCTCTGTGTGTCCTTTTTAGATGTGCTATTTGCTTTTAACTGTTTAACTCGGCGCGGCGCTCTCTAGTTCCTTTATTCCTATACGACGCGACGAGCCGGACATTTTCAATTAGAGTGCCTAACCGAAATAGGAAGTTCTCAGAGATGCAGATGCTGCACACAGATCGCGTTGTTAGTTGAATTGCAAAGCAAATCGCTCAACCACCAACTATAAGCTTAATACTGTGATATCTACCTATACCTACAGTACAACAACAAGCCAACTGGAATGTGGAACACTTGTAAGCATTAATCATCGTTGAAAACCCTACAATTTACTTTTGGAGGAGTTGGAGTGCCTATATGACTGGCCTGCGGAGATTGTAGGTACTTTGGCAGATCTTCAAAGGCTAGAGGTGGCTTGCGAAAAATAGTTTAACACCATTAACATGGATTACAAAAGAAGCCATAATAAAAGTGTTTTATCTGGAAGGATCTGTGTTAGCGAGAATGTTTCATTATACAAAATACATCAAGACTCTTACTGCTTTATAGTTTGTATTATTATCTATCTTTGGATTGGCGAAGATAGATATCCCTAACAGGGTTGTCGAAGTAGGTATTAAGTACATTACGCCCTCACGGGAAATTCTTAGTACACAACCGTGATATAAAATGAAAGGATGCATTCAACAAGCCAAAAATCACCATTTTTCCTTGTTATTGAGTATGGGTTTAAGGGTAGAAGCTGACGCAGTTTGACAAAATTATACACTGACAATGATGATCAATCAGATTTGGTTAAAAAGAAGCTGTGGATTGAAAATTTAAAAATTTAATGTTTTCGAAATTGAAAACTTTGATTAAGAGGTTGGAGGTTGGCTAATCGATGATAAAAAGATTCTCTTCGATTAGCAGTTAAGCGCCTGAGTTGGGATTTCATGTTCGTGTTTCGCCCATAAACCATCACGTGGAAAAATATTCAGAATTATTTCACGACCTTAATAGGCTTTTTACACCAAACCCAAAAACGGGTTTTCAGCTAAAAGTTTACGAAAACTCGAAAACCGTTCACGCTGAACATTTACAAGTTTTCATTTGACATTTCAATTATTTTGGCACCACAGACAACAACAAATACGTTGTGAATTGAAATTGAAATTACCCTAGACAACTGTTTTTTTTTTTTTGTTTTTACTGGCAGCAACCCATCAGCTATTTGTGTGACGATTAACTGAGAACTGAATGTTTCACAAGATGTGTTTGTTTAGTTCATCTTGTAAATCCAACATGTTTTGACAAGTTTTATTTAAAACTTGTAGTTTATCAAAACGAGTGGTTTATCAAAAATGTATGGGAAAACTTGTGTTTTCGCTTTAGGTTTTCAGCCAAAATCGATCATTAAGTGAAAACCGTGTTTTCGGGTTTAGTGTGAAAAGCCAATAAAAAAGAGTATAGCATTCCATGACATTTTGAGGTGTATTATGCATCTGTGACAGTTACGGTTACATGTACAGTTTGGACCAGATTGAGTTGATCTTGAACAGCAAGCTGGAAGTAGGACAGAATTCCATGTGAAAAAAATGTAATTTTTTTGGGGAGCAATATGAACGATTGACTGTCAAACAAAATTCCATAACAAAATGTCTTATTTTAAAAATATCGCATTTTCAGGTGCAGAATAATCTCGTATAATCTCGCATTTTGTAAAATCCAACTCTTAAATATATATACATTTCTAAAATGCAGACAAATTATTTTTAGTTTTATTATCAAATTTTCTTAAAAATATCGCTTTTGTTTTTTATAATGTAAGATTTTCAAAACATGATTTTGAAAACTGAAATACGATCAATCATATCCAATCTAAGAATTTTGGTTGAAAATATAATGTTGACGTTTTTCGTTCACTTTTAAATTAATTCTGTCGCTTTTTTGTCGTTTTTATTAAACGGACCCAGAAGCAATTTTCAAATATGATCCTTAGCTTTCTCTGTTAATGGGAAAATTAATATACGAAGGAAATTTAGTCTAGAAACCATACTTCTGATTTTTAATCGCGAATTTTGCAGATAGAAAACCGCCATTTTGCATACCAACGAATAGATCTGATCGTTGAAGGCTCGGATATCGTTTTAGTTCAAGACAGATTTTTTTTACTTTCACGATATTGTTCTGAACGGAATTGTTTTTTTTTTTTCAACAGAATTGTGTTGAGATGAACTGTCCTATAATAAATGTGACAAAATAAAATTGTCAAATTGGTACAAATAAAAGATATGTCAATGTAAGATGTAGCCGGCCTTTGAATTATTAAAACGACAGCCCTGGTCCAACCCTATCCATGTGGAGTGAGAATACATGTTCAGTGGAAATCTGATTACTATCTTAAGGAAACAATGTTTAGGTGCTCCGTTTTTTTCCTTTTTTACTTTATTTGTTGTTGATGTTGATGCCTTGAAGCTGAGCCGACAGTTGAACAACGGACTTGAAAGGCCGACATGACACCCCCAATAGAGGAGACTTCCTCACCTCATCAGTTGATCCACGCGACCAGTCGCAGCCGCAGGAGCATAGACCTTGTGTATGCACAGTTTTACCATCTGGGTTATGTCCGCCTGTTGTAGTAACGGCGACCGCGGCGGCTGGCGTGGCGTCCTATAGGTATCCTCTCCGATATAACGTGTTTGGTTTGAAAAACGCTTACGGTCCGAACGTGTTTCCTGTCACTTTGCGATCTAAGTTCATAAATCAAAGCGGCACGGTGTCATGTCGTTTAATTTGCCGCCACAATTGAATTTATTTTGATGTTTTTTTCTTTTATTTGTTTGTAGCTTGACGAATATAATAGCCAATTCGATGTGGAGGTTGAACAGATAGATATACCACCTTTATATTCTCTCTGCTCTGTATACAAGAGTATCGGTATCGGAGCAATGGAAAAAAAGATTTCAGCTTGCAAAACTAATTCAACTTCAGTGCGACGACTGCGCGACCTACTGACAAGTTAAAACAACACGACAATAACCCCGGACTATAGTTGGTCTTGGTCGTCGTTGTTGCTTCGTCAGACGAAACTGCAGCTGAAGCCGAAACTGGGCGAATGTATCTGTTCTCGGCTTAATTACGATTATGTAGAAGCACAATAATTATTGTTGATATGAGTCGGCAGCAGCGGCGGTTGTGGCAACGATGGTGGCGCAGCAACAGAGGTTGGGGAAGCAAAGGCCCGGCGTGAGTTACAAACTTTAGGTTTGCGTGACAAATTGATATGACATGAGCTTGGCAAATTGTGCATGGTAAGCGTTGGGATATTTTGTTAGAAGACTGTTTGGCACGTTTAGACGTTTTTGTTTGTACACAAGCTGCTCCGATCTGTCTTGGAATGTTGTATAAATACACTCAACTCATGAAGAACTTTGGAATTTGTTGATACAACATATTCGATGTTAACATGAGTTTTCTGTAGTGTCGGCGTTGTTGCAACCGGGGATACCGCCCGCCGCTCAGCCGCTGGCTGGTATAACAGAAAACCAACCGTTTGCTCGTTATAATTATTATGTTTAACTCTAATCTCAATAAGATAGAAGTAGTCTGCCATGGGTTTACATATAGATGTGTCTATAATATATTATAAGGACAGGAAGACTTCGATCAAATGCATCGAACAGCTGCTAGGATTTGCATAAAACATCGTTTAGTTGATGAGGATGCCGTTTGAAATTTATTAAATCACAAGTTAGGAGAGCATGGATGGATCTACTGTGGACTGGCGATGGAAAATATCATGGACGTCCGTCGTTGTGAATTGCAATGCTAAAAAGAAAAAAACAGCTACAAGCAGGAAGTCATGTGTGCAGATGGTCGCGTCCGTGATCGGTGATGAGTAGAGTCATTAAAATCGCGTGACAAAATATCCGAAAGGAGTTTCATGTAGCTCTGCACAAATTAGATATATCCAGAAGGCCGATTTGAAATAATTATTCCAACCCGTATGGAGAAAAAATAGGTGGGGATAAGACTAATTAAAATTGGTTGAAATTAGGTAAAAAGTTATATGTTATTATTTTTTTTCCATTTTTCTCATTTCATTCTTCTCATTTCCTTTTTTTAAATTGAAGACTCGAGTCACCTTTACCGCTTTATTATCGCTTTCATACATTTTTTTTAGGCTCGTAAATATTAAAAATGAGGCATTTATTGAAAAAAAGTTAAAATAATATAACAAGTCTGTGAAACACTATAGAAGACATCATCTAAACAAAAGAGCTGATTCACAAACTTGAAATAAGTGATAATACATATGTGTAAGATTTTTTTATGAAATAAATTATAGGAGTTGCAAACTGCAGAAGTACCTCCAGGTAGAACCACAAACGCAGTGCAGGTACGAGTACATATATAGGCATCAATTTCGATGAATTGCTGGGATTCAACCCGCACTCAAGGACTATCTAAAAAATTCAAACTTTTTCTACTTTTGTCTGTACCTTTTAATGAAAAAGTAAAATGGACTTCGCCAGAATGCTAAAATTTTATATTACAAGTAGCTGCTAGGACCAGGCATCAGCTACAGATTTCCAATATGAAACTTCATTTGTTTGATAGGAAAATCATGATGCAATTGATGCCAAACTGTCCACGTCGTTATTGTAAGTTTATTTTGAGCCAAATTGTAAATAATGTTCAACATAAATCCACGAAATGACCCACAACCTTTATAGACTCGTCGTGAAACCCTATCTCGATTTGGAGTTGCTGAGAAATTAAACTGAACTGAATTGATCAATTCAGGTTGATCTGCTTGTATTGAACCAGAGTGTACTTGATGTACACAAAGTATACATCATTCAACGTACCATTAGTTTACCGTTCAACCAACAATACCATTATAATAAATATTTTGAGGTAAATTAAATTCTAAGTCGCTTATAATTCACACTAGCTGCCACCCGAAATTATTATAATTATCTAAATACGAATTCAATAGGAAATCGAAGCTTACCATACCTGAGATATTTTCATTTATCAGAAAAAAAATATCGGTACAAGTTATTCACTTAGGGCAAATAATTATTCTGCCCGATAAATTGTTTTGGTATCAAAAGCAGTTCCTTTGTTCCCCCGTCCCTCTTCACTACTATCAAGATTTGAGCAAAGCAAACTGCTCCTTTAGCTAATGAGACGTTGGATATTCTCTCTGCTCGCATGGTTTGGTTAGTTGTTGGGCAAACTGCCTGCTTCTAGATTCCTCTTTAAGATAAGTGGTTTATTAGACCGTATCGTAAGACGATCATATTATTAGGCTGCATTTTTAGACCATATAACTTAGCGGTATTTACCTATTGTTAATACCGTTTTGGCATCTGACGAGCTTATCTCGACCTTAAAAAGAAAAGCATCACAGTGGATTATTTAAAGTGTATATTTTTGATGTGTAATATATTTCCGCTTGGTTTCGTGCAATCTGTAGGAGTGACGAAATTATTCGAAACTCGAAAAAAATTGGGTCCGTAATTCTGTCTGTTTGTCTGTCTTTAGGTCGATTTAAGTTTTTCATACTTAAGGTTCTTAAGTATTTGGCATGATTGTTTTCTTAAATCTTTTCTTTGTCCCAAAAATACAATACCTGCCATACAATTTTTAGTACCAAAAATGGTAAATCTTAATTACCACGAAAACGACTAAAAGCTAGAATTATACGGTCAACAAAATCGGTCATAGCGTTAACTCTCTGACGACACCATCAAAATGTGTTTTTCTGATTTTCGTATTGCCAATTATCGGATTAACGGATTTCCATCAAATTTGTGTTCTGGTCCTTCGAATTCTCAATAACACTGCATACCAAAATTTTTAAATATAATAATTTTCCTGGGTTTTTGATAAAAAACATTGTTTTTTTTTGGAAATTCCCCAAAAGGGTGGACAATTTTGTATAGTGCTGAAAAATTGTACTACGCATTTAATATACAAAATGTTTTCGTAAGTAACTTTGCCATTTTTTCAGATATTGAGAAAATTCTTTCACCATATTTTATTTATTTGTATGATCATGGAATTTTTAAAAATGGATTCTTATGCTTAGGAAACTGCTGTAGCTAAACAGTGACGCTGTTTAGTAGGTAGGTAGTCTAGTTAACCTATGCAGGCTTAAAGCCGACGTAGTTAAGATTACCTAGATTCTTAGTATAATATATTGTCGAATGGCTGCTTCAAGGACTAGTTATATAGTTACCTACAAGCTAAATGTATATTTAAATCTAGGTTATGGATTTTAATTATGTAAGTTAGGAGAGATATATGTACCTACATATATGGATGGAACTTAGGTATGTAAATATATATAAATATGATAATGAAAATGAAGGATGGAGGTTGGTAGGTAACTATATACATATAGCTTTATAATTTAGGTGCAATGCATACATAAAATTCATGTGATTATTAAAAACACATATATATATAAATGTATAAATGTTTGCTATAATTTTTCAGTGTTCAATTATAGTGTGTTTAATTGTACCCAACCCGAGGCGTTACATTATACGTAGTATTAAGTGACGTACGCAAAAATTATTAAAAAGGGAAAATAATAATAAGGTAGAAATAAATTGGATAATACATATTATTAAATGTTTTTATATTGTTTAGTTTTTATAGTTTGAGTGAAAACCAAAGTTGCCATTTGAATTGCTTGATAAATAAGAATATACTAAAAAAATATTTTTTAAATCTTTAGAGCAGTTTTTTTAGAAATGTATGTATAAAATGTTGAAAACATTTTTAGAAAAAAAAATAGAAAAGGCATTTTGAAGATATATACATATAAAATTTAAATTTCAAAAAAATTCAGTGACTGGTTTAATTATTTATTAAAAATCGAACAACTTTGTTTTTGAAAATTTGATTATGCAGTTTTATTAACTAATTATTTTATTATTTAAGGGAGCATTTGCAAAAAAAAATAATTTTAATCGGTCCATCCAATAGTAAGAAAGTCGAGAATATGTAAATTGGCTTATTAACGTACGCAAAATAAAATATTTTTATACTTAAAAGTGAACTGTACAAATTTAAGAATACACATTTTTATTAAAATTCTTGGAACCGTTTTCGAGAAATACATTTTGTTCTTTAAGGTTTTTTTTAAATTTGTATGGGAGGTACCGTTGGTTTTTATTTTAGGAATACAGTTTTTTTAACTATTCCAGATAATGTCAAAAAAACTCTCCAGTACGAAGTTTCGAAAAAATCCATCAAGTGGTTTTCGAAATTTTGAGTTTTCAAAAAAAAAGATTTTTTTTAATTTCAAAAAAAAGAAAAATTTTTTGAAAATTTTTTGTTATTATTAGTTCTTAGACCTTATAGGAGCGTCTGCATAAAATATTTAAAAAAAATCATAGCAACCGTTTTTTTCAGAAAATCGAAAACCAAAAAAATTGGGCCTATTAGAGGTACCAAAATTAACAATTTGTTTCCAAAAAAAAAAAATTACCAACATGTACATTTTCTCTTTATTAATGAACCGATTTTTTTATATAAATCGTTCGAGCCGTTTTTAATAAAAATAAGATTTTTGTTTTTGGCCAAACAAAAATGTATGGGAGCTACTGTTATTTGTCATCTTTAAAAAAAAAATTTAAAAGACGTGTGGGTATATTACCGAAAAAACAATTTGTACCAAATTTGAAGCAAATCTATCCAAACGTTTAGGCTGTAGACCCGAGGACAGACAGACAGACTGACAGAAAGACAGACGGAATGTCATGTTTGATTGTTCGAAAAAATTTACGAATACATATAGATACATATGTAAATACTTAACGGATGTTACAACTTGCCTTAAAGTACCTATAATCGCAATTAAAAATATTTGACATGATATGAGGTATTCGATAGTTATAACACATTATATGCGACTAATGCGAAAGGCTTGCTCGTTTTTTTATTATAAAAATTTGTTCTCATCGCTATCGTTATGTCACTGCATCCCTTCTTCCAAGCGGATATCGTTAGGCGAGTGTACTTATGTAGTATATTTAGGTCAGATGTTACCTTTTCTTATACATAATTCAAGGAATGAAACAAAATTATAAAAATATACAACTTTATGTTGGTAATAAATAAATACATTTTGACGAAGTTCTGGCCATCTAAAACCCGAGTTTTTTTGTCTTTCAATACGATATCGACCAGCTTACATTACCTTTGAGAAAAAAAAAAACATCACACAATTCCATTCCAAAAATGTTCTCCCTAAACTTATTCAAATACGACTTTTAGTCTTTCCCTGGAAACCACATCCTTGTGTCTTAAAGTTAAACAGTAAACAGCCACACGTCACAATAACAAATGAAACTAGCTTATAAAAGATAAGAACCGCCAACAAATACCTACCAACATCTTGAATAGTTTCCTAAGTTTTTGCGCGTACTGTGTGCACTCAAGTCTCATCGAAGTCATGTAGGTACATCAGCAAGGCAAAACCATGTTTTCCTTTTTGGACATCAGAAAACTTGTATACGCCTCGGGCTGGGAGCTAACAAAATTAATGTTCAACAAATTCAATAATTTTGACCACCAGCTACACATTTTACAATTTTAAGTCTTTCAGGTCTTCGTGAAAAGTCAGAATTCATGTAGGATTCAATAAATTTAGCTCTACCGGTGTTTTGTTGCCCACACATCGAGCTCTAAGGTCACATCATGACATGTATACGCGCTAGAGCATTATATTACGTTACAGTATTATTTATCCTGTCACTCGAGGAACTATAGCTATAGGCTATAAATATAATAACTCTGCGCAACTGTCGCAAGAGTATCAAAGGTGAATTGGCTTGACAATTTGACAGCGACTGTGTATGTATAGTATCGAACTGAGGAGTATCAAATGCAAGTTAGGTTGTTTCCGGCTGCTTTGTGGAGATTCATCACTCAGACATCATCCCAGG
Source organism: Philhelius pedissequus (assembly GCA_910595825.1). NCBI lineage: Eukaryota > Metazoa > Arthropoda > Insecta > Diptera > Syrphidae > Philhelius > Philhelius pedissequus. The sequence continues at coordinate 36,462,391 of OU343163.1, forward strand.
GAATATAGAATCTTAATAAGGTCACATGAAGAAAAATAATATTTATTGTGAAAACTTTAACAATAATTGTATAACCATCAATTTGGTGTCAATTTGTTTGAGTTACTGAACATAAGTTGTTCTGGTCATAAATTGTTTTAATAAATTGCATAGAGGTACCTTCACTGGCGGATCCACGGGTGCGGGGGAGGGGGGTGGTCGGGTTCGGACCAGCGAATATCCCGATATTGCATATCTACAATGACACAAGACGAACACCAGAAGTTGTGGCTGTGTTTTAGTCTTGAATACATCATATATTTTTTAAAGGTTTGGAGTGACACCATCAGGCCGATAATTTATTTTGTATTTCTGTTGAATTTGCTCCAAAACAAAAGCAAACGCATTTTTATTTAGGCGACAATTTTTCTTTGATTTTGAAGGGAATTATAGAATTAGAGCTGCGTCAGCGTATATTGTTTTCGTACTTGCAATGTTCTTTTATTTTCTAAATAAATAATATTGAGTTTCAAAAGTTTTTTTTTTCAAATTATTCTTTTGTTGACAGTCAAACGGAAACAAAACATGTGTTTGGAAATAGGGAGGGGACTTTATTCGATAGTTCTGATTTTAAAATCGGTGCATCTATTTACATTTCTTAAAACATCTAGCGCATTATAATTGAAAAAAATACTTTCTATAAACAATAAATTACACTCTCTCGCCAATTTTTCATGGTTTAAAACGTTTATAGTGTATATTTAATAAAAAACTATCGAAAATATATCGCATTTTCGATATATCAGTTAAGTTGCTCATCTCTGCCTGAAGTTTATATTCCTCGCAATGCATCGTCGTATTTCTTTAAAATTTTTTCCGATGACAGCTACTTCGAACTGAAATTGAATTTCCGACGAAGATACGTTGCGGAGAAAACTCCGCTCCGACGGTTACCTCGATAGGGCAGATTAGTTTCACCCGACCATATATACATGTTTTTTTCCAATTTATATTGACATTCCTTTGAAATTAAAACAATATTTTCGCGCCACTTGAACAGAATATAAATTTAGTTTGATTGTAATCTTTGACCCGCGGACTCATATTTTTCATTGATCAAACATTTTTTTGTTAATTTCGACAATTTGATTAAAAAAAACAACCTAAAAAAGCTACGCTGGCTTATCTATTGCCAAAATAGCTAAAAAGAAACCGACAGGAGCCGAACACTTATATCCAGGTTTTTAAGTATGCAAAAAATATGAAAGGCCGCACACACAGTGTGCTTACTAATGCGAAAAGACGAATTATATAAGGAAAAGCGTCAAATTCGCACGACTATTTAGCAAAAATCAAATGGTGTGGTATCAACACAAGTCTCACAACTATGCGTCGTGTTATTTCAAAAGCTAATCATATAAAAAGACTTAAAATCAAGAAGAAACCACCACTTAACCCGGTTCGAAAAGATCGACGGGCACATATGACCTGGACTACTGCTTTACGTGAGCTTCTCCGACGAAAAAATTAATTTGGAAGGCGCCGATGGCTAAAGCTACTATTTTCATGACCTCCACAAGAAAACTCATTATTCATTCCAGCTGCATAGAAGAGTTGGATGTGTGGTGGTGTGGGCGGCAGTTTCCTATTATGGCACCTGCAAACTTCAATTTTTGTCCACTACAATGAATGCATTTGCTGACAGTGGTGTATTAAAAGAGGCCTTTCGATACTGTCATACCCTTTTTGGACCTTTGCCGTGGACTTTTCAACATGATAGTGTGCCAATACATACAGACCAGGTAGATAAAACGTATATAGAGAGCCAAAATGTGGAACTATTAATTTGGACGACATATTCACCGGATTTAAACAACCCTGAAAATGCTTGGGGATGGTTGACACGTCAAATATATGGATAAGGACAACAATATTCGAGTACAACCGAACTAACCAAAGCCATCGAATTAGCTTAGATCTTGATTTCGCTAAATTATTTGGCCACTTTGTATGCATCCCTTCCAAACCGGATGTGTGAAGTTCTGGAGCAGAAAGGTGGCTCAACACACAATTAAAAAAATTGTTATTTAATCAAAAATACCTTCAATAACTTAAATTTAAGTACTGTTTGAAATAAAAAGAATCAACATTCTCTAAAATTACCCCGCATTATCTCGGTTTTTAGTAAATAATTTTTTTGTTTAAATACTTAAATAAATAGCATTAACCTTTTCTTATAGCTTTAATTAACAACAAATATGAACTTTAATTTAAAAAAAAAGTTAAGTCTCTATACACTGTTAAATTTATATTTTCAGTATAGGGAAGATAGAATATTTGCCTTTCACTCTAACTGATAGAGATGCCAGTAAGTTCGTACTGTTTTAAAGCTCTTACAGGGTTTCAGTAATACACATACTAAATTACAACAAACGTAGCAGTGGTAACTCTGATTCAACAAGCTTATTTTAAAAGCACACAACGAGTACGAGGGTTGAGTGCATGGAGAAGGCACACAAGCAGCATTGTCTACTCAGATGTGAAGTTGTAGGTAGTTCCTAGCGGGATATACGCTGGTTTTAACAAGATTGAAAAAATACTTTCATGTAACTCAGTGGTTATTTTCAGTGGGAATTTCAACGACAGGCACCAGTGTGTTTGAAAAAGTTCTCCCATAAGATGTGTACTGAAAATATAAATTGAACAGAGTATAGAATGCTTGGTTTAGGAGCAATGAATGACAGAAAACCGAACTAAGCGGCATCCTATTAAAGTGGCGAGGAGTGTATGTGTATAAGCAAACAATTATAAACGCCTAGAGTTATCGGTTATGTGTGTTTCTATTTATTTTTTCGTTTTGATTTCTCGGTTCTCGACCTTTGGTTTTGAGTTGTCATTGCTTGGTCACAAGGGTGAAGCTGAATCGTATCAAATAGCTACAATTGAAGATGTAGCTGTAGTACAGAAAAAAAGTTTAAGGTGCATGGTATAAAGAATACTGGTATGATATTCCGCATTTCGTTGTCCTATCTTTTCAATACAAGTTGTATTTGACGGTTTCAAGTCTGAAATTCATAAGATAAGTGCTAGTGTGGCCCAGGGCTCCGTATTTTCTCCTACCCTTTTTTCTTATTTTTATTACTGATCTCTTATCTGGAACATCTAATCCACTTAATTGTGTTGCTGGCGATAGTACTCTCAGCTTTTCATATTCGCTTGCAGATACACCTATTTGTTCTTCCGATGTGCAACTGCAACGGCAGCGTATGATAAGCTCATTAAATTCTGATCTTGACAGCATTGTCCAATGGGGAATAAAAAACCACGTAGAATTTAATGCTTCAAAAACTCAGTGCTGTTTTTTGTCGTTAAAGCAGAACCCACCCCCCATGCCGCTATCCCTGAGCGGCACTTGCATTGAAGAAACCCAACAGCTTTCACTCGTTGGCATGTGCATCACAGACCACCCCTTGTGGAATGAACATATATTTGATGTCGCCAAAAACGCTGCAAGGTGTTTGGGCTTTCTTCGAAGATGTAAGGAATTCTTTTTCCCGTCTGATCTTGCTGTAATCTATAAAGCCTTCATTCTTCCAAAGTTGGAGTATAACTCGCACACGTCATTTGGGTCTCTTAGATAGAATTCAAAATAGACCTCTAAGAATGATTGGCGATAGAACTATAGTGGAAACATTTACATCCCTCGAGCATCGTCGTAATGTTTCATGTATTTCGCTATTTTATAGCTATTTTTATAAGCAGTGTTCTAGCGAATAGCCAGTTGCATTTCTCCCCTTAAAATATTTAACCGTAATACTCGCGCTTCTGGGAATGCTCATCAGTTTACCCTTGAGCCCAATTTCGGACGTACTGTCAAGTACAGAGATTCTTTCTTTAGCCGTACAACACGAATGTGGAATGCTTTACCATGCTCGATTTTTCCCTCCCATTTTGATGTTCTAAGCTCCAAAATTAATGTACATCGGTATCTCATTTCAAATCCTTCCCTATTTTCCTAACGCTCGCACTGTGCTCGATCATATTAAGGGTAGCCAAAACCCCTTTAGTGCGTGTTTATAATAAAAAAAACACATTGTCACTGAGTCACAATGTTCATCCCACGTTCATTTTTGTTTCTGAATTTGTTTTGTATGCATTTTTGTCACCAAGTTACGTAGGGCAACGCTGAATATCATACCATGTATTCCTTATTATTTTTATTATTAAAAAGTTGTTTCATATATTTGTTGTTGTCGCTGCACAATCGATTTTTCACAGAATTGGTTTGAGACAAAATAGCTCCACAGTTAACGCAATAAGAACTTTATAATTAGCTCGGTAAAATTTATGAAAATCTTAACTTTTAAATCTTTGGACCGCCCGCCCCCCTTGACCAAATCCTGGATCCGGTACCTTTAACAATTTATTTGCTATTATGGTAATTAGCTGTAGGTACCTGACAATCTTGAATCATTTTTTGCAGATATCAGTCATGAAGTGTTCGCCTATTTTACCTTTGAAAAGCTTATAGGTATCCTTATTTGATTTGAATATACATGAGCCGGCTACTATACTTAAATGCATTCCTTAACGGACTGTCATTCAAACTAAGGCATTTAAAAACACATTATACTCGTAAGCTTGATTTTAAAAACTCCTCAATCAGGAGCTGGCTAACGCGACTACTGCGAGCTGGGCCACACGCAAGTCATCTCCCGTCAGTCATGTGTACGATGTATTCTTGACACATGACGTCGAGAAAACAACAACACTACCACCACAAACAACAACAACAACAAACATAACAAAACCAAAAGCATAATTGAAACGAATGAAGTTGAATTTTGAATAGTTTTGCGCGCTTTTAGCTGCCTCGTGCAACTTCACTTTGTTTGCCCCGCACTCCGACCAATGCGACGAGAAGGCACGCGATTAAAATTATAATAAACTCTTGTTTTCACTTGTTGCATTGCTACATGTTGTCGACAAGACGTTGATGTTGCCGCAGTCGGAGTCAGAGTCATATTCAGAGTCGGAATTGTATAGTTGGGGATCACCAACAGAAGGAGGCTCTTGCAGCTTGAAGCCACCAAATGCAGAGCATCATCTGATGGGGAACATAATTACAATGCTACTCCTCCATTACACTTTTGTAAGTGCAGAACGTTTTGATTGGACCCGAAGCGAATCACGACGACGGTAATATGCCTCCGGGCAGCATATAAGTGGGAGGCGGTTCCCCAAGTAGTGGGTTTCATATAATATGATTTATGTTAATTACTAGCCCAGTTGAGTTACCGTGATAGACGGTCATGACAGCAGCCAGTAGCTAAAGAGATCACGATGGATTACATTGATAGCGTAAACACTTTTCCAAGGCTCCTCATGATGATGCCCTCTTTGATCCTTTATTTCTTTTTTTCGGAAATCGGAGCTTAAACTGTGTGACGACGACACGATGCAATATGCAATGGGGCGCATGGTGGTGATGATAGCGGTTTGATGGTGCGCTGTTATAGAGTGTAAGTGGTAATTTAAGTTTAGAGATTCTTCTAACCAAAAAATTGACGTTTTACAATAAAATCTACTTTGCGAACAACTTTGCTAAATTCCGTCAGCAGCACAATTAATTCAGGGTTTGTCTTGTTATTTATTTGGAATTAGAGTTCTTTTTTTTAATTCGATGATGGCGTATTCGAGTATACTTAAGTGCTAATGCATTTGATTGGGGTGTACTTCGGGCGTGTTGCACAAGCACTAATTGCCATTGCTGAATTTATAGCTACAATCACTTTGCTGAAGGAATTACAACTATTGCTGAGACTTTGTAGCCTGTCACTACTGGGGTTTTGTGTTAATGTCTTGTATATAGATTAAGTGTTTTGTAGAAATTACAAAAAAAAAACAGTTAAAATCCTTACACAACCGCTATTTAGATTTTGGTTATCTTAGACTTTTTTTTCGTAATTTCGGTGGCACTTATTAATGACATTTTTTTTTCCCGATGAATTTGGAAGAGATGCATTTTCATCAATAACATGATACAGTAAAGGAAAGCCATTATTTTGTCTAATGGAGGTGTAAATTCGCCTCAGGGGTCCAAGATATTGATCGTTTTTAAAGTTGCTAGTGTAAACTAATAAGCCCGCGCAATTGGGTGCATTAAAAGCCGAAAGGAATAGTGTTATTGAGCACATTATAATGTCAACGAATTTTTGAGGAACTTATCGAAGAATTAAAGAGAAAAACACCCTTTATCTCTCGAAGAAAAAAATGGTCCCTTATAAACTCTGTTTTTAGAAAAAAAAAGTAAATACATGGTATCTGCTAATTTCAGTTAAATTATATATTTGCTGTAACAAATTGTTTGAACACGATACTATTTTTCAAATAAATTAACGTCAGCTAGGTACGTCCTATAAAAATAACACACTATTAGCGAGGACAACCACCTACTTAACGACATTATCGACTAATTTTAATTGTTCTCACAATGGAAAGAAAATTTCCTGAAGGCAAGACAAGAACCTTCTCTATAAAACCAAAAATAAGGATAAATATATAAAAGGGCCAACAGATGGTGAAAGGATATTTTTTTTACTTGAAAATGATTGCTTAAAGATAAAAGTGATTCGTTAAGGAAAAATAAATGTTTAATTTGCGAAGTAGGAAATTACACGAACATAGATAATGTAAGTTCATTTATAGATACTTTGAAAAATAAAATATTTTAAAAAGTTTGTCACTACCTTTTGAACATGAATTTTGATAGCTAGATTGACATCAGTGTCAGGATGAATGATTTGTGTATGCTCTGTGTAAGATAACAATTTTGGTTGACTTTCAACTGTATCTGACTTCCCCTAGAAGAGTAAGCTTTTTGGTTGCTTGGCAAAATGACAGTTTTTTTTTTTAATACATGCAACAGATTTAAAATTAAATTAAATCTAAATCCTAATCTACATGCAACACTGTTTTTCAAAGTTCAATTTCAATATTTTATGAATGAACTTTTGCAAACAATTTTTTTTAAACTTCAACTTAAAATGGGTACAAATTTATTTTAAAAAAACGGCAACACTTACTCGTTTGTACTATAACTCATGAAACCGGTTAACCTAATAGTTTTATATATGCAAGTTTAGAATTTGGAAAAAACCGAACACGAAATTTTGACCAAATTAGTAATGTTGATGATAAAGAACAGCAAAAAGGTGGATGTCGCAATTCCGTCTACCTAACTGTCTGTGTGTCTTTTGGCTGCTGAAGCGATTTCCTTCTAACTTGGAACATAAACTTCTTAGTTCAGTATCTAGATCTCTTTCAAATTTTTTTTATCGCGAAAAATAACGGTTCCTAATATATAATTTTTTGTAGCATAAAAAGTTAGTCTTAAATATCTCGAAGATAGTCCAACGGATTTCGATCAAAATTTTTATACGGGCGGTCCCTCAAGTTTTAAGAAATAAATATTATTTAAACCATGTAACAATCTACGAGAAATATTTTGTTTGGATTTAAAAACAGAAACAAAATTGAAAATTAAATATATCAAAAACGGTTGTGAAAATTTTTTTTTTCTTAAATCATATTGCTTAAAGTACATTATTAAATATTGCCATTCCAATATTTTTGGAGCACACGATCAAGTAACCGCAATCCAGTCCAGCATTTTATTTAGTATCAAATCAATTTTATTTAAGAAGAAACATATATTTCCAAACTCAATTTTTTTTAAATAAAAAAATAACGTTTTTTTAAATGAAGTAACTCGTTAATTTCTTTTTATTTAATTCACTGATTAGTTTTCATAATGGAACGTTGACAACTCAGAAGGTTTATTCAATAGAGACGAGTAATATTTGAAAGCATCTACTTGCCAGCAATGATCTTTTGGTAAATTTTATCCACCATTTTTAGAACATCAGATTTTGGATTTTTTGTTGTTTCTTATTCTTAAGTTGTGTTCACACCAAAGACAAATTGCAGGAAACATTGTTTAAGAAACATTTCTGAAATGTTTCCAATTTGTTTAAAAAAACATTTCAAAAACTTTCTAAAAATTTTCTGATATGTTATTTTGGTGCGGACTCTTTGAGAAACATTTCTGAAATGTTTCATTGTTTTCAATTTATATATCCAGTTGTGTGCGTGAGAATAGATTGTAAAGAAATCGCATTGATAGCGTCACCACTCACGCACTATCTACCTTTATAAATGCTTGGAAAACAATACAAAGAAAGTTTTAGATTCGGAATGGGAAACAAAAAAACATTTCAGAAATATTTCGCTAGCGTCCAGAAACATTTAAGAAACATTTCAGAAACTTTCAGAAATGTTTCAATGTTTCTGAAATTTTTTAAAAATGTTTCTGGAATATTTCTGAAATGTTTCAAAAATGTTTCTTTCAATTGGACTCACTTTTAAATGTCAAAATTAGAAAATACTGATAAAAACTTACCCCGAATGATTTAAATGATTTTTTTTTAATAAAAATATCTTGATCCGACTCCTATTGGTCGGTGAGAAACAAAGGTATGGAAAAAAATATTAGCTGTCAATTTTAATCATTTATTGTCAATTATTATCAAAAAAATAGAGGGAACAAACTTGTTTAAATCAGTAGTTTGCATGCTTTGATTTGAAAAATGAATCGAAATTTGTTTTTCAGAGGAAATTCATACTGATATTTTTGGTACAGCAGCTACATAGCAAAAAAGTTAAAGTGCAACGACTAAGCAGGACATTTATAAAGCGGAATTGATAGGAAAGTGAGACCGAACAGATCAAAATAGAAAGACTGAGTTAATTGGAGGAAGTTTGTTGGTTGAGTCCCCCTTACATAACTGAGTCAATATTTTCTGATCAATATTTATAACTTTTCAACTTTCGGAAACACCCTGCATTCACACACAAGCCAAAGCCTTTGATCAAATTTGAAAACATACCAGCAATATGCAACTTTGTAAACTTTAAAATACGTTCCAAATTAAATGAAATGGTTTTTCTTGTCAATACAATTTGAATATATTGTCATTAAATTTCCTATAAATTATCATTAAACTTATTATCCCCGTAACAGTTTATTTATATCTACGCAAAATTCCCCTCTCCCTCTGTAACTGGAATGCATTTATTTCTTAACATTTTATTGCACAGTCGCACAATCTACTGGTTTGCCTGATTTTCATAGAAATTCAATACCAATGCATGAGCTAGAGAGGAAGAGAAGTGCGTCTTGGAGCATTGGCATCGTTAACGTGGTCTCTATAGAGTGTCAATTCTGCAAAACTGGTCCAATTTTGATTGTCATAACTTAAGATTATCTTCGCAAAACAAGTTTGTTAATTTTTTTTTGTTTTCTTACAAATTCGGAAACAATGTCAAACAAATTACAAACTCATATCAACAGAATTCGTTGCGTGAGTCGTCGTGCAGATATTTTCCCATAGGTAATTAATTTACAAACTCACATAACTTCTCACAACAACCTCTATCATTGATGAGATTTAACATATTTAAACACATAACTCATCAAATTAATTAACTACCATCATAATACCTGTTTCATCTATTTTACAGATTGCTGCGCGGTTAAATAATTATGTGGAGTTGCAGTGTAAAATGCACCTAAGCTTGCAGCAGCAGCGTATATAGTTGGGCTTGACGCTTCTCTCAGTCATTCCATTATCGTTTGCAAAGACTTGACAATTTCATTTGGATTAAATCGTCGTCGTCGTGTCGGTGCAATTTGTTCGCCGGCAATTATTTTACGAATAAACTGCGTGCTCGAGAGGAAGAGGTGATCATGGCTAGAGCAGAGCTGCGCCATTGGAATAACGAGGTGAGAAGAAGCAATTAAAATAGAAAAAACGCCACACTGATCCAATGCGGGTATCTATAATCTCACGGTTATTAAAAGTCAGGATGAAAAACCCATCACTAATAAAAAATTTGATTACCATTTTGATTCTTAAACGATTTGCATAAGGTGCACTATAAAGTCGCACTTACTAACTTAAATGCATATATCTTACAGTTACATCCTCTGATTTCGATTTACATAAATTATGCAATTGAATAATTTTAATGAAAATAGGAAATCCACAAGTTTTCTTCTGAATGTTGAAGGGCATCCGCATGTAAAGTGTCTTTTCGAAAAATATAATTATTAAAAAAGTCAATGGGTACCTTATACGCCTACTGAACTTATTATTGTTTTGTTCAAAATGACTGTAGTTTTTATTTGCAGTTTCAGCAAAAATTACTTGTAATTCCGCAATAAAATTTTACTGATGGGTATTTAACATAGAACGGTCTTTAATTTATTTCATTTTCTCACTAAAGATTTAGATTAAATTTTATACAGAAACTCCTTGAGTGGGTCACGCAATTCCGTCTGTCTGTCTGCAGAAGCTGAAGTGATTCCCTCAAATAGATTTTTGAATCGTTTCTTAGCCCCAAAAATAACGGTACTTGCCATAAAATGTATTCTATGACCTTAATCATCTCGAAAACGGCTCTAACGATTTTGGTCAAAATGTTTTTTTTTAGACGGAACCTGTCAACAACAATTTTCTTGATTTACGACTTTCTCATAGACCGCTCTAGGGATTTTGATACAACTTTTTCTATAGGAGGTCTTTGGAATTATAAAGAATATTGCATACCAAAATTTTATAAATATATTTTTTTGAAAATTCAATATTTCGATTTTGATTTTTTTTTTGAAATTTTATTTTTAAGTTTACATTATTATATATTTAAAATTGCCATCACATTTTTTTTCGAAATAATCATCAAATTTTGTACCTATAAAAAAAATTATGTAAAAAACGACTTTAAAAATATATTTCGCCATTTCTATTAAGAATGTTTTGCATATTTTTCAGTATTTTTTGTTTTAGGAAAATTATTTCAAAGAAATAGATTAAGTCGTTCGAAAATATTGTGACTTAATTTTTTTTTTTTTGGTTTACACGGGAGAGTATGATATTTTTGTTGCCAAAAATTGGAAATGTTTTTTGTAGAGGGGACAAAACAAGTATTTTTTACTAAGAAAGGGCGTAGGGTAATTTTAGAAAAATATGGCTCAGAATATAAAAAATATTAAAAAACAAGGGCAATACTTACAATGAAGTATTATATTCTTTAATTTTAAATTTAAACTAAATTATACACTTTCTGAAAAATTAACATGCAAACTCAAAAATTTGATAAGAAAAATTAAAAAAAATATTTAAACCAGTTTTTTTTCAACATTGTGAAATGAAGTGCTAATTTGCAAAATTATTAATATCAATTCTGAATCGAAAACATAAAACCGAATGGTTTTATTTATTCTAGCTTATTAACAAATTTAAAATTACCAAACTAATTTCTTATTTAATTTTGATTGTAAGTGTTGTCGTTGTTTTCTTCCCAAAATTTCACATACCTCCTAAAAGGGTCTACTAAACACTTCCCCCCTTTCTACCTCATCCAATAGTAAAAAGTTCTTGTTTTTGCCCCTATAAAAAAACAGTTATCAATTTTTGGCGCCGAAATTGTCGTACTCTTGCCGGTTTACGACAGAGAACTTATTCATACAAAAAATTTAAATAATCCACTGAACCATTTTCAAGAAAATCGAAGACCAAAACAAAATTTTCTAAATGGCTGATAAATTACAAATTGTAAAAAAAGATCTACTGCATTTCAAATATTTTTTTTAATTACGAAAAAGAAGTTACACGCTACCAGAGTCCCACAGAAAGAAGCAATCGATGCTCCGGTGTGATTATAAGCATGATGAATAATTGTTAAAACAAACAAACCTGAAAACAACCGATAACTGTCAAATTAGTTATCTTGTGTAGCGCACAAGAAATACTCCTGCACCTAAAAATACCTGTTAACTAAAAACTTGTAAATGAAACACGATAAACAAAACCACTAAAGCCACCTTTGTGACACGTGTTTCCCCCGTGTTTTCAAGTGGTGGCGAACTGCTAAACGCTTTGATAGGAATTTCCATATAGTTGGGGTAGATCAGTAGATCACTTTACGTTAAATCACTTAAACGACGTTCTGTATCTGTTTATTGTTTACTTCACTTTTTTCAAAACAAAAATGACAATTACCTCCATTTGCAAAAATTATAGTCGACATTTTGGAATAATATGATACATTTTTGACTGCCCTGTACTTTGGTTTTGCTTTTGAAAATGAAAAAAAAAATATGGCGATTAGGCGGGAAATATTTTGAATTCAAAAATAAAATAAAATCCACTGACAACATTAATTTTTTTGTTTTCCTACGCAGCAGTTAGGTACAGTGAGTAAAATATATCTTAAGGAAACTATAATTTGTATTGTTAGAGGGGGGTAAGAAATTTAGTTTATTTTAAAGACAAAATACCTTCTGGTCATTCGAACTCCAGATTATGAGTTGCCACAAGCCACAAGTGATATAAACAATATTCTTAAAAGTCTCTAAAAAACCTAAAGGGTACACAATCACTAATTGCTGAATTATAATATTTATGTCGGTATATTTGTATGTTAAAATGGTATTGAAATTCAGAGAGAAACGGTTGTAATAAAGTGGAATAAGGACTTCCAAGAATATCACCAATCTTAATGCGGGTCATTTAAACCAAAATGAATTAATGACATAGAAAACTGTGGTAAGACATTTCGCAAACCAACGCAACGCAACGGCAACGTTTAAATTCATAGCTCATGTTTACATAAATTCTCTTGAATACGGTGCATCCTTTGAACATAGAACGCGCGCTACCACTGTGTCGGTCTCGGTTGTTAGCACCGAGGGGATGTAGGTATCAGCGGGTGATACACTGTATCACAATTAGCACCAAATCGTGAACTGTCTGGTGATCAGGTGCATGGACAAATCTTAAAACTTTAACGCGCTTCTGTTTATTTTTTTTTTCTTGTTGTTGTTGTTCTTAATTTAGGTAGACATTCATGCAGGAGAAAATTGTGGTACACCTGGTGCTAATGAGGCTTAAATTATGAGTTTAATTATTGCAATTGAATTTTAATTTAAGAAGAACACAAAGATTCACAAGTTTTCTTGTACGAACTAAATGGGCCTATTAATTTAACAAGAACTCCTTTTGAACAGCTTTTTTTTATAACATAAATTGATGTAATTTAAGCATTTGTGCCTCTTTGACTCTCGAAATCGGCAAAATACTGTGGTATTAATTTTTATATTTTACAAATTCTAAAAAAACGTAAGTTTTTATAGAAATAGTTAAGTTATGTTAGGTTTAAGGGCTTATATCACAAAATATAGGTTTTAAATTTTTTGTTTGCTTGGTGTCACAAATCAAAAGTTTCCTTATAAATAGGAAGGTCAATTGACCAAAAAAAATTATAAATTTATTAATTGAAATTAAAATAAAATTATTGTAATCTTTATTTTTCATTTCTTTTGTTTTATTCGTTGTTTTGTCCTCTCTAAAATGACTGTGCCACCCAAAATAAGTTTAATTTGGCTGCCTCCCGAAAATTATATACCAGTGTTGCCGCTCTTCAAATAAAAAACGCAAATACAACATTTTTTTTTGTTCTTTCAAAAAATAGTCTTGTTGGATTACCGAAATTATTTACTACAAGATCGTTGTTAAAGTGCTACAGAGTTGTTGCTGAGTGTTAATATTTAATTTAATAGTGAAATTTGTTTAAAATATAAAAGTCTTTGTAATATTTATTTATTTATTTATTTAGCAGTGATACAAAAATTCCGTGTTAATATTAGTGAATAATTTTTAAAGTTGTCGTTATGGTTGGGATTTTTTGGACCAGCAGTTCGAGAAACAATTTATATAAATTTCGATATATTTTATATCTACTGGCCTACTAAGTCCCAACATAACGGCTGCATAACCGACTTAAATTCTCATCATACCAAGATCATAATATATATTTATGTTTTTAAATAATTTTTTTGTACCAAAAAAAAACAGTGATTTTTTAAATTATTGTAAAACTTGAATTCATCGTTTGCGCTGACTTGGGATTTCTCTGTGGCAATTGCGTATAAAATTGTACCCGTAATGCCCTTGGAAATTCCAAAAAATGGCACAACCCTAAACTCTCATGTTTTATATTAATTACGATAAAAATTAAACTAATAATAATTCTTATGATATATTTAATTATTTATAAAATAATAAAACTAATAGTAATAATAACGTCTTCGGACAGTGCAAGAGTTATGAATCTGAAGATTGCAGACTTGCAAAGATAAACATGTTTATCTTCATTATAGCATCTGCACCATAATGTGATCCATTCGGATATCGAGTTTTCAAGTTTTTTTTTTCATTTTGCAAAAAATAAAATGGAGAAAATTTTCGCCACAAAACTAAATACCTGAACGCTAAGAACATTTGATTGTGAGATCTGTCGAAAAGGTTATAGCAGAGTTATAAGAAGTTATTAGTGTGTACCCTGTCTTATACTTTCATGTTTGTTTTATATTGGCCCCGCTCTACTTTTCTTCCAATCTGCAGATGCAGATCCATATTAAGCCTCCTTAACAAATTTAGTTTCCTTAATTTGAGTAGCTAAGGGAAAAATAGACAAGTTTTCCACATCAACTTTTTCCTGATTTTTTGCTTGTGCCACCACCACCCTGGGAAATTTAAAAAGTGATAAGAGAGTGGATAAACAATCTCCGAAACGAATTACAATTTTCGCTCATCTAAATACGTATACTACAGAATTGGCTGCTTCGCTAAAGAGATATACGACGATAACCCAAATATGAGACACTTTTTTCACACATCAATTTAAAGTTTCCAATTTCCAATTGTTGAAAAATTACCCACTATCTTTTAGAAAAAAAAAATTCCCATATAATATTTTTGACTCTGAAACTGTAGTAGATATGAGTTCATGCTCATTTCAGCTATAATATCAATCATTAAGAAGAAACGTGTACAATTTTGTCAACTACTTATATTGACAATTTGTCCAAAATTTTGCACACTTTTTGATTATTTTTTCTTCAAAATATCTATATCAATAATAAATCAATAAAAAAATAAAACTAATGTCAACCAACTCAAAATATAAACAAATTTTTCCATTATTTACCTTTCTGAATTCATGCGACCATTGATTCACACGTTTCTTCAAAATTGTTTGTGATTTTTTTTCTTCATTATCATAATTTATCATTTTAACAAAATCAATTGCATCACACTCAATCATATCACCATAAATAATAAATCATTCACGTTTTGTTATTTCAAAGTTAAATTAAACATATATAACAACTTTTCTAACAAAATAATATTCAACTTCACTTAAAGGTAGACATATCAAATTTTAATATTAAAATATATACTGACTGTCTGTTTGTGTATGAATATAGGGTGATCTAAATTTTGTTCTGCATTCTTTTTATTTTGCAATTGTATGATTTTATTTATAAGGAATTATTAATTTTAGTTTATTAAAAATTATAAGCTGTATTTTTCAGATCTTAATAAAATATTGGATAAATTTGCCTAAATATTTATTTTTCGAAAAAATTCTTATTTAAAATCAATAATCTCTTAGTACCGAACTAAGCGAACTTAACGTAAGGAAATTTACAAATTAATTCTAGTACATTTTATATATTTTGGCCATTTTTTGACAGTGCTAGTATGTTAAAACGATCGCATTAACTAAGGCTAATTACAGATTTGTCAAAACAAAATATGTTCCAAAGACCTTATAACCGTCGGACTTTCAATTTTGACAGAAAAGTCATTTTTATGACACAGACGACTCTATCTGTTTGAACCTATAATTTTTAGTATTAAAAGATTTTTGTGTATATTGTTAGACTTATTTTTAGCTGTTAGATGTCTACATATACCAGATTTTGGTATCTGATTTTTGCTGAAAAATTTCTTCGTTGTTAGAAACAAAATCAAAGTTCTTTTATTCTTCTTAATTAAGATTTTAGCTTCTATAAGGTCTTATCGAAGCTTAAATGGTTTACCGAATCCTTATTGAAGATGAAATTTAAATTAGGATTGTACTTTTAATCAATTTTGTATTCTTTTGTTAGGCAATCGAAAAACAAAAAGAGGGGAACCACCTAACCTTAAAAATAGTGGAAAAGAATGAACATTTTTTCAGTCACCTGGCGCTGGAATCTCAAAAATAACATCAATCATCTGACAATGAAAATATCAGCATTTGAAACAAAATTTAAGCTGGACATTTCTCGAATTTGTTTTGTTATTTTAGCCGTGTTTTTTTTGTTTGAAAGCGTGAATAACATGCAAGAATAACAACATCTAGAGTGGATTTAATTACGGTCAATAATCGGAGTAAATGTAAAAGTGAGTAAAAATAGTTGATATGTTGATGTTAAAATGGCCTTAATTCGAGTGCAGAAAAATGTTTTTGGTGTGTAAACATTTAAGCTCTCGGTAAAGTTAAAATTGAAAATTACGTTGCGGAAGTAACGCACGGCATTTTGCTTAAAATGGTTGGAGAATTTGATAATTAAATTTTTAAAATGGTTGCGGAATTTGAAATCGGATTTTTCAAAAAGATTCCTAAAATTGTGAAGGACTTTTTTACCCTTTAAAGCATACCTTTCCAATATCAGCAACTATTCTAAAAAATGCACGAAGTAAAGCCCGAACAATTAACGTAAAACCAAATCCGATCAGGCTGCTATTACACCTTACAAATTGAGACTAACAGGCCGATTCTCCCCTTGTGACGAATCACAAGTCACAAGCCCTTGTGACTATTCCTTGTGAGGATTATTGTGAATCGATAATATTTTTATCGAATTCGCCCCCAATCGTCACAAGAAAACTCACAACGAAACTCACCACAGCTAAAGGTGAATTGCGTAGTGGCATTATTGGAACACCTGAATATTAAAAACAAAATAAAAATTGAAATTGATGCGAATTATTTATTATAGATGTAATAATAAAGATATGCAAATATGTATAAATATGTATTTTTGTTTAAACAAATAAACAACAATCAAAGAGAATCCGTTTCATTAATTTGCAAAGAAGAAAATGTAAAAGGATTTATATTTGATCTGGAATGGTATAGAATGAATAGAATACCTACAGGCAATCACACAATTGGGTGATTACTGATAAAGTGTTTGTTTAGGGTGCTCTGACACTTATTCCTTCTCTCTGGTAGTCGCTGCTGAAGTTATCATCTCAAATTAAAGTTTCATATTTCTGTTGACTTCGTGTTGGGATATAAAATAAATTGTTTCATTTCACAAAATATTATATCGAATGTCGCATCGAAATGTCGAAACTCAAACTATTTGTGAGTTGTGACCAGCTGTGAAGCAGATCACAATTTCGATTGTTTTTATGACTCTCACAAGTTCAGACTTTGGGGTGGGGGGGGAGGGAGTAGAATCCAAAAAAGTCACAAAATTAATTTCACCTCTGCTTGTGACTTTCAGTGTCAGTGATGTTGGTGAGAATCGGGCTTTTTAAGCGTGTTCTGAGATTGAAAATTTTGCAGTTATCGTTTCTTTCACTTTATGCTTTTTCTTATTGTTTAACGAACTATCCTACGCTCAAGTGGAGTAAAGAAAGCGGATATATTATTTCTCTCATTTGGAAAAAGTTAACTTTTATTAAAAATCCATTTCGGAAAAAAGCGGACTAAAACACAATCAACGTTAAAGAATCGCAGGCGAGTAAAAGCAGACTTACACGATTCGTTTCTTTAGTCGTTTCGGGTTTTTTGCAGATTAAAATGTGTAGAAATCTAGAGGGAAGGAAGTAACGAAAACACAAATGAAAATTTCAAGACTTTTTCTGATTGAACTTTGACGTTTCTGATTTTTCAACTGCATGAAGAATTTCGTTGTTAGACAAATGGATGTAAATAAAAATTATTGAGCTATAAAAATTCTTTTTCATTATTAAGTATGGTATAAGTGACAAAAGTAAAGTGCATAGCTTTTGTAATATAATATTTTATACACTTTTCTATATACCGTACTTTATAAAACAAGGCGTTTAAACATAGAAGGGTATACGCACCTTTTTTTTTCTCAAAAGGTTGGTAAGAGTGTGTGCTGATGGAATGTATTCCATCTTAAAAGAAATCATATGTGTAGATATACTTTTTTTTATGGATCCATATATTCTGTTAAAGCATTTCATTTTAAAATAAAACCTCAAGAGAATCGAATAATCCATTATATACCTACTTATTTAAGAAATTTCGTTAATAATAAATTTGATCCTAAATTTCGTGCCAAGGCTATTGTCAACGGAGTGGTTGCTCTACATTGATGATTACACGACCTTACAATTTCGTAACATAATTACGTGATTTTGTCTCCCAGTCGAGTTGATCATTTGCCATTGACCGTCTTATCGTAACTAATCTATGTCTCGGACATCAACTTTGTTCCGTGAATGAATGATTTTTCTAACGCGCCCAAGTTATTTTCAGTCTCGTTCATCACGATTGCCAACTTTAAAATTAAAAACAGCAAACAGCAAACAATTTCCAATTAAGACAATTGAGCTATACTCAATCTATTGTGTTTCGCGAAAAGAAGTTCTTTTTTCTACATCCCAGAAGTTATCCCATACAAATTTTTTCGACATCCCAGTATATTGACAACAGATCTGACAACAATCTGCATTCGACGGAATAAGATAATGAATAATCTGGTGGTGTGTTAACAAATAAATTTACAAACCAATTTATTTTACAAACTAATTTATTGAAGAAAATTATTTATTTTTTAAATTGAACTGATAGCTAGTTAAAACAAAACAAAAACAAGTAGAAACATTTTATGTTTTAATTTTTTTTTATTAAAATTTAGAAAAAAAAATATAGTACCTACACAGAATTTCTAAATAACAATCGTCAAAGCTGTTTTTGTAATCTGCCCTATCGAGGCAATTTTCTCCGCAATGCATCTTCGTCGGAAATTCAATTTCAGTTCGAAGTAGCTTTTATCGGAAGAAATTTTAAAGAAATACGACGACGCATTGCAATGGATATAAATTTCAGGAAGAGATGTGCAACTTAAGTGATATATCGAAAATGCGATATATTTTCGATTGTGTTTTATTAAATAAACATCATAAGCGTTTTAAGCCATGAAAAATCGGGGATAGAGTGTAATTTATTGGCCCAAAATTTTAAACAACTCATTGTTAAGGGCTTAACATTTTACTACATAGTAAGCAATTTCCTAAGTGCTTATTGATTGAATAACTATTTCAAAATTTTTAAACCTTTTCTTAACTAGAAAATTGCTAATTAAGCAGAAAGCTGAGCATTTGTAGGGTTTGAATTTTGATGAACACAATTATTGCTGTTATGCGTTGTAAATTAATTATATGTTGATGAAAACCCAACATGTGCTCTAAAAATGTATTTGTTATTTATATTTTCATCATTTTAACTTCATTATTTACAAAAAAAAAAAAACAAAAAAAAATTGTACTCCAGCAGGACTCGAACCTGGGCACCCCGCGTGCAAGACTGATATACTATCAGATTCAATAATGGATTTAGCAAATTGCTAAAAGTGGCTTTAACATTTTACTAAATCGTTTAAAATTTTGCGCCATTGTTTTTAAAAAGTTTTTTTTTTAAATTATAATGCGCTAGTGTTTTTAAGAAATGTAATTAGATACACCGATTTTAAAATAAGAACTATCGAACAAAGTCCCCTCACTATTTCCAAACATATGTATGTGTTTTGTTTCCGTTTGAGCTATCAACAAAATAATAGTTTGAAAAAAAAACATTTGAAACACAATATTATTTATTTAGAAAATTAAAGAGCATTGCGAAACGAAAGCAATATACGCTAACTACCTGACGAAGCATAAATAAACGTATTTTCTAATCTAATTTTTATCTTCTAATTGTATAATCCTCTTCAAGATTCAAGAAATAATTTCGCCTAAATAAAAATGCATTTGCTTTTGTTTTAGAGCAGATTCAACACAAATACAAAACAAATTATCGGTCTGATGTTGTCACTCCAAACCTTTAAAAAATACGTGATGTATCTGTCATATATAAAACCATTAAAAGTACTTCATCGCATACAAATGGCATGCGTCAGATCAGCCGATTGAAAAAATCTCTTCGTAAAGAATTTCGACAACAAATTGACACATAGAATGGAGTTTTCCTGATAAAACATAATCAGATTTAACTTAAGAATATAAATCTTCATGACTTTTGATACATTTTGATAACCTATTGCACCATATGACAGAAAAATTGAAATATTTCTTATATGACTTTGGAACACCCTATACGAACTCAGAGAAAAAAAAAACAAAAAACAAATTCCTTTGATTCATGTTAGGTTAGCCGCTAATGGATTGACATTTTAACGGTTACACTTCGCACAAGGAAACATTTGACGACACAACGCGACAAGAAGAGACGCACACCTCACTCAAAGCAACATGGAGAGGAAGAACCGACACCGTAGACAAGTCACTTCTTGTGCATGCGGAAGAATACCAACCGAATGTTTATACCAATTTTGTTAATTTGTATTTATGTGTTACACTGATTGCAATTTAAATTTTAAATAGACCCTTGCAACTTGAAGCAATATTACTTACCAGCAGCCGCTTCGCATTTATGTAGATATATACATACATATATATACGTTATATACGTCACATATATTGGAGCGATGTGGTGTTGTTAATTCGTAATTGCTTGAACGTGCCCCAATCTTGCGATAATTGTTAATTAACTTGCTGCTGCGCTATGGACGTAATGTTTATCGCCGCAATGTACCTTTACATGAGGATTAGCATAGTTATTTTTGTTGTTGTTGGTTTTTTTTCTCTTCTAACGTGTGCCTACATATTATATGCATAAAATGCAATACAAAGTATTGACAGCATAGCGTGCAAGGGCGTGAGACAGTGCTTGAGGGTATCGGTTGTTAGCGCGCCAATTATTATGTTTGGGGGTATGTTGTACATACACATGTTATGTAGGTAGGTATGTATAAAAATTTAAAAAAAATACAATTTATACGCGTGCTATAATAAGCTGGGCATTCCTGAGAGTCTGAAATCATAAATAACAGGACTTTTTACAATCCACATATCAAACCTACCTTAATAAAATCGCAATATTTTAAGTATCTCATTGATGAAGGTTTTCGTAAATATATGTATAAGTTGTGCGCATAATTCAATGAGAAGAAATGTATTGATATACTGGGTGCGTTTTATTATATACGGGTGTGGGTCTGGGTTATTTTTTAACACGTATTACACAAATAACACGAGATCCAGGTTTCTATCTCGGTTTGCAAATATTAGCATTAAGTTTGGCGAACAGAGGGTACATTTAAGTAGATAACCCAGATCTTTTTATTTTCACGGAGTGAACCATATGGGTTATGAGCGATAATAGAACACGCCTACTATCGCACTCATTCCAGTACAATTCGGAGGACTAACCATGACGATGCCAAATCTACATTCGCGGCAGCTTAATCTGAAAATAGGTTTGTAGTCTTTTTAATTAAAACACATAATATTGAAATGTAATGCTACGTTTTCACCTAAAGATAATCCGGTTTAAATTGAGAAGATTAAAAATTAATCTTCAAGTGTTTTCACCAGTGATAAAAAGATTAGTTTGACGTTTTCACTATGAATTGTCATTCAAAAGTCAATACAACAAGACAAAAACAAAATAATTGGGAAGAAGAATAATAATTTCGGTGCAGTGAACAAATTTAATTTCAATAAATAAAAATGAGTAATAACCTTACAATATTGTTATCCCAACATCTTGCAGCATATAGATATATTTACATAAATACTGTAATCGCCTTTGCGCGGTTTTCGTTTTTATATATTTGGGAAAGAACAACTTCAAAGTATTACTGTAGGATAGCTAAAATATTTTCCATTAAAAATTCGAGGCACCGACCGCTTTGGTCTTTGTAGCTTAATTGCATTTTTATTTTTATACTTATTTATAAACAAAAACAGAATTTGAAGGCAACGAAAAATTATAAAAGACAAAAACAAATTAAATAATGTTGGACAGTTTTTTTTTTTATTGAATGTCAATGGAGAAAATATGACGTTAGAATAGACGCGTTCTATGAAATAAGGTTTGTTTCTTTTGCGAATCTTCTACTTCGAAGAAGATTTCAACGAGATTAATTTCTAATCTTCATTTAAGGAGATTAAAGTTTGTATGGGAAATCTTCAAGATTTAGAAGATTTCAAAGAGGTTTTATGGTTAATCTACTTAAATCTGGATTAATTGGTAGGTGAAAACGTAGTATAAGCATTGTTAATTTAGCAATTGATAAATACAGTAGACGCTCGATATAGTGAATCTCGTTCGAGTGAATTATTCAAACGTCGGTATACAAGCAGAAAGCACTAAGTCATTTTTTTTAGGTTTTTTACATTTTGATGCAAAGTGATCCAAAATTAAGATGTCTATGCACTGAATATACGCCGGAAGTAGAGTGTCCATCTGGCTACTTTCAGAAAAGAGGACAAGTCAATCAAAAAACGATTGAAAAAGAGAACTTTGAACAAAAAAAAATAGAGAACATAAAAAAGACTAAATACAACTATTACTATATAAACATTTTAATTCATTTAACAAAACAATAGAACTTTAACAAACCAAAAAAAAAAATTACAAAACTAGAACAAAATCACAAAAAATTCACAAATTGTAGAAAGCACTGAAAACTGCTCAAGATACTTCAAATTTCAAAAAAACGTTATCCATTTTTGGATTGAAAAATTATTTATCGAAATCCACTTGAATTTTTCATAAAAATATTTGCAATTCGCAAAACTCGCCGAAATACTAACTATAATTTATTCTTACATTCTTATTGCCAAGATATATATTATTGTATTCAACATCTTCCCATTTTAAATTGCTTTTCAGTTTCATCTAAGAAAAACATTGAAACTTTTCGAGTTGAAGAGTCCATTTTTCTATGTAATAAGACGATTTTTTATAGCATTTGAAGCATTCACTTTTAAATTCACTCTATTTACCTTTTCTTCATAACGAGACAAAAGTAAACATTTGTCCATTTGGAAACCGGTGTGCGCTGCTTGTCAGCGAAATAAGCCTAGACACTTGTAGTAGACTTTTTGGAATTTTTGTAGTAGAACGAGGTGAACTATTTTAGGTGATTGAATTATATATTTTATGGTGAAATTGAATTTAAATAAAATGAAAGTAAGTTTTGTCAAAAAAGAGAACAAAAAAAGATCTTTGCAAGAAAGGATTGTGTAAAAAAGATCGGGCCCTAAAATGAGACCATGTTTGCTTTTAAAGAAATACAATGGACACCCTAGCCGGAAGCCATTTTTACATCTAAACATGAGTTATTTGAAGTTATCATATTCACTAAGTCAGTTTGGTAATATTTAATACTGTTAAAACGCACTAAGTTGACTTATGGTATAACTATGGTATAATGTGACTTAATGCTTTTTAACTGTCAGCAATACGTTTGTAAATATAAATATTTTTTTTTTTTATAACTTTGCACGCGCTCAAGCTATTATGAATACCCTTTTATATGTTTTTCTTAACACAGCGCGGGCATCCGGTGGAAAAAGAGAAAGAAGGATAGGAAAGATGTGTGGCGCGATGTTCTGAGACTAGTGCTGGTTGGTGTCTCAGATTTATCTCCAGGGATGGCGGCTGAACTAAAGCGAAGAGAATTACCGTGTCTTATTTATATATGTCCCTTATAATTCGCATTATTTTATTTATTTCGTTGTCATATCTTATGGGTATGCTAGTTTACTCTATCACATGTTGTTAGTGTAATGCCTAAACAGCATGTAATGAGCAAAGCAGCAACTTATTTTCTGACAATTTTTAGAATTGGTTTTTAATGGACATAGACAACGGCAGGAATCGAACCTGCAAGCACTAGGTGTACAGGCCAGCACACAACTATCGTACCACGGCCACCCCCATGACTTATAAATCAAATTGACTTGGTGCCGAATATATTAATGTATCCTTTTTTGTACCGGAGAAGGGTCAATGTTTAGATACTGTGTAATAAATACAAAAATCCATCTTCTGATGCAAAACTTGTAATGAAGAGGTTCCTCTTCCAAAATATTATGCATTAAAAGACTGGCTTAAATTATATAAAAAACCTCTCAAAATAAGTGAAACCCAAACAAAATCTAACTGAAATGTGTCAAAAATAAAGTGGTTCCCGAAATTTTCCATTCTCGGTTTGAATCCTTGCCCTTGCAACTAAATTCAAATGATCACAATAAAGCGACATTTAACAGAGTCTATTCATTTTTGTATTGTATTAACTATAACTAAAAAACTTATCCTTGTAACGAAATCGAAAAAATTAAGAGATGTTTAAAGGCAAAAGGAAACACTACTGGTGGGATATAGAATAATCAGTACTTATAGCAGGCAAAATCTCGCCATACAAAACAAAAAATAAATCCAGATTTCTAACATTTCACACTACCATTATGACTCGAGGCTTACAGTGACATTAAGCCAGTCCTGGCAGGCTGGCAGCAAAGGAGAACGACTGAACGGCTGTTACGTGTTACATGCTAAAATTTTGTTTGGTAAAATTGCGAGGCCTAAATAGTTCCAAAAAGCTTTTTTCTTAATATTTATAGATATTATCCTTTCACTGAGGTGTAAGGGCTGAACTATATCACCGGGACATTTTAGCCATAGTTACCACGTCCTCATAATTGTGATATTTTTGTGATAACCCCAAATGTGATATTAAACTCATGTGTAAGCTTTAAATACTACATTTGCTAACTTTTGTTCTTGGGATAAATCTGATTACCGAATTTGACTAACAGCCCTATTCTACTATCCAGTCCGATCGAACCTTTCGATCCACGTGAATATTTCATTCTATTTTTTAGTATTTATTTTCAAATGTCTTCTATCTTTTGAGTACAAGGCTTTACTAATAAGGTACAAACTGTTATTTCTTAAATGGCATTCCAAAACTCTCATTTCTGAACGTTTCATTTAATGTTAAACATTTTCATTTACACATGCCCATTTATTTCCTGTATACCAGCATTTCATTCCATCATTTCAGCCATACCCACGAAAAATTTTGATCTTCATTATTTCACTCATCATTTTTTTCATCTTTTATCATTTACATCTACACACTATCATTTTTTCCATCATTCCAGCAGAAAAGATGTAAAAAAATGACAGTGTGTACCCTACTTAAGAAGGTAAGAAAATACAAACATTTTTATACCATCCCTTTCGTTGACATCATAAAAGAGAATTCCGCGTGGAACAAGGCGGCATGAGATTTTTTCGAAGTTTATTTTGCTTTGTGTGCAAAATAACATATTCATGTCAAATTTTTGAAGCTTAAGAAAATATGAATATACATTATAATGTATACCAAAACTTCAAAATCTATGGAGCGGTTTTTTTTAAAATAAAATTTGGAATACATTTTTGGGAAAAAAAAAACTAGAACGCCAATTTAAAATAATTTTTAATATATGTAAAAAAATGTTTGTTGAAAATTTAAATATGTAATATACTTTTAGGGATAAAACATATGACAATGTAAGAAATATTCAAAGTAGATTTACCCTTTATTAATTAACTGAATTTGTCTATTAAAATCGTTGAATCTATTTTTGGGAAAAATGATATTTACTTACTTAGGTACTTTGAGCGCTCTTCAAATCAAGTTGAGTCAAAGCCAGAGACACCATCCTCTTCCACATTTGTCGATCCCGAGTGGGACCAGTTTGAAAAATCAAATTGCTGGCATCCACAATAATCTGATCATTAAACATAAGGTTCTGTCTTCCTTTTCGCCTGAAACCCGAGAGCTGGGAACCAAGCATTCTCT
Source organism: Philhelius pedissequus (assembly GCA_910595825.1). Classification (NCBI taxonomy): domain Eukaryota; kingdom Metazoa; phylum Arthropoda; class Insecta; order Diptera; family Syrphidae; genus Philhelius; species Philhelius pedissequus. The sequence goes on from OU343163.1 coordinate 36,488,291, forward strand.
TGCCTGTAGCATTTTCGTCAATTCAATCGATGTGGCCAAGCGAAAGCATACGCCTGGTTTTTACTTTTTGCGCCACAACTACATGTTGATACAGTTTATTAAGTTCTTAACCTTCATTCCCCTTCTGTCGAAACTTCCAAAATTGTTATCCACTTCGCTTTCTTAGTCAATGTCCAGTACTCGCAGCCATACAGCAAACTGATTTTGATAAGCTTTTTGTAGAGCATTACATTTGACTATCGGTTTAGTTTGGAACAAGGCTGTTTTCCCAAAATGAAATAGTAGCTATTTCCGCCGTATTTCCCCTAAGGGGAATTTCCACTTGGGGTTTATATTTACCAACAAACACCGACGCAGTTGAAACCCACTCATTGGTTTCAATATATTCTCTCGATTGAACACAATTAAATGACTATTTAGTGTAATTTCATGTGCTTAATCCAAAATCAAAGGAAGTAGCGGCATAAAAAAAAAACACCCTCTACTATACATAAAAGTAATTCCTATATTAACTATTTAAACGTGAATGAAATAATAAAGTTAAAGTCTCAAGACATAGAATCAAGCACACATTATAATTACATGAAATCAATGACCACATTTTTAAAAAGATCTTAGGAGAGGATTTCTCCAGTCCAGAAATTCGTGGCTTACTTTCTCGGAGTACAGATTTTATTAACCATAATTTATCCAATAACGGGCTTGAAAGGACCTCCTTCACTCCTACTCGGCATGATGATAGATTACCATTGTGAAGACATCAGTTTAACTCCTTCCACAATTTCCTACACTGACAAAACAAAAAAAAACTTAAGTCATTCATTTCCTTAATTCAAAGTAGTGGCACTTAAGCCAATAAATCGGTGTCTAAGTATAATAATAATATACCTGTCCCCTTTGAACATTTCAATGCGCATTTAAGCCAAAGCTGCACATGTGCCACCAGCCAACCTTCAAAACTATTTTATTCACTTGACCAATATTCAACCCGGTGCGCCACTCGCCTCGCCGCCGCCGCCTGCCGTTGCATCGCATCACCATCAGGAACAGCACGATTCAACCATTTTTAATTGGATCTTTAGTTATGGCCTGTTTGAAATATTACTCTGCCCCAGCAAGCTAACGCGCCAAGTTCTTGGATTTATAATATGAAAATATTTAGTGACAACCGGCCAGACCGATCATTCCAGATCTAACATTTAAGATTATCTATTATGTCCTCGCTGTTCTTTGTGGTGGTGTTGTCATATAGCAACCTGTATAAACGTATACTACATTATATTCACATAAATAAGACAGCACAAGTTATTGTCAATAAAAAGTAAATAAATAAAAGCAAAACCCCCTGCTTATGATTGCGACCGAGGCGATGCCGATCGATGGCCCGATACGATGGATGATGACGAAATCTGACGATGGACGGTGGAGCCATGTCCAGTCCATATAATCAACTTTACTATATATAAACGGTGATTTTTTAAGAGCTTGGTTTTTGAAAATTCAAAAAAACACAGAAACTTGTAAAAAGTGAATGAAATTTTTATTTGGATCGATAAATCAATTTCTGCCATTTACTTTTTAAGAATAATTTCACTTAAATGTTGCCCGCGGCTACGCTTCAGGTGGTCCATTCTGAAGGTCCACTTTTGGCAAACTTTTTCACACATTTCGGCCGGAATCTCACCAATGACGAGTTCAATGTTGGCTTCCAAGGCACCAATCGTGTTTGGCTTGTCCCCATAGACAATAGACTTAACATAGCCCCACAAAAAATAGTCTAACGGGGTCAAATCACATGATCTTGGTGGCCAATTGACTGCGCCAAAACGTGAGATAAACTGCTCACCAAATTCGCCTCTCAATTGAATAATGGTTTCGCGTGCAGTGTGGCATGTGGCACCGTCCTGTTGGAACCACATGTCGACCGAGTTCAATTCTTGCATTTTCGGCAAAAAAAAATCTGTTATCATCGAACGGTACCTTTCTCCATTGACCGTAACCCTGCGGCCTTCATCGTCCTTGAAGAAGTACGGCCCAATGATGCCGCCTGCCCATAAACCGCACCAAACAGTGCATTTTTCGGGATGCATGCAGGTAGCTGCTGAATTGCCTCTGGCTGCTCTTCACTCCAAATACGGCAATTCTGCTTATTCACGTATCCATTTAGCCAAAAATGGTGGGTCGATTATGACGACCATAAAACGGACGTAGCTTGCGAAACACATTTTTCACAAAGCACGAATTTTGATAATAAATTTCAATAATTTGCAAACGTTGTTCAGGCGTAAGTCTATTCATGATGAAATGGCAAACAATACTGAATCGAAATGTCAAATGTTCGTGGAATTTGTCATGTGTGATCTGTCAAAAATATAAACGTCAAAAACCAAGTAGCAAAAAAATCACCCGTTACTTGTACACACGCAGCCTCCCATGCCGAGATTAGAAATCTAAGACTCGGAGGAATTTTCATTGAGTGCATCTTCAGCATATCGTATCGTATTGTCCATCTGTGTTCATGCTTCTAAAATTTATGATTTATTTGATTTCACTCAGATTAATGAGACAGCTTCGAACTGTTTCAATCGTTTATTATCATTAGCAAGTTGTAACATTAGTTATGATAAAATAATTATTAATATTAATAAAACGTACACCTTTTCAGGTAGGTACAGAGGTTTTACTTAGAAATTATTCGATTTCAATCGATGGTTGTAATAAGTGCACTCCAACATTTATTTGAAAAAAAAATTAAAGAAAAAAAATATATGGTAGTGCAGGCTTTAGCACAGTGGAACAAAATATCTTTGAAACCGGAATAAAACCAGGGCCATAGAAAAGTGTAGTCAGATTTTAAGTAAAACTTCAAAATGGTAGCCAGGTATCCGCTTAATGGGATATGTACTGGTTTTGTGAAACAAAAATGTCGAAGACCAATGACAGAGATGTACATATGTGTTCAGTAGACATCGCGCATACAGTGTTGGAAGAGATGTTCTATTTTTCTGATTAAGCTCGCCTTAAACAAGTAAAACATGTTTCTTTTAGGGATATTCAAATTGAGCTGACAGCACTGTTTTCATTGACAACCATTTTGGCATCTGCCATGAGATTAATCTTTAGTTTGGCTTGCTATGTCATCATCAATCGACTGACAATTGAACAACGCGTGCAAATTATGCTTATTTATTACGAAATGAGATTGTTAACGTTTTTTCACAGTCACAAGACATTTTAAGCAAGTCATTTGTGGGATAGCTATTTGCAGAAAAAGGACACCATCAGAAAGACAGTTATATCCATATAAAAGTCACTGGCGCAAAATTTTAAACAACCTATTATTAAGGCCTTAACACGATACTTGTTAGCAATTTACTACTAACTTAATAAATTTTAAACCTTTTGTTAACTAGTAAAATGCTAATTAAGCAGATATAGAAAAGCATTTGTAGGGTTTGAATTTTGATGAACACAATTATTGTGTTTATGCGTTGTAAATTGATTATATGTTGATAGAAACCCAACATGTGCTCTAAATAAGTATTCGATGTTTATATTTTCATCATTTTAACTTCATTATTTACAAAAATAAAAAAAATTGACGCCAGCAGGATTCGAACCTGGGCCTCCCGCGTGCAAAGCCGATATACTATCAGAATGACATGTGGATTTAGTACGATACTAAAAATGTAAAGTAGCCATTCGGTGGTTTTAATTTTAGTAAAATGTTAAGAAGATACTATGACACTAAACTCGTTCCAAATTAGCAAAATCCTTTTTTTAACCTACTATAAATTATTTAACATATTACTAAATCGTTTAAAATTTTGCGCCACTGATTTTGATTTGAAAAATAATGGTGCAAGTTTTGAATTTGAATAAAAAAGCGAAATCAAAAATTTTGATCAAACCTAATATTTCGATGAAAACTTAAAGATACTCATGCCGATTAGACAATTCGCAATTTTCTACTCCCTGGAAGCTGAAAGGATTCGCGCTAGCTTCACTTTCGCGTTTATTTCAATTACTTAACTCTTCGAATGAACTGTACTATCGATTCATGAACTACCTTTCCATTTTCCGAACTATATTGTGGCTGCTATCATTTGTTGACATCTTAAACGTCACACGCATTTTTAAATTGTATAAAAAGAAATGAAAACAAATTAATCTGTTGAATGAACAAATTTGTGCTCGATTTTTATTTAGTTAAATAATTTTTCAAATTTAAAATCCTTATTGACCGCAAAAGAATATAAGAAATAAAGTCAAAATAAATAAAACAAAACAAAGACGTTGACAATTTTAACTTTTATTATTTTTAATACGTATGCATTTTGGACGATATTGACCGACCACTATCAGAGCGATACGCGTACTAACTAAAGGCAAGAATAAAATAATTATTCACAAATAAGAGAAATTAAACAAAGAGTAATACAAATAAATATGTATTACAAAGAGAGAGAGAGATTAACATATTGAACTTGTTAACATAATGAAAATAAAAAAACAATGCATCCACTCTCATCTCCCAAACTATAAATATTCTAATTTTAACTTACATTTTTGTGTTATCCATTACGATTTTTGGACAAAAAGAACATCTCATTTTATTTCCGCGCCAATTGTGTCGCGAATCTTTGCATGGACTGCGAAAGGTTTGCGGGTTCAGTAGTACCAAATTAGTTGAACACTGTCGGTGGTGTAGGTGATGTGTTGCCGACATTCGTTCAATTTGCTTTCGATGGATTCACAAATGGCATCAATTGTGAAAATTAGTTGAATTGTGGCTATATCTGATTCTCCGAATTCACTAATAGCCATGATTATATCCCAATTCCGCCTGTACGCCGATTTGCATGTTAAATGGCTGAAGCGATTTGCTTCAAACTTATAACTTATAAACATTTTATGTGACTGGTTCGATTAGAATTTTAAATCCTTTTTTAAAAGCCCAAAAACAACAAACAAACCAATTTTTGTTGAAAAAATGAAATCCTTATTATCCCGAAAACAGCTCCAATGATTTTGGTGACAAAAATATTTTGCCTACACATCTAGTCTACATTAGGGCCTAAAAAAAATGAATAAATTGTTATAAACGATGCCTGCCATAGAACCTTTTTTTTGAATCGAAATGTTCACACTCTAAATAAATGATAGGTTCTTCATTTGGATTTTTGAAAAAAAAACCTTTTTTTACTTCAATATTTGACTTTTTTGTAAATTATATTTAATTATATACTCAAAATTGCTATACGAACATGCTTCTTTTTAGAAAAAGATTTAAAAAATTTTGGATAAAAAATAACAAGTAAAAAACAATTTTAAAAATAAATTTAGCTGCATCTACTATGAATCATATGCTTACGATGTGATGGAGCATTAGATAAAGTATTTGGGAACCATGTCGTGCATTTTATTTTGCATACATTTTTATCGTGCGATTTGTTTTTTTTATTGTTTCACACATTTTAATGCAATTTTGATTAAAAGTCTTAAATTCGTGCACTTATAATCTACAAAAGAATTTCTTTAACTTAAAATATTAATGCTTATTTTTAAATTATTCCAACTCACAGCACGATTTGCCCCAATGTAGCTCTGACGCCACAATTATTTTCTGTGCGTTGTTATAAACATTATCTCAAACTTAAAATCATGTTCTCTTTATTTTTAATAGCATGAAGTAATTGTGAAATAATATACCTACATACACTACTCATGTATCAAAAGCGTTGAATCATGCATACAACAAAAAAGGGTAAAATGATCTAGTTGTTCGCGGAGGGTAACACTTTAAATAGCTTGACAAGCTGGAAATATTATACATATAATATATCATTTTTCTCGCCCAGATATATTGTCGCACTTATTCATTAGATTATGCAATTTAGAAATATGGATCGAATTTTGTGTCATTAGAGTAACCACAGTATTTCCAATTTGTGATTTCTTTATGCACGAAAATCTATTTTATAAGGTTGTAACGAAATTTAGCCTAAAACCGTCTTATTAAAGTAAATCGAATGAAGGTTTCTCAAGTTTTCATTTAGTTTTGATTCGCCCTATTTCCACGCAAAAGAATCTGGCTTTCATTTAGAATCAATTCTTAAAGAAACTTACGATTTTCAAATTCTCGCATATTTTTGCAAACATTTTGAAATGACAGCGTTTTTTGTATACCATTTGCAAAAATTCGTATGGTTTTCTTTTGAAACTCTTGCAAACTGTCATTTTATATATTTTCTTTAATAAATGTATAAGAGCTTCAAAATATCTTTCAATTTTATGAAAATCTGTCAAAGAACAACGAAGTTGACATATTTTGAATCCGGCCCTGTTTTAACGTAAATACAGGGTGTCCGCCGGAAAGGTATACTACTTTGTGTTATTATAATTTTTGATTAAATGAAGGAGAATGGATCTTATATTGATAATCTCCCCATAAGTTCAGCAGCCATCCCTGGAGATAAATCTGGGACAACAACCAGCTCGCGCCACACATCTTTCCTATCCCTCTTTCTCTTCTTTCGCATGATGCCCGCACTGTGTTAAAAGCAGCTAAAGGGTAATCATAATCAATTGAGCGCGTGTAAGATTATAAAAAATGTTTTATTTAATGTCGTCAATTATGTATGGAATACAATATCAGGTAAATGTCCGCCTCTCTTAGTCTCACAAATGCGAGCCCTTTTGAGCACATTTTTCATTACATTCTCACACATTTCAAGCGGTATTTCATTAATTTACTCACCAATATTTTGTTTGAGTTGCTCAAGCGTTTCTGGTTTGTTTGCATAAACGTTGCTTTCAGATATCCCCACAAAAAGAAGTCCGGAGCAGTCAAATCACGCAACAGTGGAGGCCAATCAGCATCACCATTTCTTGAAATAACTTGTTGCGGAAAGATGTCTCGCAGTAATTCCATTGTAATCCTGGTTGTATACGATGTGGCACCGTCCTGTTAATCAAGCCCAAAGTTGTGGAGTTGTGGCGTTAAAAAGTTTTCAATCATATCACGATATCGCTCCCCATTCACAGTTACCGTGTCCGTGGCGCGATAGTTGAATGTTCGCCTGTCAACCTCATGGTCACAGGTTCTATCCCTGCCATAGTCTATGTCCCCTTATTTTTCCATTAAAAACCAATTCTAAAATAAAATGGCATACAATGAGTTGCTGGTTTACTCATTACATGCTGTTTAGGCATAGAACTAACAACATGTAATTGAACAAATCTAGTATACCAATAAATATGACACCGAATAACCACCTCCAGTCTCAGAACATCGCCCCACACATCTTTCCTATCCTTCTTTCTCTTCCTTAACCTCACGCCCGCGCTGTCTTATAACATTTAAAGGGTAGTATAAACCCTTGAGCGCGTGTAGATTATCAAAAGAAAAAAGAAGTAAGGTCCAATGATTCCTCCTCACCAAATTGCACACCAGACTGTAACTTTTAATGGATGCAAAGGTGACTGGAGAAGGTGAAGGTTTTCCATTGCCCAGAACCGACTATTCTATATATTCACATATCCATTCAAATGACAATGTGCCTCGTCACTCAATATAATTTTTTCATGAAAATCGGGGTTGTCATGGGCTAGCTGTAACATCCTGTTGGCATATGTACGACGGCGTAAACGGTAAATTAAATCCTTGTTCAAAATTGTGGCCAAAGTTGTTCTTTGAAGACCAAGCTCCTGAACATGGCGTCTAATTGAAGTTGATGGATTGTTTTGAACACTTCCTTGAGCAGCAGTAATGTTTTCAGCCGATCTTGCAGTACGTTGTCGTCCACGCTTGGGCCTCTCACCTATTCACTACACGATAAACAGTGCGTTTTGTTGGCACGTTGTTTCTCCTAGAAATTTCACGTAACTTTCTCATCGTCACAATAATCGCTGATTGATTTTGATAAGATATTTTAACGATTAAAACACTTTGGTTTATCGAATATTTTTCCATAATAAACTTGCCACGTGTCTACTTCACGACTGCAAATATGAACTGTCAGACTAATGTTTACCAAAATGGCGGCAAAACAAAGTAGTATACCTTGCGGACACCCTGTACATCCCCCATAATGACCCCATTTTATAATATTGTGCAAATATCAACTTCGAATAGTTTTAGCTTTGATCCGAGGTTCAGCATCCGTGGTTTTCGATTACTTAATTTACTAATTCAACGTTATTACAATGTAACGTAACGTAACATAATCTAACGTGGCGACATGAAATTCTTTATTTTGTGTATTCTCGACATAGTTTGACACTAATTTAACAAGAACGGCGACATCTTGCCACACTCACGTCTCGTTTTCTTATGGCATTCATTTTGTTCACGAATAAAGATTTCTTCCAAATACATGCTAATGCTATTTTAATTTGTTCAGTTTGCGTTCTTTAGCAAAAAAAAATTATTCTTTTTCGGATAAAAAAATGTTTTCTTAAATATTTATTTGGTGGGTAAGATTTCGTTAAAAGAGAGCTAAAGCTAAATCTGTCGGTTTTTGACAGAAAACGTGTCGATTTAATAAGTCACTGACAGTTCCATATTCAATTTGTACCCCAACACTGGCGGTTTACTTCAAAAATATATAATACCAACAAAATTTTAATTTCTGTAAAGCTGAAAGAAGTTAAAAAAAAAAGAGTACTGCAATTCGGCAAACATTTTTAGTGTTTGGATATTAATTAACTATTCTAAGCTCAAATAATGAAAGATTATGTCACTTTATTATTTCACGTTGTACCTGAAATAACGGTTCTTTTGGATATCATGTCAACAACAACAATATAGCTTTCTCCAAAAACGTTTAGAAACCTTAAGCTTTAACGATTATAATTGAATATAATCATCGAGTGTTTCAAACCCAATTAAATTTTATGTTAAACTTCAACTTTAATGGTCCCCCATTAACTAACCAACATTCTTTGTTCGTATTTACTTAAACCATCCAACACATCCTTTGTGTGCTACTTCACCATTTGCATGTACACATCGCACTTTGCCTTAACATATAAAATTACTACTATTTAATGTTTCCTGTATAATCTGTTCATGATGTGAGTATATATGAGGGCAGATTTCACTAACACGATTATTGCAATTACAGAACCGCCTTTTAGCTTGTCTTCTAGAGATACGAGTAATTTACAAGAAGTTTTGCAAATACAAAATCGGGGCCGCACTTAAATAGGAAACGTCTATCTAAACGTTTTTGCAATACGAAGTCCTTATACCGAGTTAATAAAGAAATTTAACAGATCAAAGTTTATTGACTTAAAGTAATAATTAATGGTAAACTTCAAACAGATACTTAAATTTGATTTATAGCCGGTAATAACATGTAAGACCTGAAAGAGTGATTTTGCTCTAAACGTCAAAAAAAAGTACCAGAAAAAAGTATTTAAATTTACATATGTACAATCTACTACCACAAATTAGACACTCCACGTCAACTGATTGATACCAATTTACATCTCTTAGTGTGAAAATTAATTTTATGATGAATTAACTCACATACTTTTGTATATTTTTTTAATTCTCTTGAAAACCGTTAGGTATAAATATTTTGATTTAATATTCTTATTATTGTAATACATTATGGCAAGAAATTTTCATAAGAGAAACAGGGTAGATCTTTGAAGCTTTTTTTAGAATTTTCGTCTGATTTTTAAGTTTTCCGGTATATCTAGTCAAAATACTGAAATACATTTTGTTTAAAATTTTATCGTACTATAAGATATTTAGATTTTTATGTATTACTAGCAGACAGTCCCATGCGTTCCCCGGGACCCGAGGCAAAAGTCTTTTCATGCAGTATTTTCCAAATGAAATGAAAAATAAAGAAAACAAATTTGTAAAAAAAAGATTTTTTATTTATTTTGTTGTTTAATACCCATGTTCTGTAACTTTCGAATCGATAATAATAGTCGAGAAACAAAAAAACATTGTTTGCTTTGATTTTAAGATGTCAAAATGACACTTCAATTTATTGTCTTCCATTGGAAATAATAACATAAGATAATAACCCCCTGTAGGTGAGGAAAAGTTATCACCTGAGTTACAGAAGATGGGTACAGGATTAGTTTTCTTATTTTTTTAACAAACGAACTATTCTTCATTTTGGGACTCTTCGCTTTCCGGAGGTTGTTTTTTTACTTGCGATACAAGTTATGCACTCTTCAAAAAAAAAAATTCATAACATGGCATCGGATAGCGAAGACAAAAAAACATTATCTAAAAATTCTGTTCGTCTGTATGTTAGTATAGTCACTTACAATCCAAATGGGTGGGCCGAATTCCTTCAAACTTGGTATAGAGTTTTTTTTTGTGAAACTGCCATTATGTTAAAGCTCATTTTTTTCGAAAATGGTTCTAACGATTTTGATTTAAAAAAATCAGAGTATTTTTTGTGTCTGAACTATTATATGGTTGGAAAATAAATTACCAATAATAGCTAAGAACGCCACCTTCCATAGGACCTATTTTTTTGCTTTCTACTATTTGGAAAACGGCATAGGTGATTCTTTCGTTCTTTCGAAATTTTACACATATTACATAGGTTTAGGTACGTAAACTTGTGATGCATACCAATATTTTTAATTCCCTAATAGATATTTATTTGAATTTTTAAAAGCATATTTTAAAACTTTTTTTTAATAATTTAATATTTTCAAAATAGCTCATTATTTTTTGTTTCAAATGATAAGTATACACAATATGCTTTATTCCTAGAAAACGCTCCTCAGATTTTAATAATTTTATTCTCATAAAGTGACTTTCTTTGTAAACTTAACATGTGCCAATGAAAAAGATGGCAGCTAAGTGTAAAATCCTATCAACTCTTATATCTGGCACATGAAAAGTTGGGACCCACCAAATTTTGTTTTACTTTCATGCATATAAACTTACGAGAAAACATGAGCTTACATTTACAAGTTAGTTTTAATATTCGCAAAAGTAGCCAATGGCGCTGGGGAATCCTTGCAGATGTAAGCTCGGTTAATAAGGTAATTTCAATATTCTCAACAAATTATTCATTTCTAACATGGTGCCAAACACACGCGACCTTACGCTGCCATGCAAGGAATATTGCATAAATTCACCGCCGCCTGTAACCGTGAAAATACAGGATTTCGCGATTGTATGTGTTTACACACTTAAATAAATTTTCCTTGCAAACTTGAAAAAATTGATAGTTCCAGTTCTGTGCGAAACCTTAGCAACCTTTTTGCTTTCATGAAAATAGTCCTGGCGACGTTCAATTCATGTATGTGTATAAGTCCCGCATATTTACAGAATTAAATTACAGAAAAGGAACACGTCTAATGTCGAATTTCTTTCATCGAAATCTTCGGAATTTTTCATGCTGGGGCCCTGTTAGCGTGGAACTCAAAATGTCGGGTCTTTAAAGGTTTAAAGTAAGACCGCACTAATGCGACACTCTCCGACACTATGCATAATTTTTTTCAAGCCGCACTTGCCTTTTGCGTCTTAATGTCATGTCTGATTTTATTATCTCAATTTTTTTTTCCAAAGAATGCATAACTTGCTTTATATTGAACTAACTACAATCGCATGTAAAAAAAATAAAGCGAAGAGTCTCAAAATGAAAAAATAGTTCTTTTGTAAATAAAAATACAAATAATAAATCTTCTTTGTTAAATTTAATAAGAAAACTAATCCTGGTTAAATAAACGACAAAATAAATGATAAATCCTTTTTCTTACAAATTTTGTTTCTTAACTTTTTTATTTCATTTGGAAGATATTGCATTAAAAGACTTTTGCTTCGGGTGCCCGGGCAACACCGGGGGCTTTCTGCTAGTTTGGAAATAAGATCCATAAGAACAGCGGAATTAAACAAAACAAAAACCAATTTGGATATAAAATCTATGGAAACAGTAAAACGTAAACAAAACAAAATATAAATTTGGAAATTCTATTTAAAAATCAGGATAAATTTAAGATGTAAGTGCAAATATTTGTGTATTAAGCATATAAAACATAACTTGTATATATATTAAATTTAATAGCCTTTAAGTTGCCCAAAGCACAACAGAAGAAGATACAATCATTTTTATGGCGTGTCAAATGGTAAGCCGTCAGCTTATCTGTCATATACAGACAAACTGACATCGAAACAAAATTACAATTTTATATATTAGTAAAGATAAGATATACTGCATTAAAAAATTTTGAAAACATTTTTTTTTTAATTTCTTGGAAATAGCTATATTTTTGTTTTTTGTTATATTTGGAAACAACTCAAATGATAGTAAAAAAAAGTTTCAGAGTTTGAAGAAATAGAAAAAATATTATTTTTATCAGCAAGCTAATAAAAATTGAAAATATCTTAAGTGTCATCCCAAGAAACATTTTTAGCTGTATAAAAGCATTTACAGTTCTTACAGAGCAAATCTTAAATCTTGTTTATTTAGCAAGGAGCTCTATTTGTGGATTTAGAGCAAAAGTCAAGCTCCCATGTAGCTAATTCATTGAGTTTGAGAGCTCTTATTTGCTCGTATGTAACCTGTTATCAGTGGTAAAATTGACTGTGAAGCTTTATAGTACATCGGTTTGCAATTATTAAAATTTTTAATAACTTTTGACAGATTGTTGTTTGTATTTGGTTGTACAGTATAAAGGAAAAATATATAAGCGCATGCACTTTCCAATACTATTAAAGAATTAAAGAATCGTTTCATAGTATGTGAAATATAAATAACGGAAATGACAATAACCAACACTGTTACCACTGGGACTCATTTGTGTCAAAAGGGACTCATTTTTTTAGGTTGGCTAAAGGACTCGTCTTTTTTAGATTTGACTCGTTTTTTTTTTTAAACGAGTGCAATTTGTAGTTTAAAGCACTTTTATTTCATTTTGCAGAAAATATTTTAAAAAGACTGAATTGTCTGAACTACGCTTCTAATTACTTTCCCTCCTTTGGATAAAACATAAAGGGTTTTGGATGGATGTTTTAAAATTAAAATATGCGTGTGAAGAGCCTATTTTTGAGAACATTTCTAACTGTATTATGAAATTGATGACGCAGCCGCAGAAATAAAATTTTCAGTTCTCAGCTAATCAAAACAAAAAAGTTTAATAGATTTAAATTAGAAACTGTTGAAGCAATTCAGCCCTATCACAAATTCCATCGTAATCGAAAATATGCTACGTTTCCCGGTAAATCTATCACAAATTCCATCGCAGTGGATTCGGAGTGAAAAATTCGCTTACGATTTTCGAAGTTCGTAGAAATTGGTCTCACTGAATTCAAATGGAATGAAATGAAACAGACTTTTTCTACGACAAACTATTTGTGTCGGGCACTGAAAGTAATGCGTCGTTAAGAGTTATTTTAAAGAAAAATGTAAGATTTTTACAAATTCTATGGTTTTATGAATAATATTTGATTTTAAATTTCAATATGAAAGTCTCTAATGAGCGAGATAGGCGACCTGGCCTCCCAAGGCTGTAAGAAACTGGCAAAAGAAGGAATTGAACATTTTTGGGAAATTGTAAAAGGCAATCTTGGAGTGCAATATTGTTTTAAATGTTCACATATTCATGTGTGTAAGCTTAATTAAAATTGAAAATACCACGGTATTGCTATTTATCCTTTCATTTTGGCATACTCCGCAGATTTCGAAAATAAGAATATTCCACTCGGATTTTGTGAAAGCTGTTTGTCGTAGATCGGGGCGTAACTGTCCGTGTGGGGAATTATTACGATGGAATTTGTGATAGGGCTGATTATGTTTACAAAGGAGTTATGTGCCTCAAACGATAAATCTTGGACTCCAGATTAAAAAATATGCTTTTGTTCATTTGTTATCTTACTTTTGTCTTATTATTGAATGGTTCTTTTTGTTTACTTTTTAATCATGATATTCTTGTATATTATCGAAATTACATCGTTTTTTGTGATATATGTAATACATGTATGTGATTTATTTAAATGCAGTTAACTTAATGGATATAGATAAGATATTCACTTCGAAAATTCCGACAAGATGAATTTTAGTAGAGAGCTTCATTTTTACTTCTTAAGCATTTTCTAAAAAGTACCCTTAATTTGGAGGAAGCAAACATTTTTTTCAAAAAAAATTAATAAATGTGAATTTGATATTTCTTGTATGTTTTCAAAGTATTTATTTTAGTTATTAAAAAAAAAGTTATTATTATAAACTGAAAAGAGATTTTTTATTGGGACTCATTTATGAAGCCTCTGGAACTCATTTAAAATTAAACCTGTGGTAGCATTGATAACCAAATTAAAAAATATTTCTATGAAAATAAATAAGAAAAGAAATTAACAATTTTCGATTGTAAGATAGTGAATTTCAAGTGCGCGTTTAATATTTTCACAATTGTAGTGACGATACTTCGTTAAATTACAGCGTGCCTACATAATAATAAAAAAAATAGTTAGATAGTAAGAATATTTAAAAACTAATATTCCAGAGGTGAAATATCATAATTTCTTAAAAATAATTATAATTACGTTTTTTGTTTAGCTACACTCCGGAGCTGATTCTTTTTTTAATCGAAAAGAGAATAATTTCATTATCTTATATCGCGTCGCCATTTTTATTGTCAGACAAGACTTTTCTTCCAATTAAGATGCAATACTACATTTTCTGGAGCTGCAATATTAATTATCTGGGATCTCTTATGTCGGTTTAAAATTCATTGTACATTTTCTAGGGCTAGTTCCAACAAGATGGCATTTTCTTCTTTTTACTAGTGACTACTTTTTAATTTGACTAGTGACTAGAGTCTAGTGACTAGTGGAGACGCTTGTTATCCTTTAGCAAACGTCCAATAAACTTTTCAAATCTTTGTTTTTGGACTCTGTTTTCAAGGAAATAGAATTATTTCTGTTGTATCTTTCTTATCGACCTCCTATTTTTTTTTGGATCACTGATTTAGGTTGCTAAAGTCCAATTAGATATAAAGTTATATAAGTATAATGTTCCATTAATAAATATATTTCTTTTATTTAATGATTTAAAGATCTTCAATACTTCACAAATTAAATATATATTTTTCTTATCACCAAATACTTTTATTTAACAACTTCCAACTAATTTAGGGACTTCAAGAATTCAACAATTTTCTATTATTACATCGATTTTTTTTTGTTATTTTAAGGTACTCAAATTATTCTATCCACCATCTGTTAGTCAATTTATATATGTACTTCATACAGTACTTCAGTTTCTGGCTTTATAAAGAAGTGTCTCGTCATTGTTTCTGGAATTTTTTACATCAGCAGTGTTCAATGAAGAAAATATCAGTAGATACATAAAAGATTACAACTGAAAAGTCAAAACAGACAATTAACGTCATTTGCACAAATCAATACCAATGGATAAATATGTGGATAATGTAAATTTCTGATTTTATTACAAAAAAGTAATTATTATTAAATTAAACTAAGTTATTTTGACAATTCTCATTATTCTGTTCTGGTTTGTTTGTTTACTGAAAAGAGCCAGAACAATAAACTGGAAATCAAATAAGAACAACATAGAACCAAACATTTTTCACTGAACAGCAAAAGTTGTAATTTTCTTTCTAGAAAAGTTCAGAATAAGTCACTGAACAAAGCTATTGTGGCTCGTGAGAGAAATCGAAACTCGTCGATAATATTTCGTTAAGTTTGTGGTTGTCCTTTCAACTACGTCTTATTTTTTAAAAAGCACATGTTACTAAGTTGTTTGTAAAAAAAATTTCTTGGTCATAAAAATAAAATAATTAGAATTAATTAAAATAGTTTTTTGGTCGAAAGACATTAGTATTAAGAGATATAGTTTAGTTTAGAGCGCCCGTAAAGGGCCAGTGAATTAGTTGTAAGTTATTGATAATTAGGCTAGTTTTAGACATTTTTGTCTAGCTTTAAGATAGTTATAAGTTAAGATTAAATAAAAATGAATAATAATAAAAAAAACGTCTTATTTTTATAAGTGGCGCCTATTGATGGCGTTCATTAATGTCAAAAATAGGTACGTATTTCAAATAAATTGCTACAGAAACAATTCAAATGATAGCCTTATTAACTTTTTGACAATAAAGCTGTTTGTTTGTGATCTCGCGCTGTACACCTTTACTGCCCAATTACCCATAGCATCTCGCTCTACATTGAGCCTAACACATAAATTCGTGTTCTGTTTTCTATGACATGTTTTTTTCTTTTACAGTGACCCCCGCTTAAGTGAAACTCGCTTAAGTGAAAAACCCGCTTACCTGAAATCATTCACATATCCCCGTATATATTTACATACAGACAATTTCGCTTAACTGAAAACTAGCTTTAGTGAAAAGCCCGCATAACTGAAAAAGAATTCCTCCCAAATTTATTTATAAAAGCAATTGGTAAATATTATATAACACAGGTTGTTTTACAGCTGTTAAAGTTCAATATAAATGAAGAAAAATGAAAAATAGATAAGGAATTGTTTCGTAGCACGAAATCTGCCTTTCTGATATATTTTTTTCAGTTATCCAAGACCCGTTTAAGTGAAATATATTTTCCACTTATCCGAGATCCACTTAACTGATTTTTTTCAGTTATCCGAAGTCCGCTTAAGTAAAAACCCGCTTAACTGAAAAAAAAATCTTGATTTTTGGTCGTTTCGCTTAAGCGGGTTTCATTGTAATAGGCTTTCTTGGCTTCTAGTTCGTCATGCTTGTATAACAATAGTAAAATATTGTTCTGAAAAATGTGTTTAGCGACAATTATCGCAGGGGTAACTTGTTTCGTCTGTAATATTCCATGGGTGCGACAACAATCCTTTTTTTTATCGATTTGATTACCCCCAATGGTATCCTAAAACTTCCAATAAATTCAATTTGGATTTATTGAGAATGCAATCGTAATAAAAAGTTGTTCATATTTCCTATACATACGAGTATATTTAACAACAACAAGAAACTTTTATCTAAGAATTGCAACTTCGAAAAAAAATACGCAGAAATGTGCCCGAGTACCTAATGGCGGTAATTACAATTTTCATTTGTTTCATTTCAAAGCTGGCTTTAGCTTATGCTACCCAACCGACAAGTCGAGAAACCTCCAAGAAGAAGTTGATCAGGTATACAGGTAGTATGTGCCATGTGCGAGTTGATTTATTCAGTTTCTTCTTTTTTTTCCTACAGCCAAACGACTCCTGATAATAATCAAGAAGTTGAAAGAACTGCACCCAGCGCAATCAAAATTTTCAAAATCTAAAAACCACCGCAGTTGGCTTGGCTTTGTGTATATAGTATACAAAATTTGATAGTTAAAAAAAAAATATCATAAACTTGTTGCTGCTAATATTAATTCTAAGGATTGCATAAATTCCCAAGTGACAAGTGGAAACCAAAGTGCAGACATTTGGAGATAATTTTTATTTTACGAGTAAACGAACGAACGTGGGAAATTATTATTAGCCAGTAAGTGTTCACCTAGCTATATGGAAGCTTTATCTACATCTGTCATGGGGCCTGGACAAACTGGACAGATATGGCTTTGGGGCTTAAATTTAGCAAGTGAATTGGGTGAATTAAAGGCTAAGAAAACATTTTTTTTTTTGAATTTTTTATATTTTATTTCGTTTAATGATTTGTCATATAAAATGAATGATTGCAATTAAAATTAGCTCAGCGATTATAAAAGTTGATATATATTATCAGATTTGTACTGTGAATAAGCTGTATATTGTAAGCTGTTTTTTTTTGTTAATTTCTTAAATTTTCATTTAAAAAAAAAAAGTTCTCCAATTTTCAGATTAGGATCGAACGCAAGTCAACCAATCAACCCAGTACGTCAAGCTTAAATCTGGAGTCTTAGAAAGGTGTCTAAGGCTCGGTTAAGTTGTGAAGCCATGTTAACCAATAAATGTACGTATTAATAAAGGCAAATGAGGGCATTTCAAATGAAAGCTTAAGTCAAGTTTAAATGGAACATAACGTTACCTTTTTGAGGGCAAACAAAAATAAATACGGCTTAAAAAAATAAGACTTTATAATAAAGAAAAAAACTGATTCAACTTTAGTGTTTTATTGAGAATTGTTAACACTTATAATATAGTAATTGCAAATGGATGTCATTATAATACATTTTAAGTAAGAAGATGAATAGAGATTTGTAAATAACTAAAAATTCGTGTATTTTGATTGAAGAAGGGATTTTTGTACTACAAAATGAGCTGTGGCGGGACTTCCTCGGTGAAGATTCAAATGGACATCCAATGGCGAGTAAAAGTATAGTTAAGTACCTTGGCATCTGGTTGGATCAGTACATGTATTTCGACATACATATAGGTGCTGCTCTGGCCAGGGCTAGGGGAGCCTTTACCCTGACAAATCGACTGTTTTATAGCAGCCGTATTGACAGCAGGGTAAAGGTGATTTGCTACACGGCCCTCATCAGGCCGATGAATGCCTATGGATGCCCGGTGTGGTTCAACGTTGCCCCATCTCAAATGGAATTCGGATGTGTGAGAGGCAATGTCTTAGACGTTGCCTTGGATTACACAGAACACCAGAGTCGGAGTACGCACGATATTATTCCAACCAGGTTCTATACAACGGAGCCAACATAAACAGAATAGATAATTTTTTGTTTAAGCTGATTCGGGGTTACATTGCAAGAGCGATGTCCTCAGCCAACAGCTTAATTTTTGGGGCTTATTACCCCAATATTACCCCAGGATCTACCACGTCAGCCGAAAAACTGTAGTTAGGAGACTCCTGTATGGTCGAGACGTCATCGCTCAAGGTGGAGAGGAGCGCCTTCGGTTTAGTAGGACTTTGTCCGATCGGGACCGAAGGGATAGGGCGAAACAGGAGAACCAGTTCTGGTTGCTTTCTGACCAACATATAAATGATATATAAAGTCGAATAAGGTTTTGTCTTGGCTTACTGACTTACATAGATTTAAGGTAATTAGTAAGAAGAACAGTCAGGGTGACAATAAAAAAAATTTTAAAATATGTCTGTGTGCAGATCTATGTAGTAGTACATGCGTATATATATATTTTTATGTATATGTATGGGCATATGGCTGTATGTGTGTCTGTATGCGTATACAAAACAAAACAAAACAAACAAAAATAAATAAAACAACAAAAATGCTGCTGCGACTGTTTTTTTCAATTTTTTTTTTTCAATTTTTTTTCAATTTATTTATTTCATTGGCTAATACAGTAAGACTTAGTCTTTTATAGTATTTTACAAAGGAGGTTAAATTATATTTAAGGCTTAAAAATTAAAATTAAAAATACAATACACTTTCCAACTAAATTTATAATTTATAAATATAATAGCTATCCACATTTTTTCATTTTCCATTCTTTCCTTCTACTTATATTTAGTTTGAGTTAAAAAGTGAAAAAACTTCTACAAAAGATAATAGTTAAAATAATAATAAAATTCAAAATGATTAAGAAGATCAAAATAGTACGAATCTCAAGATATAGAAAAATCTTAATATACAGAAAAAAGGTAAGAAAAAATAATAGCATTGAAAATAAATATTTGATCAAAAAATAATTTAAGAAGTTTAAAAAGTGGCATCCCTTAGTAGTAGTCGTTTTATGGTATGGCATCACTTGTATTATTAGTTGATCTGTTATCATCTTCATATTGGTGTATCATATTCTGCGTTGATTGTAAATCAGGAGCGATAAGCTTATTTAGATGTGTAACGACAAACTGATCAAGTTCATGAAGGCTTTTAAAGCAGATAGGTGATTCATTTTTGTTTGTTGTAATATGTACAAGTCCTCGAGCCGTGAACGCAGAGCTAATCAAATGTTTTTTTCTAAGCTGAATAGCATTACGAAGAATCTCTCTATTTTCAGATGTTAAGCTCTCATGAATATATATTGGATTTTTGGTGCGAAAACTAATGGGATCCACGTCGGATGAACATAATTGTCGTGAGTTTGATTTGCGAAAAGCAGAAAGCGCTTTAATTGTGTTTCTTTTGTCAACGGCAGAAAAAAATTTTATAATGATAGGTGCATTTGAGTGTGGCTTAGATCTAAATATACTTGATATTGACGGTGGCTGGTAGTTTATGGAATGACACAATAAATTGAAAGTATTTCTTAAATGCTCATTCACGATGTACGGTAAACCAATAAGAATAGCATCAGCAGCTAAGTTATTTATGCTTAGTGTTTGGAATTTTAGTTTTAGGGTTTCAAGTTCTGAGTGCATATTTTGTGTTTCATTGTTTACTTCTGCAGTATGTGAGCAGTGGTTCATTTTCATATTGGTTAATGTTTTGTGTATGTCTGTACGAAATTTGTTTATTTCCTCATATTTTTGCTCAATTTGAGTGACCCTATCTTTTATGTCATTAAACTCACGAGTAATAACCTCTAATTTGTCAAACATTTTTTTTTCAATATTTTCAATTCTATTGGTTAAATTTTCTTCGAGGGTGTATAACCTTCCCAAAATGGACTCACCTTGAGTGCTTAATTTTTCTAGAAGCTTTGTGTTGGTTGTGGGTGAGTTTGTAGACACCACAGTAGCAGCGGAGGCAGCAACAATAACAGGGACATCATTAACAGGAACAGAAGCGGAGGCAGAGGAGTTTTTGAGCAATTTGGAAGTAGGTTTCTCATTTAGTTTGCTGAGTTTTGAATGAAACGGCGAGCTTGATGAGGTGTGAGAAGAAGTAGGGGTACTCATGTTAGATTTAACTAAATTTTTTGCCCGAGTTCTTTCTGAGAGAGGCATTTAAAATACGGGATCGTGTTATTATTATTCAGCCACACGAGAGAGAAAATAAAAACCGAACAAAGAAACCGACACAAATTATAATACACAATAAATGTATAAGGTATAAGGTTTTCTTATTTGAGTATTTAGGGTTTGTATTGTTTTCCGAAGAGAAACAAAGTCTACTTAATTAAAGTTTAAAGTTTATTAAATTAAAGCACCAAAATTATAATTATTCAGATATTTTACACGGTAGGGGTTAAATCAATCTTAGACAGCAATAAATTACACGTCCGTACGCAAGCACATTCGAGTTCGAATGTTCTAGTTTTTAAGTAGATTTAAGTAGTTCTAGGTATTTTTAGGTATCTTAAGTAGTTTAATTTAATTTAAATTAGTATAAGTTAGTTATATTTAGTTTTAATTATTTTTAGTCTAGCTTAAGGAAGTTTCTAAGTAAAAATAAAAAAAAAATGATATGATACCAAGTTTTTTCAAAAAGTGTTCTAGGTGATATAAAAAGTAAAATATTTAGAATTAAATTAAATAGTTTTTTTAGGTCGAAAGACATTGGCGCAAAATTTTAAACGATTTAGTAAAATGTTAAAGCCACTTTTAGCAATTTAATAAGCTAAAAAGATGATTGAACTAATTTTAAACAACTTTAACATTTTACTAAAGTTAAAATCACGGAATGGCTACTTTAACTTTTAGTAATTTGCTAAATCCATTATGGAATCTGATAGTATATCAGCCTTGTAGGGTGCCCAGGTTGCAGTCCTGCTGGTGCACAATTTATTTTTGACTTTCGATTGCCGTAGTCTATCAAGCCCTGACTTATCAGACACTACAGTTTAGACTAGGACGTATCAACAGGTACTAAGCAAATGGTGGAACTTGATGCAGCAGGCTGACGCTTTGGTAGATCTTCAGGTACAAGGCCCCTGGTGGCACTCGTAATAGCAGGTACCGAAGTCCCTGGTGGCAATTACCTAACTTTGCAACGAAACCTCTTACCACTGGTGGTGGGAAGCTTCGAGCAATAATGCTATTATATGATGACCAGATAGACTTAACACGTCTATGGTCAGATTAATACAATCAGAATTGATATCACCAAAAGACTTTAAGTCCGGTCGAATGTGCCATGATTTTCGTTCGCCATTGCAGGTCCTCATGTAATGTTTGTTGGAAGAAACAAGTGTGAACTCTAAGATGATCAACGGAAATCTTAACCTCGGTTGATTTTTTTTTCAGTGAATCATATGTAGCTATATATAATGACGGTGAATCGTACCGAACTAGACTTTAATTCCAGTTGGATATTGCCATTCGGTAATGGGTATAGTCTGTGACGGTTATTTAAATTAATTTATTTTTTCCTTTTAAAAACAAAATGCACGACTGCATCGAACGTACTTGCTCTTATGTTAAATCACATTGTATGCAAAAGATTCTGTACTTAATTTTCTATTTAATTTTAAAATTGGGATGTAATTTTTATATATTTAAGTACAAACTTAAAAACAAAATTTCAAAAAAATTGTCCACCCGTTTTCAAAATACACTATGCGTCCAGTATTACGAATGCCGATATAACGAATTTCCCGTATAAGATATCACAACTTGAAGTCCATTGATATCTCTAAATAACGAATAATTAAAAATTTGATTACTCTATATAACGAATGCTGTTCAATTTCAAAGAAAAAAAAAACAAAATATGAGAATCGCTTTCATATAGAATTCAGTAGTATATTACTGAGTTTGAAGTTGTTTGCACAACAAAACGGTTCATGTGCCGTTGTTTTTTTTTTCGCTTACAAGTCTTTGGAATTTTTTCGCATTTGTTGCAAGATTGCTATAAAATATTGAATCTACGGCAGTTGCAGGAAGAAGCTGTCCACAAGTGGTATGAAGTAACCAAGACCTTCAGACCAACTCAAATAAATTGCTTTTTTTTCAAAATTGATTCCATTTGTGAAATTGTAAGAAGTTGATACAATAAAAACTTAATTACAAAATATGTAAAAAAAAAAAAAATTGGCCAAAATGTAGACTCTCCAAAAGAATTCCACACACTAATTTTTATCAAAATCGCTGAAACGTTTTCGAGATAATTAAGATGGTAGAGAAATTTATATGGCAAGTACTGTTGTTTTTGGGTCTAAAGCAACGATCCTAAAACCTATTTTAGACAATCGAAAAGAATTGGTTCAACCGTTTAGGATGTAGATCGTTCTACAGACAGACAGACAGGCCGAGTTGCGGGGCCCACTTTTTTGGTATTCTCTATCTTGGTAATGTCAAGTTTGATTAAAAACTCGAGTACGATTTTTTTCCAAATGCAAAGTTTGCCCTATAATATACCTACATATATCGCAAGAAAAATATGTAGCATATATTGGATTTGGTAGACTAGTCCTGAACTTATACACTGAGAAACTGTTGGTGTTCAAACCGCCAAAGTGAACGAGACCACACTATGTGTGACTAAAATCTACAATGGCTTGCACACCACCAAAAAAACTGAGTTTAGTAGTTAGAGCATGACAGAATACTAACATAGTTAAAAGGTCAAAAGAAGATGACTATATAGCTGTGTTTGGATCGACGAGTGACAAGATCGCCTCCAAGCGGTAAAAAAAACATCAAGACTTTTAAACTTTAGCAGGCATCCAAGGAAAGGTTTTTTTTACTACTAAAAAAGAAATGTAATTCGGCCAACGTTTGGCTAAAGACATTCACAAAAATAGTTGGTCCGAATATTTTTCAAAATATAAGCCTTAGATAGTGTCCTTAAGGTATATAAGCTACTCAGTTAAGGGCTTCCCTTTGTCAGTTTTGGAACAGAAAATTGCTTGTGATGATTTTGCGTCACAAACATATAAATGTACAAAAAAAAATGCATCTTTGTAAATGAAATTGAAAATTAAAGGTGTACCCTAAACGATTCCAGTAAAAGAAATATTTAACCAGTTTTCAGACCAGGCGGCTTCGGATGGAGGAAAAACAAAAATCCCCAACTCAACTTGAACTTATTTGTACTGTTAGCCTAGGTATATGCTTGTAACTATTGTTGCAAACAAAAGTTACATTGCGAATGCATAGTCAGAACTAGTATTTTAATTTTAATTACACCACAAAAAAGGTACATATACAAAAAAAAGAACTTAACTTCAATTGACGTACTAATCTTCGTGAAAATATCTCTCCTACTTATTTTGTGCCTAGACAACTTAAACTGTGAGCAAAAACTATCCGACATAACATTGGAATTAAACACGACAGCCGTTTTCACCATGTCCAGTATGATTTAACAAACCATTGCAATTGAAATAAAAATGTTGTCAATTAAAACACACGACTAAATAGCAAGCCAAACAAAATAAGCCCAACGCCCGCCTTATTTGCACCGAGCCAAGATCTAGACCTTACTCAGTCGGTACACTATAAAAACTGTCCAAGAATTATAATGGTGCTAAGAGCAGTTAAGAAAAAAAAACACCACCAAACCTCTTATTGCTATCAAAACGGAAGACAACAACCGGCCAGCCAACAAGATGGTTAACTCCCTTTTCACCGCTAATCACCTAATAAAGTGCACAACAACACCAAAACCGACTCCGCATCGCCACCACCGCACCGCTGCGCCACGCCAGTCCAATTGTCACGTTTATATGCCTTTTTCGGTGACAACAATAGCTACTACATCTGATCTAAAACACGGTTTATCATTGGCCCAATTAATACCTACTTACCGGAATCCAAACATCGCTACTACCATCATCATTAGATATATACTGGGGCATTAATTAACCACTTGCAATCAAAGCGACTTTAAATCGCTAATTACTACCATAAATAGATTTATTGAGGCAGGACTGCATTCATCTGACGGCTTCTTTGGCATATGGGTATTTCGCTGCTATGAAACACTAACATGGAATGTTAGGGTGCGTTTAATTGCATTCTAACCATTCCTCGGCAAATAATAATTAACTTTGTGTTGATGATGATTAATGCGTTAATTATATGGTCGTTTTGGTCAATGCATGTAATGCATCTAACTGTATCTGTTCAAGAGCCTTATTATGCTACAACATTTTTTTTTAAATATAAAAGAGGATTTTTACATGGGTATTGCATTGTGAAAACCATAAAGGGTGTTTGTTTTGTTAACCGTTAATATGACATAACTTAAATTAGTGCGAAAGAAATTCTTTCCATGAAATTCATGTTCAGAAACTTGAATCTATGTATATTCATATTTCAGAATAATTCAATCATAGTCGCGATACATCAATGTATCGCGACTTTATGTATATTATCAATAAGCCAGTTTATATGTTTTGAAGATGGTTGAGTGTTTGGATTGTTGAATTAAATTTATAGTACAGAACGGGTTGTGATACGTATGTATACCTACTGCTAATTAAAAATTTCAAGCAATACAGTTTTTTTCTGAAGCATTGCAAAAAATTTTAAAATATTGACAAGGACTGCACTAAAAAATCAAGCTACTATTAAATATGGTCTAGTTGAGTGTTTATAAATGGTGCTTATAGCAGAAGACTGCATGCAGCTTCAATTCTTCACATTCTATTTTATAATAATTATTTTTTATATATACTCCCTAGCAAGGTACAATCACTTTTGTCATATTAAAAATGATGGGGATCGGGCAAAAAATTTAGAATTCATTTAGGGTTTCGCGAACCTCCATAGTTTGTATATAATAGTCTAATCCAGTAAATTTAGAGATAAAACGGTTTAAGTCTCAGAACCCTGTTATAGAGTACCTACATATATATACACTACATAATATGAATATTTGTTATTTTAACCTAAGAATATACATATGTAGTTGTTATCACAAAAAAATGGACGACTCGATCGCACGAACTTGTTCTTGTAGCGAACAACTTTAATATAGCTAAGAATTGAGGTTATAGTTAGTTAGGTTTTAGGTATCATTACGAAAGTTTTAAAGAAATAAAAGTTTAGCATGGTTCTTAGTTTAATTAACTGTCGAATTGATCATTCCAGGAATAGTTATGTATATATCTTTTTATTTATATTTGAAGCTATCTCTACTAATATATAAATGTGTAATTCTGTTTCGATTTCAGTTTATCTGTATATGACAGATAAACTGACGACTTACCATTTTACACGCCATAAAAATGATTGTATCTTCTTCTGTTGTCCTTTGGGCAACTTAAACGCTATTAAATTTAATATACAAGTTATGTTTTATATGCTTAATAAACAAATATTTGCCCTTACCTCTTAAATTTATCCTGATTTTGAAATAGAATTTCCAAATTTATATTTTGTTCTGTTTACGTTTTACTGTTTCCATGGATTTTATATCCAGATTGGGTTTTGTTTTGTTTACTTCCGCTGTTCTTATGGATTTTATTTCCAAACTAGCCCGGTGTTGCACGGGCACCCAAAGCAAAAGTCTTTTAATGCAATATCTTCCAAATGAAATAAAAAATTAAGAAACAAAATCTGTAAGGAAGAGGATTAATCATTTATTTTGTCGTTTATTTAACCAGAATTAGTTTTCTTATGAAATTTAACAAAGAAGATTTATTATTTGTAGTTTTGTTTACAAACAAACTATGCTTCATTTTGAGACCCTTCGCTTTCGTTATTTTTACATGCGATTATAGTTAGTACAATATAAGGCAAGTTATGCATTCTTTGGAAAAAAAATTGAGATGAGAATCAAACATGGCATTACGATGCTAGCGAAGACGAAAAAGGCAAATGCGGCTTGAAAAAAAATTATGCAGTGTCGGAGAGTGTCGCATTAGTGCGGTCTTACTTTAAACCTTTAAAGACCCGACATTTTGAGTTCCACGCTAACAGGGCCCCAGCATAAAAAATTCCGAAGATTTCGATGAAAGAAATTCGACATTAGACGTGTTCCTTTTCTGTAATTTAATTCTGTAATTATGCGGGGCTTATACACATACATGAATTGAACGTCGCCAGTACTATTTTCATGAAAGCAAAAAGGTTGCTAAGGTTTCGCACTGAACTATCAATTTTTCAAGTTTGCAAGGAAAATTTATTTAAGTGTGTAAACACATACAATCGCGAAATCCTGTATTTTCACGGTTACAGGCGGCGGTGAATTTATGCAATATTCCTTGCATGGCAGCGTAAGGTCGCGTGTGTTTGGCACCATGTTAGAAATGAATAATTTGTTGAGAATATTGAAATTACCTTATTAACCGAGCTTACATCTGCAAGGATTCCCCAGCGCCATTGGCTACTTTTGCGAATATTAAAACTAACTTGTAAATGTAAGCTCATGTTTTCTCGTAAGTTTATATGCATGAAAGTAAAACAAAATTTGGTGGGTCCCAACTTTTCATGTGCCAGATATAAGAGTTGATAGGATTTTACACTTAGCTGCCATCTTTTTCATTGGCACATGTTAAGTTTACAAAGAAAGTCAAGTTTGATGTGTACACTTTCAGAGCCCCGAAATTTCACAAGTACTCTGTTTTTGCGCTTAGCCCATTTCACCCTACAAACAGCTAAGTTTTGCAAGAAAATATTTAACCCTTAAGCCACTTGCAAGCAACATTTCAAATCCAAAAGAATTTTTTAAATTGTAGGTGTGGTTTCCTAGTTTAGCCTTAAAAAACAAACTGATAAAGATGAATTTCACTTTATGAGAATAAAATTATTAAAATCTGAGGAGCGGTTTCTAGGAATAAAGCATATTGTGTATACTTATAATTTGAAACAAAAAATAATGAGCTATTTTGAAAATATTAAATTATTAAAAAAAAGTTTTAAAATATTCTTTTAAAAATACAAACAAATATCTATTAGGTAATTAAAAATATTGGTATGCATCACAAGTTTACGTACCTAAACCTATGTAATATGTGTAAAATTTCGAAAGAACGAAAGAATCACCTAAGTCGTTTTCCAGATAGTAGAAAGCAAAAAAATAGGTCCTATGGAAGGTGGCGTTCTAAGCTTTTATTGGTAATTTATTTTCCATATAATAGTTCAGACAGAAAAAATACTCTGATTTTTTAAAATCAAAATCGTTAGAACCATTTTCGAGAAAAATGAGCTTTAACATAATGGCAGTTTCACAAAAAAAAAAACTCTATACCAAGTTTGAAGGAATTCGGCCCAACCATTTGGATTGTAAGTGGCTATACTAACATACAGACGAACAGAATTTTTAGATCCTGTTTTTTTGTCTTCGCTATCATCGTAATGCCATGTTATCAAACAATTTTTTTTTTTGAAGAGTGCATAACTTGTATCGCAAGTAAAAAAACAACCTCCGGAAAGCGAAGAGTCCGAAAATGAAGAATAGTTCGTTTGTTAAAAAAATAACAAAACTAATCCTGCACCCATTTTCTGTAACTCAGGCGATAACTTTTCCTCACCTACAGGGGGTATTATTTTATGATGAGTTTGAATGCCCAACAATGCTTTAAAAAGCAAGTATAAAATCATACAAAAACCAGGTATTATTTTATGTTATTATTTCCAATGGAAGACAATAAAATGAAGTGTCATTTTGACATCTTAAAACCAAAAAGTTTCTCGACTATTACTATCGATTCGAAAGTTATTGAACATGGGTATTGAAATACAAAATAAATGAAAAATCCTTTTTCTTAAAAATTTTTTTTTTTTAATTTTTCATTTCATTTAGAAGATATTGAATGAAAATCAGGGGACTTTCTACTAGTAGATTATAAAAACAAAATAATATATTTATTGGTTTTAGTTTGAAAAAAGATGGTATTTGAATTCTTACACAAATATGTATGCAAAAAAATTAAAAAACGTTGGAGCGGTTTTTAAAATAAAAATATTCTCTTTTGTCTTAAATTTTGAAAACATTTCTAGAAAAAAAAATTGGATATCCAATTTAAAGAAATTATTAATACGCGTGTAAAATTTTAATTTCAAAAACACTCACCCAACAAACAGAATTGTAAGACCCACATTTTTTCGTATTCTCTATCATAGTAAACAATTTAATCAAAATCTCGGGTTATATATTTTTTCGATTCAAAAACTTGCCATATATCCTCATACAATATCGATACAAAATGGGATACTAGATTTCAACAATTACGTCTCTCTATCTGCCTGTGGATGGATCTGTCCACTGAAGTAATTTTCTTCAAAGTTGGAATTTAAGCGCATAGATTCTTAATGAATTTTTTAGCCCCAAAAATAACGGTACTTGCCATCATTTTTTCTTAATCAAAGAAGGTATATATTGGTTATTTTAAAAACGGTTAACCGTTAACGGATTACTTAATTTGTTATATACAAGAATTCTATAATTTCTAAAAAAAAAATGTTGGTATGGCAATTGTACATATTAAGTAATATAAATTTATAAAACAAAATTTCAAAAAAAGTGGTCAATCCGTTTTCAAAATATTGAATATTCAAAAATGATTTTTTAACAATCCAAATAAATATATTTTCGCCTATTATATTTTATTTAGAATTTAAAGCACATCCTGTATAAGAATATTGTGATCAAAATCAATTGAGCCGTTAATGAGAGTGTCGCAAATAATTAAAAAACAAAAATGTATTGCAGGTACCTTTTAAAACATTTTATGTTAGCATTTTTTAGATCAAAATGACTACACCTAAAATAGTGCAATGATTTTTTTTATTAAAATCATTACAGCTGTTCTTAGGGCTAAAAACAAATATTTAGAAAAAAAAACCCTGGAAAACTCCAAGAAATCGCTTTAGAAGTTTAGACTGCAGATCGACACAAAGAGATGGAAGACACGCTTTGTTCGTGTTCTCTTTCATCGTATTATAAAATGTAAAAATTATTGGATTTAAGAAATATTTCTATCAACGGAGGGCCCTAAATCTGTACGGCTGTACAGTACCTTTCTAAATAAAAATGTTAAGAATGACTGTCGGTTTGTATATTGCTCAAATGTTCATTACATTCTGAACCGATATGGATAAATCTAATTATGTGTTTCAATTTGAAACTTTCAACGGTTATAATTTATCTTAAAGTATGATATGCCATATATTTTAAGGAAGGAGCACACAGATTCTTCTCGTATAAATTAACGCTAATATTAATACTCACATTCTTTAAGCAAAGTAAAGATGGATTTATTGGAATCAGAAATAATTTGTTCAATAAAATTAGGCTATAATTCATAGGATTTTTTGTTCTGGAAAATATTATTCCCACTAAGGAACGTCAATGAAATCTTCTGATAGGGTTCTAATATTTTGAAAATCTGTTAAAGTATCTTGTATATAATATATAATAAGATATAGTTATTCCTTAACTTTTCAATGCTTTATTTAAAACATTTTAAATCCCTGTATATTTATTTATTCATGTTCCTTTCCTAAATCAATATTTACTCTTGTAATTGTAAATTGTATTTAACAATTAGACTGTGTTTTATTGACGAACATAATCCACTGGGGCGCTTAAAAGTTTCCCTCAGCGAGTTGTGTTTTTTTTTTTTAATTAAGGAAATGACTACAGTTATGTACATTTAGTTCAGTTTTGTAGCCCTGCCTGCGGTGTAAATAAAATATAACTTCAAGTTTATTTTTGAATTACCGCAGGGAAGCCATTTAGGTCATATAAAATTTTTATTATTTAGAAATAAATTATCGTTTTTTCTGAGGTATGTTACGGAAGTCATTTATGCAAATGGTGTAACAATCTACGAAACTATGTGACTGTTGTGTTCGTATTTGCTTTTTAAATCAACGAACAAATTGTCCGAAACTTCTGACCTGAAGATATCAACTTTTTCGTAACCAGCATTTTTCTATGAAAATATCCTACAACAAGAACTCCTTGCGTGAGTCAACTATTGTTTCTTTTCGATCTCATAAATTTATTTAAAAAATACTTTTATTCAATAGATAAAGTTTCCTTGAAGGTTTTCGTCACTCTTTAAAAATAAACACCCTGTAATTTGGGTTGACACAAACAAAATCAAACTTCCGTTCACCCATATAGGTATGTGCCAATTATTATTATTCGCGAGCGCGCGCCTCCTTTCGAGCGCATCCTGTGCGCCCATTAACAGCGTCATAATAACATTCTTGAAAACAAGCAATAAATAACCTGGATGCCGTTCAGCCATTGTTCTTCAAAAAATTTCCACCTCAATTATCTATTGTTCGCCAGATAGTACAATGATGACATTGTCGCCAGCTTCATGACTTTCAATCTTAATCGGCAGGCTCGATTCCCGTGGTGTTTGGCGCTGGGCCTGGGACTGAGGTTGAGTCTGGTATATACTAAGGCAGCGAGAGGATCTTAAATGTACATCGAACACCACTGTTCAAACAACCGAATAGAGCCCGTTAATATTAAGTATGGCATAACTGTCGAGTGAGACACCAAAGAATCGGCAATATTGTCCCTGCGTCCGGCGCGTCGCCATCGTCCATCCCTCCGTCGGCGGCATCGGTGCCTTGTGCCATTCTAGTGGTGGTATGGCCCTTGTTGAAAGTATCTTCCAGTTACCATTTCCATTCGCTCGCTCTGCATCATCAGCAAGGATTGCAACGTGATTGTGTATGAACATGGACTACAGATAGCTATAACAATAAAGTAATGCTAAATAGGACATAAATTCTATAGAGTGCCAAATATAATGACAGGTAACGTGTAAACTTGCACGTATGGTTCGTTTGTTGTTTTTGGTTCAAGCATATTTTTCGCGCTGCTGATCATTTTACCAGCATAGCATAGAGCTCGCAGAGCTCTCAAAAGATCTCATTCATTCAATCATCAGAAAGATATTGTATATCCCCCCAGTTTCAGGTATCAGACATCAGGCCTCAAGTCCGTTTCAAGCAGTTACCATTTGTATATATTATATCAGTATGAATTTTGATTTTTTTTGTTTGCATTTTTTTTTTTTTTGTAACTTCTTGTGCAAGCCGTTTGTTAGAAGTTAAGTATCTATTATGACTGGATGTTTGCCGATTAATGCCAACTTTTATAGAATATGTGGCAATAGAGTCTTGCATGCTCGTGCTACATGCTCAATTATGGATATAAATTTATGTATTTATTTTCATCAGATATTCTAATTATGATATTTCTCTCGAAAGTCGAAACGCACTTTAACTGATCACTTCATTTTGAATTGCGTTTGCACAATAGTCATGTAGTTCTCCTTTTAGATGTCTGTTGAAATGGAAATCTATTGGTTAATCTATGTCAGTGATTTAGTGGTTAGATTTTATATGATGATTCTGATTAAAAATTTTTAAATGAAATAAGCATCGTAAGTAATATTTAATAAAGGCTTGTGAAAGGTTTTCAAATTCGTCAGAAGCAGAAAAAATGCAGCAGAAATCGGGACAACCTGTTTAAAAAGTAATCACAAAATGACTTTATTTTCTTGTTCATCAACTTTGAATGTGATTTCTATTTTTTTGCTCCAATTTTTCGTTAATTATTTCTGATGTTTTCTGAAATCAAACTATTTTTCCTCAAGGTATTTAATTTCCTCCATTCGACTCCGATGTTCTTAGATTTTCTCTTTCAGCTCAAGTTTTTCGGTATGATTCAGGATATGTTACGTTTGCTTGTAACTGAATCTAAAGTCTTACTCTTTCGCTTCAAACCCCTTATTAAAAAATGCACGACTGAATCGAACGTACTTGCTCCGATGTTCGACAACATATCGTAAGCACAGGATTCTGGTAGAATTAAAGTCTTTTTTTTACTTAATTTTGTATATACAAAGTATATATAAATCTATAGCCAGAGCTGGAGCTTAATCCAGGGCTAAATTTATAGCTATACAGCTATAAATAGATCGAAAAAAATGGGTAGGGCAAGTACCCTTATTTTCGGGGCTAGAAAACGATTCGAAAATCTATTTGACACAATCGCTTAAAGGCTTCAGCCGTTTAGGTTGTACAACGATCGACAGAAAGACGGAATTGCGGGATCCACTATTTTGGTGATCCCCTTCATCGTAATGTCAAGTTCTTTTAAGATCTCGAGTTCGATTTTTTTCCAAATGCAAAACTCGCCATATAGTACCTTCC
The DNA here is from genome assembly GCA_910595825.1 of Philhelius pedissequus. NCBI lineage: Eukaryota > Metazoa > Arthropoda > Insecta > Diptera > Syrphidae > Philhelius > Philhelius pedissequus. The sequence goes on from OU343163.1 coordinate 36,521,123, forward strand.
TATACCGCAAGTAAAAACGAATTGAATAAGTCGTGTGTAAAATTTGTATGAAGAACTTCACCACACTGTTTTATTCTAGCAAACAAAAATTATTATTACCAGTCCTATTGATTATTGCGACCCATGTCCATATGATGAAACTACTTCACGAAAAACGAAAAAGCTGAGCTCAGAACTAAGTTTCTTTTTTTATTTTTGAGCAAACATAATCCCTACTAATTCCACCATTAATATTAATACATTGGCAATTACATACTAGAAATGGTTAACTATATAAAAGGTGTTTGAATCGCTTCGGGGTAATCTTCAAGAGCCTGCAACTCAGGTGCCCTTCACCTCAATAAAGATAATTCTTATTAATTAAAACTAACATTTGATTATTTAGATATGACAACTTCCTATAAAAACACACACATCACCACGAAATGGAGCAGAATGATCTGTTCGCTTGTCAACATATTACAAAACTGATTAAAATTTATGACCCATCACTAGAAATGTCCTTCCACACAGAAGTTTATCTGCTCTCATGTATATAGATAATTGTACATACGTGAAATCAATTCTGGCGCCTGTATATACACTTACAAACATACCTATTGAGCGAACTCGAACTGGCCACAACAGCGGCCAAACCTAGAAATCAAACAAAACCGGCAAGATCATTAATTCATCTTCTTACATGTCAGTATAGCATTCGATGCTTTCAATCCTTCTGTGCTGCGCCACAGTGCGGCAATATAGTAATACTATTCCCTACACTAACTGGACACTCTATCTATAGTCTATGCGGCAAATATCTGAAAATGTCTTTGATTTCAAAATTGAAAGGAAGAAATCAAAAAATCTAAGCGATATATAAGACACGTAATAGACAGACAAATGGGAGAATTAATTTGACATATTTTTGACGATTAATTAAATAATTAAATGAGCAACATAAATACATCAACATCCAGAAATTGACGCTAAGAAAAAGCAAGCCAGTACCCTAGATGGACATTTGAAATCAAAGTATGTGTGTTCATATGTAAGTTGACATTTGTAAGACATTGACTGCAAGTTATAGGGATATTTTTATCTTGTCTTGTGGTAAAAGGACTCTACAATTAATCACATCTGACAGACAGCCAATATAATACTTTCAAAATTAGAAAAAGTTCAAAAAGTTCTTTTAGCTTGGCATTTTCGATTCGACGAAAAACATTTTTGAATAACTTTGTAGATACTTTAAATAAATTGAACAGTAATGTTAATGATAATACAATTAAATATTATGTATTTTAACTTAATAATAGTATACTCTAATCCCCGAAAAAAAACATCTTTTCTAAAAAAAAATGTATCTGATGCAATGAAGCTGATTCAATCAGTAATCCGTACCTAATTTTAATTAGATATATTTTATTAAGCTTAGGTAATTTTTGTTTTTGATTACATAATCCAAGCCCACCCATATTAACTTTAAGTGTGACTATAAAATTTATTGGTTAAACTTAATTTTAAATTAATATTAAGATATCATACAGTTGCCATAAAATCGTCATCGACAATAACAGTAGCTATAAACTAATAAATGAACATGCAAGTGAATAACGTAAGAGTTCACAATGCGAACTTTTATGGGATTTTATTTTATGACAACTGTAAAATTTTTACGAGTATATACATAAGTCGTCTTCGCCGATAAAAAGTCTTACTAAATTTATGAAAAAAATACTTATTATGTCCCAATAGAAAATACTGATATTTAAATTGACAATTTTAATGGCGATTTAATAATCATGTTTTTGGTATTTTGATTTTCAGATATCACTAACCGCTGAGTTTTTGGGCCAATAAACTTCATTTAATGAGGAATTTAATATATCGTAAAAATTAATACACACATAATCATCATTAAAATGAAATAAACTGGAAGGACAAACTAGCTTAAAAATACTTGTATTAATTATATTATATCTAGCCAAGGATCATGATTAAATTCTCTTCTTTCTTCCTTTTTAATTTATCTACAAATATTAATTTTTACTTATATTTACCGGAATTATAATATTGCAATAATTTATAAGATAGCTTATATTATTCAAATGTAATAAGAATTCTGTTAATAAATAATAATCTAATAAAAATTAAAAATGTTATGCACCAAAAATAAAGAAGTAACATTAATTTAATTAATTTGTATTATTATGTTTAGTAGAAAGATTAATGAGAATCAAATTTATTTTTATACTCATAGCTAATCATTTTATTGAGAAATGTTTTATTTTAATAATAATTATTATTTTAAGAAAATCTGTTTAGTAATGGCAAAATTAATTCAATGCAAAATGTTTAGTTATAAATTAGTTTCACAATATATTGTAAGGCCATAAACAATATTAATGTTAAGATAAAATAAAGAATTATAAATTTAAGTAATAATTTTAAATAATTTAAAACAAAAAATAAAGAAAAGCTAAATTTTAAGTTTTTTTTCTTCACTCTGATCAATTTTTGAATATTCACGATTACTTGATGAATATGTTCAATTCCAGATTATCGAATGATCGCACCTTAACGAAAAATATGTATGGATGTAAAGTCGATGGAGCAACAGTTACCCAGTAAAAATTCATTGATTTAAGATATGGGCCATTTGCTAGTGTTTACCCTGAACTAATTGAAAGTAGCAAAAATCAGCTGTGTGATAAGTAGCACTTTATTAATATAAAAATTTCGAACCATTCAGGAACATGGTAAAACACAAATGATTTTAATACCTGGTTTTCTTATTAAATCTGTAGTGTATATCAAACTTCTGCAAGTAAATCTTTATGTACATATGTAGTTACATAAGTCTAAGAGCCAGTTTTTTTCTTTTAGTTTATCGAGTTGATCTGGATCTAGGTTAGATTTTGTATGTGTTCTATAAAGAATTTAAAATGATTGCTTCAAAAAATTATAATTTAAGGCTTCTAAGGTAAAATTTCAAGCTGTTAACCAATAATTGAAGGTATCGTGAAACGTATAAAAATTGATCTTACCAAGTTGGTGTCCTCGTTCAACATTTGAATGATGTTTCACATGGAATTAAATTTCGAATTAACATATTATCTGGAGATAAGGACAACGCCCAGAAAATTATTTAAAAATCAAAGTAAATGGTAAATGGCTCACATCACGAAGCACATACTCGTAGAAAGAAGCTCATATATTTTTTCGTCTCTTTACTTAATTTTTATATACAAAATTTCTTTTAATTTTTTTTACTACAAAAAATGTCAAACAAAATATTTGTTTAGGAGTATTATTTAGAATTTGAAGGACCGCCAGTATACAATTTTTTTCCGTTCCGTTGTGCCGTTAATGACAAAGTCGAAAAATCAATATATTGTAGGTAAAATTAAAAACATTTTATGTTATTTTTCTCGGACCAAAATATAATGCAGATATTTTTTTTTATCAAAATCTTACAAAAAAATTGTATGAAAGTAACTTTTGGAACTAAAAAAAATGGTTTTTAAAAACAATCTAAGCAATCACCCAAGATATTTAAATACCAAGTTTGAAGGTACTATAGTGCAAGTTTTGCATTTGGATAAAAACAATCGAACTCGAGATTTAAATCAAGCTTTATAGTTATTACTATGATAAAGAAAACAAAACAGAAGGTCTGTCTGTTTACAGTCTAAGCCGCTGTATCGAACTTCTTCAAACTGGGTACTTAAGCGCCTTTAGTGATTGCATGTATTCTGTTTTAAAATCTCTTTTGTTTGCCTCAAAAATAAAGGTATCTGCCATACAATCTTAAGGAGCGGAAAATGGTAAATCTCTATTATCTCGAAAACGGCTCTAACGATTAAAAAAAAATGCGTGCACTATTTTATGTAGCTTACATTGAAGATTAACAAAATTTTGTACTTAAAATATTATTAAAGGTTATTGCCAACCCTTGCGTTAACACCTAAGCGGATTTCGATCAAAATTTTTATACAAAAGGACCTTCCAATTATAATAATACTGCATACCAAAATTATCGAAAAATAATAATTGTTTGGATTTTTGAAAAGAAAAATATCTATTTTTTTTTTTTGAAAATTCAATATTTCGAAAACGTAAAACGGGTGGTTTATTTTTTTTTTTGAAATTATGTTTTTAAATTTATATTTTTAAATACTTAAGATTGTTATACCAAATTTTATTTAGAAAAAATTAAAGAAATTTTGTATATAAAAACTTAAGTAAGAAACTAATTTAAAAATATATATAGCTGTTTCTAAAGGATTATTCATTTTGCGGTTTCAAAAGTATAGGGCTTGAATTCGACATCTGTCAAACTAAGTTGTTAAAAAAATTTTTTTTTCAGTTGAAAGTCTGTCATTTAAGAAAATGGATCGCTTAACTATCGCACAACGCATACAAATTGTTAAAACCTACTACAAAAATGGTGATTCTCCCACAGCCTCATATCGTGCTTTAAGAGGAGATTATGGTTTACATAATTGTCCAACTATGCAAGCAATTGATAAAATTGTGAAGAAATTTTAAGAGACTGGATTGGTTACAGATATTGTAAGGCCTAAAAATATCGCTGCTGTAAGTGAAAGTGTTGCCGAAGACCCGAATGTGTCGATTCCTCATCGGTCTCAGGAATTAGGACTGTCTTACATCACATAATATTTTGCATTTGGATCTATACCTACATCCATATAAGGTCCAGCTCACACAACAACTGAAGCCAGCTGACAACGTCATAGATACCTCGAAAGGGTGCTTGAACAGCAGGCGGTGGACGGCGATTTTTTGAACAAATTTTTCTTCAGAGCCGAAGCACATTTCTTACTCAATGGGTATGTTAATAAACAAATTTGGGGTTTTGAGAATCCTCAAGTAATTGAAGAGAGGCCATTACATCCACAAAAAGTCACTGTTTGGGGCGCTCTTTGCCCCGGAGGTGTGATTGGACCTTACTTCTTCGAAAACGACGATGGAACAAATGTCACCGTCAATTCGGAGCGTTATGGTCACTTTTTTTGTCTGCTATTGAAGAATACGACTTGAAGAATATGTGGTTTCAACAAGACGGTGCCACATGCCACACAACTCGAGCGAATATGGCTTTATTGCAAGAGACATTTCCTGGTCGCGTAATTTCGATACCAACTGGCCACAAAAATCATGCGATTTGACACCGCTAAACTTTTTTTGTGGGGCTATGCGAAAGACCGTGTTTATGCAGATAAACCTTTAACTCTTGAGCACTTGAAAACCAACATTCGTCAAGTTATGGCTGAGATACCGCCCAATATGTGTCAAAAAGTGGTCGAAAATTACCTCAAAAGAATCGATGCTTGCAACAATTCGCGTGGTGGTCATTTAAATGATGTAGTGTTTCACACATAATTTCAACGTTCAGATTTTATAATAAAAAAGAAATATCATGAATAAAAATATTTTATGTGTTTTATTTACGTTTACTTTTGAAACCGCAAAATGGATAACCCTTTATTTTGAATCTTGGGCATACGACGTGATCGCACATAAGAGAAAGTAGTGCGATCAAGTCGTGCATTTTATTTTTTATATTTTGCTAATTTTTTCGATATCCTTTTGAAAGAATTTCTTTTTTTCGGGAAATTCGTTTACGATTTGTAGTATTGGTGAAAATAATGTACACAATAAAAAGGAGAACAATTATTATGCGGGAAAGAAAGAGATTAAACGAGCACACGCAGGCCAAAAAAAGGGCAAGCACATTGCCATCAGCATAGTCATTATGTCTATGCTTTACAATTTCAAATTGAACGAAACGAACACAACACAAAAAGTTCCATGTTTTTTTTTTGCAGTATGAGTATGATAGTAGGAAAGTTATGAGCAATACAACAGCAATAGTAATTTTAGGAATTTTGCCTAATGACCTATTGAAGGTCATATTGCAGAAAGTAATAGAGGAGGCTGGTGTTAGTCAATCTGTTTCCCGCATAAAAGTGATTTTGTGATTTTATTGGATTTGTGTTTGGAGCGCCCAAGCAAGTACAAAAGAACACAAGCTTCTGGTAACTTTAAGGAAAACCCCCAAGAAATATCGGAATTCAATATAATTTAACAAACCGTTCGTACCGTCGTCGTCGTTCCTGTTGAGTTTAGGTCAATTGAACGTTTGAGTCATTAGCTCGAATTTCCGAGTAGATTATGGTTGTCATTGTCATCATTTTTATTTAGGTATTACGTCTAAAAAACACCCATTATATATTACGGCCGGGTTATGTATTTCTTCCGATTAATTATACCATTTATGAAAAATCATAACCAAACAATTATTTCAGGATTGCAGGATTGCAGATATCAAAAACCTCGTTTTCCACATTCAAACATGTTTGATTATTAAATGGCAAAAATTTACAAGTCGTATAAGAATATCTGGTTTTCCTTAAGAAATACTTTGTTTTTTTTTTTAATTTTACAAGCGAAGCAGATGATTTTTCCAAACACAGACCATAAGAAGATGTATTTCTCCTCGTCAACACAATAAAGAGCATGTTTCATTTGAAAACCTCCTCATTCATCAGACATGCATTCTTTAAATTGTAGTGTTAATCCGCTAGAAATCAAAGACTATGACATCGATTCAAAGTTTTTCTTCACTTCGAGGTGATTGTCATACAATACACCCCTGAGACTTGCGAGGACAGTAACCACGCTTCTGATGCATGTAGAGGGACAAAAAAAATGCTATAAATCACTCCTGCCGCACGCAATTATAAACCTATGTCGCCATTGAATTGCGTATATCTACTTCAGTATAGTATACCCAGTAGCAGTGGAACAATGCTTTAATAACTTCATTAGCTGCGCAGAGTTCCTCTATAGGTGCCCGTCAGGGAATTCACAGTGATCTAACCTTTGCGATGAAAACGAACAAAATAAATGACAACACGCACCAGATGCTCTGACGTACAACTTTAATTACACACGTCAGATCATAATGCTCGCTGCTGGACTCTGACGTCCAAATGAAAATATGCGTGCACTGCACATACTTGTATGTATGCGGTAACTGCCTGCCCACAAATAGCAATCAGCAGCAGAACTTTGAGCAGCTTCATTGGATTCAAAGTCTGACAATTAGCCATCCCAACATGGAAAAAGTGGAACCACTTGTGACAGTTCGCTGCTGAGTAGTAGCTATCATGTGTCTATCATGTTGGACGTCTAAAATGGCAGCAGAGGTAGTTGGCTTTCCAAGCAAGCTTTGGATCTAACTGACTGTCTGATGGTGCAACCTTACTTCAGCCCACTGGAAGATCCCTAATGACGGAAAATCATAACCCAAACGTGTTAATGTCCAAGCAAATGATTGAATTGACGTTAAGAACTAATTCCGCTTCGGAGTTAGTTCTTGCAGCAAGCACACCACACCACTTGACATTGCGCAAATCAACTTTTTTTCTCTAAGTGGGTAACTATATGGCCAAAGGAGTGGATCCATCCAGTCCAGTTGTGGAGTCTCTCTGGGCTTTGAACGAATGGAATATAATTGATGGTCGCTTCCACTTTACTCAACTGCCACCATACACACAACCTTGTGTTTGAGGTTTAAGTGCGATCTAGCAGATAAATGCGCAGATGGACGTAACAGACAGACAGCCAGAGTCAAAAAGTATTGATTTTATTATTGATGATATTGTGTGATTAAAAGTGTCAATTCCATTACGTATGCATGCTGTGTGATGATTTCTCATCAGCGTATGGTATAGGATAGGAGCATCTGCTGCATAATGTCAACGGAAAACTTTTCCACCTAGTCATCAGCATTCTCGTGAGAAACTGTCAATTAAATTGTTCACCTGATTTCTTTTATTCCATAATTTAGATCTTAGTTACCTTGTCCTTCGGTTCTTCCATTGGCGCTGGTGGTAAATGTGATGGTGGCATGATACATGAGTGCATCATGCATCTTGCATCATGCAGATGGTGATGAATAGCCGTATATACGAACGGAAGAAAATTGATTAATCACAAGGAGAAATGATGGTCAATTGATGTCCAAATTAAATGCACCGTCAAGATGCACCCTTTGAGGTCTAACAACTTCTAGTTGCAATTAATCTTATATATTAACTATATAATAGTTTATAGCAGGATTTGGCTCAGTCCCTATTATTTATTAGGAGTGGATCAATTAATTAGAGTATCCTTTTTTATGTACCACGCTTCTTAAATTTAAATTCTCTTTGAAAATGAAAAGAATTCAATGGCCTCAAGAACAATTATATGTGGAATGTGACATCGTTCATAATGTAATATACCATGGATTTCTAACCTTGAAATCCATCTCGATAAAAATGTTTTTTGCGGCTGTCTCGGCGACTATGTCAGACATTGAGAAATCAGGCTATACGCATACCTGGAGATAGTGTAGTTGTGTAATCATAAGAAAATTGTAAGAGTCCAACTAGGTCTAGACTTCTTTTGAGTATCAAAGTAACTACCATAATTAAAAACTACATTTAGATGTGTTTAGAAGACCTATGTTGATCAGAGTTTTCGTAAAGGATTCAATGCTTCAATGGATGACTTATGCTTGCTGTGAGTCAAACTTCAATATGTGCAGATTTGCGGAAGGATACCTCTGCAAAACTCATCACCAACATTTCCCATAAGATTTGTATGCCATGAATTCGACTATGATCTACATAGGTGTTCGAGATATTAAATCTAAAAATAAAAAAAAAACGGAATTAAATTTTTCTCCAAATCTCTTTACGTCAAACTTCGGAAAAATTAATATTGAATACTTCCTTTGTTCTTCGAAAAAATATTAATTAGCTGAAAAATTCAAATGAAGTTTTTAAGAATATTATCAAATTTAATTTTTTGGAGCCAACTCGACAGTTAAAATTCAAGGCATCGAAAATTTCCGGTTAAATTGGTAATAGTCTACTTGGAGGTTATCGCGAAAATGCTCGAAAATGTCTATTAAATTTTTTTGACGTCGTGCATAAATTCCAATCTTCTGGATTTTCCGAATGTTTGATAGGGATTTTTATACGCTATATTATCTTGGCCTTGGGGATCGTATTTCTGCATATTTCACTGCAGTGCCTTTATTATATATAGCCGGGCTGTAGTATTTCGGCGGTTCCAGGGGCCGAGCGAAGGACACAAATAAAACTGTTTTTTTTTTTTAAGAATTTAGAACTCCATTTAATCATTTTTTCTGAAATTTTGTTTTTAAGTTTATATTATTAAATATTTAAAAGGTTCATACCAATTTTTTTTAGAAAAAATTTAAAAATGTTTATATATAAAAAAAAAATAAGTGAAAAACGACTTTAAAAATCCATTAAGAATCTTTTGCATACAATGTGATCGAACATAGGAGCAAGTACGTGCGATCCAGTCGTGCATTGTATTTATTTTTGCTTCCAATTCCACAGGCAACTATGAAAGTCAATGTTCGTAAAAAAAACAGTCAAACTTCCTATTCATTCGGGGATAGTGATACCAATTTTCACGAACTCCAAATTTCGTCGGGAATATTTTTAGTACTACACCGAATGTTCGGGATTCGTAGTACAAATATATTACAACGGGGCCTGTGATAAGGCTGATTATTACTTTATCTAACACGCTACTTGATATATAAGGTGGGAGTGGAATAGAGTCTCGGCAACACAAGCTAAGGCACGAATAAAAGTGGGGTAGGTTTCGCGAGACAAAAAAAAATTTAAAGGCACCCAAGAAAAACAGCACCAAAATATAATCGAAACTCATATGAATGTACAACACCTTGTAAAATGTAGTACGTAGAAGACCTTTTTTCATACAATCGACACCTTCTCTTATTCTTTTCTGTGGTGAAAATTCAGTGTGAATTGTTAGAATGCAGAAAAAATGCATCCAACGTCATCGATATTAGCACCTATCCAGGTTATGAGTTCGGCTAAAAAAATTGTCTGATGATAATGATATACTCGTATAAGGCCATTAGTACAAAACTGCCAATTTAAAACAACTCATGTCAATTCTGGTTCCAGACTTATAAATTTGGTAGTTTTGGCAGAAAAGAGCGCTCATAATGAAGTAAAATATTTGCCTTTCCTGCAATTTCTGCCCACTAATATTCTGTAGGCTGCCATATGTGGGAAACAAATTTTAAAATGTTAGGTGCATTTATCAAAAAAGAAAAAAAAATTAAATGCACGACTGGATCACACGTACTTGCTCTGATGGTCAATCACATCGTAAGCACAAGATTCATCGTATAAACAGCTAAATATATTTTTTTAATTTTTCATTTTCCAAATTTCTTAATTTTTTTTTTTAATTTTGGTATAATAATTTTATGTACTTAACAATATAGGTAAATTTAATTTAAGATTCTAAATAAATCGACCAGCCATTTTTGAACTATCGAATTTTCAACAAAAATTTTTTTTTCAAAAATTAAAAAGAATATATTGTATTTGGAATACGAAGGACCTGATAAATAATCCTTTTTGATCGAAATCCGGTAAGCCATTTATGAGAAAGTAGTAAGTAGAGATTTGGACCAAATTGTAGACTATATACTTATAGGTACTAGTGCATCTACTTACTATATAGGGCAATTTTTGCATTTGGAAAAAAATCGAACCTGAGATTTTAATCAAACTTGACAGTACAATTATAGAGAACGAAAAGTGGGTCCCGAAATTGCGTCTGTCTGTCTTTACCACATTCTGCAACATAAACGGCTGGAATGATTTTCTTCAAACTTGGTAGGTACTTAAGCGTTGTATGTGATTATCTCAAATAGATTTTTGAAACGTTTTTTAGCCCCCAATACAACTTGGTCTACTATCTTAATTATCTAGAAAACGGCTCCAACAATTTTAATAGTCTACATTTTGGTCCCGACATTTTTTTTACATATTTTGTTATTAACGGTACCTGCCATACAACTATTTTTGTTGATTTTCGCCTTTCTCATAAACGGATGGATAGATTTCGATCAAAATGTTATGTAGGAGGGCCTTTGAAAATTGTACTACAACTGTTCCAAGCTTTATTAAATTTTATGTCTCTCTAATGAGAAAATTTCATCCGCACTCTTCAAAATTTGATATAAGCTGCCAAGTTCTGCCTAAAAATAGTCTGGATCAGACTTAATATTTACATATTAATGTAGCAGTATGGGAAATTTTTTTTTGGGATTTTTGAAATTGTTTGAAAATTCAATATGTATTTCAAAAACGGGTGGATGATGGTTTTTTTGAAATTTTATTTTTAAATGTATATTATTAAATATTTAAAATTGCCATACCAATTTTTTTAGAAAAAAAAATTAAAGAAATTTTGTACCTAAATATATAATTTTTTAAATATGTAAAAAACGACTTTAAGAATATATTTCTATTAAGAATCTTTTGGATACGATGTGATCGAACATAAGAGTAGGTACGTGCGTATTCTCTCCGGAATATATTTCCCACGAATAAATTCCAAAGAACCTTTGAGCATAATTCACATTCCATGCCATCGAAAGACATTTTTTTTTTCAAGATAACTCCCATTATATTTACAAGCTCTGCCTCAAAAGCTATGACTTTTATACACCGATTATTGAGTAATGATTGTGAGCGCAATCAGTGTCGCTTCGCACTTCTTTATTTTAATGATGATAGCAATTCAGAACTCATTTGTAAAAAAACAGTAGATACCTCTTCATACTGCGTTCGATATAAGTATCACTTCTTCTTGCTACTAACTACAAATTCACTACCATACCAATTCCAGAACAAGTCATAAATAGAAATCGTTAGTGTGAACAAAGATATAAATCTGGGTATTAAACCTCATAAATTAATATTGTCACCTCCGGATGACAACGAACATAAGTTCTCGCATATAATTTAGTTAAGTGCTACGCATCGCACCGCAGTTGCACTGAAATTGGATATCTAGTATGTGTGATGCTGTGTCTTGTCTCCTCCACATGCATTTCCCGCAAGCATATTCCCTACTTCGCAGTACATAGTCAAGTCACTATACTCGTAGTATGGATATACAAATAAATCGACGACGATGGCGACGCTACGATACGTAGGTACATATGAAAATACCTTAAATGAACTTAACTTAACTATATATTTCTCCGGGTCTGGGCTTCTGGCACTGGCACCAGGTGAGTGCGAATTTTTTCCACCAACAAGGATAAGAGCAAAACCACCCATAATTATATTTCCAGAGCTGATTGTATCTGCGAATGCGAAAGAGACTTTTTGCAATAAGTACTTCTACACTATAAGCTAATGCAAAATTTACATAACTCAAATTCCGATTTGTATCTTCAGTATAATGTAATGCTCTGGAGGTATCTACTTTTTAACTACTGCCAGTTCAAGTTTATACGCAACACTTTGGGGGTTTATTATATGCAAGTATAGTTGGTACTTACAATTTAAGCAACAGTTTGTGTCCAGCACTTAATTTATTTGCCGATTATCTGTTTTACTTTGCTAATTGTTTAATTTTGTGTGTTACATATATAATGTATATGGAACTCCTTCAGTAGATGATGGAGTAAAAAAGGGGGTCTTTTTGGCTACAAACAAAAAAGTGGTAAAAAGGATTTTTCTTTCACATATAAAAAATATATGGATAGTATTCTTTATAATTCGAAGGGCCCCTTATTGATCGAAATCCGTAGAGCAGTTTATGAGAAAGTTGAAAATCAAAAAAATGCTTGTATGGTAGGTACTGTTAGTAACAAAATATTTATATTACAAACAAAATTTACCAGAATGTAGGCTGTACTAAAGAGTGCACGCACTAATTTTTATCAAAATCGTTAGAGCCGTTTTCGACATAATTACGATGGTAGAAGAAATTGTATAGCAAGTACCGTTATTTTTGGGCTAAAAAATACGATTCAAGAATCTATTTGAAACAATGACCTAAAACGCTTAAGTACCAAGTTTGAAGAAAATCGCTTCAGCCATTAAGCTGTACATGGTTCTTCAGACAGACAGACACATAGATAGATAACCAGACAGGCAGACAGACATACAGACGGAATTGAGGGACATACTTTTTGGGTGTTCTCCATCATAGTAATGCCAAGTTTGATCAAAATCTCGGTTTCGATTTAAAAAAAAAAAAATATATCGCAAATAAAAATCAATTATTCAATATCGATGTTGAAGGAAGAATAAAGGAAATTCCATAAAAACATTGGCGCAATATTTTAAACAACCTATTATTAAGGCCTTAACACGATACTATTTAGCAATTTACTATATACATAGTAGTGTACTAACTTTTCATAAATCTTAAACCTTTTGTTAACTAGCAAAATGCTAATGAACCAGACAGCAAAGCATGTGTAGGTTTTAAATTTTGATGAACACAATTATTGTGTTTATGCTTTGTAAATTAATTATATGTTGATGGAAACCCAACGTGTGCTCTAAATAAGTATTCGATTTTTATATGTTATTTATTTAACTTCATTATTGACAAAACAAAAAATGTATACCAGCAGGATTTGAATCTTGGTCTCCCGCGTGCGAGGCTGATATAATTACTATCAGATGACACTATGGATTTAGTACGATACTAAACAATTAAAGTAGCCATTTCGCGATTTAACTTTAATAAAATGTTATACTACATTTCCACCGAACATTAAACTCTTGTAGATTTACTAATCTCAAAAAGTGTTTCCACCGATCCAAAAGTAGATTAATTTTGAAAGCACTATTCAAAATGCATATATCGTTTCATTTTCTCTTATAATGTAGAAGTGAGACAGGCAGCTTCATCTGTGTCAACCCAGGGAAAAATTTACTTTCCCGATGAATGTGTTCATTTCGATATTGAAATAGGGTAGTTCGATTCATGATTTAAATGAGATTTATTTTAAATCTTCATCTGAGGAGATTAAAATTTGTATGGTAAATCCTCAAGATTTGTAGGAGATTTAGCTAAATCTACTTAAATATCGGTTTAGTGATCGGTGGAAAGGTAGTATTAGGAAGATAATACGACACTTAAATCGTTTAAAATTAGCAAAATCCTCTTTTTGACCTAGTATCATACTAAAAATGATTTAACATATTACTAAATCGTTTAAGATTTTGCGCCATTGATGTTTCCGATTCGATAAATGACTTTCGACAGTTCATTCACTTACCTCAACTTGCCCCAGTTAAAAACCTTAATCTGCTTCAGGCAAGGCGACCATAGGTTTCAAGAAACACAGAATTTGTTCACTCGGGTGACTTCAGGTTTAAAAAAAAACCTTTAGGGCGACCCTAGGGTAACTTCAGGGCACAACGAACAAACCTATTCTTTTCTTAAATCTCGTCCCGATTTCGGAGATTTTACTGCGGTAAATCGGTGAGATTACATCGTTGAGTTGAAATTTCTGAACCACAGATCAATGTTTCAACGACGTTGAGGTTTGTACAATTAAAAGATGGCGTCGTTATGATGGGCGATGTATTTATGCAAGTAAACAGTTGTATTCTAAAAATGTTGACATTTCATTGTTCTTTTACCGATTTCGGTAAAAATTGAATAAGATTTCTATGTTTTAGCTGACATAGAATTATAAAATAAAAAAATATTTTCAAAATAGGGTGGGTCAAAAAAATGTCATTTTTCAAGAAAATAATGAAACGTGTTCTACATATTCGCAAACGTTCTGTATTTCTCTTTTTGTGAATTTGAGGAACGAAAGTGAATTTAGATCTTCTGTATGCCATATTTTAGATGTTCTGTATTCCATATAAAATAAAGTTAAATAGCTCATTTCGAATGTGGAATTTTAGGGTTCTGAATATGAAAATTCGTGTGCTACATTCCGAATATGAACCGTTTTTGACTTAGAAATGTTTTTTTTTTTTTAAAGCACTTAGAGCCGATTTTTCAATCTCCAGATAAACATCTAGTTAGTTGCCAGAGGAATAAACTTATTTGACTGTTAAACAACCGGATAACGCATAAGAATTTTTCAATCAAGAAAAAACAATCTATAGAATAATTTAATTTAAACGTCACTTTTATTGCGAGTATCGAACTTTTCATAGAAATTAATTTTTGTTTAACCTTTATTTCAAAGCAATAATTTTTCCTAGAGCCGTCTTCATAGATAGGATATTGTCGACTATTATTCAGGGTAATATTAGATATTTGTTTTAAATGGTGTTTGTTTTGCGCGTTGGGACCTGAGGTGTATAACTGAATTTGAAGACCGATAAAAAAACACCCTATACACATAATAGATGCTATGGTTGGAACTTGCAATTGTTTTTTATAATTTATTGATTGAATCATTATGATTTTCATCTTTTTTTTTTTGCTTAGAGGACACAAGATCATGTTGAATTATAAGTTTCAGTCGCAATATGCAGCCATGCGAAATTTGACATGCACCACCCGTGGACTTAATCACATCCCACACACAATTCTATCGCGCGGAAATCTTGACTTGCCACTAGTCTTGATCTTTTGACAGCTCCATTCATTGTAGGTATGCTGGTAAAAACACTCTGTCTCCTGTATTATTGAATTACTGGTTTTCAAAATTTAATGCCACTACATAGCCACGACAGAGACATTTTGAAATTAACCTATAATCGCGCGTCTCATATAGATGGTCATCGTCAAGGAATTACAATATTCATATTATAAGCCATATGTGAACTGAATTGTTGCAACAATGTTGTTATATGCGATTTGGACATATTTAACATAAGTTGTCGGTTTCGCAGATTGTGATTTTAAAATATGGAAATTGAAATGAATGTGTCGCTTGATAAAATTTGTTTATCGATTTTTGTGTCTTTGGGACAAAACATGGTTGTGAAATAAATAATCACATGTGAGACAGAAATATTTAGGAGTGGTGGGTGTGGACCTCTCTCTGGTACCTCGGACTTTGGATATTTGACAAAAACTTAACAAAAGACATGAAGTCAGTTCAAAGTGGATATAACAAAGCGCAACAATTATGTTTTCTTATATTGTGTGTAGATTGACGGAGTATGTTTGTATAACTACTATCCTATCTTGGAAACAATCAAATCGTTCGCATATGGACAATCAAAGTAGTTGGAATTTAACCCCAAAGTTTATGAATTGAACTTAAGACTTATGAGTCCCAATTCCAAGTAGGTAAAACTTTCAAGGCATGGTACATTTTAAATAATCAGGCAAAGAAACCTTAAGGAGAATTAATTTGGAAAAATACACAAAATTTATTTCCACAAATGTGTTGAGTTTGTGCGTTATGTAATTTTTCATTGGACCTCTACGACCGTCAGATATTAAGTTGCTACTGGAATATATGAATATTTTGTATTCATTTGAAAGTAAATCTCATTCAAATGGCCACGAGGGGCTGATGGGTAATGCTCAGCGACGGACTGGAATTCGATGTGAAGGGCCCAAACGTACATTTGTTTTACTATCTGAAATCTGAGGGGCATTAGATGAGTTGTTTGAGTGGAGCTATATTTTCTAAATACTGGCAATGACTTTCTATGATTCAATGAACCCCTGTGTGTTGGTGCGACAGTGGGGCCGATATTTATATCTTCGGTCCACGAAAAAACACGCATTTCTAATTGTGTATGACTGTTGCGCATGGATCCATGATTTCTTTACCCATGGTACGGGTTATATTGGTTTGGAGGGCATCGCAACCGATCGCTTGCGATTTATTGCCATCACTATTACATATTGCAAATGTTGATGTCTAAGGACCAGTTGCAAACATATTTTAACCGCAATACAACCTTGGTTCAATATTTTAACTCACCGATTTCAGCGGATTAAATGAGGGTCCACTAGTGTTCAAGGTTCATGTTAGTGATGCCCCTCAAATATATGATTGAACAGCCTTTGAACCTTAATTGATCCGCCAAAATCGGTGAGTTTAAACTGCTGAACAACGGATCAAATATTTGTACAACTGACTCTAATTCGTCTTTTGGAATTTTACTTTTTAAATGATCAAGACTATTTCATCAGTTTTCATATATTTAAATACTATGAATACGCATAGTCATTTTTAAACTGTGTCTAAGTTACACCTAGGTTTAGTTGAATTTTCGGACGTTGATTCTATTTTTTTCAGTGTATCATTCCAAAATATTTGAAGCTGTTTATGTAGTAAAACAAGTTAAAAATCTTATAAAAATATAAAACCAACAATTTTCAAGTAAGTTCGGTCTGTCTTCATTGTTCCAAGATTGCCTTAAACTTGAGTTTAGTAAAACCTAGGTTTATCAACGACTATGAATATGCCCCATTGTCGTTATTTCATTCGAAATTATTCAAAATTAACGAACCTTATTTTTTGACAGTTTTAATTAAAATTTAATTTCACATAAAATTATACACTCTGGTAGAATGGATTAAGTTGATAGTTGCCTGCGTCGTTTTGATGATCAATTTTACTTTTATCAGCGTAAACATCATGCTACACGTATTTCTTTCTTTAATTTGTTGGAATGGATCAGGAATATCCCAACGAATTTTGTTTACCTCCGAATATTTTATTTCCATTCGTGAACCTTAATTTCCCTCTAACAAAAATCATATGAAATGACAACGAAATTCACCTGAAAAAATTATTCTCGATACCAATAAATTCCAAGGGAAACTTTCGGTTTCGACCATCATTCGTGTTTCCTAGGTACGAAGAAGGGAAACATTTTTAGGGAAATTTGTATTCATAATAACCCCCAACATTTTAAAACATATCATCTTTCAATAATGTCCTTTTCGATTGGTAATCCGGAGGAACTCTGCGATCCGGGATTCCAATCCAACAAGTAAACACTAGATTCTAGATTCTGAAAATTTATGTGTAAGACGGGAAATTTCAAACGCACATATGTTATTATTTTATTTTGTAAGCATGGCTGACACAAATGTAGAAGATTTCGAAGTTATTCCTGATGAAAATGCTAAATTACAGTTATTGAAGGGAAAATTTGTCTTCGGAACAGAAATCCATAATTTCAATTCTCTAAAGAGAAGAAATTGAAACTACAAAATTACAGACAAACCAAAACAAAACAATGACGTGAATAAATTAATTTGAATTTGAAATTTAGTGGGTATGAGTGTGTGCGTGCTTCTGGTTTTGATTCTGACTTCAAATCCAGAAGGAAATTTCTCTTCCATCCAGAAGAAGAACTGTCACTTGATACCAATCGAACAGTTTCAGAAGCATTCGGAAGCCTTCCGGACGACCAATCGAAAAGGCATAAGTTTTCCGTCTCATATGGAATTGAAGTCGATACAACTTATTTTGACAAAAGAATTATGAAAAGTGACGCCTTAATATCTGCAGCTGTTATATGGTAGTAAAAAGCGAAAGTCAATTTGTTAATCAATCACCTTACGTGGAGCAATTTTTGATAATCAACTTAGCCGAGTCCATCCCTTGTTTTGCTGATTTTGGCATCATGTCAAACTGCATTTCCGTGAATTTGAATTTCCATTTAAATATGCTTAAATAAGCAATAAAAATTAAATTACTATTGCCTACTACTAATTTTCCAATAAATGAACAAAAAATATTGACCAAACTTTCGCAATTCCAAACAACAGATTATCATAAATGAATTCTAATTAATATCAAAACTTCAACTACCATTCAATGCCTGACCTCAATGGTCATTGAAATCTATAAATCAGCCAATTAACAACAAACCAAACTGCCGATGGAATACAAATAACAACCGACGACGTCGACGATCTGCAAGCAAAAAAATCGATGACGATGAAGACGACCGACGACAACAACGACGAATTTATTCTATTGAATTTGGTTATAGTTTTTTACAATCCTTGCCTCTCATTGCTGCTAACAAATTCTTCCTCATTATATGCAAAGATCTATTATGAAGAACCCCTAGTTAACAATAAAAAAAATATATAAAAATTCTCTCCAGTCACGATTTTAAGCACGCGCCGATTAATTCCCTGATATTACTACAAGTGGAAGCAGCCAGAGCTCAGCCATTTTCATCCAACTAACCGTTTGCATACTAAAGGCCAGTCGTGAGGTTCATTCATTCAATCGGCTGTATTACATCGGCCTCATTTCTCTCCTCTTTTAACTTTGTAATTGTTTCTGTTTTACAATGCAGTTTTACCACATCCCCATCAACCTCCCCCCTTTTCCTATTAAATAATCGGGGCCTGGTTATTTTATATTTTACTCCCATTTCGATTTCCATTGCTATTGTTTTGTATGTACATTATTTGCTTGCAGCATAATTTGGTATAAATTGCACTTCTTTGGCCTCTAATAGATATTAGTCCACCTAAAAGGTCTTTTCGATAACATTCCACAGCTAAATAAGGGTCAATATGGTTGTTTTTTTTAGTACCGGTAGTTGTATCATGTATGATCACAGAAGATACTCATGATGGAGATGAAAATGTGAAATTAATATGGTTTTCCATTGCTAAAAACTCCTCTTTCGTCGTTTCCGATAAGAGAAATTCAGAATCAATTCAAGAAGCACTAATGTCGTTTTTATTTGGCAATCCGGAAGCCTTCCGGACTCTTCTGAAAGAGTTTACTTGGGAAAAAATGACAGTTTTGCTTCAAACTTGGTATATATTGTTTTTTTTTTGGTAATATGCCCACACGTTTTTTTTTTCATTTTTTTAAAGACGACAAATAACAGTAGCTGCCATACATTTTTTTGGCCAAAAACCTTATTTTTCTCAAAAACGGCTCCAACGATTTTTATAAAAAAAAAAACAGTTCGTTAATGAAGCGAAAGAGTACTTTTTGAAAAAAAAATTTTTTTGGAAAAAATTGCTATTTTTGGTACCTCTAATAGCACCATTTTTTTGGTTTTCGATTTTCTGGGAAATGGTTAAATTGATTTTTTTGAAATTTTTTACGCAGAAGTTCCTAGAAAGTTTAAAATGTTTCCAAATTTTTTTTTTTGGAAATTAATTTTATTTTTGAAAACTCAAAATTTCGAAAATGCCTCAATAATTTTTTTGAAACTTCGTATTTGGTGGTTTTTTGACATTGTCTTTAATAATTAAAAAAACTATATCTCTAAAATAAAAAACAACGGTACCTCCCAACAAATGTTAAAAAAAGGTTAAGAAAAAAATGTATTTCTCGAAAACGGCTCCAGGAATTTTTATAAAAAAAAATTGTGTGTTCTTAGATTAGTACTTTATACTTTCAAGTATAAAAATATTTTTTTTGCGTACTTATTAACGGTACTTCCCATAGAACCACTTTTCATACTTTCGACTTTCACAATATTGGATGAACCGATTAAAATAATTTGTTTTATACAAATGCTCCCTGAAATTGTTAATAAAACTGCATACGACAATTTTCAAAAAAAGTTTTTCTATTTTTAAAAAATAAATAAAACATTTTTTTTGGAAAATCGATTTTTTAAAAACCAGTCACAGAATTTTTTTGAAATTTGAATTATATATGTATATTTATATTCTATACCGCTCCAACGATTTTAGAATGTTTCATGAATTCAAATTCCATCTTTGTTTTCCCTCAAACTATAACGACTAAGCAATATAAAAACATTTAATTATGTGTATTATCCATTTATTTCTACCTTATTATTATTCCCTGTTTACGAATTTTTTCGCACGTCACTGAATACTAAATACAATGTACATACATTTGTATATACATACATATGTGTCTTTAAAAATCATATGAATATTATGTATGCATATTGCATATAAATTATGAAGTTGTGTGTATATAGCTAATAGCTACCTACCCACCTACATCCTTCATTTTCATTATTATATGTGCATGTTTATATAATTAAGTTCCATCAATATGTATGTGTATATGTGTAGATACATTTTACTCTCCTAACTTACATAATTAAAATCCATAACTTAGATTTAAATATACATTTGCCGGTTCGTACATATGTAACTATTCCTTGAATCATCCATTCGACAATTCATTATACTAAGATCAAGTTAATATTACCTACATAGGCTTTAAGCCTGCATAGGATAACTACACCTAACTAACCTCAATGGTTAGCTACATTAAAATTGTTAGCTACAAGACCAAGTTCGTTGGAGTAAATTTTGAAAATTTAATTACAAAAATATTTTACTACTTCTAGTTTTTTTTTCACAACTAGCCTTTTCAATAAATGGTTCTTAATATTAACATTGAATATTTTAACATACAAAATATATATGGCATACTAAGTATATGTATTGTTTTATATTTTTATATATCTATATGTACATATATACGAGTATATATTGACTTAATACAAAATATATAATAAATACATATAGGTATCTCAAAGCCTGGGCTTTATTATGAAATACGAAATGAACTGCAATAAAACGAAACCCAAAGAAGTTGCGATTATGAGAAACAAAAATGGAATCCAGAAAATATTGCAGACAAAATTGTAAAATGATCTTTTTTTAAAACCTTACCAACTACACACCTTTCTACAAATAATATCAAAATGTAATTGTTGGAACGACAGCTGAAAGGCACTCGTAAATAAAAATACTAGTTTTTTGTTAAATTCTCGTTTTTCGTAATCACAATTTAACAAATTCTTCGTATTAAAAACGAGTTTCTTTTGTTTTTATTATGGACTTATACAGATAGATAATTTATTTTTCATAGATTAATTTTGTTTACAATATTTTAATAATACACAGTTTACTCAGAGATTTTATATTTAGGATAATCTTAAAATTCTAAAATTGTTTAAACAGTTTTAAAACAATTTTGAATTTAGGATGACATTCGAAGGAAAACTATGATCAAAACCTTCATTTATGGGGCTTTATTGATCATTTCTTCTTTATACGAATTAAAATAATATCGTTTTGCATAATATCCCTCTTGAATAGGTATAAAAAAGGCAATTAGAACTTACCTTTATAGATTTGTTAGTCTAGGTGCCAGCCTAAGGCACCCAACCATTTGGGTCCTATAGTTTTTACCAAATAGTCTGTTGCATGAATAGAATGCGATCCGTACTTTTTTAGCCCTTTCTATTATGTTTGGACCCCAGTTTAATTTCTTGTTTAGGATCACACTATTCACCAATACTACAATTAAATCTGGAAACAAGTTTTATTGCAAAGATTAAATTTCAATTTTTAGAGCAGATCTTTGAAATTTGAATGAAACTCACTAGTAGTCAACTGCATTCATTGAATGCAAATTTGTACCTACAAAATGTACCTTTATCTTCCAAAAAAGTATTTTTTGTGATATCAAATACATTTTCTTGTTAAATTGTACAAATTTCCTAAAACGGATTTTTTTCGAACGTATATGTACGAATGGAAAGAAGAAAAAAAAGATTATTTTATACCACAAACAAATACCTACTGGAGTTACTTTTTTGCAAAATCAACTATTAGAAAAAAAATTATAAGTTAGACATGAATGACATTTAAAAAGTGTCCTTAGTCAAATTTACGTCCAGTTTACAGTTGACTACATAATTAACTCCATTATCATGTTTTCTGAACGTGTACATTGTTTAACATTTTACATCACCGTCCCTCGCTGTCGGTCGGGCCACACGACCAATAATAAGTAAAAACAACATACAAGGATTAGAGAGCAAAAAATTAAAAAATTGGGAAATTAATATCAATGATTTGTAATACATAATTTTAAAGTTTTACATATATGGATTTAGTAAATTAGGAATATTTTCAATGATTTTATGAAATGACAGTGTATACTTTTTGTAATATTTACATTCGAAATATATCTATGTGTATTAACAAACAACATTTTATACGATAGGTGAAAAAAAAAACAAATGATTAGAGTTAATTAAAAAAAAAACTAGTTCATACTCGAAGGTAATAGCTATGAACTATTTAAATCGAATGCATTTTTTGGTTTTACAAATTTTCCATTGAATACTATGTGTACGGTCATTCTCTCATTGCAGTTTAAATTTGGAAGTAGCTGAAAATAAAACAACAACGAACAAATTAAAAAAAATTATAATTGACTATTCGATATTGTGTACATACATACATTATACATATGTATGTACATACATACAAAGTATAAACAAAAAACAGATTGATTTTTTGGTATAGTGTGCCTTATAAAATTTTAATTCCAAAAAATTAATTTAATGATTTTTGAAAAATCGATTTTTCAAACAAAAAAAATTATTTATTTTTTAAATATAGATTTTTTTTGTTCTTTTAAGGAGTATCTGCATAAAGTAGAAAATCAGAAAAGTGGTTCTACGGGAAGTAACTTGTGTTTTCTTAATTTATAAAAATTGTAGAAGTGGTTTTGAGAAAAATAAGATTTACCTTTTTAACAAAAAAAAAAAAAATTGTATGGCAGGTACTGCCGCGCTAGACGTTCTACTCTATACTACCCCCGATATTTTTCAGCGAGTTCAGCCGACCACCTAAAAGCTTCGTCTGATGGAATTGGTGGGGGTGTGTACTCAAACAGACTAAAATTAAATATCTCTTTCCCTCTTCCTATTACTTGTAGCATATTCCAGGCGAAAATTATGGCAATAAGAGAAGTCGTTTCCTGGCTTAAAGAAAACGTGATATCAACTACTGATATCCCTATCTTCTCAGATACTCAGGCGGCTATTGAATCTCTTGAATCGTCCTCAACAAATTCCATAACTGCTCTCAACTGCCGCTCATCTCTTATGCACATGGCGCAGCAGTTCAATATTTACCTATGTTCGTTGCCAGTGCACAGGGATATTCCAGGGAATTGTAAGGCTGATGAACTTGCCAAAATTGGAACGACACTAGCCTTATTACCTGAAAAGGCATACCAATAGAAAGGAAAAACAGTTCTGGTCAAAACTTGATTTGAAACGCTCCAAGTGTTTGATATCCTTAAGAAGATTGCAGATCAGCTCCGTAATTGGTGTACTAATCCGACATTGCCTCATGAGCAAGCACGCAACAAGGCTGGGAGTTTATTCAAACGATTTTTCCAGAAGCTGCATGGAAAGAAGATGTGGTATCTATTCCTCATCTTCTGTGTACATGCCCTGCTCCATATCAGAGATATAAGCTTCATCTTTGAGACGTTTTCTTCGATTATCTCAGCGATCTCAACAAAATAGACATCTACAGCCTCTAAAACCTTATTAGAAGCTCCCAACGGTTCAACTAAAGGGGTGATTATCTCAGAATTCATGTGGTATCACAAGGGACCAACTCTGGTCTAAGTATGTCAGCTGAAACGCTAACAGCCCCTTCAACCTAACCTAACCGTTTTTTTTGTTGGTCTTAAAAAATGAAAAAAAATGTGTGGGCATATTACCCAAAAAATATTATGTTTAAAGTTTGAATAAAATCCATCCACACGAATCCAAAACTTGCCACATAGTACCTAAGTACATATAATATCACAAGTAAAAATAGTTCAGGAATCTATTACAGGAAATTTTGTTTCGCTCGAAATTTGTGTATGCGACGATAACACACCTTTCCCAAAAAATGTCGAATAAAATTCACATTGAAATGTTACTCCCGATACCAATACATTTTGAGGGAAATTTTCCATCACCATTCAGATTCGCGTCGTTCAAAGGAAATTGACACATTTTAATCACGATAACCCCGTTCCGTTTTCAATTAATATGTACTTCTGACCTTAGTCAATTTTATCAGATAGACTGAAAAGTTGGACATCATCAATCCTAATCCAATCTAATGTAATCTGCATAAAACCGCTAACTAGTTATTTCTGTTTATTTATGTGCTTCCACTGCCAGAATATATATTTGGTATGTGTATGACTTACTTTCGGGGTCACAAAGAAATACTGTGAACTTCCACTTTTGGTTGTCTCATCCACCAGCATATCGAATATTTTTCTCTCATTTCTGGGATCCATTCCTTGATTTATTTCATCAACACAGCTAAAATTCGAAAATATTTTTCATACGACATAATTGTACATATATTAAATTAAAACCTACCGAAAAGGAACATGTGTTATTTGTTGAAGTGACAATGTATAATTGGCAATAGCAACAGCTCTCTCTCCACCAGATTGAACATATCTATCAAGTGCTTGCAATTTCACTCCACTGCGATATTGTACCAGTATCTGAATGCCATACGATTCAAAATCCCACTACACAGACATTTGAAAAAAAAGGTCAAGTTAGTTAACACAAAAAAAAAAAAAAACTTACAGTATCTTTCATTGCCAGAAGAACCTCACCAACATAATCCATGTTTACCATGAAATTGCCAAAATTTTCATTTAAAACCTCTACAATACGGTTGATTTCCGGGATCCATTCACTATGGATATCTTCGATTTGTTTCTGAATATTTTCATTTCCACTTTTTGCCTCTTCAATGGCATTAGATAGGGCTTCGATTTGTACATTGCGGCGTTCATACTCTTCCGTTACCTTTCAATGATTTTTTTTTTGTTTACTAAGCTTCAATTTATGATCATTAAGTTTTATTACATTTTTATCATTGCCACCCAAACATTCTAACCGGGCACTTGTATCGTTTATGACGTCTTTAATGGCATCCAGTTCATCAGGAAGTTCTAAGAATTGTTGCGTGTATGGAAAATTTGGATCTGTGGGTTTTAAGCCATTTGTAAGGTTTTTCGCTTCCACCAATCTTAATCGGTATTTTTTGGCAGCAGATTCCATTGAAGCTTTAACTTTTTCTACAAGCCTCTGAAAAAAAAATAATGTAACTTGTACATAAAACATTGGCATCTTAGGCATTTGTATACCTTTCCTTGGACCAATTGATCTGTTGCTTCAGTTATTGCTCTATCTAGATCTTCATTTTCAAGCTTGAATATGTTTGATCGAGCAGTAGCACATTCTTTGTCTTGCAAAGCTTTTTGATACTCCATCAAACATTTCACTTTTGTCTGTTGAAACTCAATTATTTCTTTAACGTAGAGTTTTGTTTTCTCTTTTTGAAGTGCCTGGAAATGAGAAATGTCTAAACGAAAATTTGTTTTATATTCGTAGTAAACAAGAAAAGGTATCATTTAACTTACCTAAGCTAGCGTCTTTTAAAGCTTTCAATTTTCGAAGATTCCTTGAGAGCCGTTCTTTTAAATCTCTCAATTTACTAGTGACCATTTCGAGTGATCGTTGCTCTTTCACTATTTCGCATCGCTGATGTTCTAATTCGTCGGTTTTAGCTTCAATTTGGGCACGTTCATTGCGAAGAGCGTCTGTAGCTCGAACTTTTTCAGTGTATCTAAATTTGAGATTAATTAATAGATTTTGTTTGTAAGTTGATACTCGTACCCTTCCTTGTTACCTTTTTTTCAATGCATTTAATTCACCTCTATCAACACCCGATAACAAGTTTCGATCTTTAATTTTTAATTGCGATCTTATTGTGTTGTTTGAATACTTTGATATCGAAACATGATATTGTACGTCTCCTGAAAAATTATAAAAAACACAAAAATTCTTTATTGTCTGAGACTTGGAGAGTAGTCATCAGAACATATATATTTATTAGGTTAATTCGGAAATACATTTTATGACGGAATAGAAAACTGCTTAGAAAATATACAATTGAAGCATACATAAGTCTCTACAGATACTAGAAGATGCTTGTACAGTTCTAGTTCGAACGATTGTAAAGTTGTAAACTTAAACGTGAATTTATCTTACCTCCGAAAAAATGTCGCAAGTTGCTGGGCAATGATTCTATTGAGTCATTAACTTTTTCCGTGCCAATAAGAATTGTCTCTATATTATAATTCCGGCAGAGATAATTCAAAATTGCAGGTGGTCCTTCAACTAGATCAATTAGATATGCAAAAAACCCATACTCACTAAAAAAAACAAATTTGTTCAGTACTTCATTTTAAACAGATTTATAAATATTACATACGTATAAGAACTTATAGGCTGAAGTGGCCGATATTGGCATTGTTCGGCAGGAGGCGAATATAAAATACTAATCGATAATTCTTGTTGAATTCGCAAACAGTCAATCATCTTGGACATGTCTTCTTTGTTTTCGCATGTGAAAGCTAATAGATCTCTTATTGCGATGGTATTTTCAAAATATTTGGCATGATTCATATCCGGCAGGTTTAACTGGATACAGGGAATTTCATCAATATTAATGAGTATTCAATTATGTGCACAAAAAAAACCTACCTCTAATATCATTGGTTCGTATATCCGGCCTACGAACATACTTATATTTGCTCTTAGCCACATAACTGCTTTGTACTGATCAGAATACTTTGTCTCCAATAACTGTGTAATAGAATTTAGTTCAAGACAATTTGTTTATTAATGATTATTGATATGGCTTGTTTTATTTCAATTAATTTACCCTTAAACGTTGTTCTTTTACACTTTCCATGCTTTGTATGCGTTGTTTTAACATTTGTACTTCGGCGACATATTCATCTTCAAGAACTTTATTAATTTCAGAACGTTTTGCCATCTGTGCTGATATTTGTACTTTTATGCTACTCAAGCGTTCTGCGATTGCCTCTTGTTTTGCAGCACGTTTTGCTGTAGTTCCACTAGATGCTGCCAATCTTTCTAATTCTTCTCTGTTTTTTGTTAAATTTTGAGATTCTTTGTCGATATCTTTATCACGTTCAATTTGTTCCTTCTTTTTAATCTAATTGTGATAAGAAAAAAGTAAATTAAACCTTTTGAAATTAAGTTGTGTATTTAAATAAGCTTCTTTTTTTATTAAGCTATCGTTTAAGCTAAAATTACACTGTCAACGGGTTGAATCTCTGATGTAAAAATGGCGTCAAAATCTATGCTAATTGTTCGGGTCTTGTGATTGTTGTCAATAAGATGTCGTGCTATGCAGCAGGGAATACATATAACTTTAATCAGCAAATGGACTAAACGCATAGAACTGTGGTAAAATCGTTGACTTAGTGACTTGAAAAACTACAGTCAGTAGTCATGTTAATTATTCCGACTTAGCAATTAGCTAACACAATCAGCTAACCAGCTGTTAATTGAGTAGATTCACTTCAATACAAGTTTAAGTCCTAGATAATCTTAACATCCAGTAAATCAGTTGACTGCGGTTGTTTAACTTAAGTCAAATGACTTTTTTTTGTGTTTTAACTGATGCTTGACATAAAACTACGTATTTACTTTTGGATAGGTAATAGATATTAGATCATTTGAACCATCATTATCAATCTGAAACAAAGATTTATGCAAAACGTTAAGACACAGATTTAGAGGCTCATTTTCTAATTTGTGATTTATCAGTCATATTACCATATTATTTAAATTGTTTTTTTTTTTAATAAATAAAATAAAATAAAAAAAGAGTTTGTGTTATTTATGTACCTGCGCCAGAAGTAAAACTTCCTTAATTTGAAACAATTTTTACTTGCGATACTATAAGGCAAGTTATGTATTCGTAAAAAAAAATTGTTTTCTAACAATCAAACATGACATTACTATCATAGAGAACAAGAAAAAAGTTGGTCCCGCAATTCCGTCTGTCTCTCTGTAGAACGATCTACAGCCTAAACGGCTGAACCGATTTGATTCAAACTTGGTACTTATGCGTTTTAGGTGATTGTCCAAAATAGATTTTTGAATCGTTGTTTTAGGCCCAAAAATAACGGTACTTGCCATACAAATTTTTCTACCAGCTTAATTATCTCAAAAACGGCTCAAACGATTTTGATAAAAATTGGTGTGTGTACTACTTTGGGTATGGTCTACATTTCGGAAAAAAAAATTAAAATATTTTGTTATTAACGGTACCTGCCATACAATCATTTTATTGATTTTCGACTTTCTCATAAACGGCTTATAGGATTTCGATAAAAAAAATTTATACAGGAACATCTTCAAATTCTAAATAGTATTGCATTTCAAAATTTTCGAAAAATAGTTTGTTTGGATTTTTGGAAAAAGAAAAAAAATTTTTTTTTTGCAAGTTTAATATTTCGAAAACGGGTGGACAATTTTTTCTGAAATTTTATTTTTGAATTTATATTATTAAATATTTAAAATGTTCATACAAGTTAAGAATTTGTATATATAAAAAATTAAGTGAAAAACTTTAAAAATATATTTAGCCATTTTATTAAGAATCTATTGCATATAATGTGATCGAACATAGGAGCAAGTACGTGCGATCCAGTCGTGCATTTAATTTCTTTCGTAATTCTAAATCAGCTACAACATATTTCATTTCACGAAGTAGACATTTTTTGATACCGGTTCAAGTACTTATTTTTGAATATAAAAATGTATGTGTGTAGTAGAGGACATAATGAGCACGGGTCTGCTAGTACATGTATATAATGAAAGTGAATGGTGTATAGGTAGGAAAAAATCGTTTTTTTAAATTATTTAAACTGCCAAGACCATCACTTTAATCGGTTTTTTGAAAAACGAAGAACGCCATTAGATGCCACGGATCAATGAAAATTTTATAAAAAAGTATCTTGAAAATTGTAGGACGGGTTGTGATGAAATCCTGTTTTTTATTTTTCGTTTTTTGAAAACAAAATTCTATTGAAATGTTGGTATTCAATTTTTTAGAGACTATTAATGTACATGTGGATATAAAATTTTAAATTATTTTTTTGATCAGTTTTAAAATTATTGATTTTGCAAAAAAAAATTCAAGAATTAATTTTAAAAAATTTAAAAAAAAGTTATTCAAAATTTTGATATGCAAAATTAATTTAGCTACTTAGATCTTCTCAGATATAAAATTTAACAGAATTCCAATGGACCGTTACGGAGAAAGCCAAAAATTTAAAAAACCGTTGTATGAAAGGTACCGTTAATAGACTTTTCCTGTAAGCTTGGTTCATATCAAATGATAGCTATTATCAATAACAAAATTCTCAAATATTTTTATCAAAATCGTTGGAGCCGTTTTAGAGCAAAATAAGATTTTCCTTCAAGGTCATATGGCAGGTACCGTTATTTTTAGGCGTAAAAATAAAATTTCAATTTCCCCTCTGAGGAATGCCAAAATAATCACACATACCAAATTTGAAGGTAATCGCTCAAGCCGTTTAGGCTGTAGCTCGTTATACATACAGACCGACAGACTGACAGACTTACAGACAGACAGGTAGTCATTTTTTGGCGATCACTTTTTTAGGCTTCTTTATGATCGATTGTTAGATTGTTAGATTTTTTTTACGAATGCATAACTTGCCTTTAGTACATATAATCGCAAGTAAAAAAAAAGTTCATACCACCCAATAAATATTCAAAAATAAAACCAAAAATTCAAACAATGGGGCATATTCATAGTCGCTGAAGAACCATGATTTTACTAAACTACAGTTTAAGACAATTTTGGCTCAATGAATACATACCGATTTTCCTTACAATTTGTTTATATTTTTATAAGATTACTAACTTGTTTTACTACTCAAATATTTTGGAAATGAAATATGTTTAACTTAGGCACAGTTTAAAAATTACTATGAATACGCCCCAATTAATTAAACAAAAAAAAAACAAGCCGATAAATTACCACCTCAAGAAATATCTTGGATAAAGAAAGCTTCTTAATGACCGCCAGTATGTCTTTCGTAGCAATAGGTCCACTGGTGATCTGATTGTATATCTCACCGAACAGTGGCACAAATCTTTACATCGTTTTGGAGAAAGCAAGATTATTGCGAATGCATTTGGTATCGATGAATCTTTTCTTCGTTAGATTAAAAATTGCCTTTCGGACCGGTCAACACAATTTGTATTTGACGGTTTCAAGTCAGAAATTCAAGATAAATGCTAGTGTGCCCCAGGGCTGCGTTTTGTCTCCAAAACTTTTTCTCATTTCATAAATGATCTCTTATCTGGAACTTCTATTCCACTAAATTATTTTGTTGGCGATATAGTACTCTCATTTTTTCATATTCGTTTTCAGATTCACCTCCTTGTTGCTCGGACGTGAAATTGCAACGGCTGCGTATGATAAGCTCAACAGCTCTTTACAGCATTGTCCAATGGGGAATAAAAAAACGCGTAGAATCTAATGCTTAAAAAACTCAGTGCTGTCTTCGATATCGATAGATAAATCAGAACGCACCCTATGCCTCTATTAATAAGCGGCACTTGCATTGAAGAAATAGATCAGCTCTCAATGCTGTGCATCACAGACTACAATTGTGGAATAAACATATATTCGATGTCACCAAAAATGCTTCAAAGTGTTTGGGCTTTCTTCGAAGATGTAAGAAATTCTTTTCACCGTCTGATCTGGCTGTAATCTATAAGGCATTCATTCGTTCAAAGCTGGAGAATAACTCTCATATTTGGGCATGAGCTCTCAAAATCCATTTGATTCTTTCGGATAGAATTCAAAATAGAGCTCTAAGAATGATTATGTCTCTGATTATTTTATCGCTATTTTTATAAACAATGTTCTACCGAAGCAGTTGCGTTCCTCCCCTTAAACTATTCAACCCTAATACTCGCGCTTTCAGTTTACCCTTGAGTCCAACTTCAGATGTACTGTTAAGTACAGAGATTCTTTCTTTAGCCGTACAATGCGAATGTGGAATACCCTACCCAGTTCTATTTTCCCTTCCTATTTTGATATCCAGAAATTCAAAACCAATGTGCATCGGTATCTCCTCTTCCCAACTTTTCTAACGCTCATACTGCCCTTGATAATATTAAGGCTAGTCGAAATTCCTTTAGTGCGCGCATTCGTATTAAAAACTTCGTATTAGAAACTAAAACTGCTAACTATTAAACTTAAAAAATGCATTGGCATGCTATTCCTTTTAATTTTTTAACTTTTACGTTTTTTAAACATTTTTAAAATTATTTTTTCTCTTCTTTCTTTAATTTATAGATCTACTGATCCTATATTTTCAAATTTTTAATTTTTTATATTTTATTTTCTAACTGCTTGCATTGAGCAGGCCCATAATCCTTCTTCTTCAATACTCGCATCGTCTATATATACAAGTTGTTATGTTAGGATGGCATTGGCAAAACACAACAACTTTTAGCTAGAATTTCATTTTTAAGTGCCGATAAGACTGGCAACCGAGTTTCCCGTCGTACTCGGTGCAAACAGACACCAGTGCGTGCGGTATCTGTGGGGATAATAGAGACGTGGGATTATTTATTTATTAAAAAAAAAATTAAATATAATTTTGGAATTCAAGATAGAAGCAATTTAAAAACTAAACAAACAAATGGTTTGCAATGGCACAGTTAATTTAATTATTAACTCCTAACTTAGGACATTGGTATGAACCACTCTCAACTGGATGTGACCAGTTAGACAGACACTGCCTCATCTAAAAATCAGTCATATATCATCTATTCTGTTTAACTATGTAGTTGCGTGCAAATCAAGTTACTTTTAAAACACCTTAGGACTTACAGACACATGTATGTATGGTTAAAAACTAAGAAACTAAATTCAAACCTCAATTTCTTGTTTGGATCTTCGTATTTTAGATTGTAGATCATCAATATTTCCAATAATATTTTCGATTTTCGTTGTTGCTTCACCGCATTTGGCACCCTTAAACAAAAAAAATTAAATTATACATTATTAGTAGTCAATCACAATTTAATAAATAAACTTACATATTTTTGTAGTTCGTTTGCAAGCTCGGCAGTTTTCTTAACAATTGTACTTTGTTCTTTTAAGAGTGTATTATATTTTGATTGCTTCTCGCGTACTATTTTTTCAGCATCTTCTAATTCACCACGAACTTGGGCAGCTTTTTCTTTAAGTTCTTTAGCCTCAATCCATAACTTTTTTGCATTGCAAATATTTATAGTTTCGGCATATTTTTGTTTTGTTGCCATTCGTTCCAAAATTTGTTTTAAACTAAATCAAAAACAAACATTTTATTTTATTAAAATGTATCTAAGAGAAAAAGAAATATAAAAAACACATACCCTTCGTTACGATGGATTAGATCATTTAATCTATTGACATCGTCGATTAAGCTGCTTTTTGCATTTTGTTTTTTCTTTTGTAGCTCCTTGAGCTTTTCAAATTGTTCAATGACATTTTGTTCGCACACTGACGATATTGTGTTAATCAATAGCTCTTGTGGATTCATTTTGGCGAAATCCTAGAATAAAATTTTATATTATACATATACGAAAGTTGGTTATTAGAAATTGTTGCATGTTGATAGTATGATTTCTTAAACAAAAGGCAAAATGAAATGTTTCATTTAATTAAACCCTTACGCTAAACATTAACGATTAATAAATTGCATTAAGAAAAAATCCTTTTTTTCGCTTACGAATATAGCACCTATAATACAATCAAGAAGGACACTAGTGCCAAATTTCGATAAGAAAAGAACAGAAAACGTCCTCCAGTTAAACGATCCTGTTCGAACTCTTGTAAGCGTTATAACGGGACGCAATCTGCTGGGCTACCATAAAAAGAATATAGGATTTATTAATGAAGACATAATATGCAGAGGTTGCAATGACGAAGACGAATACGAGGATACCTCACATTTCCTGCGTCATTGTCCAGCAGTTTGCCAATTAAGGAAGAAATTCTTGGGCAGATTTTTCTTCAAGAAGTTATCTCGAATCTTTCAGGAAAAGCTTCATAGAAGCTCGATCATTATTATCCATAGAACCAATAGTTTATACAATATTACAAGTTACAACACTTCGGCGTATAACAATTGATATATTTTGATCATAGTGTGCCAGTAACGAGATAAACTCGCAGCCCATCTATCTAACCTAACTTCGGTAAAGCGAACTTTGATGCAATGAATGATTATTTGTTCTCCATTAATTGGGCTTATTTTTTCAATGAAACCGACCGGTTGGATTGAATCGTATCTAATTAATAGAATTCAAATAGTTAAAATTGACAACTGTTATTCAGAAAACATCTATGTATCACCTGGGGTGCCGCAAGGTAGTCATTTGGGTCAATTTTTGTTCCTCATATTTATAATCGATATTCCTTCAATTTTTGTATCTTCGTTATGTCTTTTATTTGCTGATGACTTAAAGTTATATCATATCATAGATTGTTATTCACTTCGTGATGATGTATTTACATTAACTGAATGGTGTCACAATAATTTTCTTTATTTAAATATTACGAAATATCAAATAATGTCATGTTTCCGTAACGCTACACATATTTTATTCAATTATGTAGTAAATAACGAAAATCTGCAGCGCGTTGAACGTAAAAAAGATCTAGGGATTATTTTGGATAGTAAGCTTTCATTTTTACCTCATATTGATTATTTTGTAAATAAGGCTAATCAAATACTTGGATTTGTTAAGAGGAATACAAGAGAAGTCCAGGATCCTTTTTCAATTAAGTCACTTTTTAATTCACTGGTAAGATCTGTATTGGAATACTCTAGTACAGTTTGGAATTCATTCTATAAAAACTCATCTAACAGAATTGAAAATGATCAAAAGAATTTTACTAGATATTTGATCTTCAAATTAAATTGGCGCATGGACATGCCAACTAGGTGTTTACTGTTTGGTATCAATACTCTGGAAAATCGGCGTACTTGCTTTTCTGTTATGTTCATCAGAGATTTATTATCGTATCACATTAAATGTCCTCAGTTACTTAATCGTATAAATTTACGCGTTCCTCAAAGAAATTGCCGCGAGTCAAAGTTTTTGCATGAATATTTTCATCGGACAAATTATGGTCTAAATGAGCCAATTTCTCGCTGCATTAGGAAAACTAACGTTGTTTGTTCTAGAATAGATATTTTTTAAAATTGTACAATAGATACTTTCTAATTGCATACATTAAATGTTATAAGAAGGTATTTTTTTTTATAATACAATTCTATATACTTCTGAAATTACTCAGCCAAGTAGAAGACTTAGCATTATATTTAATTGGACTTGTTGAGTTAAAAGCTATTTTGAATCGTTAAATGTTATATTCATACAACCCTTTTAAAATACATATCTACATAATTATTATAATATTATTATATATTATTTATTTTAACCTTTGTTAATATGTATTATAGTATGTAGTCTAAAAGGGAACTTCTCTCTGCTTGATGAATAAATAAATAAATATAAGCCTTCCCTGTAACATTGGTTGACAAAAGTAATAAAGTTGTAAAATCGTTTTAATATTCTTACAGCTATAAAAAGAAACTACACAAAAAATATAATGCACGACTGGATCGCAAGAACTTGCTCTTATGTTCGATCACATCGTATGCAAAAGATTTCTATTAAAAATCTAAGTATATTTTTAAAGTAGTTTTTTACTTAATTTTGTATATATACAAAATTTCTTTAATTTTTTTCTAAAAAAAATGGTATGACAATCTTAAATACTTAATAATATAAACTTAAAAACAAAAGATTAAATCGGCTTATTTAAAATTCTGAAATAAATACTTAAACTAATTTGAGCTCAAAAAAAAGTACACAATTTTATTTCTTGGATAAATTTGAATTTATGAGAAAAAAAAATTTAAAATCTGTGTTTTTGAGAAAGTTTTTTTTACATTCACAGGTATTGAGCAAATACATGTAACTATAATTTTTGAAACAAATTGAATGAACAGTTTTCAAAATATAAATTTTTAATTTTTTTTAAATGCTTTTAAAAATACAAACAAATATTAATTAAAAATATTGGTAAGCAATATAAATTGGGCTACCTACACCTATATATGTATGTGTGAAATTTCGAAAGAATCGGTTAAGCCATTTATAGATAGTCGAAAGCAAAAAAAAGACGGTCCTATGGAAAGTACCGTTTTTAGACATTTTTTTAATTTTTTTTTTTCAACCATATCATCGGTCGTACCTAAAAAGCTGCACTGATTTTTTTTAGTCAAAATTTAACTTTTTTTTCCGACGAATGCATAACTTGCCTTATAGTACCAATACTCGCAAGTAAAAAGTGGCGCACCATGAACTTAGTGTCTCTGGAAGATATTACCGCACACTTTAGCTTCTCTAATAATACTGATTAAATCATAAATTCTAAGCTTGTTTTGAGTAAAAAAGTAGTGAGCGATTTACTTTACTTTGGTTTTGGAGAATTATTTAAGTTTCTCTCAAGTCAGTTCAATTTTGTGTAAATTTTTATTAAGTGCATGAATTAAGAACACCAGACATCCACATCATTTTTCCCAGCATATCCGGTGGAATTTATACCCATGCTCAACGCAGGTTAATTCATCACGACGATTTCCATTTTTTGTTGTAATCGCTCACACACATATAGCACCTTGTCGTCTTGTCCTGCATCAGCATGAAGTTTTCTCCCAATTATTTGGTGGAAATGGAACTAAATATTCATCTAGATTGTTGGTGATGTAATAACTACTGTTCAAATTCCATGATGCACAGATCGATTTGAAAGCACATGCAAATTCCAGCTCACTCCATAAAGAAACCTTCTTAGAAGTTTTCCCGCTGGGCAATTGTTACCGAGGAGTATCTCTCGCCCGATCGTCTTCACACTGTACTAAGTTCATCTTTGTGAGCGCAGAGAGAACCTGGACTCATTAGTGAAAGTAACTCTACTCCAGTCCAATCTTAGTGAAGGCTTGAACTGTGCCGTAAGTATCAGTACTGGAGCAGTTCTTCTTACTCTCAGGCTTTCACTAATTACCGCCTCACCATTGGAGAATTCACAGATGTCTCCCTCAAAGAATAGAAGTCTGTAAAACAGTCCAACCACTGTTAATGGTGACGATCTCTAAGACTTTGAAGCAATATCGATCATCCCTTGAAGATGTTCCTGCCGGGCGACCTGACCTTTGACGTCCAGTGGAGAAGTTGGTTTCCATGTACTTTTCAAGAGTTCTTACCATCCTATCCGGTTTTGCAATCTTAGCAGCAGCATAGTGCACATTTCGTCCATCCTCAACCAGAGCCAGCACTTTGCCGACTTCTTCCAATAGATTTTGGTTATCAAAAAACACTCAAGGACCATAAACGTAAAAATGTTTAAATTAAAAAAAAAAATAGAATTTGCTCGCCAGGGTGACTTCAACCTTTTCAAAAGAACGAGGCTAGAGGAATGCCAATTTATATCTGTTTTATAGAGTGAAAACCTACATGGTTTCTTAAGTTAATTATATTTTAGCTTTCTTTCAAAATATGCTTCCAAAACTTTATTATCAAACAAACATCAGACAGATACAGTCAACTAAAGAAAGTCCTTTTTGGTGTTACAAAGAAAGAAAAAAACAATCTCACCTGGACTCGATCCTGTGGAAGAAACTGACACAAATTGTCAACTTGAATATTAAAATCTGCAATGCATCGCATATAAGCCTTTTGGTTAACTATAACTCCGTTTATCTGTAATTTTTGTAAAAAGAATAAAAGTCGGAATTTGCAGCTAACATTTAAACGCTCACCTTAAATTGCGATTTGCCATCCATGTCAAACTCCCTTACAAAATCCTTAGTTTCCCTTTCATTATTAACATATATTTGAATGCTAATAGAAGCTTCGCTCTTCCCATTTTTAATGTAATCCTGGATGGCGGATGAACGAGCTAGAAGCTTGGCACTACCTCCCATTCCGAGGACAATAGCAGCAACAAGTGTTGACTTGCCAGTGCCATTGGGACCGATGATTATATTCA
Source organism: Philhelius pedissequus (assembly GCA_910595825.1). Classification (NCBI taxonomy): domain Eukaryota; kingdom Metazoa; phylum Arthropoda; class Insecta; order Diptera; family Syrphidae; genus Philhelius; species Philhelius pedissequus. The sequence continues at coordinate 36,558,731 of OU343163.1, forward strand.
GGTATTCCGTGGGATGTATAACGCATTCTTCGTAGGTCCTATTCGAACACAAACAAATTGTTTAATATTGCTTAATAAAAACACAATTAGCTACATATATAGTTTGTTAAGAATTTGGACTATTGTTTCTCATTACACAAAATTTTTAACCCAAATTGATTTGATTTTTCCCGCCAGGTTGGCAGTGGTATCATCGATTTCTTCTACTTCCATTATAATGATAGAGCTCTTATATTTTTTTTTCTCAATAAAACAACGAATTGTTTTATTTAAATTGAAGTTAAATGCTTTATTCGCAAAAACACCAAACAAAATAACAACGACATTGCGAATTTCGGCAAATTTGAATTTTGTATATGAATAATAAGATTGTTCAGTGACGATAAAGTTAGAACAGAATAGAACAGAACAGGACAGAACAGAACAGATTCGTGAGAAACTTCAGAACAAGATAGAACAACTTAGAACAGGGATTATAAGAAATAAAATTATTGTTGTTTACCTACAATTCAAGATCGTTTATTTTTGCAGAAACGTTCTTAAAAATAATCTGATATGGAGTTGAATTTATTTAAGAAAATATTTTTCATGAAACTGAAATGATTCCGAAACAAAATGATTTATCAATTAATCTAACACCGTAATGTTTTTTTTTTTAGCAACAACAATTGGTTTTGATAGTTCTCACAAATCTGTTCTAACCTGTTCTACCTAAAAAGCAATTGCAGAAAATCCTGTTCTAAAGGGTTCCAAACTCTTCCAAAATCCCCTTTCACACAGCGAAACCAGTTGCTGGAGATTTTTTTGACGTTTTCCTTTAATTGCCTCGTAGCTTTCACACGAAAAAACTGGCACCAGGAAACTGAGGTGGAACCTGGGAAGATTATGTTAGGCTTATTGGAATGCAAAGCAAAACGTCAAAAAAATCTCTTCAAATCGTTGACCTGAAAGATTTTTTTCATTCGCCTTACTTCTTGCCCTTCTAGCCAACAAGGCTCCAGTTCCCGGCAGCTCAGTTTAATTGTGTGAAAATAGAAAAACAGACTCATTGAACAGAAAATTTTAGAACAGAAAATTTCTAATTGAACAGCAAAATCCTGTACTTTTCTGTTCCAATGTGTTCTAATCTGTTTTGGGGCACAATTCCGCAAGCGTGAATGTTTTTCCGTGCGAAAATATTATTCACCCTCAAAATATGCGTGAATAAATTTGCCTATATGTGTACACGTTATTTGTCACAAAAAAAATCAAACACACCCTTGCGGAATCGCAAATATGTATTGTCGATTTCGTTTCAACAAAAACATCGACTTGCCGTCGATCCGCCGCCAATTTTTTTCTGAAAATCAAATTCGTTTCAAATTAAAACCAATATTTTTCTGGAAAAACAGATCCGTATTGAATCTCTTTTTGGAGACGGATTCAAAACGGATTTGTGCACAGATTCGTACACACACTACAATATTTGTTTTGACGTTTCTCAATTGTTGTGTTGTGAATTAATTTTTATTTTGTGGCAGTGTACAGAAAAATTAAATTAATATTTTAAAAAGTAAAAAAAATTGTTAAAAATTGTTAGGAACTCCCCCGCGTCGGAATCGGGAAATTAAAACGAAATAATGATGTTTTACCGAATTGAAGATTTGTTTTTTTTTTTAGAGCTGCCAAGCAACACACACAGTCCCAAAAAAAGATTCGGTCCGTAATCGTTCTTTTCAAAGCCAAAAAGTATTGGTTTTAGTAGCGAATCCTAATTATTGAAACGAAATCGACATATGTGTCCCCGATTTTTTGTGTACTTAGAGAAACTCACGCTTGCGGAACTGTCTCATTGAACACAAATAATATCTATATACAATGGTATGAAGTTAGTTAGAGTTGACATTTAAGAAAATTTATCGAATTCACTCAAGCAATAAACGTCAATTCACTGTTCAGTCCGATTGACAGCGCAAGGGTTGACAACAGCGCCAATGTATTCATAGTAAATAAAACGAGTACTATTCTGGGATGGTTCTTGTATTATTTCGTTTTGAAGAAATTCCAGAGATGACGCTGTATGTCATTTGTAATTTTTGAAATTTTTATTTGTTTCATAGGGTAATAGACCGCAAAATTTCAAAATGTAAGTAACGTATTTCTAAGAAACTTTTGAAATGAAAAATAGAAGAGTGAAAAACTGGACGGGGGGCGACTTTCCATTAGGGGAGCACGCGTAGAACTTTGATTTTTTCTTTACAGTGAGCTAGGAGTCTATAGAACAGCTTTTAAATATTTCGGTGAGATAACACTGTTAAATATGATTAAAAATTTTCAATTTTCAATTTTGGCCTTTTTAGTACAACACTTTTGTTCAAATTGTCTTTAAATTAAAAGGTATTTCAACACACGGATACTTATATACGGTAGATTTATTATTAAAGATAATAATTAAAACGGTTTTAATATAAAAATATAAGTTCTTCTATTTTTAACATATTTTTAAAGTTTGCAATATTAATACACAATATAAAAAATTCGCGGCAACGAAAAACTGTTTTGACAGTTCTTGTTAATACTTCCCTCTGGTAGTATTCTGAGAAGTTTTTTTTTGTACCTAGGTACTTTTTTTGGGAAATTTTAATGGAAACATTTTTTGGATTAAAAGTACAAGTGTAGTTTTTTTTTCAATAATAAAACTTAAGTGAAAACATTTAACTAAATGAAATATCATATTTTTCGAAAAGTAGTTATGCATCACTTTTAAAATACATATGTACCTACCTATTTACTCTCAGTAAAACCTAATTGCAAATTAAAAAAAAACATTAAATAAAACGTATGTGTAGATAAAAACCTACTTGTGTGAAGTTTTTCTGTAATTAAGTTCAGAGCGTACAAAAAGCTCGGCGGGTAAGAGGGGGCATGTTGCCCCCCCTGCAACCCCCTGCCAGGGCCAATTATATGATTTGGGTTGTGGTCAAGGTTGGGTGGGGTCAAGGTTGGGTGTATGCAAAGTTTGTTTTGGATTTGACATGAAACGAAAACACAATTGTACATAGTTTGAAATCAATTTATATTATCCCAAGAAAAGTGCACATACCACAACACTTAGCATACCTAAGTTGCATACACAACTGTCCACACAAAAAAAAGTTGTCGGTAGTCACCATTTGCATACATTTTGTATGAAAAATGAAAACTTTAAAAAATAATTAAATATAGAAATAAAAGTTTCCTCACTTTAAAATTGTTATATTTATTGTTTTTAAGCATAAATCTACCGAATAAAGGTATCCGCGTGTTAAAATTCGTGCTCCCCTAAAGGAAAGTTCAGCCCTGGACAGACCTATACTACCCAAAAAGTGGAGTTTTTTTTAAATTAAAATAGGCTTCTATGGTATATGTAGAATTCTCCTTAAAAAAAACTGTATTAACAATGCGAATTTGCAGGTACTAATTGTTATCGTTAGGAAAGGTCGAATTCAGAAAGCATAAATTATATTCTATAGTCAGCCTCATTCATAAACGCATTTTAATGTCTGCGTAAGGTGACAATGCTTATAAACGTGCAAAGTATTATTAATACAAATTATGTAACGTTGAAACGAGGCATTTTATAAGCTAAGCATGTTTAGAAATAAATATTGGCTTTTTTCAATTCACAAATATTTATATTGCTTGGCAACGTAATGGATTTATCTTTTTGGTACCTAATTAGACACCAACAATATCGTAACTGAAACGGATGGGAAAACGTTTAATGAATATAAATTTAAGCAAGGTAGAACAGAGCCTTAATAAATGGTTAGTTACCATGAACCAAAGAAAACAAGATTACGACACTCCTTTGTTTTTCTTATTTTATTGACGTCATATGTGAAACAAAATCCATTAATCCACAAACAACAACAATTTGCAGGTTTTGTTTCACATACAACGTCAATAAAATAAGAACAACAAAAAAGTGTCGTAATCTTGTTTTCTTTAATTCATGGTTAGTTACTGCGTAACTATTCAACTTTTGAGAGGTACCTTAGCGAATTCTATTGAACCATTGTATATAGATATTAGTAGGTTTCATATACAATGATTGAATTTGAATTTCTGTGAACAAATAGATGTGCCCCTCATTTTATCAAAAAACTACGGGAACGTATTGAACACAACAATTTACTATTTTTTTCTTAACATCGAAACAAGAGTGTATATCTTCAAGTGTTTAATAAAAAGTTGATTGTAAAAAGTTTTTTTTTTAAATCAAATCTCAGTATCCAAAATTTAATTTATATTAAAATTAAACAATGTTTGAAACTTCCATTCTAATATTGAAGTCTAATGCCGGATTTACACGAGTGACAAATTGTCATTAATTCATGTAGTCATTAAACTGGCAACGTAATAGTAAAATCAAATCATTGCTAATAAGCATCTACACCGGGACAAAATAATGACTAGGTATTTTATTCATAATAGCACAATCTGTCCCTAAAAAATGAGCAAGTTCATTCTTCCTCGCAGTGTGCCATTATTTTCAAAATGGTACCATTGTGCGTGACGCCATTTTGAAGGCAATATTTAATGACAGTTTTAACTGACATATTTTTAATTAATGTCAATTAGTTTCAATGTCGTGTAAATCTGGCATAATACTACATTTTACCCGAACGTTAATCTCTTGTAGATTTACTATTGGTGAATTCCAAACTCCCATGTCAAATCATTTTTTTTTTGCAAAGGAGCGTGCAAAAAATAGTGTGCGTGTATACTGTAAAGTCTATGAAATTTTTCTAAAATCTTTAAAAAAAACTTTTTTGACAGCATAAAATCTATTTAATTTAGAAATAAATCAATTTTGTTACTACGTTTCCACCGACCACTAAGCCGAGGTTTAAGTAGCTTTACTTAAAGGAGGCTTTACATGACAAAATAAAAAAAATCATACTTGTGCGATAGAGAGCAAAGACCAAAATGGAGATCGTATTCATGTATGAAGATTATAGGAAGTATGAATCTGAAGATTGCAGATTATAGTGAAGATGAACATGTTCATCTTCATTATAGCATTTTCATCTGCACCACAATTTGTTCCGTTCAGGCAACGAATTTTCAAGTTTTTTTTTACCATTTCACCTCAGGTTGCTTAAAATCCAACGAAAATAGCGAACATTTTCTTCTCAAGACTACATACCTGAACGCTAAGAACATGTGATTGTGAGATGTGTCAAGAAAGTTATAGCAGATTTCGAGTAAGTTATAAGTGTGTACCCTGTCTTACTTTTATATTTGTTTTATATTATGGTCCCGCTCTACTTTTCTTCAAGTCTGCAGATGCAGATCTATGTAAGGCCTCCTTAAATTTACTAAAAATCTTGATGATTTACCTTACAAATTTAATCTTCTCAGATGAAGATTTAAAATAAATCATTCAAATCTTCATAGGCCCAATATGTGTACAAAATGAACTAACCTCTATTCCCATATCTAAATGAACACATTCATCAGGAAAGTGAATTTTGCTGTACTGACTGTCTCACTTCTACATCATAAGCGAAAATGAAACAATATTTGCATTTTGAATAATGCTGTTAAAATTAATCTACTTTTGGAGCGGTGGAAACACGTTTTGTGATTAGTAAATCTAAATCTAGATTAACGTTCGTCGGAAACATTGTATTATACTAAGTTTCCACCGAACTTTAATCTCTGGTAGATTTACTAATCTCAAAGTGTTTCCACCGCTCCAAAATTAGATTAATTTTGACAGCACTATTCAAAATGCATATATCGTTTCATTTTCTCTTATGATGTAGAAGTAAGACATGCAGCTTCATCTGTGTCAACCGAAGAGAAAATTTGATTTTCCCAATGAATGTGTTCATTTCGATATGGAAAAAGGGTAGTTCGATTGAAGATTTAAATGAGATTTATTTTAAATCCAATCGAATGTTTTTGTGACCTTTAGTCCAAAATGCGTTTCGCCCAGGTACTACAGCTGGGCTCATCAGTTAGATGCTGTAGTACCTTTCTAAGACGCATTATTTTTTGATCGATGTTTACCGACTTTAATAAAGTTTAATCGCCGTAAACTTTATTAAAGTCGGTAAACATCGATCAAAAAATAATGCGTCTTAGAAAGGTACTACAGCATCTAACTGATGAGCCCAGCTGTAGTACCTGGGCGAAACGCATTTTGGACTAAAGGTCACAAAAACATTCAATTGGCTTTAAATCCACATAGTCCACTAAAACAAAAACAAAAATAATATAAACATATTGTTTGCGTTTTCTTCAATTAATTTATTTTAAATCTTGATCTGAGAAGATTAAAATTTGTATGGTAAATCCTCAAGATTTGTAGGAGATTTAGCTATATTTATTTAAATCTCGGTTTAGTGGTCGGTGGAAACCTAGTATTATGACCTTTAGTACAAAATGCGTTTCGCTCGGGCACGATAGTTGAGTAATTAGGTAATTAAAGAAAACTTGCCAAGTAACCATAAACACAATTCAAGTCAGTAATCGTTAAATAACAGATTTCTCTGATAATTTTGAGGTTCTTCCATATTACCTTACTTAAAATATTTAATATTTAACCTTTATAAACTTAGAACTTGGCGTACTTTTAGATCTCACTACTTTTCACGGCTGACTTGTTACGCAAAGGTTTTTGTATACATATAGAAGAACTTGGCTATTTTTTTAACATTTATGCTTTTGGTGTGTAAGGATTTAAATGATATCTAAATATTTAAAATCCTTATTTGATGATATTCAAATTTGCATGCTAAATCTATTTACATCTCGGCAAAAACGTAGTATTAGATTAATTTTAAATATTGGATATTGAAAAAACTGCCATATTATTCCTCTGTCTTTTGTTAGCTAAAGATCTTAAAAAAGATCCAAACAAAAAATGTGAAAAAAAACATTATACCTTTTTAACACCTTTATTCTTCATAAGAACTTCTTTCGTTTTTAAGGACTCAATAAGGAAAGCTAATACCTATGTGTATGTGTGGGTAATAAAAATGCGCCATACAAGTACAAATGGCTCTAACATTTCTAAATTTTCAAAATAAGGCCAAACGAGGTCCTGCGGACACGCAGACAAAAAATAAACATTTAAATCCATTTTCGAAAAAAAACGCAGATGAATGCCAATAAACTATAAAGGACTATTCACATCACAAAATAGTTAGCTCATGATATACCTATGTAGGTATTTTTTCTCTTCATTTTTGTTTTTAAACTAAAGATAGTGAGTTTCCATCTCATATAAGAACTTTAGAACCAACACAAATATTGTACATACGACTCTATACACAAAAAAATTCAAGCAAAAGTATCAACGTCCTTATAATAGAGTCTCGGTGTCCTTATTCTTTGTGAATACCAAATTTGCTTGATTTTATATTTTTTTTACTCGTCATTCTTTGAATGCATCCGAATCGAAATTTTCTCTATTTCCCTTGTACAATCCAAAAGAGAATTTTAATTAAAATTTACACACTATACTATATACCTATTCGTAGCAGGAGTATTAATGTTGCTATACTCGTATAATATTATGTCCAGGATATTCTGCGTTCACGGATTTCCAGTATGTTTTTTTTACACTAGTCCTTGGGAGAGAACCATTATATTTTTTTTTTAAATGCCCATCATATGGTAGGTACACCTAAGTACATACTGATACATATTTCTATATGAATTTTTTATTTTGTGTTTTATTATTTATTCATTCATTTTCAAGAAAAATATAAGCAATCTAAGAATATATTTTTTTTAATACAGAAAACTTCATGGATGCTGTGCATTTCCATGTAATGGAAAATAGAGAAAATCTTTGATGATTTATGCAAGAAATAATAATGACTGTCTGGCTGCTTATTCTAAGTGCAATAAAAATATATACATATCCACCTAAATAAAAAATAAATAATAAAAAACGCAGGAGCATAAGGAAAGTCCTTTTGAATATCCTTTTAAACATTTTTGTATAAATGAATGGCATTTTTTGTATTAATGATGCAAGAAATCACTATACATTTTTCTTAAGAGAAGTTTTATGAATATTATCTTAAACATCAAATGCACAGAAAGAATTGCATTCGTACTTCGGGGATAGACTGACTTTGGGTGCGGAATATACATTCGAAATTCAACAATGTAATTCACTATATATTAAGTAAAACAAATACAAAATTTTGTAGAAGAAAACACACTGAATTTGAACCACTTGCCCCACCAATATTGTTACTCTTTGATTGCGAATTGCTATATTTTTGGTATACCACAGATAAATCTCTCTTACCCGGATACTGTCCGCCTAAAAGCAATTCTATGTAATTAAAAAAAAAACATACCTACAGCCTACTTTCTTTTCATTTATTTAAAATATTTATAATTGGCTCAAGAAAACTATAGTTCTGAATTATTTAAAATATAAGTAATTCATCAGAAGTTGAATTGAATGAGCGATCTATCAAATGCAAAGCACGTCAATCGTCATTTGTCAATCAAGCAAACGTATTGGGATCGCGACCTAATTTATTGTAGGGAACGTGATCTTTAGGTTTGTTCCTTACCTATTTTCACAAAGTTTCAAACAGAGCCAGATTTAGATATTTCTAGCCTTTACTGTTTCACAGCTCTTTCTGGCAGAAGTACGAGCGCTTATAAGAGAAACAAATATTTCCCCACCACACAACTTTTAGTCCGAATAATTTCTTCTGGCTTATTCTGGTTGGGCTGTCAAATTGCAAGTTGAAGTATATCATTGACCTGCGAAAACTCTAGTTAATGATGTTCTTTGACATTTAAAAAATCAGCCAGCTTCAGTGGTTAAATCGATCTCAACGTTTTGACAATTTTGTTTCTCTGTGAGAAAATTTCATACACATTCCTCAAAATTTGACAATCCAGTAGTTTTATCTTAAAAAATCGCCGTATGTATATAACTTTATAATTTAGTGCGATATACATAAGATTCAGGCGGTTTTAATAAATACCTCCCTACATACATAATACAAATGTATGAAAAAATCCAAAAATCGTTGACCAGCTTAAAAAAAATAATTTTGTATGTACCTACAAAATTTAAAAAACATATTTTTAGGAGAAACAAAATTAAACGCCATTTTGAAGATATTATAATAATAACTTATAAATAAATATATACATAAATTCAAATTAAAAAAAATTTACTGACTGGTTTGAAAAATCGATTTTTCAAAACGGATATTATTTATTTTTTTAAAATCGAAAATATTTTTTTTTGAAGATTTGAGTATGCAGTTTTATTAAAACATTTAGGGGACATTTGCATACAGAAAGTAATTTTAATCGGTTTGTCCAATATTAAGAAAGTCGAAAATCTGAAAAAATGGTGCTATAGGAAGTACCATTAAAAAGTCCGCAAAATAAAGTATTTTTATATAAATACTTAAAATTGGACTGTACTAATTTAAGAACACGCATATTTTTTTATAAACATTCTTGGAGCCGGGTTTGAAAAATACATTAGTTTTTAACGGGTTTTTAACATTTGTATGGGAGGTACCGTTGTTTTTTTATTTTAGGAAAATATTTTTTTTCCATATTCAAGATAATGTCAAAAAAATACCAATATCTAGTTTTGAAAAAATCTGCTGAGTCGTTTTTAAAATTTTCAGTTTTCAATATTTTTTTTTTAATTTCCAAAAACAATTTTTTTTGAAAAAGTTTCTAGGAGCTTTTACGTAAAAATATTCATAAAAAAAATTAAATTAATCGTTTTCCAGAAAATCGAAAATTTCCGAATAATTTCCCTTCAATAATGAACTGACTTTTATTCGCGATTACCGGTATTATAAAGCAAGTTATGTATTCGTAAAAAAAATTGTTTCTAACAATCAAACATGACATTACGATCATAGAGAACACCAAAAAAGTGGGTGTCCCAATTCCGCCTGTCTGTCCTCGAGTCTGCAGCCTTAACGGTTTGGTGCATTTCCTTCAAACTTTGTACATATTGTTTTATTTGGTAATATGCCCACACATTTTTTTCATTTTTTCTTAAGACGACAAATAACAGAAGCTTCCATAATTTATTATTCTCAAAAACGGCTCCAACGATTTAAAAATAAAATCAGTTCATTAATGAAGGAAAAATGTACATTTTGGTAATTTTTTTTTCGAAAAAAATTGTTATTTTTGGTACCTCTAGTAGAACCATTTTCTTGGTTTTCGATTTAACTCAAAATTTCGAAAACGACTAAATATATTTTTTCGAAACTTCGTATTCTGTGTTTTTTTGATATTATCTTGAATAGGTAAAAAAACTATTTTCCTAAAATAAAAAAACAAAAGTACCTAGCATACAAATGTTAACAAACCGTTAAGAAAAAAAAATAATTTTCAAAACCTGCTGAAAGAATTTTTATTAAAAAAATGTGTGTGTTCTTAAATTAAAACAGTCCACTTGTAAGTATAAAAACATTTTTTTCTGCGTACTTATTAACTGTACTTCCCACATAACCACTTTTCATATTTAGACTTTTTCAACATTGGATGAACCGATTAAAACAATTTTTTTTGTACAAATGCTTCCTAAAATTATTAATAACACTGCATACGAAAATTTTCAAAAAAAAAGTTTTTCGATTTTTAAAAATTAAATAAAAAAATTCTTTTTGAAAAATCGATTTTTCTAAACCAATCACAGATTTTTTTTGAAATTTGAATTTTATATGTATATTAATATTATCTTCAAAATAGCGTTTCAATTTTTTTCTAAAAATGTTGCAAAATTTTATACATAAAAAATTAATTTATTAAGAAACCGCTACAACGGTTTTTGATTTTTTTTGGATATATTCTTATTTATCCATGAATTCAAATTGCGTCTTTGTTTTCCTCAAACTATAACGACTAAGCAATATAAAAACATTTAATTAAGTGAATCCATTTATTTCTACCTATACCCTTTTTACGCATTGTGTACGACACTGAATACTAAATACAATATAGGCCCCATACATTTATATATACATATGTGTCTCTAAAAATCACATGAATCTTCCCAGCAAACATTTATCTGAAGGTTCAGATTCTAATCACCAAAAATGAAGAATAATATTCAGAAAACCTTCAGTTTTTTAATGAATTATGAATATATACAAAGATCCTACAAATTCTCATCAGAGATACACAAAGAGATATGTATTCTGTGTCTAAAAAAAAAGAAAACACTCAGATTTTGTTGTTGGATCCTTCATATGGAGATCCTTTTTTGTTCATCCTTTTATTTTTATTTTTACCAAGGGGTAAAGATGACGGGTCATTGGGTCATTGTAATGACAAAAGTTTCGTTTACATAGTCGATTATCAGTTCGGAAAAGTTTTTCGAAAGATATCGGTTTAGATAGGTATATAACCATCAGCTTGTGTTTTAATAGTCAATGGGTACCTACCTACTTAACAAAAAATATATATAAAAAGGCAAATGATAAAACATAAAGGTATCTAAAAAATGGTGTTAAATTTTCTTAGAAATATAAAAATCATTTCTTTAATTATAGCATCGTGTAACAATTAAGAAGTCCTGGAAGCTATAAAAGCCAAACAATAGGCAAATCGAAAAATGTTCCAGAGGCTCACCGATGAAATATTCAATCATAAATGAATCAGAAATGATGAATTCACTTATGATACAATTTGAATCCTTTTACCTGGGCTCTTAGACACCGATTTGAATAATTTTAATTATTCATATATGATCTGAAAATTCTGCAATTAAACGAACGTATATAACCGTTCCATATATTCCTTTAAATGATTAATCCCTGAATATTTTCTGAATCACAAAAATGATTCCTGTACGATTAATTAAAGTGAAGGTATATACTTAGAAATCATTCACTTAATTGAATTTTATTGGAATTATTTTTATGATTTAGAAAAGATTCAGGCATTAATCATTTAAATGAATATATGGAGCTCTTATATACGTTCATTTAAATGACGAATTTTCAGGTCATAAATGAATCATTACAATGATTCAAATTGGTGTATAAGGGTCCAGGTAAAAGGATTTAAATTGCATCAAAAGTGAATTCTTTTTCGGCCGGTTTCTTCACTTTTATGAATTAATTATCGTTCATTTTTGAATTAAAATGTTTGTTGGGTTATGTATGCATATTAGACCTTAATTATAAAGTTATATGCATATAGCTACCTACCCAACTACACCCTTCATTTTCATTATCATATGTACGTGTTTACATACTGAGGTTCCACAATATGTACATATATATGTAGTTGTAGATATATTTTACTCTCCTAGCTTACATAATTAAAATCCAAAACTTAGATTTAAACATATATATAGCTATTCCTTGAATCACCCGTTCGACAATTCATTATACCAACTTAGAATCAAGGTAATCACCTACATCGGCCTTAAACCTGCTAAGGCTAACTAGACTTCAATGTTCATCTACATTAAAGTTGTTAACTACAACAGCAAGTTCGTACGATCCAGTCGTGCATTTTATTTTTTATAAGAATCGTTGGAGCCGGTTTTGAGCAAAATAAGATTTTTATTTTTGGCAAAAAAAAATTTATAGGAGCTACTGTTATTTGTCGTCTTACAAAAAAAATTTAAAAAAAATGTGGGCGTATTACCAAAAAAACAATATGTACCAAGTTTGAAGCCATTATATCCAACCGTTCAGGCTGCAGACTAGCGGACAGATAGACAGACAGACCGAATTGAGGGACCGACTTTTTGATGATCTCTATGATCGTAATGTAACGAATGCATAACTTTCCTGAAAGAGACCACCTATAATCGCAATTAAAAATGTTAGACACAAATGTAGACAATACTTAATTAGTGCACATACTTTTTTTTATCGAAATCGTTAAAGCCGTTTTTGAGATAATTAAGATGGTAAAAAAATTTAGGTATATGGCAAGTACCGAATTTTTTGGGGGAAAATAAACGATTCCAAAATCTATTTGCCACAATTATCTAAAACGCTTAAATTAAAAAATTTAAAAAAGTCTTCATATCCATTTATATTCTGCCTCGATATATACACCTGGGTATAGATAACAGACCAGACAATTTTGGACAGTTTATTGTAACCACTTTTTTGGAATTCCCTATAATCCTAGCAAAAATTAAAAACAATTCTGTGAGATCAAAGATTTTCAAAACAACAAAGTTAACAGATTGTTGCCGAGCCTTTTTTTGAAGCATTTACAATGCATAAAGTTGACACTGCCACATTGAATGACCAAAAAACCACCCTCTTTAAAACATCGATAATGGCAATTTAAATAATCCTCAAAAAAATTGTCATATGTCTGTGAGTGTCATTGCCGCGACTTAAAATTTCGATTACAGCTAAAACAGAGTAAGAGAGAGTATAAGAATGAAAAACAAGAAAAGAAAATATTTACTCAGTGCCCTCACTTAAAGGGTAAACCTTCCTATACTTCAACTAATTCACTCCTAATTGGGGGTGTAATAGCTCTATTAAATGGTCGGTTAAGTTCCGGTTTAAAGTCTGTCAAATTTTCAACACCCTTCTGCACTCTTTTTATACCATTTAACCAAAACTATATAGTTGAAGTAGATATCTACAAAAGAGAAGGGCTTGTTTAGTGTAAAAAAGATTGATATGATGAATAACCGAGATAGTTACCTACCCTCAAAAAGGGTGCAAGAAAAACCTGCAACTATGTATGATTGTTATTAAGATAAAGCCCAAAAAGAAGAATTACACATTACCTATACTTACCCCTTTGTAAAAAAAAAATTGAAATATTTAATTCGAAATTGGAAAATTTGACAGATGGCAACATTTCAAATTCAAACGTCAACAATGTTTTGATCTTCTAAGTTTTTTTTTATCTTTGATAATATTCAATTGAGTAAGTGAGTATTTATTTTGTTGGATCAGAGCCTTTAATGAGCTTTGTAGGAATTTTCTGTTTAAGTTTAACAAGGGGTTTTCATAATATTTTGACGAGCTAATAATCAAAGGCTTGAAAATAGGAAAAGGGCTTATGATATACTTGGTTGCGTTGGAACCATAGATAATAATTATGATTTACAAATGATGTATTGAAGTTATCTAAAAATTTTAATAAACTATAAACTTAAAAGATATTTGTATGTGCTTTGGGAATACCGCTATTTATAGTAATAAATATTTAATGGTTTTTCAAAATATATTTGGTTTGTACCATATGTATATTTCTTAAGTTATAATTTTAAAGGAGATACTGTAGTGCCGGCCAGCGCCAGGGGCCTCAACCTGACGGTAGGTGTTGTTTTTTTAACCCCGTTTGAAAAAGTTGAACATTTATGATGGTTTGCCATTTTAGATATGGCATTTATCTTGTATGCTAATTTATATAAATTTGGTAGGCTTACATGCCATGATTTCTTTTTACTAATCAATTACTCGTTGAATTAAAATACGCGAATATATCGCAAGTACACTGCACCAGGGGCCTGTAACACAAAGCTACAAGTCTACAAGTCAGGAGCCACTTGTAATATAATGTTAATCTAACAAGTGTAGATTATTTCTGTAACACAAACAAAGACTTTGTAGAAAGCAAACATTTCCTTGTACTTGTAGGCATTCTGCTTACAAGAGCACATTCAATGAAAGATAAGTCAACGCGGAAGCATCTTAATAAAAAATTAATAAAGAATCCGTTCGAAAATAAAATGCCCCAAAAATAAAAACATTTGCGCAAAATTTTAGTCGATTTAGTAATATGTTAAATCATTTTTAGTAGGATACTAGGCTAAAAAGAGGATTTGGCTAATTTTAAACCAGTTTAGTATCGTACTATTTTCTTAACATTTTACTAAAGTTAAAATCACAAAATGGCTACTTTATTTTTTTAGTATCGTACTAAATCCATATGCCACTTTGACATTTACAAACGTCAAAAAGTTTTGTTTGCTTACTTTTTTGCTATATATTAGGCGTGTTTAGTTGTAGTTTATTAAGAAAATAGATTTAGTATGGTGCTAGTTAAAAAGTGTTTAAAATTAGGAAAATATTAGTAAAGTGCTTTAGTATTAGCAAACTGTTAAGTTAATGCTAAGTCCTTAACATCAGACTGTTTGAAATTTTGCGCCATTAATTTTAGTGCCTTTTCGGATGTGTGAAATTAAATGTGAAAAATGGAAGGAAATTTTTACTTTAGACAAGATTTTAAATTTAATTCCTCAAAATAAAGAGTGGCCATATATCAGCGATGTGTTTTTTGGCAGAATTGCCGAAAAAATACCATTGTAAGTTTAAATGCCATGAGTTTTCCAAAACATCAACACCAAGATCAGAGGCTGAGGGTTAAGATTGCAGCTGACTACTTGCGACAATATAGTAATGAATATAGTCGGACCATTGGATATGAAACCTATCTATATACAATGGTCGGAAGAGATTCGATGACGAATGGAACTTATGCAAAAGCTTTTCTGAGAGATATTCAATAACGGGTTTCGCCACACGAAATTTTTCGAAAACCAAATGTTCTTCTACTTGAAAGTTTATTCTTTCTTTATAATATTTTAATTCTAGTAATTTTGGAATCACTATCACTATCTTCATTAGAATCGAAAAAGAACATCTTTTTTTTTTTGAAGACTAATACGTAGGATATTTTTTTAGGAATCAGGATTTCACAACTTTTGTGCAAAAATACAATCTCAATTAAGGGATAAGTCGATCCAATTTCAATTGAATTACTATGTACATAATATAATAATGCATGTTCTGTTCCTAGTTCATTTTCCATTGGTACTAATTTTTCTAAATCTATCAATTAATAAAATTTCAATTATTTCTAAGTAAATCTAAGAAAAAATCATAGAATGCATTATTGTGTATTTTGTTTAATTTTTTTATTTAGTTTACTGAGATTTAAAAATGTTTAAGGTTTCAAAACTTTACAAACTATATGTAAAAATACGTATAACATTTTTCAGTTGCATTACAATTTATTACGAAATAATTATATATTGAAAAAGGATCACAAATATACACTTTACACAAAAATATATACACAAATTGATATTTGATATTGTTGGTACAGAGATAGATTATTGTCGGCAATAGGACACGCGCTACTTTTTATCCCGAAAAAATGTATGGTTCCCGTGGAATAGGTTTGTTCTAATTTTTCATAGATCTCATTTTACAAATAGAAAACATAGTTTCTCGAAATTTAACAATTTGAAGGACCTCCTGTATAAAACATTTGATTGAAATCTGTTGAGCCGTTAATGATAAAGTAAATAAATTAAGAAAATGGTTCTATGGCAGTAACCAAACCATTAATAATATTTTATGTAATTTTTTTTTTTGACCAAAATATAGGTAGACTACCTATACAACCCAAAAAACTATGTTGTATATTTAACAGTATTTTGTATATTTAACATCAAATATACGTTCATATTAACAATTTCTTTAACTTCTGCACTATACTTGTCAAAATGAATACAGTTTGGAGTCGTAAAATTAACAGCTCGTTGTCAGTTTTTGTTGTTAAATTATACAGATATAAAATTATAAAAATCGCATCGAAAAATTGTAAAATCTACATCTACTTTTTTATTAATTACAACAGGCTGTTCTATTAGCCTACAATAACTTAAATTTTCGTCGAAAAGCTGTTGAACTTACATACAAACTTGTAAAGTTTTCAAATTCAAAAATTTTGCATTCAAAATCTACAACCATTTTATGTTGAAACTGACGTGAGTTGTAAATCTAATAGCTTATTTACATTTTAATGGCGTTTCTCATAGTTGTTTTTTCATTCTATAATACATTTGTGAAGTGTAAGATTTGTACTGAATTATAAGTGAATATTTATTTCCAAATGAGTAGTGACAATGAAATATATAATATTGATGTTAAGAAATTTAATTTCATTTAAATTTATTCTTTCACTTAAAATAGGCTTAAGGTTAACCTTACTTTTTTATTAATTACAACAGGCTGTTCTATTAGCCTACAATAACTTAAATTTTCGTCGAAAAGCTGTTGAACTTACATACAAACTTGTAAAGTTTTCAAATTCAAAAATTTTGCTTTCAAAATCTACAACCATTTTATGTTGAAACTGACGTGAGTTGTAAATCTAATAGCTTATTTACATTTTAATGGCGTTTCTCATAGTTGTTTTTTCATTCTATAATACATTTGTGAAGTGTAAGATTTGTACTGAATTATAAGTGAATATTTATTTCCAAATGAGTAGTGACAATGAAATATATAATATTGATGTTAAGAAATTTAATTTCATTTAAATTTATTCTTTCACTTAAAATAGGCTTAAGGTTAACCTTATTGTATTTGTTTATATTTTCAAACGTGTTATGAAAAAATGTTTTGTTCGTGTTACCTATCATCGTAATGCAAAGATTAATCAAAATCTCGAGTTTTCCTAAAATGGTTTTTCAATAAGAGCGCTACAAAAGTTTTTTTAAATAAAACAAAAACGGTTTTAGATTTCAATGAAACTCTTTATTCCTGTGAAAGTACGTTCGATGACATTATGTATGGAACTCGATTTCATTTGCATGGCCACCACGGGCACGCTTGCAGAAGTCCAGACGCTGAACCCAATATTCGACGGTTTTCAAGCATAAATCGGCCGATACTGCTGCAATTTCACGTTCGATATTCGTACGAAGTTCATCAATCATCGCTGGCTTGTTGGCATAGACCATAGACTTGACGTAGTCCCACCATTTCGTGAGATAAAACGTTCTCCAAACTTGGTTTCCAATAAATTGATTGTGACATTCGCTGTGTGGCTTGTGGCGCCGTCCTGTTGGAACCACATGTCCTCGAAGTCCATATCATGCAATTGGAGCCAAAAATATTCGGTTATCATTGAACGGTAGCGATCCCCATTCACAGTAACGTGCCGGTCTTGATCATCACGGAAGAAGTACGGCCCAATGACGCCTCCGGCCCATAAACCACACCAAACCGTAATTTTTTCGGGATGCGATGATAACTTATGGAGTACGTGTGGATTGCTGCCTGACCAATACCGCATATTTTGTTTATTGACGAAGCCATTCAGCCAGAAATGAGCCTCATCGCTGAAGATTTTTCGATGAAAATTCGAATCATTTTCAAGTTGTTGCTCAGCCCAATTCACGAACATACGACGCTTCTGGTGGTCAAGCAGCTTCAGTTCTTGCGTCAATTTAATCTTGTAAGGATGTAGGCCAAGATATGTTCGCCAAATTCGCCACAACGACGCCACAGAGGTGCCCAACGCTTGAAAATGACGTGTGAGAGACACATTTGGCCTTTCTGCAACTGAAACCTCAGCGCCAGCAATATTCTCAACACTACGGACACTTCTTTGTCTCACTGGCACGGGAACACTTTGTACTGTGTCTGTGGAATCAAAATGCTAGGACGATTATGGCGACCATAAATTGGACGTAGCACTCTTAACGTCGAGAGGCCACTGACTACGAATTTCGGTAGTAAATTTTAATAATTTCGACTCGTTGTTGGCTCGTTTATCTTTCCATCATGAAATGCCAAACCTTACTGAAGAGAAATGTTAAAAGAGCGGCAAGAAATATGGCGTCATTTGTTGTCCCTGTCGCTCTACTTTTGTAGCGTCCCTGTTGAAAAACCCTTTACATAGATCACAATATCGCGAGGAAAATGGAACATTTTAATTAGTCAACTTACCAAAATTTAGTCAATAATCATAAAATAACAAATATCTCTTATAATTTTGAGGTTTCTCAATATAAGTCTACTTAAAATATTCAATAAATAACATTCATAATCTCCGAACACGGCGTTCTTTTAAATCTCACTACTTTTCACGCACAGGTTTTTGTATACAGAAGAACTTGGCTCTGTTTCTAACATTAATGTTTTTGTTGAGTTTTTCACTAGTTTGTGTACAGTTTTTTTTTCTTATGAACTCTCCAAATCTAATAAGTTAGAAAAATGCTTGATTGACAAATATTCTGATAACGTGCATACCCCCTGAACTGAAACTCCCAAGTCTTGGGTTGATTTTTTTAATCATTCTTATATAATCGTATATACGTACCTCTCAATCTCTATAAATATTAATAATAATAATTGGTCTTTGCATGGAATTTCAATTTCTACCGCTCAATTCTAAGAAAATAGTCGGATGCAAAATTTGAAATGAATGAAAAATTTCAAATTTTCGATTTTTTCCTTTGTTGCACCACAGGACCTACCGTTCTAAGAGAGTAAAAAATTCTACGATGTGGAAGTGCTACATATGTACATACATAATTTTGATGATCTTTCAGTGAGTGAGTGATTCAGTTAGCCAGTTATACGGTTTCAGAATTTTTGGAGTATTGTATATCTCTTAGGAACTCCTGAAATTATTAATATGCGTTCCCTTACGCTCTAAAACTTCGAAAATCTATGAATTTCAACGAAAAAACAATCAAATCGTATCCACGTACACCAGCTTTTCATAGTTTTTGAGCTAAGAGAGCGCTCATGAGAGAGTAAAATATTCCCCTAGGCTGCGAATTTTAGTCCAAGAATTTTTTTTCGCCAAAATTATGAAGACTGTCAAATGAAGGAAAAAAGAACAATACATAAGCCGTCAGTTACCAGGACGTGTATTATTTCATTACAAAAGTTGAAAATAATAATGGAAGTTTTATTGTCTGAAACGGACCCACTTAACGAACCAAAATTGGTCGAAACTTTACCGTCGAGTTGAATGACGTAACAGCGGGTCGGCAGATGGAAAGATCGAGAAATCGATTAACTTCACTTTTGAATTTCACATTGTAGAAATAGGCAGCACTTTTCCTCCATTAAAACTACAACAAGATTTTGGATTTATTAAAATAAAGCAGAAATAAATCATTGACTACCCTCAAAAAAGGTTCGTGTTTTATTGCGAATATCAGCAGCAGTGTTGACAAGGTTACTCGTCGTACAGACTACAACGTACATCAATCCGGACGTAATAAGGATATACTATCCACCTATCTTTGACCAGACACAACCGTACGTGGTACATGTATATCTATCTAGTCGCATGACTACAACTGGCCACCAGTTCACTTTGTAGAGACCTACAAACTGCCCATTGTAGATACCTACAAGTTTATTAAACATTTTCAAAAATACACATTTATTTCGACGTTAAAAAAATTGCAAAAATTTTCAAATAAAGCGTTCTCTTTCTTTTGTGAAATATTGCTGCTCTCTGAGAGATTTTTACCCCCACTCTTGCAAAACTATCAGTCTTCAAATTTTTGTGCCCAAAAAACGGGGACACACTTCATGAGTTTGAAATTTATGGTGATCTTACCAGATACTGCGAATACTTCCTTTCGTTGAAACTCATCAACTTTGAATATCAATTCTGAGGCATTTAAACAAATAAAACTGATTTCGTTTTGGTACGAAAACGAAGTATATAATATTTTTTGTCAAAAAAATATTTTATTTGCTCTACCACTTATTGTAAATTCACTTTGATTTTTCAATGATCATTGAAAACGCTTTCCATCATTGAAAATTCAAAAGTGAATTTACAAGAAAGTGGTAGGTAGAGCAAATAAAATATTTTTTTGACAACAAATATTATATATCTTATTACCTTCATTTTGGTACCAAAACGACATAAGTTTTATTTGTTGTTTAAGTGCCTCAGAATTGATAGCCAGATTTTTCAATGAAGAGTTTCAATGAAAGCTATAACTATCGCATATGTCTTTATTCGTATTGAAGTTAGAGGGGGGCGAAATTCGCCTGAGATTAATCCTGTTAAAAAGTTGCAGTTTTTTTTTCATTTAACGGCAGTTCTCAGTTAATCAAACTTCGGATGACTAATACTAGTTTCATAAAATCTAAGTTCCATCAAACAAGACTTAGACTAGGTAACGATTTTTTTACAGTTTCCAGCAATTTAAGCACAAAAACTAAAGGGAGCAATAAATGAAGGGAATGAAATGAAAATATTAATTAATTATGTTATATATGCTTTATACAAAACTGAATGAATGAGTTGGACTCCATCATTCAAGATATAGTTTTTCGACAGATTATTCAATTTCTGTTCTCTATTTTTAAAGGAGAGGACACACTTTAAGGACACAAACACAAGAACTTAATTTAGTCCGACTTATAGTAATGAGTCTTTTGAACATTTCAATAATTGACTAACCAATTAACGAGTTTATTTAAAGAATGGTTTGATTTTACAATATTTTACCCAACATTTACATTTATTTGTTTTTTTTTTTCTACTTTTCGACTTTAACTCCGAGTTTTCATTCATATTCATATTTCCAAAGCTGTTAAATGCCTTGTCCTCGACTTAAAAGGTTGAATTATTTAAATTTGCTCTTATGCAACCCTTAATTTACCTATTTCCATGATGTTTGATACTCCACGTTTTTGGCCTTTGAGTGGAAAATTAAAGATGAGTTTTCGATTTAACATAAATTAATTTGCATATACATGAATCATTTCGATTTGGAATTTGGTAAGATACGTTTTACGATGTAAGGGAGTTTTTATTTGTCAAACGGGCTCTATGTATGCTCTATCTCGACGAATAACTTAGGGGGAGATAAAAATCGGCAATTGAAATTGAAAACGTTCTTTTTGAATTGAATTTGGTAGTGTTGTTTTTTTACCGAAAGGTTTTGATTTGTATTTCCTTTTTAGTTTATTGTATTGTTTCTTAACTTTTTCATAATTATTGTAAAATGCATGACTGAATCGAACGAACTTGCTCTTATGTTCGATCACATCGTATGCAAAAGATTTCTATTAAAAATCTAAATATATGTTTAAAGTAGTTTTTTTCTTAATTTTTTATATATTGAAAATTTCCTTAATTTTTTTCTATAAAAATAAAATTGGTATGAAAATCTTAAACATTTAATAATATAAGCCTAACACCAAAAGATTAAATCGGCTTAATAAAAAAAAAATAGTTCAAAATTCTGAAATAAATACTTAAGCTTAATTTGAGCTAAAAAAAGTACGCCAGTTTATTTCTTGGATACATTTTAATTTATGAGAAAAAAATTTTAAAAATCTGTGGAGCGGTTTTTGAGAAAAAAAAAGTTTTTCTTAAAAAAATTCAAAAGCCAATTCATAAGTATTCAAACCGCCTAAGTTCTTTCTGTGATACTTGGGGTCTTCAAATAAATTCTTTTAAAACTAAGATTTCAATCTCTGAAGGTAGCCAATCACGAAGACGGCCGAAAGAAAAATGGTTTATCAACACGGTCAGTATTGATATTGTACAGGAATTTAAGTACTTGGGTGTCCTTTTGATTTACAACCTAAACTTTTGCAAGCACGTTAAAGAAAAAAATCGAGAAGCTAGACTAGATTTAAACATAATGTGGCCAACAATTTTTTCACACCAAAACATCGATTTAAGACCTAAATATCAGGTTTTTAACGCAACAATTAATACTTGCATGACATACGGTGTCCAAGTCTTCGGTTACAAATATTTTGATAATTTTGAACTCGTACAAAGTAATTTTTTTAAAAGACTTTTTCATTTACCCAGCTACACTCCAAATTATGCAATATACGTAGAATCAGGGATAACGCCAATCTACATTAAAATCTTGAAGACTAGCGCGGATTACATTGTAAGAGCAATGAAAAGAAACGATAGATCACTCCATAGAATTTTATTAAAGAACTTGTTACTAAGAAATGCGACTCCGTTCAAAGAGTGGAAGCAGTTGGCACTTGACCACGATTTAGTCTTGCATCTGTCAGAAGATCGAATTGAAGACTGGCAAAAACATTTTGGGGAGGTTATAGCTCTAGTAGACCAAAAATTATTTCAGGACAATCTAGCCAAAACATCCTCGAGAAACCACTACAAAAAATTGAACCATCAGCTTCTTACCGCTCATAACTACTTTTGTAATAATCTTTCGCCATTCAAATAAGTTTGATTTTTAGAACGAGAGTCGGAATCTTAAATCTTAATTTCATCCCGCATCGACAAGATTTGTCACTGCTCTGTAATCTTTGTAAGAGAAAATGAAGATATTTACCACTTCTTGGCCAAGTGTTCCATTCTTCAAGAGGTCCGAAGATTACACTTTGGAGTTAGCTTTTTTGATTTAGAAATTTTTTTTAAAAATCCTTAAGGGAGAAAAGGGATGGTTGTGCCTAGTCAAATATATTCAAGACGCTCTTAATTATAGAAATCAATTCCCTAGCTGAGTGGCTCGATTACCTATGTATTTAATTTGTAAATACAGTAGTTTAAGTCACTTGAAAATTAATATCACATAGTCTAAAAGGCTAATACATGTTAAATAAACACATTAAACATTAAATCTATTCTTGTGTTCCAAATCATGTCAAAATTGGTCTTCTTAAATTGTATAGTATATAAAATAATTCTTATTTTAAAAACTATTTTATTGTATATTATATTTATAAACAATCTTGGTTTGTTAAATCAATAAAACTTATTCAAAACTTATTTGTGTTTAAAATCACGTCAAAAACGATACATATATTATGAAGAAAAGAATAGTTAGCTTTTTGTACAAGTTTTTGATAACTTGCATTTTTATTATATTTTTATTTATGTATATCATAAGAAATGGCATTTAAAGCAGACGGCAGCGTTGCCATGACTTTATTCTTATATAAAATTTTGTAAAACCTTATGATGAAAAAATAAAGAATCTATCCATTTATCAAAGTATTCAGCAAATACATTTAATTATAATTTAAAAAAAAAAATTTAATGAGCAGTTTTCAAAATATAAATTTCTATTTTTTTATTTTAAATGCTTTAAAAAATACAAAAAAATATTATTTAAAAATATTAGTATGCGCTATAAATTAAGCTACTTACACCTATATATGTCCGAAATTTCGAAAGAATCGGTGAAGCCATTTATGAGATAGCCGAAACCAAAATAAAACGGTGCTATGGAAAGTACCGTGTTTAGACATTTTTTAAAATTTGTTTTTCAACGATATGATCGGTGCACTGATTTTTTTTATATCAAAATCGTGAGAGCCGTTTTCGAGAAAAATAGGCTTTAACGTTACGGTTATAAGGCAGGTGGCAGGTACCGTTATTTTTTGAGCTAAAAATATTTCAATTTCCCCTCTGTACAATGTCTAAAAAACTATATACTAAATTTGAAGCAATTCGGCTCACCCGTTTTGGCTGTAGGTGTCCATACATACAGACAGACAGGCATACAAACGGACAGAATTTTTAGACCACCCTTTTCAGTCATCGCTATCATCGTAATGTCAGGTTTGATTGTTATCTCATAACTTTTTTTTCAAAGAATACATAACTTGCCGTATAGTAAGTACATAACTATATAATCGCAAAAAAATATGAAATTCACAAAAATGTCAAGGCTCAACATTATCTATCTTTTTTTTTTTTCATATTTGATTTCAATGGCTTGCATTGCTTTAGTTTTTAGTGATAATCTAAACTCATTCTAAGTAGGGTTGCCACATTATTTTTGGAAGGCGGGTGGTGAATTGCGTGTTTAGAGCGGCAAAAACATTATCGAGAAAGCTATAAAGGCCTTAATTTTAGTTGATTTGTTTACTATTCTCTATGAAAACCAAACATTGACACGTAAATAAAAAAGTAGGTTTTGTAATTTTTAATTTACTTATAATCTAAAAGACATAAAACCTTCTTGTTTCCAGTTTTCGATTAATAATTTATAGGAAGAGCAAAAAATTGAAGCCAATTCAGTATTTAGTTTCACAATTTTGTATAAAAAAAATAGTAACATTTAAAACCTATAATTTTTCAATTGTAAGTGTTGCCATTGTTTTTTAATATATTTTTTTTTAATTTTCCAAGTCATTTTTTTATAGAAAATTCAACCTCGCTCCTCAATGGGGAGAGATGTACCTACAATAAACACCGCCCCCTCCCATATTAAAAAATACTAGTAACTGTTCTACAATAATCTATTTTTATTTTTTGGCGCTCGAGTTATCGTACTCTTCCCCAGATCTTTGACAAAGCCAGTTCCAATTATCAGAATAAGCTTGTAACGTAAATTGACGTAACTTCTGATGGTGATGGTATTTTACAGATTACTACTGACTGTCATAATTTTTCGACATTTCAATCAACTTTTTTCAGAAACATTTTTCAGAGATTCACTCATCCAACTGGCAGATCAGTTATAGACGACCGTTCACACCCTGGAACATAAAATACCAGTTCTGAATGCCCTTCTCATTGAACAGACCTTTCTTTTGATGTATATATCGATGGGTTTGGGGAACATTGTTGAAAATGTAATTTTTTTCTTGCAAGGGGTTAGCCTTGATTTTTTTCAAAAACGTCGAAAAAGATGAAGTCATGAATTGTACAACAAGTTGTAAAACAATGGAAAGGCCTGTGAAATTCCTTTCGAGCACTGGCAGCCGCAGATTTTTACGGGGTTCGTTAGCGGAGATATCACCATCCAAAGCGAGTCAAATTCAGTTGGGTGGAAAATCATGCGAATAACTTTGAATTAAAATATCTCAAGAACCGGAGATACTTTTTGTCTTCAGCTGTGGATAGGTATTGAACAGACCTTTCTTTTGATGTATATGTCGATGGGTTTGGGGAACATTGTTGAAAATGTAATTTTTTTCTTGCAAGGGGTTAGCCTTGATTTTTTTCAAAAATGTCGAAAAAAGTGAAGTCGTGAATTGTACAACAAGTTGTACAACAATGGAAAGGCTTGTGAAATCCCTTTCGAGCACTGGCAGCCGCAGAGTTTTGCGGGGTTTGATTGCGGAGATATTACAATCCAAAGCAAGACAACTGCAGTTGGGTGGAAAATCATGCGAATAACTTTGAATTAAAATATCTCAAGAACCGGATGTCGCAGATACTTTTTGTCTTCAGCTGTGGATAGGTATTGAACAGACCTTTCTTTTGATGTATATGTCGATGGGTTTGGGGAACATTGTTGAAAATGTAATTTTTTTCTTGCAAGGGGTTAGCCTTGATTTTTTTCAAAATTGTCGAAAAAGGTGAAGTCATGAATTGTACAACAAGTTGTACAACAATTGAAAGGCCTATGAAATCCCTTTCGAGCACTGGCATCCGCAGAATTTTGCGGGGTTTGATTGCGGAGATATTACCACCCAAAGCAAGTCAAATGCAGTTGGGTGGAAAATCATGAGAATAATTTTGAATTAAAATATCTCAAGAACCGGATGTCGCAGATACTTTTTGTCTACAGCTGTGGATAGGCATTGAACAGACCTTTCTTTTGATATATCGATGGGTTTGGGGATCATTGTTAAAAATGTAATTTTTTTCTTGCAAGGGGTTCGCCTTCATTTTTTCCAAAAATGTCGAAAAAAGTGAAATCATGAATTGTACAACAATGGAAAGGCCTGTGAAATCCCTTTCGTGCACTGACAGCCGTGGAGTTTTGCGGGGTTTGATTGCGGAGATATCACCATCCAAAGCAAGTCAAATGCAGTTGGGTGGAAAATCATGCGATTAACTTTGAATTAAAATATCTCAAGAACCGGATATTGCAGATACTTTTTGTGCTCAGCAGTGGATAGGTATTGAACAGACCTATGGAAAGGCCTGTGAAATCCCTTTCGAGCACTTGCAGCCGCAGATTTTTACGGGGTTCGTTAGCGGCGATATCATTATCCGAAGAAAGTCAACTGCAGTTGGGTGGAAAATCATGCGAATAACTTAGAATTAAAATATCTCGAGAACCGGATGCCGCAGATACTTTTTGTCTTCAGCTGTGGATAGGTATTGAACAGACCTTTCTTTTGATGTATATATCGATGGGTTTGGGGAGCATTGTTGAAAATGTAATTTTTTTCTTGCAAGGGGTTAGCCTTGATTTTTTCAAAAATGTCGAAAAAAATGAAGTAGTGAATTGTACAACAAGTTGTACAACAATTGAAAGGCCTGTGAAATCTCTTTCGAGCACTGGCAGCCGCAGAGTTTTGCGGGGTTTGATTGCGGAGATATCACCATCCAAAGCAAGTCAAATACAGTTGGGTGGTAAATCATGCGAATAACTTTGAATTAAAATATCTCAAGAACTGGATGTCGCAGATACTTTTTGTCTTCAGCATTGCATATGTATTGAACAGGCCTTTCTTTTGATGTATATATCGATGGGTTTGTGGAACATTATTAAAAATGTAATTTTTTTCTTGCAAGGGGTTAGCCTTGATTTTTTTCAAAAATGTCCAAAAAAGTGAAGTCGTGATTTGTACAACAAGTTGTACAACAATGGAAAGGCTTGTGAAATCCCTTTCGAGCACTGGCAGCCGCAGAGTTTTGCGGGGTTTGATTGCGGAGATATTACAATCCAAAGCAAGTCAACTGCAGTTGGGTGGAAAATCATGCGAATAACTTTGAATTTAAATATCTCAAGAACCGGATGTCGCAGATACTTTTTGTCTTCAGTTGTGGATAGGTATTGAACAGACCTTTCTTTTGATGTATATATCGATGGGTTTGGGGGAACATTTTTAAAAATGTAATTTTTTTCTTGCAAGGGGTTAGCCTAGATTTTTTTCAAAAATGTCGAAAAAAGTGAAGTCGTGATTTGTACAACAAGTTGTACAACAATTGAAAGGCCTGTGAAATCTCTTTCGAACACTGGCAGCCGCAGAGTTTCGCGGGGTTTGATTGCGGAGATATCACCATCCAAAGCAAGTCAACTGCAGTTGGGTGGAAAATCATGCGAATAACTTTGAATTAAAATATCTCAAATATCTCAAGAACCGGATGTCGCAGATACTTTTTGCCTTCAGTTGTGGGTAGGTATTGAACAGACCTTTCTTTTGATGTATATATCGATGGGCATGGGGAACATTGTTGAAAATTTAATTTTTTTCTTGCAAGGTGTTAGCCTTGATTGTTTTCAAAAATGTCGAAAAAGGTGAAGTCATGAATTGTACAACAAGTTGTACAACAATGGAAAGGCCTGTGAAATCCCTTTCGAGCACTTGCAGCCGCAGATTTTTACGGGGTTCGTTATCGGAGATATCACTACCCGAAGAAAGTCAAATTCATTTGGGTGAAAAATCATGCGAATAACTTTGAATTAAAATATCTCAAGAACCGGATGTCGCAGATATTTTCTGTCTTCAGTTGTGGATAGGTATTGAACAGACCTTTCTTTTGATGTATATATCGATGGGTTTGGGGTACATTGTTAAAAATGTAATTTTTTTCTTGCAAGGGGTGAGCCTTGATTTTTTCCAAAAATGTCGAAAAAAGTGAAGTCGTGATTTCTACAACAAGTTGTACAACAATGGTAAAGCCTGTGAAATCCCTTTCGAGCACTGGCAGCCGCAGATTTTTGCGGGGTTTGATTGCGGAGATATCACCATCCAAAGCAAGTCAACTGCAGTTGGGTGGAAAATCATGCGAATAACTTTGAATTAAAATATCTCAAGAACCGGATGTCGCAGATACTTTCTGTCTTCAGCTGTGGATAGGTATTGAACAGACCTTTCTTTTGATGTATATATTGATGGGTTTGGGGAACATTGTTGAAAATGTAATTTTTTTCTTGCAAGGGGTGAGCCTTGATTTTTTTCAAAAATGTCGAAAAAAGTGAAGTCGTGATTTCTACAACAAGTTGTATAACAATGGTAAAGCCTGTAAAATCCCTTTCGAGCACTGGCAGCCGCAGATTTTTGCGGGGTTTGATTGCGGAGATATCACCATCCAAAGCAAGTCAACTGCAGTTGGGTGGAAAATCATGCGAATAACTTTGAATTAAAATATCTCAAGAACCGGATGTCGCAGATACTTTCTGTCTTCAGCTGTGGATAGGTATTGAACAGACCTTTCTTTTGATGTATATATTGATGGGTTTGGGGAACATTGTTGAAAATGTAATTTTTTTCTTGCAAGGGGTTAGCCTAGATTTTTTTCAAAAATGTCGAAAAAAGTGAAGTCGTGATTTGTACAACAAGTTGTACAACAATTGAAAGGCCTGTGAAATCTCTTTCGAACACTGGCAGCCGCAGATTTTTGCGGGGTTTGATTGCGGAGATATCACCATCCAAAGCAAGTCAACTGCAGTTGGGTGGAAAATCATGCGAATAACTTTGAATTAAAATATCTCAAGAACTGGATGTCGCAGATACTTTTTGTCTTCAGCATTGCATATGTATTGAACAGGCCTTTCTTTTGATGTATATATCGATGGGTTTGGGGGAACATTTTTAAAAATGTAATTTTTTTCTTGCAAGGGGTTAGCCTTGATTTTTTTCAAAAATGTCAAAAAAAGTGAAGTCGTGAATTGTACAACAAGTTGTACAACAATGGAAAGGCCTGTGAAATCCCTTTCAAGCACTGGGAGCTGCAGATTTTTACGGGGTTTGGATGCGGAGATTTCACCATCCAAAGCAAGTCAAATGCAGTTGGGTGGAAAATCATGCTAATAAATTTGAATTAAAATATCTCAAGAACCGGATGTCGCAGATACTTTTTGTCTTCAGCTGTGGATAGGTATTAAACAGACCTTTCTTTTAATGTATATATCCATTGGATTGGGGAACATTGTTAAAAATGTAATTTTTTTCTTGCAAGGGGTTAGCCTTGATTTTTTTCAAAAATGTCATGATTGGAAGACTTCAGTCGGCTTTAAGAACATTCTTCGATAGCCTTATTTGTAAAAAGGTCAAATGTAACCACATGCGATCATTGTGGTATATGGTAAATATATGGTTACCATCGCCGCACAAAAAGCGCGTATATGCATGAAATGTTTACGATAACTGTCAACGACAATAGACCCCATGAATTTCAAGATTGAAATATTATTTTTTTCCTAAACCAATCATACCTACCGATGTTTTATTAATTTTAAATATAATTTCACACTGCCATGTGTGCGCTTCCTAAAAAAAGGCAGCACACATACATACATATATGTAAATCTCCATTGAACTCCCAATTAATGTTGTTTGTAACACCTTTTTCTGGGCTTGTCATGGAGCCTTAAGGCATAATCGACACTATACCTACAATTATTACTATCAAATGAAAACCTATAACCAAAACCATATCATAACTTAAAAAAAAACGATGCAATTAACTACAACCATAACCACAGTCGTCAGCCTTATTTCGAATGTAAATTCAAAATGAGCTGTTGCCACATGCTCGAGCATATTCTGGCCTATCTCAGGCACGAGGGTGGCGCCCCACGCAGTGTAAAGAAACACGCTAAAGCATTCATCATTCATTTCAAATTTCAATATTGTCAGATTGTCACGCATGACACTATACTTCACTTTTTTATTTGTTTCCCTTGTTTTTTTTTTTTTTTTATTTTTTTGTGTACGAGTGTCAATGATGTCTAAATAGCAGTTCATGCCCGTTTTGTCAAACACCCTTACCACAATCGAGAGAAATTAATTACGGATGGATAAAAAAATTGTGTAAAAATATATATACCTACATATTCTAAGGAAGGGGTGCCTAAGCGGGCGTGTAATTTTCAATTTAGTTCTGGTAACCCGCAACGTTTCCTGTATGTGCGCTATAGTGGTAGGGTATAGTGGTGTGTTGCACCGATTTTCAAAATAAAAAAAAAAACCCAAGAAGTTGAATAGGTTTACTTTAGTAATTTAAAAAAAAAAAAATTTCTTCCGACAGGTGGTACATTAGTTTTGCGCAGCCTTACGGGATGTAATAAATCGAATGCATTTTACCAGCCGACCGTACCGTTAAAGCTCCAACTGCCGGATGCTAAAATCGGGCAAAAGGTTATCTGTAAATAAGTTTATTTCCCCGAATTGTCGGTTTGCAGCGTTTATAATATTTTTTTCTCTTCTTTTTAATGCGATGCAAGAGAGCAATAAGCTATACGAGACGAGTACAGGAGTACAGAATAGGCACAAGAAGGATTGGAAGCAGGCACATGGTACGGCCATCATGCCATCCCTAATCCATGTACCATAGATGGTATTATACATCCTGCGTGCGCTCTGCGTATGATTGTATCAACGAGATATTGGTGCCGCGGGCGGCAGTGCAGATCTTATTGTGCTAAGTCAAACGCATATACCATTTATTATGTTATGGATTCTGGTTTTGAGAGCTTGGCAGGATACGCAAATGGATTGCAATATTTTAGCTTCTCTATCAGTTTTAATGAAATTACTAAAAGCATCTACATATATCCGATATATTATTAGGTATTCATTTATCTCGTATAATGAAAATCTCATAGATTCTATTGCAGATTTACAATCAGATATTATTTGGCAACTACATTCTTAGATAAAGGAATTATAAATATGTATATACATTATTAGATACTCGAACATATCCCAACATACGAGTACGTTACTCATATGTTTATGAAGAGGTATGTACACAAACACATATCTTTAGCCTTAGAGAATAGATTTGTTTCATGACATTCTGTGTCATGCCTTAAATTTTTTTCTAAGCCCCGGAAAAACTATGTAGCAATTATTTTTTGAAATCATGAATAAACAATCTATCTATCTATCTATCTAGATTTGTTTCAAAAATTCCATGAATTAAAAAATAAAATTCATTCGATAATTTCAAATAATTTATTTTGAAGATGTTAATGCTAATTTCCTTTTAAATAAAATGCACGACTGGATCGCACGCAATTGCTCCTATGTTCGATTACATTATATACAAAAGATTCTTCCTAGATACACCCAAAAAATTTATTAGTTAAATGGCTACGAATGATATTCGTAGTAAAAATATTCGTGCATTGTAATAATATTCGTGCATTGTTATAATATTCGTGCGTTGTACGAAGTATTAGTGCTATGAAATTTTTACGAATCCATTAGTGAAATTGTACTAATAGAAGTAGTACTATGCACGAATACATTCGTGGTATGTACTAATACTATTCGTACACCAAAATTAGACTATTTTGGTTAGTGCATTTTACGAATTATGGTGTACATATTACTAATAAAATTAGTAAATTTTTTTCACGAATAATTGGTACTTTTTTACAAATAATTCGTACTATTTACTATTGAGTTCTATTCACGAATAAGAACTAATATTATTCGTAGAATGTACGAATTATTAGTAGAGCTATTTTTTTGTTTGTTATTTTACTTACGAATACATACGGATGTTCATACACGGTATTAGTAATATTTACAAATCATTCGTAAAAATAACTTTATTCTTGGATAACAGTACGAATTATTAGTTGAAAAATACGCATTATTCGTAAAATACACGAATTATTAGTAAAAATTAAAACAAAAACTGTAGCCGAGTCGGAACCCGTTATTTATTTCAGTGGTTTTAGTTTTTGAACGTGGTTAGTAATGTTTTTCGTAGTGCGCCCAATTAAATTAAAAGTTTCCCATAGAAACTAAAAGTAAGAAAATAATAATAGTATGAACCTAGACCCAAACCCAGACCCAGAGGGATAATAAAAATCAACTAATTATTTCTTTAAATTCTTACTATAAATAAACATATAAGTGAACAATTAAAATTTTGTGAAATCACTACGATTAACTCGAGGATTGGTTAAACACAGTATCTGCTTTGTGGGAAAATTCGGAGGTGATTGCCTAATATTTTTCTGATCTTTGTTTTTGTCAATATAATTTTTGGGATATTATTTCAGCGTTAGCTCTCATACTACGTTTTAAATATAAGACTCCTCGATGCCGCGCCGCCGATAACATCTAGGAATTTGTTGATAAGCAGTTTTACAAAAAGGCCTCACGAAACAACGACAAAGACAAAGTCCGTTACTGATGCTTTTTTACATGAGATCCAATGTAAGTAGATATTTTATATGCAAACTTAGTGAATAGCAAAGACACCTCAACAACAGTCACATTAAAACAACATCATTACAATTAACTTGTTTAACTTGTTATATAAGTATTTATACATAGCTATAAGGTATGTATACGTGAAAATTAATTTTAAAATAATTTAAAAGTTTGTTTACTTATTAAATAGAATATTACTATTGTTATTATTTATATCTAAGTTTAATTGTACTAATGAATAGTATTAGCATTAGTAAATACTACGAAGCTATTCGTACAATACACGAATAAAGTCGTAGAATGTACAAATGAAAAACAAGAACATTGGTAATAGTACTAATAAATGTACAATATACGAATACCATTAGTGGCAGAAAATAACGAGTAAAATTTGTACAATGTACGCAGTTATTAATACTATTTACACATTAAAATTTTTTAGTGATACGTCTAAATGTATTTTTAATTTAATATTTTTATATATAAATTTTTGCTAAAAAAAAAATTGGTATGAACATTTTAAATATTTAATAATATTAGTTTAAAAACTAAAATTTCAGAAAAAATCGTCAACCCGTTTTCGAAATATTGAATTTTCAAAAAAAATGCAGTGTTATTTAAAATTTGCAGGAGCTACTGTATATAAAATTTGATTGAAATCCGTTGAGCTGTTTATGAGAAAGTCGAAAATCAATAAAATGGTTGGATGGCAGGTATCGTTAATAACAAAATATTTGAAAAACAATTTTGGCCAAAATGTAGACCATACCCAAAGTAGTACACACACAAATTTTTACCAAAATCCTTAGAGCCGTTTTTGAGATAAATAAGATGGTAGAAAAATGTATATGGCAAGTACCGTTAGTTTTGAGGCTAAGACAACGATTCAAAAATATATTTTGGAGAATCACCTAAAACGCCTAAGTACCAAGTTTGGACCAAATCGGTTCAGCCGCTTAGGCTGTAGATCGTTATACAGATAGACAAACCTCTAGTAGAACCATTTTTTTGGTTTTCGATTTTCTCGGAAATGGTTAATTTCCTAGAGAATTTAAACACAATTGTATACTAAATTTTTTCAAAAAAAATTAATATTAATTAATTTTTTTTTGAAAACTCAAAATTTCGAAAACGACTCAATAGATTTTTTCGCTCTCAAGTACTGGAGGAGTCATAACACTTTCTGGTAGCGTCGAATTAACAGCGAACTGCGCAGCAAGCAAATTGACAAAAGGGGTGTCATTAAAAACGAGCGTTGGAACTGAAGACGAAGTTGAATTTCGAATATATTTTACAAATGACCAAAATTTCTTACTACCTTTGTTGGGACATTGTAGTATATTTTTTGCCTTAATTTTTGGTCATGTAAAAATTTGGTTCTACGAATGTGAACGTTGCAAGCCTTTCTAGTTTGTTGAAACTTTTTCCGGTTTTCCTCAGTGGGGTTGGCTTTATATTTCCGGAAACTTACTTCTCTGACCGTAATAACCTCTTTACAGCTCAAATCAAAACATCCGTATTCGGGATAAAATTTCTCATTCTGTAAAGAATTAAATTTGTTATCATTTCTGCGCTGGAGTCTACGTCTCTACCGAGGAAGCATGGTGACCAGTTAAAGTTCCTGGAAAAATTATTGAGACTGTCCCAGTTGGGTTTCTCATATTGCCGAACGGTTCTCTTCGGTGATATTTCTTTAACTGTGCGTTGTTTGCATGAGATATTTGCAGATATGACACAATGGTCAGATGTGCCTAGAGGTGATAGTACACTTACCGTGTATTTATCAGGGTCAGAGTTAAGACACAAGTCTAGAGTGTTAGCGGTTTGACCAGCAACGTCAGGGATTCGAGACGGCTCGTAAACTAGCTGGGTCAGTTGATTTAACTTAGGAAAGACCTCAACATACCTTCCTTCTGGTGTTGTGTGGCTCGAAAATCGGAGCCAGGTAAAATTGTGTACATTGAAATCGCCCGCACTGACGATTTCAGTGCGAGGATAATGGGAAACAATTTTTTTGAATGGAGTCGGACAGATCATCAAATTCGTTAAAAGTTGAATTTCTGTCCAAATTAGGCTTCCGATAAATAAAACATGTGTGAATGATGTGCTTGTTTACCGTGAATTTTAACCATATGAAATTAAAATTTTTGTTTGTGCACAAACCGTATTGAAGTTGAAGTTGGTACGCACCGTCGTTTCTTATATATACGGCGAGACCATAGTGGTGGAAGAATAATGACAATAAGTCTTACCCGAATAAATTAATTTCCGACGGATCAGAACTTTCACCTATTTGGGTTTCACTTAATACCAAAACAGCTGGACTGTATTTTGCAGCGTGAACGTGTGCGGAACAGAATTTTTTCCTAAGTCCACGAATGTTAGAATAATCCACTCTAAATTTTCCAACCATTTAAATATTATATAAAATACACGACTGGATCGCATGAACTTGCTCTTATGTTCGATAACATCGAATGCAAAAGATTGCTGTTAAAAATCTAAATATATATTTAAAACAGTTTTTTACTTCATTTTTTATATATACAAAATATCTTTAATTTTTTTCTAAAAAAAATTGGTGTGACAGTCTTAAATATTATAATAATAACTTAAAAACAAAATATTAAATCGGCTTAATCAAAGAAAAAATAATTCAAAATTCGGAAATAAATACTTAAACTAATTTAAGCTCAAAAAAAAAGTACGCCATTTTATTTGTTAGATAAATTTGAATTTATGAGAAAAAAATTTTAAAAATCTGTGGAGCGGTTTTTGAGAAAAAAAGTTTTATTTCAAAAAACTTTTTGAATACATTTTTCAAAAAAAAATCAAAAACGCCAATTCATAGGTATTCAATAAATACATATAAATATAATTTTTGAAACAAAATTAATGAGCAATTTTCGAAATATAAATTAAATTTTTTTTTAATGATTTTAAAAATACAAAAAAAAATACTAATTAAAAATATTGGTACGCGGTTTAATTTGGACAACCTAAACCTATATATATGAGATAGTCGAAAGCAAAATAAAGGGTCCTATGGAAAGTAGACATTTTTCTATTTTTTTTTTCAACCATATGATCGGTCGTAGCTAAAAAGCCGCACCGATTTTTTTAAAATCAAAATCGTTAGAGCCGTTTCCGAGAAAAATAGGTTTGAACGTAACGGTTATATGGCAGGTACCGTTATATTTTGAGCTAAAAAAAATTTCAATTTCCCCTCTGTACAATACCTAAAAACTCTATATACCAAGTTTGAAGCAATTCGGCCCACCCGTTTGGGTTGTAGGTGTCTATACATACATACAGACAGACTGACAGACAAACATACAGACGGACAGAATTTTTAGACCATCTTTTTTCGTCTTCACTATCATCGTAATGTCATGTTTGATTGTTATCTCAAAACTTTTTTTTTCGACGAATGCATAACTTGCCTTATAGGACCTATAATGGCAAGTAAAACTAGAAAAACGCAAGCCGGATAATTTTCTCAAAGTTATCTTATTTGCAATTAAAAAGTAAATTTTTCTGTCGTAAACACTAATATAAATTTTCTACAATTTTGTTTAGAATTTGTAAAGAATTTAAGTTCGTAAATTTTTTTAAATGGAATTTTTATTCGTTTATTCGTCGGTCGTTGGTCGCTCTAATGTGAATAGTCCTTTACACTACAATTCATTTCAAATATTGTCCTCAAATTTTCAAACGTTTTCTCAAAAAATAGACACCATCAAAAAGGAAAATCAACAGATGTTATACTGAATCAATGATGAAATAAGACCAAATATAAACAAAACTTAAGTCGGCATATCAAATTGACAGGACTATCGTCTTTTTTTTGTATTGAAGACCTGTCGGTGGCGGCCAGCTTATAGTTTATCAATTGCGCATATATTGTGCGAAAGGATCATACGCCTCAATTGGCCTTTCGATATGGGAACATATGAGAAATACTGAAGTACCATCGGAAGCCAAAAATCGACCATTCATTGCCCGACCAAACAGGATTATAGTCCTAATCTGGTTAACAAATTTATTGAGCAAGTGCTCTTTTCAACGTTCGACGAAGAAATTCCAGTCCGCATTCAATTATTATTATGTGGGATGAATATTTTGTATGCGAATGCGAACATAATATTAGAGCGTATTTATGGGAAAGTATAATAGGGGTGCATTCATAATTTTGTTTTAAGGATAAGGATACTGCTCAGTTCATTGTTAGTCGATCAGTATTCAGTACACTTGTGATGCGATGGTGCAATAATTGTTAGAAATGTTACATAAATAAAATATCTATTCAATTTTATTGTGTAAGTGTATTAGTGCAGAAAAGATGACAACAGGAAGTCGAGGTAACATTACGAATATTTACGTAAATTTAATTTATTAGAGGTGTAGAGGACACTATTAGGAACATTTTAAGGCGATTAAGAAATATTGTAAATAACAGAAGAATCCTTGACAACGCAGTACAAAACATGTATTTTTAATTTTTTTAAAATATGTATCCTTTGTAGTAAAACGTGGAAATTCAATTTAATAAAATCGTCCTCTTGTCAGATTTACTAATGCTGCATTTTTAAATCAACCCCTAATCACCTCATATCGCCATCATCTATTATCCCTTTCGATATTCTATTCTGGGTGGTAACACTTTTCGGGTTCGGGGACTAGGAGTTAAGGACAATAATACACTCAGCAATTCAGTCAGTTTTCCTTTTTTTGCAATGATAAATAAGAATGTTTACTTTGCACACGGATAATACGTTCCAATGAAAACATCCTCTGTTTCTGTTATATTGAACGAGTTTTCAAAAGTGACACAAGGCTGGGCTGACGGTGTTGATACTAGATGGATGGTCTGTTCTGTTCTCAGTTTTCATCAAGGATATAAAAAGGGATATAATAAAAGTGAGAGCTGATGTATGTATTTGGTGTGTGTAGGGTGCTTCAAACTAATTGTAACTCATTGCACTTATAATTTTAACAAGAGTTCTTCTCATTGGAAGCTGATATGTAAACATGAGGATTTATTAAAGGAGGGATTGTGAAGAAAGATGAAAAAAAAACCTTGATGAATTATTCTACTCCTTTGTCGATAAACGATTAGCTGGATTTATATGGCTTCTGCTCCAGATGTGTAAACATTTTTGTCTGTATTCCATTAGTGTTGCTTTATATTTAAGACATTTTCAACAGCTGGAATGTTTTCATTTTTTGTATCAACAAAATTTACAGGTTGGACACAATTGTTCTAAAGTATTTATTCCGATTTTATCAAAATTTTATGATAGACAATTCTTCCAATCTTATAATAAATGCCTCTAGAATATCTCTAAACGCGGAAATGTTATTCATTAAAGTTATGTAAGTAAAATGAGGCATTTCAAGCTGTTTATTTGACATAAGGGCATTCTCACTAAAATGTTTCGGATAATGTTGCATGTATGTATATGTATATGAATTTACACAACGTTGAATAGACCATTAATAAATGCTTATTAATATCGTAGCTATTCAAGGGTTAAAATATTTTTTTTTTATCAGAGCTCTTAACAAATATTTGCTTAAAAAATTGTTCTTTAAAAATGTTTAAGGATTTCGCATGCGTATACATTAGTAGTGTTTTTTTCGCATTCAATTTTGTAGTACAATAAGAAATTTCGGAAATAGTGCCCTTGGTGTGGTTTCAGACAATTACACTGTTTTGTGGAATGGAATGGAATGGGGAATATATTAAAATTACGAACTAAAACTAACGATTATTCAACTTAAGTATAACAGCCAAATTAAAAACCACGATTTTGGGACGTTTATCTTTAGCACGTGGATTAAGTGTAATATGTCATTTTTTTTTAATTTAACTATATGCCTGTAAGACCTAAGGTCTTTTAAATGTAACCTCAATTGCACGGCACTAGTTTGGCACAGTGGATTTGAGAACCAGGTATTGACTGTCTCATTTTAACCAATGGGCTGCATCCAATTAAAATTGGAGGTATAGAAAAGAATGCGCCTCGTGTGGGGATCGAACCCATACGTCTAAGTTAACAATCAAGCACTTTATCCGCTGCGCCATTGCCACCCACATTTACATTTATAAACTTATTCCTTCTCTAACCCATCGAAGAAGAATGCTTAGTGAAGGAATAAGAATTGTCATTTTGAACACAATTTACAAAACAAGAAATAGATAAGAGTTCAACTTATTGTAGCAGATTTACTGCGTGGGTTATTGGACGTTTATTTTTATGAATGCCTACATAATAGTTCTAAATCTTTTTTTACATTTTTCTTATTCAATTGCAATTTTAAATAGGAACATACATTTTTCATCTCTCGAAATGAAATTCCACGTGGGGTTTTGTTCATAGACAATAGTCAAAGTAAAATCTATCTTACGGTACATGGATTGACGCTATCGACAATCATTTTCTTTTTCAGGAAAAATAGATTAACATAATTGATTAAATATAAATTTAAATTTTGCCCTGAGAACTTTGTCTGCATTTTTTCGACCATAATGCGAAAGAGAAGAAAGTTGAGACAGTAAACAAACTGCCCCGTGAGTAGGGTTGTCACTTTACTGGAATTGTATTTGATCTATTGCATTTTCTTGGAAAAATAAATCCTGGCCTTTCAAAAATAATTCTTCCTTTATCGACTTTGTTTCTTGTGGCAATTGACAGTTGTCATAGCTGACGCAAATCATATTTTTATTCCCTTGTGTATGTACTGATTGCTAGAAAGGACATGGACGCATTTTTATTTTAGTAAATAGGAGTTATGTTTTAAGGGAAAATAAATTTTTATTTTATTTATTTTATTATTATATTTAAATTATTATTATTTGTAATTTATTTATAATTTTTCTTTTGTTTTACATTTAACGTATTTGTTCTCTGAAAATATAAATCTACTGCGAATAAAATTCAATCTACTCCATTTTGCTGTCAAATCTGCTTTGGATTTTTTTTTAATTGGCACCGCTGTATATGAGTCTGGGATCAAATTTTGGCTACTCACTTTTGGCCTTTCGTTCTTTTGTTATTCAACCACATCATTTTAATTAATTTTCGTATGCATTATATATTTATATAGTCTTATTGGAAACAACGACGGTTCCTCTACTGAAATTAAAAATAAATGGAAAACTGTCAAATTTGAATCATTTCTCAAATGTCATCGTGTAATAATAGACTTACAAGTGTGGCAACGTGTCGTCATCAATTTGACAGAAGACTTCATTTCTTTTCTTCTAATTGGATACAATTTGTAATGCATGTCAAATCATACTGTACAACGGATAGATTTTCCAATAAAACATGCCTATTATGAAAGATTCTTATTTTCGTCATCAGAGAAAGTGAGAATCAATTTCCTGTTCATTAAACAAACGGCTTTTGCCATTTCTCTTTTAGTACTAAATTCGTAAAATAAAGTTATCAGTTTTGAAAAAAATTGTTCACACACAAATTTTGACAGTTAGTTTCGGCGGCAATAAAATTGTCTGCTCCCCGCGTTCATTTGTCTTTTTTTTCTTAATTTTTGGTGCTATTCTTATTGAACGGTGGACGGATGGTAGAATGTCTGGTACTGGAATGGGGAGAGTGGACATTATAATCTTTTTTTCAGATATCTATGTGTAGTTGATCGGACATCTGGCAAATTGCTATACAAAATTACACTAAAATTTTTCTGAAAAAAAATTGTTATACTTACTCATTTCAGTATATATATATAATTAAAAAATTTCAAAATATTAATCTTAATAGAATTGTAATATAAATGTATTAGATATTAATTAATTTTAGAAAAAAAAAATTTTTTTCTAACAATCAAGCATGACATTACTATCATAGAGAACACCAAAAAAAGTGGGTCCCGCAATTCCGTCTGTCTGTCTGTCTGTAGAACGATCTACAGCCTAAACGGCTGAACCGATTTGGTACTTAGGCGTTCTAGGTGATTGTACAAAATAGATTTATGAATCGTTGTTTTATGCCCAAAAATAACGGTAGTTGCCATACAAATTTTTCTACCATCTTAATTGTATCAAAAACGGCTATAATGATTTTGATAAAAATTGGTGTGTGTAATACTTTGTGTATGGTCTACATTTCGGCTAAAAAAGTTTTTAAAATATTTTGTTATTAACGGTACCTGTTATACAACCATTTTATTGATTTTCGACTTTCTCACGGATTTCGATCAAAATTTGTATACAGGATCTCCTTCAAATCCTATTTTCGAAAATAGTTTTTTTAAATTTTTGTAAAAAAAAAATTGAATATAGGTGGGCGATTTTTTCTGAAATCTTGTTTTATTATTTATATTACTAAATATTTAAAATGTTCATACCAATTTTTTTTTAGAAAACTTTAAGAATTTTTATATATAAAAAATTAAGTGAAAAACTTTAAAAACATATTTAGCCGTTTTATTAAGAATCTTTTGCATATAATGTGATCGAACATAAGAGCAAGTACGTGCGATCCAGTCGTGCATTTTATTTATTTTATAATTTAAAATATTAATTCTGCACAACTTGGAGATGAGAGAACCATAACAAAATGGATTCTTGTATTATTTAGAATTTGAATGATCTGCATACAAATTTCATCGAAATAAGTAAAACGGTTAATGAAAAATTCGAAAATAAAAAACCGTTTTCAAATAGACCGACCACAATGAAGAAGGTTATAGTATTAAATATAATATTTTCTTTTTTGTTCACGAAGTTAATGGCTTGATACATTTATCTAAACAAAATTAAATTGAAACGGTAAATATGACTGAAGAGCTTTGGAAAAAGGTTGCTTATTTTGACGCTTCCGAGTATTGTTCTGGTTAATTTTATAGATTGTATATATTTCCCAAAGAACGTATGTAAATAACATATGGACAAGTTAATTTAATTAAATTAAAAATTCGTAACTAATTTAAAAAGACGAAATTATTTACCAATTTCTGTTTAAAAAAACAAAGTGGGTACCAGTCCGTTTCGGAAACATTTAATTTTGAAAATCGTTGGAAGAAAAAACGATGCGTTTCGCCAAAAATTATTTCGAAAATATTTACTTTAGCATATGCGCAATTAATTTTGTTCATTTCGGGATGTTTATTTTGCGAATTTTCATTTATTTTTAATTCTAATTTAAATAAGTTTGTTATACGCCAAACTATTTTCACGCTTATTTTAGGAATTTATTATTTTGCTTATATTTAATTTTCTTACTGCTATTTCACATTATTATTATATTTTTTTCCCGCAAATCCCTTAAATGGCAAATTGATTTATTATTGCAAATTACTCGTAACCACTTTTCGGGTTTCCACGGTATTTTCTAACCCTATTTAAACTGACAGTCTTAACGGGACAAAATAACCGTTTTTTTAATAACCGTTTTTCGGTTTTTATATACAAATTAAATATAAATTTATTTGTTTTAAAATACGTTCATGTAAGATCTACAAACATGTAGATACCTATAATGTAGATACATAGAAAATAAAATGCACGACTGGATCCACGTACTTGCTCTTACGTTCGATCACATTATATGCGAAAGATTCTTAATGGAAACGGCTAAAATTATTTTTAAAGTCGTTTTTCACTTAATTTTTTATATACAAAAATTCTTAATTTTTTTCTTAAAAATATTGGTATGAACATTTTAAATATTTAATAATATAAATTTAAAAATAAAATTTCAGAAAAAATCGACCACCTGTTGTCGAAATATTGAATTTTCAAACAAAAAAAAAATTTTTTTTTTCAAAAAATTTTGGAATGCAGTATTATTTATAATTTTTAAGGAGATCCTGTATACAAATTTTGATCGAAATTCGTTGAGTCTTTTATGAGAAAGTCGAAAATCAATAAAATGTTTGTATGGCGGGTACCGTTAATAACAAAATATTTAAAAAAAAATTTTCGGCCAAAATGTAGGCCATACGCAAGTTAGTACACACACCAATTTTTATCAAAATCGTTAGAGCCGTTTTCGACATAATTAAGATTGTAGAAAAATTTGTATGGAAAGTCCCGTTATTTTTGGGGCTAAAACAACGATTTAAAAATCTATTTTGGACAATCACCTAAACCGCCTAACTATTAAGTTTGAACAAAATGGGTTAAACCGTTTAGGCTGTAGATCGTTCTACAAACAGACAGATAGACAGACGGAATTGCCGGACCCACTTTTTTGGTGTTCTCTATCATCGTAATGTCAACTTTGATTAAAATCTCGAGTTCGATTTTTTTACAAATGCAAAGCTTGCCCTATAGTACCTATACCTATATATATATCGCAAGTAAAAAAGTTTAAAAATGTCTTTGAATATAGTTCTCCGTGGGCTGTTTTTTTCTGAAATTTTGTTTTTAAGTTTATATTGTTAAATATTTAAAATGTTCATACCAATTTTTTTTAGAAAAAAATTAAGTATTTTTATAAATAAAAAATTAAGTGAAAAACGACTTTAAAAATAAATTTAGCCGTTTCTATTAAGAATCTTAGGAGCAAGTACCTACGTGCGGTCCAGTCGTGCATTTTATTTATTTCTGTAGTGATAAAAAAACTCAAATTAAATAACCGGATTCACCCAGTTATTGGATTTTAGAAAAAAAAAAAAAACGGTCTTAACCGAGATAAAAAAATCTCCCTTAAATCCGGTTAACCGAAATATAATAACTGGTTTCGGGTTTTACCGGCCGGTGTTTGCCACCCGTAACACAGATGACCCAACAATGGAGTTAAAATCCTTGGGTCATTAAAAATCGAATTGGAATTTGCGAGCCGAAAAATGCAGAATAATGTTTTGGCCAAACAGTCTTTTTGAAAAAAATTACATACACTGAGGGAAAAAAGGCAACGTAAAATATAATAAATCGTATTTGATTTAACGTTGGAAAATAGTATCATGAACGTATTTAATTTAACTACGGAACGTTTTTTTATGTATTGTCATTCTTGTTTTAAAGTGAACCGAAGTCGATTCTACAATGAAACAACTTTCATAAATTATTAAGTACGTTCAACGTTGTTTTAAAATGGAAAATGCTAAAATGTATCCAAAATTAAAATTACATGCACAATTATCAAAGTACACCATAGTTGATTCTACTTTGTTCAGCTTCATTTCAAAGTTGCAGCCTTTTACAAATAACACGTATACATTAAATTATTCTTCCACAAA
Source organism: Philhelius pedissequus (assembly GCA_910595825.1). NCBI lineage: Eukaryota > Metazoa > Arthropoda > Insecta > Diptera > Syrphidae > Philhelius > Philhelius pedissequus. The sequence continues at coordinate 36,602,782 of OU343163.1, forward strand.
CATTGATGAAAGATTTTCAATATAATATCAAGTTTAATTTACTACGATCGACGTAAACTCAAAGGGATTCATAGTTGATCTTAAGTGGATTCCATGTAGAATCATGAAAACTGCAAGAAAAACTACCTGGAACTTAGTGTCGGGTCGGCGCCGGCGTCGTCGATCGTGAAGCTTTGGCTTCAAATTGTCCAGTCGTATTTTGTCTTTCGGAGACTATTAAGAAAATTTGAAATGTCATACATTTGCCCTAAGTTGAAAAGTAAGTTTTGTTTTAGGGAAATCAAAAGAAAATTAATCTAGTTTTATGGAAATTTGTTTATTTTTAATACATTAGATTACTTGGAGCAAGTCTTAAACCAAAACACCATTTTCTGATGCATTATTCCGAATCCTGATGCAATTAAGAAATGTGGATCGTTAACATTTTCTTGGGTTATGATGTTTGAAGAAAACCACAAGTCCCTACATTAATATCCAGTAAATTAAAATTTTTATTACAAAACAAAAAAGCAAAAATACAATTTTTATATTTCAAAATTATCATTTTTTTATTAAAAAAATGTAAGGCTTTCATTAAATTGAGATTGACGTAAATCATGGGTTGTTATTTTAAATACGTAAAGTAGTAAATTTAAAAAGTTTAATGGTTGGCAATATCAAAACTAAAAAGCTTACATTTCAAAGTAATTTCTATAAGAATTTACTTAAAACAACATTGAAACGTAGTGAAATTGAAATTGAATAATGTCAAAGTTGGTTCGTAATATTTTTAAGCTCGAATATATTTAATTTAACGATGCACCATTCTGGAATCGAAGTTGTTCCATTTTGTTTTAAAGTTGGATAAAAATGATTTTACTATGATTCCACCTTAAATCAAAGGAAAACGTATTTAAATCGAACTTGAAACCTATTCGTTTGTATATAGGAAAACACGTTGAATCAATGACGTTCCACTTTGATTCTAAAATTTTCATCCTTAACCCCGAATCATTCCTAAATATCTTTAAATCAAAGTGGTTTTCTTTTATTTTACGTTGTTTTTTCTCTGGGTGTAGCTGCTAAATAAAACAATACTAAACAAAATATTGGTCAAACCATATTAATCAAAATAAAAATTGTCGAATTGATCTTGATGAATTACAAAAAATCCGATACCTACCCGAAGCTTTAGTACAACACAGCTTTCAACCACAGACAATCAGGTTGAAACTTACCTTTCTAAAATTAGAAAATATCTTTCTTTCTAAATAAAAAAAAAACACAAACATTATTGCCAACTTTCTATAATTAGCATTTATTATAAAGATATAGGTATAGGAACTCTCTCATTAAATTAATTTAAATAAACATTTTCTACTGTATTTTTAATCAAGCACATCAACACATCTAAATTAATATATTCGCTACATACATAAAAAACACAATAACCATATAATATGCTGCGTCGCGACATTCCATTTCACGCACCTTCAATTCCAGCTGAGAGAGACCTGTGCGCGATGAGATGTTTTCATCTGTATGTCTACTGAATATCAAAGATCATACATGATTGCCCTCGAGCAGATAAGGAGGGAGGCATCAGCCAGTGCACGCTTCGCCATACCTCCGAGATATTCGCATCTTAAATCTGGCCATAGAAGAAGTCTGCACTGTATATACAATGGAATGAATGTTTCAACATTTTTTGAATTTTTCTGTCCTGGCGTTCGTCTTTATGACACATACCTTGCTATAAAAAAAAAACAACGAGAGAGAAAATAAAATATATTTTACTCTACAAGATCACCTTAAAGCCCAGGTTTCTAAGCAACGCATATATGTATGTATGTATGTTTGTATATTCTGGATCTTGCACTAATGTTATGTGGTGAAATAAGGTACGCGAGCTCCTTCGACACACAAACTCAAGGCAGCCCAGCAAACAACAAAATAAAAAGCCTATAATTAAACAATTATAGCAACTCCCACTTTTGGACTGCGAACCATATGCTGGGCGAAGCCTTACACTCATCTTTGCTCTCGGTTTGCGCTCTACTCCGCCCCTTTTGGATGCTAACATGCCACAATATTATAAATGTACCAAGGATTTCTGCCCATAGTGTATACTTGTATATACGCATATAAGGCGGCGGGACAGATATTCGAGTCAGAGCTTCTAAGGACCATAGCCGCATCGCACAGTGCACCACAGACAAGCCGAGATTCTGAACTCTGTACTGTACGATGCGGTGTGAGCCTTTTTCCATAGATCGATGTAGAAGTTTTGTTTTTTTTTTTTTAATTTATTTTTGGTGATACAGTTGCACCTTTTGTTTTTTCTTCCAAAAACACAAAAGTTTCCAGAATGCCTAATTATACACCTGATTACATATTCCTTAACGCAAACAGTAATTAAGGAAAATGTTAACGTGATGCCGAGTTCCATTAACAACTCGCACTAAACAGCTACAGCACTGAGTCCAAGTCGATGGTCGAGCAGTCGGAGCGAGGATGAATTAATGAGCTTTAGTTGAACCTCCCATATACACAGTCTAGTCGTCGTTTTGAAGGGAGACTCGATATATGGACAAAATTTAAATCCAAAAATCATGAAGTTGGCTTAGAATCTTCATCCATGAGGTTCAATAGTGTTTTCAGACACAAATGTTGGTTTGTGCTGATCAATGATTAAAAATGAATTAGTATCGTTATTCACCGCTGATTTTCATATTGTATTCACGAACAGTGGTTTCTTTAGTTCGCTGTCGACTTTAGATTATCTCAACGATTGACCACAACTTTACTTCGAGACGTCTAGAACATTTTTTTTTAAACAAAATTTATTAAATAACAATTAAATTCGGTTAAAAATAATATTATTTAAAATGTGATATTTACAAGAAAAAATAAAAAGAAAGAAATACCACAATTTTGTTTAAGAAGGTATACAGTGAGAGAGGTGTAAAAAAAATAAAGTAACATTTCTATTTTGCGCTATAATGTATTTTATTTAATAAATATTCAGTCTTAAATACGTTTTAATAATAAATGTATGTCTTAGTATGTTCAAATAATTTTACTTGCTATATAAATGTATTATATATGGTTTTTGGAACTCGAGATTTTGATCAAACTTGACTGAGTTGATATAAAATACAAAAAATGTAGTTCTCACAGCCTAATCGGTTGGATGGATTTTCTTCAAACTTGGTACACATTGTTTTGTTGGTAATATGTACATACGTTTTTAAAATTTTTTTTTAAATTAAAAATAAAGGTACCTGCCATACATTTTTTAAAAATAAAAAGTTAAATCTTATTGTTATCATAAACGGCTCCAATGATTTTTATAAACAAAAAATCAGTTAATTAATTAAGGGGAAATGTACTTTATGGTACTTTTTTTGGTAAATAAAATGCACGACGTGATCGCACGAACTTTCTCTTATGTTCGATCATATCGTATATAAAAGATTTCTATTAAAAATATAAATATATTGTTAAAGTCGTTTTTTACTTAATTTTCTATATATACAAAATTTCTTTAATTTATTTCTAAAAGAATTATGAGAATCTTAAGTATTTAATAATATAAACTTAAAAACAAAAGATTAATCAGCTTAATTCTTTTCAAAAGAAAAAAATAATTCAAAATTCTGAAATAAATACCTACTTATCTAAACTAATTTGAGCTCAAAAAAAAGTACGACACAATATTTCTTGGATAAAGTTGAATTTATGAGAATAAAAATTAAAAATCTGTGGAGCTGTTTTTGAGAAAAAAATTTGTTTTTTTTATTTTTTGAAAACATTTTTCAAAAAAAATCAAAAACGCCAATTCATAGGTATTCAGCAAATACATATAACTACAATTTTTGAAAAAAATTTAATGAGAAGTTTTCAAAATATAAATTTTTTAATATGATTTTAAGAATACAAAAAAATATGAATTAAACATATTGGTACGCAGTATAAATTGGGCAACCTAAGTCTACATATGTGTGATTCGAAAGAATCGGTTAAGCCATTTACGAGATAGTCGAAAGCAAACAAAAAACGGTCCTATGGAAAGTACCGTTTTTCGACATTTTAAATTTTTTTTTCAACCATATGATCGGTCATGATTTTTTTAAACAAAATCATTAGAGCCGCTTCCGAGAAAAATAGGCTTTAACGTAACGGTTATATGGCACGTACCGTTATTTTTTGAGCTAAAAAAATTTCAATTTCCCCTCTGTACAATTATAACTAAGAAAAACTCTATATACCAAGTTTATGGAAATTCGGCCCACCCGTGACAGAATTTTTAGACCATCTTTTTTCGTCTTCGCTATCATCGTAAATGTCATGTTTGATTGTTATCTCAAAACTTTTTTTTCGACGAATGCATAACTTGCCTTATAGTACCTAAATATAATCGCAAGTAAAAATGGTTCTTTTTAGTACCCCTATAGTACATAAACCCATTTTTTTCGATTTCTGATTTTCTGCAAAACGGTTAAATTTTTTTAATCTTTTTTCAAATAGATGCTACTAAGAAGTTTAAACGGCATTGTAAGCCAATATTTTTAGAAAACTTTTTTTTTTTTTTTAAACTAAAAAATAAACATTTTTTTGAAAGCCCAATATCCTATTTTAAAAACGACTTAATCGATTTCTCCGAAACTTTGTTTTTTTTTGTAGTTTTTTGACAATTTTTAATACTGAAAAACATTATTTTCCTGAAACAAAAAAAAACAACAGCGGTGCCTTCAATACAAGTACTAAAAAACCCTTTAAAAACACGTTTCATTCAAAAGGGAAATTCTCAACTTTTATCGAACAAATGTTTGACGTGCTTAATTAAAAAGTAGAAAATGATGTCAAAAAACATCGACGTTTTAGACAAACTTAAAATTATGGATACATCCAAAAATGTAATTTTCATTATGTCAAGCTATAGTCTAAAACTCTAAACGGCTAGACTGATTGGTGTTTTGTTTTAAATTTGGCTCAAATTATTTTTAATTAATGTCTTAGGCGGGAAATAGTTGTTCCTTTAGTTAATTAACTGCTGGTACATAGCAGCAATACAACGATTTTTTTGTTTGTTTTTATTTGTAATTACTCAAAAACAACTTTAACCATTTTAATGTAACGTTTTAGCAGTAATTTTTAAATTAAAAAATAAAGACACCTGCTAAACGAAAAGGTATATTATTTTTGATTTTGATTAAAAAAATCCTATAATCTACATTCAGGTGTAAAAAATATTTTACACAAAATGTTATTAACGATACCTACCATAGAAACGTTCTTTTCGACTATCTCATTAACAGCGCATCGGATTTCGATTAAAATTTGTATACCTACAGGTAGTTCCTCAAATAATACTGCATTCAAACATTTTAGAAATGTGATTTTTTTGTTTGGAAATCGTGTTTATAAAATGGTAGATAGATTTTCAAATACTTACAATCGGAACAACAACATTTTAGAAAAAGAAATCAAGAATTTATGTAGGTATGTACACAAATTCAGTAAAAAACGATTTTAAAAATATATTTTGCGTTTCTACCAATAATTTTGTGTTCACGTTGTGGTCGAACATAGGCGCAAATACGTTGCAATCCAGTCGCGATTTTATTCTAATTAGAAAATGTAACGAAAAATATTAAATAAGAATGTAAAATTATTGAATTTCTTTCACTTATGAAGTTGTATGATTTTTAGTTCTAGATAAAAGTTTGTCAAACCTTAACCGATTCTGAAATTTTGTATATTATCTTTAAAACAGAATATTTAACACTTTTTATTTGTTTCACAATATCTTTTTTCACATTTATTATCAAACACTTTTCTTATCATATCATTGATTTATTAGAAAGTTTCATTTTTGCCTTTTAAATAAATAATTTTGTATTTTTTATTTAAAAAAAAATGTTAATTGTTTAAGCATAAATTGGGCAGTCATAATAAAAAATGAAAAACGTTTTCTTCTTCAAAAGAAAATGCCGTAGTGGATATGGATATAATGATTAACTGCTACATACATGCATACTGCAATTTTTGGGCCTTTTCACATTTAACCGATACTGATCATGAACACATAATTACCAAACAAAAATGTATTACGATTTCACTCTATTAGGTACATATCCGTAAAGTTTGTTGGAAAGCTCATTTCACATTCTGACAAATGTGTAAATTGCATGAGTTTGTCTTAAGACTTGGATACCGATCTACACAATAAAATATCAAAAATATATTTAAATTTTAATATTCAGAAATTCCAGAAAATAAATGCCACCCTATATTTATGAATGTAAGCTGACAACCAAAAATATTACTCACCCATTAAAGTCTCCATTATTTCATAAATATTTCATTCTCCTAAATAACTTGCAACTATCATAAAATTTCTAACAACTGATTTAAAACAAAAATTCAAACAAATTATATTGTTATGAAAATTAATCAAAACAAAATGATACAGAAAAAAAAACAAACTCCAGGCAAAACATACATAAACATGCCTTTGACAAGAAAAAATATAATATCAAGTCACACAATCATCATCATCCAATGGCTATACCTAAAACCCATCGAAAAAAAAAGAAAACCAAAACAATATAAATGTTAATATCAAAACAAACCTTTGCTTTCCATTCACGAATCAAAAGTATAAAATTCGAAATAGAATTAAATCTGCTATTGCCCCAGGCATGGCATGGCGTACCACATTTTCTACTACACAAGTAAATAGTAATAGAGAGAGCGCCATACCCATACCTACAATTATTATTATTTATACAATCCTCCTTCCATTTTTTTTTCGGTTTGGCATCATCATCATATTGGTGAATCCCATTTTCACAAATCAAAATTCTTGTATATTTTTATTCAATGGTTTTCTTTTTTTACTTTTCGTTTTTTTGATTTGTTGTTGCTTAAGTAGACAGCTGGGGTTTTTCCACGATTTCTTTTAAAGGTTATACAAAGAAGAGAAAAGTAATATAAACCAAATACAATTTAAATACATCAAATCAGAGAAACATTTTTTTGTATTCATTCTAAAAAAAAAAGAAGGAAGAAATAGGGTTGGATATGGTGGCGCGAGCCTTTGATATATTTCCTTCTTAAAATACTCAAAATGTTATGATTTTCGACCCGCCTTAGTTGAGAAAAGACAAGGAAGTGAAATTAGAATATGTACATACATTACTTTTGATTTATGTGTCGATAATGAAAGCTTATGTACTCGTACAAAATTTCTTGATATTGACAGGTTGTATCAAAATATATTAAAAATTCGATTCCTTTTCTTACTTTTCGAAAAGTTTGTTTAATTCACTTCTATAAAATCTACAAAATAATTATGTACTGGTGTGCCGCAGGGCTCCGTTTGGCGTCCCCGACTCTTTTTATATTTCATTTCAATTAAAGAACTTATATGAAACCTCTTAGGATCATCTTCTTCACTACAAGTTGAACTCAACTTGAGGAGTTTTATTCTCAACTTGTGATTTTCTTTTTCTTCACTCAAAGATGACAGTTTCAACTTTCGATTCTCAACTCTCGAGTTGATCAACTTCTGGTTTTCTCAACTTCCGAAAATAGTAGAAGTTGAGAGAGCAAACTTGATAGTTTTATGTCAAATTCAAATTTGTAATACATTTGGTTGCATCTTCTCTCAAAATGTTTCTCTGTTTAGTTTTGAATAAAAAGATTTTTAAAATAAAATGTGCCAAGAAAATTATTATAGGGAAAAATGGGCTTGAAAAATTTGATGCCCATGATTTTATGCACCGATTTCGTATTTCAAAGCGAACGACAATTTTGCTCTTATAATTGATAAAGGATAGTTTGGCTTAAAACAAGGTTTGCAGTGAAATATCTTAATTATTTTTTAGTTTAAATTATGTTAACATACGTGTGTGTAGATCGGACGAATTACGACCAATTACCCCAATTATTGATTGTGCTGAGGCTTAGTATTATGCACTCGGGTCAATTCAGTTGGCCATTGCTGATTTTATTTTATAAGATAGATATTCTCATCAGATAAATTTTTCAGGCAATTTTGTTACGTTTGTTACGTACTCGACCGTTTCGTCAATTAATACAATTCGCGACACATAATATCTGCACAGAATTTTGGAAACAAACTCGAATCAATCCATCCACCAAAATTATATGGTTTGTCGAAATCATTGCACATAATAAATTCAAATCTAAAGTTGAAAGATACGTATCTGTCAAAAATTTCCCAGGTAAATTTAAAAAAACACAAGCTAACTTTTAAATTTCAACTCCCGAGATGTAAAATAATGAAGAAAAACAAATTTAAACTTGTCGCTCAACTCTGAAGTTTGTGTGAACTCAAGAGTTGACCAACTTAAGAGTTTGTGGCAAGTTGACAAATAGTAAAGAAAATGGCTCTAAATTGTTTTGCACACGACAGTACTATCCAGTTTTTCATATTCGTTTTCTGATTAATCTGCTTCTTCTTCGAATGTGGAACTACAACAACAGCTATTCAGCCCTATCACAGAATCCATCGTAATCGAAAATCTGCTACGAATCCCGAAAAATCTATGATAGAATAAATTCGTAGTAGATTCGTAGTGGAAAATTTGCTACAAATTTCGAAATTCTTAGAATTTCGTATCACTGAATGAAATCGAAATATTTTTTATCTTTCTCTACGATAAGTTATTTTTTTCGTAGTCAAATGGAAAACGGTAGTCGTAGTAAAAATTTAAGTATTTTAAAGAATTTTTATTCAAATTCTTTTCTCCAGTGCATTGAGCACTTTTTTTTTAAATTGAAAAAGAAAATTTAGACAACCTCGTACCAACTTCGGAATCCTTACCAGCACTAAAATTGTAGCTAACTTTTTCCAAAAATCTCAACTCAGCAGCCAGCCGACAATCCAAGTTTATTGATGAGGAAAATCTAACTTCATGAAACTCCTGTTACAGCTCATCTAAAACGTATTTAAGAGCTTGTTTATTCTGTCGGAAATTTCTTAAAAAACTCAAAAAGTTTCGGTTTAATTATTTATAAATTTATTGATTCATATCTATACGTACAAGTTTTCATCCATTCATTGCCTTCGCCTTACAGCCCCATTATTTGCAGCAATAATTGCAGTCGCTGTGGAATCCATTTTATGTTTAAAAAACAATGAGCACCAAGCTATATTAACAATTGATATAAACTGAAATTTGTAATTGAAGGTAATTTGACGTAACCGAGGTGATTTCGAAATTGAGATTGAGAGAGTTCACTGAGACAATGCTTTTTTCCCATTCTATTCGGATTCTGTGATCACAATTGTTCGGAATTCATAGAGTAACACTCCTTTCAGAGATATGTTACTATAAAATCTGTGATAGGGCTGATTACCATACTTATTTATTTAATTCTGATCTCGAGAGCATTCTCAAATTAGGAATAAAAAACCCACACACGGAACACTTTGTGTAGAATGATCATTGATCACGTATTATTATCACGATCTGGTGTACCAAGTCTTGTAAAATTGCAATTGTAAAATTTTCTGTTGAAATAGGGTTCGGGTATTGTAAAAGTGTAAAAGTGTAAGACTTTGACATTCAGTATATTTTGTTGGTATAGTGCAAAAAAATGCTACACTTTTACACTTTTACAATGATATAAGACTAGATACATTGGATCGTGAATACCCCTAATATGTTGCCAAAATTGTTGCTAAATGTTCAGGCTTTTTTTTTCAAAGATGCGAACTAAATATATTCTCCTTTTCTTATTTATTTATATAAAAATTCGTACAAAGCTCGAGTTAATATCTCACATATGGGCATGAGCTTCAAAGCTTATTGCAATCTCTTGGATATATTTCAAAATAAGTTTCTACAAATGATATGTGATATGGAACTATTACGGAAGCATATACATATCTATCCAAATTTTCATGCTCACTCGAAATGAACGTTTTCCATGTTAACGAAAATGCTCGTAAGTGTCTATATAAAATGGCTGCCACAACAAAACTATTCGACAGATCTGACTAAAAATTTGGGTGTGTTCTTTCGAAAGATGAAAAAAAAAACATAGATTTAAGGTGAGGATACAATTTGTGTTAATTTTCATGGACTTATTGGTCTTTTTGTCAGGTTTGTGCATCTTTTATAGTCTAAAAGTAAAATTTAAATTTTAAAAAAATCTAAGAAAAAATTAAAAACAAAATAGGAAACAACAGAAAACATAAACTATGTTTGATGAGAAATTGTCATCCAATCCATATAGCTAATCCATATATCTAATCCAGTTTGTAGATAAGCTTGTCAGTTGCTACATTGCATTATATGTACGAGTATTTCAATTGGAAATAATAAAGATATATACCTAGACCTACCAACTTTTAGTTTGGGGTTATCATTCCAAGAAAAAAAAAACTAATGATAGAAATGTACCCTGTTTTGGGTTTCCATGTTAACTAAGCCTAACTTTCTATAACTACCTAAGTGTTTACAAGGGGAAAAGACATGTTGTCGAAAATTTCTTTTCTCAAAAAAATGGAAACTGCACTGATTGCCTTTCTATGTTCGTTCATGTTCATCACTCATATCTACTTGCATGTATTTTCCTTCCTTCCTATTTCAAAAAAAAAAGGAAACATAAAACTATATATGTTACTTTTGTAGATATGTATGTACACTGCATACATATACAAAAAAAAATGAAAGACAAAATAAAATTAAACAATATTCTTCAAACCAAATGCAATGGAAATTTCGTGAGTTGATTTCCTTATATTCTTATACCCTTATGGCTCAATTGATCCCGCCTTCAGGCTATTTACTTTCATAAGATTTCCTACCCTATTTTTACGGATAGGCGAGTTTAGTTTAGTGCATGTACATACATATGCTTGACGTGTGTATTGTATAAGTTATATGGATGAAATATTATTTACTTTTTTATCTTTTTGTATATAAGGCTTATCCGAATGGTAAACATCAAGAACATAGCAATATTGCATTGACAATTTTTTGGTACATATGCAAGCGTGTCAACTAATGACACGACCGACGACGCGACGCACGCACGGCAACGCTATATATAGCAAATAAAATATCACGTTAAATTAAAAAAAAGGATGCTACTAAATTAATTAATTTTATTTTTTTATACTTAAAATAAGAAAGAAGTTTAAATGAACCGGATCTAAACCAATATTTCTTGTCCGTAAGGAAATTAGACGAAAAAAAATAACAACGACGCCATCATAGAAAAAAAAGTAGATTTCTATAAAAACTATTGATAACAAAGGGAAATTTTCGACAACGCCTAACACATTTTTTTACCGGAATTAGAGTTAAGTTGAATTAGTTTGTATATCGCTTGAAATGTGAAAAGATTAGTCTAATCCTATCGTTATTATTCTTTCAGTTAACTTCGGTCTTGTAAAACAAAACGCCGGCTAACAATAACATTCTAGCAAAGGAATAAGATTTACTTGACATCTGAAAAAAGCAAAGATTATCATTAGGCATATTTTTATTTTTTTTTTAAAGTTCGAAGAAAATTGAAGGGCTGAACTCTTATAGGCTTTTCACACCAAGCCCAAAACTGGGTTTTCAGCAAAAAGTTTACGAAAACTCGAAGACCGTTCACACTGAACATTTACAAGTTTTCGTTTGACATTTCATTTATTTTGGCACCACAGACAACAACAAATACGTTGTGAATTGAAATTGAAATTACCCCAGACAGTTGTTTTTTTTTCGTTTTTCCTGGCAGCAACCCGTCAGCTATTTATGTGACGATTAATTGGGCACTGAATGTTTCACAAGGTGTGTTTGTTTAGTTCATCTTGCAAATACAGCATGTTTTCGACACGTTTTATTTAAAACTTGTAGTTTATCAAAACGAGTGGTTTATCAAAAATGTATGAGAAAACTTGTGTTTCCACATTAGGGTTTCAGACAAAACCGATAATTTCACGAAAACCGTGTTTTGGGTTTGGTGTGAAAAGGCTATTAGTCCCGCGGAAACAGAGTTAGGTACATCTTTTTTTAACGATAATTTGTATGAAAATGTCATTTTTTTCTGCAAGGACTTCGCGAGTTGCTTATTTCTTTATTTACGGTGATAGCGAAGACGAAAAAGGGCGTCTCGCTTTTTTACTTGCGATTATATGTACATAGATACTATAAGGCAAGTTATGCATTCGTAAAAAAAATTCTAACGATCAAACATGACATTACTATGATAGAGAAGCCTAAAAAAGTGATCGACAAAAAATGTCTGTCTGTCAGTCAGTCTGTCCGTCTGTATGTACAATGAGCTTCAGCCTAAACGGACGGCGTAAGCAATTACCTTCAATTTTGGTATATGTGATTATTTTGGCATTCCTTAGAGCGGAAATTGAAATTTTATTTTTAGGCCTAAAAATAACGGTACCTGCCAATGACCTTGAAGGAAAATCTTATTTTTCTCGAAAAAGGCTTCAACAATTTTGATAAAAAAAATTTGAGAATTTTTTTTGTTGGTAATAGCTATTATTTGATATGAATTAAGTTTATGGGAAAAGTCTATTGACGGTACTTTTCATACAACGGTTTTTTACATTTTTGGCTTTCTCGGTAACTGTGCGTTGGATTTCTGTAAATTTTTATATCTCAGAAGATCTAGGTAGCCGAACTAATTCTGCATATTAAAATTTTAAATAACCATTTTAAAAAAAATAATTTTAAACTTTATATTCACATGTATATTGATAAACTCTAAAAAACTGCGTACTAAAATTTTAAAAAAACTGAAAATAAAAAACCGGATTTCATAAAAATCCTTCCTACAATTTTCGAGATACTTTTTTATAAAATTTTCATTGATCCGTGGCATCTAATGGTGTTATTGGTTTTTTCGAGAAACCGATTAAAGTGATGGTTTTGGCAGTTGTTATAAGTTTAAAAAAGGATTTTTACCCACCTATACAGCATTCACTTTCATTTATACATATATTGTATGTACATATCTACATACATAGGTTCTCTCTTCCCTCCTAATTTTCATAATTCAAATCCATTTAAATATACATTTGTAGGTATAGGTGCCTATGTAACCACTCCTTGAATCATATATGTATTCCACAATTCAATTCAATTCAATTTTTATTAGGAATCAAAGTAATCTTACCTACATCAGCTTTAATCTTGCAAGGGATAACTAGACGACCTATACCTATAACCGTGTCAGTGGTTAGCTACACTAAAGTTCTTAGTTAAAAGAGCAAGTTCGTACGATCCAGTCGTACAGTCTATTTATATTTGTTTGAATACAATAATACTGGTAAATGCAGTATAATTTGGTAATCAGGAAACATGAAAATCAGGAAATTTCGGACCCACACAACTTCAATATTTTCGTAGTATGACAATATTTTGTAGACCCGTAGGGCTTAAAATACACGCAAAGAAAAAACAAAAAAATATGGCGTAAGAAGAATAAAAACTAAAAGTATTCCGAGTTCCAAGTTTTCTTTTTTACAAATCATTGCTCATTGAAATAACTTGACATGTGAACCTACTAAATTAGTCAATAATAATAATTTAGAGATTTTTCAATATTACTCTACGATGTAAAAAAAAATCTTTGAAGCATTTTTAATTTCACGTTGAAACATTGTTGTAACTAATTTAAAAAAAAAACTATGCAAACAAAATTATCGAAAAATATTTTTTTTTTTGGATTTTGATAAAAAAAATAATATTTTTTTTTTGAAAATTTATTTTTAAAATTGCCATATAACCCTACTTTTTTTTAGAAAAAATTACAGAAATTTTTAATTTTTAAACTTTAAAAATATATTTAGCCGTTTCTACTAAGATGTGGTCGAACGAAAGAACAAGGACGTGCGATACCGTTGTGCACATTAATTAATATGTTATAGTTCCTCGACGAACCAAAATAAGTGTATTTCATATGGGAGTTATTTTTTTCCAAAAAGGAATGATTAGTGTTTAAATTTTGTTATCGAATTGTTAACTAAGCTGAAATAAATATAACCCGATCTACAGCCTAAACCGCATGAAAAGCTTTTCTTCAAACTTAGTACGTAAGCGCCTTGAGTGAAATTCATTATTTTTTTTTTTGAAAATTCAACGTTTCGAAAACGGATGGGAAGTTTTTTTCTGAAATTCTGTTTTTAAAATTGCCATACCAATATTGTTTTTTTTTTTGGAAATTTTGTATATAAACAATTAAATTTAAAAAACATACCCATATCAATAGGGTAATTGCTGGAGCGATGCCGCGTCGGGATAGTCATCCGCACAAAACATTTTATCTTGCTTTTTCTTCGTTAGGCATTCAATCAAAAACGCAGACCAAAAAATTGGTTGCAGCCGACATGTAACGGGATTTTTTAATATTTGTTTCATTTTACGGTCCCTTATTCACTATGGACATTTTTCAGTTTGTTACAAAAAGTTAATGCGGAAAGAAGTTATCGCGTAATTTTCTAAGAGAAATTATTTTATATCTTAAATAAGTGTTATAAGAATACGTGTGTAAATTTTTTTCTTTAGTTTTAAAGTGTGGTGCGTCATCTCTCCCTCATTTTGGGGAGAGATGACGCAGTTTTTTTTTTTTTTTGTTGAAAAGATGCCGCATGTTAAATTTGTTTAACTTTTTTTTTAAAGCGAATAATAAGACTTCAAGTGGTAATTCGACTTCAGAGGTGCTGGAAGAATTCCAAAAAAAAACATTTATAGTGGGATGTCTCTCCGAAGGGCAGACAAAACTATTTGGCGTACCAGCTAGAACACGAATCAAAACGATTAAAAAATGGAAATTTTTAAAGAAACCTCCTCCTTCTGAAAATAAAGTTTCATGTCATGAAACAATCTTGGAACCAATAATTCCAACCACCAGGAATGGATCGCATGCTTGCAATCATTCCGAAAATGAAACACACACTTGATCATCTTTCGAAAACCCAACGCCAACAAAATTTCTGCAAGCAATTTCACCACTACCTAAAACTTCAATGTCGATTTTTACAACGTTATTGACGTATGTAGGCAGTTAGTAGAGGTTATAACTTCTCCCAGTTTCATTGAAAAAAAGAAAACCTATTCAAGTCTCCGAAAGAACAAAAAAAAAGAACAAAAATCTATACTAAAAGGAAGGTTTAGCCGCAGAAGATCCCAATATTTGTGTTGAATGTTGGGAAAATTATTTTGAAACAAAAAGCGAGAAAACTGGATGTACAAAATATCAAAAATGGCTACAAGAAAACTGTACAACTTACGAAATACTGCAATCTATGCTTTGCACAGACTGTGAACGTGAGCAAGAGCGAAAGAAACATGTTTCACAGTCGAATTGATTATTTAAGTTCAATGAATTTATCATGCGGCATCTCTCCCACACATGTAGGGAAATAAGAAAAATTCATTGATTTTTGAATCAGCGCGGCATCTCTCCCGCAATTACCCTATATTGCCAAGGAATCTTGTACTTACTTGTAAGCACAGTTGTAAAACAATGCAATACTTTGATATGTAATTACTTGAAGAAAGATTTTTAATTTTGTTATCGAAGTACTTTTCATGAAAAACTTAAATCTCTCCAAGTGTTGAAGTGTGAAGTTTTTTAAAACAATCATCTATAATCTATAAGATAATAAGATTTTAAGTATTTTAAATTTCGTTTGTATTTTTTGCAATCTTCATGCAGTCTTTTTTAACTGCTTGAATTTTTTTTTAACTGCTTGAAGTCTTTGAACTGTGTGACTTCTTTTGAGATAAAACTAAATTGTAAAAATTATTAACAATTTCAAACAAAGTGCGGAAGGATTTGTTCTTCAAGACACATTAAGCCAAATTGCTTCTGTATTTATAAATTCTAAATGGTTTTGAAATATTTGTCAATAAAAAATATCCAAAACAAATGCAAATATCTAAAAAAAAAACTTATATTGAAAGACGATACGCCGACGGGACGGTATCACACCAATAGTTAAAGGCTTCATTTATTATTTAACTCCGAAAGTAGATAGAATTAACCATTCTATACCTATAGATTTGCATATGATTGACTGGAGCTACTGTTTGAATTTTTTATCAACACCAAATTATCATCTCCTGGCAGAAATAACTAAAATGCCGAAGGCTGTTAAAACTTATGATTTCTCAAACCGCCCAGTAAAAAATATATAATTCACCATAAAAAATTAAACATTTAACGCAATTTACAAACAAAAAAACATAATTCCCTCTCACGATATCTATTGCGAAGGTGTTCACGAAAAAAAAAATCCCTCACAGTTTTTACACTTCTAATTTGTTTATGGTTTCATCACTAAAAATTTCTTAATTCAAATAAAAATTCACACACAAAAATCGAACAATATTTTGTTCCCACAATGCAGAATGCTTTCAAGCTCCTCAATGAAAAACTAATATTCATCAATGCTACCAGGAATCAGGATCACGCAATGGTGGCGGCCGGCGCGGCGATAAAATGCAAAACAGAGCAGTCATACCCCATACTATGTACAAAAGGATAAATGCACACGATTCTCTTTCCACATCGGGTAAGCCAATTATCCTTTTCACCATGGGAAACTTGACCTCGTCATGAATATTTTTGTTATGTGGATTTGACTATACATACACAAATCCACACATATGCATATGTATATCAGGGTTCTTTTTTGTGCGATTGTATCGCAAAATAAATTGTATGCAAATTATGAACCCAAGATAATCCGTTTATCTCGACCATTGAGCGTTTGCTTTTTGTGGAGATAGTGCGCCGCTAATGACCGAAAGTCAATTAGGTTCGCGTTACTTAATCGTATTTCAGGGGAAATGATGTTAAGAGATACGGTTTATATCCGCATGGTGTTGGTTTACTTTCTTTAATTTCAGAAATTAACAATTATTCTTTTGTGAAATATTATATTGCGTATATTTGTAGTGCATGAAATAACAACAAAATAGGTATTTGGAATATAGTGGCTGGTATTTAAAAAAAATATTTCAATAAAAGAATTTAAATATCATATTACTTTCAACAAATCATAGATCGAAAATGAAAAATTCGTGACTCCAAAAAATGAATATTACGAGGTTTGAAATTAACATTTACAGGAATGTTGATAAAATCAAATTTAAGAATTAACTAGTATTTTACTATACGCAAATTGTTACCTATTCACTACAAAATGGATATATTGCAAACAGCTATTGTTGCTCAGTTCTTCTCAGCTCTGCAGAAATAGACTGCACCTATTGGCATTCAAAAATTTAAATTTATGTTTTTTCTAAACGAAATATTCATTAAAATAATATTAAAAATTAAATTTTCTCAATAAAAATTAAAAACATAGCTTCGCTTGTTACTCTTTTTTCATGTTAGTCCACAATAAAATGCACGACTGGATCGCACGTACTGGCTCTTATGTTCGATAACATTGTATGCAAAAGATTGTTAATAGAAACGGCTAAATATATTTCTTAAAGTCGTTTTCTTCTTAATTTTCGTATATAAAAAATTCTTACATTTTTTCTAAACAAAAATTCGGATAACAATTTAAAATATTTAATAGAAAAAATCGTCCAATAGTTTTCGAAATATTAAATTTTCAAAAAAAAATATTTTGAAAAATTTTGAAATGCAGTATTATTAAGACTTTGAAGGACCTTCTGGTTAAAAATTTCGATCGAAATTCGTTGAGCCGTTTATGAGAAAATAAAAAAATGTTTGTATGGCAGTTACCGTTACTAACAAAATATAAAAAAATTCCAAAATGTAGAACATACCTAAACTAGTACACATACTGTTTTTTTATCAAAATGATTAGAGCCGCTTTCGAGATAATTAAGATGGTAAACAAATTTGTATGGCAAATACCGTTATTGTATGCACTAGATTTCTATTTAAAATCTAAATATATTTTTAAAGTCATTTTTTACTTTATTTTTTTATGCACAAAGTTTCTCTAATTTTTTTCTAAAAAAAAATTGGTATGACAATCTTAAATATTAAATAATATAAACTTAAAAACCAAAAATTAAATCGAATTAATCAAAGAAAAAATAATTCAAAATTTTGAAATAAATACCCAAACTAATTTGAGCTAAAAAAAACGCCATTTTATTTTTTTAAATTTGAATTTATGAGAAAAATTTTTTTTTAACCTGTGGAGCGGTTTCTGAGAAAAAAAGTTTGTTTTTTTAAAAACTTTTTGAAAAAAATAAAAAAAAATAAAAAAGGCAAAAAAAGTTTTTTTTTAAATTCTTTTAAAAATACAAAAAAATATTTATTAAAAATATTGGTACGCAGTATAAATTCGGCAACCTAAACCTATATACGTGTGAAATTTCGAAAGAATCAGTCGAGCCATTTATAAGATAGTCGAAATAAAAAAATGGTCCTATGGAAAGTACCGTTTTTAGACATTTAAACGAATTTTGTTTTTTCAATCATATGATCGGTCGTACCTAATAGCTGCACTGATTTTTTTTATCAAAATCGTTAGAGCCGTTTCGGAGAAAAATAGGCTTTAAAGTATTCTCAGTTACCGTTATTTTTTGAGCTAAAATAAAATTTCAATTTCCCCTCTGAAGAATGCCAAAAGAATAACACATAATTAATTTGAAGGTAATCGCTTAAGCCGTTTAGGCTGCAGCTATACATACAGACTGACAGACAAAAAAACAGACATTTTTTGTCGATCACTTTTTTATGCTTCTCTAAGATCGTAATGTCATGTTTGATCGTTAGAATTTTTTTTTTCGAATGCATAACTTGCCTCTATACTACCTATAATCGCCAGTAAAAAGATAGGTGGCACTGCTCTCTTTTTAGAGTAAATATTAATGTGCAGATCAACCATGTTTGTTTACCGAAAACTTATACAAGCTGAAATGTTAGTACTTCAGACGAATTAAAATTAACTTTGTAATTTTTCCGGGCCTATTTTGGTTAAATTTTTTATTGCGATACGTTTCTCCAATTCATTAATAAAATTAAAATGTTCTCCTTTATTTGACAAATTATCATAATAATAATAATATTTGAATGGAAATTGCCAAAAGTCTGTAATAATTATCGCATAGCATATTTCCTGCTAAATTTAGCAGAAAAAGTTTGCTTTTAGCATTTCATTTTTTCAAATCCTGTCGGCATGTTTTTTTTAGCAGAACATTTGGTTTCAGCAAGAAAATAAATGCGTATCGCTTATTACAGATCTTCAATCGCGAACTCCACAAAATTTACGAATTTTGCAGCAAGTAAACTTCTTTTCTATTAAAAAATGTTTGCATTCAATGAAATCCCTTACAAAGAGTTGTCAAACTTTGTCAATTTGTTTTTAGTTTTGCCTATTTCAAATGCTGCAGTTGAAAGAGTTTTTAGTTTTATTAATCTTGTAAAGGATCAACGAAGCAATCGAATGAAAATTGATATGTTAAATAGTATACTTTTTATCCGAGATAATTTATCTGGGAAATGTTGTAATGTTTTATTCCTCCTAATATAATCAAACAAGTTGCTTCATCTAAATTTAATTTTACCATAAAAGAAGAACAAGAAACTTGTGATATTTTTGAAGATGCGTTAAAGGAAGCGACACTTTTGCAGTAATTAGATCAACGTACTCTGATACCTGATTTTTTTGGTTTCCTTTTGTTGCGAAATGGATTAATAACTATTTGTAATATATGATGAATTTTATTTTTTTTTAAATTGATTTTTTCACAAATTCCTTGCTTGAATATGTTGATGAGTCCGTACCCAAAAAATCTAAAGCGACAAGAACAACTGCTCTTCCATAATACATTTTAAATTTAATCAAGCAGAGAAATAGTTTTCGAAGTCAGTGGAAAAGATATAGACAGGTATACGATTTTAATGAATTGAAAATATACACAAGACAAATAGCTTTTGAAATTTCAAAGATCAGGAACAGAATATGGAATAAGAAACTTTGTACCCTTGATCAAACTCCAAAACTTTTTGGAAAATTGCAAAGGTGCTTAAAAATAAAAACAAATTTATTCCACATCTAGAACACAACAATACTTTGCTCATAACTAGTGAAGAAAAGGCAAAAGTTTTTGCAGACTCTTTGAAAAAAAAATTAATAACCCATTGATAAATGAAACCAATGCGATTAACACAGCAGTAGATGAGTCTATTAATGTTTTAAATTATAGTAACGAACTCATGCAAACAGATGTCTTCGTTTGAAACGAAGATATCAAAAATATTATCCAAAATATGCGAAATAACAAAGCACCAGAAATAGATACTCTTAAAAATATTTACTTCAAAGAGCTTCCAATGACTGGAGTAACTTTTATATGTTTTATTATTAACGCTTGCAGCAAGTTACAATACTTTCCAAGCAAATGGAAAACCTCGAAGATCATACCAATTCCCAAATCAGGAAAACCACTTAATTAACCAAATAGTTATCGCCCAATAAGTCTGCTCCGTAACTTTAGCAAAATATTAGAAAAAATAATAAAAGTCAAACTTCTGCATTTTCTTGAGTCAAAACATGTCGTGCCAGACCAACAGTTTGTATTCAGGCAGGGTCATAGCACTACCCACCAAGTTTTAAGAATCTGCAAACATAACGGGTGATTTTTTTGCTACTTGGTTTTTGACGTTTATATTTTTGACAGATCACACATGACAAATTCCACGAACATTTGAAAATTCGATTCAGTATTGTTTGCCATTTCATCGTGAATAGACTTACGCCTGAATAACGTTATTATTGAAATTTGTAATCAAAATTCGTGCTCTGTGAAAAATGTGTTTTATCGCAGAATTGCCGTATTTGGAGTGAAGAGTAGCCAGAGGCAATTCAGCAGCTACCAATGCATCCCGAAAAATGCACTGTTTGGTGCGGTTTATGGGCAGGCGGCATCATTGGGCCGTACTTCTTCAAGGACGATGAAGGCCGCAGGGTTACGGTCAATGGAGAAAGGTACCGTTCGATGATAACAGATTTTTTTTTGCCGAAAATGCAAGAATTGAACTCGGTCGACATGTGGTTCCAACAGGACGGTGCCACATGCCACACTGCACGCGAAACCATGCATCAATTGAGAGGCGAATTATAGCCCCACAAAAAATAGTCTAACGGGGTCAAATCACATGATCTTGGTGGCCAATTGACTGCGCCAAAACGTGAGATCAACTGCTCACCAAGATCATGTGATTTGACCCCGTTAGACTATTTTTTGTGGGGCTATGTTAAGTCTATTGTCTATGGGGACAAGCCAAACACGATTGCTGCCTTGGAAGCCAACATTGAACGCGTCATTGGTGAGATTCCGGCCGAAATGTGTGAAAAAGTTTACAAAAATTGGACCTTCAGAATGGACCACCTGAAGCGTAGCCGCGGGCAACGTTTAAGTGAAATTATTTTTAAAAAGTAAATGGCAGAAATTGATTTATCGATCCAATGTGTTTTTTTGAATTTTCAAAAACCAAGCTCTTAAAAAATCACCGTTTATAAAAGTCTAACAGTCTAGGGGTCTTGTCCTTCTGTATGTTGAAAAAGCTTTTAATAGCATATGGCATGACGGTATTCTTCATAAACTGAAGTTATTTGGTTGTCCTTTATGTCTCATAAAAATAATAAAAAGTTTTCTTAGAAACAGAAAATTTCAAGTTTATTTGAATAACACACAATCAGACTTAACAAATATAACATCGGGTTTACCACAAGGATCAGTATTGGCTCCAATATTCTACATAACGTACGAGTACGTTGCTGATTTTCCAGAAATATGGAACTGTAAAATAGCATTGTTCGCAACTGATGCAGCTATTTATAGTTCAAGTAATTATGGACATGAAATCGAGAATGATTTACAACATGCATTAAACAAAGTTTATGATTATTTCACACTATGGTAAGTAGAACTTAACGCTGACAAAACACAGGCCATATTTTTTACCAGAAAAAGGAAAGCATGTGCCTTACCACTTGGTCAGCTTAAAATAAAAATTGTGATGTCCAATGGGTTAATTCTGTCTTTAGTTGTTAAATTGTCTATTTATATATTTATTTACTACTTATTTTTTCATAATTGTGCAATTATTTAATTCGATATATGTATGTATTTATTATTTATTTATTTTAGTTGTCTATTTATTTATTTATATATTATTTAATTGTTATTTATTATTTATTATTTAATTGTTATTTATTTAATTAATTTATCTAGCTATTTTTTTTTTAATTATTCACTTACTTATTTGTTTATTAGTTAATAAAATTGTATTATAAATGTTTGCTTATCTTTATATTTATATTTTATATTTATATGCATATATATATATATATATATATATATATGTATGTATATGTGTATATATGTACATATAGATATTCTTTTACCTATAGTCACCTTTTCCTTTTTGTTTATCTTTTATACAAAATTAAAAAAAAAAAACATATTAAATGAAGGTTTTTAGTCATAGTTTTCCTTCGAATGTCATCCGTAAATTCAAAAACTATTTAAAAAAATGTTCAAACAATTTTAAAGTTGTAAGATATATTCAAATATCAAATCTCTGAGCAAGCTGTGTATTATTAAAATATTGTAATCTATGAAAAAATAAAATATCTATCTATCAGATGAATTTTATTGGTCTTTCTGATCTTTAAATTTTTTTATGCAATTAATAAAAACAAATTAATCCATTGAGAAAGTAAATAATTCTGTGATATTAGTTGATAATTTTTGTTTTGTCTTTGGTTTTAATTAATTTATTTATTTATTTATTTTCCGTCTAATAAAATATAATAGTGTAATACAAATGTTTAAATTAAATCAAAATTATACATATAAATGACAACAGTCCAATAAAAAAAATACTTTTGTAGAAGTTTGAAAATTACGAACGAAACGTTGGGAACAATTTTAAAAATGGATTAATTTGTTTTTATTGTATGCCATAAAAAGATCAGAAAGCCCAATAAAATTCATCATTCGAGTATATAATTTTAATATACCTGTTCAATTCTAAATAACTATTTGTAATGTTGTTTACTTTTTTTTAAATAAACTTAACAAAATAAACAACTTCTTTTTTGGTTTTGATTAGTTATTTAGAAGTCAACGTACTAAAGTAAAAAAAAACTACAAAAACAAATACACTCGGTATTTTAAACGTCACTCTAAAACAAGTTCAATTGTTACAGACATATATTTACGTTTTTTTGCGGTCTAATTACATGATTTCCAGAGTTGGCAGGATTTTTGGCAGTTTTTTTTTCCCAAAAAAAATCTACATTTTTTGTAGCAGTTTTTCTAGTAAAAAATCCTGCTAAAACCACTATTTTAGCAGGATTTGAAATATTTCATTGGTCACACTATTTTCACTTGAAGAAGACATCTTAACTCTGCAAAAACTGAGGGAGCTGGCCATTGACAGTAGCTTATTTATTTATCACCCCCAGTTTCACAGTGCGAGTTTAAACTCCACTTTATTTGGTTTCACAGTGTCATTTAAACCTTGAACTGAGTTCAATTTGTAGTTTAAGTTAACCGAGATTATTCTGCCGTTTAAACTTCAGTGTTTGAAATGTTTTTTTTTCAGAATATTATGACCAAAACGAAATTGTGTATTCAAACGTTATTATAGTGTTGTATAGGGATTTTGAATATTATTTTATTTATTATTCTCGTTGTTTAGCGTGTTTTTTTGTTGTTGTTTGTGTCAGAGAGATAAAGGGAGGACGATGCAAGAAAATTGCTGCCAACTATTTTTCATAAAATATAGTTAAACGAAGTTCAACTGATCTGAAGATCAGATTTCACTGTGAAACCGGACGAATTAAACCAAAAATTTAAACTCAGTTTAAGGTTCAGTTGATCTTAAGTTTAAACTCCCAATGTGAAACTGGCGGTCAATATTAAAAAAAAAAAAAATAACGAACCCAAGTGAACTGTTTTTTTAATTTTTTTTTTGCTGAAATTACCATAAGTTATTTTACGTTATTTTTTTTAAACATTCTAGCAGAAAATGTATTGATTTCGTTATGATATTCTTTTGAAATGGATTTGTTAAATAAAATAAATTTCCTTTAATTTTTGATACTTTAATTTTCAAGTCAAATTTGAATCCATTGATCAAATTTTGTATGACTCGTTTATTGCATAACAAACTCAATTAACGTAACCGCTCGAATTTCTGTTAGTTGCGCACCAACATTTTTGAAAAAATATTTCTGGGATTTAAAAATAAAAATTACCAGCTAGGTATAATTTTTTGCTATTAATATAAATTTGGTGTAATAAGATTTCATTGACCTATAGCCCGCATAAACTATTACCAAAATAAATGAGTTAATAAATAACAACTTTAATAAGAAAATATTAATTTTACATTCTGCAAAGTAAAATTAATTTTAAAACCAAATGAAAAGATCTTTAAAAAATATATATTTTTTAAACACTGGCGATTATTTAAGTATTAATTGTTCTCATTTTTTTAAATACATAATTGTTTCAATTTTATTGTCACTTTAACCATTGAATCGAAAAGAAATGCACATATACAAGCAAAATGCTTATAAGTCTAACTTGAATTTAATAAAGAGTTCGTTTGATAAAACCATATTTATACAAAACAATATTGTCGACATGTCATCTGAGTTCTATTATAAAGTAAAGTCCTTTTAAGATTAAAAACAGATACCCCTCATTTCACGACTTCCTCCATTATAATTTTTTTGTGGTAATTTAGTAACATTATACATAGAGAATTGTTTCATAATTTTATTAAAACACAAATAAAACTTAGATAACTCAAAGAAAGTCCGTGCAATAAGAAAGATCGAATTTTCAGGTAAACGTCTTGAAAATTTAAAAAAAAACCGCACACTTACGAAAATATATATTTAATTTTTAAACATCTAAGCCATTGTTACCTAATATGAAGGAAGTGTTAATTAAATATTAAGGGTTGCATAAATGTCATTTTCAATAATATATCTTTTGAAATGCTCTTCGAAAACCACCCAGAGAATTCCACTTAAACATCAAAATCTCAATTTTCACTTATTATTATTCATTTGTTTGAACTCCGGCCCCTTATTTGGGCAACAACAAACACCGATTAGTATAATTCACCATTAAAATTGAATCACTTTTCTTTTGTTTTCTAAAGGTACGCACTTTTCTAAACAAAAATGAATTAAATTCCTATGGAATGGAGGAAAAAAATTACAAAAAAAAAAAAAAACGATTAACAATTCCCCAGATGGTAGTTTTATGGTAATGAACACACAAAAAATTGTGAACCAAGCAGAAATATCATCACCATAAATTTCCGTGAAAATATCCTAAAACTCGTGAAAGTATTATGAAACTTGTGTAAGTTGTAGGTAGGTTGGTAGGTAGGTAGGTCGGTAAGTAGGAATACACTCGACTTTCTTCTTTTTTTTTGGAGTAAGAATTGTATCCTTATAATGGCCGTCGTCGTCGGGTCGTTTGTGAAGGGTATCTCTAAAGTACCGTTACGGCAACTATATTATACTCTCTCTCAATATACTATGGTATGCGACGATGACGATGGCAAACGATTATTATTATTATATCCAAAAAATGATGATATTCCTATGCCATGAGCCACAAAACTACCACATTTTGCTGCCGAAATAATGATTGTTCAAGAAGTCTTCTTCGTCGCCATCATCATCGTCATATAGCCATCGTGTATCCTCTTTATATTTTTTTTCTATGAAATTATTTTTACTTCAATTTCTCCTTTATAGCGAGGAGCTCCACACATTCCTTCTGTGTGTATTTGTGTTTTATTTTTATATTTATTCTTATTTCTATTTGTTTTTTTTTTTGTTTTTGTTAAGTTAACAAAAACATGTAACACAGATATGTTTTTTTTTTTTGTATTGCTCGTCTAAAATAATAGATGATGTACTTGGTGTTTTATTATTATGGCTTTTTTTTGTGTGGAAAACACGTTTACACAAATATTAATTGTTATAAGAACTAAGCTATAAAAAAGCGCAATGAAGATGCCTCGTGGTAAGCATATTATTATTATCCCCTCACACAAACACACCCACACACACACGCGCGTGAAATGAGTGTATCCTTTTTTGCTTTGTTTAGAGTGCTATCATGTATTTGTGTGTGTATATTCAAATGGACCCCCATATGACGCATCCTCTGTAGTGATCATGAGTACTAGCTTGATGGAAGAGGAGAGCGTTAAAATGCCATGATGGAAATAAAGGAAAAGCCAACCAAACCCGAAACCTCCTTCCTATATTATATGTACCTATGTATGATTTTCGAAATGAGAGTGGCGCACCAAAAGGAGCAATACCTTGTCTTGTGTTTGTATTTCGTCCTTGCTTGGGGCGGATACAACCGCCACCGCCACTGCCATCGCCGCAGCCGTCATAGTCATAGTCGAAGTCATCGTTGTCGTCGTTTTCGTTGTCGTCGTCGCCGCCGAAATAAAGTTGAGGGCGATTTTCCAAATGCCCCATTAGGGATATCTCTATAACGAACACAGTATGGCGCATTTTGCTCACTGGCGCTGTTGTACAAGTATTGCGTAAATGGTCCCGACCCGAAATATTGTACGAGAGCAGCGGCGGCGGCGGGTACGTCCACCCCCAAAGCAATATACTGTAGGTATCTACGTAGAGTGCGTTAGCATTTTGTATATTTCCTTGCTCTCAAGCCTTGGTCTGAGAGTCTGATATATTCTGGATATTGGTTAAATCTGAAATGATGGCTGGCTGTGGAAATGTGTGCGTTTGCGGATTTACATCAAGGAGGGTGCTTCGTTACAGCCCCATGATGGGGGAACGAACAGTCGGTTACAATATTTCAAAGGGTGAGTTGCTTTCGTTGGCTTTGCGATGAAGGATGAAAGCACCGGAAGACCAAGGGTGCGATGCAAAACAACATGCTGTCCCATCATTTGTGCTCCCTGTCTTGCAAATGGCTCTGGGAGAGAGCATTGCACATTGCTCCCACACCAGAAGGCAGAGCTTTATTAATGTAATTCCTTTCCATATATGGGTCTCATTTCGCCCTGTAGCCATGTACCTTCTGTGCGATGCTTCCATACCATCCTGTTTGTTGTATGCTCTGACTCTTTGCTACTCTTGGTATCCTCACCCACCCACAATAGAACCCCTCCCAAAAAAACATGAATTTTATACTATATAGCATCGGCGAGAGAAGATTTCGTCCTTATAACAGTAGTTCCAGAAATTAGGAACACGTAAAGTTCTGTTCGTTCACATGGTATCTCAATTGCTATGGATACATAATAATAGTAGATAGATAGGTAACTGATAACTATACACTGCGTCTATAGATACCACACTTATGTTGCTTTGCTTCTGCTCCTGCTCTTACTCCTGTGACTGCTGCTGTTCTACTAAGATGTAGAAGCTCGCACGAAAACAGCCAAATGGAATGTGATGATGTGAATGTACATAGCATGATTTTTGGAAAATTGGGAACAGCTAGGTGCTGCAGAAGCCCGGGCGCCCACTGCCGCCGTGCCGCGCCGCGCCGTGGAGAAAATCTCCTGCCCAAAATATGAACATACATATATACATATATATATATATATATCCATTATAGAGAAAACAGAGAACAGACGTTGAGGACGGACGACGACGACGATGAAAACTGCTTGATGAAAATCTCCCGAATGGTTCATCGTCGTCGTCATATTATTATGTATACGCATGAAGATAGTAACAGGAGTTCTATATGTGTGTGGAGTATACACCCCCAGGTATTGGATAGCCAAAGGCTGAAAAATCGTTGCAGTCGCATTGAAACGCTTAACGCGTAAGTTTGAAAAATTCTTAACTTTACCACACACATTGGTAGGTTATAAGGTACCTACCTAAATAGAAAAGACTCTACAATTGGCCTTTTGTTTGAGGGATATTCATCTGGGAACAACAACAAGAACCAGAAAAGTGCGCTACAATAATTATAATCATCGCATATTATCAAACCGCAAAAGGACAGTTTATTACTTTAATTCCTTATTTCCGTTGGGAGTTCTCTTTTGAAGTTGTTTTTTGAGTGTACTGTTACTGTTACGGTTTTTTTTTTGTAAATTTTGTTTCACTCTTTAATTTTCAATTTTACTTGTTTTTTTTTTGTTGTTGCTGTGTTATTGTATGTCTTGTTGCGAAATATCATAACCATCATCAACCCCTGAGTATTGAGTCTATAGTGAAACGTTTATAGCCTACGGGTGATTTTTTTGCTCTTTATCAGAGAGTTGTACGTACCTAGTATCTTATTTGTTTCGATACAAAAAAGTGTTAATTTTGCCGTCGGTAAAGTAAATTTTGTGATTAAGTGTTTGTATCTTTTTGAAAAAAAAGCCATATATGAGTGTTATTGAGCTTTAAATCGAGAAAGGTTAGTGAGTTAAGTTTCTTTTTTGTGTATATTCTTTGGGATAAACATCACAGGTGAATTGTATATTTGCAACTTTAAAAACGACTCTGGGAGAAATAAGCTGTCACTCTGGACTTCGTTGCAAATTTCAGAAATCGGAAGGTAAATTAATTTATTTTGAATTTTTGGTCACAAAACAAAAATTGTTTTCCAAGAAAATATAAGAATTCTTCAGCTTGAATTGAAAATATTTATTTTTATTTGAATTGCCGTCGGTAACTGGAAAAAAACATAAAAAATAAATTTAAGTTTTTGGTGTATTTTTTGATATACTGAACAGATGTGAGCGATTTTTTTATTTTATTGTTCGTTAATTTATGTATTTAATTATTTATTTTTGTCTTAATATTTATTTAGTATTTATTAACTAGCGGAGCAGGCGAACTTCGTCTCGCCCATATTTAACGCATTCAAATGAACTATAATAAGACACTGATAGTTCAAATTTCAATATCATTTATTTGAATGGAAAAAAAATAAGAAGAGAGTGATATGACAAAACATTGTTTTTCGGATTGTTTTCCGGCGCAAAAATAAACAACAAAGACCTTTTACCAAGCTATCGACGACATCCTTTTTCTTCGCTGCTTGTATTGCCGTTCACAAATTAAATCGAGATTTTTATAATTTTTTGCAATACCGGGAAGCACTTGAATTTGGTGATGAGTTTCTCCTTCGACGTTTTTAACTCGCAAAAATTTTCCGGGAATGATATAATTCAATCGAGACATAAACACAAATTTGGCATTGCCAAACGCCAGCAGTTGTCTTGAGGAGAATTCAGCAGCCAATGGGTCGTTCTGCAATGCCACTCTCATATTTGTGTTCATTTTCAACTTATTGACATGCCGGCACAAAGGCGACGATTTTAAGCTTCCATTCAGTTCATCGGCAGCAGTAGATTTCAGGATGACGGGAAGCGTTTGACAAAAATCTCCGCTGAGCAATATCATATCCCCGCGCCAAATCATCTCGAATCATATTGTAAATCCTTCATTGTTAGGTCAACTGCCTCTAAAGCTCGTTTATGCGCCATCTTACATTCACCCGAAATTATGATTTTGCATTTGCACATCAGTTTTGCTTTCGCCGAATTCTTGGTCATTGTGCACGTTATTGGCTTGTCAACCGTTAGAAAATTCATCGCCAGCTTCAAGGCAGAATGTGCAGTTCGACCAACTTCAAAGCAGTACGATTGAAGTCTACATTTCTTTGTTCTTCTTCTAATAACATTTTGTCGAATTTGTGGTGGTGATTATGCAGTTTCAAGCTGTGCAATATGGTCACGTTTCCATTTATTTCTTCTGCGCGTGCCCCTTTCGTTTGATTATCATCGAACATTCTGATTAATTTAGAAAATAATAATGTGAGAAGGACACCTGGCAAATCGCGCAAAGACTAAGTCAATGTGTAACTCTATCGGGATTTGGCATTGACCGCAGCACAGCGTCATCTAATATATATCTCATAAGCTTCTCCACCCAAAATGCACGCAAAACGTCTTGTATCACAATGAATTTCACAATTAACCGAAATTTTCCACATTTAAGTCGTTCAAAAAATCCATGAAACATTTTAGACAACCGACAAAATAAAATATCAAAATCCATTTAATGGGAATAAAATACTGTAGTTGTGTGCATACACGCGGTAACAAAGAGAAACCAAAATGAATGTGTGTGTATACAAAACAAAACACATTGTTTATACTAATAAATCAATAATAAACATGTAAGTGACATTTATGGTCATAACTCGGGTTCTAGACGCCCAACAGATTTTTTTATAATATGCACTCTCCAAACATGCCCTAAGATCTCCTGAAAATTTCATTAAAATCGATCGAGCCGAAAAAAAGAAGATAGCGCACGAACATAATTTGAATTGTTCTTTATATATAAGAAGATATAATTTTTCTGTGATACAAAAATGTAAACAACATCTTAAGTTAGTTTTCTACTCTCAATTCTCTCTTTGTATGGAAAAATTTCAAGCTACTGAATCTGTGATATAAATTGAATACTACTTATAATACAGGGTGGCCCACGAATCGCGCTACAATAAGAAATTTAAATAACTTTTATTTTAATCGATATATTTCATTAATTCTTTTTTATTGGATTAAAAATTAAATTTTATTTTAAATAACTAATGGTTTTTAGAGATGATAGACCGCAAATGACCTCCACGATCATCCACGCATATGCGGCACCCGATCAGAAAATTGTTCATTGCGGCCTGAAAGTTTGAAATTGGGATCACCTCAATTATTATCTTAATGGACTGCTTCAATTCAGTAAAATTCCTGGGTTTAGTTTTATACACTTCCTGCTTGACATAACCCCATAAAAAAAAGTCTGGTGACTTTGAGGGCCAGCGGAAAGTGCAGTTTCTGGATATCAATTTCTTTGGCGGCAATTTTCGTTGGATCTACGCATTAATTTGTTTTGCCACGTGTGCACTTGCTCCATCTTGATGAAACCAAATCCTGCTGAAAGGGATACGTCTTCGGCGAAGTTCTGGGTAAAAAAAACTCCCCTTTGACAGTTTGTGTTACACCGTTTTCTTCAAAAAAGTATGGCTCGAAATACACCTTGATGACACTGCGCACCACACAGTGACTCGTTCTGGGTGCAGTTCCGTCTCATGGAGCATTTCTGGATTACATTCAATCCATATACGGCAATTTTGCTTGTTAACATTGCCGTTTAAGTCAAAATGGGCCTCATCAGACATGAACAAACAATTTATCAATGTGTTGTCTTCTTCGGCCATTGCAATCATTTTTCGGAAAAATTCCAGGCGAACAGGCAAATCCTGAGGGTTTAACTTGCTTGTAATTTGGACTTTGTACGGTAAGTCATCATGAAGTATCCGTTGTAACGACCGTCTGCTAACTCCAATTTGACCCGATAAGTTTCGAGTCGAAACACTTGGATTTGCCTGTATTCGGTAGACGGTCTTCGTTCGATGCTTTCAGATTCGGCAAACATGTTCACCAGCCTTTTGTAAGGTGGGATATAATTCTGTAAATTGTGAGATCTAGGTTTAAATGAAAAAATTCTAAGAATTTGAGTTACCATAAACATCTATCTATCAAAAAAGATGTGATATCGAATATACAAAAAAAAATATTAAAAAAAAAATTCGGAGATTTAACTTTAAAGAATTCGACCAAAAATTGGTTTAACAAAGTTTTTAGCTTTAAATGGCATGCTAGGTATTTTGTGCTGCCACTGCCACCTTTTTTTTTTGATTTATTATTTTATTTAATTCCTTAAACTAAAATAAATACAGATATAGAATATACATAGTCAATTAAATAATAATGTTCATTTCTTAACATTAAAAGTTAGTGTGAAAAGACAGTTCAATGAAAGTTACAAAATTATAAACCTATCTGATGTGGGGTGACAATCAGAATACATAATAATATATTTATATTTACTAATTTATTCTTTCTTTATTTATTATATAATTTATATTATAATTTTTAAGTTGACAATAAGATTAAACAAGATAATATATATTTTATTAAGTTAATAAATTATACAAAATGAAACAACGAAAACATCTATTTAATAAATTACAATTAAGATAAACTTCTTAGTGAAACTTCTATTGTCAATTGTAAATAACCAGTCTTTTAGTTTTTTAATGAATACTTTATTTTGCAAAATTATTCGAATAAAATATGGAAGCTTGTATCGAAGGGGCTGCAAAGGTGTAAAATGTGTTTTGTAAGCAATGGGTATGCATACAAAGTGCATATTGTTTACACGAAGACTGTAAGTTTGAGAATATCTAATAGGAATATCCCACTTTGTTTAAAAAATTATTTTAAAACCTTGAAAATGTAAAGGTGTCTTTGAGGTAAGATACTTAGCTTTTTAAAGAGAGGCCAGCTATGAGTTAAACGATTTCTGTTACAAATAATCCTAACCAAATGCTTCTGAGCTCTAATCAATTGTTCAAGAGTGCTATAATACGAACCTCCCCAGCTTGTAATTCCATACTGCAATTTGGAATGTGCTAAACCGTAATAAAATGTTGTAAGTAATTTTTCCGAACAAAAATCTTTAATGAGATACATTTTGCGTATAACAAGCAACATATTAGATTTAATCGAATTAATATGATCTTTCCAAATTAACTTGAAGTCAATGAGCACTCCAAGATATTTATAATTTTGCACTGATTCTATCTTGAAGCAGGAAGAAGATTTCTATCAAAACTTTTTTCCCACAATTATGAATCGGTAAGCAAAATTGTTTGCAATCATACGAGTGAAAAAATAGATTATAATCACGTATCTCATTTGATGATACTTTAACAGAAATTAATTTGTTTTTTTCACTTACTAATAATTTGTGTTCAGTGAACCAGATTCTTAACTTTTGTAAGTCTTCAGAGATTTTTGAAATGCAGTCAAGATGTGAGTTGCACTGATATATAATATCATCTGCAAAAGCAGTGGGTGATCCGTGTAGCTTTACTTCAAAAATTGAGTTAATATAGATTAAAAATAGCAAGGGACGGAGGACTGATCCTTGTGGAACCCCATTTTTCAAAA
Source organism: Philhelius pedissequus (assembly GCA_910595825.1). Classification (NCBI taxonomy): domain Eukaryota; kingdom Metazoa; phylum Arthropoda; class Insecta; order Diptera; family Syrphidae; genus Philhelius; species Philhelius pedissequus. The sequence goes on from OU343163.1 coordinate 36,635,818, forward strand.
TTCTGGGCTCACTAGAAGATCCCTTGACGCATATTTTTTGTTCTTTAAGATTTAAATAAGAACGGAACCAATCAAACGTAAAGCCCCTGAAACCACCACAATACAGTTTTCGAAGTAATAAGTCAAGGTCAACCATATCGAATGCTTTGGTCATGTCAACAAAGAGTGCCATTAATGATTTACTTATGTTGATTCCACTATACAGCTGAGAACATACTTTAAGAATGGCATCCCCTGTTGACAATCCCTTTCTAAAGCCAAACTGATTACAGCTAAAGAATTTATTTTTGTCTACAAAGTCGACTACCCGTGATTTCATGAGATTTTCAAACATTTTTGAGAAGGTCGGCAATAATAAAATTGGTCTATAATTTGATAAGCTTGTTTTGCTACCCTTTTTAAAAAGAGGCACATCTTCCGCACATTTAAGATTTTTAGGAAAACAGCCACTAAAGACACAGTTATTGAATATGTGGCATAAGACATCAACCAGATTAAAAACAATTTTTTTTCAATAAAATACTAGATACGCCATCACTTGTACTTGAATTTTTATTTTCCATGCCTAAAATGACTTTATAAATTTCATGAGAAGTAAAGGATTGAAAAACAAAAGTATTTGGCTGGATATTTTCTAAGGACATAGCTAATAATCCGGTGCAATTACAACTCATACATAAGTTTTTCAGAAATTTCGGTAAAAAAATTATTGAACTTATTTGCCAACGTCAAATGGTCATCAATTTTAATACCATCAATTTCTAAGTTTTCGATATCTGAAAGCTTTATATATTTACCTAGGATATTACCAATAACTTCCCATTCTTTTTTAATATTACCCCCAGCTTTAACAAATGAATCAGAGCAGAATTTATTTCTATTTTCATTAACTTTCTTATGAATCTTTTTGCACAGTAATCATTCAGTCTTTTATTTCCTGGATATTTTTTGCGTTTCAATGCAAATTTGTTTTTATATTTAATTTGTTTCAAAAGATTTTGTGTCATCCATGGCTTTAAACATTTTGTTGATGCTGAAGTACGCGCTACTAGGAAAGTTGATTTATGAATATGTTTGTTTAAAAGTTCGAGGAATAAATCGAATGCAATTGAATAATTGGTTTCAAGATAAAAAGAATCCCAAAATTCATACATTAATTTTTCATTCAATATGTCAAAATCAATTCTATATCTCTCTTTCTAATAAGTGTTATTTTGTGTAAAATATGTTGAACCATTATATAGACAAAGAACAATCATATGATGATCAGTTATCTTAAATTATAAAATACCACGGCAAACAAAACTGTTATATTTATGAAGTCGTATAAACATATGATCGATACATGACTTAGTTGAACAAGTTATTCGAGTAGGTTCGTTTATGAAGATCTTTAAACCATTCGATGCCATAAAAAGCATATATTTTTCGGTATCATTATCATGCTTATCCAAAATATCGATATTAATATCACCGATTATTATAAGATTTTTAACTTTACAGGCATTTAAAATATCAGTTAGTTCATTTATAAAGACACCTTTCACAAATTCATGCAGTCTATAAACACACAAAAATGAATACATCACATCCATAAATTCAAACCATATTTTAAGAACATCGGCACTGCGTAAATCAAGCTTAGAACTATTGCATGCATTACCATTTCTTAAGAGAATTGGCTACATGGAGCAATAAAAATTTTCAAAATGTTTCTAGACAAGAAAATTTTTTAACACTAATACTAATTCGGCTGTATGTATTTATTTCTTTTTATGAAACCTTAAAAATGAAAACGTTAAAGATAGGTTTAATTAAATGAAAGAGAATAATTATTTATTTAGCTCGCAACTTTTCCGGTATAATTAAAAAATTGTAAAGTTGCAGACTTTAACAAATACTTAATTATTCTCATTTATTAAATAAACAAAATGATAACACATCAAACAATTTATTTTAATAAATTTGCCAATATTAAATTTTTGCACAAATTACTTAAATATCAAAAGATTACAAAATAAAACAAACATTTCGATAATTTTACTCAGTAATTATCGAAATAAGGTTTTAATCGTCTTTAAATTATTTTGCACGAAATTCATTAATATATGTAAATCACAGAAAAGCAAAACAATTTAGAAACTATTAAGTACATGCACAAAAAATACAATTAAAAATGGTAGTTCTGTTTATAAAATTATAAAACTACTGCCAGTTCGCGGGTTCAAAATTGTTAGATTCCTAATGACGATCAAATGTTTTAACTTTTAAAAATTTAAATTTTTTTTGTAATTTTACTGACACTGTTGATATGAAAAACAAAAATCTGATACCAACAAATAACATAACGAAATTATGAACGAAAATTTTCGTAATACAATTTGCAAGCCGATGAGCGAATGTGATAATTGTTCCAGATTATTTGGAGAAGTCTCCATTCTCCGTTTCCGCAAACAAGTAGCCCAGCAGTTAACCTTAAATTATGTCATTTAACTTTATTCGTGTTTCAATGTGTTGTTTTTTTGCTTGTGATATAGGTACTATGGGGCATGTTTTGCATTTGGAAAAAAAATCGAACTCGAGATTTGAATCAAAGTTGACATTACGCAAGTCCAGCAATTCTGTCTGTATGTCTGTCTGTCTGCCTGTCTGTCTGTACAACGATTTACGGCCTAAACGGCTGAACCGATTTTGTTCAAACATGGTGCTTAGGCGTTTTAGGTGATTGCAAAAAATAGATTTTTGAATTGTTGTCTTGGCACCAAAAATATCGGTACTTGCTATACAAATTTTTCTACCATATTAATTATCTCGAAAACGGCTCTAACGATTTTGATAAAAATTGATGTGTGTACTACTTTTGGTATGATCTACATTTTGGCAAAATATTTTTTTTTTAAAATATTTTGTTATTATAATTCGACTTCTGTAAGCGTGGGCCTCTGTAAATGAGACAACTATAATTTTAAACCTGCTTAATTGGAAAACTGAATTATTGGAAACCCTCAATAATTGATACATATGTCTTGGTCCCTTGAGATCAGAGTTAACCAGGTTTCACTGTTATACTGCACTTCAAAATTTTTGAAAAATAGTTTTTTTGGATTTTTGAAAAAAAAAAACATTTTTTGTTTTTGAAAATTCAATATTTTGAAAACGGGTGGACGATTTTTACTGAAATTTTGTTTTTAAATTTATATAATTAAATATTTAAAATGTTGATACAATTTTTTTTTTTAGAAAAAATTAAAGAATTTTTATATATAAAAAATTAAGTGAAAAACGATTTTAAAAATACATTTAGCCGTTTCTATTAAGAATCTGTTTGTATATTATAATGTGATCGAACATAGGAGCAAGTACCAGTTGTGCATTTTATTTTTGTTTTGCAGATGGTATTTTACCTCTATGTGTACTTAAGTATTTCGTTAGCTTTATGAGATAAGAGTACAGCGAAATACAGGGTAACAGACAATATTTTAAAGGCCAAATGGAAAATTGTCAAAGAACAAAAGTCAATATTTCTCAATTCAATTGAAAGGACTGAAATTTATTTTTAGCAGACTGGAAGCTTTAAATATGCCGACTGGTCGAAAAGCTTAGAATTATTTTAAATTGATGGTTCATCTTGTTCTAGTGGTTATCAATCATTCGGTCAGTATTTGAAATATCGTAAATTTTTTCATAAATATTGTGTTTCCAAATTTGTGGCCTATTACATAGATCGAAATTCTGCATTATGATTTCTGTTTCAGAGAATTTCTGTTTAATTTGCTTTCATGCAATAATTTATGAACGGAAGTAATAAAATGTGAAACAGAAATATATGTATATGCATGTGTTGTAAGATGTATTTTGATTTATGTTGTATGAAATGTTTGTGTTGAATGATCTTGGAAAAAAATGGCTCAGATTTGGAGGTACAATATTTTTCCTATCGGTAAAGTGGGCTAGTATAACGGGACTAACATAAATAAAACACTATAGAGAATGTACTGTAATATCAATTTCCTCAACTATACGCGGTCTAATTCTTAGAGTGTTATACTTATACTTTTAATAGAGACTCCAATTACGAAAAATTGCGATCGTTGCAGTAGCTAAGAATTTTTGTTCCGAGTGATGTGGTTTTTCAATATCTAGAAGTTATCATTAAAATTTTTGTGTATGGCAACTAACTTTCCAATTAATTAAATTATATTGACAGCTTTTAGGCAGAATTAAATAGTTTCAGGATTAATAGAAGAAGACATCAGAAGATACTGACATTCCATTAAATTAAGTATGTTATCTCACTAGCAAGACCGACGATTATATCAGCTTTAAATGTAGAACCATCTTGTTGGTGTAACCTACTATATACCTACAACTAATACAATGCTAAAAAAATAATTTATATAATTTAATTAAAACTTTATTTTTCCTCATAAACTAAGTCCCTTTAAACGTCTGATTCAGAGCCCGGTGTACATCGAGCTGAGGTGTGAATTTGTCAACTAATTTGGTACAGAGTATTTTTTATTCGCGATTATAAGTACTATAAGGCAAGTTATGTAAAAAAGTTCAGAGATAACAATCAAATATGACATTACGATGATAGCGAAGATGAAAAAAGATGGTCTACAAATTCTGTACGTCTGTATGTATGTATGCATAGATACCTACAGCCCAAACGGGTAGGCCGAATTACTTTAAACTTGTTATATAGAGTTGCTTAGGTATTGTACAGAAGGGAGATTGAAATTTTTTTTAGCTCAAAAAATAACGGTATGGTTGAAAAAAAAAATTTTACTTTCAATAGGACGGTTTTTTTTGCTTTCGACTATCTCGTAAATGTCTTAACAGATTTTTTCGAAATTTCACACATATGTAGACTTAGGTTGCCCAATTCATACTGCTTAACAATATTTTTAATTAATATTTTTTTGTATTTTTAAAAGCATTAAAAAAAACAATTAAAAAAATTATATTTTGAAAACTGCTCATTAATTTTTTTTTTCAAATATTATAGATATATGTATTTGCTGAATACCTATGAATTCACGTTTTTGAATTTTTTTTGAAAAATGTTTAAAAAAAAAACTTTTTTTGCTCAAAAACTGCTCTACAGATTTTTAATTTTTTTTTTCTCATAAAATCAAATTTATCCAAGAAATAAAATGGCGTACTTTTTGTTGAGCTCAAATTAGTTTAAGTATTTATTTCAGAATATTGAATTATTTTTTCTTTTTAAAAGAATTAAGCCGATTAATCTTTTGTTTTTAAGTTGATATTATTAAATATTTAAGATTCTCATACCAATTTTTTTAGAAATAAATTCAAGAAATTTTGTATATCAAAAAATAAAGTCAAAAACAACTTTAAAAATACATTTAGATTTTTAATAGAAATCTTTTGCATACAATGTGATCGAACATAAGAGCAAGTTCGTGCGATGATATGTTAAAGATTCTTAATCGAAACGGCTAAATGTATTTTTAAAGTCGTTTTTCATTTAATTTTTAATATATAAAAATTCTTAAATTACAAAAAAAAATTGGTATGAACATTTCAAAAATTTAATAGTATAAATTAAAAAACAAAATTTCAGAAAAAATCGGCCAACCGTTTTCGAAATATTGAATTTTCAATTTTTTTCTCAAAAATCCAAAAATTTGAACTAACTCTTGTATAAAAATTGTCATCGAAATCCGTTTAGCCGTTTATGAGAAATTAGAAAATCAATAAAATCGTTGTATCGCAGGTAACGTTAATAACAAAATATTTGAAAAAAAAAATTCGGCCAAAATGTAGACCATATCCAAAGTAGTCCACAACACAATTTTTATCAAAATCGTTTGAGCCGTTTTGAAGATAAGTAAGATGGTAGAAAAATTTATATGGCAAGCATACCGTTGTTTTTGGGGCAAAAACAACGAAACGATTCAAAAATCTATTTTGGACAATGACCTAAAACGCTTAAATACCAAGTTAAGAAAATCGCTTCAGCTGTTTAGTCTGTAGATAGTTGTACAGACAGACGAAATTGCGGGACCCACTATTTTGGTGTATCGTAATGTCAACTTTGATTAAAATCTCGAGCTCAATTTTTTCCAAATGCAAAACTTGCCCTATAGTAACTATATCGCAAGTAAAATTCTACCTAATGTGTTTTGCTTTCAATTTCCAAATGCTACAGAGCAGATTCATTTTCAAATATGTCCTGTGACATCATTGAAAAGTTATTTTTAAGCAGATGATGAATTCCCCGACATTGCAATATATATTAGATTCGAAGACGACGACTTTGTATTTTGCCAAAATTTATAACATCATAAAATGGGAGAAAATATTTTTACCTTTTTGCGTAATATGGTATTCCATTCCAATATTCCAAAAAAAACAAATTATTGGTAGAGATGTATTTGAATAGAACACATAAATTACAAATGTTGTAATGTTGTAACAACACACATTATTGCATTCACCAGAGAATCTTTTGCGACATGAAAGAAGTTATCTGATCTTCAGAAAGTTCTGAATTAAAGCGTTAAGATTGTTAACTTTAATTAAAATCATTATTTGAATACACGTCTGTTTCCGTCACGTGATGAAATGGATTTAACGTCCAACTCAACTTAATACCGGCGCGATATTTTTTGGGTTTGTTTTCAGGAAAAAAATTTGCCGCCGGCAATTTTAACTTGGACATGCACTTAAAATTTTTTTTTCAATGAAAAGTTTCAAGAGATTTGTCGGCAGAAAACAATGACTTAACATAGCTGATTAAAAAGTAGTCGAGAGGCGTTAAGTCGCACGAATGAGTGGGCCAGTTAACTGGTCCACTCCTGTAAATAAAGCTTTCACCAAATTGATTTTGCAATAAACGTATGATTAAGTGCGCTTTATCACAAAAATGCGAAGAAAACGATGGTCATTTCGATTTAATTCTTACACGAGCTGTATTTTATAGATACGGGGTGGCCGTGGCGCGATAGTTGTATGCTTGCCTGTCAACCTCGTAGTTGCAGGTTCGATTCCTGCCGTTGTCTATGTCTTCTTATATTCCATTAAAAACCAATTCTAAAAATTGTCATAAAATAAGTTGTTGCTTTACTCATTACATGCTGTTTAGGCATAACATTAACAACATTGAGTAAACTAGCATACCCATAAAATATGACAACGAAATAAATAAAAAAATAATGCAAATTATAAGGGACATTATTAAATAAGACACGGTAATTCTCTCTGCATTAGTTCAGCCGCCATCACTGGAAATAAATCTGAGACATCAACCAGCACTTGTCTCCGAACATCGCGCCACACATCTTTCCTATCCTTCTTTCTCTTCTTCCACCGGATGCCGCGCTGTGTTAAGAAAAACATATAAGTAAAAGGTATTCATAATCCCTTGAGCGCGTGCAAAGTTCAAAAAAAAAACGAAGGCCAAGTTCCTTACGTAAAATTTTCCACGTACTTGGAGGACAAAGGCCAATAAGTTGAGAACGGCTACGAATCGACATTTCGATGTCTTCATCAACACTTCGCACTACAGCAGCAATATTATCTTCGGTACGCGCATTTCTTTGACATGTTGTTGGTTTTGAATAGAGACTTAACCAGGAATTGCTCGCTCACTAGGCCGATTACATTGAGCGTGAAATGGACGAAGTGCTTTATATACTTCGCGAACAGATTTAGTTTTTTTTTTCAAAGTAAATTTTCCCAATTTGGAAGCGTTGTTCCTGCGTTAAATGATTCATGATGAATTGCCAAACCTTACTGAATAGAAATGTCAAGAGAGTTTGACATTCTCAACTTCAAACCATAGACAACTTCTCATGCATATTAACATTATCTGCCATAAATTTTCGACTTCCCCATTAACTGTTTATTGGATTTCGATAACAATTTTGATACAAGAGTGTTCTACTATAATACTGTATAACCAAAATTTTGAAAATTCAATATTTCGAAAACGGGTGAACGAGTTTTAATAAGAATAGAAAATATTTGTAATCATATTAATAAAGCATTTTGACTTTTGAAATATCTTCATTTTAGTATCTTTGTCATTTTTCGAGATATTAAGAAAATTCTTTTAGGCGCCAGTTATAGCCTTTATTGAAACGCATCATTTAAAACTTTGACTATCAATTCTGAGGCAGTTAAACAAATAAAACTAATTCTGTTTTAGTACCAAAATGAAGGTAGTAAGATACTCGTACATAATAATTTTTGTCAAACAAATATTTTATTTGCTCTACCACTTTCTTGTAAATTCAGTTTTGATTTTTCAATGAAGAATTTTCAATGAACAGCTGACATCATTGAAAAATCAAAGTGAATTTATGGAAAGTGGTACAGCAAATGAATTTTTTTTTAACAAAAAATATTATGTTTCTTATTACCTTCATTTTGGTACCAAAACAACTTTATTTTTATTTGTTTAAGCGCCTCAGAATTGATAGTCAAAATTTTCAATGATGAGTTTCAATGAAAGCTATAACTGGCGCCATACCAAATTGTATGTTTCTTATAATCTTAGGAAACTTCTTCATTAATAGTTTTAATTTCAATAAAAAAACCCAAGTTGATATGTCAGATGTTACAACTTACACATCATATTCGACTTCTATAAGGCGTGGTCTTTTTTTCATTATTTTTGGCTATAAAATGAAAACCAATCGAAATGTATCATTCCTACAACAACTTCATGCCAATGTGAAGTTTTTTTTTAAGCATTGGTTCACTTAAAAACAAAGCTTTTTAATAAGCAATATATCATCTTTCAAATTAATTTTTAAATTATGTACTTAAAATTTAATTTATTCAAGAATTAATATGTTGTGTTCTTTTCTTGCAAAGGGACACGCATTGTTTTCCAAATTCTAAAAGGAGTTCGCAGATGTCAAACGTTTAGGAAACATTGTCCTAGGAGATATTCAAACTTTGGTTCACCGATTGTGTTCATCTCTTAGGTACTATTGTAAAGATACCAATAAACAAGACGACGGCAAATTTGTACAACGCGAACAACTGTCGAAAGACAAAGCGGTTAAGTCGATCATACTTCAGCTATTGTCGAGACAGAGTTGAATGTGAAAGCTAGCTTTAGATAGACTTTTGTAAAAAAAAAAACATCAGATATCGTCTAAAAAAAAAAGTTTCTGTATTTTCCCAATCATTAAAATCTACCTTTATACAAAATTTTCAATTAAAATTGAGTGATGCCCAGAAGGTGATTTGCCTTATTCTTAAGCTAATTATACACGATTGGAAAACCTGCCAATGTTGGCAGATTTTTCAAAAAAAATTGACTAATTTTCTAAACATCAAATGTTATCTGTCAAAATAGCACACAATAAATTTGCAGCCAATCGTCTGCCAATTTTCTATCAATAAATTGGCAGACTTCCTCCAATCGTGTGAACTCGTGTAAACACACAATTTTTCATATTGGATGATTATCTGCCAACTAAAAAATTGGATGATGCTCTTGCCAACATTATTATCCAATTTTTAATTGGCAGATGAATTATCTTTAAAATTGGCGGAGGAAACAACAAAATTAATTTATTTGCTATCGAAAAAAAATTAAAAAGTGTTTTTTAAAAGAACTAGAATGGATGCGGAAATAACTTAGAAGCTGCTAGTCACCGTCGGTCAATATAGCGAAGAAGAAGTTTTATACAAAGAAGGTCGAAAATGATTGGATAGTCGCTATTGCACTTTTTTATACTTTATAACATTATTGGATAAAATCAAGCAACCAAATTTTCACTTGATAGAAAATTGACAATTGATAGCTCATTTAATCAGTCTTTTGACAGTTCGACTAATATTGGCAGATCTTCCAATCGTGTATACTTAGCTTTAGGACGAAAATCACCTCAATTATTGACATTTGTGCTGTAAACTCAACTTATACTTACACAACTTAATTAAGCAATTTTAATTTCTACTCAAGTACACATTATTGAATTTAGCATAATGAACTTTATGAATTCCACCTATACTTACCATATATCAATAAATAATAATTAATGTAATCTTTCCGCTTGAATTTTTTTTTTGCAGGAATTGGACATGTCATTCCTGGCCACATTGGATGCAAATGCTTGGCAGGTAAGTGAGCTACCATCATCAATATATCATACACATATAAACTGTAGCTATAGAGAGAGATAGATACATCCACATTAAGTGTTTATGCCAAATGCATTTCCATTTCCAGTGTTTTTCCGTCCACATTTATGCATAATGCCCACACATTGGATAGGCCATTATGTGCAACACACACACATTTCACTATATTCTCACTTGCACATACCGTGAACTAATTATTTTCATCAACGTCCGTGTCTATACGTACCTACCATTGGGGAGGCTCCTGTCGGTTATGCATCTGCATAATTTAACATTTGCTTCAATGAAACGGCATTGCATATAAACTTGACCAAGCATCAGTATACTGATGGTCCATATGCAGGCAGTATATCCTTTTGGTTCTTAAAACAGTTTCCATAGTCAAATTGAATTTCCCGTCGAATAAACATAATTACGCATCAGCATTTCAGGTAAAAGGTATAACCAATGAAATCTGATATATTTCCTGTGCATGCAAAATTTCGGAAGCATACTTGATTGCTGCCAATAATCTTGTTCTCTGTGCATAAATGTGGGTGATGATGGGATGTATTGGATGTTCATCATTATCAAATAGGGAGGGACAATTTGACCACCAGATAATTATAGTAAAGATACGAATGCTCTGAAATTGAAAATTCTTTTTTTTTACATAACAGACTATAAGAAAGAAAATAACTTTAACTCTTTAAGTGTTAAATAACCCCATGAAATACAAAATTTATACCATAAACGAACCAACCCCAATTTGAACCTTATTATGACTCAAAATGCAGCAAATAAGGGCACGCATCCGAGCGCTCCCTTAGAAGGTTATTTAATTTAGAGACGGTGACTGGATAATAGGAAATGACTTCCGTCCGTTCGTTCAGTTGGTCGTTTGATCCACAAATATGTACCTACCTTTGCGTTCACCTCAATCGTTTAGTTATTTTTTTTTCTTTTTTTTTGTGTGTGAGAGAGAAAATTGGAAAACTTTTGGTTGGCTGGGTTTTGCAAAATTTTCCATATATATACAACAGAAGTTGACAAAATTCAATTTCCTTGACCAAAAAACAGCAGCACAATGTCCACCATAATACTCAGAGTAAAAGTGAAAGTGCCCATGGACAAACATCTGAATCAGGATACAGGATCTAACAGGAAATTCATTCCTTGAGTTTTGAGAACTTACGTCGATGGCGTTCTTGAAATTATTCCGAACGATGGAACGTGGGAAAGTTTACACTTTTTTCGAATCACTTGAGGACTTTATATTTTTAAATTAGGTTACTCCGAAGTTGTTTTCCTTTGATCTTGACTTATAAATGCTTGTTGTAGAATTTTGTGCCGAGTCGAGAGGATAACAGAGCCGCCACGTGACACTACTAATGTCCTTATGATGTGTACGAGTACTGTGGTTGACAACATGGTGTCTTGTGTAAATAAGCACACACGATTTGAGCGAGCGCTGTCATCGTCATCATGTGATATAAAGAGGTCCTTTTTTAAGGCCCATGATTTTAAAATTATATCCAAATTTTCATCCTTGTTTGGAAAAACATCACCAACTCATCATTGCTCACTTCATTGCGATATTTATACACATATCAAACCTATCTGCGTATCCTTGCAGGCGAGTAAGTAAATCGATTCGTTGATTGGGTTGTTATTCAGATCCCTGTACTCTACTATTGTTTGTTGATATTTGGACAATGCTTCACTCTTTGAATGGAGTGCAACAGGAAAAGTAAACTTTAACGTGTTCTTTGTTCTATTATATGGCTGTGTTTTGTAACAAACATACATTCATATTACGGTCGTCCAGACAGATCCTTTATTTATAAGGTTTGTATTTAATCTTGCTTTTGTTTTGTCCAATCTACCCAGTACCTATATAAGATATGTGATGGTGAGTTTGTTTTATCGACCGACATTTTACAGATATATTTCGTACACATTCATTCCTGCACTCGAACGGTCTTTTATTTATCCTAGACCTGTCGACCAAATGAACCGAATAATACATCAAACACCCCTTAATAGGGGGTGACAAATCCACAACAGTTGATTACTGAAAAGAATGCTGTATTCTTTAACGACACGGCGATGATGGTGTCGCGTCCTTTTAGGTTTTGATTTTCATTGCGAATGAATGGTGGAGAAAGGAAGAGGGGTGATGTGTATAAGAAAATAACCGCAAAGGACAATTATACCCGTATGGTGTGCACGATGATGATGATGACTTTGTTTTTTGATGAAAATAATAAAATATTTCATCTATGTATGCTGTAGTTATTTATAGATGTGATGCGCGGGGGGTTGAACAACCGAAAAATAAACCCTTAAGCAGTGTGGCGATAATTGCTACCGCGGGTGGCTTTCCAACTGAAGTATTTTTGTACATGGCACGGATATTTTGCTTATGGATTTATAATTTGACAATTATATTTTTTTTTTACCTATGCTTTAAAATAATACCGGGAAGCTATGGAAAGTTTTTTTTACATATTTATATTTTTTGTTTTGCTTTTGTTGTGGACGTGATTATAGCCTAATGAATTCCAGTGGTTTCCATACGTGTTTGTAGCTTAATTATTTCAATGAGTTAATGATTTATTATTTTACGTTGGTTATCACATCATAATGAACCTGACTGAGATTAGCCACACATGTGACTTAACTCTTTATCAATATTTTTTTGAGTAAAAAAAAACTTGAAAAATTCAATGAGTCGAACAAATCAACTTTTTTATTTAGATTCTCTTGGAAAGTACTCGTATGTGAAATTTTCCATTGTATTTTAAAATAAATGGCTTATTATTTTTCTCTATGATTTTTGTTTCTTTTATTTAATAATATATTTATTTATTTTTTTTGCAAGAACAATAAATACAGAAAACTTTTAAGTGTGTTTGAAGTTTTGCACTTGAAAAAGTTCGGGTATCAACTCTTTCATATTTTAATTAGATATTTTAATTGTTTATCTTATTCAAAATTTGCTTTGATTTTATAATTCAGTTGCTTAACATTTATGTTATGGTGAAAATCACAGAAGGTTATTTGATTTATTTCCTCATCATCAGTTCAGTTTTATCGGAATTTGACCATAAAATAAATGAATTATAAGAAAAATACAATTTTCTGAGGGGCTAATTGTCTAGTCTTTGCCGGGGAAATCACTCAATTGGTTGATACTAATTTTAGTACAGTTTTCAAAAACCTGTCTAGTATTGTATAGTATGAATGACGCCAGGTATGAATATCGAGTCAATTGAGTAAGCACTTTAACTGTCGCATCGTACCAAATCCTATATCTATTGAAAATATCTGGTTCCACGAACAAGGGCAAATCTCTTTAAAAAAATTGTATGATATTCTAGGAGACTAGACAGCAAAGCATCGCGTCCACGATGAAATCGTCTTCTTCTTTGGGCTACCAGCCAACAAATTGCCTAGCTCAGAACATTGGTGGTGATCCGACCATTTATTACTTAAATTAAGTCCATAGATCAAACGAGCTATTTTTTTTTCTCTGAAAAATGTAAAAAAGCAAAATAAAATTCTAGACAGCAAATTTGGATAAATATACCTTCACAGATTGCCACATTCCTATATGTCCATTTACTACTAGGGTTGCGATACACTTCACTTGATAAAGAAATTGCTTTAAAGTTTTCTTATAGTTTTAGTATTTAATTTGTTTACTTTGCAGTTTTTAAACAACATTTCAATGTAATTAATTCATCTCTACTTGCCTCGAAATTTGCCTCTCAATATCTCTATCTGCCTGTCTGGCGGTTTATCTACAGCCTAAACCTCTGAAGCTCAAACTTCGGTAATTAGGCGGCTTAAGTGATTATATCTAGATTCCCTTTTAAATTTTGCTTTTAACACTAAAAAACCTGTCATATAATTTTTTTATAGCTAAAAATGTATACCTTAATTATCTGGAAAATGCCCTAACAACTTTGGCAAACAAAATTCTATGCACTAGCTATTTATTGAAGTACTTCACATTTTGGCCCAAAAAAAATTGCATTAAATAGTATTGGCTCAAAAGATTTGTACAAACATTTTTGCACTAACATTTTCGAAAAACGTTTTTTTAATTTCTTGGAAAACAATCAATTTTTTAAGGAAACGGGAAGACGAATTATTTTGAAATAATGTTTTTTTTTAATTTATATTGTTAAATACTTAGAATTTGTATGCAAATATTTTCTTTAGAAAAATTAAAGAAATGTTTTATATGAATACAAATTAAGTAAAAAAAAGACATAAAAAACATATTTATTCGCATCTAAGAGTCTTGTACTAACGATGTGATCGCACATAAGAGCAAGTACGAGTGATTTAGTTATGGATTTTATTTTATCAAAATTCTTGGGCCCCGTTTTTGAGAAAAAAAAAGTTCTTTGGTTTTCTTGACAAAAAATACTAAGTGCTTATTAGAAATCGTTTTCAAAATATTAAGTTTGCAAAAATGAAATAATTTTGATTAGGTTTCAAAAATCAAATGAACCGTTTTCCAGAATATCAAAAACAAAACAAAAATCGTTCTATTAGAGATATCAAAAATTAGCTTTCAAAAAAATAAGTAAAAGTACGTTTTCTCTCCCTAAATTAACAGAATTTTGTTTTTAAAAAAACAATCAAAAAGCTCTTTTTGAGAAATATTAGATTTACTCTCTTGGCTACAAAAATATGTCAGAAAAAACTATTCTTAAAAAAGAACGGATAATAAATGGACAAACACCAATATTTGTCCATCCGTTCAAGCTGTAGACTCGCAGACATATAGACAGAATTGTCAGACACACTTCATTCGTCTTCACTATCATTGTAGTAATAAGTTTGTACAAAGTCTCTAGTTCGATTTTTTTTACGAATCCAAAATTTGATATATTTATTTACCTAGTATCTATATATTTTAAGTAAAAATTGGTTGAATAAAAATTGGCAACTTGATCTTTGTAAAATGAACTACTGCTAAAATTGTTACGCCAAATGACTCTTAACTCTAAGAAACATATAGCTTTGTTGAAATCTCTTATAATTTTTCACAAAACTAAAACCTTGTTTAAAGTTGAAACCAATTTTGCAGTTTCATCTTTAAGCAACACCTGTCTTCTTAAAAAGTTACGAGATGGATGAATTAGTCCCTGAACAATGAAATAAGGAACACTCTTTTCGGCGTAAAGTGATCTCTCAACTCAGAGCCATTTCTTCATGTTTGGAAAGAAGAAATATTCGCAGAGAACTAAATTTGGGAATTATGCTGGATGAGAAAGGATTTCGTAGCCCAAGACATGAAATCTTGCAGTTGCGACTGCAGACTTGTGCGTTGGTGCGTTGCCCTAGTCACGTGATTAATCCTGATTTCATCCACGCACATCGTCACGAAATGGAGCAAAAAAGCAATAGAATTTTGTCTGGAAATTCGCCAAAAACACCTTTAGAGTTGTGTTTGTTGTCAATTGTGAGCAAACGTGGCACCCACTCACTGAGCCATGTGATAAGTTTGGGGCCTCTTCCATCTTCCGATCATCCATTATCAAACCATGGATTTAGACGAGCATTTTTTCAATGGGTGACAAGAACATTCGGCGTCACTTGTGCTTGAAAGGCCGCACCGAAATTGAGTAAACCACTGTTGAATAGTGCCCCATAATATTTGTGAACGAAAATGCTCATAGGCGTCTGTCTACATAAAATGGCTGACACAACAAAGCTATTTGATAGATCTGTCTGAAAATATCGGTGCGTTCTTTTGAAAGATGATTCTTGACAAAATAAAGTGCACGACTGGATCGCACGAACTTGCTCATCATATGAAAAATATTTCTATTAAAAATCTAAATATATTTTTAAAATCGTTTTTTACTTAATTTTTTATATATACAAAATTTCTGTAATTTTTTTCTAAAAAAAAAATTGGTATGACAATCTTAAATATTTAATAATATAAATTTAAAAACAAAAGATTAAATCGACTTAATCAAAGAAAAAATAATTCAAAATTCTGAAATAAATACTTAAACTAATTTTTTGAGAAAAAAAGTTTTTTTTTTAAACTTTTTGAAAATTATTTTCAAAAAAAAAATCAAAAACGCCATTTCATAGGCATTCAGCGAATACATACTACTGTAATTTTTGAAAAAAAAAATAATGAGTAGTTTTCAAAATATTAATTTAAAAAAAATGTTTAATGATTTAACAAATACAAAAAAATATTAATTTAAAATATTGGTACGCAGTATAAATTGGGCTACCTAAACATATATGTGTGTGAAATTTCGAAAAAATCGGTTAAGCCATTTATGCAATAGTCGAAAGCAAAAAAAATGGTCTAAGAGTACCGTTTTTTTTTTGTTTTTTTTTCTACCACATGACCGGCCGTAGCTAAAAAGCTACACTGATTTTTTTAATCAAAATCATTAGCGCAGTTTCCGAGAAAAATAGGCTTTAACGTAACGGTTATATGGCAGGTTTGAGTTTTCATGGAATATTGAATATCTTGAGTTCTCTATTTAACTAATACAAAAATGCTTCGACCTTTATTTTGTCAGTATTCCTTATTAAATCAAGTATAAGTGCCAGTGACAACCAGTTATATGTAAATTTTAGTTAAATCCTTAAATGGTTAAAAATTTGGCGACGTTAACAACTTTCGAATCGAATTAAGAAAATTCTTGTTATAAATATCGATGTGTTTATAGGTAATTTATTAAATTTTTTAATAACATTTATTAGTATCAGACCATATTCACATCACATACATATGTTCATGCACTTGCACTACAATCTTTAAAGCTTTTAAGCAAGTATTGGAGAATATATTTAGTCGATATCCTGCAAAATGCAATTTTATCTTGATGGATTGCAAAAAATAGGACAAGAAAATTTGTTCTCGAAATTCTGCAAATATCTCGCATAAATGGTCCAGCCCGGTCCAGCAATCGACAACGCGAAGAGATGCACGGTTATTCATATACCTGCACCCTGGTCATCATAATATGCCTACAATTTTGTTTATCGTTTCTTTTTTTTTTTTTGCAAATGAATGATGCATATTGAGAAATTGGTCCACATCAAGATGATCGACGGTCATCTCCGCAGCAGATGCTATTCGCGCAAGACCCTCTGGAGCAGCTCTATACTTAATATGCAAAACCATACTATATACGTGCTTTACATTCTTAAAAAAAAAAATATTCATGTATGTCCGCAGTCAACAAAATGACTTGAATCTCTTAATGTAAAATATGTTTAATATATCACCCCGCGATGACTACGACCACGAAGGAGCAGACGACCACAACAACAAGATCTACAAACGACTCGACGTGACGACGACGAGGAAACGATGAGGCCAAACTCGATGGTTATTATCATGGGCGGCCAAAGCGGCTATTATTCAAAACTTCAGTTAAAGTGCATGCGATCGGCTTGAGATTTACTTCCATGCCAAGCTATAAGTTCAAAAATTCATATCGTATATATATATAGACTAATCTCATAAAGACGCACGAAAGCCTTTATAATATAAAGTTCATGATGATTACTATAATTATCATGACAAATTTGATAGGTTGTACTTTAAACTCTGTCTGCACTTTTGTATTTGGAAGTTGTGCCATGTCGCGTCACGTGCGTCGTCCGTCGGTCAGTTGGTAGGTCGGTCGGTGCCAATGGTCAACACAGGTCAACTACCGCCCCGACACCTAACAACTAAAATCCCAGAAGTTTGCTCCCAAATGGAAACAGCTTACTTTTGAAGCTCTTTATGTGGCACTGTTCCATTTTAGCTATAAAGGGAGTTCCTCAACATGCAGTTTAAATTTGTTTCTTCTTCCACCCCCAAGGGTAAAAGTGTTGAACCCGCACATTGGTACTTTTGGTAGGAAGGCATAAAGAATTATGTTGCACTTGTTTGTTTTACCTTACGGTACCTTTGTACCATGAAGATGCATTTATACCTTTTCCCATTGGAAAGAAATAAAAGTTCCGTGGCTTTGTGCTGTTTGTGTCCACATCTTTTTTGCAAAGAATTACATTTTCGTTACGTTCTGGAGTTGCATTGGATTTTCTCTAGCGACGCATGGAGATCAAATGCATAAAATTTAGGTGATGGTGCACCTTTGATAAAATTGCGTAAAAACACTGTAAGTACACTGAAAGTAAAAATTGATTTAGCTAGACTCCGACCGCCCATAACCCTATTTTGATTTTTTTAAAAATGATAATTGACTTTTTTGAATAGCTAAAGGTCCAAGAAAAAAGTTTGTTAAAAAATGTTGTACGATTTGTATTTGCAATAATGCTTTTCTTAACAACAATCTTCAACATTTAAAAAAAATATTGTTGTCCTGCCCGAATATCAAAAAAGAAAAGAAAATAAAGTAAATTGAAATGGGAATATTTTTTCAGTGTAGTTTGTAGTGTGTAATTGTTGCCGCTGGTCAAAAGTGTCCAAGAAGGAAAACTAAGTTGCGTAGGCGGTAACACAAGATTTCGTATCTCATGAATGTAACTAAGTTAACTAAGTTTTAGCTCTTTAATGAGAACTGAGAGTGAGTTTGTCAATGTTTTCTGTTTTGTCTATGAGTCGCTTCGGGGGATAATTAGTAAGGAAGTTTCGAAACTTTTTGGGGGCGTTACCGAAGTTTCTGGTGGATGCCTTCTGAAAGTGCGTAAGTAATATTGTAATTCATTCTCGGTAAAAGTGATTTATAATTAACAACAAAGAAAAACATGATGTCGACTTTTAATTTTAAGTTTTAGTTCATGAACTCGAGCAATAAAATAAAATAAAATAAAATAAAATAAATTAAAATAAAATAAAATAAAATAAAATAAAATAAAATAAAATAAAATAAAATAAAATAAAATAAAATAAAATAAAATAAAGCAAAGCCAAATAAGTTTAATTGAAATAAAATGTATATATAAAAAATACAAAATTATACTCTACTATATATTCCGAGTTAGAATAAAAGGCTTTCAATCGCAACCGTTCGGATTCGGCACAAAATAGTACTTTAAATCCGCTTAACTGAAATAGCTGAAATGTCATCAGATGCGTTAAAAAGCCATTAACAGCTCCGAATAAATTATATAGACAACATTTTATGGTCCTCTATGAATATATAATAATCTCATAGTTACTCTTATTTGGATTTTCAGGCCGTAGAGAGACTTTAAACGAAATAAACGAGCAGACGAGTTGGAACTGCGAGGATAAGCTTGTCATACTTCATTCGTGGAATGATTGAGCAACAGTGTTTCTTATTTTCAGTCCAATCTTAGATGAAACAATTTGGACACCGAAAAGATTTGTACCACCCTTAATAAGTTTCGTAGACTTGATCTTATATGTGGACAGGCCATCGGGATCGCTGAATCCTGTAATGGACACAGGATAATAGGGACTGCTAACTTCATAGCAGTTTCGGAGCAAAATGGGCAAACAACCACTTTTCTTTTGTGAATATAGAGGTCTATAGAAAATCCATACTTTAGCCAACTTTTTGAATTGAAGATCAGAGACTCAATATTTATTATCAACATGACAAATTGGATGTGAAGTGAACCCGGTAACTCATGTACTGTGTTCTTTTGGCTTATTCCTTTGGAATACGAAGGTTCCATGTAGTATGTGACACCAACGTACCTACAGGTAGAGTAATGTTAAGTAGGTATCTATTTTTTTTTTCAAATATTTTTGGATATACGTGGAACTAAAAGCTGAATTTCATTAAAACAGTTCGACTTCTTTATGTTTTGATTTTCCACAAAAGAAGAGATTCTTCACATCCGTTAATATTTTTTTTAACTCATTTTATATCGATTAACAATGTGTATAGCATCACATACAACTAAAGGAATCCGCCTCAAATCGGTTGGCAGTAAATCAAATCACTGACCTGTATCAGAAGGTAATCAATCAGAAAATTTAAATTACATAAACACCAAGTCAATATATCACATCGATGAGGATACACCCTGTAATTACATTTCTGGCATATATAATAGATGCCTAGAGAGCGAGAGAGATATAGAGCTAAAGACACCTTTTGGCTTAGGCTTCAATCTATAAACAACACATACCGCAGACTATATATATTGATAATATACTGATGACTTGGATTCGATATCCTCCAACATGAAATTACTCACCACAGAATATTTAACCGGGATCACTGATGGATATTAGGATGTGTTGGAATATTTATGTATGTTAGACAAAATATATGCCGTGAAGATGTTAGAGATT
Source organism: Philhelius pedissequus (assembly GCA_910595825.1). Lineage (NCBI taxonomy): Eukaryota > Metazoa > Arthropoda > Insecta > Diptera > Syrphidae > Philhelius > Philhelius pedissequus. Next base: position 36,656,207 of record OU343163.1, read on the forward strand.
CCACTTTGATAGATGCATGGTCGAGCACATGACAGAATAATGAGACCTTAATTGGATTTCGTCGATGATTGTGTTTCACGAATTAAAGATTCTCCAAAGAAGCTTTATACTCTTCCAGGAAGAATAAGGATTTTAATCTTGTTTTTTTTGTGTAGATATAAGGTTTGCATGGATTAACTTAGAAACCTGTTTCCTTAGCTTGAAGGATTCAACATACGTTAAGACCAAGAACAAGTCTCTATGAGCATTAGTTCAACGTGATGCTAAATATTAACATAGCGGGACATAAATGTACTTAAACTATATATTTTTTCTGATAATATATTTATCAATGATGATTTAGTGTGAAAGAGAATTTACGTGCCAGAGCGCTTTCTAGATAATATTGGTCAATAGAGAAACATGTTCCAAAATACCTGTTAGAATGCCAAATTGAAAAAAAATATTAATGGTCTCTTTGCCAAGAATCAAACTTTCAAAAATTACAGAAATCATCCCGCCAAGCGCGATTTAAAAAACAATATGTTAGTATATTGAATTCGGCTAACAACAATTCTAGTGATACTCCAAGCAACGTTGCCGAATTGGCACTATCGTACACTTTTGGCACTTTTTAATTTAAATGGCACTGTGGCACTTAAACGCTTCAAATGGCACTCTAGGAATCGACGAGCAAATGTTTTCAAATATATCTAAGTTCATGATCAGACTTTTAGTTTTACCACATGTTAGTGCATTAAAAAGGGTTTTTTTCAAGCTTAAACAAAATTAAAACTCATTAAAAATCAACTTTTTTATTGAGTATTAGAGTAATAAAATTACTTTTTCGTTTAAAGGAATAATATAGGCTGAAACTTGCCAGCACTTCATACCACCTTAAGACTTATATTGCTACTTTACTTTAGCCGAAAATCGAGTTTAAAGATACAAATATGTCGATTTTTAAAAATTGGTTTTTCATGTTGTGCGGTAGGCCAGAACGAGAAAAATGTTCGTCTACTTCAAGATAATGTTAAGTTTACTTTATCTGTGAATAGGACATCATAAGAAAAGTCAAAAGGGTAGTCCCCAAAATTGATAAAAACAGACTTCGTTTATATTTTCAAACACATTTTTAGTAACCAAGACGATAGAAAGGTGTTTTATGTTTCTATTTCGTTTTGTTTTGTTTAATTTTTTTTATTTTGTATAAAAAGAAAACGTATATGGTTGTCAAAAAAAAGGTTGAAAGGAAAGGAGTTCGCTCATGTGTTTTAATGGCTTGGGTATTGGTTAAATTCGTATGCATATATATATCTAATACTGATTTTGCAATATTTAATTATATTCCTTATTTTTATGTGACTAAATTCAGTTTTTTTCTAGGAACATTAAAAATTAATTATATAATTAAATTTGTGAATTTATATAATTTTAATATTAATTTCATAAGTTTTGGTGTTGTATGTGCAATATTTTTTATTGTTAATTTTGCTTATAAATTGATAGCTTCTTTAAAAGAATATTACAGTTTTTGTTACAAATTACCCTGGTCTATGTTACAACTTTCCCCGCATATGGGGTAAGTCGTAAAAACATGTTTTATTATCTAAAAGCTATATTCTTCAAATTCTGATCAGGATTTTTTTGTCTCTTTTATTGAATTTCGTAGCTAAAACATTGCTATTTAAACAAAAAAAAGTTTGGCAAACTCATTTTCAAAATCTAAGGAACAGCATCAACTTTAGTAAAGGGTTACTTTTAGCGCTGCTCTCCCTACATCTATTGAAAGGTGGTATTCCCAAGATCATAAATATCCAATTATAACAAGGAGTTTAGCCGCAAATCGATTTTAAAGATAAAAATATGTCGGCATGTTTTTTGTTATGTTGCATTTAATTAAGTTATTTTATTTTATTTATTAATTTATTATTTGTTACTTTTGTGTTTATTTATTTGTATTATTTCTTAAGTCTTGAGATGCAAAAATAATTTTTTCTTGGTGGCACCCAGTGCCCTAAAATGGCACTTTCTGTTGTCAGCATTGGCACTTACAACATTATTTTTCCGGCAACGCTGACGCTATATCAAAACAAACCAAAAGCAAAATAAATAAAAAAAAAATATTTAAATCAATAATTTCTTCTCTAAATTTCGTGTGCCATATTCTCATAAACGCAATTGGGGGTGACGCAGTGCGAAACCCAAAATCTCTTGAGTTGATTCCTTGATTCAAGTTTGTGGATGTACAGGTACATACACTACACAATATACATAGATTCACTTCCATCAGAGGTTAAAGGCGGAGAAGGCGGACAACTCAGTTGCTTCCTCTAATTGTAGATGCATGCCATACCATTAAGCCATTACCAGTCTTCAGTTGTCCAGACAAACAACCAAGAAAACACCAAACTCCGACTGGATTGCACTGTATCTTTATCCTTATACCTACTTGTAACCAGCTCTTAATGTTAGCTCATCACAGTGAAACTGGAGAATCAAGAGAATGGTGCACTGCATGCCTTGAATATCGTTTTGCGCACGCAAGCTCGTGCTGGTTTCAGGCGAGAAAATAATGCCGATTCACTCCATTTCAATCGAAGTTGCAGTCAATAGGGAATTATACATCAGGACAGGGCCCAACGGCAATGGCGGGCGGCGCATCAGGCTTACTTACTTTTAAATTTTTCAGTGTTGATATTGTTTTCATTGTGAATTGAATGCTATTTTATCACAATTTCGTCTGCTGATGAAAATAACATATACTTGTATACTAGCTATCTATCTGGAATTTAACAAATTAATATTATTTCATTGCGGCTTCCTTTGTGAATACCATTTCAACAGAAAATATACTCGTACATGCAAGGACTTGCGTCAAGGAGGATTTCTTTTAGAAAATTTGGGAGCAGTTTTGTAACATTTTTCGAAAATACGATTTTTAGTGTTTGTTATTCGAAATATTACGAGTAAGTATACCAGGTTTACAAATTCTTCATGCCCAACTTTCCACACGTCCAAATCCAAAATATATTACCAGGAATGACGAAAATGACAAAGTTCTAAATTCCAGAATGTTTAAAAGTATATACCTAATACGTTGGGGATAGAAAGCGAATTTCAATACTTCTTTATAACCTACTATTAGAGTACTTCCAATGGGTTGTCCCAAGGTACTCTTGTGATTAAGAAAACTGTTGGCATTTGGTGCCTGCGGGACAAAGAATCGAATAGGCTGTTAAAATTCCTAACCCGCGAAGCGAAGCACACATGGTTGGCATTCATCCTTCGTGGTTCCGGTGCTGCTTTTCATCGTTGTGATCAATACAAAATAGTTAATTTAGAATCTTGACAAGCGAAATTTTGAATATTGACTAGATTTTGGATTTTGGAAATCTATATTCGGAATTTTGAAATTCTGTATTTCGTATCCAACCCGAAATTTGTAATGAATACGTAATGAGAGATTTATCTTTTAAAACATACCTAATTTAAAAAAACAAATTTTTAAACAATCAAAATGTTTGAAAATATTTAGATAGAATTTAAAATTAAATAAATTTGGTAGCCAGAATATCGAAATATAGAATTTTGACATACATAGGTACCAATACCAAGATATTTTTGAAAACAGAATTATAAATCATTATATAGATACAGAGCTTCGATCTCAACTCAACCTTAAGCATTCCGATTATGGTATTCTCGGAATCCTATTCCGATAGTCAGACATGGAGGGACAGCGGAGGGCCTTTTGTCCAAAAATATCATCCTACATTTTGTTTTTTGCTAAATATGTAAATATTAATATTCAATATTTTTTAATCGAACAACAACAAACTTGTTGTTGTACCTTATGTTGCTGGAATGTTGGCTGGAATTATAGCTATTTCTCCGATTCCTGTATATTTCTAGTGGTTTTAGTCTGCTTTTTCATTTTAATGGAAAAACATCTCATTTGTACCCACAGAGTATTGAACTGAGGTCATCGTTCTCAGAATCCAATGCACTACGATCACGTAGTATATAGCGCATAGAAAAGTATACATACATATGTTCTCAACAAAAATTTAAGGTAATTTTTGTTTTTGAAAAACGGCTACAAATATTATTTTATTTAAAAATAAATAATTAATAATGTGAAAATATACTTTGTCATATTTTTTTCGATTTAAAATTTAACATATAAAGTAGTTTTTTTCTGACATTTGCTTGGATACTCAAAAAAACACCTTAACAAAATAAAAAAAAACATCTGTTTAAAAATATTTTATAAAATGCACGATTGAATCGCACACACTTGCTCTTATGTTCGATCACATCTTGAGCACAAGATTTTTAGTAGAAATAGCTAGATATATTTTTAGTATTCTTAAATTAATTTTTTTATATGCAAAATTTCGCAAATTTTGTTCTGAAAAATCTTTTAGTATGACAATTGTATGTATTTAGTAATATAAATTTAAAAACTGAATTAAAAAAAACAATCGACCACCCATTTTTAAATATTTTTCAATATCCCAAAAAGTATTTGTCGAAAACTTTGGTATGCAGTATTATTTAGAAATCTAAGCACCACTTACATAAAAAAAAATTGATAGAAACCCGTTGAGCCGTTTATGACCAAGTCCAAAATCAAAAAAATGTTTGTAGGGCAGGTGCCGTTAATAACAAAATATGTAAAAAAAATTGTTTACCAAAATGTAGACTATTAGTAGTGCACATAGTTTTTTTTATCAAAATCGTTAGAGCCATTTTCGATATAGTTAAAATGGTAGAAAATATTGTATGGAAGGTACCCTTAATTTTGGGCATAAAATAAACGATTCAAAAATCTAATTTAGATAATCACCTAAAGCGCTTAAATGCCAAGTTTGAAGAAATCTTGTTGTTGTACAGACAGACAGACGGAATTGCGGGACCCACTTCCTTGGTGTCATGTCATGTCTCGTCATGTCAAACTGGATTAAAATTTAAAATCTTGAGTTCGATTTTTTTTCCAAATGCAAAACTTGTCCTTTAGTATCTATACCTATGTATATCGCAAGTAAAAAATGTGTGTTTTCTTAAATTCGTACAGAAATTATTTTGAAATGTTTTTTTGTTTTATAATAAAATTCTATGTACCTATATACATACATACTTTATGTACTACTGAAATAATCAGCTTGTTGAATTATTGATTATAAATTACTTTAAACGGCCTTATGTCCACAATATTGTAGTTTTAAACTTTTTCAAATAAACTATTTCTGGCCCAGGCCAAAATTTTCCAGCCTTAACGATTAAGAATTTTAATTTTATTGAAAAGTTCCATGCAAGATGAACTGAACCTAACACAAATTAATATTGACAAGACCCTCACTATTCTACTGATGACTTCAAGTTTTTTATTTTTACTGCATTCGTCGAAAAAAAAAGTTAAACTTTGACTATAAAAATCAACGCAGCTTTTTAGGTACGACCGATCATATGATTGAAAAAAAAAATAGAAAAATGTCTAAAAACGGTACTTTCCATAGGACCGTTTTTTTGCTTTCGACTATCTCATAAACGGCTCAACCGATTCTTTCGAAATTTTACACATATATATATATAGGTTTAGGTTGCCCAAATTATACCGCCTGCCAATATTTTTAATTAATATTTTTTTGTATTTTTAAAATCATTTTTAAGAAAAAAATTTATTTTTCGAAAACTGTTCATTAAATTTTTTCCAAAAATTATATTAACATGTATTTTCTGAATATCTATGAATTGGCGTTTTTGATTTTTTTTAAAAATATTTTCAAAAAGTTTAAAAAAAAACTTTTTGTTCGTAAATTCAAATTTGTCCAAGAAATAAAATGACGTACTTTTTTTTAGCTCAAATTAGTTTAAGTATTTATTTCACAATTTTGAATTATTTTTTTGTTTAATTAAACCGATTTAATCTTTTGTTTTAAAGTTTTTATATTATTAAATATTTAATATTGTCATACCAATTTATTTTAGAATAAAATTTAAAAAAAATTGTATATGTATATACAAAATTGAGTTAAAAATGACTTTAAAAATATATTTAGATTTTTAATAGAAATTTTTTGCATAAGATGTGATCGAACATAAGAGCAAGTTCGTGCGATCCAGTCGTGCATTTTGTTTTTTTGAAAATTCAATTCTTCGAAAACAGGTGGGCAATTTTATTTTTGTAAGTGTGTTTTCAATTTTATATTTAAAAAAATTATAATATGAGACTGCTAAAAAAAAAGAAGCAACTGACATTATTATAAATGTCATAACAGTCAATAACAGAAGTTAGTATATACCTAATGTTTTGCAAAATTAAATAAAATGCGGGACTGGATGGCATGTACTTGCTCCTATGTTCGATCACATTATACGAGTAATATGCAAAAGATTCTTAATAGAAACGGCTAAATATATTTTTAAAGTAGTTTTTACTTAATTTTTTATATATAAAAATTCTTAATTTTTTTCTAAAGAGAAATTGGTATGAACATTTTAAATATTTATTAATATAAATTTTCAAAAATCAAAAAAAAAAAACTATTTATTTATAGAAAATTTTGAAATTCAGTATTATTTAGAATTTGAAGAAGCTCCTGTATAAAATTTTTGATCGAAATCCGTTGAGTCGTTTATTAGAAAGTCGAAAATCAATAAAATGTTTGTATGGCAGGTACCGTTAATAGTAAAATATATTAAAATTGTTTTTGGCCAAAATATAGACCATACCCAAAGTAGTACACACACCAATTTGTATGCAAATCGTTAGAGCCGTTTTCGAGAAAATGAAGATAGTAGACAAATTTGTAGGGCAAGTACCGTTATTTTTGGGGCTAAAACAACGATTCAAAAATCTATTTTGGACAATCACCTAAAACGCCTATAAGCACCAAGTTTGAACAAAATCGGTTCAGCGGCTGTACATCGTTCTGGAGAAAGACAGACAGACAGACAGGCAGATAGACGGAATTTCGGAACCCACTTTTCTGCTGTTCTCTATCATCATAATGTCAACTTTGATTAAGATCTCGAGTTCAATTTTTTTTTCCAAGAAGTTTATACTTTGTTTGCAAAAATGCCAAAAAATGTCTTTCCATTTCTCTGCCACTTTGTTATAATTTTGTGACAAACAAATTCGTCAAACAAGGTGGAATCATTAATAGTTGTTGTATTCCTCTGCTTTTGGTTGATAAAAGCTAACGACGATTCTATTTCTAGTCAGATAGGAAATAGAAATGTTTCGAAGAATTACCCAACTAAAAACTTCAAATTCTTTAAAAGATACATCCCAATGATTTAAGTACTCGTAACACGTTATGTAAAATTGATGAATATTTGCTTTACATTACTTTGGTCAATTTATTTTTCGAATTATTCATTGATCAATTTGTTTGCAAACAAAATTCACAATTGTACCCTAATGTAGACTTTAATTTAAGGCATTTAATTGCTAGCGCAATTTTAGACATGCACAAGGTATCTTCATTAATTGCACTGTTTTTGCAGGTCCTTGAAAATTTGTGTGGCATCAATGTCAGATTCTTTTTTTTTTTTTTTTGGTTTTAAGTGCTGTTCAATATGTTCAATATCATATCTTCACCACTGCTTATTTTAAACAAGTTACGGTATTGGCCTTTTCATTGTTGTTTATGAAGAAAAATTGCCTCCGAAGATCATCGTTGAATACACATTTTCTATTTCTAAAATTTCACAAATTTCTAAATTTATTGTAAATAATTAAAAGAAACAAATTCCATTTGCTTGAACAAGTAAACACACATTTTTTTTCATTCGGTAGAAGTACATTGGTTTATCTTTTAAGAAATTATGTCATAAATGTCAAATTTATGTATTGTGTTTTTTTGTGAAAATACAGTTTGAAACGAAATCTGATAGCTCAACGAAGGTGACAAATTAATGCGTTCAGTGAACATGCTTTTGTAGTAAATCCCTTTGAACGATTTGTTAAGGCGGATTCGAACTTTGACATACAAATAATAATCACATAATTTAATTATTGTAAATAAAATTACTAAAATTTTCAAAACGTTAGTCAAATAATATAAATATATGGGTCAAACCCGAGACAAAAAATAAAATACGGGACAGTTGTACGTCCCGGGTTTTCTTAAAATTTAGCCGGGACAGTCGAGCATAATACGAGACGGATGGTCACCGTACATAAATCGCAAGTAAAATAAACATTTATGCATTCAAAAATTATTTTTTGAGTGAACATGTTCTAATGATTTTTTTAATTTTAATTTATAAATGGCTTTCGATTGTTTTAGGTCAAAATCATTTTAGCCTTCTGTTTTACCACTTTGCACAACGAATTTCATACTCTTCCAGATTTATCCCTAACAACATAAGACTTTTTTAGGTTATAAGAAATATATGTATCAAATCTTTAAACTAGTTTCGATGCGAGCGTAAAACACGAGAAATCTTAACATTCTTTATCCTTAAAATATCGTTATTATTGTATTATCCAATTCTGTTACTCAAAATATAATAATTTCATTGTATTTTTCTCAATATTGGTTGGTCTTCTCAGTAAACTCTCTTGCGTTTTTTTGAAGAGTTGAAATTTGATGCGCCTAATTTATAAAAATGAACAATCACACACACCAGAAACTATAATTTCACCATTATCTATCATTTCGAATGAGTCTCGAGTTTCTGCTTCATACTCGTACAAACCACCAAACAGATTTTGACTATGCATATGTTTTTTTTTTATTTTTTGTTGTTCATCCCTTATCAAATTTGCATTCACCCTTATGATATGTAATAAACTCGAAAAATAATCTGCCGTTAATAATTGTACAATTAGTTGATACCATTATCTGCACCAACGCCCGCTTATTAGTAAAAAACTGACATTGTGAGATGATATGAATATACATCTTCAGCTCACAAAAAGATCTGAATATCATATTTTTCTCTATTATCCCATCCGCATATTATCGTATCATTGTGGAACCCATGAAGAAGTCTAACACGATACGGTCACAATTATGATGAACTTCACATTCTTCTAAACACCAAACAGGCAAGGGGTGTTCTCTACGTGTCAATAATTTCTGTGTAGGAAAAAAAAACCTGCCACGTGACCATGTTTATCCTATTTGAAGCGTAGTCAAGGACTGGTTAAGTTTTCTGGATCGAATAAGCCCAAAAGACACATTCATACCTCAGCTCCCATCAGCTCTCAAGAGCTTGTTATTCGAACGGCACATGCAAAAGATGGAAGGAAAACGGAGGCCTCTTGTATATAGTTCTTCTTTTTTTTTCCTACAACCATGTAGCAACAATATTCACCTGGAAGAAAGGAGAGTATACAGACTCGAACGGGGATCCAAATCCAATTCTTGTCTGGCTCTCATCCTCGACATCTCTTACCCAGTTATTGGTATAAAGCTAAAGGTTGGCCACAATGCGCAAAACGGATACATTACGTTGGTCACGTGTCTCGTGTTTGGCCAACGTACTTTATTAATTTTATAAAAAATGAAGTACCTTTTGACATGTCGATGTCGACGTTGGATGATGATGATGCTCCTACCTCGCGCAGAGTGTTTACCTTTTTGAACTGAGATGCGGATTAACTATATAGAGCTCGATATTGCTTGCATTGGACCGACCCTTGCAGCTTGCAGCTCTCCTTATATTAATATGATGATGTTGCATATTGCATGGATTGAGAGATATCCTTAATTATATTATACGGAGCCGCAATATCTTCATTGATTTTCGAATTCGCACGAGAATCACAAAATGATTTACACTCTGGCACTCCAATGTTATGCGGACGGACATTAATTTTGTGGTATAACTTTATTTAATGTGCCCAAGTAACAAATTTGTCAATGGGGGTTGGCACGCGCATGTTCCTGCACAAGGCTTCCAGCTGTTAGAGGCAACGCCGCGAAGGATGTGCGTCTCTGCCGCCACAGCTCCCGCTGCTGACCAATTCTTCGAGATTATTTGAGATGGGTCAAGTATTTGGTTGGCGGAGCTGACGATATTGGGACAAGAGGAGACTTAACTTTATTGGCTAAGTGAAAAGGATGATTACTGTGGGGGGGGCAGCAGCAATATAGGATGGGAACCCCTGTCGTTAAACGGGCACCCCTCGGGGAGTTTATGCACGCAGACTTGCTAGGTGTTTCGACAGGCATAATATCCACCGATGACTAGGGTTAACATGGTGTACCTTAACACGATTAGCGATTTTCATTGCGTTTAGTAATAATTTTTAATTCACGCACCTCAACTTGCCATCGAGAAAGATGATGTTGCGGCAGTCGACTGCGACCGACGCGACGGTATATGCCTTTATGAATCGTGGAGCAGCCAAACGGGTCGAGGATGATAAGTCAAAAATAGTAATCACGTTTTAAATATTTTTAGTTTTTTTTTCTTTTAAATTGAAATGATTAATCGGAAAAGTGTATAGTGAAGTAGGTCCTAAAGGATTATTCCACCTTTAAAAAGGTAGTCTTCGAACGAAAGTGACTATGAAACTACCACGATTTGCTTGTGATGCGGTATGTTGTTTTATATTCTTGCACAGATTTTTCAATTTTTGTTTACATATATTACGAGTTTTTCTATGTTTTTCTATTCGTTGGTATATCGATTAGTCGATAGATATTTTATTTTAATAATTATCGATAGTTTTCTGAAGCTAGAGTTGAATTTTACAATGAAAAATATCGTTAACTTTAACTATCTACAAGTCTCCAATTTTAGTCGTTGAATCGTTTTGACCTATAATATATTTAAAAATAATTTTAAATAAAATTTAGAAAGCCAAGAATGTTAAAATATTTAAGTCAAACTGAGAGGAAGAAAATGCGTGTGTTACTGGTAAATAAATAGGAACGAACTATTGAAAGTGCTCACTCGAGATATAAGCCCCATGAAATAGATGTGTATATATGTGTATATAAGCCAATTTTTAGCTCCTCAGTTGGGTTGCTCAATTAATTTTCGAAATCCAATAGCTTTAAAAGTCATTGACCCCAGGACATAACCTCTCTTAAGATCACACACAAAAAAAACAGATGACTAAACTATATACAAACTACAGGTTACCATGGCCAAAGGCAACTGCGAAGCTACTTAACGCCTACTCTTCAAACAAAAATCTTAAATCCCAACTTGAGTTTGAGTAGCAAACGAATACATACACATTATACATACATACTATCGTATGTATATTTAATAGCTATACCCTGCCAATTAGTTGCAAATTATTCCCATAGTCAATCATTTGATTGCCATTCGTTAGTCTATACAATTAATGACTTTTTGATAGCTACCAAAATATTTATCCCCTCATATAACCTTTAGTCAGCATATAACTTCTTAGCCAACTTCCAAACAGACAATTTTGTCCATTTTTCATGAAACAAAAAAAACCCTCCAGCATCACAAATCAACCACATCTCTACAATTTGAAAACTGCCTCTGGATATGTTTTTTTTTTTTTTTTGTTTTTGAAAATCTATGTCCAAGTTGTGTTAGCTTTCTTTGTTCGACTGCAGTTTTCTTGTTTACCAAGTCACCACCTGTTCCTAAAAGACCAACAAACGAAAACCAAAATTAAATTTATAAAAAAAAAATATATATATTGTTTTTTTTTTTTTTTTAATTTTATCAGTGATTTATAGCTTCCCGACAAAAGAAACGGAATTAATTTGTTTCGGTGTGGCCACACGTTGAAGTGTGCTCGACATCATGGCCAGTAGCTAGGCTCGTGATTTTGTATGTGCGCTGTGCCGCATGTGTTCGCGCGCAACTGTGGAGCTTGAATACCACGAATATACCCAAAATTCCGTCTATTTATTTGGTAGTTGGAATTCCCTAAAATATGCTTTTCACCTGGAGCTATTTTTGCAGGAGATATGAAAAAAAAACAAACAACCGTCGAAACCTAACACGCGCGGCATCAAAGTTTATGAGGTTCGTTTTCATACAGATTGTTTTTTCGGGCAAATGTAGATTTGGACTTAATTTTATTTGAATGCACGACATTATAGGACAACGAGCAACGGCCGCCATCGCTTTTATTAAATAATAAGCATTGCGATTTCAATTGTATCTAGCTGCGTTACATATTCTTAAAGAAATCCAATGAAATTTCGGTTGGACGTTGTGCCTATTGAGATAAACTAAAACAGTCAAAACCTCGTATGCGATTTTTTTACGATTACATTTTTATAAAAATATAAAACAAATTTTTTCTGATTCGAATATTTGCGGTGAATGAGTGAAACTAACGTCTTTCAAGCATGAAGTACGGGTATTGAGATATTCTGATTTATAACAGTTTGTCGCCATTTAATGAGATTTGCGTAGCTTCGAAGAAAACTTAAAACACTTAAAACGAACAAGCACATTGCAGGCGTAAGAAAAGTAGAGAAAAATGTTATAGGAGATTGGGATCAAGAATAAGCTGATGAGCATTCCTGGAAGCGCGAGTACTAGGTTGCATAGTTTTAGGGGAGGAATGTAACTGGCTATATCGCTAAAGCATTGCTTACAAAAATAGCGAATGTCTCAATTAGATTTTTAAATATTTTTAGCCCCAAAAAAACGGTAACTGCCTTACAATTTTGTTTAACCATTTTAATTATCTCGAAAACGGTTCTAACGATTTTCATAAAAAAAAATCTGTGCACTATAGGTAGGTACTATGGACATAGTCTATATTTTTGTCCAAAATCTTACATAAATTGATATTAACGGTACCTGCCATACAACATTTATTATTTTATTTTCGACTTTCTCAAAAACAACTTGACAGATTTCGAAGAAAATTTTAATATAGGAGGTCTTTTAAATTCTAAATAATATAATGCTTCATACTAAAATTTCGAAAACGGTTTACGTTTCATTTAGGAAAATGGATCGCTTAACTATAGCACAACGCATAAAAATTGTTAAACCTACTACAAAAATGGTGATTCTGCCACAGCCACATATCGTCCTTTAAGAGGAGATTATGGTTTACATAATCGTCCAACTACGCAAGCAATTGACAAAATTGTGAAGAAATTTGAGAAGACTGGATTGGTTACAGATATCGTAAGGCCAGTGCATCATCGTTTCGCCCGTACCACTGAAAATATCGCTGCTGTAAGTGAAAGTGTTGCTGAAGACCCGAATATGTCGATTCCTCGTCGTTCTCAGGAATTAGGACTATCTTACGGCACATAATGGTGTATTTTGTATTTGGATCTACACCTACATCCATATAAGGTCCAGCTCACCGAACAACTGAATCCAGCGGACCATTAACATGGTCGTAGATACGTCGAATGGGTGCTTGAACAAAAGGCGGTGGACGGCGATATTTCGAACAAAATTTTCTTCAGCGACGAATCACATTTCTCACTCGGTGGGTATGTTAATAAACAAAATTGTCGTATTTGGAGTTTTGAGAATCCTCAAGTAATTGAAGAGAGGCCATTACATCCACAAAATGTCAATGTTTGGAGCGCTCTTTGGTCCGGAGGTGTGATTGGACCTTACTTCTTCGAAAACGACGATGGAATGACTGTCATCGTCAATTCGGAGCGTTATGGTCATATAATAACCGATTTTTTTTTCCTGCTATTGAAGGATACGACCTGGAGAATATGTGGTTTTAACAAGGCGGTGCCACATGCCACACAACGAATATGGCTTTATTGCAAGAGACATTTCCTGGCCGCGTAATTTTTCGTCGTGGCGATATCAACTGGCCACCAAGATCATGCGATTTGACACCGCTGGATTTTTTTTGTTGGGCTACGCGAAAGACCGTCTTTATGCAGATAAACCTTTAACTCTTGAGCACTTGAAAACCAGCATTCGTCAAGTTATGGCTGAGATACCGCCCAATATGTGTCAAAAAATGGTCGAAAATTACCTCAAAAGAATCGATGCTTGTAACAATTCGCGTGGTGGTCATTTAAATGATGTAGTGTTTCACACATAATATCAACGTTCAACCTTTTTAATAAGAAAGAAATATCATGAAAAAAATGTTTTATATGTGTTTTATTTACGTTTACTTTTGAAACTGCAAAATGGATAACCCATACATTCTGACATAATGTCTGGCGCAACGAACTGTCAAACTGTATTCTATGTTCCACATACCATCCACACTTGAACGAATTAATTGGTTGCTCGCGAATGAAATGTCAAAATGGACGAATATTCGTTAAATCCTTGGCGCTCTTATGTGAATAGTTTTGAAGCCTGACGTGGTGTTAAGATTACACTACCTTAGGGCAGGAACGCACTTACATTTTTGATCGACTCATTCGTTATCGCCAGAAAAATTGAATAAGTACATTGTCTTAAAAAATAAAATTTATTTCAGTTGCAAAAAATCAAAAAAAGTTCTTTAGAATTTAAAATTTAAGCCCAGAGTGAAAGCTTTATGTTATTAGTCTTACACCCATAATGATACTACACATGGGGTTTTTACTGTTTCATCAACAAAAATACATAACTGTAAGTAAACTTGCTTCCAAGAGATTTCAATTCGATTTTCGCTTTTGGTTGAGATAGCTCCCGGAAAACAGACACAAGTCAAATATATACAAATTTAACATTTTGTTTTAAAGCGACTGGCCGACGCGATGACGCGGCGTGACGCGTCGCTATGTTAAGTGGCGGCGAGCAGTTGGAATTGGTTAATTTTCGTGCGGGGCAATTTGTATATAGTAGCACAGCTTTGGTCGCCTATGTAGCTCAAGGTGTTGAATTGATAGATTTAAGTAGTTTGGTTTGGGCACCGCACCGCAATGGCAACAGCAACGGCACTATACAGCAGCAGTTGGTATCATTTCACATTAGCATATTAAGTTGATAGATGAAAATTTATCTTATGAGACGCCCCAAACGATTAGGATATCTGCATGCATATAAATGAAATGATATTCAACTGCTGGGGGCACTTTAATTTATAGGTAATTAATTTGTTTCTTCACATACATATATATTTATGTACGCATCACGATAACTCGACCATCCGCAATAGGTTTCTGCTGGCTGCTTTCTGCTTCTTGACGGGTGGCATACAAAATAAATGAAATTAGTTTCGTGATTCGGCAATGGAAATTAGCAAGACATTTTTTCCTTGACATGTTGACACGCTAGATCTTTCTTTTTTTTTTGCATATTGAATGATATGCGAATAAAGTATAGGACAATAATTAAAATTATTTTACAGTAATCTTTGTGAAAGTTTTATAAAAATTCAAATTTTTAAAATTTGTGACTAAATTAATTTTCTTGAGCAATCTGCCGATCTACTGCATCAGAAATTCACGATTTTGAATATAAATTAGTTGATGGTTGACGTAATTTAAATATGAGAAGCAGAGTTACAAAACTAATATTAAATCAGGGTTTTTAAGAATTTGTTTTTTATAAAAGAATATTGAAGTTTCGGCTTTTTACAAAAACAAAGTACAAAAGTTAGGTAGGTCACTCTAGTTTTGAACGTGCAGTTTTAAAAATAAAGGCTTTGTGGCACATTTTCTTTGAAAAACCAAAATTTTGATCTGCTTTCAACGAGCAATTTATTAAAAGATTTAAAATTGACGTTACAATTGTGCTCGTCTTACGCCATCTTGAATTGTTGTTCACCAAATATCTGACTACAAATTGGTCATTTTTTCTTGAGATTTAAAAAAAAAAAAAAAATTGCAGACTTAGCCGGGCAGCTCAAAAGGCCAAAACGACGTTGAAGTAAGCTTAACACACACTTTACAGTAAGCAGGCAGCTATTGGCTAACCGCTTTCACTTTTTATGTCTTCAAGTATTTTACAAAAAAATTGATGAAACCTACATCTGCTGATGCCAAATTTTGTAGTCGATGTGATCTCTATCGAACCAATACGCTCGTAGAAACGAGAGGCCGGCCAAAGCCAAAAGTCAGAAGCTTTATTTCTAGCGCACATAATTCACGACGAGCAAATTTACTTTGTGTTAAAACAACAGATCGGAATATGGTCAAATAATCACAAGGTGTTGTATCTCTCCACTGCGACACAAATGTCAATGTCACAATGACATGAAAAGGCAGCATGGCATATTTAAATTATGACATTAATTTCTACAACTTTTATAAATATGTACAGTGTACATCTATATAACAAGCATAATCAAATCTTGAACAAAAGCTGAAAAAAGAAATAGAATTACTACGAATTTGTTTCTATGAATGTGCACCTCACGCAACTTATCATCGCAGATTAAGACCTCAAAAATCCTCCTTAAAAGTCTTAGTCTACTCACAATTGAGTTATTCTTGAAATAACATCCATCTTCAGCCACTTACCACACCACATTAAATAAAATTATGTTCAATTTACTCGATACTTGTGCTAATGTTCGTTGGCATCGCAATAAATAATGTGCAGTTGAGCTGAGTTTGCAAAACGGAAATAATATGTATATATCCTCTATTATTTATTTTTTTTTTTATATTTTCTTTATATGAATTGCCATTTTGAAGATAAAATTCTTGAAATCATCCAAAGGGTTATAAACTGACCTTATAAGAAGTAAGAACATTATTACGAGGATAAAGAATAAGAAAATTATAAAATGTATATTGGCTGCCGCCAACGCCAACACGCCAAAGACGCGCCGTTACTGGCAAATTGTATGGAAGATTTGCACAACGTGTGCTGCTTCAGCACATCAACATTCGCCACCACCATCGCCATCAACGATTATCCTTTTATTGTTGAAAATTATCCTTTATATCCTCGTAATAGGTAATTATCAGCAAGCTAATACCGCACGAGTAAGACGAGCACGATAACTCGTTTAATCTTTCTGGATTCTGGGTTTAGTTTTATTTATATTTTCGCTGAATAAAAGTATATCAGCCAGTGATGCCAATTTCTGTAACATTTTTATTGTTTGCGTCTATAAGTTAAGTAAAAAAGAGTAGGTAAGTTTTCGATTTAAAACTATATTTGAAATTTTTATAAAGATTATTGTATAGGGTGACAATTTAATTCCACTTTTGTAAAACGGATTTCGATTTATATAGAATTGATACGGTTAGTCTTTTTACTTCTGGTATAGGTTAGGTACTATAGGGTAAGTTTTGCATTTGGAAAAAAAATTTAACTCGAGATTTTCATAACATTTGACATTACGATGATGGAGAACACCAAAAAAGTGGTCACGCAATTCAGTCTGTATGTCTATAGAATGATCTACAGCCTAAACCGCTGAACCGATTTTGTTCAAACTTGGTGCTTAGGCGTTTTAGGTGTTTGTCCAAAATAGATTTTTGAATCGTTGTTTTAGCCCCAAAAATAACGGTACATGCCATACAACTATTTCTTCCATCTCAATTCTCTCGAAAACGGCTAAAACGGTTTTGACAAAAATTGGTGTGTGTACTGCTTTGGACATGGTCTACATTTTGGCCGAAAACTTTTTTTAAATATTTTGTTACTAACGGTACCTATCATACAACCATTTTATTGATTTTCGACTTTCTCATAAACGGTTCAAGGACTTCGATCCAAATTTTTATATAGGAGCTGCTTTAAATTCTTAATAATACTGCATTTCAAAATTTTCGAAAAATTGTTTTTCTTAGATTTTGAAAAAAATTGAAAATTCAATATTTCGAAAACGGGTGGACGATTTTTTCTGAAATTTTGTTTTTTAATTTATATTATTAAATATTTAAAATGTTCATAATAATTTCTTTTTTTTTTTGAAAAAAATTAAGGAATTTTTATATATAAAAAATTAAGTGATAACCGACTTTAAAAATACATATTTAACAGTTTCACTTAAGAATCTTTTGCACACGAAGCGATCAAGCATAAGATCAAGTATGTGCGGTCCAGTTGTACATTTTATTAAAATACGTCCAGTTTTTCAATAGGGAGCCGCCCACTTGTTTTTACTCTACTCACACTTTTAATGATATTAAAATGGTTATCAAATATTCTTTTTTTATTGGATGTACGCATGTCCGCCGAGGATACCAATTTTTACTTGCGATTAAGGGTACTATAAGGCAAGTTATGTATTCGTAAAAAAAAAATTCTAACAATCAAACATGACATTACGATCATAGAGAACACCAAAAAAGTGGGTCAGCCAATTCCGTCTGTCTGTCATCCTGTCATTCTGTCAGTCTGCCTCTTTGTTTGTCCTCGAGTCTACAGCCTAAGCGCTTTGATAGATTTGCTTCAAACTTAGTACATATTATTTTTTCGGTAATATGCCCACACGTGTTTTTTTTTATTTTTTTGTAAGATGACAAACAACAGAGCTCCCATACATTTTTTTTCGCCAAAAACAAAAATCTTATTTTTCTCAAAAACGGCCCCAACGATTTTTATTTTTAAAAAATTAGTTCATTAACGAAGGGAAAGGGTACCTTTGATAATTTATTTTTGGAAAAAAAATTATTTTTGGTACCTCTAGTAGAACCATTTTTTTTTTTTTGGTTTTCGATTTTCTCGTAGACGGTTAATTTGATTTTTTGAAATTTTCCACGCAGAAGCTCCTAGAGAATTTAAACACTAATGTATACTAAAATTTTTCAAAAAAAAAAATTTTTTGCAAATTAATTTTTTTGAAAACTCAAAATTTCGAAAACGTCTCAATAGATTTTTTCAAAACTTCGTATTTGGTGGTTTTTTTGACATTTTCTTGAATATTTTTTCTAAAATAAAAAACAACGGTACCTCCCATACGTTAAGAATGTATTACTCGAAAACGGCTACAAGAATGTTTATAAACAAAATTCTGTGTTCTTAAATTAGCACAGTTCAGTTTTAAGTATACAAATATTTTTTTTGCGTACTTATTAACGGTACTTCCCATAGCACCACTTTTCATATTTTCGACTTTCTCAATATTGGATAAACCGACTAAAATATTTTTTTTATACAAATGCTCCCTAAAATTGTTTATAAGTCTGCGTACTCAAATTTTCAAAAAAAAAGTTTTTCGAATTTTAAAAAATTCATAATTTTTTTTTTTGAAAAATCGATTTTTCAAAAATCAGTCACAGAATTTTTTTTTGAAATTTGAATTTTATATGTATATTATTAATATCTTCAAAATGGCGTTTCAATTTTTTTCTAAAAATATTTTCAAAATGTTATACATAAAAAAATAGTTTACTAAAAAACCGTTCCTACGATTTTTGATTTTTTTTTTATATATTCTTATTTTTCAATGAATTCAAATTGCATCTTCGTTTCCCTCAAACTATAACGACTAAGCAATATAAAAACATTTAAATATGTGTAATATCCATTTATTTCTACCTTATTATTATTCCCTTTTTACAAATTTTTGCGTACGCAACTGAATAATGAATACAATGTAGGCCGTCATGCAAATCACATGAATATTATGTATGCATATTGTACCTAAATTATGAAGTTGTATGCATATAGCTACCTGGCCACCTACATCCTTCATTTTCGTTATTATATGTACATGTTTACATACTTAGGTTCCATCAATATACATATTGATATACATACATATCATACATTTTACATACATTTTACTCTCCTTACTTAAATAATTAAAACTCCATAACTTAGATTTAAATATACATTTGCAGGTGCGTACCTATGTAACTATTCCTTGGATCATCCATTCCACAATTCATTATATTAAGAATCAAGTTAATCTTACCTACATAGACTTTAAACCTGAATAGGATAACTGAACCTAACTCACTAAACCTCAATGGATAGCTACATTAAAGTTGTTAGCTACAAGAGCAAGTTCGTACGATCCAGTCGTGCATTTAATTTTTTTGTGGGAAATTTGTTTCGTAAGGGAATACCCATTATTCAGATTAATCTTGACATTTTTTCGTTTGTTGGCTTGAAAACAACTTTAAGCTCGACATTCCCAAACGTTACTCACACACTTTTTCAGACAAACATATTAAATCTTCTATACCCTTCTCTGAATTCTTCATGATTAAAAGTTCAGACGAAATTTCTATCTTTTTGGAATTTTGAACTAAGCTTTTAATAATTTTTTTTTTTTAAATCTTAATCCTTGCATACAGTGTTCCTAGATAAAAAAAACTACATGCATTTTCTATGCTGTAATTATGGTGCAAAAAAATTTTTGACTATAATTTTTAAAGAATTGTGAACTTGAAAAAAAATTACACTCAACACAAATATTTTTTTGGCAATTGTTTGTGGGGAAAAATAAGAAAAAACCTTTTTAAAATTTTCGTTTCAAATGTTTTTTTCTGCGAAAACAATTTTTCTCACCACCAATATTTTTATTCAAAAGAACTGAATACTAAGCTTTAAGGCCGTTTGCTGATACACAACTTAAGCCCTTAAGTTCTATTTAAGCACTTAAGTGACATTTTAGGCAGAGGAAAACGTAGCACATAAGCGTTTTAAGTTGAATATAAATATTTGGGATTAGTATCAGCAAACGGGCCTAAGAAATAAACACAATTCTGAAAGCAAACAACGCATAACTACAATATTTTTAGGCAAAAATATCTAAGAATTAAACCGTTTTTTTATTTTTATTTTATTTTTTTTATTAAAACGGAGTATGTTGTTCTTTTGAACGAACACGCAAATTGATGGTGAGAAAAAAATTCCTGGAGATTTGTGGTGAAAGCGAAATGTAAAACATTTTCTTTTTTATGGCGAGCATATATTTTCTTTTTCAGGTTAGTTCACAGTTCGATAAAAAAAAGTTTAAGCATAACATATGTAGTTTTGTTGGCGCTTAAATCACAGAGATAAGCAATGCATATATCAAAGGGGATGGTAGTGTTCAGCTAAGTTCTGGCACTACATCTTTTATTTGCAGGAACTGAAGAACTCAGGCGATTTTCGAAACCCCTCTATCTTCAGTACCAATGAAATCAGAAACTTCAAATATTTGCTAAGCTAGTCAACCAGAGGCGACTCACCAAATTTCAACTTTTTAGCATAAGTAGTTTCAGAGATACAATCCTCAAAAATGACAAAAACAGCTACTGACTCACTAAAATTATGGAGCACTTTCTGACATCGAAGAATCTTGTAACAACAGTAGGTCTTGTGATGCAATCAAAGGAATAAATCGAAAATTCGAGGTTTTTCATTCAGGGGCGTGGTATACGCCCACATAATCAGAATTGGTGCCATTTAAATTTTATGTTAATATGAATGAAAAATAAGGTATGCAAAATACCTGAAAAAAATTACGAGTTTACATAAAAAAAAACTCAGCATAATTATATAATATGTGTGTTACGAACTATTGCCAAGCCACTTAATTATAGGTTATTAATTGGTGGGCTACTTTCATTTAAGAATTACGATTAAAATTGCAACATATGGTTTTAAAGCCTTGACTTACTCTACTGTTTTTACTGAAATAGAAATTACAGGTAACACTGCTGTGTTTTTTGAGTTTGAGGCAAATAGAAATTACAAGCGATTTTTCCAGCTTTTATACTTGACTTTCTTTGGGTTAAATATTAACAATCTATGTTCCGGCCAAAGACTTTCATACATAGATACTTTTGCCCAGCATGTAAAATTAAACCAACCGCCCGCCACCTTGGAAAAAACAAATTTTTCCCATACACATTCTGCGGAGTTCCGTAAGTTTAATAAATTTGTCAATGAATTTTAATTTTTTTTTAAATTAATTTCTGGCGGAGCGATTTTATTCAGCATATATAAATGTTTATTTACGTAAATAAAATAAAAAAGTATATATTATATTACAAAGTTATAAAGAAGAAAAATAATTAATGTAGACAATATTCTTATTGTAATGCTTATTTATTATTACAAATTTTCATGTATTTTTACTTTAATTATTTTTTACTTGCGATATAGGTACTATAGGGCAGGTTTGGCATTTGGAAAAAATATCGAACTCGAGATTTTAATCAAAGTTGACATTACGATGATAGAGAGCACCAAAAAAGTGGGTCCCGAAATTCCATCTGTCTGTCTGTAGAACCGATTTCGTTCAAACCTGGTAGCATTTTAGGTGATTGTCCAAAATAGATTTTTAAATCATTGTATTAGCCCCGAAAATAATGGCACTTGCCATACAAATTTGTCTACCATCTTAATTATCTCGAAAACGGCTCTAACGATTTTAATTAAAAAAAACTATGTGTACTACTTTAGGTATGGTCTACATTTTTTTCAAAAAATATTTTTACATATTTCCTTATTAACGGTACCTGACATACAACCATTTTATTGATTTGCGACTTTCACATAAGCGGCTCAACGGGTTTTCGATCAAATTTTTCATACAGGAGATCTTTCGAATTCTATGCATTCCAGAATTTTCAAAAAATAATATTTTTGGATTTTTGAAAAAAAAAAATTGAAAATTCAATTTTAGTTGAACGATTTTTTCTGAAATTTTGTTTTTGAATTTATATTATTAAATTTTTAAAATGTTCATACCTATTTTTTTCTAATTTAAGAATTTTTATATATAAAAAATTAAGTGGAAACTACTTTAAAAATACATTTAGCCGTTTCTATTAAGAATCTTTTGCATATAATGTGATCGAACATAAGAGCAAGTTCGTGCGATCCAGTCGTGTATTTTATTATTTATAATTTTGTATTCCAATATACATATATAATTTCTTGTGCTATTTACATCAGAGAATATTTTTGTCCTTACAGGATAAAAGCGTCAAAAATGTCTGAAAATTATTTAAGAAATTAAACAAAAAAACTCATAGAAATCTTCATATATACACACATATGAAAAGAATATTCTTTTTTGCCTTATCAAAAATGGCGGCTGGCTTTATGTTCTGGGATGTATAACTGAGAGCACTGTGTCTCAGACTTATACTCTCCACAAATCTCATAATAGGAACTTTTTAATACAAGGAAAAAAAATTTAAAAAGCCTCAAAAACAATACTATTGAATAGGCCAGTTTTGATAAGGTTAGCATCACTGCTCTATATAAACAACATGCACGCTGCACAGTGCAAATGCCCAGTTCGTATACATATAATAGACCTATGATTATTTCCTCCATAGAAGCCCCCATCATGCAATGCGGGATATTCGCTGCTCTGCGCTTATAAGTTGTAAGTAATAAAACGATGCATTGCGTGAGGCGCCCTTTTTTCTTCACTCCACGATATCACATCCATACACAACACACACCACACATCACAACAACGTCATTTTGATGTGAAATCCGAGCGATCTTGACTTGGTCATATGGAATTATAGTTTATTTAGACGTCGTCATCAAAAAAGATTTTGTTACCGAAAAACCAAAAACAAAAAGTCGTTCAAGTGATCGTTAGCGCGGAGGAAAATAAATTGGACAATCAAATCATTATTATTTGTATGTTTCATTCCAGCGAAAGACAGGGCATATTATAAGGTCCAAATTAAAGGCGGCATTTTAGTCATTTCGCATGATTTTATTTATATTACATAATGTTCTCATATGTGGGTAGGATGTGCGATAGTCTGAGTATCCTTATGGATCAGCAGGGTGATGTGTTGTGAAATGTTGTATATTGATGCTGGGATGGGAATACACCTCATCAGTCAGACGG
Source organism: Philhelius pedissequus (assembly GCA_910595825.1). NCBI lineage: Eukaryota > Metazoa > Arthropoda > Insecta > Diptera > Syrphidae > Philhelius > Philhelius pedissequus. The sequence continues at coordinate 36,679,803 of OU343163.1, forward strand.
CCACTGTTTCTCCACGCACTTCGACACCGAATGATTTGCACAATGGGACTTGCGAACGTGAATCATTAGCTTTGTTTGGGCAGCAGTATACACAACAAGCTGATAAGCTATTCTATTTGAAGGATCTCGTTCAGTTTCTTGAATGAGTCCTGTCGCCACCGAATGAACTAACGAAACTCTCATCATTCTGCGATATGTACTTATTAATTAATGTACGAGTAGTACACAATCTAGGTACAATATTTTTGTACTAAAAAAAAAAAATACAAAAACAACACATCGCAAGAGAGTGAAGATTTAAAAGAACCATCATCAAGGCTCGTTAGATTTAATGAAGGGAAAACAGTATTGATTTTTACAACCCCTTTTTGGCCCTTTATATTATTACTGGAGATATAGAACAGCCCTCGGGGATGCTATATGTTGTGTTGTGCGCCCTCTTTTCGTGACACTCACTCTTGTGTGGGTGGTGTGCATGAGTATATGTGCGTGTTTTTTTTTATTTTGATATTTTTTGTTGTTTTGTTGATGGTGGAGTGTGGCAAACAACTTTAATCTATGTTCAAGAGTCTCTCTCCCGGTTGCATATAGACTATACGCGCCGGGTTTATTTTGTTCCTTATGGTAGACCTTATGAAATACGCAGAGTGAAATTTTTATGAATTTAAACGCATGAACGATAAATGAAATTGGTTTTGAAATTAAAAGGTTGCAATGTACTGTAAGTAAATGAGTTACTATAATATTTCAAGGGTTTTTTCTTGCTATAGACAGAAAAATTAATATACAGTGAGGTGTGGTGCAGAGTGTGTTTTGGGTGAAATAACATACAAATCGAATTTCATTCAATTCTGTAACTCATCCTTAACATAGGATGTATAACTCAAGTCTCTTTTTAATAATGATTAATTTTTATTAAATTTTTTACGACGAAGAAAGTTTTGTTTTTAAGCTTTTAAATCTACGTTAGGCAATTTACTATACGTAAAGTGAGAGAGTAATTGGAAGAAATTAAAAATGATATTGGAACTTGGAGACGCCACAGGGGAAAAACTTGCATTGGCAAATGTTATATGGAGCTTTGAAGTGTCGTCAAACGAACACTTTTCCTACTTCAAATTAACAAATAAGTTTTCATAAAATAAAAAAAAACACCAAACGGTCTTATTGATAAACGTAGGTAGGTCAGCATTGCCATAAACGAGGAATCATAAGTCCGATCACAAATCTAAAATAGCATTGCCATGCATTTGGTAGAATTCTTTATTCTTGAACACAATGGATGCGATAAGAAAACGAGTCGTGACTGTGACGAGTTCACGTCGTTCTTGATAAATTCGTGCTAAAGTATGACGAGGTTATACATAATTAAGCATTTCACGTCGTCACGTTACGTTAAGATAATAGATTAAGTAATTGAAAATCTGTTAGCTTTTATATTGTTTCTATTAAATCTCGTCGCGAAAAGTTGCATCGCATTAAATTGTGGAAGGGTTACATATGGCGTGTTTCTTTTTTAGCTCCGAGTAAAGAACTCATCTGTCAAGAAAAGATCTGTGTTTCCTTTTTAGCTCAGACACATTTAATCTCTCAACTCGTGTTTCTTTTTTAAATCAGAGCTAAATCGGGGGCATTAACCATTAGCTCAGAATAAAATGACCTATCAAACGGAGCAAAGTGCTGGACGCGGCTAACTTTACTCCTAATTTTAACAATAATCATTAAGTACAACCAATTAAAAACAAAAATGAATTCGGAAAACGAAAGCTTTTGATTTGCTTGTAAATAAGTTTTAATAAAAACAATTATAATAATATATGACAGTTCTGCGCTTAAGTTTATTTCAAAATTAAATCGGAGATATCTGACCATGCTCTACTCAGATTTAACTCGGTTTACTCAGACTCTGCTCAGAAATCTGCTCAGAGATAAAAAAGAAAAACGCCAATAATTACAAAATGCTCACCAGTGAATCATGTCAGGCTCTTGTTCCGATTTCTGATAATTAAGTGAGGTAAATCGGTGAGATTAAATCCTTGAGTTGAAATCGGTGAGTTGAAATTGCTAAGCCACGGATCATAGATTGAGAAACGCGGTGGCGTTTGTGCAATTGGAAGATGGGGTCCTATATGGGGGATGTGTTTATGCAAGTTTACAGAGTCGGATTCAAGAAATATCAACTTCGTTGTTCTTTTATCGATTTTCATGAAACTGAAGTATGTTGTAGCTGACATAGAATTATGAACGAAAAAATCCCACCTATCTAAATAGGATGGGTTAAAAAAAATTTAATTTTTCAAGAAAATAATGAAACGTGTTCATTTATTTGGCATATTTTCGTTGCATTAGAAATTACTTTTAAAAGCACTTAGGCCCAATTTTTTAATAGGGAGTTAGGTATTCATTAGTACATATTCTCCAGATAGAGCAAATATCAGTTTTTCAACTGTCAGATACAAATTAATACAGGAATAAAAGTTATCTGCTCATTTTAGAACACAATAACGAATTATCTGAGAAATAAAATAAATAGCTATTTTCGATGTCAAAAACAGATAAAGAGGCAGTTAGTTGACAGTAGAATAAATAAATAATAATCAAAGTTTTTTACGCAATTAACAGTCGGGAAACTACCCAATGCGTACTGTGTATACTGTAATCTGTTATAAGAAAGGAATTAATGCAGACAAAACACATGAAGTTGAGTGTCAAGCATGAGAAAATGTAGACAAATTTTTGAATGAGTTCACAAAAGGCTGACATCAGAGAAGAATCCGAGCAAATGCATCAGAAGAAAAATTTTCAACGAAGATTTAGTATTAACAAAATTTTTTTAAATTGTTAAGAAGAGTCCTGAATTTGTAAAAGGAATCAATTTTCGACTGTTTTACAAAATTGGCGTCCTGGAGCCCAGGACTTAAAAAGAGCCAAAATGACACAAAGGAGTCCCAAGGGTAACCCTGTATGGGGCTATTTGATTCCAAACAAGTTGGCTGGGGCCTCTCAAATAATTCAAAGAGAACTATTGTTAAGTTTTAAATTCTGTTTCTTAAGTAGAAGCACCTGAAGCACTCTCATTTATTCTAACGAAAACCCGTTCTTATACAAACCTGGACTTCGGATGGGTCATATAGAAAATATTGGAGCGCACTTCTATAGTGACCCAAAAATAAAATATGGCTGTAAGTGACCTAACGGAATCACTATGGGCCCGCTCAGATAGTAACATAATTTTAGTTGAAGGCCATTTATCTTAATCACCAGTCCGCCCCTGCTCATATAGATCTAATGCAAAAAAAACTGTAATGAATGCAATGTTTGCGACCACATCAGTGGAAATGACAGGTAGGGGAAGACCACATATTGGCAAACATAAAGCTTAGTGTACACAATTGGTAGAACTTACAATATTGTCAGACCTAAAAAGTCTGACAATTATCTACCAATGAGCTGACAATTAAATATGTGTGCACACGGTTGGTAGAAAATCTACCAATCTCTTACAATTTATTGCCAGAAGTTGGCTGAGAATTTATTGTCAGATAGTTGGCTGAATACCTACCAATAAATTGTAGATTTTAGACTAACCGTGTACACACATAATTAATTGTCAGTCTTTTCAAACTATATCCAGTTGATTTTTCAAAAAGTAAAAGCCGAAATTAGATTATAGTCATAGAAATTAATATAAAGGGTTATCCATTTTGCGGTTTCAAAAGTATAGGGCTGGAATTCGACATCTGTCAAACTAAGATGTTAAAATTTTTTTTTTTCAGTTGAAAGTCTGACACTTACGAAAATGGATCGTTTAACTATCGCACAACGCAAACAAACTGTTAAAACCTACTACAAAAATGGTGATTCTGCCACAGTCACATATCGTGCTTTAAGAGGAGATGTTGCCGAAGACACGAATGTGTCGATTCCTCGTCGTTCTCAGGAATTATGACTGTCTTACGGCACATTATTGTATTTGCATTTTGGTCTACACCTACATCCATATAAAGTCCAGCTCACACAACAAGTGAAGCCAGATGACCATTCACAACGTCGTAGATACGTCGAATGGGTGCTTAAACAACAGGCGGTGGATGGCGATTTTTCGAACATAATTTTCTTCAGCGACGAAGGACATTTCTCACTCGGTGGGTATGTTAATAAACAAAATTTTCATATTTGGGGTTCTGAGAATCCTCAAGTAATTGAAGAGAGGACATTAGATTAAAAAAAAGTCACTGTTTGGGGCGCTCTTTGGTCCGGTGGTGTGATTGGACCTTACTTCTTCAAAGACGACGATGGAACGACTTTCACCGTCAATTCGGAGCGTTATGGTCATACAATAACCGACTTTTTGTGCCTGCTATTGAAGAATACGACTTAGAGAATATGTGGTTTCAACAAGAAGGTGCCACATGCCACACAACTCGAGCGAATATGGCTTTATTGCAAGAGATATTTCCTGGCCGCGTAATTTCTGGTCGTGGCGATATCAACTGGCCACCAAGATCATGTGATTTGACATAACTGTTCTTTTTTTGTGGGGCTACGCGAAAGACCTTGTTTATGCAGATAAACCTTTAACTCTTGAGCACTTGAAAACCAACATTCGTCAAGTTATGGCTGAGACACTCAAAAAGTGGTCAAAAATTACTTCAAAAGAATCGATGCTTGCAACAATTCGCGTGGTGGTAATTTAAATGATGTAGTGTTTCACACATAATGTCAACATTCAAACTTTATAATAAAAAAGAAATATCATGAAAAAAGATATTTTATATGTGTTTTATTTACGTTTACTTTTGAAGTCGCAAAATGGATAACCCGTTATAGTATTAATAAAATATATAAATATATATATATTTATCAAAACTATAAAACAAAACTTTAGAACGCTTTTTGTCTCATTTAACTGAAAAATAACTGAAAACATATATGTTTTTATTATCAGAATCATTTTCTATAACTATTCATTTTAACAAAAACAAAAACAAAAATAATTCAAACAATTTGAGTGCGAGTATTTTTGATAAACATTTCTATCTGTTCGCAACACTGCGCGACGACGCACGTCCAAAATTACTTTAAATTGTCTGACAATAAAAAAGTTGTATGATGCAAAAAAAACTATATCTTACAATATTTTCTTTGTCAGAAACGTCAGACAACGATAAAAATTGTGAGGCCTTTCTACAAATTGTGTGTTTACACGATTATCAGATACCTTACAATTTTACGTCATACATTTAATTGTCAGATAGAATTTATGACAATTAATTGTAAGATTACACGATTGCCAGCTAGCGTTCACACGATTGTTTGGAACACAAATTTTCTGACAATTTATTGTAAGTTTACACAGTTTTAAGACATTGTTTGATTTGATTTTTACTGACAGATCTGACAATATTGTAAGATCTACCAATCGTGTACACAAAGCTTAAGATTGGCTAACCAAGAATCAAGCCTTTTACGAGTTGACATTTTTGATCAGATTGGCTTAAAATTCGTCCTAATTTCTTGAATTCGCCGAGCCTATAAGCGTGCATCTAGTTTATTTCTTGGATGTTGAGATTTTTTTTCTATTTATAAAATCGTAAATGTATCTATATATATTCGTGGCTCAATGTAGATACATGTTTAGGAACAAAAAATTGAAAAACACGAAAAAAACCTATACGAAAGATGTCTATCTTTTCCGAACGAAAAATTATGTAGGTACAATATATCACAAAATCTCGTGGAAGATGTATTATATATTTGATAAATATGGCTTGATATCATAATTTATGACTTTGGGGCTCTAAAGTAAATTTTAATTACTACCCTCTAATATAAGAGAACATACATAGGAGTATAAGAACCAGAACAAAACAAAAAACCTGCCGTCGGACACATGCTGCTGTCAAGTGTTTTTTTTCCGCCAGCAAAAAATGGTAGTGCGCTTCTTTTGCGTATGATTATGTTCACTACATTATACAGACACACTTTGCATATAAGGTCCTGCCGCACATTAGTTTCCCTCCTCTTATTATTCGAAACCACATGACCATCGGTAAGGATACAAAACATTTGTGCCTCGGGGTGAGTTGCGCGTCCGCGAACTTATGGGCAGTACATATGAATATTATGATGCGTGGTATCTTGCGATGCGCCGCGTATAGCATAGCGATCTGCATAATGGCTCTTGAATCTGCGGCATAGGAGTTTATCTTTGTGGCAGATCACTGAATCTTCCTGATGGGTAGGAGCATTGCATGGATTCATTTAAACGATATGCGCATTTTTCACTCTGCGCGGTTGAAACTTCAAGAAAAATGATATGCATATATGTATACATACGCGAATTCTTACTTCGCGCCATCATCATATCGAAGTCGTCTTTAGTTGGTATATGTTGGTATAGAGACCCTTCCCGATCCAGCAAAGAAGCAGATGATCCAATTTATCGGTTGCAAGCTATTTATCGAAGGGATTAATCTTGCATCCAACAGAAACTTTTTCTTTCATTTCGTATATGTATTAAAATGCATTGCAGCGGCAGCGTCCTAGACGCGCTGATGTATGTAACTTCTTCATTCAAAAAAAAAAAAAAAAACGGGTGGAGGTCCTTACTCAACAACACATTCGGTGTTATGTATCCCAATATTTGAATAATTACGCCATCAACGGGGACAATTTTCTGCTAAATGCCCGCCGGAAAAACTGCACTGACTTCATTTGCTGACTGAAACTAGTTACATACTCTGTACCTACTCTGATGATGAAGCTAAATTCTATGCAGGAGTTGTCTGCGATTGTATCTGTGTACGCATTTTGCTTATTTAAATGCCCATTCATCCAATCAACTTCTGCAATATGATCCATGAAAGGAAATTAAAAATGCTGACGTTTTATTTAACCATAACAAATTGCATTTCCTGTTGTTTTTGTGGCTGTTGTTGCTGTTGCGCTCCTGGGTGCTCCGATCCGATTGCATTTGGAATTACTTGGCTTGGTTCGGATTGTTTCTTCAATTTGTTCTCATTTGAAAACAGAATATGTAACATTTTTGTTACGAGACCGCCGTTTGCAGAAGAATGAAGTTTATTGTTGATGGCTATAAATTAATCAATTAAAAAATAATTATTTTCATTTGTGATTGGATGCGTTATGACTGTGTAGCAGTTTAATTGTATGTTGAAAGAAAATCGTTATAAAATTATTGAGTTATTATAAGAACAAATGTTGGAAAGTTAATTACATAAGTACGAGTATACTTGATATTTCAGACGTACGAATTTTGAGTTGAATGACATACATATGTCAGCTAAATTAAATTGTATGGCAGGTACTTTTATGTTTGGTGTAAAAATATCCAAAAATAAAATGCACCTAATTTGATGAAAATCCATCCACCCGTTTAGCCTATAGACCCGCGCAGACAGAATTGTGAGCCCCACTTTCTTTATTGTCTTCTTTATCTTCTGATGACGATGATCAATAGTCGCGTTTTGTTGGTAAATCTATGGGCAGTACAGCAGGATTTTCCAAAAAAAAAAACGCCCAGCAGCCTGATATATTTTAAGGTGCTATTACCGACCATGTGTCAAATAATTAAATGCAGAAAATCAACAATTGATTTGTTTTTATTTATTAAGATTAAATTCATATAAGAAAACCAAAACTTGAACAAAAAAATCCAAATAAATGGAATATATACATATGAAGCAGTAAGAAATAATAAAAAAGTTAAGTATTCCACATCTGTGTTCCTAAATGTTGATTTTAAAATTATTTTATGTATTTGATATTTTTTTTTTCAATAAATCAGATGTTGTGTCAGTGGAGGGATATGTTCGCATAGTGTTTCCTTTCCCTCCTTAACTACTCCTTTTAAAAATAGATTTAGTTAGTTTAAATGCCTACATACTATACTATTTTCTCGACTTTGAACTCAAAATGTTTGTTTGTATAATCTACACGCGCTCAAGGGATTATACTATCCTTTAAACGTTCACACAGCGCGGGCGTTAGGTTAACGAAGAGAAAGAAGGATAGAAAAGATGTCAAAATGGCGTGATCGTGAAATTCTGGTTTAGCACGAATTTTAAGGTCAAGTTGATTATCTACGACATGCTATATATGTGTTTTGAAATATTTAAAATGTATTTCTTTCCAAATGTAAAATTTGCAATTTTTGATATAAAAAATTGAGATCTTTTAGAAGAAATGGAATTCAACAGTTTATGCCTTGCTCGTCTTATAAGTGCACACTTAGATCAAAGTAGATACATTGATACCCTGCGAATTGTTGTAACTTTTAGTAGCAAAACCTATGAGTTCTATGGATAATCATTAGCGGCGTTTTATTAAATAAGGGTGTGGGTTATTTTTTAACACGTATTACAAAAGCAACACGAGATCAAGGTTTCTATCGGGGTTTCTATCTGGGTTTGCAAATATTAGTATTAAATTCGGCGAACAGAGGGTACATTTAAGTTTATAACCCAGTTCGTTTTATTTTCACGGGGTGAACCATATGGGTTATTGGCGATAATAAAACACGGCTATTATCGAGCCATTTATAGGATTTTATGAAGTTTAGCAGGCTTTTGCCTGAAAGATTCGAGAGCTCTTCTTAATCATTGAAGAAGTAACTGCCCAGAAATTTGTTCCTTATATGGCAAAGTGCTGGACAATGACACAAAAAGTGAGAGGTGTCCTCATGTTCGTCTTCGTCATTGCAGCTTGTGCATAAGTCATCGTTGCTAATATGAGTGCTCATTTATTTCTAAATAATAGATATGCACTAACTTGCTCTTTAAATGATTGTTGCTATTTCAATTTTAGAGCTTTGGTAGGGGGCGCTGCTCAAGTTCATTCATTTTGCAGGCAATTTGACAGTAGCTGACACAAAGCCACTTAAACATCTCTTAGTAAAGTATCTTTGATCTGGCAGTTTGACACGTATAAGCTAATTTTAACTTTTACTGAAAGTGGAAGAGCACCTACTACCCAGGTATGCTTATTAATATGATCTATAAAGCAAACAAAAATATATATATAGGGTATTTTTGGCCAAGTTCGTTAGCAATTTTTATTTCCTGTACGTGAATAGGTGTGAAGAATTTTTTTTTTTGAGAAAAGAACACAAAAAATTATTTATATTTTACTGCTTTCAGCTTACATATCCAAATCGTTCACAAATGCATATATTAGTATAAGAGATAACTTATCTAATAAATGGGTGAATGTGGCCATTTACAGAAAGAAGAGTTCTACGAACAAAGACTTCGGAATTCATGAAAGTCATTGGAACTACCAACTAAACAACATAATATCATTCGATACTCGAATAAATTCCACAAATCTATCGAAAGCTTACTTTTGCTTTTACTTTTATTGAAAACAAGTTCTTGTATTTGTAATGTGCCTAAGTCCTGCTTTGCTTCGGATAGCTTTTGCTAAAAAACACGGCTAATATCTCGAGTTAATTTTCATTTTCATAAATCCATAACCTGCGACATAGTCTCTAAATATTTAACGGCCTATACCTAGTATGATATAATCACTAAAAAAAAAGTAGTGAATTCGAGAAAGCTGTGAACAACTTTTAATATTGTAGTTTTTTTTTTAATTATTGCTTAGCTGGTTAAAATATACAAAATAATATGTATCTATAGATATGTATGTATCAACAAAACATTACATTTGAATAAAAAAATTAAAAAGTTATTTAGATTTAAATAAATCTCAAACCTTATTATACAAATTATATGTCTATTAGATGATTAAAATTAAAAATAATTAAGAAAACGAAAGAGTTGAGGTTCAAACTTTAACACTGTTAGTTAACTCACACGCCTTACTACAAAAATGTCCGATAGATATGTGTCAAAAGCCTATTGAAATCGAAGTGACATATTATGAAAATATTAATTATAACAATGTCGCTCTTCCATTGCGGATATTTTAAGAACTAGTTTTTCTGAGTTTGCTCGTTATTAATTTTTATTTTTGTAAGCATTTTCAGACGTTAATACAACACAGAAAAATGCACCCTACTTAATAGAAAATAAATTTATATTAAAAAATTTGCAAATAATTTGTTTATTAGTAAGATGAAGCAAGGTCTCATTATAGTTTCAAGTCACACTTAATCTTGTGATTCCAATAATCGTGCATCTGATAATCGTGTCACTGTCTCCAAAAATTAAACTTTTCTATCATAGTATTTTGTTTTTTTTTTCTAATTTATAAATTTGTACCCAATAAGAATGTCAATTAGTCAGCACTTCTTTTTGTAAAACTAAAAAAAAATATCATCTGCAATTATAACAACTTACCATAACTACAATATACAATTAGAAAACTCTCCACTCATCTTCGTTGAGACTTTTGCTTATGCGAGATGACACGGCCAATGCGTGCTTAAGATTAGTTTCATACTCACGAGTAAATTATTTTTTTTTAAGTTCTGTTTTTTGTATCTTCAAGAAATCAAGAACCAAGAGATGATAGTAGTATTTATATTGCATTTATCCACTTGACAATGTTTATGCGCCTTCTAATTAAATTTTTTTAAAAAATGTAGTCTTATTAAATCCAGTTTTGCAATTAGCACTCTCTTTAAAGGATGCCCGCAAGGTGCCAAAAAAAAATAACGAGGAGACAAGGAGGAATCATAACATAATCAGCCAGTCAGCGCGCGAGTATTATAGCAATTAACGAATTGCGGATGAATTTGTCAAGCACGTGCTTTGCTCAGACCTTGACGGTACTTAACACAGTTTATGAAGAAGAATAATTATATTTGTATGCACATATTCCTTATTTTTGCATTATTTATTATATTAATTAGTGACGATGTTGAAATGAAAGAAAAATTCAAGTCATTTTATTTAAAGTTAGGTACATAAGAAATACACCTCCATTTGATCGCCGCAATATCGGTTTTCGAAAGAGATCTTTTATTTTAGAGAGAATTGTCCGCCTTTCATGCTCCGAACGAACCTTATAATCATTTTATAAAATCCAAGACGAAAACAACACAAAATCAAAGACCAAACTTTGACCGTAGTCTCTAATTAAATAAGTGATCACCGAAGAGGTCGAAAGCCAAAACACAGCAAGTGGAATGAAATATCAGAAAGCGTATTGCGAATCATCCAGTTATGTTACCTTATACCTGTTCGTCTGCGGCGCTATCTGAGCTATCGGCTCTAAATGGCAATTATAAATGTATTTATGGTTTGATCTGACCCATTGAAAAAAAAGTTTAGTTTAGGCTCTTAATGGCTATGCAGCATATTGCCATTTCTTTAAATCACACCCACATAACGTTAAATATAGGTCCAGTTCGCGGTTCAGACGTGGCGATGCATTCTCAGAATTTTATAAAAATTCTTTGTCATACTCTTATAATTACAGTTTTTTGCTATTTTTAATTTAATTAATAGTTACTGATTTTGTTTTGGGAAAAGAAATATGAAATACTTTATTTAAAATTTTTGGACAAGATTTTTGTAATAATTGTAAATAAATTCGAAGTCCAAACTAAAATAAATTGCACTGCTGGATCGCAGTGGGAGAGTTTCTACTTTCAGAAATCTGAAACTATATTCTGTTGAGGACTCCGTTGTCTAGCGCCTCAAGGGATACGAGAAAGAACTGGCGAGTGTAAAGTAATTAAAGTAAGGTGTAGTAAAGTACCTTGGAATCTGGTCGGATCGGTCCTTGTATTTCGACAGACTAAAAAAAATAAGTCCTCTTCCTGTGATATAGATATAAGTAATATATTTGCTGATTTTTTCCAACAAACATATACCTCGTGCAATCCTAAATACTGTGATAATTTAATCCGAAATCGATTTAACTGTGATAAGCCTACGTTAAGGCTGTCTGAAGTGGAAGTAGTCCAATATATTGACGGCTTAAGAAGTATATATTCGTTTGGTCCTGACAATATTCCGTCTATATTTGCTAAAATATATTTAACTGTTCCTTATCTTCTGGTGTTTTTTTCTGAACTGCCGAAGTCTTCGTTTATTTTACCTCTTCATAAGTGTGGAAATAAAAACAATGTTGGGAATTATAGAGGTATTGCAATACTTTCATGCATACCAAAGTTATTTGAAAATATAGTTTCGAAACATATTCAATTTTTCTGTAAATCATTAATCGTTCCCGAACAACATGGGTTTTGTCTACAAAAGTCTACAACAACGAATCTTCTCCAATTCACAAATCAAATTAATATTATTATACAAAATTAACTACAAACTGATGTTTTTTACCCTGATCTAAGTAAAGCATTTGTATTGTATAATATTTCAATAAATAAAATTGAAAGTGTTCAAAAACAGTTTTTGTTATTCGTCCTTCGGCAACTTCCATGGGATCCAAATCAACGTCTTCCGTCTTCTGAAAATCGTTTGAATCTATTAAACCTATCGACGCTGAAGAAAAGAAGGGAAGTGAATAATGTTCTTCTCCTGTTTCAATTACTATCTGCATCAATTTGTTCCTCTCACATCCTAAGTGTGCTGAATATAAATTCTCGATGCAAAATAAATCGTAACTCTGATTTTTTTTATACTTCTTTTGCAAGATCGAATTATGGTTTAAATGAACCTTTAAATGTCATGTGCATTGATTTTAATTGTTTTTATGATTGTATAGATTTTAACTTGTCAAAGAACAGTCTTAAAAAAAATTGTTATCTTCCTAATTATTATTATTATAGTATAATCTTTCCATTTCTTAAATGCTTCTTTTCAATGACTTCGACGTTGCCGTGGATTACACAGAACACCAGAGTCGGAGAACAAACGATATTATTCCAGCCGCAGGTTCTATAAAACAGTTTTCTTGTAAAAAATAAAAATAAGAAATAAAAATTAATATTAAAATAGCTTTTAGGTCGAAAGATATTAGTATCTATTTATTAAGTTATATAGTTTAGCTTAGTGTCCGTAAAGGGCCAGTAAGTTCGTTATTATTATTATTGATAAGTAGGCTAGTTTTAAGTATTTTTGTCTCTAGCTTTAAATTAATTATAAGATAATGATAAATTAAAATTGATTATACAAAATAGATATTTCCAATCAGTATTAGAAATATTATCTACATAATTTACCAGATTTAAAAATTTGAAAATTAATGGCAGGCTTGGTAAAAGATATGGAATGAAACTGATATAACTATTCCAACTGTTAATGCTTCGGTTTGGTGTTACAATCCGGATTCTTTTCTAAATTTAAAAAAATGCAATTTAAATTCTTTGTGTGCTTTCAATGATGTCTCCGGAGTCAGAAAACTCGCTTTTTACTTTGAGATGATAAAAACGTAGCTGAGGGCCATAACAACTTAGACCAGGACTTATGGTTCCAAATTTAACATAATTTAAATTTAAAATAAAAAAGCTTAAAAAAATATCTTATTTAAATTTTCCACCATAATGCTGATGTGTTAATTTTATTCGATTTTCTGAAACATGGTTCAATTTTTTTTCTGATTTTTGTTTGCAGACACTTCTAAAAAATTTAAATAGTATTTTAACTATTTTTTTTTTACTTAAATATTTCGAAAACGACATAATCGATTTTTTTGAAACTTTGTGAGTATTTAATATTTTGTAAAATACCTACCTATGCAATAACTGTTGAAAAGCATTAAGAAAAAATGTTTCTTTCTCAAAGACTGCTAAAAGAATGTTTATAAAAAAATCCTTTTGCCTCTTTACTTCCCATAGACTTACTCATTATTGGATTAACCGGCTAAAATTATTAGGAGTGGTCGTGGCGCGATAGTTTTTTTTTTCAGAAATCTGTTTTTCAAAAACCAGGCACTGAATTTTTTTGAAATTTAAATTTTATATGTATATTAACAATATCTTTAAAATGGAGTTTTATTTTTTTTCTAAAAATGTTTTTAAAATTTTATACATACAAAATTATTTTTTTTAAAAAACCGCTACAACGTTTTTTGATTTTTTTTAGATATAAGTATTCTTATTTATCCAGTCCAATATAAAAAGATTTTATGATGTGTATTATCAATTTATTTCTATCATATTATATTTCATTTTACGCATTTTTGCGCACGTCGCTGAATCCGTGCATATAGTTACATTTGTACTTTGTTGCGGCCCTCATACCTTTATATATATATATATATCTTTAAAAATCCCATGAATATTATGTATATTACACCTAAATTATAAAGTTATATGCATTCAGCTACCTACCTACGTCATTTTGAAATACATTTTAGTTTTAATCAGATAAAATTTAATAAATCTCTATCAGCAATTTTTAATATATTAATAAATAAAGTTAACTGAAAACAAAGTGTTCAGAAAAATATTTTCAAAATTTATTTGGAAAATATTGAAGATGTTTTACTTAAATTTAGAAAAATACGCGGTAAAAAAAATAGCACCGCAATTTAAATTACATTTAAAAATTTAAAAAAATAGGCAAAATAAAAGATTTCAGTTATAATTATGATTATTAAGCTGACAGTAGTATACTGCACTAAAATTAATATTTCGCCGCATATCGGTTGTTGGCAATAACGGCTTTACAACGTCTTGCCATGGAGTTAACCAAATCCTGGCACCTCTTGACTGGAATTTCGTTCCAGGAGTCTTCCACTGCAGCCCAAAGTGTTTCATTGCTGGTCGGTTTTATAATAGAAACAGTTTTTTTTACATCAGCCCAGAGGTTCTCAATTGGATTGAGGTCGGGTGACTGTGCTGGCCATTCCATGACGTTTACAAACCACTTTCTTGCTTTCTTGCTGGTGTGTTTGGGGTAATTGTCCTGCTGGAATACCCATAATAACGGCATTTGTTCTTTTGCATAAGGCATCATCACTTTTTCAAGTATATAGACATTGACGTGTTGATCCATGATGGTTTTAATCCAATGTAAGGGCTAATCCCTGAGTAGGAAAGACGTTTATGCTTGAACCTCCGTGTTTGACCATTTTAGTCGTGAATTTTGGGTTATATTCTGCATTCGGAGATCTCCCAACGTAAGAACGAGAACCTTTGCCGCCAAACAATACGATCTTACTCTCGTCTGAAAATATTTCTCCATATTTCTATTGACCAGTTCAAATGTTGCCTTGCAAAATTTATACGCCTTGTTGCATTCATAGGAGTTAAAAGAGGCACTTTTCTAGGGCTACAAGTCTTCAAATTGTGTTCTCTAAGTCTGCAGCGAACAGTTTCAACACTTGCAGAAATATTCAGTTCCTTTCTTAGCTGTGTTGCAGGCTTAATCGGTTCCTCGTTGCCTTGCCTGATTAAACGTTGGACGAGTAATGTCGACATGGCATGTTTTCGTCCATGAGTTTCAATTTGTGGAACATAGATAATTGCATTAGGAACCATTTTGTTGGAGCAGCTAACTAAACTTCTAACTTCTGCGTAAGTTTTGCCCTCTGCAGCCATTTTTTTAATAATTTCAGTTTTTCGGCACTACAATGCTTTGCGCGGCCCATATTTTTTTATTATTTTTTTTTGTTGTGAAAATCACTTTTGGATGCTTTCTTTTGCAAAATTAAACACAAAGACTTTGTTCTACTTCTAACTGAAAAGTAAGTACAAAATGGCAATTCTCTCTCAAAATGTCTTTACAAAAAAAAGAACCGATATCATTTTAGTGCCAATTTTAGAAAGTGACCAATCAAGCAAAAGTAAATAACAATAGAAGCTAAGAAAATTATATCCAGTTGATGTTCATTTTTTTAAATAATAAAACTTTTCAGTGGCGGTGCTATTTTTTTTACCTTTTTTTAGACCTACCTTACTACATGACACTAAATTTGTTAGCTACAAGAACACGTTCGTACGATCCAGTCGTGCATTTTATTTTTATGCAGATTCTCTAAATAATATTGCATATTCAAAAAATTAATTCGATTTTTAAAATTGTTTTTCGTAAAAATCAGATTTTTACCAGAATTCAATTAAAGAGAGCTAAGCTAAATCAAATAAAATGATTGAGAATTTTTACAAGCATTTTATTTCTTTTTACTACTAAAAATAAAAGTGGTCAAAAGCTTTTTTCAATAAGATATTTTCTATATTTAAAAATAATAATGTTCCTTGCAATTAAAAAAAATTGTTCATAAAATGACTCCTTCATTTAAATCTAATATTGCTCTCCTAATGTCTTACAGAACATCCTATTCCCAGTGTTTATGTTATTTTGTACAATAAAATCACACACATTTAATTGGTTGTGAATGCACACGTACATGGTCCCAATGGCCATCATCCAATTACTGCGAACGACATCGACATCTTGAATTAACAAAACAAAAAATAAGAAAAGAACTGAAAAAAAAATCTTCCGCAATTTATCACAAAAAAATCCGGTGCAATGTTGCGTTCCTACTGACAGCACGCAACATCGAAAATTCCTCGAGGCTGACATCGCCCAATGAAGTGCAAGTGCACAATGCTCCATGGAGTATATTGCACTCGTAGTATATGCAATTTTCGTCTGATTTTTTTTTTACCAAATTTGTTCTTTTATTTTTCTTAAGTTGCACAAAAGAGATAATAAAAACAACAACAACAAAATAGATGTTTAAAAATATACCAAGAGCATCTTGACCAATGGTAGGGTTTGAGTTTGATAGAAACCCACCATCCGCCATACGGGAAGATCATGAGTTAGCCAACCCGACTGCTGTTGCTGTCTTGTCTGCTGCTGTTGCTGCTGCTGCTGTCGTTTGTTGCTGCATCCGCCTGTGGTATCGTTCAATTTCAATTGCAGCCGCATCCGTTCTCTGTCTCCTAACGAACAAAAACAACAATTACCCAAGACCAGTAAAGTTTAGTACACAAAGAAGGACGCAGACCAAAGTATTGCAACTATCTCGCTTTCGCATCAACCAACTGACACGACGCGAAGCGACGGATAGGTGCCAGCGCAACTGGTTTCACCACGAATTCCAGAGTCGAGAGTCCTTACAGAAGCCCTCCGGCATGCACTTGGAAGACATTATTTCAGCCAGTAAGCGCTTCTTTTTTCTCCTCCCGAATAGGCCGCCTGGATTTTTGGATTAAGCGCGTCTCACTTGATGAAGCTAAAGGTATTGAATTCAAATTAAAAGATGGAGGAGTAGGAAAATATGTTCATGGCAAAATATTAAATGGTTGAGGTAACCTAACCGCCTTCCTGCGTCTGCCTCGTCCACCACCGAGATTATCAACAACCCAACCGATGCGATGGCGATGGTATAGTGCAGTCAAAGCCACGAGGCCTCAGATGCAATTGTATCAAGACGCAAGCATGTCAAAAGCAAACGCGTGCTCTACGGTGTGCTCGAATTGTTGGCCCGTCCGATATCTAGCTGGCAGAAAACATGAAAAGCCCCGTGGAAATCTTTGAGTTGTTGGACGAGAGGAGGCTGTGCTCGCACCCCTCGACCCCTCGACGATGTTAAGTTCTGCCGCCGACTATAAATGCTTACTACACGGAGGACATAAAAATACCCGCCCTGGGGATATCCTCCACTGTGATCTGTGCCTATCTAGCTATCCATAGTCTCAAAGCGCATTCAGACATGAGGTCTCGCTGAAAGCATAAGCTTGTACGTAGTTGTTGTTAGTTGCACCTTTTGACGCAACAGCATAGATGTTGATCGACAATAATAATAGCTGATAATTCATACATTGGATCAAGTGACACTCAGGCATATGATTAGTGATGTCTGTGATTTTGAATAGGATTAGTATGCTTTGGTGAGTTGCTTTTATTAGTCATCCAAAATCTTGTCCTCATGATGCAGAAAATGTTATGTAAGTGGCGCATGTTAGACGCTAGTTAACTTGGGGCTTGACCAATAAAGCTGTCAACTTTTAAAAAAAAATAATAATAAATTGGCAATAAATGATTTGTTTTGAAATAAAAAGGAAAAATTGAAAGGATTTATGCACTGGTATTCCCTATTTTGTTGACTAAGTGTCAGTGTTGCAATTAGTTGAATTTACAGTCTTTATTTTTACTCTGCCAAAACATATTTTTTTTCATTTTTTAAGGCTTAACTCTCGGTCGATATTTCTTCCAGACAAAACAGACGATACTAACGAGTCTGTGCGATATTTTGTCTTTCCGCATAAGAAATCGCAACGGTCGTGACGTTAATGTACGCCACGATTTTTGCCTGCGTTGATAATTTAATCGCAAAAATACATAATTCAGCTTATAATGGAAATGAATACGCATTTGATACAAAATAGTTAATGATTGTTTATATCGATTCAAAAAAAAAAAAAAAAAACATTTTAGTGACGATTTTTTTTTCGCGAAAAATAATCAAAATGTCAAAGACAGTCTTGCGTTTTATGTGCATTAATTTTTAAACTGTGTTGTGCGATTTAATGGAATCATGTGCGTTCATTTACATTTAGACTAAGAACACATATGCGATTTTCGGTCGTTGCGATTAAAAAATCGTATTCGCGGCATAAAATTACCATGTTCACACTTGCGTATTTGAGTCGAGCGATTATTAACTTGCACGCAAGAAATCTACAATTTCAAATTTAAACAAGCACACATTTGATAAATTAATAGCAACGACTTATTTAATCGCAGCGATTTTAAGATCTCATGTCTGTTAATTTGTACTTAAAATTCATGCGATTAAAAACTCAAATCGTTGAAAGTAGCAAGTGTGTGCATATGCCTTTACATTTGTGTAAGTTTTGCAATTAGACAACACGAAAATAGTGTGTCCGTCTATAAGTCGTTCTAAAGTCTAAGCCTCGGAAGCGATTTTTTCAAACTTGGTACTTCAGCGTTTCAGGTGATTACCTAAATGCTTTTTAAAATGTTATTTTAGCCCAAAAAAGAACAGTATCTGCCATCTGTTTTTAATTTTTGACTTTCTCACAAACGGCTCAACGGATTTCGATCAAAATCCAGTGGTGCATTTTATTTTTTTTTTTAAGTTTAGAAATTTAGTTTATACAAAATTAATTAAAAATATATTTTGCCGTTTCTACTAAGATTTGCATTTTTGGATTTAAAACAAATAATTTTTTTTAGGCAAATCCATTTAACTTGAGCCATTTGCAAGGTCGATGGAACCAAATGTATAGAAATTTAAGGGTCCCTGAAAATTAACCCAAATTGTGTCGTCACATTAATTTTATTATTTTTTTTGTCATGAATTATCTTTCCCATGAACGAAACCGAATTTTTAGTCAGACTTGTCAACATTTTTTTTGTGGCAGCCAATTTATAAAGTCGCCCACGAGCGAAAATAAAAATGGAAAAAAGTCAATTTCGAATGCTCATTAAACACTATTTTTGCGAGAAAAAACCAAACAAAAGCTTGACGAATATTATATTGAGTCTTCTCCATCGATTGGAACCTTTCAACCCTGGCTTATTAAATTTCGTTTACGCACAAGTGACGCCACACGTTCTGGTCGCCCAATTGAGGCCACCACACCAAACCTGGTCATCAAAATCCATGATTTAATAATCGATTACCGGCGAGAGAAAGTGCGAGAACTTGAACTTAGATTTTACAAAAATATTCAAACATGATAAAGCTTTTGTTTGACAACTTCAAAAGTGTGTTTGCCGTTGCTCCAGAAAAATCCAATCCGACACCAGTAACCAAGAAACATTCAAAACAATGGACTTCTCCTGGTGAAAGACCAATACACAAGTTTATTAGAATATTTGGTAAAAAAAAAAATCTTTTTCAACAGGACAACGCACCGGTGCGAAAGTCCTCAGTTGCAATGGCAAAATTGCATGAGTTAGGCTATGAACTCCTCTGTCATGCAGCATAATCCCCAGATTTAACCCACTGCGACTTAATAATTTGCAACATTACTTGCCAGGCTATGAAGTTTTTCCTTTAATACCTTATCAAATTTATCCTTCCATCAAAATTCTTTGGAGGTTCACTCCTATAATGAACTTTTATTTCGAATTGTTGCCTAATTAATATCATTCGAAGAAAGGAAAAAAACGTGATGAAAATGTGAAATGACCCACTATCAAAACTTATAGTTGGTTTATGTTCGTTATAAAAAAAAAAACACGGAATCAAAATTGACGGAGAAACTTAGCTTCTTTCTTAACCAACCGCAACTATCACAAACGTCTAGAATGTCCTTAGGCCACTCACGAGTTCCACTCTAGGGTATCACATTAAAACTTTTATCATCATACCTTACTGCGAAGCGACGCAATGTTTTAAGTAGACTCGTGACGTGCCACGCCGCAGCGGCCGCCCGTTCCAACTTACACAACAAAAAAATAAAAACTCCTGTGTGCGTTTTGGCGGAGCCGGAGAGGAGTATAGTTCACAAATTACAGGCTCTGATGCAGTTAAAGTTGTATAGTTGACGATACTGTGTTCGTGTTATTTCGACAGAATTCTCAGCACTCATTTCAGTAATAATACCATTTGTTTGAAAGAACTCCTTATAGGAAACCGATTTGAAAAATCGTGTTCATCTCAACATCGCATTCCAGATGCACCTGGGACATAAGCATTTAGGTATATTCCAAAATACTTAGACCATTCTTTTGCCATCAACAGCTCGAATCGAATTATTAATGCATCGACAACAAAGGGCAAAATAACTATTTACGATTACAACTATAACAAAAGCCTTCATCATTCGGAAAGAAAACACAAAAAAAAAAAACAATAAACAACCCCCCGAGCAATTTCTGGCAATTAAAATATTTAATTCGTCCTTAGACGGTTCACGGTTGTTCGTGGAATAGAAAGAAATAATCTTGAGTCCTCCAAAGCTGTAGGGATAAGAATCAAAGAAAATAAAACAATTTGCCTAACTCTAATTAGATTTTTCCCTTGTTTAACCCTCATCCTTGGTCCCAAAAAAACACACAAAAATAGCAAAACGACAAAGACGACGACGCACGAAGTAAGGGAGTCCTTTTTTTCGTTGGTTTTAATTTACTGGTCATCATAAGGTTCGCAGAAGAAAAGTTAAGCTTGTTTTCTTGCCTTTCACTGGTGAGGGTGTTTGATCCTTCATTAGGGATTTTTTTTATTTTTACTTATTGTTGTTATTTCATTTTAGAATAATATAAGATGGCGGCGGATGGAAGCTGAAGTTGAATTGTTGCAGGTACATGCGCCACAACTTAATAATCTGGGAGTTAAAATAGAATTATGTGGTTTTAAAATGTGTTTAGATCTTTCAGTAGCAATAAAAACTAGAAAAGTATTTATGGATTTTTTTTTGTAAATTTAATTTAATATGCGCATATATTTTAAAAATAATTTATGAATTTTCTTATTAAATAATTGTATGTCTCTTAAATATAGGTTTTGTTATACGACAAGTTCTGCGGTCTGGGACTTTGATACCCGGCGTCAGTGGCGAACGTATGAGGGGGGGGGGGGGGGGGGAGGGAAGGGGCGCACAAATAACAGGGCGCCTGAAACATACAAAAATTCACTTCTGTATTTGCAAGTACATTTAGGTACTAAAAGCCAGTCGCCAGAGGAACCTTGGGATAATTACGAAGGTAATCCTGAAGAATATTTTCGTCGGGTTATCTATGTTCCTTTCTTGGACCATTTATTCATGCAATTAAAATAAAATGCACGACTGGATCGCACGATCTTGCTCTTATGTTCGATCACATTGTATGCAAAAGATTTTTATTTAAAATCTTAATATATTTTTAAAGTCATTTTTTCTTTATTTTTTGTAGTCAAAGTTTCTTTAATTAAAAAAAAATGGTATGACAATCTTAAATATTTAATAATATAAACTTAAAAACAAAAAATAAAAAAAAATAAGCGATTAATACTTAAACTAATTTGAGCTCAAAAAAAGTAACGCCATTTTATTTCTTGGATAAATTTGAATTTATGAGAAAAAAAATTAAAAATCTGTGGAGCGGTTTTTGAGAAAAAAAGTTTTTTTTTTTAAACTTTTTGAAAAAAATTGAAAAAAAAAAATTCAAAAAGGCCAATTCAAATTCAGCAAATATATACAACTATAATTTTTGAAAAAAAATGATTAAGCAGTTTTCAAAATATTAATTTTAAATTTTTTAAAAAAAATTCTTTTAAAAATACTAAAAAAGTATTTATTAAAAATATTGGTACGCAGTATAATTTGGGCAACCTAACCCTATATACGTGTGAAATTTCGAAAGAATCGGTCGAGTCATTTATGAGATTGTCGAAATAAAAAAAAACCGTTCCTATGGAAAGTACCGTTTTTAGACATTTTTTAATTTTTTTTTAAATCATATGATCGGTGGTTCCTAAAAATCTGCACTGATTTTTTTAAAATCAAAATCGTTAAAGCCGTTTCCGAGAAAAATAGGCTTTAACGTATTGGTTTTATGGCAGGTACCGTTATTTTTTGACTATATATACCAAGTTTGAAGCGATTCGGCACAACCGTTTAGGCTGTAGGTGTCTATACATACAGACAGACTGACAGATACACTGATAGACAGACATACAGACGGACAGAATTTTTAGACCATCTTTTTTCGTCTTCGCTATCATCGTAATGTCATGTTTGATGTTATTTCAAATCTTTTTTTTTGACGAATGCATAACTTGCCTTATGGTACCTATAATCGCAAGTAAAAAAGATTTCTCGATCCTCCTGGATTACTTTCAAAATTCAAAGTATTTTCCCGAAAAATGTGGTAAGTTTGACGAAGTAGAAATGGAAAAGTCTGCTGATGTATTTGCCCAAGAATTGTCAGATGATGTAAAAGTATGCTTAGATGATTTTCTGGTCGAATTGAAGATGTTGCGCAGTTATAAATGTATTTCTTTGATTTTCTTGATATAACTATGTCATTGTTAAATTAACAATGGCTGCAAGCATTCTCTGAATATGCGAAATGAAAAAAACGGCAATAAAACTTTGTAGACTGGTTAAATTATTGTAATTCGTCTTTATATAAAGCAGTTCACTGTTTCATACTATACTTACGGTATCTGTGGCGTCAAGTGATCGATCTTTTTCATGCTTGCGCTGAACGGTTTGATATTGCTGAACATTTGTGGGGATATTAAAGTTGATTATGAGGACGTTATACATAAATTGGCAAAAGTTCCAAGGCACATGGATATTATTTTATAAAATATTCTACCTATCTAAAAAGGTATTTATTTATTTTTTTCATATACGTGTATTCAAAAAAACATATTATTACAATTATACTCGTATAAAGACTAGGGCTGGCAACGATACCGCGAATAGTCGCAGTCTCGTCGATGAGACGAGACTTCTTTAAAAACACCCGAGAGTCCGTATTTTTGGTACCGAAATTCGCCGAACGTCTTGCTGTTCTCAGTGGTTTGGTTTCAATTTTCGCTAGAAGAAATATTTGTTGATTTAATTATAACTATCCAGGGAAGGATTTATATAAGCATTGCGTTGGAAAGAAAACGCTCATTTTTCAGACTTTGTTGCCCCTTCGTAAAAAGGTGACTTTTAAGGGACACTTGAAAATAAATACTATCCAAACGTCAAAATATAATTTGTTGCCTATTGGTCAAGCCTTAATTGACAAAATCAATTGCGGGATGGCTCCAATTTAAATGAATGAATGGATCCACACCCTGCATTTTTCTAGCCAAAAAACTTCTGAGATACCTCACTATATATTTTCAATATGAACTCGCGTCTTATCCTACATATTTTTACTTAAAAAACACGAAAGAAACCAAGACTAAGGATGAGACTACAGATTCAAATTTTATCGGCAAAAGGCGAGACCAAGACCGAGATGAGACTGAAATTTTTAGATTTTGACAAGACCGAGACGAGACTAACAAAAGTCTCGCCGTGGCTCGTCTCGTTGCCAGCCATAATAGGGACGAAAGAAATATTAAGTTTGTCCGCGCTAATCTCAGAAATTATTCAACCGATTTACTTGAAACTAATTTTATAAATTTCCTTATTCTTATAAGAATGTAATTGGATATTTTTCTTTAGTTAAATACGTTTGTTGAATTAGATTATTAACTTTAAAAAAAACAATACACTTTTTGTCGAAGTTTACCAACATATTTAATTATGCTCTTAAGCCTGATAGATATTTTACAAAAATGAGATATCTTGTGTAACATCAATAGTTCAATGCACATTTTAAGCCCTTAATCATTTCTTAACTGTATTTATAAGTAAGGTTAGGTTAGGTTGAAGTGGCCGTAAGGAAAACAACTGACACTTAGACCTTAGATAGGTCCATTATGTCAGTCGATCTCGTACTGTGGAGGTGTTAAGACGTTTTCGGCTTCCCAGTTTTTCCAATTAAAATTCGTGTGTGAGCTTAAGTTCTAAATTAAATCAAGATTTCATAAGTGGTGCAGTAGCACAGTAGTAGAGTGGCCGACCGAGAATCCGAGGGTCGCCAGTTCGATTCCCAGCCGGGCATCAGAACTTTATCAGCTTTTTTTCACAACCGTGAAGTCGTTAACTTTATTGGTTGGGAAAACGAACAAAGGAGGAGGAGTTTAAGCACCGGGGCATCGAAAGGTGTCCTAGGGCCAATGAGGCCAGCGATGGCATCAGCTGAGGGAACATCGAAAGATGTTCCAACTACAAGCAGTGATTCTGCAGCAACAACATCAACAGCAATAACAACAACGGCAACATCATCCGATGTTAATCAAGAGCGCAGAGAGAGGATCAAGTGCGCACCAAATTTGGTAAAAAGGAGATCCACGGCCACCTCAGCAAAGCTGCCAGCTGGGGTGCATACGTCCGATATAGACGAGACGTCAGAGGCAGCAAGACAAACCGAGCTAGACACTTCACCCGAAGAGGGTATAGCATATATGTCTGAAGAAGGAGAAGGGCACTTCACGACGGGCGATAGTACTGCCTTCGTGAACCTCTCCACATCAGAGGCGTCAGCTGAGGAGGACGAGGAACAGAGAATGGTCGCCCAAATTGAAGCTTTGGAGGCGGAAATCGAAAAGATAAAATGCAAAGTTAAGGCCAGCCAAGAAGCGCGCCGAGCGAGGCAACTAAAAGAACTCGAAGAAAAAGAACAACAACAGAAAAAAGAACAATTACAAAAACAACAGCCACAGCAGCAGCCAAAACAACAACGGCAAAAACAACAACAACAGCAACAGCAGCAGACACAAGTCCAGAAACAACCGCAAGAAAAACAGCAGCAGCAGATTCAAAAGCAGCAGAATCAACAGCCGCAGAAAAGTCAGTCTCAGCAGCAGCAGCCACAGCCGCCGATCATGAAAAAAGAAAAGGTGCCACCCATTAATACTTATAAAATGGAGTTACAGGATACCATAAATCTATGTAAGTTGACCATAGGTCAAAATTTTACTATTAAAAGATTAAATAACGATAGGCATGCTATCCAGTGCTTCACACTGGAACAGCACAAAAAAATTAAAGAGTTGCTAAAAGAAACTACTACCGAATTCTTTAGTTTCACCCCTAAAACCGAAAAATTTCAAACGGTCCTACACGGAACCACAGGTGCTCTTAAATGACCTCCGCCAAAAAGCGAATGACGATCTCGACTTTATCGGGGTCAAGCCGTTCGCTACAGTTAGAGCTAGGCGGGAGAAGCGGAGTCTTCCCTTCTTCCTTGTTCAACTCTCACCCAGCAGCAAACTGGATAGTTTGAGGAGTATATCCGTCCTCAACTGCCAGGTTGTAACTTGGGACAAATTAAAAAGGCGCGGCGACATGCTTCAATGCATGCGCTGCCAAAGGTTCGGCCACGCCGCAGCAAACTGCGAAATGCAGTCACGCTGCGTTAAGTGTGGAGAGAACCACAATGCAGATGAATGCAAGTTAGGAAAAGAACGGGTCGAAGATAGGACCCAGCTTAAATGTGTACTCTGCCGAGGCGCCGGACACCCCGCTAATTATCGGGGATGCCCGACGTTTCAGCTTATAAAAAACAATAAAGCAGCAAAGCAAACAGTGGTAGAAAAGCGTCCAACAGTGCGCCCTCCTACAACAACGTCCGTCAACCCCCAAATTTCTTACGCCCAAATGGCGTCAGGAAGGGGAAGCACGGTACAGCCTACACCAAAGGTCGCCCAACAGGCCCCCGTGCCTAAGGCGCCGGCGGCACAGGCGGATATTATGGGCGTTCTACTGGCCATCCAGGGCCAGTTGAACGGCCTCCAAAACCAGATCAGGGAGCAGGCGACTAGGGTGGATTATCTCTACTCTGTTTTGCCGAGCTTAACGCAACTTAGAGGTTAAGGGCGCGCTGCCGAAGAGGCCCTTTAAGATCCTAGCTGTGAATGTAAATTCATTGATTAGGACCGAACGTAGAGCGAATTTATTCCAATTGCTTAAAGACATAAGTCCAGATGTGTTTATGGCTAGCGAAACTAAGCTTAACCAGAAACATAAATTGACTAACAACAATTACAATATCGTAAGAAGAGACCGACCCAACTCCACGCAAGGAGGAGGCGTCGCAATCTTTATACGTAAAGGCATTAGTCATAAGGTAATATATAATAGTGATGTGCGAAAATTTCGGACGTTAGAGGCATGCATCATATGCATTCATCTCCAACAGGGGAAGCGAATGTATGTGATCGCTGCCTATGCACCGGAAACACCTCAGCCCACACAGTTTATAACAGAGCTTGAAAAGCTTTTTGAATGCTTAAGATTGAGCTCGGAAGAGAATTACTATATATTGGCGGGTGATTTAAACGCCAAGCACACAGATTGGGGAAATCAAATACAAAATCCTCGAGGTAACCATCTATTTAATTGGATGGGTCGATACAACCTTGAGTATCGCATCGATCTTCTAGCCACAGACAGGCCATCGTTCCCAAGAAGCGGTGCCTATCTGGATCTATTGCTTAAAGACGCAAGACTAACAATTACTGACGCTGTGGGTCAACGGCCAAGAAATTGTTTACGAACGATCGAGTACGACAGTGACCACTGCGGACTCGCAGCCGTAATACAACTTCCGAACCAGCTTATGGAGTTGGAGGAGTATGTGCCTGTGCATACTTATAATTACAGTAAGGTGCCCTGGCCACGTTTCTCCAATGCCTTATTGAGTGAATTACGTTCAAATGGTATATCCCCACCAAATGACAGGAACCTAACAAATACTGAAATCGACAGATACTTAGAACAAATAGACGAAACGATTCTACGAACAATGAACAGAACAATACCGAAATACAAAGAACGTAACGCAACTGACATGTACCGTAACGCGACAATTGACGCACTTCACAGACAAAAAAGTGGACTACTGACAAGACTAAAACGCTTGTACAGGCGGTTTACTGATACACGAGACCTGGAGATTAGGACACTGAAGTCGTCCATCAAAAACATCAACCAATTGATCAAAGAAAATTATAGATTGGCTATTAATTCGTTCTGGGACAATAAAATTCGTGCCGTTAACTCCAGCGACCCAAGTATGTTCCCAAAAATTAATAAGATTTTTAGAAGAAAGGATCAAAACGATCTTCCGTGTCTTAAGCTCCAGAGAACGACAGAGAACAGAGACGTACTTCTGACAGCAGGCATAGACCCAGAGGATGCCGTATTGGACGATGACCTCTATATAATCGAAGATCCGCAGGAGAGAGTGGAGGCTGTTGGGGCTGCTTTCCAGCAAGTGTACAAGGTGAATGCTAGCATTCGCCCGAATCATGACCTGGAGAACAGAGCTCTACTTCATCACTTATTGCTCCGGAACGATATAACCGAATGGCGATCTGAGAACCTTGGTTTTAACAGGTGATGAAGATTTGGCAAACGCCATAATCGCCGACCGAAATGGGCCCAGCCCCCTGTTAATTTCGAAGAATGAGCTCCAGCTCATCTTCGATTCATTAAAGAAAAAGAAGTCTGCAGGAGTCGATGGTATATCCAACGTTGTACTACGACATTTGCCTCAAGAATCAGTTGACAGTTATACCACACTGTTTAACAACGCGCTGAATAATGCATATTATCCAGTGCGGTGGAAGACAGCTGTGGTGCACCCTCTCCCAAAAAAGGGAAAGGACAACTCCAATCCGGCGAATCTCCGGTCGATAAGTCTTCTTCCGAGTATCAGCAAAGTATTTGAAAAGGTTATTAATAGAGCCCTGTTCAAGTGGGCGGAGGACAAAAATATCATCCCGGATAATCAGTTCGGTTTTAAGGCGGGACATGACACAATTCATGCCGCGTCTAAACTTGTTTCTGATATCCAATGGAACAAAACTAAAAAGCAGTGTACGGGTGCCTGTCTGGTTGATTTGGAGAAGGCCTTCGACACCGTATGGTTAGAAGGTCTCTATCTAAAGCTAACCAGACTAGGTATAAGTAAACCTCTATTGTATATGCTTTATGACATGCTAAATGGTAGAAAGTTTGTTGTCAAGAGTGGCAATGTAACTTCTACTGCAATTTTTATTATTAATAATGGTCTTCAGCAGGGAGCGGTTAACTCGCCGATTCTATTCAACATTTACACCAGCGATCTGATAGGTAGTCTAACTCAGGCAATTGCGTACGCCGACGATCTAATTGCGTACAGAACAGCTCATACAGTTGAGGTCATCAAAAGTCTCTTGCAGAGTGACTTCGACAAGATTCAGCGATATTGTGATGACTGGAAGTTGAAAATCAACTTCCAGAAATCAGAAACTATTTTCTTTAGGACTCCGTTGTCTAGCGCCTCAAGGGATACGAGAAAGAACTGGCGCAAGCTGGTGATCGTAGGGCCACATGGACATCCACTGGCGAGTAAAAGTGTAGTAAAGTACCTCGGCATCTGGTTGGATCAGTACCTGTATTTCGACAGACATATAGGTGCTGCTTTGGCCAGGGCTAGGGGAGCCTTAGCCTTGACAAAACGACTGTTTTATAGCAGCCGTCTTGACAGCAGGGTGAAGGTGATTTGCTACATGGCCCTCATCAGGCCGATGATTGCCTACGGATGCCCGGTGTGGTTCAACGTTGCCCCATCTCAAATGGAAAAGATTCGGGTGCTTGAGAGGCAATGTCTTAGACGTTGCCTTGGATTACACAGAACACCAGAGTCGGAGTACACAAGATATTATTCCAACCAGGTTCTATACAACGGAGCCAACATAAACAGAATAGATAATTTTTTGTTCAAGTTGATTCGGGGTCACGTTGCAAGAGCGATGTCCTCAACTAACAGCTTAATTTTTGGGGCTTATTACCCCAATAACGAATATTTTGAGAGTGCGCGGTTAAGTGGTTACATCCCTCCTGAGGCATTCCTCTATTTAGACAGTCGAGGGCTGATACAGGATGGAGGGGCGGTTCCGCTCATCTACCACGTCAGCCGGAAAACTGTGGATAGGCGACTCCTGTATAGTCGAGACGTCATCGCTCAAGGTGGAAAAGAGCGCCTTCGGTTCAGTAGGACTGTGTCCGATCGGGACCGGAGGGATAGGGCGAAACAGGAGAACCAGTTCTGGTGGCTCTCTGAACAGCATCGTGATATTTAAAGTCGATGAAGATGATATATCTTGGCCGACTTACATAGATTTAGGGCATTAGGTATAGGGAACAGTCAGGGTGGCACCAAAAAAAAAATTAAAAATATGTATGTATGCGGGGGCATACGTGCATGTATCTGCGTGTCTGTACATGTATGTGCGTACGTATATGTATGTGCGCATGTACATGTGTGGGTGGGTTGCATGCTGGTGGGTGTCTGCATGCATATAAAAAATAAACAAAAAAAAATTAAAAAACGAAAAAAATGCTGCTGTGGCTGTTCTAGTTTTTAAGTAGTTATAAGTATTATTAGGTATTTTAAGTAGTTTAAGTTATTTTTAGTTAGTATAAATTAGTTTTATTTAGTTTTAATGATTTTTAATATATATTTAGGTTTAGTTTATAGGTAAAAAAAAAAAAAAAATTAAAAAAAAAATTAAAAAAAAAAAAATGATCAGATACCAAGTTTTTTGTATAAAAGTTTCTTGAAATATAAAATAAATAAAAAAAAAAAATTAGATTTAATTAAAATAGTTTTTAGGTCGAAAGACATTAGTTGTAAGAGTTATTGTTTAATTTAGAGCGCCCGTAAAGGGCCAGTAGATTAGTTGTAAGTTATTGATAATTAGGCTAGTTTTAAACATTTTTGTCTAGCTTTAAGATAGTTATAAGTTAATATGAAATAAAAATGAATTAAAAAAAAAAAAAAAAAAAAAAAATAGGTCCATTATGATACCACATGAAGAGAAATTTACTCTTTAATCAAACCAATTGGAGCCTCTAATGAAGCGGCGAAGCGGATGGATCTCTATGTGTCTAAGATCACTGGTGTCGTCAAAAAAGTATTCCCCCAGGTTTAACATACGTCCTTGGGAGAGAGCAGGTCATCCGCAAAGAAGATGGGAGATAATCTCCTCTTCCTCCTCATCCATGCAGCTTCTGCAAAAATCATTGGAGAAAACGCCAAGTCTTTTGGCGTGTCTGACAATAAAACAGTGTCCAGTTATAACACCTATTACGGAGCCAAGATGTGTCCTGCTCAAAAAGAGTAGACCTTTTGAGCATCTTGGGTCTATTACTGGCCAGATTTGTCTGGTAGCCAGGCAAGTCCTGATGTTTGACCATCTGAAATCTATTTGTTTTATGGAGTTTTGATGTAACAAGAGTTTGCTTAGCGATAAGCATACCGATTTCTTCCATTTTCGATAGAATAGGTATTTGGGTTCCTTTTTATCGGCTTTGCAGTTTCCCAAAATATCTCTATGTCCGGGCAGCCAAATAAGGTGAATGTTAAAATGCCATCTCCCTGAGAGATGATCGACAGTTGCGGACAGTTATATAGTTTGTGGAAACTGCGCCAAATGATTTGAGGGCTGCTTGACTGTCAGAGAATATACGGATATCCGATGTGGATAACAGGTTTTTCCTTAGCCAGGATAACACCTCTTTAATCGCCAGAATTTCCGCTTGGAATACGCTACAATGTTCAGGGAGACGGTAAGAGAGACTACGATGAGTACACACCACCACCCACTCCCTCTTCGGTTTTCGAACCGACCGTATAAAAGTGGGCTGACTCATCTTTTAAGATGTACTTATAAGATGAGAAATAAGTATATGTACAAATTATAAATTCATCAAATTTTTTAATTTTTTGTATTTTTGAATCTATGAATTCGATTGCAATGACTGGGTTGCTACATTTACTGTGAATTTTCAATCCACTCAATTTGTCGCTCATCGATTAACGTAGTAACAGCAATTAATAATAATTCAAGTCTTGATCAGTTTTTGAGGAGTAGAGTGGCTTTTAATTATGTACCACAGTTTCCGTATTGGAACAACAAAATAACAGATTGCAAAGTCAAAAGTGGGAATTTAATAGCATGTGTCGTACTAATGCTAAAGTAAGCATTCCTTCTATAGCCACCTACCTGAACCTTTAGAAAGTATTCTCAATGAAGATCATACTCAAACTAGGAATTTCCTGGATAATTTAAGTTCATATATTACATTTTTTAAATGACATCTTTCAGTGCAAAATGATCTTAGGGAAAGTGTTTTTTCTCATTGTCTACTGTATGTAGCCGTTTTAAGAGTGGGCTCAAAGAATAATCAGTATTTACTTATTTGTGAAAATAATAAAACTGCTAATATTATATATATAGAAGTTTTGACATATGCATGTTCGAATGAATGTTCGAAGGCATGTTCGAACGTCTAGCTATGTTTGTGAAAACTGTTTCAGTGAGAGAACATACAAATCTTTATTTGGTTACGGAAATCATATGAAAGTATGTATATAAATTAGAGATGTGACAGATATCCGGTAGGTCTTCGGTATCCGGCATATCCGGCTTCTTTTTTAATATCCGGCCAGAGCAGAATAAACTTTTTGTATCCGCCCGAATACCGGATAGTAATTTTTTCAGCAAGAAAAATAACAAAATAATAAAATCATATAATAAAGAGCAATTTAATATTTTACGTTTTCTACAGCCACATTATGGTGAATGAAAATTAGATTTTCTGCATTTATGGGTACTTTTATTCATTTATATTTTTATTTTATAAGGTGTTTTTTTTCACCTTCTTACTTACTATGTCTGGCCAAGGACAAAATCTTCCAATTTGAATGATTAAAATTTTAATCTTGCTGGATACAATTCACATTGCTTTTTTGTCAAAAAATGCAAGCAAGTTGAACTTAACTTAACAAAAATTGTATACTGGTAAGGCGCTCACTAACCAACTGATGAGTCCAAGTGAGATTGTCAGGATGAAACGCAAATTATGTGGACTAAAGGCCGTTAAAAGCTATTTTGAATCTAATTTTATTGTATGTATACTTTCATCAATTAGAGTTTCTAATAATAATGAAATTAGACTAATTAAAAATACATTTAAAACAAAAAATAAAAAACGTCATATACAATAAGTAATAAATTATTAACATTTGTACATAACCAATAGCTTGTTAATTTAATTTATTAACTCCACTAATTATTTTTATGACTTGATGTTCAAAGGGTTTTTCTGGCTATTTTGGTCACTTTCTTCTGTATGCAAATAAAATAACTTTACTTCATATTTTTGCCCTACGTTTTCCCAACTTCTTCAGGGGTTGTTTATTTAAACATGAAATATTAAAAGTTTACAATGATTTTTTTTAATTAATTAATTTAAGCATAAATGGATTATTTGCAACGGCTAGAAGTCGTTTTTCATTGTTGTTCAAAACAAGATGTTAATATTGTCTTGCAATCCATTGTTTCATTGTAAAATTAATAACACTTAACAAAAAATCAATGTAAACTTCTAACATTTCGTGTCAAAATAAACAAACGACCCAACATAAAATACCAAGATCCCATGGCCGGCAGACATACGTCATTTTATCAAAGCTGATTTTTTGATATGTTTAAGGGGATAGTGTCTCAAACTTTGTTTGACACTTGTCAAACATCACAATGCGACTACATATCTCCCAGCCCCAGCTTTGAAAATTCAAAATATCCATTCGTTCTTATCTACTTGGTATCTATTCACAGAAAACAAAAATCAGCTATGATAAAATGACGTATGTCTGCCGGCCATGAGATCTTGTCTATAAGCAACCCAAGGGGATTTTAAT
Organism: Philhelius pedissequus; assembly: GCA_910595825.1. Taxonomy (NCBI): domain Eukaryota; kingdom Metazoa; phylum Arthropoda; class Insecta; order Diptera; family Syrphidae; genus Philhelius; species Philhelius pedissequus. Next base: position 36,712,916 of record OU343163.1, read on the forward strand.
GTATAAGGATCATTTAAATTAAAAGCGTTGTGGGTGGCAATGGTGCAGTGGATAAAGTGCTCGATTGCTAACTTAGACGTGTGGGTTCGATCCCCACGCTAGGCGCATTCTCTTCTTAACCTCCAATTTTAATTGGATGCCGCCCATGGGTTAAAATGAGACAGTCAATACCTGGTTCTCAAATCCACTATGCCAAACTAGTGCCGTGTAATTCAGGTTGCATTTAAAAGACCTCAGGTCTTACAGGCATATAGTTAAAATAAAATAAATAAATAAAATATATGAACTCTAACATGGAGTTTGCTTTATTAAGGAGAAACTCGACGTAGTTAATAAAGTTTGGATTCAAAAATATCTCCAAGATCTTTTTAAATAAATAATAAACGATTACTTTTGTTTTCGCATACGATGTCAACAACCCTACTAGCAATATTAAAAAAAAAAAAAAAAAACAGAAAGTAATGAACTTCTCTTCCCAACTAGCAATCTCACTCTTTATATACTGGATATGAAATGACAGAACATTAATTAAAACATATGATGTATAAAAAGTAAAAATATCTTGTGAAAGTGGAAGGAAAAAACATGTTTAAGTTGGTTTTACTTGCACCGATCTGATTTGAGTATCAGACCACCAAACTATTATACTTTTATTAGGGCAGATATCCGGCCGCCGAATATTCGGCTATCCGGCCAAAATCACTATTCAGTACAACTCTAAAATAAATACATTATTTGTTAGGTAATAATATATAAGAAATTCCGGTCAATCTCATTGAGCATTTTATATGCTTTTAGTGATATTAAAAGAAATATTAAAAGCTTGCGAAGCAACGTGAGCACGGATCTGCTAGTACAAAGCCGTTTTCGAGATAATTAAGATGGTAGACAAAATTGTTTGGCAGTTACCATTATTTTTGGGGCTAAAATAATTTATTTGAGACAATAAACAGACAAACGGAACTGCGTCAAGTTTGATCAAAATCTAGAGTTCTATTTTTCTTACCAATGCAAAAACCGCTTACCCACGCATATCTCAAGTAAAAACTCAGGATACCTGCACCTACGCAATAAAAAATAGAAAATAAAATCAATATTAGGCTTCTTTTATCAAAAGAGCAGTAAAGTTATACCATTCATCACCACACTTTTATGCACGTATCTAATTGAATGTTAAATAGCTATACCGGAAAATGTAATCCAATTTTTTGATAAGATTTACGTAATGCTCATCCAACTAGATAGAGACATGTAAGCCGTCAATTGATTTCCTTCTACATCGAAATCGCTATTCATAACAGAATTAAAAATTTTTTCGTAGGTATACATCGCTATACTTGAGGGCACGGAAGCAATTCACTTCTTGAATTTTGTCTGAGTCTTCTATTGAAACAAAGATTAAGTCAATGGAATCGATTTTAGAAAATTTCTCATGATACCCTTACCTACAAGAAGACTGACCTGTCTTGGAAATGAAAAAGATTGCTCAATTAATGGATTGATCCTTAAAGTAAAGATTCACAAATTAATTGAGCATAAAGTAGTTTATTGAAACGTTATTTTGATCATCACCCCCAACTATGGCATCAGGTAGACCTATAGCGAGCGCCTCTGTAAAGGTGAATTGTTGAAACAGCTTGAAAAGAAACAAAAATGTTCCTGATTGTGGTTAATAATTAAGTTCCAATTTGGCAAAATAGTTTCCATGAACGAACATTTACCGTAATACAAGTACGAGTAAACAGTGTGTATATGATGGAAGAAAACCAATTCGGCTGCAGTGATTGTAGCAAAATTTTAAATGAAATGCATGGCTGCCTCTAGCGCTAAGTGGCAATTTGGACATTGTGTGCCTGCTCTCCATAGTGGATATAACAAGCAGTTTCTTTGTGTAAATGCAAATGGGCATTGGATCCAGCATCAACTGCAGCCGCAACATCGCCATCGCATCGAAGTATAAAATCATATCGAAAGGCAATAATCTCTATCTTATACCCTCAGCCTCCAATATCGATTGATTTAGGCTACGAAAATGCCTCTTCATATTCGCAGAGTCCTGATGCGATGTATTGTTATTGAAAATCCACTACCGAGCTTTTGTAATTCTGAGAAGAAAATCAGGCACGGATATTTAATTTATTTAAAGAGGGGGAAGGGTAATTTGTATTCCGCATTATTTTATCTGCCTATTTTTTAACTCATTCTTGCAAAGAATCTCAATCTCAATGTCAGTGATTAGCTTCTTGTTAATAACTAAGCTTTTGGATTGGACTATACAGAAATGCCAATTTGTAAAAGTTATAACACTTTTATAACAGTTGTTTATTATTAAAAGTTTGTAATATTCAACGTGCTTCACGCTTCGTGAGGGACGAATAAAATAAAATGCACGACTGGATCGCACGAACTTGCTCTTATGTTCGATCACATCGTATGCAAAAGATTTTTATTAAAAATCTAAATATATTTTTAAAGTCATTTTTAATTCAATTTTTTATATGCATATACAAAATTTCATTAATTTTGTTCTAAAATAAATTGGTATGACAATATTAAATATTTAATAATATGAACTTAAAAACAAAAGATTAAATCTGTCTAATTAAAGAAAAAATAATTCAAAATTATGAAATAAATACTTAAACTAATTTGAGCTAAAAAAAAAGTACGCCATTTTATTTCTTGGATTATTTGAATTTATGAAAAAAAAAATTTTAATCTGTGGAGCGGTTTTTGAAAAAAAATGTTTTTTTTTTAAACTTTTTGAAAATATTTAAAAAAAAAAAATTCAAAAACGCCAATAGGTATTCAGAAAATACAAATAAATATAATTTTTGAAAAAAATTTAATGATCAGTTTTCGAATAATAATTTTTTTTAATTTTTTTCTTAAAAATGATTTTAAAAATACAAAAAAAATATTAATTAAAAATATTGGTACGCGGTATAATTTGGGCAACCTAAACCTATATTATTGTGTAATTTATAAAGAATCGGTTGAGCCGTTTATGACATAGTCGAAAGCAAAAAAAAAACGGTCCTATGGAATGTACCGTTTTTAGACATTATTCTATTTTTTTTAAACTATATGATCGGTCGTAGCTAAAAACTCACATTGATTTTTTCTTTATCAAAATCGTTAGAGCCGTTTCCGAGAAAAATAGGTTTGAACGTAACGGTTATATGGCAGGTACCGTTATTTTTTGAGCTAAAAAAAAATCAATTTCCCCTCTGTACAATACCTAAAAAAATCTATATAACAAGTTTGAAGCAATTCGGCCCACCCGTTTGGGCTGTAGCTGTCTATACATACATACAGAGTGACTGACAGACAGACATACAGACGGGCAGAATTTTTAAACCATCTTTTTTCGTCTTCGCTATCATCGTAATGTCATGTTTGATTGTTATCTCACAACTTTTTTTTCGACGAATGCTTAACTTGCCTTATAGTACCTATAATCGCAAGTAAAAATCAATCAAGTTCCAGAAGTCAAATGCTCCTCTTAGCCTGCGGGCCACAGAAACAATACTTTAAACAAAACTGTTACACATTTTTATGTATGGACTTTCTTTCTATAACTATCCCGCTCTTAACTTATATTTTGTTTTAGCATTTTCTAGAGAAGGTATCCCTGATATCAAATATTTTACCATAATATACTTTTCTTCAACTTGCAAATCTGGTCATTAACCTCATCACACCCCACTCTGTATACGGAACTGAATATATTAAGTAGAACTGGTCTCGACATTCGTTCATTGGGGGATATTGGTTGCGGGTTGGTTGATACCCCCGATGCACATGAAACAGGGAGTTGTTGAAATGTTTACGAAAAGTCCTGATAACCGGAGGGTGCGTTCACAATCACGAATCGCCCGCCGCGCCAGTTGCAGTTCCAATTGCTGGGCTGGGTAATTTAGCCGGGAAGTAGTTATTTTTTTTTTGTTAATTTTTTTTTTTTGTGCATTTTGGGCTCTTTCTCCCAATCGGCTAGCTGTAGATTAGAGGTGTATTGTACTTCAATATTCGGTTAAAACCAAGGCAACTTTTCAGATACAAATATGTAGATATAGTGAATGCTGAATATATTGTTCTCCAGTATACCTACCAGCAGCAGCAGAAACATCTTTTTTGAGTGGCGCGTCTGTTTTCGCTGCAAGGCATAAAATGAGCGATCCTACTACTTCGATGGATATACCAATTTGAGTGCTGTTGATCCATAAAAAGTATTTTATTGGTATATACGAAATTCAAATGTGCAAGTATAGGTGGGTAGGGTGCAATGCCTACATAATATGCATATATTTATTTATAGGTATAGGTATCTAAGCTTAACACAAATAATTTGCATTCCTTAAACGAAATTATTGAAAGAAATAAATCTATTTTAAAGTAATTATTTTCGTAAAGAACTAAAAACTCCCCGTTTACCTATGTATATTTTTAACCCAATTATACTTTTTACTTCTAACCAAGTGAAGCCTAGTCGCCATTTTGGATTAGGTTAAAAAGTAGGATCATTATTTTCCCATGTAATTAGGTATATACATATATACACACATACATACATATATTGAAAGTAGGTGATTATTTTTTACTTGCGATTATAGGTACTATAAGGCAAGTTATGTATTCGTAAGAAAAAATGTCTGTCTGTCTGCCTGTCCGCCTGCCAGTCTGTCCGTCTGTATGTGTAACGAGTTACAGCCTAAACGGCTTGAGCGATAACCTTCAAATTTAGTATGTGTGATTCTTTTGGCATTCCTCAGAGGGGAAATTGAAATTTTATTTTTTAGGCCTAAATATAACGGTACCTGCCATACAACCATTAAGGAAAATGTTATTTTTCCCGAAAACGGCTGCAACGATTTCGATACAAATGTTTGAGAATTTTTTTTGTTGGGACTAGCTATCATTTAATCTAGAACAAGTTTTCGGGAAAAATCGTGAGTAAGAACGTGAAAATTTGGTTCGATACGAATCTTAGGGTCGGGTTATATTATCTACGATATTTTCTGACTATGCAATAAGCTATATATTTTGCAATATTTAAAATGTATTTCTTGCCAAATTTCGATGCAAAGCTCTAAGATATAACCCTTTTACGGAGATTAAATTAAATCTGAAATTTCCAATTTTGGCACACCTATAAAAAAATTGAGATTTTTTAGAAGAAATCTTAATAATCTTTCAATGGAATTCAACAATTTATGCTTTGCACTTCTTATAAGTTGATAAAGATAACAGATTTTTGATTGCTTTCAGCTAACCTGTTTGAATCGCTCACAAATATATTCGTATCGGAGATAACTTATCTAATAAATGAGTGAACGTAGTCACTGACAGAAAGAAGAACTCTAACGAACAAAGACTTCGGGATTGATGAAAGTCTTCGGAACTAAGAACTTAACAACATAATATCATTCGATACTCGAAGAAATGTCACAAACCTATCTAAGGCAAGCTTTTGCTTTTACTGTTTTCGAAAACAGGTTCTTGTATTTGTTATGTGTGTAAATTCTGCTTTGCTGCGGATAGCTTTCGCCAAAAAAAAACACGGCTAATAATAATAATTCATGGATCGGGCATTGTGCAAAACTCAAGAGTTTGGGCCGACCGCAAATACTATCGAGATCACAATACTCTCAAAGTACTCCAGATTTGTTGAATATGCTGCTTATAGGTATCATTAGGTCCAGTTGCGAGTTTCTACCAGGACACACCAAAACTGAGGTTTCTGCTTTATCATATAAGATGTCACAACACTTGCTTTTGATTCCTGAAGATAAGCTGATGCATGTAAACGAAGATGAAGATAATGTTAAGGCAGATCAGACTAAAGAATGTATACTATTTTAGAAGTTTTTGACCAAGTTGGTTTTTATTTGGACTTTGGAGAATTTTTAAAAAGTGATTCTAATCTGCTTTATTGGTCGTAATGATGATTAAATAAAAGCAATTTTCATTTTATATTCCCAACGTTTCGCCAGTGGTTGCCGTCTTCTTCAGGGGTGTCTTTATTTACAAAATTAAAAAGAGATATAATGTAATAAATATTGATACAAGTAAACGAACAAAATGTTATGACTTACATAACGTTAAATTTTAAGATTTTTAATATACCAACAATTTGTTTGAAATATATAAAAAAAACAGATTAAAAACAGATTTTGAACACTCATTTGAAGATTAGTCTACGTTTTATGATATTTACTATCAGAAACTAATGAACAGTAAACGGCAGATGTTTCCGATGTAAAACCATCAAAAGGTGCGATGTGGACAGAAAAACGCGTGCGGAGATTCTTACTGCACTAGAAACACCTCCTCCCCGATTGAAACTTAGTTGAAATTTATCTAGAAATTTATTTTTAACGAATTTATTTAACGTGTTGCAGGAAAGTCAATTATAGATTATAGTACTTCAATTTCTTCCCGCAAAATTTGTTGTTTCATCGCGACCCGTGGGAATCCCGGGATCTCTGTGGAGATCTTCGTTTCTAATGTACCAAGGGGCATTTACAAACGATCTTAGCAATTTATTTTCAAATGTTTGTAAGGTATTTAAATTAGAATCTCGCGTACAACCCCAGTGGAGTTGTATACCGTAAGTCCAGACAGGCTTAAGCACCTGCCTGTACAAAATTAGCTTGTTTTCGACACTGAGCTTAGAGTGTTTCCCGAGCAACCAGTATATATCTCTGAGTTTATTATTTAACTGTTCGCATTTCTTTTTAACATGCGGTTTCCATTTAAATTTCGCGTCTAGTCATTCCGAGCTGTTTTGCTTCATTAGCAAACGGAATTTAACAAATACCGGTAATCTATTAATTTTCTTATACGTAAAATCTACATGGACTGATTTTACTTCGTTGAGCGATATCCGACATGTTTCTGTCCAATCATTGACATTATTCAGAGCTTTTTGTAATTTTGGCGTAAAATCATTTATTGTTTGGCCCACTGCTAGTATATAGTATTGAAGTTTCGTCAGCAAATGTGGCTACGATAGTGTCTCCTACTGTTTGAGGTATATCACGTGTAAATAAATAATAATATTGGACCTAGAACACTTCCTTGTGGTACGCCAGGTACTATATTCCTTTAAGATCCAAATAATCGTTTTCATGTCTTACTCTAAAAAGTCTATTTCCTAGATATGCTTTTACAAGCGTATAAAGTGCTTCAGGCAGAATTTGTTTTAATTCAAAATTTAGGCCTTCGTGCCACACCTTATCAAAAGCTTGCGACAAGTCTAGGAAGACCGCCGAATAAATTTTCTATTCTTCAAGAGTTTTCTCAAAGACGTCAGTGATACTATGCACTTGGCCAATTATCGACTGCTTGCTTCTAAATCCGAACTGATGTTCAGGTATTAGACGCTTTTCTTCTATTATTGGCTGCAGGCGCAGAAGTAATATTCTTTCAAAGTATTTAGATATTACGTCCAGAAGCGAAATGGGACTATAAGATTTTTTATCATGTGATGGTTTTCCCTGTTTGAAAACCATTATAACTTCCACAACCTTCCATTGGCTCGGAGCGTACTCTAGCCTTAGAGTGGCATTTATTATATAAAGAAAATAATTAACCCTTTGCGAGGAAGCATTATGAGAACTTCGGCCGTAATTAAGTCATATCCCGGAGCTTTCTTATACTTAAGCTTTCTTATTTCTCTACTTAATTCGGCAAGGGTAATATTTATTGTGATGTAATCTTCGCCTGAGTTAGAACGTATATTTAAATTTTCGTTGAGTCCTTGCCCAAGTAATTAGCGAAAGTGTTTGCTTTCTCTTTTTCGCTTTTTTCCCATTCGTTTTATCATTATTAATAGGAGGCGCTAGGAGCTTTGGTTTCTTCGTTACTTTAACAGTTTTCCAAGGTGAGTAGCTAGTTGGATTCTTTTCCTGCCGTCAAGCTTTCAAGATCATTTCCAACTTTAGAATTTTTGAATGACGCTAATTCTGCTATCACACTGTAATCGCGTATACGTTTGCTCGCAGCTTTTGTTTTTTAGGTATAGATGGCAGGGCGATCGGGAAATCTGATGGAATATATCACTACATATCAGTTGTCAAATATCAGAAACAAACTGAGAGTTTGCGCCATTTGTAAAGTTCCTAGCTTCTTTTATCAATAATGTATATGTAAGTTTATTGAACTGTTGTTTTTTTTGTAGAGTGATGCTAATTAAAATAAAACTTACCTATAGGTACTTACATGTAGTAAGGTACATATACACATATATGCATAACTAGCTTGATATTACAGTAGTTTTATTAAGCACAAGAACAAACAATTCAAGGCACTTTATATCTAAGTTAATGACATTTTGTTTTGCACAAAAAAAGCAGCTTAAGGGTCTTCATAATAAAAACACAAATACATATAATGTGTTAATGAATGATTAATGTTTCTATCTGTAATACTTAGTTGCATATATCCACATTATGCTTCCTCTGAAAGCCTTTCTACAGGTATAAAGGGTTATCCATTTTGCTGTTTCAAAAGTAAACGTAAATAAAACACATATAAATATTTTTTTTTCATGATATTTCTTTTTTATTATACAGTTTGAATGTTGACATTATGTGTGTAACACTACGTCATTTAAATGACCACAACGCTAATTGTTGCAAGCATCGATTCTTTTGAGGTAATTATCGACCACTTTTTGACACATATTGGGCGGTATCTCAGCCATAACTTGACGAATGTTGGTTTTCAAGTGCTCAAGAGTTAAAGGCTTATCTGCATAAACACGGTCTTTCACGTAGCCCCACAAAAAAAAAAGTCCAGCGGTGTCAAATCGCATGATCTTGGTGGCCAGTTGATATCGCCACAACGAGAAATTACGCGGCCAGGAAATGTCTCTTGCAATATAGCCATATTCGCTCGAGTTGTGTGGCATGTGGCACCGTCTTGTCGAAACCACATATTCTCCAAGTGGTATTCTTCAATAGCAGGCAAAAAAAAGTCGGTTATCATATGACCATAACGCTCCGAATTGACGGTGACAATCGTTCCATCGTTTTTTTTCGAAGAAGTAAGGTCCAATCACACCTCCGGACCAAAGAGCGCCCCAAACAGTGACTTTTTGTGGATGTAATGGCCTCTCTTCAATTACTTGGGGATTCTCAGAACCCCAAATACGACAATTTTGTTTACTAACATATCCACCGAGTGAGAAATGTGCTTCGTCGTTGAAGAAAATTTTGTTCGAAAAATCGTAGTCCACCGCCTGTTGTTCAAGCACCCATTCGACGTATCTACGACGTTGTGAATGGTCAGCTGGCTTCAGTTGTTGTGTGAGCTGGACTTTATATGGATGTAGGTGTAGATCCAAATGCAAAATACGCCATAATGTGCCGTAAAACAGTCCTAATTCCTGAGAACGACGAGGAATCGACACATTCGTGTCTTCGGCAACACTTTCACTTACAGCAGCGATATTTTCAGTGGTACGAGCGAAAAGATGATTCACAGGTCTTACAATATCTGTTTCTTAAAATTTCTTCACAATTTTGCCAATTGCTTGCATAGTTGGACGATTATGTAAACTATAATCTCGTCTTTAACAATTTGTATGCATTGTGCGATAGTTAAGCGATCCATTTTCGTAAATGTCAGACTTTCAACTGAAAAAAAAAATTGGTTCAACAACTTAGTTTGACAGATGTCGAATTCCAGCCCTATACTTTTGAAACCGCAAAATGGATAACCCTTTAGTTTGACGTACGAGTACGTATGAGTATGCAAAACATCTCCATTAGAAATGCACAGCTACAACGATAAAACTCGCGGCGCAGCGTAAAAAAAACTAGAACTTCAAACAATAATAATAATTCATCAGAATTCAATGCGGAAGAAATAAAAAATCGATTGATAGGTAGGTATGTACATATCTATGTACATACCTATAATATATATAAAAAAAACAGAATTCCGCACTTCAACTTTAACAAATCAGTCAAAATCAGTGCATTGGCCGCAGGCGATTTGGCGTCAAAATGACTAGCACGCTCGCTCTGCATCAAAACTAAAAATCCCTAAACACATTAAACAAAAAACAACAACAAATATATAAAAAAAATAAAACAAAGTTTTAAATATGCCACACACTGAACTAAAGTTACATGCCGCCATATCTACATGACTATATGGCGCATAAAGGCTTTATTTGCGGTTGTTTTTATGTGTTGTAAACTGTAAAGGTATAGAGAGCGTGTGTGCGCTATGTTAAAACAAAATTACCTACCTTCAGTTGTAATTCTTTTATTTTGGTCCTTAGGGCCATTTTAAGATGAATATTCTTTCCGCAAAAAAAAAAATAACTAAAATAAATAGAAGTCCGTTGCGGAAAGAAGTCCGAGACTGAGTTCATACGATGTGTGTGCCCTGAAACACTCTCATCAGAGATCACACCTCACATCGGACGTCAGCCAGCTGTCTGGAAGACTAATTTGTCTATCTGTCCATCCATCTCGTGGGTAGGTAAGTCGTAAGTAGATAGGTAAGTATATCTAGTCGTTGTCCATTTCGCTCCTACAAATACTCGTAGATATATGTATAAGTATATATCCTCTATCATCCTGATGCCGCTATTGCAGCCGCAGGTTGACTAAAAAGATGATTATTTGTTGAACTGTCAAGGATTTCTTCTTCCCTAAATCATTGCACACATATATCTACCTACCTAATAAAGAGCCCCAGAACTTTAGAGCATCAGCATCAGCAACAAGCAATTCATTTTGTTGTTTTCTTCCTTTGTAAATCACTCAGCAAGCAGACAAATGGCTCAGGTGCACTGCGTTAGCTGACACAGATACCTTATATCCAGTAAGTCACCTCACCACCCTTTTGGCCTCTAAGGATGTAATCTTCGGCCAGCAGAGTAAGAAAATTACCATTTAATTTGCCCCATGCACCCACAAGCCACATTGCATGCCACCACACCACCATCATCATTGTCATCGTCATTTTCTCTACCAACAAAAAAAAGGATACTCTCGCTCATCAAAAATATAATATGTAGGTATATATGTACATCACTATCACACACACCAATTCAAAGATTCCTTCCCCACACACTTAAGTAAATCAGCGCCAAAGTCCTGGCCGATAGCCACATCCCTACGGCTAATCCCCGTTGCTATATACTCGCTTCGATCCACACTCCCACACATTCAAATATCAACACACACACAGCACTCTGCCAAGGAAACGGACAGCTCTTGTATTCGAAATGTCCCTGGAGCATAATTGTGCGTCAGTGTATCTTCTGATAGGCAGATGCATGCGGCCACCGTGCGAGGGGCGGGCTTTGGGCGCATTGTATATGCGGTGGGGCGTGGCCTGTGGAATTCGTAAATGGCTGCGAAAAACCAGATCTCACACCATTGCTTGCACAAACACACTAATACACAACGTATATCTTTTGCAGCAGATGTTATGCTTCTCGCCGACGATGATGACGAGCGACGGCGACGACCGGAGCGACGAATACATTTCGCTGGTGGGCTCATTTTCATCTCTCTCTCTAGGTACAAGAGTATCTCATAGATACAAAACAGTCTACACAATAGCACTGCAAATCGAATTCGGCAAACGGCAACCAGCGAATGCTGGCGATTGTACCCCCATACTATCGTCAGATTATAACCCCACCACATGGTTCGGCGCGGCGTGATGCGACGCGACGGCACAAAGGCAATATTGTCGATGGCTATCTTATTGAGATAGCGGTGTGGTGGTGTCGGTGTGTTAAGGTGCTGCGCTCTAGTGTTGGTGGTATGGTGGTGGTGTCGAAGGTATCTTCTTCTGCCCACTTATCCAATGGTAGCTGGTTTTCTTCCAATCCTACCTCCGATTAGTACCCCCGCACTTTTTTTTTTGTATTGATGTTTTTTTTTTGTTGTTGTATCTATTCTATCGCGCGTTTCAAGTTATACAGCGTGAGGCGTCGAATACCCCGAAGGTTTTTGGTAGTCGAACATTCAGTTAGTTGAAAACCGTCTAGTGCGCAAGAGTGGTCGTGTACGCGTCGAACTTCTACTGTCCAGCAATTTCCGTGTGTTGGATGTTTCCTTGATGTGTTTTTTTTTTTTTGTTTTGTTTGTTCTTCTTGTTTATTGTTTGCTTTAAACATCGCGAATATTATAAGGATATTTTCTGGTCCATATCGAGTGAAATCAAAAGAAAACAACGAAAGGATTTACAAAATTACGTAAACAAACTGTGACATCTGTCAATCGGTGAGAGACAACTAAAAAATATTGCCACGGGCGTTAACTGACATTTTGGTGACATAATTTAGTTTGACAGTTGCATCTGACGACGACGACAGCTCGGGCTGTCAATAAAAAGCTTGCATTTGTGTAAATTAGTTAACCGCACATTCAACGCTTATATGGTGTCCCAATCTCTTACTCACTTCCATACTCGTGCAATTTCTATAGGTATAACCCCCCTGTATAGTGTTGTATACCTAATTTGTGAGAACTGCATAGGTGTAGGCGCGCTCATCACACCCATATAGATGATAGTGAAACACCTGTTCTAATAAATGTTAACATCATAGCTATTTATAACGATTCGAACGCAATATAGAAAAGCTTTATAGAAACAAAATCAAAAACAAAAACAAAAAAGAAAGTCTGCTAAAGCAAAACTCTGCAATAACTTTATACCTATCTATTGCTGCCAACATAACAAAAAAACAACAACAACAGCAACAAAAACAACAACTAACAGTAACAAGATACAGTTTATCTCAAAGATACATTCGCGAAATTGCCCCAGTCAACACGTATCACTGTTGGCGGTAATATAGTTTGATTTTATGCTTACGCTTTATTAACAACACGGTCGTGTGTAGGTTCCTAGATAGAACATGTGTCTGATGTCTAGAGGGACAATACATCACATGTGATGCTATCTAATAATTTTTGGCGCACATTTTAAACAACGGATTCAACTGAGTATTCCGCATTCCTACAACACTTCATGTTTCAATTTGATTTGGATTTTTTATTGACGATTTAAGGATTTTCGTGTTTTTTTTTTTGTTTTTGTCAAAATTTTATATTTCAGTGCAAATATATGGACTTTAATTATTAACCACAATTTTGCCTTAAAACAGTGCCCTAACGAGTACAAAAATAAAATAAAAATCACAAATTTAGAAAATTAAACTGTGCCTATACATTTTGAGTTTTATATAAGAAAAATATTTCAATTAATCTTCTAATGATAAAAAAAATGTTCAAAAGTTTAAATCTAGCATGAAAACTACGATATATAAAATTCTATCCATAATTACAATTGTGTACAAGATTTGTTCGCTGCAAGTGGTTTTGTTTTAAGTTTTGTTGTGCAATTTTAGCTGTGAAGAATTGTTTTGATTTTTTTTTTAATTCTTGTGTTCATCATTGTGAAAATAAAACACACACAAATGCATATCCTACACAGGACCAATGATCATCAATTTGAGGATCAAAAGTTTATGATGGTAAGTTTGCATTACAATTTGTCTTTCAATGGGTACTTAATACATTTATTTTAATCATGAACGTACCTTTTTTAAGAGTAAACTTACTTCATCTCCAAAGTGCATTCCAACCAGGGCCCATATGTTCTGTAACTTTCGAATCGATAAAAATAGTCGAGAAACAAACAAAATGTGTTTGTTTTGTTGTTAAAGTGCCAAAATGACTTTTTCAATTTATCGGCTTCCATTGGAAAATACCAGTCAAACAAACTAAAAATTTAAGGCATCGCCTCAACATACAGAAACCCATTTTTTCAGAGGCGTTAAGTGAGGAAAAGTTATCGCCTGAGTTACAGAACATGGTCCAACATTTTAATGGATGCAAATTTCTTTCTATAAGCTGAGTCCACTGTCTTACCATGCTCTCATACTTTGTAACAAAAAGTAGACATTAACATATTTCTTTCGACATAATCGACTTTGACATCAAATTATTATTAATATGGCTCCATGAACTTACGTCATAGGAAATTACGCCCAAAAGTGTTTTGGAAAAAAGCCCAAAAATGTGGGTGTAATAATGTTTGAAAAAAATACATAACATATTATAGGTAAATTCGCCCAAATGTATGGATATTACACCGTAATTCAGGAAAAAATAGCCAAAATGTGAAAATGGAAATTACGCCGAAAAATATAAACATTTTGGCTTAATTTCCTAACTTTGTTTGGAAATAAGACCAAAAAAGAGCTTTTTCTGGCGAAAATTCCAACACGACATAATAAATAGATTGTGTCGAACATTCTTTGTGAAATAAAGCCGAATTCAAACTGTAAGAAACGAGCATCTTTTGAAACAAATAGCGGAAATTTTTTGAAGTTTTTTTTCCTTTTAGATTTGGAAAAAGCACCCAAAAACTTAGTTTTCTGACGTTTTTTTGCTTTTCTATTTTCAAAAAAAGGAAAGTTTTTTTAGGCGCTTTTTCCAAATTATTACTTCTCGATTTTTTTCACTAAATTTTAAGGAAATAAGGCCCAACAAAAATATGAAAAAAAAAAAAAAAATTTCAAGAAAAAATTCCAAAAAAATTGAGCCTTTTTGCCTCGAAAAAAAACAAAATATTGTATAGAGTTCTTATGCGTTTTTATTTTTTATTTTTGACGTAATTTCCTATGGCTCAATTCAATTGAGTCCTTTAATACAACCGTTCGAGTTTGATCCAAAGACAAACATTTCTTCCACCTTGATAATTATTAATAGAATATTTTAAGGAGATTCGCGATGTGTATATTTTATATTTGAATAAAATTGTCTTATGAACATTTTAAAATGGAAATGACTAAACACATATTAATTTCATTTATACAATTTTTTACATTATTTATGCGGTTCGGTAGATCTGCGGGATACCGCTCGCCGGCAAGCAGATATCTCTCGGGTACTCATATATGGTTTGTGCAGTTGGACCAGTTCTACATCAATTAAATAATTAAAAAAGTTTAACATTGCGGCGGTACTCAAGAGATTTGAGATGTAAATGTTTTTGTTATTATTTTATCACCAATAAAATTTATAAAGCTCTGTTTTGAATTCTGTCAGAGAAAGTCAAACGAAAATGAACTACCTATAGAAGCACTCGTCGTGGTGAGAATTATACTCAAGCCTTAAATGAATGATGGCTTTATACATAGATATTATAGTATAGCCAATTTGTAGGAGAATAAAGTCTAAGAAGAAGAAAAATGAGAAAAACAATCGGGGACAAAACAACACCTGAAAGATATCAACATTTACTTTCAATTACTAATTTATTAAATTTTCTTAAAACACTCTTCTCGGCCAGTTTTCATAATATGATTTGTATAAAAAAGAAGGATATGTTTTCGAAATTTCCCTTAAATATGTTACAGCTGTTGCCTAAATATTTCCTCATTTTACCTACGTAAGTGACATACTTCTAATCTGTCAAAAGAATTAATAAATTTGAACGAACTTCTTAGTACGCTCAATGAACATTTCATTCATTTAGAATAAGCAAGTTTAGACAGCTGGATTTCGGTATCGAAGTTGAGCACATAAAAAAGATTCCAGAATTTAGAAAACTTTTAAAACACGACATATGAATGAAATAAAAATTATGGATTAAAATGAGCGTATAACGTCCCTCAAGGTTCTGTTGTATATCATCTACATTATTTTGTCCTAACATATGCATATATTTTTAGATATGTATATGAAATTGCTTACTGCTAAAATGGCTGTAAATTAATCTTAAATTGAAGTCAATGTTTCTCTGCCTCAATGTAAATTTGGCGGGTTGCGTGAATTAAAATTTACCTGGAAATGATTCCCTCTTTCGAACGTGAATGACGCTCGGTCATTTCCATCGAAATTTATGGGTTAGGAAATAAAAATATTTCTAAAAGAATTCTAATGTTCTTTCATACCAGTTTTGAATTATGGATTATGAATTTGTTTACGAGGCATATTTACATATTATGGAAAAGCTTCACGATCATAGAAACAATTTTGAGGGAATAAAATATTTCCTGAGAGAATCCAGATAGGACAAATGGTTGATTCGCTAGTTAGACGTGATTCTTTGTGCCTACTACTTTGATCTACTTGTCAAATACTGGGGAAAGAATACATAAATGCCGGAGAGAAATTTGTGGGATCTCAGTTTTCTGGCCAAATGCATAGTTTCTAACATAACTGTAAAACTTTTTTAGCGGCTAGTTCATTAAAAATAGAATGCACGACTGGATCGCACCAACTTATTCTTATATTCGATCACCTCGTGTGCAAAATGTTTCTATTAAGAATCTAAATATATTTTCAAAGTTGTTTTTTACTTAATTTGTTTATATACAATTTTTTTTTCTAAATATTTTTTTTAAATATTTAATAATATAAACTTAAAAACAAAATTTCAAAAAAAATCACCCTACCGTTTCCGAAATATTGAATTTTCAAAAAAAAAAAAATCCAAAAAAACATTTTTCGAAAATTTTTGTATAAGGTGTTATATTTAATTTGAAGGACCTACATAAGCCGTTTATGAGAAAGTTCAAAATAAAAAATGGTTAAATGGCAGGTACCGTTATAACGAAATATTAAAAAAAAAAAGTTCACCAAAATGTAGGGTATACCGAAAATAGTGCACACACATTTTTTATCAAATCGTTCGAGCCATTTTCGAGATAATTGAGGTGGTAGAAAAAATTGTATGGCAGGTACCGTTATGTTTGGACCTAAAAAACGATTCACAAACCTATTTTAGACAATCACCTAAAACACTTAAATACCAAGTTTAAAGAAAATATCTAGAGCTGTTTATGCTGTAAAGCGTTGTTCAGACAGACAGACAGACGGCATTCCGGGACCAAGTTTTTTGGTGTTCTCTATCATCGTAATGTCAACTTTGATTAAATTCTGGAGTTCGATTTTTTTTCCAAATGCAAAATTTGCCCTGTAGTACCTATATATATCGCAAGTAAAAACTTACCGACCTGCTCGCGGGCGTGCGGCCAATTCGCACATGCTGTATTATATTCGATATATTGTTGAGGTTCACTATAGATTTTGGCAAATCGCAAAGAAAAAATTGTTTTATTTGTATTCCTGTGACTAATTTTAAGTTTCTATGTAACTACTATGTTAAATAAGTAAGAACGTAAGGATGCCATTGCAGGACAAAAATTGCAGATTAACTATCGATAAGAATATTGGTGGTTACACCGGTATTACAATTTATCTGAAATTTGAATTAAGACACTCAAATTCTCTGCGTTTATCCAAGTCTCAATGGAATTATAGTCATTGTTCAATATTTTCAGTCCTCTTTTGATCCAATATTTTTAGAGCTTGACAAAAAAAACACATCTATTGCATTGCATTTTGAACCCACTTCTGAATTATTGTAATTATTGATCAAGTAGTTAACTTATATTTTTTTCATGTTAGGAACAGAATTTTATTAAAATTTGTGCAAAATAGAAAAGTTTCTTCTAGGAAGGCTCTTATTGCAATGTGAGAATAAAAATTCGTTGTCAGTTCCACTTTTGACTTATTTTTCCAAAGTGCGGCAAGTTAAAACGAACCAAATTCTGATTACCACTTTTTTAAAAACAATCAGTGAAAATCAATGAAATTTCTTTCTTATATCTGAGTTTTTTTTTTTAAATACAACCAACAAAATAAAATGCATGACTGAAACCCACGTAGGGAATGGGAATTTTTGAAAAAAGTTGCGAAGTAGATTTGAGAAAAAAACGCAGTAGATTCATTTTTATTGCAGTAGATTTTTAAAGTTACCCACAGAATACGTATACATAGGTTCTCAACAATCTTTTTCAATGTCACCCATTTCGTTGAAGAGAATAATATTTTGCAAAGTGTCTGTATTTATTTTATTTTGAAGTTTATCTTTCACTTAAATTACTGTCGAAAATTTGCGTTCGGCTGAGCCACTAATACTAGGTAGAGAACACAACGATAAAGGTTGAAATGTTTTGCACAAAAGCGTTTTCTTCGATATTTCGTTTAACTATATTAAAATCTTCCAGGTATTCGTTATAGATTGGAAAAGATGCCACAATGTGCAAAATTGTGGTTATTGTACCAACCACAACCACCTATGCATATCTAAGTACATTAAAAGCTTTAATTTTTTATCATTAAAATAGAAACGTTTTTTTATTTGACTGCACACTTCTACGCAAAATTCAACCTAATATTTGTATATTTCATAGAGTTTGCTTTCTTCAAAGTGGCGAGATGCAATAAATCCCGGGAGCTCGATCCCAAAATGCATGTCCGAATAGCAAAGATAATCTGAAATACTTTCTATAAATATAATATTTTTTAAATTTCTATATACAAAGCTGTTATGGCTTGATCAGAACAAAAAACAAATGCAACATAATTAAAACCATTTTATAAGTCAAACTATCTAAAAAACTTTGGTATACTTTTGTATCGCATGAAAAATGTCAAAAACATATCCACAAATCCATACAAATTTAATTTATCCGATGTTGGTTGTTCAGGAACCTATATTAGATAGGCTATCGTACCGACATTTAAATTTACCCATTGACTGCATACAGAAATATTTAGAATCAAACAAATAATTTTTAGATTACATTTGCATATTGAATGTTATTTTCGTAAGACCAAAATTGCAGTGGATTTTATTTAAAGACAGCAGATTTGTTTTTCGAAAAAAAAAATCAGCAAATCTACTGCAATTGCAGTAAATTCACAACCCTGATACGTACTTGCTCTTATCTATCACTTCATATAAATGAACATCATATGCAGCTATATATATTCTTCAGGTCGTTTTTTACTTAATTTTGTATAAATAAAATTATTTAGTTTTCTTATAAAAAAATATTGGTATGGCAATTATAAGTATTTAACAATATACATTTAAATACATTTTTAAAAAATGTCACCACCCGTTTTTGAAATATTTAATAATTTTTTTTTTCAAAAACCACAAAAAGTTTGATCGACATCCGTAAAGAATATATGTAAAAAAATGTAGACTATACCTAAAATAGTGCATAGACCTTTTTTGATCAAAATTGTTATAGCCGTTTTCGAGTTAATTGATGGTAAAGAAAATTTAAGACAAGTTTTTTTTTTATAATCTACACGCGCTTAAGGGATTATACTACCCTTTTGAATGTCTCAACACAGCGCGGGCGTGAAGTTAAGGAAGAAAAAGAATGATAGGAAAGATGTACCGTTAAAAAAAAACTATCTATAAAAATTTATTTCAGAAAATCACCTAAAACGGTTAAATATCAAGTTTCGTTTAGGCTATAGATTAATCTACAGAAATGGGAGTGTTTACTTGTACAAACAAATGGAATTTAAATTTTCCGGAACTTACCGCGTTAAATGTTAGAAATATTTTCAATTTCTTTTTCCCGACGTTTCGAAGAAGTTTCAAACTTCGTGGTCACGGGATGAGACTGGCGATTGATGGATGTTGTTTTAGTTATTGTTTTTTAGCTCTCGCTTTCAAACAGTACCGTGCGTAGATGTTGTTGCACTTGGATTGCTTGTGGGTGGTGTACTCGTTCTAGGTTGTTGTTCGATATATTCTTGTACACATGCAAAGCTTACGATATCGGCTACAGGTTTTTTGATTTGCTTTACTTTTGTTTTACTTATGAGAGGATCCCACGTTGGCGATAATTTAAAGCTAGAATCTCTATTGAAATTTGTATGTTTCTTAATTTCAATTGCTTCTCTGACAATTCTTGGTACATAAAATCTTTCATTTGCGATTGATCTGGCTTGATCAAAACGGATAAAATGATCTTCGTTGTAGGCCAAATGTTCACATATTGCCGATTTTGTGCCAGCTTTGTTTTGGATAGCTTGAATATGTTCGTTTAATCGCGTTTGTATACCTCGTTTCGTTTCACCAATATAAGAAGACCCACAACTGCAGGGAACAGAGTACACACCAGGATTTTGAAGTGGAATTTTGTCCTTAGGCGATCTTAAAAATTGGCGAACCTTGATTGGCGGTTTAAAGATGGTTTTTATATCATATTTTCGTAAGATTCGCCCAATTCCATCCGTTATGCCTTTGATATAGGGCGAAAAGGCCCTTTTTTCCAATGCTGGAGGTAGCGAATGTTTCTGTGAGCTATGTTTGTGTCTCAATGTTCTTTGTTTGTAGCTGTAGCCATTATAAGTGCAATATCTATATGCTTCAACTCTTGAGGAATTGGCATTGGAAATATCATTAACAAAACTTATTATGGCTATACAAAACTGTCCGTTCTTGGTTCGTTATTTTTCACCACAACTAGGTATCGTTGTCAAGACTTTGGAGGTTGAAAATCTTCCAAGGAAACATAGGATATCCCTTCGAAATAAATAAAAATTTGGTAAAATTTTGTCAATTTGTGCTTACAACATAAACTGTAATTTTGGCGGGTCAGCAATGAAAGGCAGGAACAATACTCTTTGATAAACTTCAAGCCATTACCGGTAATTATCTCATTGGAGTTAATTGTGCTGCTCACAATATAAATACCTATTCCTTTTTTATCTCTATACTGTTCATGTTGAAAATTTAAGGAAACTTGCGAAAAGTCTCAGACTAAATATGTCAAACTAGTTCGTTACAGAAAAACTAGTTGGCTATTTCTAAAACCAGCTATTGAGAGAATAATATAACTTTATATGCTTGAAGAGAAATGTTTCTTATTTTAAAGAACTTGCTTAATAACTCTTCATCTGAGGTCCTTCTTTCTTCATTTCATTCAATTCGAGGCCTCAATTTTACATGTGAGTATATTATTAGCAGAGTCCCAAAAAATTAAATTTGCATGTCTAAAGTTGCGCTAGCAATGAAATGCCTTAAATTGAATTAAAATCTAGATTAGGAGAACAATTGATAATATTTTGTTTGCAAAGAAACTGATCAAAGAATAATTCAAACAAAAATTAATCGACCAAAAGTAACGTAAAGCAAATATTCATCAATTTTATATTACGTATTACGAATACTTTTAGTTTTTAGTTGGATAATTCTTCGAAACATTCCTATTTCCTACCTGGCCAGAAATAAAATCTTGGTTATCTTTTGTCAACCAAAAGTAGAGGGATGCAACTATTAATGATTCCACCTTGTTTGACGAATTTGCTTCTCACAAAATTATAACAAAATGGATGGAGAATAAAAAAACCTGTGGCCAAGAAATGGAAAGACATTTTTTAGCATTTTTGCAATCAAAGTATAAGCTTCAAAAATCTTTTGCTTATTGTCGAGTTAGGCCTCTGTCTGCCAGGTTCAAATGCTCCAACCGAAAGAGTTTTTTCCATAATGAAATAATATTTAGACAAATGGAAACACACAACTGAATGTTAAAACTCTCAGAGCCATATTAATGGTAAAATTAAACTATAATTTTAGCTGTCACGAAATTAAAAAAACATTTAATAGGCAACGATAATAATCATCAAAGAAAATTGTTAGGCAAAAAAGTACCAAGTATCAATAATTTTGTTATTAATATTTATTTCAATGTTTATTTTTCAAAGACTTGGTAAAAAAAAGGTTAAATATTGAAGAAAAATGTTAAGTTTTTGCATTTCTTGCTGTGTGTTTTTTTATTTTTGTTTTTGTTTTTTAGAACTTTGTTTTTCAATTTTTAAATGTATGTCCCGGGTTTTTCTCAGAGAAATATTATGGTCACCATAGCTATATAGTACATGTATCGCAAGTAAACCAGGAACCCTAAAATTGTTAATAAAACTGCATACGAAAATTTTCAAAAAACAAGGTTTTGGATTCTTAATAAATAAATACTAATTTTTTTTTGAAAAATCGATTTTCATCACAGAATTTTTCGATCACAGAATTTTTTTTAAACTTGAATTTTTATGTATATTAATAATATCTTCAAAAAGGCGTTTCAATTTTTTTTTGTAAAAATGTTTTCAAAATTTTATACATAAAAAAATTAATTTATTAAAAAACCGCTCCAACGATTTTTGATTTTTTTTATATATTCTTATTTATCCATGAATTTAAGTGGCATCTTTGTTTTCCCTCAAACTATAACGAGTAAGCAATATAAGAACACTTAATGATGTGTCTTATCCATTTATTTCTACATTATTATTATTCCCTTTTTACGTATTTTTGAGTACGTCACTGAATACTAAATACAATGTAGGCCCTCATACATCTTTAAAAATTACATGAATCTTATGTATGCATATTGCATCTAAATTATGAAGTTGTGTGTATATAGCTACCTACCCACCTACATCCTTCATTTTCATTATTATATGTACATGTTTACATACTTAGGTTCCATCAATACGTATATAAACGGTGATTTTTTAAGAGCTTGGTTTTCGAAAATTCAAAAAAACACAGAAACTTGTAAAAAGTGAATGAAATTTTTATTTAGATCGATAAATCAATTTCTGCCATTTACTTTTTAAAAATAATTTCACTTAAATGTTGCCCGCGGCTACGCTTCAGGTGGTCCATTCTGAAGGTCCAATTTTGGCAAACTTTTTCACACATTTCGGCCGGAATCTCACCAATGACGCGTTGAATGTTGGCTTCCAAGGCAGCAATCGTGTTTGGCTTGTCTCCATAGACAATAGACTTAACATAGCCCCACAAAAAATAGTCTAACGGGGTCAAATCACATGATCTTGGTGGCCAATTGACTGCGCCAAAACGTGAGATCAACTGCTCACCAAATTCGCCTCTCAATTGATGCATGGTTTCGCGTGCAGTGTGGCATGTTGCACCGTCGTGTTGGAACCACATGTCGACCGAGTTCAATTCTTTCATTTTCGGCAAAAAAAAATCTGTTATCATCGAACGGTACCTTTCTCCGTTGACCGTAACCCTGCGGCCTTCATCGTCCTTGAAGAAGTACGGCCCAATGATGCCGCCTGCCCATAAACCGCACCAAACAGTGCATTTTTCGGGATGCATTGGTAGCTGCTGAATTGCCTCTGGCTGCTCTTCACTCCAAATACGGCAATTCTGCTTATTCACGTATCCATTTAGCCAAAAATGAGCCTCGTCGCTGAAGACAATTTTGCGATAAAAAAACGGATCCTCATCCAACTTTTCTAAGGCCCATTCACCGAAAATTCTACGTTGTGGTAGGTCGCCTGGCTTCAATTCTTGCACCAGCTGTATTTTGTATGGCTTTAAACCAAGATATTTGCGTAAAATCATCCAGGTGGTCGAATAACACAAACCCAATTGCTGCGATCGGCGCCGAATGGTCATATCGCGATCTTCAGCAACACTGGCGGATGCAGCGGCAATATTCTCTTCGGTACGCACTCTACGGATACGATTTGGTGGATTAATGTCCAATAAAGTGAAGCTGGTGCGAAATTTGGTCACAATGAGCTGAATAGCCTGCTCTGTCGGTCGATTATGACGACCATAAAACGGACGTAGCTTGCGAAACACATTTTTCACAGAGCACGAATTTTGATAATAAATTTCAATAATTTGCAAACGTTGTTCAGGCGTAAGTCTATCTGTCAAAAATATAAACGTCAAAAACCAAGGAGCAAAAAAATCACCCGTTATATGTAAATACATTTCACTCTCCTAACTTACATAACTAAAATCCATAACTTAGATTTAAATATACATTTGTAGGTAGGTACCTACCTATGTAACTATTCCTTGAACCATCCATTCCACAATTAATTATAATAACAATCAAGTTAATCTTACCTAGATAGGCTTAAACCTTCATTTAGGATAACGACACCTAACTAGCTAAGCCTCAATGGTTAGCTACATTAAAGTTGTTAGCTACAAGAGCAAGTTCGTGCGAACCAGTCGTGCATTTTATTTTTTTTAACATTATAGTCAATCGGGCGGAATTTATAGAAAAACTAAATATTTTTAAAATTTGAGAAGCAACGCAAGCAAGGGTCTGCTAGTAAATGAATAAATAAAACGATAAAAAAATAATAAATTTTTTTAAATATGAAATCTAATGGACTTACGAGCTATTATAGCTAATAGGACTACTTATTCGATTTATAAATCCTCTTGTAGTCACACATTATGTATGTGAACATAGAAGATAACATTATGATCATGGTCTGGTCATACTACTTCCATATTTAGAGTTTTTGAATAACTCTAGTGTCTTTAAAACTATAAAAAAAACCAGCAGTAAAAAAAATAAATATATATAAATAAAATAACATTTCATGTTTCAGATTTAGGATAAGAAAAACAGCCTTTGTTCCTCAAAACTGTTCGGTTATCAAAATGAACCTTCTTCCATCATAAAGAAGGACATTCGCAATTTGTGTATCTTCCTTATTTTTATATGTGCAATGTTTCAAAAGCTCATATATTATAGCTTTTTTTCCTTTTCCTACTTTCATGTAGGTTTGCCTACTTTTGTATTTTTTTTTTCTTTGTTTGTATCTTGTAAAATTCTTTTGTACGTATATACACTGCTTCTACTTTCGGTTCTAAGAAACATGAATAAATAATGACTTGTAATTGCTCTTATTCTTTGGCTTTTCAAGCCTTTCATTTTGAGAAAGAAATGTCACGTAAAAGGATTTATTGTGGTAAGTTTGTCAATTCTACTCTTATTTTCATACCGAAAATTGTGTGAAGGTTCAAGTTTTGTTTTTTTTTTAACAAAAGAAAAAAATAACAAAAAAATGTCCCTGAAAATTGTGTGGGTTTACTTATTACTGTTTAAGAGTGAAACTTTTATGTTTTATATAATGTGCTTCCTTTTATGATTTATTATTTAACGTATACCTACCCGCAGTATTATGCAAATACATTTACAAATTAAAATATTAAATAATGTTAATTTTTCGTGCTTGAAATATTTGTCCGTGGTTCAACAATTTTAACTCCTGATTTTGGTGGATTGACTCAGGTTTAACGATAGTAAGATGTCAATAGACAAATACTATCGTTGTAGGTTGTACATCATGTTTGTCCTCCGAAATCGGGGAGTTAAATTTTTTAACCGCAGATAAAATATTTGTACAAATGACCCTGGCAGAATTAGACTTATAATAACAAACAACATACACTGTCAACGCCGAATCCACCATAAGTATGGCAATCTGTTGGTCCCGAAAATGTAAATATTTCCAACGTTTTCTGAAGTCAACCAGGCGAGCACCAAAGGACACAACTGAACACTTGGTGGAAGCAGTTAAGTGGGATAGCTATGATCACAATCGATATCATTTACACTTTCGAATAAAAATAAGCAGAGACAGAAGCAGTTGAAATACAAAAAAATAAAAAATTCATACATATTCGCGGCGATCCTCTTTAAAATTAAGATTTTCCTAATTTTTATGTGGACTCAAATTATGTACATATTTACAAAAAATACAACTGTTAACTTTTAATTAGAATGCTATTTGAAAAAAAAACTATGCAGCATATTTTACTGTTTCCTAAATGCTAGCAACATATAACATACTACTAAATATATATGTGAGTATGTAAGCGCCTTAGGAAAAATATAAAATAATATTTTTAAAATATGCGATAAATCTATACGCGATTTTAAAATTTATGAGATTCATCACTCTTAGATAAGCTTCATGCATAATAGGTACGGTATATCATGCCATTATGTACCATCTTATTAAAAAACATTAAACATTTGTTTAATATTTATGCAATTCAATTTAAACAATGATATAATCATCATAATAAATAAGAGACTTTAAAAGTCATGATTTTGATGAACAAAACATGAAAAAAAACTCCCAGCCATAAAACAACATTATACTTGCATGCATACATAATGTTATGTACTCCATCTTGTTTTCAGGATTGCCAACTTTTTCGAAATGATTATATAGCTTTAACACCTGTTTTTTTCTTTCATTCATTTTAGGTAAAATTTTTGGGATTTGGATTTCAAACTGTATTTTCCATTATTTTACTTTAATTTTTATTATTTCGCATTTTGTTAATTAACTTTTCGAATCGTTTCGCGCAAGAGAAATAAAATGTACGACTGGATCGTACGTACTTGCTCCTATGTTCGATCACATTATATGCAAAAGATTCTTAATGGAAAAAATTATTTTCAAAGTCGTTTTTCACTTATTTTTTTATATATAAAATTTTTTTAATTTTTTCTAAAAAAAAAATTGGTATGAACATTTTAAATATTTAATAATATAAACTTAAGAACAAAATTTCAGAAAAAAGTGCCCACCCGTTTTCGAAATATTGAATTTTCCAAAAAAAAAAAAATATTTTTTTTTTCAAAAATCCAAAAAAAATATTTTTCGAAAATTTTGAAATGCAATATTATTTAGAAATCGAAGGAGATCCTGTCTATAAATTTTGATCGAAATCCGTTGAGCCGTTTATGAGAAAGTCGAAAATCAATAAAATGATTGTATAGCAGGTAGCGTTAATAACAAAATGTAGTCCATACTCAAGTTAGTACACACACCAATTTTTATCAAAATCCTTAGAGCCGTTTTCGAGATAATTAAGATGGTAGAAAAATTTGTATGGCAAGTACCGTAAATTTTGGGGCTAAAACAACGATTCAAAAATCTATTTTGGACAATCACCCAATCTGCATAACCACCAAGTTTGAACAAAATCGGCTCAGACGTTTAGGCTGTAGATCGTTCTACAGACAGACAGACAGGCGGAATTGCCGGACCCTCTTTTGTGGTGTTCACTATCATCGTAATTTCAACTTTGGTTAAAATCTCGAGTTAATTTTTTTCCAAATGCAAAACTTGCCCTATAGTACCTATATCGCAAGTAAAAATATGCATCTGTTACGCTTAATTTATACATCAATGCGAGGAGAAAGTGAAAACAACTTCACAGCGAAAATACTTAACTTAAAAAAAAATGTGGAACTTAGGTATTTAGTTTATTTCGATAACTTGTTAATAATTTTTTTTTTAACTATATGCCTGTAAGACCCAAGATCTTTTTAAATGCAATCTGAATTGCACGGCACTAGTTTGGCACAGTGGATTTGAGAACCAGGTATTGACTGTCGCATTTTAACCCATGGGCGGCATACAATTAAAATTGGAGGTATAGAAAAGAATGCGGCTAGCGTGGGGATCGAACCCACACGTCTAAGATGGCAATCAAGCACTTTATCCACTGCGCCATTGTTTCGTTTTTATTTTGTTCGGAATGCAGTTTTTGACGTATATTTATTTACTTATTTATTTATTAATTTATTAATATACAATTAAAATTGCTATTTATAAAAAGGAAGAGAAAAGAGCAGCAAAGGCTTTCGGCTCAAGGGATCATAACATTTGTTAAATAGAGATTTTTAGATCGTTAATAATTTTTTAAAATTGTTAAAATATTGCTTTGTTTCGGTTCTTTTAGTAGATCTAGAGATTAGTATTGATAGTGTGGGCTTGGAGTTGAGGATGTCCAGATAAGAAGCATGGACTTAATAAGTGGGTTACAGTTATGGAATTCGTACAATTCGGGCAGGTAGGTGAAGGTTCTTTTTGAGTAGGTTTGATGGGTGAATGCGGTATGGCCAAGACGTAGTCGGATGAATGTTCTGAGGTCGGATTTGGTTATATCTGTTGGTGATTGATTACACTAGTAAATATTAAAAACAAAAACCAGAAGCTCGTTGCAATAATGCAAAATATTAAATACACACACATTGAATGACAACATTTAGAATAAGACGTAAGCAAGTTTCTGGCCAGCTGTAAAAAAATTTCCTTCGCATTAATGGAAATTTTACTCAAAAGCTTGTCGCTCTCCTTAAATCAATTCAAGTGAATTTTTGTCAAAATTATCAACTGTTTGTTATTTAACAGTTCAACTTTAAACCAGTTTTGGTGCAGTTACATGTGGAAAAAAATTAAGTAGACTTCTTGGCCAAATTTGTGTTCAATAAATGCAGCTGACTACAAAATATACTCGCTTGTTGTCTTCTGAAAGTGACCAATGTTTAGAACACTACTAGGCTCTACTCACTGTTGCGAAATTTGGCCATCAGCTTTTAAATTTTCCTTGTAGTTTCTTTGACGTGACGAAATCAGTATTTACATGGGATTGAAGGACCTTCAAGCTCTTAAAATACGGGAAAAAATTCACAGCTACATTGTAAATACGTAAAATATAGTACATAGGAACATTTTTGACAACTATTCCAGTTACAGCACTCCATTGTGTTCAGTTGTGTTCCGTTTAAATTTAATAAGATGATTTTTGGTATATTCGGTTAAAATTAAAAAGAAGTAAAATATTCAGAAACGAGCTTAAAGTATACTGAGATGAGAGCGACCAACGAATTTAATAATATTCGTGAATTTTGACATTTGGTTGAATGTTTTATTTTTATTCACCTCCAATGACATTTTGACGTTTGATTATGTTTGCTTGGTATCTTTTTTGCAGTAACTGTCAAACTTTAAAAGTGGAGGACATTTTGTAATTACATTCGCATGTAAAACGTCAATGGTGAGTGACTCTCCCGACACAAGGACAGAAAGTAGTGATGGGCTTATTAAATGATCACTCGAAGCATATACCACAACAGAACTAAAAAAAACTTAAAAAAAAAAGAGAAAAACAACACTCAAGACGCAACCCAAAGAACAGTGCTCAAAATAAAAATATCCTATAAAATAAAATGAGAAAACACTCTAGAATTTCAGTGAACAAATATTAAATTTTTCTGTTTCTCCATTAATTGTGTTTTCTTCACTGTGTGTCTATATTTTTTGCTATTTGTCTTTAATTTTTTCAACATGAAGAATATGCCCATCACTAACACAAAGAAATAGCAGCAAAAATTTGACAGTTTGGTGATTTGACAGTTTTAACACCCGCAGTTACCTACAGAAATTCATATAGTCAGTGGCGTAGCTAGAGGTAGCCGGAGAGGGCGGTACGCCCTGAGTGTCGCCCATTGGGGGGTGACACCCGACTCCTTTTTTTTTGATATATGATATAATCAGCAAAACAACAAATTTCTACAAAACAGAGAAAAAAACATGTGCGTCTAGGGACGCACGACAGATGTTAGAACCAATCCAAGTTGAACTATTTAATACTGAAATTGCTTAACTTGGAAAAACTTCAAAAGTTCTTCGTTAATTTGCAAACTACTGATCACAAAACAAAACATTAACGAATTTAGTGAGAACGTTGATATTGAAGAAAGACTTACTGCTAATTTCGTCATTTAAAAGCGTCCAAGATTACAGTATCTATAGCTTGAACCGAATCACTTGGCCAAACAACGGTCGATTGCGCAGAGATGATTGAAACCATTTCTTGCCAGAGATGAAAACTGCACAATAAACCACGATCATTACCTCCTGTAAATAAAGCCCTTCCCTGGAGGTGATTGTGTTAATCTTTCAAAATTAATGAGATTAGCAAAGAAATTTGAACAGAGCTGAGCAGTAGAATCAGTTCTGTCATTTTTACTTTTACGACAGTAGACTACTGTTTTTTCTTTCGAAAAAATTCAAATCAATTGTCTGTTTCCCGACAATTTTTCTCAATTCTCCTGTTTTTTCCATTTCGTTTAAATATAGGCTTCTTAATAAAACAATTTATGTTCCTAAAGTTTATGTAACATCTTAACACATTATGCGCCATCTTCAACTCCAAGAAAAAATGTTACTATAGAACATCCCTGTTCAAGTTCTTCCTTAAGTTCATCCTTATTTTGTAGTATGCATGACATTTTGATTAATTATTACAGTTCACAGCTGATTTGGAGTTTGGACTAAGAAAATATAAAAAATTATTTATAGTCCGATTATTTTTTTTTATTTTACCCCTTGTTAAGGTTGGAGAATCGAACGTTTGAATTTTTGGAAAACTTAGAACACATTCAATTCAGAAGAACTTGGTACAAAAATCAATGAATTTTGATTGTAAGTAGGTAGTTTCCAATAAAAAGATTGAAAGAGCGCTATTGATAATACTGGCGGAAGGTTCACTAAGGAATTTGAGTTCAATATGTTTCCATTGCATGATGCATGCTGTGAGATGAGTTTTAGTAAATTAAAATTAATTAAAAACTACTTGTGAGCAACAATGACAGAAATGAGGTTCAGCAATCTTGGAATTTCAGAGATCGAATACGAGGCAACAGAAGAGATTAAGTTTGAAGACCTTATTAAAGAACTTGCAACTGTTAAAGCCAGGAAGATTAGTTTTTAAAAATGTATACAAGATATGTGTGTAGTACATATATGTTAATTTATTCTTCTTTTCCATTGTTTATTTATAATTAACTGATTTCTTATTTTTATTTCAATAAAAAAAACCTTAGTTTATATAATTAATTTTACTGTTTTTCATTATGAGGGTCGGGTTACCCACTATTATTACCGCCCCGGGTGTTACACATGCTAGCTACACCACTGCGTGTAGTAATGGTCTTTTCAATTGGTCGTCCAGAACTCTTTTGAACCCCACAAAATCGCAGTTGTTACTATAACCAGCACAGAAAACGATTCGAACGATGAATTTCAATTCAGAATCGAAAACAGAATCATAAAAACACTCACATAATTAAAATGTCAAAATCATAGGCTTGATTTTTTTTTGTGTAATTTCGATAAATTTGTTAAATTTAAACAACTTTTCTGGTAGAAATAACATAAAACGAAGCAAGTTAATTATTATTGATACAAACAAATGTGTATCTAAATTGAAATTAAGTGCTTTGGACATTCTTTTTTGCCGATGTGATATTTTTTTAATTTAATTTGCACAAATACAGTGATACATACAATTCAGAATCAATCAAATTGTGCGCGGGTGTTTTATTGGGGGAACACGTTTGGGACGACCAATCGAAAATGTCAGTTTTTTTTCTCTACTTTGACAGTCTATAATGATTTTTTCGAGTTACAACCAGCATTTTGTGAAACATTGTACAAATTGTTACAAATTCGTACGAATTTACAAAATATCAAATAGTTCTAATCTGCGAGTTTCAGGCTAGCCGCGCACGAACAATTTATTTGTTGCAATGTGGATGGTATGTGGAACGCGAATAGAGTATAACAATTCATAATAGCAAGGTTGCTTTCTCAAATTTATATTATAAATTTGCATATGTAAATTATATTTCCACCATTTTGTTTAGAATTTATGAAGAATAAAATCTAGGTTCACAAATTATTATTAAAACCACATTTACATATTTGTTTATAGTCGTCGGTAATTTTGAATATAGTCTCCTAGACATCACAGAGAATAAAAATTTTAAGTTTTCTTTAATTGGTCATCAATAGGTCGTGATGGCAACCATGCTTGTATCTATTTAACCATAAAAATGCCATATACAAAATATGTAGGAACAACAAAAACCAGATAAATATTTTTTATTGACATATAAGCAGATAGCTCGAGTCTGATGATTGAGTGTATTCCATAATGTTTTGGCATTTTTTCTTATAGATATGTGTTAAAGCATTTAATTGGCCCTGGTCAGTCTGCATCAGTATTGTATGCCTATGGGTAGTTCTGCCCCACTTCGTACAACTCTTGGAAAAAAAATAACAAAAAAAAGTTCTTACAGCTCTTTTATTTAATTTATTCATACATAATTGACATAATCCGGTATCTTACCGGCGCGAGACTTTGTCGATGAGGTATGCCACGCAAAATTAAATGCAAATTGCATTGCACTGGCATGATGACGGCGTGGTAAGCTAAACTGACTGACTGACGACGATGGACGTCTAAAAGAAATCGGGTTTGAAAGATATATATCTCGCATATATGTACATAGTTTACATAATGTATCTAAATATCTATATACGAGTATGTGTGTATGTAAGTACAATTTTGTTTTAACTAATTTCACGAGCAAACCAAAGGATGGCATTAACAAGCACAAAATCCGAAAAGAGTTGCTAAACATGGACGCGAGTCGGCGTGCATCGATCGCACATGTTAAATTATTACCATTAAAATAATGAGCAATTTTAATGTTACTCCGGAGTGCACAACACGTGAACGAAGATATAAACGCTTCAATGCTGCATATAGTGTTCAACCCGTCTTCGTCATCGTCATCATCATCGTCGTCGAAGTCTAACAATTGATGACTATACAACTCAGCCAGCTTTTCTGGCAACGGAAAATCGAACAGACAAACGGACAATACGTTGGTTAGATTGACAAGAATCTTAAGTTTAGATTGACAATCTGGTTGAAGATAAGTGCGTTTGCGTACGTTTGATTGACGTGTTATCGAGTGGTAAGATATCGTTATCGATGTGTTTTTCTTCGAGACACGCAATACCGATTAACAAGCGCAATTGAAGAAAATTTGAGAAACTGGTCCAGTATGTCTTCGAAATCATGAGAAAGAAGTTTAAGAAATTTCAAATTCTTACACTCAGAGAAATTAAGTCAAAAGAAAAATGTAAGTCGGGTTTTTATGCTTTTTTTGGGAATAAATATAGTGGTTGAAATGCCCACCGATTAGTTTTGATGGGTGGCGAATTGAAAATGTCATAGTTTTCGATTAATCTGGTGCATGGGTTAGGCTGAGTTTGAGCCATATCATTGGCTTTGTTGCTTTTGACAGCACTGGTCGTCTGCAGATTATTAACATATATCTCCGATTTAAAGATGTATAACATACAGCAAAGCCCAATGAATCTTATGAAAGAATTTTAATATTTGCTATACATGACCAACAATATATGTTGTCAATACTCAATTTTTGCCAAGTTCAGTTCATCTTACATAGATTTCGTTAAGAACATCTAGTGTGAACTATTTGTTGGACTAAAGGCCATTAAAAGCTATTTTGAATCAATAATTCAACAAGTCCAAATATTATAGTGCTGAGTCTTCTACTTGGCTGATGTATTTCAGTAGTATATAGAATTTGTATTATTAAAAAAAACTTCTTATATAAATAATGCCAGGCCATGGGCAAAAAACAAAAATTTCCAATTTAATGGTTAGGAATTCTAGTCTTGTTGGATATAGTTCACACTAGATGTTCTTCCCGAAATCTATGTAAGATGAACTGAACTTGGCAAAAATTTCGTATTGACAAAGGTCCTCACTAGTCAACTGATGAGTCCATGTGTGATCGCCGGGACGAAACGCCAATTTTTGTTGGACTAAAGGCCGTTAAAAGCTATTTTGAATCAATATGTTGTCAGTTGCCAAATGTCAAATAGAAATCCACAAAATCAAGTTACATTCCGCGAACTCAGTGAATGATTTATAACAGCTGTTAGGCATCAAAAATGTCAAAATTCTCTATGATTGTGTCGTATGTATATGACATTTAACTAACAAAATCTGACAGGAAAATTATGCTAATTGTGTTTGACAGTTATCACATTGGTAGTAATTAAACTACTTATTTTGAAGTCCACAACTCGCTTACTTTTAATGCCCTATAATCAACACAACACACTTTTTAGTCCTTAAATAATTTATCTTTTTTTTTCTGAGTGTATAGGAGTATGCCAAGAACCAGGATCGTATAGTTGTGAAAAAAATATAAAGTACCGTACAAGGACAAAATAAAATCTTAACTCTGCCAGTTCCTATATATCATTAAAATGTGATGTGTTAAATGCCCATAAATCATATGATCGTTTAAGAATTACTCCTTTGCACTCTATGTTTTTTTTTGTAATTTTTTTTTTAAAGGATGGTTTTTATTTGAAATTTGGCTAAGTAGGCAAAGGATAGCTCCCACAAACGATTTCCCATGCACATTTTTTTATTTTTATTATTTTTTTGATGGATGAAGACTTAGAGAGTGAACATTAAGGGAATTGCGAATTGACCATTGTTCATTTAAATCGCTTTTAAAGGCAATACGAAAAAAAAAATAATCAAGCACATTTAAATAATTTTTAACTTTAACTCTCAAGCCGAGTTGTTGTTAAATGACTTTGACGTTGGCTTTGACTTTTTGTGTTCGTCCATTTATCCTATCGAAGACGAAAGACTTGTGGCCCTTAGAGGATGGATGATATGTTGTTGTTAAGGTTTTATGACTCAAACGTTAAATTCCAACAATAAAATCATTCAAATGTAATTTTAGATTTAAATTTTCAGGGAATTGAATTTGTTTTATTTTAGTTGGTGTATAGAATATTTAATTAAAGATGAATTTTCCCAAAAAAAAATCAGCGTTGCAAATCAGATTGATATTGTCAATGGAATTGCGATTTAGACCTAATTATGTAAAATACAAAATTGGTGTTTAATTTTACCTCACAACAGGATGCTGAGCCGTAAAAAATGTTTTTTTTTTAGATTCACCATCGCACAGAGACCAGCTCGTGTTTTATCCTCAATCAAAACTAACTTTAAGCGAGCTCTATAAACTCAGAATGAAATTACTGAGGAAACGCATTTAAAAGCTGATCATACAGCCAACTTCATTCCATTTCCATTGGCATTGCTGTTAATCATGTGACAAGTGAATGTTCAATATTGTTTCGAAAATATTAGTCCCAATACCAAATCAGTTGAACAGGTAATGAGAAAGTCGAAAATCAAAAAAAAAAAAACGTTCTATGACAAAATGTAGACTATACGCATACTTTTGCACTGATTTTTACTTGCGATTATAGGTACTAGTATAAGGCAAGTTATGTATTCGTGCAAAAAATAATTCTAACAATCAAACATGACATTACGATCATAGAGAACTTAAAAAAGTGGGTCACCCCATTCCGCCTGTCTGTTAGTCTATCAGTCTGTCAGTCTGACAGTCATTAGAGGCAAATAAAATGTTTTTGCAAAGAACTTGCTAATTTTAGTGATTTAAAGAAAACTTTTCAGATTTCGATTAGAAGTGATTAAAGGAATATTTCTGGGCAGTTTACTAAGGGAATATTTTATATTTTAAATGATTTTAGTTTTTTTTGTACTTTTAAGAGAGAGCTTAGAAAAATTTTGCAATTCACTTGACAGTTGCAATGTCACTCCGCCCCTAAACCTCAATTTTATACCTCATTGAGATGACCTGCCCCAGCTCTGTAATCTATGTAACAGAAGAGAGAATGACGATATCTACCATTTTGTGGCTGCTTATCCAATTTTACAAGAAATTCGTCGATTATATTTTCAGCAAAGTTTTATATTGCCACAAAGACTTTATGAAATCTTAAAAGGGGCAACAGGCTGGCTCAGCCTCTATAAATATTGCCAGCAAGATCTTACCTACCGAAATAGTTTCATTTAACATAATGCGAATAATTTCCCACTTATTGCAATTTCGAGCTGAATAATCCATTTTCTAATTTGAATCATGGGAAATTAAGTCACACAATTTAATGTTTATCTATCAAAATTGATACTTTTTCTTTTGTGTTTCAAATCACTTTTAAAATTGATATCTTTGTTAAGTTTTTTTTTTTTTTTTTATTATATTTATATTTGTTTGCTGTTACATATTTATTGTAAAAAAAAATACTAAATTTTAGATAATATTTTTATTTTTATATTTTACTTATATTTTTACTTGCGATATAGGTACCATAGGGCAAGTTTTGCATTTGGAAAAAAAAATCGAACTCGATATTTTAATCAAAGTTGACATTTTAGCCCCAAAAATAACGGTACTTGCCAAACAAATTTTGCTACCATCTTAATTATGTCGAAAACGGCTCTAACGATTTTGATAAAAATTGGTGTGTGTACTATTTTGGGTATGGCTTATACATTTTTGTCAAAAACTTTTTTTTTAATATTTTGATATTAACGGTACCTGCAATAAAACCATTTTATTGATTTTCGACTTTCTCATAAATGGCTCAACGGATTTCGATTAAAATTCGTGTACAGGAACTCTTTCAAATTGTAAATAATACTGCATTTCAAAATTTTCGACAAATAGTTTTTTTGGATTTTTGAAAAAAAAAATACATTTTTTTTTACAATTCAATATTTCGAAAACGGGTTGAGGATTTTTTCTGAAGTTTTGTTTTTAAGTTTAAATTACTAAATATTTAAAATGTTCATATCATTTTTTTTAGAAAAAATTTAGAAATTTTAATAAATAAAAAATTAAGTGAAAAACGAATTTAAAAATACATTTAAGGTTTCTATTAACAATCTTTTGCATATAATACTAAACATAGGAGCAAATACGTGCGATCCAGTCATTTTCATTTTTTCAGAATTTTGCATTTATCTTTTTCTTTAAATCTTGTAATGTTATCTCAGGCAGACGGAGGTATTGCCAGGTACTAATCTTAAGAATACAAATTATTAAAATTTTTTTGAAAAGAACTTGCTCTTATGTTCGATCACATCGTGTATGCAAGAAATTTCTATTAAAAATCTAAATATATTTTTAAACTCCTTTTTTACTTTATTTTTCATATACGAAAAGTTTCTTTAATTTTTTTCTAAAAATTGGTATGACATTCTTAAATATTTAATAATATAAACTTAAAAACGAGAGATTAAATCGGCCTAGTTAAAGAAAAAAATATTTAAAAATTCAGAAATAAATACTTAAACTAATTTGAGCTAGAAAAAAGTACGCCATTTTATTTCTTGTATAAATTTAAATTTATGAGAAAAAATATTAAAAATCTGTGAAGCGGTTTTTGAGAAAAAAAGTTTTTTTTTAAACTTTTTGAAAACAAATTTAAAAAAAATCAAGAACGCCAATTCATAGATATTCAGCAAATACATATAACTATAATTTTTGAAAAAAAATATTGCGTAGTTTTCAAAATATAATTTTTATATAAAAATACAAAAAAATATTAATTAAAAATATTGGTACGAAGTATAAATTGGGCAAGCTAAACCTATATATGTGCGAAATTTCGAAAGAATCGGTTAAGTCATTTATGAGATAGTCAAAATAAAAAAAAGGTCCTATGGAAAGTACCGTTTTTAGACATTTAAAAAACATTTTTTTTCCAATCATATGATCGCTCGTATCTATAGTAATGTCATGTTTGATTGTTATCCCAAAACTTTTTTTCGACGAATGCATAACTTGCCATATAGTACCTACAATCGCAAGTAAAAATAAAGAATCTATCTATATACCTATCTGTCCGTCTGTATATATAAAGAGCTGTGGACTATGCGATTACCTCTAAATTTGGTATATGTGATTCTCTTGGCATTCCTCACAGGGGAAATAGAAATTTTATTTTTAGATAAAAAAGATACAACTATTAAGGAAAATCTTATTTCTTTTCGAAAACGGCTCCAACGATTTACGGGAAAAGTCTATTAACTTAACGGTACCTTTCATATAACTGTTTTCTAATTGTTGGGTTTATCGGTAACAGTATATTAGATTTCTGAGAAGATCTAGGTAGCCAAACTAAGTCTGCATATCAACATTTTGAAAAACTATTTTTTTCTAATTAAAATTAATTTTTGATTTTTTTTTTTTGAAAAATCAAAAAAAAATTTAATTTTATAATGACATGTATATTAATAAACTCTAAAAAACTGAATACCAAATTTAAAAAAAAAATTGTATTCAAAACTAAAAATAAAAAACAAGGTTTCAAAATTTTCGAAAAATCGTTTTTTGGATTTTTGAAAAAAAATATTTTTTTTTTGAAAATTCAATATTTCGAAAACGGGTCGACGATTTTTTCTAATTTTTTTTTTTAATTTATATTATTAAATATTTAAAATGTGGGTGGCAATGGCGCAGTGGATAAAGGGCTTTATTGCTAACTTAGACGTGTGGGTTCGATCCCCACGCTATGCGCACTCTCTTCTATACCTCCAACTTTAATTGGATGCCGCCCATGGGTTAAAAATGAAACAGTCAATACCTGGTTCATAATGTTCATAACATTTTTTTTTTAGAAAAAATTTAAGAATTTTTTATATAAAAAATTAAGTGAAAAACTACTTTAAAAATACATTTAGCCATTTCTATTAAGAATATTTTGCATATAATGTAATGTAACATGGGATCAATAACATGCGATCCAGTCGTGCATTTTATTTGGTTCATTTATGGCAGTAGTGTAAATACAAAAATTCTACAAACATTGAAATCTGCCATTTATTGAACTCGTGTAAATGAATGTCATGAAAAATTATTTTTTCCATTATTTTGCCAATCTTTTGGCAGAAATACTGGCAGCAAATTACTGCCGTTCGGCATTAGATGTTTTTGTTTTGGTTTCGTCGCCTACAAAAAAATATGGAAACAAATAAATAATAATTATTATTAAACAAAATGCATTGCTTTTATTTATTTAATTATTAATTTGTAAGAATAAACCATTAAAATAATGAGGAAATGACTAAGCTAACAGAATTTGGACGTTTACTGCCAAAGCTTCAAATTTTCAAATTCATATAAATTGAAATTGGGTTTTCGATTGCCCCGAATTTCAATTTTTTTTAACGTTTTTGGCTACGTTTTGG
The DNA here is from genome assembly GCA_910595825.1 of Philhelius pedissequus. Taxonomy (NCBI): domain Eukaryota; kingdom Metazoa; phylum Arthropoda; class Insecta; order Diptera; family Syrphidae; genus Philhelius; species Philhelius pedissequus. Next base: position 36,751,343 of record OU343163.1, read on the forward strand.
CCAACCGCTTAACCGAGATTACCTGTCTCATTTCTACATCATAAGAGTAACTGAAACACAACTTCCATTTTAAATAGTACTTTCAAAATTAATCTACTTTTTGAGTGGAGTTTTTTTAAATCTAAAAGAGATAAGCGTTCAGTTAAAACGTATTATTAAATTTTATTCGATCGAGAAGCAAATTTGAGAATGTGAAGGCTTGCCTGTCAAGTCTCATACAAATTTCATATACAGAAAATTCTCATATACAGATAAATATCAATTTGGCAATTTAAACAAAAATGGCTGCTACTGCAAATATATAGCTCTGGAGAGAGTTGTTAGAAATGCAAAGAAATGTTCCAGAAATATGATATATAAAACGTGAAATTTTTAAGGACAAAAGGAGAACAAACATTTTTGACGCTTTTGCTCAAATTACAAGGGCAGCCATTGTCAATATTTCGTCGACAACTGATGCTTGACAGCATACTTGGTAAATATGAACGCAAGCCTGTTTATGAATCAAGCGTTTCATCAAACCGTAGTTGTCAAAATATTTGAGAGTGTGAACCACCTATTAGTTACCGATCGCTGATCTGGCTTCCCATTTACCAATAAAACGGGGCTATAATTTATATTTTAGTGTTTTTTAATTCTTTTTTTGAATATTCCAATATTTTTGCTATATGAAATATAACCCGAATGGTGATGTTTGAAAATCGTACGTCCCAAAAAAGAAATGCCACATCGGGTTAGAGTTTAACACATAATTATACTATTAATCGACCAATTCAAATATAAAATCTCGTTGGTTTTTTTTTGTATAACTCGATGCCTTCTTTCAGAGGCTAGATCAATGACTCAACAAGCCTTTTAGCGCAAAAAGATTGAGCAGAAAAACGCTCCCTTATTTTTCTTCCCATTCTACAAACTTAATTATAGACCTTCATGTTCGCATCATTCGAATTTATTCGATTTCTGTAAAAGTTCCCATAAAACAATAATTCAAATATATAAAAACAACACAAAATAAGAATGCGATACAATTTTTCGATACATTCTCTTCCCTTCTAAAAATCATCGCAATACCTACATATATCGGAAAGTAGCTAAAGTCCTTGCATTGGTGTGTTCGGAATTCAAATTCTCGCATAAAACCTTGCGTGATGCGTTGCCGAATAATTCGCAATTATACGCCCGCCATAAGAGCTTGCGTGCACATCTAAACCAAATGATTTCAAAGCGAAAAAATCTAAAAATCTTCCCACAATCTTCATCAAAAATCCCAATCTACACGATCATGCTCCAAAATATACAAATAAACATCAAGCGAAAACTTTTTTCTATTCATTCAAATCGAAAAAAAAAGATTTAATTGAAGGATTCACTCAAAATGAAATGATTTGCTAACTTTATTACGTTTAGATGGATGCCAAACGGATCGATCCGCTTTGAACCCTAATTGCTTGTGCAATATTACCAATAGAAAAAAAAGTAAAACAAGGTACAACAACAAAAAAAGACTTGATACAAAGAAAATACTTGGAATTCCTTGAATATCCTCACGTGTCCTACAGGTACTTACATTGGCGGTAATTTGTTGCGAAATTATTGATTTATGAAATGTTTACGCTCGATCAGAAATTATTTCAGCGTGCGCGACCGCTTATCGATGTTGTGCTCATAAAGAGAGTCCAAACGCAGTCAGGAATTATTGTCTGTTTTTTTTGTTTTTAATATTTTGGTTAAACCTTCTCCCTGGCCTGAACATGGAATCCTGTGAATTCAAAATAAAACAAAATCCTCAATCGCTTTTTTAGTTGAGAGAGCATACAAAAAAACATCAGACAAAAATTGCACGAAACCTCAGACAAATCAACGGGATAAGAGATCATCCGTGCGGGATTAAAGACGTCTCATACCATAAAGGGTAATCATAGGGTTTGGGCGCACACCACCTCTCAGTGCGGGGTCCTTTATTATGGGGCCAGGTTTAAGATACGATACGACAGTGGTGCAACGTGAATGGGAAAATTGACAAAATATGGATAAAACTTGATAGTTGGGATAGTATTCAAAGAAATGAGATCTGAGCAATATCTTTTTTATATGAACAGGATTCCACAGAAAAATTTCTCAGTTTTACTGTCATATGACAGAGGGAACACAATGTCGGATTCGCTTCCTAAATTTTTGATGGAGCGAAATTTCGGAGGTCTGAGTTTTCTGATCTTCAGTAGTTCTGCTAACGTAAGTGCCCGCATATTTTAGATCTAGCTTAGTTCACTTTTGCTTTCTTATAAGTAAGGTTCCGTCAACATATATTATATAAATGGTCGTTACCGTATGTAAACTATCTATATAACTATTTTCCCATCTAGAACTTCTGTCAATAAATCAGATGTGTTCCTTTAGCATTGTTATGATGTTAGGGTGTCGTCGGCTACAATATCATCGGCTACAAATTCACTATATAATTTAATGTCCCTTCTTTATTAATACTATATATGTACATTTTTCTACATGGGTTATACCAGTTTATACTATTCAGGTCATAATTTGGTAAATCTTATTTTGTCAGCGATTGTGCACTGCAATCAAATTATTTTAATAAAAAGTAGTTATTTGTGAAGCATATGTTATAGGAAAATTATGTAATTTTATACCAGTCGTAAAAGGCTATTACATTATACTAAACGGTGATTTTTTAAGAGCTTGGTTTTTGAAAATTCAAAAAAAACACAGAAACTTGTAAAAAGTGAATGAAATTTTTATTTGGATCGATAAATCAATTTCTGCCATTTACTTTTTAAAAATAATTTCACTTAAATGTTGCCCGCGGCTACGCTTCAGGTGGTCCATTCTGAAGGTCCAATTTTGGCAAACTTTTTCACACATTTCGGCCGGAATCTCACCAATGACGCGTTCAATGTTGCCTTCCAAGGCAGCAATCGTGTTTGGCTTGTCCCCATAGACAATAGACTTAACATAGCCCAACAAAAAATAGTCTAACGGGGTCAAATCACATGATCTTGGTGGCCAATTGACTGCGCCAAAACGTGAGATCAACTGCTCACCAAATTCGCCTCTCAATTGATGCATGGTTTCGCGTGCAGTGTGGCATGTGGCACCATCCTATTGGAACCACATGTCGACCGAGTTCAATTCTTGCATTTTCGGCAAAAAAACATCTGTTATCATCGAACGGTACCTTTCTCCATTGACCGTAACCCTGCGGCCTTCATCGTATCGTCCTTGAAGAAGTACGGCCCAATGATGCCGCCTGCCCATAAGCCGCACCAAACAGTGCATTTTTGGGATGCATTGGTAGCTGCTGAATTGCCTCTGGCTGCTCTTCACTCCAAATACGGCAATTCTGCTTATTCACGTATCCATTTAGCCAAAAATGAGCCTCGTCGCTGAAACGGACGTAGCTTGCGAAACACATTTTTCACAGAGCACGAATTTTGATAATAAATTTCAATAATTTGCAAACGTTGTTCAGGCGTAAGTCTATTCATGATGAAATGGCAAGCAATACTGAATCGAAATGTCAAATGTTCGTGGAATTTGTCATGTGTGATCTGTCAAAAATATAAACGTCAAAAACCAAGTAGCAAAAAAATCACCCTTTAGTTCTACTGCATAAAACATATATGTATCAATAAATGTTGGTTCAGATTGATTTTTTGTTGTTGATATATCACTGGTGTTCTAATGTGTTTAGACCAGTTTTATACCAGTTAATAGAAAAACAAATATGAGAATGTTTTTATTTAAAATTCCTTATTTATCTAAATGTGTAGGTTGGTTTACAGTTGAAAAATAATAAGGTACAAAATATATACGTACAAACAATCAATTATTTTCGACGAATTATCTTACATTTATACCAATCAGGAGACTAAAGCAAAAAATAGACGAAATTATTATCTTTGTTTATAATATGTATGTTTACGTGTAGAAAAACATATTTTTTATCGATACCTTATTTTATACCGATCAAGAGAAAGTCTATATACCTATTGTCTGGCTGATTGTTATAAACATATTTCATTGGTATTACGGAAAGTTTCTGATTGAGTAGAAAAATTACTTAAGAAATTGAGATACGTCTTAAAAATGTACTCCTAATTGTGTAGTATTTAAATTAATGAAGTAATAACTGGAAGGACTGTTCTCTCGTTGCTTAGCTTCTTAAAAAAAAAAAACTGTTTGTATATATTATAATATTTGTAGTTTTACATTTTCAGCAAAATTTGAATATACGCCAGTGTCAGTAATAATACCGTTTGTACTCAGCTGATATAATAGCTATAAAAATGTGGATCATGTAATTATGAAAGCAACCTGCGAATTCGTAGTTTTCGGGCTTAGCGTACCACTCTAATTGTTAAAAAAGTTTGTTCAAAGGGTCACATCTTTTTTAAAAGAACTTTGTTAAAATTATAAAGCTTTTTTTTTAAATTTCAGTCAAATATATCCCCACTGTCCGGTGACTGATGGCGGCTTGGCTAACAGCGACAGCAACGGCGGCATGCATGAAGGATTGGAAAATTTATTTTCATTGTTTTTGGCACGTTAGTGTGGACTTATTTGGGCCTGTTTTTTTTTTTTGATCTTTAATCTGAGTCGTTGTCCTCTCGTCCTCGTCTTATCGTCGTCGGTCGGTCGTGTTGGTTGTAATGTAACACATATGCGATGGTATTTATATTAGTTTCAAAATGTTCATTTTTTTTATTTAAATACATTCTCATGTACACACTATAGATGAGATGGGACTGGGACTTGATTGGGAGAGTGATTGGCCTAATGACTATTTAATTAAGCACAAAAATCATAAATTATAGCCAAGTTATCATTCTTTTGTATAAGAGTGAAAAGGTCTCTTTGACAGTTATAAACATACAGAACCTTTACAATTTTCGGCATCATAAATCTTGAGATTCTTTTTTTTTAATTACATATTTTGATTTCTGCTAACGTTCGTTTGTCGTGTTCTGAACGAATTATGATGTGTGATTGAATGGAATCGAATAGGGACAGAAGTTCGGTGTTTTTTTTTTTATTTAAATTAAGTGATGTCTACCTACTTTGTGGATCAGAATAAACGATGATCTTTAAAATACAATCTATGAAATCTTACTTGAATGCAGAGAAACAAAATACATGTACGTGTGTGTATGTAAGTAGGAAAAATGATATAATATGGTAGATTAAATGCAATCAAAAAAAAATTGTAGTTTATATAACGCGTGTTTAGCTGCGCGTGTGGCTTTCAGGTATTATTTGTTTTAATTTGATATTAAGCTGTCAATCTCATTGAAATAATAGACCACTCAAGATGTGACCATTTTTTTTCTTTTGTTATAGGTACATAAATTATTAAAATTTGAAAGTTGTGAGAGCAATTATTATACCTGGCGTTTTGGGCCAAAACTTTGCTCACAAATTTCATTTTATGTCTTACATAAAATATTTAAAAAAAATTGTAGCCACATTGCAAGAATGTGTTAATTTGTTAATAATTATTATTAAGTTAAAATTCTGTCCTAATTCGCAAACGCTTACAATATTGACATATCTTAAAGAAATTAACTTTGACTCACATATCGCCCAAGTTCTTCATTTCAAGCGAATTCAAATCGATTGTCAATTTAATTCGAATTGAAATTCCATATCTTCCATTTTTCGATCGGTTTCCGAAATTTCGAAATCACAATGAACTGTCAATTTAGTTTATTCTCTATTTTTAAGTATTTTGCAAAAATAATTTCGCCTTTGTATAAAAATGGATGCAATCTGCTTGGTCAAAGTTGTTTTCTTTCTCAGTGGCGCTTTTGTGAGTATTAAGTCGGAGTTGAATCAAATGAGTTTAACGGCCAATGAAGCTTATACTAAAACTAAACAAAACGTCTTCGCATAGAGACGATTAGCTATTACAATTGGATAAACAAGTTTTTGCTTTCATCGTCTTTTAAAGAAGTATCTATACCGACGGATACTACCAAAAGTCCATAATCCAGAACAAACAGTAAGTTCGTTTGAGTTTGAATTTTTGGAGAACCGAAAAATTCATGTCTTTTTTGAGAGCTCTTGGGTTGTCAAGAAAACCTTTATCAACCCTAAAGTTCAACGAACGATGCATTATGACTTAGATGCATTGCCACTTGGCGGATCTCGTGAGTATTGCCATAGTTCGACGTCCAGAATATTTTGCATTTGAAAATGGGATTCGTCGCGGAAGATGATTTTTATTTTCGATATATTATATACATGGATATATAGATATTTACATATAAGTAGATAGGTAATACCTATATAGAAAGTTGTGGATTCGTACATAAAATTTAACTTGAGATTTCGATCAAACTTGCTATTACGAAGTCGAAAAAAGTTGGTCTCAAAATTCTGTCTGTATGCGCGATTTTCTTCAAACTTGGTACTTACACATTGTTTTTTTCAGTAAAAAAAACGTTTGATTTTTGTAAGACCAAAAATAACGGCAAATATTGTTATCTTCTCAAAAAATGGCTCCACCGATTTTGGGAGTGGCAATGGCGCAGTATATAAAGTGCTTGATTGCTAACTAGGACGTGTGGGTTCGAGCCCCACGTTAGGCGCATTCTTTTCTATACCTCCAATTTTAATTGGATGCCGCCCATGTGTTAAAATGAGACAGTCAATATCTGGTTCTCAAATACAGTGTTCCAAACTAGTGCCGTGCAATTCAGGTTGCATTTAAAAGACCTTAGGTCTTACAGGCATATAGTTGGATTTAAAAAAAAAAAACAAATCAATTAATTAATGTAGGGTAAATGTAATTTTTCATAAGTTTTTTTGTCAAAAAATAGCACCTCTAGAAAAACCATTATTATCTATTTAGCTTGCGATTTTCTAGAGAACCGTAATGCATTTGATTTTTTTTTTTGATTTTTATGTATGAAAACGATCCCATAAAGTTTAAACAGTATTTTTTTTCAAAAACATTTTTTTTTTTGAAAACTCAATCATTTTAAAACGACTTAATCCATTTTGTAAGCTTAATATTTACATTATAGTTTTCCGACGTTTTTAGAAAATCTGAGAAAATCATGTTAATAAAAAAAACATAAATACAAATGTTGAAAAACTATTTTTTTTTCTTAAAAACGACTCTAAAAAATTTGGTACAAGAATATGTGTATTATAAATAAAAACAATTTTATTTTGCGTTTAAAATAGTATTTTTCATAGAACCACTTTTCATATTTTCTACTTTCTCGTTATCGGATAAACCATTTAAAAATTATTTATTTTATATAGACATAAAAATAATAATTAAAAAACAAATATTTTTTTTTTGAAAAATCGATTCTTCAAAAACGGCCAATGAATCTTTAATATTTGAAATCCAATTTTTTCCTAGATGTTTTTAAAATTTTTAATTTAATTTTAATTAAATTTAATAATTTAAATGTTCCACTATAGTCTGTTCATTTTATATTTTCAGTACAGGGAAGATAGGATATTTGCCTTTCACCATTACTATTATGAATTTCAATAAGCTATCTCTATTTCTATAAAGCTTTTCATTTTAAATGGTTGCCGCCGTGACTACTATAAATTGTTATATTTCTCTCACAAATATCGGTAGGGTTACTAACTGTTAATTTAGATTTCATGAACAGAAACATGTAGATCGTAAACTAAATCTTAAAAATTAAACTAAATCCAAACAAAAATAAATCTATCTTTTTCCACACCACCAAGAGGTAAGATAGAATGCAACTTTTTTTAAGTGTTCTCCAGAAGGCTTAATCTCTTTTAACCTGAAAATAAATAACGTAAAATAAATAAATAAATAAACACTGCACAAAAATAATAATATCACCTCAAAATTCCACTGCACTATTTTAAATATAATATTTACATATATATAAACACGAAACCCTCATCTGTCTTCTTTTTATATTTATTTTCATGAACAAAAAAAAATGATGATCGACCTTGGCAAGTCGTGAAATAGCTATAATTCCAGCCAAAAATAATTTAGAAAAAACTCGGTGGTAGCACACTCAAGTTGTTGTTGGTCATTCAAAGTCATTTAATGATATGAAAAAGTGCTTTAAAAGCAAGTATGTAATCATACAAAACTGAATATAAAAAAAACTACTTCGTAATTGAAAGCTGAAATTAAGTAATGAACCGAATGTCAACAAAACCTTGCTCAAATAGTAAACTTTCCTTAATAAAGATTCCCAACAAATAGTGTATAGCTGTATTTTAACCGTGTTCTAAAAAAATAAAACCAAAAGATATACACAGAAAAGCACACAGCGACTACACATTTTTCCTTAAACTTAAAATATATGCTCTCATAAGCTCTAAGAAAGCTTCAATTCTTAAAGTTCCATAGCAAAACCAAAGAGAAAGGTACTCGTATTAGAATTGCCATCAATGGACTCTGATTCAATGTGTGTGTATTTTTTTTTTAATAAACACAATAAACGAGAATCAAATTGGCGATCAGTCTCTTCTCTTCTCACGGTCGGGGAGCAGACAGGTTATGGTGGAATGTACGTGGATTTATGAAATATTTCAGTAGCAATTTCCTAAGTTGAGTGTCATGCCGGCACCAGTGTGTTTGAAAAAGCTCTCCCATAAAGCCTGTACTAAAAATATAAATTGAACACAGTATATACATTTTAAACATTAAAGTTGTTAGCTATAACAGCAAGTTAGTACGATCCAGTTGTGCATTTTATTTTTGCTGAAATTGGCGATGTTTTTGGTCGCTATAAGTTTTCTGTTATATATGTTTAGTGTCTGAAAAATAATAGCAACAAAATTAACAACAGATAAATGAACATGGTCGAAATAATTTGTCAGAATCTACCGGGGACGATGGTGTTGTTTTACAAATTTAATTTTATTTAATAAACCTAAATCGCATGTAAAATAAATATCAAATAGTTTCTTCACTGCTTAAGAAGATTAAGAAGTAGATTAATTTTGACATCGCCATTCACAATGTAAATGGTTATTTATTTTCTCGTATTATGTAAAAGTGAAACAGGCAGCTTCATCTCTGTCAAGTCAACCGAAGCGAATAATTAACTTTCCCGATGAATGTGTTCATTTCGTTATGGGAATATGTAAGTTCGATTTGTACAACAAATGAAGATTGAAATGAAATTTATTTTAAACTAGCAGACCCGTGCTCGCGTTGCTTCGCAAAGGCTAAGAATAATTAGTTTTACTATAAATAATGTTCTATCAACCAAGGCCTTTTCTGTGATTGGTGTCATATTTTTAGTAAGAAGTTAATAATATGGTTAATCTTACCGTAGCCTAATAAAAGAGTTGATATTGTCCCATAAATACTTAAGAAAAAAAAACAGATATTAAATTTGTTTTATTTCAAGGTTTCTGGGTATACAATGTTAGCCGTTTTAACATTTTCATGAAGAAGTAAAAACTGTTTATTTTTTGAGCCTACTCTTGAAAGTGCAACATATAGTTGACCATTGGAAAATACATTTTTTCTGAGATCTACCCCACTGAATTGAAATGATTGACCCTGAGCTTTGTTGATTGTCATGCAAAAGCATGGTTTTACTGGAAACTGTAGATGTCTGAATCGAAAGCGAAGTGCATAAGTTCCTACTGCAGGTCCGGTAAGAATTTGAACTTGTATTACATTTTTAAAAAGCTTTTTGACTTGGAGGCGTGTGCCATTGTATAGATTTGGGGGACTGAGATTTCTTATAAGCATAATCGGTGTGCCAACTTTTAAATTTAATTGGTAGGATGGAAGACCTGCAGGGTTGAGTGAATTGAGAAATTCTTGACGGAAGTTTACTATGTCATTGTCATCGACAGCATTGTCAATTGCTTTGTATTGACATGACTCTGTTTTTAAGCTTAGGAGCACATGGTTATTTATTTCATCCACTGAACTATTTTTTGGTGACACAATAGCTCTTTGGCAAAACCAAGAAAATGGGATCGATTGCAAAGAGTTCAAGTCTCCATAAACGCACTGAATAAGTTGTTGTGTGATGTGAACAATTTTTCCGAAACGTTCGTTTAATTGAATTATATTATCTGGGCCTGAGATAGTATATTTTCCATCACCAATTTTTAGCAGAAGAGATGCGAACTCAGCACTGTCAGTGTTTTCAGTAAGCTCTACTCTCATATTGGTTTGAAGTAGAAGCTTTTATGATATCAGCCCGAGTCGCCTTGGGAATAATTGGCATCGTTTGACGAAAATCTCCAAAAAAAAAAGCATTGTTACTCAACCCATAAGCTTCGATGAAGAGGACCTTAAATCTTTTAAAACTCTATTTGCGGCTTCTATATTACTGTATTATTCAAGACGCAGAGAGAAAAAAAAGTAAGAATTACGCAAATATTTATGTCCTTTACTCCACACATATTCAAAATTAAAACATATATGTTTAATTTTGAATATGTGTATCAATACTTTCTCTTCCTACGTTAATCGATGAGCGAACAATAAATTAGTATACAGAAAGTCAGAAGCAAATAAACAAAAGAAAATGTAAACAAATAAGGAACGATAATGAAATGGAACAAAGCAGCTACCCTGTCAAAGCGGTTGAATCGAATTCATAGATGCAAAAATAAAAAAAAAATAATAAATATATAATTTGTAAATACATTTATTTCTTATAAGTACAGTTAGGAAATAATTTAGATCTTAAAATTTGCATAAAACTATTGACATCTTTCAAAAAATCTCAGTTTTGTAAAATATCAAGCAGGTTTAAGGGCGTAAGTGAATATGTTGATCAACTTCGACAAAAAAGTGTAAGATTTTTGGTTTTAAGTTAATTATCTAATTCAACAAATAAAAAATGTCCTAAGACATGCTTAAGAGAATAAGGAAAATTATAAAATTTGTTTCAAGTAAATCGGTTGAATACTTTCGGAGATTACCCGTGACGTAAGTAATAATTGTTTCATCTTTATATAATAGTAAAGATATTCATTTGAGGAGTGTTAATCCTCAAGATTTATAGGAGATTTAACAAAAACTACTTAAATCTCGGTTTGGTGATGGGGGAAAACGAAGTATAAAGAAAAAATAAAGCAAAACAACATCAATAAAGAATGAAAAACTTTGTAAAAAAAATTCTGCTGGCTTTTTCATAATTTGTTTCTTTAATTTGTCAACTAATTCAAATTACAAAAAACACTCCTCATAAATCCTTTAAATTTTTCCTTAAAGGATAAGCGAATTTAATTTAATCAACATTGTTCTTCACTTCAAACAAAAGCTTCTCGAATCATCTTAAAAGCTAAACGTTTGCTCAACGTATCTGAAGAATGTGCAAAATTTAAATTAATTCCAGTCAAAATGTACATGTCTTGTAAATGTCAAAGGCGTAAACAAAAACAAAAAAAAAACAGTCAGTCAAGGAACTCAAATCAAAACCAATGAACTGTTGCTGGAAAAGTGTGTTGAGCTCGTGCTCATCATCCGGTGCAGAGACACAGACAGCTCTTACCAGCTACAACAGTCACTATACAATCATCATGATTGGTTGTAGCTTAAAGGAAAAACATTTAAAAAAAATCCTCACTGGAATTGTATTTTTTGTTTTTATTTTTTTGTTTAAATACTTAAATACGATTTGTAGTTTTATGAATGAGTTTTTACTACTTCATTAAAAAAAATATGCATTTCTTGTCTTATTGCTGGAGCCAGAGCTGCAGAGAGATGTAAAGCTGGACGACGCGAAGCGACGATGATGCACCAACTCATAATAATAACCAGAAATCGATTATGATTCAACTTTGCGTCCAACTATAATATCGTTCGTCCAAAAGAGCATCCGTTGCGTTTATGATTTATTATCTCAAATTCGTTTTGCGTTTTGTTGCGCTGCAGCGCGCAGGAAGAAAATGATGGCAATCCTTTGCATCGAAAATATTTGCTTCTCTCTAAGATATTTCATCTCGTAGACATAGGCTTTTTTTGATCTGCATATTTAAATCATAAAACCCTGGCCCATGTGAGTGTCAGAGGAATCCGGTTGTGTTTGGTGGCTGCTGTTCGCCAATTCGTTGGGACTCCTGCTGGATTTCAACAACTTGCCCGATGGTGGTGTGTATGGTGAACTGGGTGACCGGTTAGTTCGTTCGGTGCAGTGGTGGTGATGATGCGAGTCTTTTGCGCGAAGAGTGGGTGCTGAAATTAATTCCATCGGAAGTAATTTCTTTTCCCTTGCCCAAATGTGATTAGTTTCGTTTTGTTGGTCTCCTTCGGGCATATTCTGATGTACCATACCGTCACCCCTGGCCCCGAGGTAGGACCCCATCACGCAGGATTGCTTCCTTTTTTTTTGTTTTTTGTTCTGCTCTGTGTTCATTGAACGACATCTCGCTTCCAGTTGCAACACATCAGGAAAGGTAATACATGCGTGCAAATAATGAAACCTTTTGCGATTGTGTGTATTTTTAGGCGCTCCATCAGGATGACGATTCCGGAGGATGCCAAATGCGAAATATACAATTTCTGCAATTTGCGTTGGTTGGCAGGCGAAATGAATTTTGTAATCTTTTTTAATGGGCAAAGTTTTGACAAGGACAATCAGAGGAAATTGGCTTTTAGTTTTCGTGGAGGGCTTCCGTCGACCCTGTTGACGTTGCTTCTTCATACAAAGATACCTATATACATATATATGTTGTTGTTGTTGATGCTGCTGCTGCCGCTGCTTATGATGTTGCGCTCAAAAACAACGAAACCGAAGCAAAGTGTGGAATAAATTATTATTAAAGTAGATTAATTTGAATGTGTGTTTCCTTCTCGAATCTCAGCTTGGCCCGATTTATTTTTTTTGTTTTGATTTTGTTTCTCTGTTTATATTGAATTGCAATCAAAACTTTGAAAGAGCAAATGATTTCGATTAAGAGCAAAAGGATATTGCAGTTGATATGGAATCGAGGACAACACGTGCATTTTTCATTGAAGTTGCGTCAATATAATTGAAATAATGGCACACATACAATACCAGCGAAATGTTGAAGTATAAACACAAGTTTAATGAAGCGACTTTATACGCAGGCCAGGCCAGGATCACATGGTATAGTATTTGGCTGATTCAAACCGGTGATCTTCATTTTGACACCATAATAATTATATTCCCGATTTTGTTCCTCTTTTCCATGTTTGAATTGGACGTAAAGGAAGAAAGAAATACCAAAGATGACCAACGGCCCCGGACATATGTATATAGGTACTCTGCAAAAGGCTTAAGAAACATATAGCGCGATGCATCAGGAATGTGTAACAGGTATTTTTTTTTTGTCTTTCTGGGCCATTAATTGCGATTGAGAAGACCCCAAAGTGTGGTAGCCACAGAGTAGACATGTAGCCGCGCATATCAGACACAGACGATGGGTCCACTTACGTTTTGCCTTCGAAAAGAGTGTAAAGCTACAATCTGCTTTCTTATAAATTGACGACGACTACGACAACGACGACGACTGGGGTTGGTTTAAGATGGGCATTTAGATGACGCTACCGAACTAAAGGTGGCTAGAACGTACTACAGGTAGCATCTTTTGAAGAAAGGGAAGACACGAGTAAGAACAAAATAAAGCTACTGTATAATTACACAACAAATGGGAATCAAAGAATTTTGCGATTTACTCTCCAAAGGAATTCATATTTTTTGTTTAGCTACATATACTCATCAGCAGAAATAAATAAGCAGTGTGTAAAGAAAAATGTGTGTTTCGCAAATGACAGATTGGATGATATTTATATATTTTTTTTTAATAATATGACTGAGGCCATTCTGCAGTCATAAAGCCAATTATATTTAGCTTTAGCTTGTCTGTATTGATTTAAAACTTTTTCGCTTTAAACAAAAATATCAGATGAGTCAGAAATTTCGGCGTATGTATTCATAAAAGTAGATATCCCTGTTTTCAATTTCGAAATAATTTTACAATTGAAATGAACAAAACGTAAGTACATCCGGTTGGTCGTTTTTGTTTTTGATATGTAACATCTTTCCGGTCAGTTTCCTGCAATCTGTGAAAGTGATTTCGTAAGAGAACAATATAAAATTGATGCCGTATCATAAAATGTTATGAACGTTTTCTGATTTCCGACTCAAAATTTTTAAACAGAAGGTTCTTCAAATTCTAAATAATACTGCGATTTTCGAAAAATAATTTTGTGGTTTTTTTGTAAAAAAAAAATTATTTTAATATTTTTTTTTTTTTGAAAATTCAATACAGTGAAATCTCCCTTGGGCGGACAGCCAAGGTGCAAAAATGTTTGTCTTGCTAAGGCAGTTGTCCGGTTAAGGGAAATCAAATAAAAACACTAATTTTCTAAATTCATTTATTTACAGAAATAAAAATATCAAAAATATATAAACTTCACTTCTTTTTTTATCACATGAAGTGGAATAAAATTAGTAGATTTAACACCTATGTAAATACATATAAAAATCAGCCTCTAAAAACTTTGCAATAATATAAGAAGATTCGTATTTATGTATTTTTCAATATTTGCTTGTTTAATTTGGTGCCCGTCTAAGAGAATATATTTTGTCATTCATATGTGAAGTTTCTATCCGTGTCCCTCCAAGAGAAACTAAAAACAATGAAACGTATATGGAGCAATTTCCGTACAAACAAATGTGTCCGACTAAGGGAGGTGTCCGCTTAAGGGAGATGTCCGCAAAGGGAGATTTTTACTGTATTTCAAAAACTAGCGGATCGTATCTCCTGAAACTATGTTTTTAAACTTTTGTTATTAAACAAGGGCGTAGCCATGGGGGGGACAAGTAGCAGTAGCAAGAAAAATTTCTTGACAGATAATAGAGGACACGAAACTTTATTTTAGAAGTGAAGTATTTCTGAAAAAAAAAACATTTATAAAATATTATAAAGTAAACAAAAATTTAAAAAATAAGAAAAGCGCAATAGCCAATATCAAATCATTTTCGACCTTCTTTTTATAAAACTTCTTCGCTATCTTGACCGCCGCGACGGTGACTACCAAATTCTTATTTATTTCCGCATCCATTTTCGTTCTTGTAAAAATACTTTTTCAATTTTTTTCGAAAGCGATGATGTTGTTGGCAAGAACATCATCCAATTTTTAATTGGCAGACAATCGTCCAATTATTTTAAAATAAAAAAAAAATTGGTGTTTAGACGAGTTCACACGATTGGAAGAAGTCTGCCAATTTTTTGATAGAAAATTGGGAAACGATTGGCTGCAAATTTTTTTTCTGACAATTTTTATAGATAAAATTGAATGTTTACATGGTTGATAGAAAATTGGTAGATTCTTTTTTGCGAAAAATCTGCTAATATTGGAAGATCTTCCAATCGTATAAACTTAGCTTTACCAAACAAAATACCAAAGTTATGAGCTGGAAACACTTGCTGTCGCTTATGCATTTAAGTTATTTCTTAGATCTACGATTTGCTTTAAGTTGCGAAAGAACAATTTTTTTTCAAAAATTATAAAACATTTTTTGGATGTATTGGATTTTTGGATTTATGTGTAATCTGTTTAATTGCCAATAGAACAATTGGAATGAAGCAAGTAAGGTAACGTTACATCCTATTGATAAACAACCGATCCCTTTTCAAAAAATCAATACAGATTGACTGTATGGGTCCGTTTGCTGAAAAATCATGAGCATATCGTTATGTACTTATAATCATTGATACATTTACCAAATTTATAGCTTTACGTCCACTAAAAACATTAGAGACTTAACAATGTATGAATTATTATATACCCTTATTTGGAGTACTCGTACCTTTTAAAAATAACAGTGACAATGGACAAAATTATACAAGTGACGAGCTTGAGAAAATGTGCAATGTGCATATCATATGGAATTGTAGATCATATGATAGCTCCAGGAAGAAGCAGGACAAATGGCCAAGTAGAACGATATGTTGATTTTGACACAGCTGCAAATATTTTAAGAACCAATTTTGATACAAACTTGGAATGGACAAGGAATTTGAAGTAATAGGAATCTTACTTTTTACCAATAAAAGTTTAAAAAAGTTCTTATGGCAACACCAGAATTACTTAAGCCGATTATTGTTCAAGATGATGTTGATCAATAGATTTAAGGGTAATTTTGATCAAATAGAAATTTGGATTATTTGATATTTTGAAGTTTTTCGGACAATAGCTTGAGATTTCATCTGTATGTATAAAATATTGGCTTTATTTTAAATGTTTTGTTAATCTAAGTCAAAGTTCTTAG
Source organism: Philhelius pedissequus (assembly GCA_910595825.1). NCBI lineage: Eukaryota > Metazoa > Arthropoda > Insecta > Diptera > Syrphidae > Philhelius > Philhelius pedissequus. Next base: position 36,767,593 of record OU343163.1, read on the forward strand.
TTATTTATTAAAACAAATTGGGTTTGCTTTCGATTCAGACATTATTAACACAAATTGGAAAATACGAATTTTATGACGATTTTTTTCTATTCCTTATTTGATTAAAATTGGTGGAGGAAACTAAATTGTTTGTTTTTCTCAATTGTTAAACAATTCATTTATTGTTATTGTTTTAGAAAATTAAATATTGCTTATTTAATTTGGAGATGTTAAATCCAATTTACAATAGAACGTAATGTGTCTGTTTGAAATATATTATTCTGTTAATTAAAACAAAAATATATTGGCACATCGATAGTGAGGCACATTAAAGGATGGCCGTGATATATAAGGATACTTTATCAATATCTACTTTTTTTGTGAAAGCATAAGCTTTGGAAATAATGTCACGAGATTGTTTGAAAACAGGACAACAAGAATATTTAATTTGTGTCTTCTAGCAACAAGTCGTAGACCTAGACATTTTAATACAAAGCCATTTTATTATATGTAAGTTTAGAGCTTTTATAATTAATACATTGTTCTCGAATGAGCTTGCCTACGCCTTTGTTGTTAAATACTTGAAATTGCCATACAAAGACTTTTTTTTGAAAATTTCGAACATACCTATAACAAAACTAAGTAAAAAACGACTTTAAAAATATATTTAACGGTTTCTACTAAGAGCAAGAATAGGTACCTAATGTGGGATCAAGTCGTGCATTTTATTTATTTTTGTTTTAGTAATTGTTACACTTTTCTCTAAATCATATCTTTCAATAAATGACATGGTTTGGTAAGTTAAATTAGGATCTACCATCATAATCTTCTTTCATAGACATTACCTACCTCTAGCCTACAGTCATTTTACGAAATTTGTAAATTTCGGCGTTTAACTACGAGTATGTGTAACAAAAACTCAAATTAAACCAAACCAAATAATTATTAATAGAATTAAGTGCACATAAAAAAAAATTAAATTAACAACCGTATGACCAAATTAAAACACTTTACTAACTTTTTACTCCTCTTTCTTCTATTTCCAGGTAAGTGTAGCAAATTATTTGCCCGAAGGAATGAAATACCAATAAACAAAGCGTTAATGAATTTCGATTCCTTCTAATGTACGCAGCGCCTATTATTACACCATCTTCTTTGTGTTATATCCAGGTACTACAATAATGGTTTGAGTTTCTGATAAGTCACCTTATACGCCCTCTACAATTACTATCTGTTTGATTATTTATTAACAAAAAGAAAAGACGAAAATAAATGTTTATATTTATTTTATATTTATAAAAGAAATAGGAAAAAACAAAACATGGACACATTTGCACTTTAACAAAATCGTTTTGATAAGCAATAAAGCATAACCTATTGAGATTTATTTACAATATTTGTTTCATACTTGCGCTTTGCAATGGAACCCATTCCATCAACAAAGACATCACAAAATTGAATGAGAGATTTTCTTTTAGAGGATGTTGTTGAACAAAATGCTGTGTGCGCACACTCAGAAAATAACTAAATACAACAACAACAAAAAACAACAGGAAATTATTTGGTGGTGTGGTGAATTCCTGACATCATGTTCGATAGCAATATATTTTGAGTGACATGGTAATGGTAATATACCCGAAAGCAAGGTAACAATAATTTAAATTAAGAGCCAAAACGAAAGAGCTGATCTACGAACGTGTTTTTATTTTATATTTTTTTCTTACATTTTGTATATGACGTTGATATTATGTGGTGTGCAAAGTCGAATTTTATTTCAAATGTATTTTCAAATAGAAATCTTCAAAAAAATATTGTGCTGCACAATTTCAGTGAAAAGGAAAAAGGAAGGTAAAATAGTACCTAGATTATATTTATAAATTTACCATGTCAAATAGTTTATTAAAATTATATAGAATAAAATAGATTTATTATTTAGGGGGAGAGGGTAAGATGGATGTGTTTTTAAAACTAATGTAATTTAAGGTTATTTTTCATGTTGAATGAGTATAGACCAAAAACAAAACGAGTAAAATAACATAATGTTACTAAACGGCAGAAATGAAAGAGGCCATCATTTCGTATGCCTTATCACAAAGGAATGCAAATAGATATTCTTAGAGGATTTGTAACTTTATCGCAGTTTTGTAGGTGGTACATGGGGTGGGATTCAACATAACATTGCAATGTATGTTTAATAAAAAAACATATTTTCTAGATCAGTCGAATCGCTTTAAATTCTCTAAAACAAAACTATTTATGTAATCTAGACAACAAAATCCTATTTTTAACCAAAGCTAATTATAATAAATTTAATTAATTAAAACCATACACCAGTAGTGAAGATTCGTGCGAGTTGAAAAAATTAACTCTACTAAACCCTAAAATGCAAGAAAGAGTTATTTTAAATCAGTACAATTAGATTGTTGTATGCTATATATTCAACTACCAGAAAGAATAAAACGGGACTTAGTAGATTTAATTCCATGAAGATTTTTTATAAGGTGAACATATAAAATAAGTTTATTTTTTATTTTTATTTGCGTTATAATTAAACTTGATATTGCTATTATAATGATAGCAGAGATGAAACGGGATGAAAGTAAGTTTCACAATTCTGTCTTATAATCTGAACGACTGGATGGATTTTCTCCAAACTTGGTACGTATTGTTTTTTTTTTGTGTAATATGCCCGCACTCACACGTTTCTCTTTATATTTTAAAGGCTCCAACGATTTTATATACAAAATCAGTTAATTAACTAACGAAAGACTACTTTTCTGCAATCATTTTTTGTTAAAAAATGATTTTTTTTTTGGAATTCATCTAGTAGAACCTTTTTTTTAATTAAAAAAATATTAGTTTTTTTTTTACCGAAAACTCACTATTTATAAAGCTACTTCATAGGTTTTCTTGAAACTTTATATTCAGCAATTTGTTGACATTTTCTAGAATACTTGAGACAATCATGTTCTTTAAACAAAAACAAATCCTTCCTACCAACCATAGATACAAATATGTTAAAAAAAAAACTTTTAAACAAAAAACAAACACATTTATTTTGCTTGCATATAATACATATAGAATCACTTTTTAAATTTTTTCATTATTGCATGAACCGACTAAAATCATTTCTTTTAGAGATACCCCTTAAAATTATTAATATTACCATATACAAATTTTCAAAAAGAAAAATAGTTTCTTTTATAAGATCCATTTTCAAAATCGGGTTAATGAATTGTTTTGAAATTAAAATTTCACACATATATTATTGATTAATTTGAATCGAATATCCAATTATTAAAATTTTAGCTATATACATGACAAATATTTTTTTTTAAACCGCAGCGCCCAACGATTTTAAATGTTTTTTTTTTGCACATACTCATAAATGTCCACGAATTCATACAGATAAGCAATTTAAATACTTAAAATATGTAGGTAGGTATCGGTGGACCTTTATGCTTTGAATACTTTTACACATTTCTGACAAAATTAGGGTTGTTTAAAAAAAAAACAAAAATGTCATTTAAAAATATGTGACACATACAAAAAAAGGCAACATTCTTTATACACTGTTTTATCGCTTGTGTGTTTTTAATTCACACTTGCTTTTACCACATTATGTTATAGGTATTGCGTTTGTGGTCAACTGTGAGCAAACGCGGCACCCATCTTGCGGAAAGCTTTCTCATGCCCAATCATTCAAAATTGAAACCACTGAGCCATGCGAGATCCCTACGGCTTCCACAATCTCTCGCACTTTCAATCTTCGGTCGGCCAACACCATATCGTGAATTTTTTCGATTGTTTCGGGTGTAGAGACCTCAACTGGGCGTCCAGGACGTTCGGCATCTTCAGTGCTTGTACGGCCACAACGAAATTCAGTAAGCCACTTTTTTACCATTGAAATCGATGGTGCAGAGTCCCCATAGTATTTTTCCCTTTTCTCCTCAAATTAGTGAGTAGTCTGATAAAAATAGCTGTCAAACACAAACTAACTGACGCAGCAAGTTTAAATTTTGACAGGAGTCAACTGACAGATGCCTGTTGACAGGAGCAGTGTTGCTGTTTCAGTAAAGAGGTCAGAAATTCAAAAAGTCACGGACTTTTTGACCCGCCTAATTTAAAAATTAAAATTACTCCTGACTGAATATGTATACGTACATGAATTTATTTTTGTTTAAACAACCACTTTATTGAACTTTACAAATTACCAAAACATTCATGCATGGATTACATAGATGAATTGAAACCATTCCTGAAAAAAACTCAACATATAAGTGCGCTTCCATGCCATATGAAGGTGTTAAGTGCTCTGTGATTTTTTACTACGGGTAGTTTCCCATGAGCTGTTGGACAAGATTCTTTGTAGTCTTGTCTCAGACATTAGTGATTCGCTGTATTACATATCTACTACGTTAAATGGAATAGCACATAAATATGTAAAGTTTAGTACGAGGGACGAATTTTAAGCGATAAATGCGAAATTCTATCAAATTCAAACAACAAACTTGGTATATACTATTTTTTATTTCTGTAAGTAATTTGTCTAAAGTTCTTCTTTTTGTTGGTTTGTACCAAAAACTTCACTTTTTTCACGTATCAAAAATTGAATTGGATGTGAAAGCGCACTTCACATATAAAGAATTGACTCCTGCACGGTATAGAATGAACAAAATACCTACAGACAATAACACTATTGTGTACCTACTAATAAAAATTTTATGTAGTCCCGACCCCTTTTCCTTGTCCCTGGCAGCTTCTGCTAAAGTTTTCATCTCAAATTAAAGTTTCATTGCCGTTTTCTTCATGTTGGAATATAAAAAAAAAATGTTTCACAAAATATTATATCGAATGCCGAATCGAAATGTCAAAACTCAAACTATTTGTGAGTTGTTACCTGCTTTAAAGTAGATCAAAATGTCGATTGTTTTTATGACTCTCACAAATTGTGACTTAGGGGGAGAATCCGAAAAAGTCACAAAATAAATTTCACCTCCTCTTGTGACTTGTGAGGTATCAGTGATGTTGGGGAGAATTGGGTTGTAAGTGTATATAAATGTAAGACGACGACACTTTTGTGCAAATACATTGTCAATGTATTAAAATGGTGTGTGTGAGCGAGCAGGAGTAGGTGTCCGTGTCCGTCAAAGTGTTTCATGTGGGGTTGGTAGATATTATGGCCGAATGGTGGATAAGTGAACACAAGTAAATTAACAAGAAAAAAGGTGTATCATTGATTAAGAGATTTTTTTTGATTCACCGATGACATGACATTGAATTATCATGGTCAACCGTACATCAGTACATATATTACTCTTCCAAGTTTCCATTTTCGTTCCATTGCATTTTGCATGTGTCAAAACTCAAAACCATTGTTTCACACATGGCATAATAATGAAATATTAACCCATCCATATTTGTATGTGGATATGTCAAAAATCAGAGTGGATGTGTCATATATGAAAACAGAATTTCGACAGCATGCGCTAGAGCATACCTTGTAATATGACTATTTTATATGTATGGACTGATCACAGCCCCGCATTGAAGCAACTATAAATAAAATTCACGACTGGATCGCACGAACTTGCTCTTGTAGCTAACAACTATAATGTAGCTAACCATTGAGGCTTAGTTAGTTAGGTGTAGTTATCCTATGCAATTTTAAAGCCTATGTAGGTAAGATTAACTTGATTCTTAGTATAATGAATTGTGGAATGGATGATACAAGGAATAATTAAATAGGTACCTATCTACAAATGTATATTTAAATCTAAGTTATGGATTTTAATTATGTAAGTAATTAGAGAAAAATGTATCTGCATATATATACACATTGATGGAACCTAAGTATGTAAACATGTACATATACCCAGTGGGAAATATTCAAAAAATCGCAACTGTAAAAGTAGCTTTTTCCTCAAGGAAAAGAAGTATCACCAATGAATTTTCTGGGGAATTATATAATGAATTTAACATGGGCTTGGCTTAGGAGGTGATTAGGTGCATCCATTCTCGATGCAAATTTTTTAATGAAATCACCGGTTAAATGGAATCATGAAATTCATGATTTCATTTTCTTGGTGAAAAAACTGATGCTTGAGATGTGATGATTTAGTAAAAGAAAAAGAATATATGAAATCGTTGTGGTCTTGAAATCTTCGAGTTCATAAGTTCCTTTTCTTGGTTGAAAATAGAGATTCTTGAGATATAATAAATTAGTCACAGAAAAAGATTACATGTCTGTCTGGTACTGTACCTACCTATTTACAAACGTATACTTTTATGGAGGAAATCTTGTCCTCCGATTTTGCATTTAATTCATGCATATGAAAAAGGATTGTGCATTCATTAAAGTTTTTTTATTTTGTTGTCTATTCTCTTCCTTCTTACTTGAGCTAAGCACAAAATGCTACTTAAATGACAAACTGGTGACCGGCTGCATTACCTTTCTTGAGTGAAACCAATGATAATCTATCCTGTATGAACACTGTCATATATGATTTCACTAAGGCATTTTTCATTGAGGAGTGAATTTCCTACTGGGTAATAATGAAAATGAAGGATGTAGGTGGGTAGGTAGCTATATACATACAACTTCATAATTTAGGTGCAATATACATACATAAGATTCATGTGACTTCTAAAGATGTATGAGGGCCTACATTGTATTTAGTATTCAGTGACGTACACAAAAATTATTAAAAATGGAATAATAATAATGTAGAAATAAATGGATAAGACACATAATTAAATATTCTTATATTGCTTAGTCGTTATAGTTTGAGGGAAATTAAAGATGCCATTTTAATTCATGGATAAATAAGAATATATAAAAAAAATCAAAAATCGTTGGAGCGGTTTTTTAATAAATTATTTTTTTATGTATAAAATTTTGAAAACATTTTTAGAAAAAAAAATTGAAACGCAACGTTGAAGATATTATTAATATACACATTAAATTCAAATCTAAAAAAATTCTGTGACTGGTTTTTGAAAAATCGATTTTCAAAAAAAAATATTATTATTTTTTTTTTAAATCGAAAAACTTTTTTTTTGAAAATTTGAGTACGCAGTCTTATAAACAATTTTAGGGAGCATTTGTATAAAAAAAATATTTAGTCCGTTTATCCAATATTGAGAAAGTCGAAAATATGAAAAGTGGTTCTATGGGAACTACCGTTAATAAGTACGCAAAAAAGATATTTTTATACTTAAATGTCAACTGTACTAATTTAAGAACACACAAATTTTTTTATAAAAAATTCTTGGAGCCGTTTTCGAGAAGTAAATATTTTCTTAACGGTTTCTTAATATTTGTATGGGAGGAACCGTTGTTTTTTATTTTAAATAAATAGGTTTTTTTTTAAATATTCAAGATAATATCAAAAAACCACCAAATACGAAGTTTTGAATTTTTTTTGAAAAATGTTAGTATACAATAGTATTTAAATTCTCTGGGAGCTTCTGCGTAAAAAATTTCAAAAAAATCAAATTAACCGTTTCCGAGAAAATTGAAAACCAAAAAAATGGTTTAACTAGAGGTACCAAGAATAACAATTTTTTTTCCAAAAAAAATTATCAAAGCTACCCTTTCCCTTCGTTAACGAACTGATTTTTTTTTGTATAAAAATCGTTGGAGCCCTTTTAAGAAAAATAAAATTTTTGTTTTTGGCCAAAAAAAAATTTATGGCGCTACTGTTATTGATGAAAAAACGTGTGGGCATATTACCGAAAAAACAATATGTACCAAGCTTGAAGTACCTATAATCTCAAGTAATAAATCGCACATACTTTTACATATTTTCAATAACATCGTAATACAAGATTCCTTAATAGCTAAATATACTTTTAAAATCGTTTTTTTTTTTGCTAATTTTTTTATATAAAAAATTACGCTAATTTTGTATGTGTAGGTCAATTTTAAATATTTAATAACCTATATATAAAAGAAAGTCGTCTTAGTTACACTTTTAATAACTCAAGAACGGTTGAACTGATTGGCTGAAAATTGGTGAGGAGGTAGCTTAGAGCCAGGAGACGGACATAGGATACTTTTTATCCCATTCGACCGCATTCCCATGTGACGTGACATAAGACGTCAAAGAGAATGCAAGTCACTATAAAACGTGGTATAACAAAAACGCATCTGACACTGAATAACAAAACGCAAATGACAGCTTACGTAATTTTGCCTATGGTCAAGTATGGTTAAAAATTTGATAATCATAAATTTTTTCAGAAATCAATAATCAGTAATAATCAGGGAATGCGTCTATTTGATTGATGCTGGCAAATCGTGAAATGAATGACACATTTAATCGAGAATTGGAACGGGAACGTGAATATGATCACCAGGAATAAGATTAAGTAGTTCAAACAAATGTACCCCTGTTAACCCCAAAAAAAGGAAGTTTGTGTTACATTAATGAAGTCTATTGATGATGGAAATGCTGGTTTATATTTCCTGGATGCACATGGTGGAACTGGTAAGACATTCCTCATGTCAGTAATTTTACCCACTGCGCGATATCCAACATTTCGGTTGCAGTTGCTTCTTCTGGAATAGCAGCCATTTGTTAGAAGGGTCCCGTACTGCTCAGTCAGTATTAAGATTTCTGCTAAATCTTCAAACTATTGAAGAACCAACATGTACTATTGCAAACAACTCAGCAATGGCAAAGTTTTATCAGCATCAAAAATCATCATCCGGGACGAATGCACAATGGCGCAAAAACGTGCATTAGAAGCATTTAACAGAATATTCGAAGCATTTAACCGAACATCCGAAAATCTATGCAATGACTCGAGATGTTTTGGAAGAGTAATGATCTTACTGTCTGGCGATATCCGCCAAACACTGTCAGTTATTCCAAGACCAAAATACCGACAAAATAGCCTCAAATCATAGAATCTATAGCTCTATGTGAAGAAATTTCAGCTAACAACAAACATGAGAGTTGCATTTCTTAATGATACTTCTACTGAAGATTTGTCTGAGCAATTGCTGACTATCGGTAATGGTCGAGTTCCTGTCCTCGAATCGAGCGGATTGATTTCATTTCCTCATAATTTCTGTAACTTTGTCTCATCGAAAAACGAACTTATCAACAAAGTATTCCCAAGCATCATTAGGTCCTAACTGCAAAAATAATGAATGCTTGTGTGAGCGAGCAATTTTAGCGGCTAATAATAAAGATGTAAATGATCTAAACTACATAATTCAGAAGGATAACATTGCAACAATGCATTCATTCAAATCTATTGACTGTGTACCAAGATAATGAAGATGAGGAGGCCACCAACTATCCAATTTAATTTAAAACTCCTTGGATGTGCCTGGCTTACCACCGCACAATTTAAGCCTAAAGGTTGGTTCCGTAGTAATCATGCTTCGAAACATAAGCCACCCAAAACTGTGCAACTTTACGCGTTTGGTGTTAAGTAAATTGTTGAACAATGTTATTTTCGCGACGATACTCAAAGGAAAATTCGAAGGTGAGGAAGTTATCATTCCGAGGATCCCAATGATCCTAACCAATATGCAGCTTGAGTTTAAAAGACTTCAATTTCAGAATGCGTCTTCCATTCGCCATGACCATTAACAAATCACAAGGCCATTCCTTGAAAGTTTGGTTTGAATCTGGATTATCCATGTTTTTCCTGAGGTCAATTACATGTGACATATTCACGGGTCGGAAGATCATCTGAGTTGTTTGTTCTAGCGCCTGATAATAAAACCAAAAATGTCGTTTAAACAAGGTACTTAACTGAAGAGGGCAACCTATGCACCAAAATACATGAACAATAAAGAATCATCAAAATTCTTAATTTTTTTTATTTGTATTTCCTAATCAATATTGAACTTAATAAAATCCAAAATCTGCTTATTTATTGAATCTAAGGCGGAACGGAGTTCGCCGGGTCAGCTAGTATAAATTTAAAAACACACTTTAAAAAAAATTGTTCACCTATTTTCGAAATATATTGAATTTTCATAAAAGCCAACAAATTGTTTTTCAAAAATTTTGATATGCAGTATTATTTATAGAAGGACCACATTTATACAAATTTTAATCTATATCCGCTGAGCCGTTAATTATGAAGTTGAAATTAAAAAGAAAACTTCTCTACCAGGTATCATTAGTAAAATTTTATGTATAAATATTTTGTTTTTAGACTAAAATAAAGACAACATAATTTTTGTCTTTAAATCAAAATCGTTAGAGCCGTTTTCGAGATAATTAAGATTTAGCCTTTGTGTCACAAACACTTGTACGTCAGGTACCGTTGTTTTTGGGACTAAAAAAAGAGATTTAAAAATCTAATTGAGGCACACCTTAAGCACCAAGCTTAAAGAAAATCCCCTTAGCGGTTTAGCCTGTAGATTTACCTACAGACAGACGGATTTGGTATCAAACTCTCGAAATTGATAAATAAAAAAAACAATGTAGGCCTATGAATGTGAAACTTGTATGCTTTTAATTTTTTTTTGTAGAAGACGCGGCTCCTTGACCGATATCATATTTCAAAAACGATATTAATGCAAATTATATTCTTTATAAAAATATAAGAGTTATTTTTAAAAAAGATACAAAATTATTGAGAAAAAAAATTCCTTTAAAGTTCGAAAGTTTATTTTGTTATTGGGTCATACATTTTAACTAACAAAGTATTTTTAATAATTCTGAATTATTCACATTTAAAAAAAATTATAATTGATATAAAAATTAAGTATGTTCCACTTTTTCTGAATCAAACATATTATATTGACCAACCTCAACCAACTAACAAAATAATAAAATCTTTACATCATTGGCCCCGATGAACCCAAAATGACCCCGGAACCTCTATTGTTCCTCCTCCTCACTTAGAAAAAAAAATCATATTAAAATTAAAAAGAAAAAAAAATACCAACCAAACCAAAACCAGAACAAACGCTGTAGTATGCCAAACTAATTGAAGACACACACACAGTTTCTTCATTTATTTATTTTTTTTTTGTAAGAAAAGAAAAAAGGAACAATTTGATTGAATCTTAAGTTAGTGGCGGTGGTGGTTGGTGGTGGCCAAAAAAGATACATAGATACATAATGGCAACCAGTTGGGCAGCTTATAATCACGCAGCCGTTATTTATTATATTCGTTTTGCTGAAAATGAAATTGAGTGATTGAAAAAGAAAATGTTTGGACAGTGCAGGAGAATCGAAGGGAGTGCGATGAGGCCGGTTTTTATTTTGTCGGTTTACATTTTTTTTTTATGTAATGGTTAATTTTATATTTTCGCCAAATCTATTATCGAATAAATTTTTGTATTAAATATTTAAGTGTGTGTAATTTTTAATCAGATTTTTTTTTCTTTGGTTAGATTTTTTTTGAACAACAAAAGAAACTGATTTTAATTAACTCGCCGGGGATTTTTGTAAGACTTGTTTTTTTTTAGAATTTAAAAGAATAGTAAAATTATTAATTTCTTTCATTAAAATTAATCTCTATATATCTATTTCTCTCAAGAAACCTACTCTTTGTTTGAATACATGTTCTTTATTTTTTTTAAATTTAAATATATGCCAAAAATTCATAAGATTTGATTTGTGTTAGGAAAGTAATGAGCTATCTTATATGAAAAAAAAATCATTATGAAGACACAAGGATTTTTGTTTAAGCCAGTACACACTTTGAATTTGAACAAAATTTAATCTATCGTTCCTAACTTTTAATTGTCGTATGGAATTCTCAATATAATGTCAACTCTGATAAATCATTAGCTTTAGACGAATCTTTAAGATCAAAATCATCTTAATGACCAGAGTATGATATGATTTCTGGAACTAACGTCAATTCAAGCCAAATAAGAAAATCCTTTACTATTACATAATTTCTACTTGCGATATATAACATGGCAAGTTTTGGATTCGTAAAAAAATTTAACTCGATAATTTTATCAATCTTTACATTTCGATGATAGCAAAGACGAAAAAACCCACAGACCTACAGTATAAACGGGTGAATGGATTTTCTTCAAACTTGGTACATATTGTTTTTCCGGTAATAAGTGGTTTAATTTGTGAGACCAAAAATAATGGTACCTGCCATAATTTTCTTTAGCCAACAGGGTAAATTTTATTTTTCTCAAAAACGAACAACGATTTTATTTAAAAAAAATAACTTACTAATAAAGGGAGAAGGTGCTCTTTAGCAATTTTTTTTCGAAAAATGGTTGTTTTTGTGTTTGGTAGAACCATTTGTTTAGTTTTCAATTTTCTGGAAAACAGTTCCTTTCCTTTTTGTTGATTTTTTTTAATGAGAAACACATAAAAATTTTAAACAGTATTGTTAATGAAAAATTTTCAAAAACATTTTTCTTAAAATTACATATGTGAAAACCTATGTATAAGCAAAAAAACAATTTTTTTAACTTAGTATTTAGTATTTTTTGATATTATCTAGAATACTTAAAAATATACAAATGTTAAAAACCTTATTTTTTCTCAAAAACGGCTCCAAAAATTTTGATTAAAATGTTTGTCTTCTTAAATCCACTTTAAAAAAATTTCATATTTTTGACCTTCACATTATGGGATGATCCGATTAGAAATATTACTTTAATACAGTTAGCCCTTGAAAATTTTTCAAAAAAAATAATTTTTTGGATAAAAAAATAAATATTTTCTTTTAAAAATTTGATTTTTCATTTTTTTTAGTTATTTTTTTTACTTTGAAATTAAAGTTTTATAGATTTTAATAATTACTTTAAACTGTCGATCCAAATTGTTTTCCTAAAAATGTTTTCAAAATTGTATACATAAAAATTATTTAATAAAAAAAACGATTTTAAATTTTTTTTCCAAGTATTCACATATTAGTCCAAGAATTCAAATGGCTTATTTTTGTTAGTCAACTTTAAGTATTTAATACGTATGTGATTTTCACCAAAAATCGTCCACCAGTCTTCAAAATATGTTTTTCAAAAATCCCAGAAATATTTCTCGAAAATTTAAATCACAGTATTATTGACAATTTGAAAGACCTCCTGTACAGAAAAGTTGATCGAAAACTACAGAGTTATTAGTAAACATGTCGAAAATCAAAAAACGACAAGCGTTAATAAAATTTTATATTGAAATGTTTTTTGACACAGATTTTTTTTTATCAAAATTATAAGAGCCGTTTTCAAAAATCACATAAGTAGCTTAAGTACCCCATTTGAAGAAAACCGCTTTAGACAGAACATTTATAGAGGCGGAGAGGAATCGCGTGACCCACTTTATTCGTGTTTTCTATCATCGAATATATTTTAAGAAAGAAAGAAAATCTACAAGCACACTCCGATTTTTCCACACAAGAAATTCTAGAAAATTTCATAATAAAGAATGATATCTCCTTGTGATATTTCACTTTTTTACCAATTCTGAATCTCTGAATCTGAAGTTCCGATCTATTCTGAATGGAAGAACTTATATTTCAAACTTATTCCTCGTTCGATGTCTTTTCATTGAAATAATGAGAATTTGAAAAAGTTGGATTTTTTTTCGGTTTAAGTCTACTACTCCGGAAATTTTGGCTTCGCTCCACTAATTTGCTCTTGGAGCTTAAAAGCTGGTTTGTAATCAGGTTGTCCTATTTAAAATGTGTGCATTTGGTATTTACAAATCTTTAATTTGTTTGATTATAAATTATCGTATTTACTAGCGTAAGACAGAAATTCACAAAATGAATGCTGGTGTACCACAGGGCTCTGCTTTGTCAACGAATCTCTTTCTTAATTTCATGGATGATCACTTTTGTGCATTTTCTAGGTCATTAAATGGTTTAAATGACGTCCAGCTTTTCAAATTCGTTTGCAGATTCTACTATTTTTGTTGTTCGGGTGAGGATGAACTCATAAAATTTGTATCTCTATTGCAGTTCAAAAACTCATTGCTAGCTCCCGTCGTTTAAGACAAATTTACAGACACATGTTTACGTCTAAATTTATGTCAGCTTATTCAAATAATTTAAATACATTTCCACCAACAAAATAGAGGCATGATATTCAATTACATGATATTTCATCGTTTTTTCTGTGTGGCTCTTTGTTGTTCGAATAATTGAAAATAGCATTAGTAGTAGAAAGATACTCAAGAACTCGAAACTATTTAAACAAAAAATTCCTAAGTATCCTTTTTTTAATTTTATTTAAAGAGTGAAATTTTTGTATGCTATGTCTTTATCTATATATGTCAGCACTTTAGTTCTTGAAGGAAAACAAAAATTCTTCAATTTTATCATCCAGGGCAAAAGTACGATCATCAGATGGCCTTTATAGCCATAAAGAGATTTAAGTTCGTTTTGTCTTGTAATCTCGAAACAGCCAGCACTATATAAGAAATGATTATAATACACAATTCTCGTACCTATGTACATACATATGTATATCCCATACCAAAAGTCTAGTAAGTAGGTCTCGCTTATTCGGTTTTGTGTCGCATCCAGTTTAAGCATTAATGTATCTTACTGATAAAAAAATAAATAAATAAATAAAACGATTCACATTCGCGAGAAATTCACAGAGAGATCAGCACTAAATTTTATACCCAGCAGCATCGGCAGCCTCTCCCTTCTAGGCGATATTTAGCCATGGTAAGCTGCTGCTAGCTCTTGTGGGCACCACACACAACACTTAACTGTGATAGCCAAGAAGTCGTATTATGTTTGTTTTTTTTTTCGTTTTTTTTTTGCTTGATTCTATGCGGTCGCCGGTTGTATTTCAAGACTTATGCCAGTGAAGGAGCCTCTGAGTGAGAAATAGAAAGGCGTGCGCACAAAAATGCACTCGATTGAAAACTATCCATTCATATTTTTTTTTCATCTCTTTATCTTTCGGGCGTTTTTCTGTTGATTTTTTTTTTCTGGTTTGTGTGTGGCGACTTCTCAATGCGGTACCTCTTGGTGACGGTGACCAACTTTTGCACACCCGGGTGTGCATTTGCATAAAGTCTTTAAATAGGAGCTACCACATTGTCCGTCTTTTCGGCTGTACGCCTTACTGATGTTAGGCGATTGTTGTAGTGTGGTAGGTAATTGTTCTGTGTGGCTGCTCAAACGACGCGACGCAACAACATCGAATCTTTTCGGATAACGTAACCTATAGTACGGGTATTAATGATACAAAATAAATATTTAAGTTCACAGCATCAGAGTAACTTAAGGTGGTATGGCTTTCAGATGCGACATCTGGTTTCTAAGGTATATTTTCACTTTCGATAAAAATGTTCTTTATATTAGGCCAAGCTCAAATTGGTGCGATGACACGGGTTCATCGTCGACTCGCAATCCACACTAAAATGTGACTTTCAGTGGATGTATTTGCCCTTGATGGGTCTAATGTGAGTTGGCATCATTGGATGTTTTCATTTTTGGTCATTTGTAAAAAAATTTCGACTTCGTCTTCGGTTCCAACGCTCGTATTTAATGACACCCCTTATGTCAGCTCTCGAAAAAAAAAACAATTTTATGCAGCGCAGTTCGCTGTTAATTCGACACGGACAGAAAGTGTTATGACTCCTCCTGTACTTGAGGCCGTAAACGATTTTATGGGACGAATCTTCTTTCGCACTCTTGCACTTGCTAGAGTCCTCAAAGACATTGATATACACAAATCCGCTGGCCTTGATAGTATCCCTCCCATAGTTCTGAAGTGGTGTTCTTCAATGCTGGCAAAACCACTTCGTAAGCTTTTCCATCTGTCCTACTCTACAGGTCTCTTTCAGAGTGGATGGAAAACAGCATTTGCCCAGTCTGTCCCAAAAAAAGGCGAATTTTCTTCACCCGCCAATTACCTCCCAATTGCACTTACGTTCCTTCTTTCTAAGGTAATTGAAACGCTGATTAATTATCAGCTTAAGAAATATCTTGAAGAACGAAATCCCCTTAATGACTGGCAGTATAACTTTCGTAGCAAATGGTGATCTGATGGTATATCTCACCGAACAGTGGCACAAATCTTTACATCGTTTTGGAGAAAGTAAGATTATTGCGCTTGATATTTCAAAAGCATTTGATAGAGTTTGTCATCAAGCTCTCTTATCGAAAATACGTGCATTTGGTATTGATGAATCTCTTTTTCGTTGGACTAGAAATTACCTTTTGGAAGTTGTATTGGGCGGTTTCATGTCTGATAGCCACAAAATAAATGCTGGTGTGCCCCAAGGCTCCGTATTGTCTCCGACCCTTTTGCTCATTTTTATTAATGATCTCTTATCTGGAACTTCTAATCCACTTAATTGTTTTGCTGACGATAGTACTCTCAGCTTTTCATATTCGTTTTCAGATGCTCCTCCTTGTTCTTCGGATGTGCAATTGCAACGGCGCAGCGTATGATAAGCTCATTAAATTCTGATTCTGAAAGCATTGTCCAATGGGGAACAAAAAACCGCGTAGAATTTAATGCTTCAAAAACTCAATGCTGTCTTCTGTCGTTAGGCAGAACCCACCCCCATGCCGCTATCCATGAGCGGTGCCTGCATTGAAGAAAACGACCAGTTTTCGGTATTGGGTATGTGCATCACAGACCACCTCTTGCGGAATGAGCACATATTTGATGTCGTCAAAAACGTACAAAGTGTTTGGGCTTTCTTCGAAGATGCAAGAAATTCTTCTTCCCGTCTGATCTGGCTGTAATCTATAAGGCCTTCATTCGTCCAAACCTGGAGTATAATTCGCACTTTTGTGCACCAGCTCCCAAAACTTATTTGAGTCTCTTAGATAGAATTCAAAATAGAGCTCTAAGAATAATAAATTGGCGATAGAACTAAAGTGGAAACATTTTCATCTCTGGAACATCGTCGTAATGTTTCATGTATTTCGGTCTTTTATCGCTATTTTTATAAACAGTGTTCTAGCGAAGTAGCCAGTTGCATTTTTCTTGGAATGCTCACCAGCTTACTCTTGAGCCCAATTTCGGACGTACTGTCAAGTACAGAGTTTCTTTCTTCAGTCGAACAACACGTATGTGGAATGCTTTACCAGGCTCTATTTTTCCCCCTCATTTTGATATTCTGAACTTCAAAACCAATGTACATCGGTATCTCCTTTTTAATCCTTCCCTATTTCCTAAAGCTCACACTGTACTTGTCATATTGAGGGTAGCCAAGATGATTTTTTCTGGTAACATCAAAGTCCGTTTTACACTATTTCAAAATCCAGTCAGCGAAGAAATGGTAGGCGAACTGATTGAAAACTTTCTTTGATAACTTGTCGAGTATCGCAAATAAATAAAATAGAAAAATTTTCAAAATATGAACCAACATGGTCGCCAAGAAATGTCAAAATCGACCAGTCTCTATTGGAAAACCCTATTAAACATTTAGTCTCTTGATTGTACTTCTATGATGACAAATTTCATTTTACGAAAGTTTCAAAGGATTAAAATTAAGTTTAAAATGTGGTCAAATGTTTACTAAGCAGGAAAGACACTGTTTACCATTGATAGGAAGAACGATAAGCAACAGTATTCCCAGGACTATCAATTCTTAGATAAACGAAATAATAATGAATGAATAAGTGCATAGTTGGTGTGCGTAGAGCATGAACCTGGCTATCACTGGTCAACAATTTATCGTTATTAAATTGTTCACAACCTGCCTATAGACTTTATAGACCAGGTTTACCCACATTTATACTCCACATAGCCCTGAGTCCGCAGCTACTCTGAGCTTTATATTAAGGTTTGAAGCAAAACGAATATGTCTATACACACATATGTATGTATATATTTTTTTTTCGTGTGTCCGTTGACAGCTGGGAGACAAGCGATTAAAATTGGCAGTTAATTCATTTGATGCAAATTGAACTGAAAAAACCTTAGTTGGTGAGCGCGCAGTGCTGCACTGCATATACTGTCAAGTTATTAGCTTAAAACTGGCAGAGGCATAAATATGAAATATAGGCGTTTTTCTGGGAGAATGCCGAACTTATAAGGCATATACGCACATTAGATATACGAGCAGACAGTTTGAAAATTATATTGGGCAGGTGCGTGCAATGAGATTAATAGGTTCGTAATTGCAAGTTACGAAATCAAGGTACTAAAATAAATAACATAATTGTAGTCGTTAAAAATTACACTTTTCAATAGAGATATATACTTTCACTGCGTTCCATATGTATATTTGACATGGGCATGCCCATCGGTTCATATACATGTCGCTTGGCATTAGAGAGGCGTGTTTTTAAAATATTGACTTATTCATAAGGGTTTTTTTTTCCTATAAATTAATACAAGTTTGACTCGGGGATTTCTGTGTAGGGGATCAACATTACATAATTCTTTTTTTTAAAGTAGGGGTTTGTAATCAGGGCTATAACATTCTGTATGTTACTTTACTTCTTCGAACGAATTTTACTGTTAAACATTTGTGTGATACCTACACAGGTAATGCGAATTGACAGTTATCAATATCGACTATTTGGTTTGTGAGTAAGTTAGAACAGTAATACTAATATTGTTGTCTCGTAGACTTATGAACCTATTCCAAATGTTGTGTCGAACTGATCAGAACATGGTGCAACAGCGGCTTAGGCAATATTACGCCCCCTTGTTCAGAAATCTATATTGATGAGATACCAACAGAAGCAACAAACATTTTTACCACAGACTCAAGATACCATATACTCCTGAACGCCTCCTTTGAGTCCGTATATATTCTTATTCGAGATTTCCAAAGATTCTTACTACTATAACGGGTTTGCGAACAATAATAAGTCAATGTCTTTATCACGAAATGATATTTTCAGTCATCTAGATCAAGCGCTCTGGCATTCGCGATATCTTGGTCTTTTAATTATTTTTTATTATTTAAAACTATTTAATTGACAAAGCAAAGAAGCCGAGGTATCCTGGCGGTATTCTGTGGTTAACGTATACATAGAGGTAGATTAAATAATCCTTAACCGCTGAGAAACTGCTTCCAGTTACGTAGACTATATTGTTTATATTTCTTAACAGCACTTATTTTGGCGTTGTTCACTTTTACTTAAAGACCACGACGTTTTACCAAGTCTTCAATTGAAGTAACTATTCGACTGATAGACAAATTACGTAAATTTGTAAGTTGTATCCCTTGTATACAGCATTAGATGAGCAATGGTAACTAATACTTTGCGAACTCAAAGCTAGATCCAATTTGAACAAAGTAAGAAGCCACTCCTTAAAAATTGACAAGCAAACAAATTTAGCTAATGAACTGAAAGATGAGAAGAAGTCCTCAAAAGACTCTAAACAAAACTGGAATATTCTGGAAGCCAGTCGTAAAATTACTGAATTCGACTGGGAACTGGCAGTTCATCGTTTTTCAATAATGTACACGGCCATCTCAGAAGCAGTTGTCACATCATTGTAATGTTGGTACGATGCCTTAAGCTCCTTTAATATATGCCACCTTATCACACATAGATCTGCTGTCGAAATACCTCAACTTATGAAATATATATTCTTCGTCGGCAGCAGAGTCTCATTACTTTTATTACGATGCAACAACACAGTACAAGGCCCTATTTTCAAAATGCAACTCAGATCGTCAAAGCTGAGTAATTCATTTTAGAAATAGCTGTACGTATTTTACGCCTTCTGCGTATAGTTGTCTGGGAACTCGGGGCGTCTAATTAACACCACCAGCTCGGTTTAATTTTTCGTTTTGCGGAAAAATTTAATGAACATTAAAAAAATAACTTAAAATAGAATTCTCTTATTGAAGATTGGTAACTTTCGCTGACGTTAATATTGACTGTCCAATAGATTTGGACAGATTTGTTGAAAACAATCTCCATGTTAACACTTACCCTGTACGATACATACTTAAGAACAATATTAAAGATATCACATGATAAGTTGTTTACTTGCCGAAACTCAGTTTTCTTCCGATGTGGTATTTGGCTATTATGAATCGAAAGCCACACTGGTACTTGACGATGAAAGTATTGCGTAGGACTTAGATCGCTTACGCAATGCCTGTATTGGAAAAGAACTTATATGTGCGACGTTTATCAAGGATATGCCTCGATAGTTCTTGCAAGACCAGAATGGCCCTTTTCGTATTTGGGGTACATGGAGCTTATCATCAAGTCATAGACCAAGTCCACCCATACTTGGTTAATGATGGTATTACAGCAGTTTTTTGTATAGGTAAGTCTACCTTCTTTTAAAATCGCTGGTCTTGATTGATTGGAGATTTAATTATTTTATTCAAAATAACACCAAACAATAAACGAAAAGAAGAAAAAAAAATTGAAACGTATTCCAATAGTAAATTAAATATTAGAAAGTTCTTTAAATGAAACACGAATTATTTAAAAAGAAAAAATGTATCAATGAACTCGCACCGAACAAATACCTGCCAACTTTTTATGTTGAAGCCCTCCAAAAAAAACACTGTACCTAATAATAAGTAATTACTACTTAAGTCCGTCTTCGACAAAAATCATACTTCTCAAACAATTCTCCATACATCTTGCCAATAGCCCCATAACAATCACACTCATTCACTCCTCTAAAATCTCAATTTAAATTACAATCCCCCGACCAAAAATCTAGTCCACCAAATATCAAAAAAAAAACACTCTATCTAATCATCTACAAAACTATAAAAATCATACTACATACCTCATCCAATTTGCTCTGCAATCGATGTCCTAATCTTACATTAACGATCATAGGAAACATATATTTTTCTCAACAACTTTATTAGCAACACTTACAAAAATATAATAATTATTTTATGATCCACTCCAGTGCAGCCACAAGATATGAACAAGCAAACACACTTGTAGCACCGTTGTAGCAGCATAATCTTAACCCACTCATTTATTCCAGATACGAATGTATCTACAACTTTAACACACAAAAATGGAAATAAAAACAAATCCAAATTGATAATCGCTGTCAAGTTAAGGAGCCTAATCGAAGTGTGTAAATCTTTTCTGTGCGCTGTGTTGTTCAATATCACTCTTGAGAGAGCAAATTATATCCTAAATGCTTGTCTGGCAAGTGATTCAACAATCGATAATGCACCTACTCATTTTGTGACTGAGTTAAAAGTAAAAACAAAAAAAAACGTATCGAGTGTGAAATATAAAAACCAAGTTTTAACCTCAGCTCTTTTGTTTTTACTCAAATCATAATAAATGCGTGGTATGGCAGAAATTAATGGACCCGTTGTAGTTATTTTTGCAACAACAATAAGCAACTACAGCTACCAAGTGCAAACACACAAAGTTTTAGTAAGACTCTTTTTTTTTTCTTCTTTACCGTCATACCAACTATAATGCCGATAATGCGTGGTTTTAATATTTCGTTTATCTATCAAAAGTTGCTTAAATGTCATAAATATAGTAGGTATAGCTTTGGATTATGATCCCATGCTGCTTAAGAAGAAAACCACCTACAATGTTCACCATAAGCTCCATAGGTATACATCTCGTGGTAAGTCACATCGTACACACAAAAAAAATGAGTTCTATGTGTCAAACTATCCGACTGTCGAAATACTGTCTGGCCGGCTTATTCCAAATGCATTCTTATAGTTATTCACTCAACTTATGCCAAGAAAATTGCCATCAGGTGAATACAAAACAAAAAAACACGATACCCCTACCTATACTCCCAAGTTGGACCAAAAAATTGAAAATAAAGAAAAAAAAATAAGAAGCAATTCAATACCAACTAACAGCACACATGTGCAAGACCAAGAGTGGCCCACCGCTTGCTCGACTCGCTAGTCAATGAACGTTGTGTGTGTAATAAAATCAACCAACTTCTTCACAAAATAGCTGGGGGCCATTTGGATCTCTTCGGGACTCTCCAGTTAATATGTGATACTCGAGATGTTATAAACGTACTGGTGCCGTGCCTTAAAGCTATATCGACGTTGTCGTCATCTTTTATGTCTGTTCTCGTCGTCATCGCATCGTCATAGACGCGAACTTTTTTTTTATTCTCAAATTGAATCCAACAAATGTACCTTTTGAAGGAAAGAAAAAAAAACTACTTAGTTTCTCCTTCTTTTAATGTAAATAAGTCAGTGCAATTTATTTGATGATGGTAAGGCAAGTTCAAATCAAAAGTATGTCCTTAAAGTGAGTGCTATAGAATTCGACGTGAATGGAAATAAGAATTAAATGGTGTTGCGCAGAAGAATCGTGTCATACGACATCCGTCTATATTTACAAGAAGCTAAAGAACAACATTTTTATTGAAGCAATTAAGTAATTAACAACTTCTGAAGAGATATCAATAATTTAAACACACAACGGTAGAGGGCAATAAAATAAAATCGAAATCGATATTTTTGTATTCAATAAGCGAGAGCACGAGCAAATCGACTTTGAGCCAATGGCCTGTGATAATGTCAAGAACACTCGTGATTTATTAGTTCTGCGTATCCAATAATAATTGCCTCACTAATAATAATAATAACTCTAGAGTACAGGTTTTGAGACATTTTATTACAAACAACAAGCAAATAAATCGATATCGCCTTGGAGTACCACCTCCTTCTTCTACTCCTCCATCGTATATCCACCTCCGCCTCCTCCTCCGACTCCACCGCAACAACGCCAACACTATGCCGGCCTATAGCCATAACAATCACGCTAATAACAGCCTAGGTGGTGATTCTGGTGACTTAGATCCATACGCTTTAAAACAAGTTCTTTTAAAAAACAATTTAGATTTTCTGCAACAGTCTTCGGCATCAGCAACGAGTGTTAATGTTGATATGTCATCAAACAACAAAAACAACAACAACAGCACCAACGATGAAGATAACAACCAGCATCATGATGGTGATCAACAACAACATTGCTCCTCATTCAATGTGATTCTTAAAAATACTATTGAAATAATAAAATCATCCCAAACGCAGCAGCATCAGCAGCCACCGCCGCATCAGCAGCAACAGCAACAACATCATTCGCAGCAAAACTGTCAACTTAAGAATTCTCGTGCTGATGCGATCATCAGTGTTAAAGGGAATAACAGAGCCAATAATGTTATAGAACACAACAAAATGGCCATCAGTGACATTGGTGGTAATAATGGAAGTGACATAATGATTGCAAATAAGACGTTTAATGAAGGAATGATCGGCAATGCGGTGCGTGATAATGAGTCAAGTATTGGTGGTGGTAGTGGTGCTTCTACCGTAGCAGTATCTTCTTCTTCGTCTTCAATTGAAATAATGACACAAGACGATGATAATAATTGTGCAACGAACAGTGTTAATGGCATTAACAAATCACAATGCATGAGCGATCGGAATAACAATAATAATAATAATAATAATGGCAATGGAAATGTTATAGAGTTGGAGTTAGCAATTGGCAGAACGAATAGTATTAGTAGTCCATCGGCTAATAGTGGCGCCAATATCATGGACAATGGGCAATCACCGGCGACAACGGATGAAGATGATGCTCGTTTGCAATTGTCGCATTTGTTGTGTAATCGGCAGAATAACTCGCTGGAAGTGCATTCGAATGATATTGATGTGAGTGAATTTTTGTTGTTTATTGTTCTCAGAAGTTTTCTCCTCCTTAATTTTGCAATTACATAAATTCCTTTAAAGTACACTCTGGTTATACATTTTTGTATCGTAGGAATTTTACTACTCTACAGCTTACATAACTTAAGACTTTTAAAAACTATTTCTTGTCTAAAAGTGGATAAGAATAAAATTTTAAAATTTGAGAACAATAAGGCGATGTGTTGTTTGAAGATGTTAACTTTAGGCATATGTACGCAGGTGAGTGCTCTTAAGATGAAACCACAATTGTCTCGTGTGATGTGTTTTGTCGGAATCCATTAATGTCATACAACACACTATGCTGTATCTCAAAGAGAGAACAAAAATTTTCAAAAAAAAAGAGTTGTCAATACAGAATGATTGATTAATCTCCACAACATTTTGTTGTTATACAGAAAATAGTCACAGTTTCGCTTCTTTTAGTTGAAATTAATACTCTTTAACGATTAGGTCATAATGTAAACTGAAACAAACCCGTTTGCAGCTCCCTTTTAAATTCTTTAACTCAGATTTTTAATGAATGTATGCTTTTTAGGATTATTGGAAAGCTCTCTATATACCTTTTCCGCATTTTTAATCAGGCCTTATCTAAGATCTATTCAGGTATAATCATCCATCCAAAAAATGGACAATACACGATCCTTCAAATATTTGAAAATTATTTAATGAAAAATTAACTATAAAAGAAGTTTTTTTTTTAATAATACAAATTCTATATACTACTAAAATACATCAGCCAAGTAGAAGACTTAGCACTATAATATTTGGACTTGTTGAATTATTGATTCAAAATAGCTTTTAACGGCCTTTAGTCCAACAAAGCACTAAAGGCCGTTAAAAGCTATTTTAAATCAATATTTCAACAAGTCCAAATATTACAGTGCTAAGTGTTCTACTTGGCTGATGAATTTCAGTATTATATAGAATTTGTATTATTAAAAAAAAAAAAACTTCTTATATAAATAATGCCAGGCCACGGGAAAAAAACAAAAATTTCCAAATTAATGATTAGGAATTCTAGTCTTGTTGGATATAGTTCACACTAGATGTTCTTCACGAAATCTATGTAAGATGAACTGAACTTGGCAAAAATTACGTATTGACAAAGGTCCTCACTAGTCAACTGATGAGTCCATGTGAGATCGCCGGCACGAAACGCCAATTTTTGTTGGACTAAAGGCCGTTAAAAGCTATTTTGAATCAAAAATTAACTTGTTCAGAAACTTTTCAATATCTTATTGTCTACATTGGGTTCTCTTTGGTTGTGGTATTACTCGGCGGATTCAAGGATCTAACTAAATAAGGTACAATAAAACTTTCGTTTTCAGAAATATCTATATCCAATGTCTTCATTGTTAGTATTTTACAACACAATTTAGAAAATATTTCGGATTAGAACGGTCGATTTAGTTGATTGATAATGTACGTCTTCCTTGTCTATTCTGACTCTGCAAATCAGCTCTCACTTTCGACAATTTCTGGGACTCTAGAGTCTAGACTTATCAAACAAAGGCTTTTCTTATGAAATTATTAGAAACCAAAAAAAAAAAAGATATCAAACTGGTGTATCATTCAAAAATTAATCGAACTCGAGATTTTGATCAAACTGGACAACAAAATGGGGTCCCGCAATGCCATGTCGGTCTGTATGGCTGTACGTTGATCTACTAAAGATTGCTAAAGATTAAACTCAATTCCTTTTTTTTAATATTTTTATCCTGAAGAATAATGGTACCTGTTCATACAATTTTTTTGTAGGATAAAAGGTACCTAAATCGTTTTTATCACGAAAACTGCTCTAACTATTTCGATGAGAATTAAAATGCACAACTGGATCGCACGTACTTGCTCCTATGTTGGATCATATTATATGTCAAAGATTCTTAATAGAAACGGCCTAATGTATTTTTAAAGTCGTTTTTCACTAAACATACAAATTCTTAAATTTTTTCTAAAAAAAAGAATTGGTATGAACATTTCAAATATTTAATACTATAAATTCAAAAACAAAAATATTTGAAATATTGAATTGTCAAAAAAAAAATATTTTTCTTTTCAAAAATCCAAAAAACCATGAAAATTTTGAAATGCAGAATTATTTAGAATTTGAAGGAACTTCTGATCAAAAAAATTGATTGAAATCCGTTGAGCTATTTATGAGAAAGTCGAAAATAAATAAAATGGCTTTAAGATAGGTACCGTTAATAACAAATTATTTAAAAACAATTTTGTTTACCCAAAATGTAGACCATATCCAAAGTATGGTCAATTTTTATCATAATCGTTTGAGCCGTTTTCGAGATAATTAAGTAGAAAAAATTTGTATGGCAAATTGCGTTATTTTTGGGGCTAAAACAACGATTCAAAAATCTATTTTGGACAATCAACTAGAACGCCTAAGCACAAAATCTGAACAAAATCGGTTCAGCGGTTTAGGCTGTAGATCGTTCTACAGACAGCTAGAGAATGGCGGGACCCACTTTTGTTGGTGTTCTCTATCATGGTAATGTCAACTTTGATTAAAATCTCGAGTTAGATTTTTTTCCAAATGCAAGACTTGCCCTTTAGTACGTATATGTATATCGCAAGTAAAAATGTGTGCTACTTTAGGTATAGTCTACATTTTAGTCCTAATTTTATTTTACATCACATTATTTTTTTATTATTGACTTTCTTCTAAATGACTGAATGGATTTCGATCAAAATGTTTATATAGGAGATCCTTCGAATTATAAATATAATTATACTGCGTACCAAAATTTTCGCCAAATATTTTTTAGGACTGACGATGAAGCATAGCTTTCGAAATGTAGGTACATTTATGCAAAAATAAATAATTTGTGTTTTCAGTTGATGAAATAAAATCTTTAATTTATAATAAAAAATACTTTAAAAATCTCCACTTTCAAATTAATTCAGGATTTTTGAATTAAATATTTCGATAACGGATGACGATTTTTTTTTGGAATTATATATTTAAGCTTATATCATTACATTCATAAAATTTTCATGCCAATTTTTTCTTTTAGAAAAAATGTATATAAGAAATTATGCAAAAAACGTTTTACAAATATATTTGGTAATAGTTCACAAAATTTATTTATCAAAATCTGTAGATGCCTTTTCGAGATTGCGATTTACCATTTTTGTCCAAGTAACGTTAATTATGGGTCTAAAAAAAAAGATTAAAATAAAATCGAGCCAATTACCTAAAACGCTTAAGTAAAAAGTTTAAAGAAAATCGTTTCAGTGGTTAAGGCTGGAGATCTACCTACATAGACAAACAATCACACGGAATTGTGGGACCCATTTATTTCTATTCTCTATCATATTTATCATAATGTTGCTACTGCTGTAAAAATGGAGAATTATTCATACATTTTAGGTTTCTATACTTCGATAACTATACTTCAATATCTAATCAATTTTATCTGATAAATAAAAATAAAGGGCAACAATTTTTAATTTGCAACAATTTGAATCTCCGTTTACGAACGGCAGTCCGTCCATAAGGTTTATAATCACCTAAGAAACATAAATGACTAAATAATATCTGCGGTAATCAAGAACAGTTTCAAGCACTTTAAGAAAATTTAATCTTACATTGTTCTTTTCATGAAAGGTCAAGATAAAAAAAAACAAGTTAATGCTACGCATTTATGTTACAAGTACTTAATTTGATTACCCTCCCACTTCCATTAAACCAAATTTGTTGTTCCTTTGCTAAAAAGCAATGTTCTATTATTATTATTTTTCTACAAAATAGTAGCAATCATTTTTTTTGTAATTAAAGCGTAGGTAAATCGAATTACCAAATCAACAATGTTTTAAACTGATTCCTATCACGAAAGTTAAATAAGTGTGTAAATATAAGACAAGTTCAATATATTGTCGATTAGTTGATTAAGCGATGCTTTAATGGTTGCGGAAGTCTTTGAACATTTTGTTCACACGGATTTTTCTTAAATAAATGATTTTGATTTCGAATGATTTAAGTATCATCATCATTCCTTTTTTCATCCAAAAAAGGTTCATAAATTATTAAAAATTGTTTAAATTAAATGTACATAGTTTAAGCCAGACAAATAAAACTAACATTCAAAATTATGTATGAAATTAGTAGAAATTAAGTTTTAAAAACTTGTAGAACAACAACTGTTAAGTCAAGTTGGAAAAAGTACTTACTTCATTGAAATGAATTTTTGTATATATCTGGACAAAAAAAGAACATAATATTAACATTGGTAAAAGCTTGTCGATGAAATTACCAACATGAAATTTAATTGCTACCATCTCACATAGAATATCGCCAACGAACAAGGCTCCATAACACATTTAGTAACATCATTGGGATCAAGCCTTGCATAAAATTGTGTTGAGGAATCTAGCTAAAGAAAATTTGCTACTGCCCCTTAGATATTTTCGTGCCTAGTTTCTATGCACATATTGTGTATGTGTATGTATGTTTAAATAAACAGATACATGACGTAGTCGCATTGTAAATGGGCTTCCTAATTTATTACTGTAATTTGTATTAATGTTCCATATAGTAATTCCTTTCTTAATTGGAAATCGAATTTAATTGAAAGCAAAAATGTTTTACTACTTTTTTTGTTGCTTTACTTTTTTTTAGTTTTTGTTTTTTTAATTTAGTGCGAAAAAATCACACAAATTTTAATTGCTATAGGTAGGCTTTTCTGTTGCCATATAAATTGCGACCAGGTACGACATCAACGGAGTCGAGTGCTGGTATGTTCTACGCATAGCGCAGCTCATTGAGGAATCCAGTTATAATCGAATGCATTGACTTCCTTCAATGGATAGTTAGTTCGTTATTCGTAAAAGTTAAGGTTTTTTTTTTTTTTTTTTTTGGAATAACTTACAAAATTATCTTTGGTCTTGGCATGTGCCTTGAACGATTCGAGTTATTGGTAATTGTGGTTACTTTTTTCAAAAAACGATTTGATGCCAAAATGATATAAGAGCAATATATTTTCTTATAGTTAATTTTACTAGAATAGGAACTTACGATAATGAAATGACACAAAAAATAAATAACGTAGTATAGTCTTAGATATGCAGTTTATAAACTACTTACGAAGGGTACTTTACAAAAAAATAATTATTTCAATTATGATTACATAAACTAAAGATATAGTGATAGAAAAAACACAATTAATAAATTTGGTTTAAAAAAGTTCGTACGTCAGGTCTTTCGTTTGGAAAAGACTGAAAAAATATATCTACAAAGATAATCGAATTTAGATACTTATTTTGTATTTATTTTCTGAATTAATCATTAACTCAAAAATGTATGATTGCATCTTTGCCGGTACACAAATGTTTGTGTATAAAAAATATATTAGAGATAAGTCTATCACTTATGTTTAGTAAGGTAGGTCCATATAATTAATTGATTAAATGATTAAAATTTACTGACCTTCCCGCGATTTAATACCAATTAATTATATTCCGGTTTGGACTTTTTGAAATAATTAACTAAAGAGCAGTGACAATGACATCAATATAACCCAATTCCTACCAACTTACCTTTTAAAATTCTAATTTAATATGTAACGAACTTTTTTTGGTAAATTTTTTGAATAGCACAGTTTTTTTATCTTAAAAAATAAAAAGAAGTTTAAAATAATTTTAACAGAATTAGGAAAGACAGAGTTTCAACAACTTTTAGCAAATAATAAGCAACAAGAATCCTAGTAATGAATAAACATAGTATGTGTGCATTTTGCATACCTCCAGAGGCACGCGACACTCTACCCAACAACCCAAACTGTCAACCAGCCTGATGTCTATCGTTTTATTCTACGCATAAACACATACATTATCGTTTGTCTACTCTCTTACTCCACATCCCCATAGTCATTTTTTCGCTGGATAAGTATTTAGATTTTTTTTTTACTTTTTTCTCTTATTAGTCATTATATTTGGATCTTTTCTGTTCAATACAGACATTTCGTAGGTACACAAAAAAATTAATAAAACGCTTTTCTGCGACTTATTTCTGATGAATTTTGTGTGTGATTATCATGTTTCTTGAGCAGATTATTAATTTAAAAATGCTGGTTGCTGTTTGAAAAATGCAATTGCTAATACGGAAAAATAACTCGGTTTTTATTGACTTATTTGGTATATATCTGATTGCGCTGTTGCATTAAGTTAATTGCAGGCCAGATCTCTATCCGTTTTACTCAGATTCAGTTATTTAGCAGATTGCGATATGTAAGTAGACATGCCAAATTAACATTTTCCCCTGACTAATTTTTTTTTCGAGTTCCTATTTTAAATTACTGACCACACGCCACTGCTATAGAGTCTATTTAAAAATATTATGAGTTCAGATACATTTTGGCTTATAATTAAACAAAAAACGCATAGTCAAAATCATTGCTTAAAAAAATTTTAAATGTAGTCATCACATCTAAAAAAAAATAAGAACATTATAAACACAAATCAACGGACCACTTATTTACATAATCGAGTCAATCGAAATAATAAAAAACAAAAACACAAACACATTATAAATATATATATAAATAATCTATAAATTATGTATGTATATGAAATTGTTTAAGTTATTTTTTTTTGCCAGAGATATAAATATATAATGATATTATTTCTAATTATGGGACACTAAATTATTTAAGTTTTAATAATATATACATAAATCTATAACGAGTTGGTTTCTACAAAAATCGATTGAATTGATAATTCATAAACATATGGAAAAACAAACTGAAAAAAAAATTAAGAATAAAAATGACTCAAAAGAAGCTCATAGTTTTTTTTTTAGGATAAAGCGGTTCTTTTCCCTTTTACTCTTTTATTTAGCTTTCCATGGTCATATTTAAGGTAGCTTAGAAAAACCTTAACATTAGTAAATCTTGTTCCTTTTTTTTCTCCAAATAAAAGTTCAATTTTAATTCGTGAAGCTGCAAAATCTTTAAGTATGTCTATTACTATTATACGTATATGTACTAGCTGACCCGGTGAAGTTAGCTTAGTCTAAAATTGATAAAATTATGAATATATCTTTCGAAACTCAAGTCTCAGCAATTTCGAGTCAGCTTTCTGATTTCACTTCTATAGAATGCTTTACACAAAACAGAGAATACTCTCATAATAGAACTTGACCTATATATACCAGGAATTATAAAATTCCCAATATATAACACATTCGATTAAAGGTATTTCACTAACCTTCAGACGAACCAAAAAAAACCTCCTCTCATCTGAAAACTTCATTTGAACAAAGACTTTTAATCCGCCATTGCTTTCTTGTACCTTAAAGGACATGACAGTCTTGGACGATTAATCAATTCATTCTTACACTGGTGTTTCAAAAACCTGAGGGAAACGTTGATGAGGATAGTAGTAAGAAAGGCTCAATTTAAGTCTTATATTGGCTCGAAGAAAACGTGATATTAACCTCTGATATCTATATCTTCTCAACGGCCAAACTGCTTTGAGGTTCCTGGACACTGTCTCCAAAAACACTACAACAACCCTAAACTGTGTTTAAGAGGGATATTCCAGGAAACTGCACAGCTGATGAACTCGCTAAAAATGAAAACACTACATATTTTAACCGTCAAAGCAAATATTGGTATACATATAGCTACAAGCAAGATTCTTCAGCGACACGCCTTAAAAAGAGCAAACCTTATGTGGATCAATATCACAACTTGTTTGTCGACAAAACAGACAAGACAGTACTTCGGATCCCAGGCTCTCTAAATATTTGATACCCCTAAGACTGAAGTACGGTACTGAAGAATGGTATTTTCAAGCGACTTTTGCGAGAGCTGTTTGGATGTGCAGAGAAGACCAAACTATTTCTCATCTTCTATGCACGTGTCCTTCTATATCCCAGAGACGAAGACCCCATTTGGGAGGCTTCTTCTACGATGATCCGAGTTATCTGCCAACCACAAACATGAATACCCTCCCAAGCTTCATAAAGAACTTCAAATTGTCTTATGTATTATTACAATTGACCAACCATAAACTTATGGTCTACGAGTGTCAATTCTTCTACTGGCAGTCTCCTTAACCTAAACCTAACCATTTTTTTAAACTGTCTTGTGTTTCACCATTCAGTCATTAAGTTCTACAAATTTGACCTTTTCACAGCAGATATTGAAATCAGTGGCTTTATAATTTATGGCCATATCTAATTAACGTCCAAATAAGTGAAAGGGCAAATAACTGCAACATTTCTATACAAAAATATTTTATCAATTTATAATTTTTATTAAAACATACATTTTCTTGCACTTCCAATATTTTTTTTTTTATTATTTAAACACGATTATATGAATTAATATTAATTAATCACTTCCTACACATAATAAATAAATAAAATTCCACGATGTGTAATTAGCAGGTGTCAATGTTGAAATTTTACATAGTTTTTCCCTCTAAGTAAATAAAAAGGTCTCAAATGTTAATCGAAATTCTGTCATAAAAATAATATAAACAAAACCATTCAACATGGCTTTCCAACTTCTATAAGACACTGACCAAAGACTAAAAACCCTTTTATCTCTGAACGTGTTTTAACTTTTATTTCGTGTTGATTTAACTATTACTAGAGCCATCCATGTTCTTGTTTTTTTTTTATCTTTAACGCTGTTAAATTGACTCGTTGAAGTCACAATTAAAACGAACTTGTCCGAAGAACTACAAAATATTTTTACTTAATTAAGCTAATTAAGAGATCGGAGAAAATAGATGGTCTGTATACATAAGATGGACAATGTTTTGTTTCAATGCATTTGGTCTTACCTCTAGCTCAATTAGGTATGTATGTGATGATTGTGATACGCGAGTATAATGTTTACTTTTTTTTCTATTTGTATCCTATCCACAAAACCCAGTATCGGTTTCATCTTGTATTTGTTACTAGAGGAAATGATTTTGCAAAAAAAAAACAAAAAAACTAACGACATGTCCAAGAGAGAAAAATAAACATCATGACCACATCAAGATCACCAATATTTCTGAAATAATTTATCTTTAAATTAGAAATGGTTGTTTTATACAAAAATAAACCTCTATACGACCATAGGCCTACAGAATTGAAATGAAATGAAATGTGTTAGTTTGCTTGAAGATAAATCAAAAACAAAATTTATTAATGACGAAAATAATTTCCTAGAATCTTAAGTAGGTACTTTGAGGTAAATTTATCTTAAGTATCCAATAAATCTTAAGAGCCCACTATTAGCCATGTAATTCCATCATGCTTCATTTCAGTATATCTATTTTGGCAATTCCGAGAAATATTTTAAATTGTGTTTCTTTTGTTTGGCACTCTGGATCAACGTGTTTTCGTGTAACTAGAAAGAATGTTGATTTTGAGTTTTTGATAAAAAGCTAACATGTTTCAATTAAGGGTGGCCGTGGCGCGATAGAAGTGTGTTCGCCTGTCAACCTCATGGTCACAGGTTCGATCCCTGCCGTAGTCTATGTCTTCTTATTTTTTCATTAAAAACCAATTCTAAAAATAAATGCCATATAATGAGTTGCTGGTTTACTCATTACATGCTGTTTAGGCATAGAACTAACAACATGTGATTGAGTAAAACTAGTATACCGATAAAATATGAAAGAAAAGAATAAAAAAATTAATGCGAATTATAAGGAACATCGATAAATAAGACACGGAAATTTCTCCGCATTAGTTCAGCCGCCATCGCTGGAGATAAAATCTGAGACAACAACCACCTACAGTCTCCGAATATCGCGCCACACATCTTTCCTATCATTCTTTCTCTTCCTTAACCTCACCCTCACGCCCGCGCTGTGTTGAAACATTTAAAGGGTATTCATAATCCCTTGAGCGCGTGTAGATTATAAAAAAAAAAAAAAAAAAATTACCTAATCCCAAATCTTTTTCAAATGGTGGTGTTGGATAACTTTCTGGAGACCTAAGCTGAAGAGAAGGGAACAAACCAAGGAAATATAATGTTGACGGCAGGGATGCACGTCCTTGCTCTCTTGGCTGGAAGAAATGTAGTCGATGAAAGACAGTTAATATAAAAATGTTTATCTAATCTAAAAATGAAAACCACTTTTATGGAACTGCATTGCACGTACTTGATTTTATGTTCGATCACATTGTTAGCACACGGTTTTTAATAGATACAGGATATAGCGACATAGGGTAGTTGCGGTAGAGATGCCGCCATTTTTTTTTTAAATCAATGAAATTTTTGTATTTTAGTACTCGTAAAATGATCTTTATTTATGCAAAAAACACAACAATGGATTTATTTTCTACCACAAAAAAAAACAATTAAAATTAAAAAAATAACAATTTTCATAAGAAAAACAACAAACAATAAAAATAATTAATATCCCTGCACGTGTGGGAGAGATGCCGCATGATAAGTTCATTGAACTTAAAGAATTAACTTGACTGCGAAACATGTTTCCTTCGTTATTGCTCACGTCCACAGTCTGCGCAAAGCGTAGATTGTAGTATTTTGTAAAATTTTATATAGCCACTTTTGGCAGGTTGTACATCCAGTCTTCTCGTTTTTTGTTTCAATACAATTTTCCCAACATTAAACACAAATATTGGGATCTTTAGTCGGCTCAACCTTCCTTTTAGAATTTTTACTTTTTTTTTCTTCCGGTGACTTGGAGGCTTTCCATTTTTCAATGAAATTGAGAGAAGTTAAAACTTCTAGTAACTGCCTACGACTTGAAAAAATCGGCACTGGAGTTTTAGGTAGTGGTGAAATTGCTTGCAGTTGTTTAGTTGGTGTTGGGTTTTCGAAAGATGATGAAGTGTGTGTTTCGTTTTCGGAATGATTGCAGGCATGAGATCCATTCCTGGTGGTTGGAATTACTGGTTCCAAGATAGTTTCATGACATGAAACGGTATTTTCAGAAGAAAGAGGTTTCTTTAAAAATGTCCATCTTTTAATCAATGAATCAATGTTTTTTTTGGTCTTCTTTCAGCGCCTCTTAAGTCCAATTACCACTATTGTAGTCTTATTATTCCCTTAAATAAGGTAAAGGGCTGCAACCAATTTTTAGTCCTGCGTTTTTGGTTGAATACCTAACGAAAAAAAAGCAAGATAATTTTTTTCGGCGGATGACTAGATGTATGAGTTTGGTTGCATGGTATTCTAATTTTAGAGTATTCATTCATCCACCCATTTTCAAAGTATTTGGTTAAAAAAAATTGATTCTTTTTTAATTCCAAAAATATTTTTTTAAAAGAGCCAATGAAAGAAAACCCCAATAACCAAACCATGTCTCACGTATGAGCATATAAATGTACCATGAAAATACCTGCAGTCATTATTTATGAGATTATGTCCTAAGGTTAATAAGGCCAAGCTCTCATACTGATACAGACGTGGCTTAAAACAATCTTTCGTATTTTACTAAAATGCTATGTCTTGACCTTTAATAAATTAGATGTTAAAAAGTCCTGAATACATAATTTTTTTAGAAAGTCCATTTAACAATAATTAAAAAGTAAAAAGTACTTCTTCATTGTAGGTGGTTAATTCAAAACTATACAATTTAATCCCATGTGGTCCAAGCCACTATAAATAAACACATATTCCATTGCAGAGAGGTATGCAGACTTGCAGCCACTCAAAAAAAAAAACATTATACATGAAGACCATAGATCTACTACACATATACATATACCATGCACATGATTCTCTTCTTACATATCCACGAGACTTAAGACTTGTTGTCGTTGAACGGTCGGTCGGTTGGGACGTTCACCACACCACCACCGTACCGAGAGCGCTTCCTCACATATCATTCACAGTGATGTCGCCCTGCCCTCTTTCAATTCTGGGTCAGACAACATGCAACACACGCCAGGGCGACCAACTGATCTTTATCACACAACCACAAGAGAATAAAGGTCCCGTTAGAGTGAATTTTATTTCGCGAAGAGCAGGATTTTTTTGTGAATGTTGTTTTTTTTTTGTTTTGTAAGGTGCGAGAACGAACGAACAATAAATGTTTGTCTATTCGGACATAAAATGACAAATTATACAACTATCGTTTCGATTACCATTTATGTTTGGTTATGTATCATATGTTTGTTTGTAGATAATTGTTTGTTAATTACTCGTTAGATTTCCATTACTTGTATCGTTGTCATCATTATAATCCATGAGAATATTAAAAACGCCAGCGCGTAGGTTGGTAAATGCAAAGAAACGAGTCTGCAAAACAAATTGCTAGACAAACTGGAATCTCCTTATAATGTACCAGTACATAGTGTCAGCTATGGTTGCTTGTTTTTTTTTTTTTTTTTTTTGGATAAGAGAACATCGCGTGATGGTATTTCTTTTTTGTATTAAATGGTTGCTTGCCCATTCAAAACATGGGAATTTGTCCTTATTTATCAACTTTCTGAATAATTATCGAATATCTATTTAAATTTATAAATAACTACATATAAAGTGAAATAGGCTCTGTACTTCATTTTAGAATCAAATATGGTTATTCAGAGTTTTGACCTCAACTCTTTCGTTTATTTATTTTCATGTCAGTTAAATTATATGACATTATGTGTGGAGTACGACATCTGAAGGCTCTAATATTTGATAGTTCTAAGTTCTATCACGGTAAGGGTTCGAACAAATCTAACGTTAATTTTTTTCATTGTAAGTGTTTCGTAAAATATAAAATTAGGTAGGCACCAAGGTAAAAATAAATTAATGAAATACATATTCAAATTTTTAAGATTGCTTAGAGGTTATAGTTTGAGGGAAAAAGATGCCATTTGAATTCTTGGACAAATATGTATACAGTAGAACTTCCATAAATCAAACATTCAAAACTCAATAAACTCCGATTTAAAGAAATGAAAAAAAAAATGTTTTATTATTATTATTATTTGTTATATTCAACAAAAAGAACAAAGATTTTTAATAAACGGTATCTTAAGAAAGTCAGTGACGTTTTTTTCATTGCATTGCGATTTGTAAAAAGATTTTTCCTCAAATTCACTTTCAAAATAAATCACAATAGCAGATTAAATAAATATTAAAATTGGCATAAGGGGGCTTGCATTTATAAGAAAAAGTTCGTGTTGAAATAAGTATGTAAACCTAATCGCACTAGGATAAAGTAGATTCCAAAACAAATTTAATAAGTGATTTTCCCGATTCAGAGCAAAAAGTGCGAGTTAAGTAGATATTTTGCCATTCAAAGCAATCTAAAAATAAAATGGAAAAATTCGAGTTAGATAACTCATTATATGGAGGGGCAATATCCTTGAAAATTAAGCTGAAAACGCAAAATTCACGATAAAAGTTTGAGTTATAGAGAAATTCGGAGGAAAAGGAGCTCCACTGTATATTATGCAAGAAAAATTAAAAATCTTTGGTATATTTTCTCATAAATTCATATTTATCCAAGAAATAAAATGGCGTACTTTTTTTTTAGGTCAAATTAGTTTTAGTATTAATTTCAGAATTTTGAATTATTGTTTCTTTGATTAAGACGATTTATCTTTTGTTTTTAAGTTAATATTATTAAATATATAAAATTGTCATACCACTTTTTTTAATTAAAGAAATTTTGTATGTATAAAAAAATAAGTAAAACACGACTTTAAAAATATATTTAGATTTTTAATAGAAATCTTTAGCATACGATGTATGCTTTTATTGTATTGCATTTTACTTTTAATCAATTTTTCAAAAAAACATATTTTTTTTAAGTCAAAAAAACATTTTTTTAATGTTTCAGAAATATAGTTTCCTGCATATTCTAGAAAATTAAAAAAAAAATTTGTTGTTCAGAAATTCAAAACCAATGCACATCGGTATCTCTTCTTAAATCCTTCCCTTCTTTCGTAACGCTAGCTTGATAATTTTAAGGGTAGTCAACATTTATTTAGTGCGCGCATCATTATAACAAAACGTAGAAAGAACCAAATTGATCAAATCGTGTTTGATATAGTGAGCTTAAAAAAAAATTGGGTAATTTTTAATTTAAAAAAAAAAGTTTTTTAAAAAACAAACAAAAAATAATTACTCAAAAAAATATATCTACAACGTTTGAAAAAAAATCCATTTGCCAGTTGTATTTGTAAGCTCTCGAATAGACGGGCAGGCAGAATTGTCTACATTTTTCGTCTTCACTATCATCTTAATAGCAAGTTTCTTTAAAATTTCGAGTTTATTTTCTTTACGAATCCAAAACTTGACATATAGTACATATATATCGCAAGTAAACATATTGACGCGTCAAGCGCATGTACATACATAGATGCCATACAACTCTGTTTAGCTTCTCACTAATTAACACTTGCTTAGTTTTTAATTATCCATTTTGACATTTCATCGACGAGCATTGCATAAATGTAACATTTTTCACACTTTAAATTTTGTTTCGTAGGTCAGTAATTGGCCTATGGTAACAAATGATACCAAAGTCGTAGACATTAGCTGTCTGGGCAAACGTGTCAGCCTGAATTCGAGTGTTTGTGCGGGTTACAATGATTTCGATTTGACATATCTCCATTTGCCAGTTTATAAATTTGACAAAAACAGAAACTCACAGATTTTGCTTCGTCAAAAATTGTGCAGTCGAATTCAATCTTTTGTACTAGTCTAATCCTTACATTTTGCAATGAGCACTGAATTCTTTTTAACAATTTTATAAGGGAATGTATCCAGTATAGTGTTAGGTAGCCTAAAATGTTGAAAGAAGTGACATTTACTTTCTAAGACATTCCCAATATCATTACCTAGACTTCTCCTAATTTTGCAAATGAAATTATAAGCACACGTACGTGCACTAAATATCTGAATTCTTCTGTGGCAACTTTTAATACAACACGAATATATTTTTTGCTTATGCTCTGGTTGCATTAACATAATTTTTTTGTTGACATTTGCATTTTGTGCACCATTTTCACACCTAAAACTAATGCCACATAAATAGTATTTTTTTTTTCATTACAACTATTAAACTTGATTTACAGAGTGTAACTTGCTTCAAATTTGCAACTTGTATTTCATGCAAATTAAAATCAAAATAAAACCAACAAAAAAATACGCCACGCTTAAATTGAACTCATTTACAACAAGAGACAACGTCGTTGCTGGAAAAAAAACAAGCTTAACAATTTTGTTTTTCAGCAACCAAAAAGACAATTCATTAGATATCAATTCAAGATTAAGCTCAAGCAAAAAGCAACAAAATAAAACAGGTATACAAAATAAACAAAAGATGAAGAAAAAAAATCGTTCACAAATTAAAAGTAGGTACGTATCTAGATACTTATTACGAAAAAGGTGTGCCCAGGCACATAATAGACACTTCATTCGACTCTTGATGTGGTTATACATATTGTCAATTTAATCTAATCAAAAATACTATACCTATACAAATCCATAGGTATATTCCATGGTAAAAAAAAAGAAAACCTCAAAAATAGCTCTTGAAAAGACTAAGAGCGAGTCCATCGCCACGCAGTCATATATAGATTTTTGAAAGATGGTTGGTGTGGCGGTGAGTTTTGATGGTGCGCTCACCGCCGGCCGCCGCGCCGCCACTACCAGCAATCCGCCACCGCACCATTTTCAAGTACACATCAATTGAAAAGCATAACGCACCTATTGTGGGGTATTTGAAACTGGCGTAGGTGGTGGCTCTTGAGATGGTGTGACTGAAAATAATCGTCAAAATTTAAAATCAAAATTAAATATACATTTTGTTTGTCTTTATATGTGTTTTAGAAGGTTTTGAAGATTTTTACCAATTGAAATAGATACGCACAACCAAGTTTCCAATATCAGATTGTTTTATTCGTTTTTTTTTTGCTTTTATCCAAAGTTTGTTAAAAGAAATTATAGCATTTATAATATAATAGAGGAAGGCAGAGTTGAATTGCCAGCCATAATGCCTCTTATTCTTGCAGTAGGCAGATCATTTTTATATTTTTTTAAGAGATATTAAAGTTCAAATTTAAAAATATACCACAACTAAATTCGAATTAGATAGATAAGTAACTACTTAGTTACCATTTACTGATTTTTAAATATTTTATTTTTATAATTTTAAATAATTCTTAAAAACTATGCCCACTATTTAATATTTTTTGTTTGAACTTCGAACTTCGTCTCGACCCAATTTAACGTCTTCAAATGAACTGCAGAGCTATAATAAAACACAAATAGTCCAAATTTACCAATGTGATTTATTTGAACGGAATAAAAATCAGTAGAGATTGATATGATAATGTTTTTCAATTTGTTTTCCGGCGCAAAAACAAATAACAAAGACCATTTATCAAGCTATCAACGACGTCCTTTTTTCTTGGCTGCTAGTATTGCCCGTTCACAAATCCAATTGAGTTTTTATAATTTTTTTTACAACGCCGGCTAACACTTTGCTTTGGTGATGAGATTCTCCTTCGAGGTTGTTAACTCGCAAAAAATTTGCCGGGAATTATATCAATCCAGTGGAGACATTAATAGAAATCTGGCCATTGCTTAGTACCACTGCAATACGACTCTCATATTTGTGGTCAATTTCAACTTCTTGAAATGCCGGCACAAAGGCGACGATTTCAAGCATGTATTAAATTCATTGGCAGCAGTAGATTTCGGGATGACGGAAAGTCTTCGACGAAAATCTTTACTGAGCAAGATCATATTCCCGCCAATTCATCTCGAACCACCTTGTAAATCCTTTATTGTTCGGTCAACTGTCTCCAAAGCTCATTTATGGGCCATCGTGCATTCATTCCAAATTATGATTTTGCATTCTCACATCAATTTCGCTGTCGCCGAATTCTTAGTTATTGTGCGCGTTATTGGCTTGTCAACCGTGAGAAAATTCATCACAAGCTTCAAAGCAGAATGTGTGGTTCGACCGCCATCAAACAGTGTGGCAGCAATGCCATAGATGGCATATGATGAAACATGCAACGAAATTTGAGATCTTGGCCGAATTGTTGCTAGAATCAATTAAATGACGAATGTCTTGCATGTCCCACCGCGCGCATCGAGAAAGTAAATACAATTGTGGAATCGTATTCAAAAGCAGCGCGATTGAAGTCTACATTCACCACTTCTTCTAATTACTTTTTGTCGAATTTGCGGTGGTGATTGTGCAGTTCGAAGCTGTAAAATATGGGCAGGTCTCAATTTATATCTTCTGCACGGACCTCTTGCGTTTGATTATCACGGACATTCTGATTAATTATTGCAAGACGTGTATGCCGTCCAAGGTTAGATCGGAATCAGTGTGAATCAGAAAGAAAAATAGCACATTTGCTAAATAGAAAATGATAATGTGAAAAGGACATCTGTCAAATCGCGCACAGCCTATGTCAATGTGTAACGCAATATATCGGGTTGTGGCATTGATCGCAGCACAGCATCCTCTAATATATATCTCGTAAACTTCTTTGCACAATAATAATTTTTTGCGCAACACAAAAACGAATTTTCACTCAACCGTCAAACGATGTGTATTTAACAAACGCAAAGTAGTTTATGCCAAAGAATTACACCGGCTGAACCTACAAAATCGAAATCAGAAATTATACGTTTTTGACAACATTTTTTTCATATATAAAGAAGAAGATGATTCTGGAGT
The DNA here is from genome assembly GCA_910595825.1 of Philhelius pedissequus. Classification (NCBI taxonomy): domain Eukaryota; kingdom Metazoa; phylum Arthropoda; class Insecta; order Diptera; family Syrphidae; genus Philhelius; species Philhelius pedissequus. The sequence goes on from OU343163.1 coordinate 36,808,761, forward strand.
ACATGTGTAAAAGGTCGGTCAGACAAACTACCGTTATACAACTACTCTTTGAAGTTAAAAAAAAAATATATGAGATGAATCAACGCGTTATCAGCGATCAATAAGCCAACACAAAAATAATGTCAAATCGAAAAAAAAAAATCATTGTCTATGTAAATTGATAGTTCATTCATTGTAGCAAAATGACAATAGTTTAGCGTTTCAAGTAAATTAACAAAAGGAAAGTCTGCAAGCACTTGACAATAATTGATTGTATCACTCTTTACGCATATTACCCATATATATGTATAACCATATGCTGCGGTTGCTGGAATTGGTTCTTTCTTTAACTAAATTCTCCTGTCGAGATGTCATGTCTTGTCAAAATCCAAATTGTAGACTATCTTTCAATCTTAATCCCTAATAATTCATAATGAACACAAAAAAAAATCGAGTGACATTCTCGAAAAAAGCCCAAATCATAGATACTTTTTTTTCCAGTCAGCTTCATATCGGGTATCACAGAATACAAAACATAAAAAAAAACTCATCTAAGGATCACATGAGTGTTTTTTTTTTTGTTAATTTGTGTGTGGTGTGTTATGGTCTTTTGTTGAGCAATGTGAAAGCTCATGACTGCGGTTAACGAAAAAAGCCACAAGATCATAAATGAATTTGAATTCCAACGTGAAAGGCGGTAATGCTGGATTGTTGAAGTTCGTATTGTTTTTTTTTATTTTTATATTTTTGAAGATATTTTATTTCTATAGTCACCTAGTACATATGTATTATATTTTATATGGGTGGAGAATGTTAGACAAAAGCAATTGCTTTTAATGAGGTCCATCAATTGAAAAGAAGTTTCAATTTCACAATGACCTCTTCAGTGAAGAGTGTTTTCTATTGAGATTGAGATGAAGCGAAAATTCGCATAAAATACAAAATAGAAATTACTTGTATGCCACTCAATTTAAAGCTCTTGTCAGAGTTTTGGGCATATGTGGAAAGTTTTTTATTTTTTTCGGATTTATAATTTATTTGAAGGAACAATATAAAATAATAAGAATGATATCATCTGATTTCGCTTTCTAAAATCGCCGTTCTTCAATTAACAAAACCATATGAATGATACGTTTGCAAAAAAAAAAAATGCATGACTGGATCGTACCAACTTGCTCTTGTAGCTAACAACTTGAGTTTAAAGTAGTAGCTAACTACTGAAGTTGTTAGTAGGTATAGGTAGTCTAGTTTAGTTATCCTGTGCAGGTTTAAAGCCGAAGTAGGTAAGATTACCTTGATTCTTAGTATAATGAATTGTCGAATGCATATGATTATAGGAATGGTGACATAGGTTCCATCCTACAAATGTATATTTAAAAAGATTTTAATTATGTAAATTAGGAGGTTAATGTGTACCTACCTACATAGATGGCACCTAGGTATATAAATATATGTACATATATATGTATATATTATACATATATATAATAATGAAATTGAATGGTGTATAGGTGGGTAAAAATCGTGTTCTAAACTGATAAAACGTGCTAAAACGATCACTTCAATCAGTTTCTTGACAAAACAAAGAACGCCATTAGGACGGATTTTGATGAAATCCGGTTTTTCATTTTTAGTTTCTTGAAAACAAACTTTTTTTGAAATTTTTGTATACAGTTTTGTAGAGTTTATTAATATACATATGACTATAAAATTTAAAATTATTTTTTTGTATTAGTTTTAAAAATATTGATTTTTCAAAAAAAAAATCAAAAATTAATCTTAATTATATAAAAAATGTTATTTAAAATTATAATATGCAGAATTGGTTTGGCTGCCTAGATCTTCTCAGATATAAAATTTTAAGGAAATCCAATGTACCGTTACCGAGAAAGCCAAAAATTAAAAACACCGTTACATGAAAGATACCGTTATTAGACTTTTTCCGTAAACTTGGTTAAGATTAAATAATGATACCTATTGCCAACAAAAAAATTCTCAAAATTTTTTATCAAAATCGTTATAGCCGTTTTCGAGAAAAATAAGATTTTCCTTCAAGGTCATATGGCAGATACCGTTATTTTTAGGCCTAAAAATAAAATTTCCATTACCCCTCTGAGGAATTCCAAAATAATCATAAATACCAAATTTGAAGGTAATCGTTTAAGCCGTTTAGGCTGCAGCTCGTTATACATACAGACGGACAGACTGACAGACAGACATTTTTTGCCGATCACTTTTTTAGGCTTCTCTATTATCGTAATGTCATGTTTGATTGTTAGAATTTTTTTTTTACGAAAGCATAACTTGCCTTATAGGACCTATAATCGCAAGTAATGACAGTAGAAATGACAGCCGAGGCAACGAATACTTTTGCAAAAATGCATCAGCTGTTTTTCGAATTTGTATGCAAATATAAATGGGTGCATTTAAATGTCGGAACGATATCCTATATAAGATATGTTAGAATCCATTTGTGCATAAGTTTTTGACATTTCTGATGAGATACAAAAGCATAACAAATTTTTTTGGAGAGCTTGATTTATATTTTTTGGCAACTGTTGTCTTATGATCAGCTGTTGTTCTTACACGGAATTTCAACAACTCCAACCCATCCGGATAGTCGGTTCGATTTTTCAATGCTGCCAATGACAACCAAGTCTTCTCTTTATGTATTTGTCTTGTTGTATTTGGATGTCATGTGTTAAGCAGTGCTGCCAATTTCAGTGCTTTCAAGTTTTTTTTTCTTTTTTTTTTATATATTAGGCACACTCATGTGGATATATGGTGCCCTTAAAATATTTAGGTATTCTCATGTCTGAATAATGGAATGGGAGGGAAGAATTCATTCGGGTATTCAATATTCATGCAGTAAGGATAAAGCAGGATGCTCTAAACTTTACAGTACTTACGAGGTTGGGCTCAAGGGGAGACTGATGAGTATTTCTAAAAGCGTGATTATTAAGCTAGAATTAAATTGTCAACTTATTGAGCGGTCACCAACAAAATTATTTTTACTTTGTCATCACACCGTCACACGTTGACATTAGATATGGCACAATTAGAATATATTTTGACGTCTTTTTACATCACAGAGTCAACGCCTTGACCCCGTAATTCTGGCTTTACTGCTTAATAGTTTTAGGAGAGAAATGCAACTGGCTATTTTATTGGAATATTTTCAACAACAATAGCGATAAAACAATAAAAACTTAGAAAAATTGCGTTGGTGTTTAAGAGAGGCAATTTTCTCTGTTATTGCTCTATCAACTGTCATTTTTCAAGCTCTTTTTTTTATTATTTGAGAAGTTGAATGGCTGATTTACAATGGCGTGTTGGGCGTCACTTTGACAGATCTTTCTCATAAGGCTAAATGTAAAAAAAACTGTCAACGCAACCCCCAACGCGGCATTGTAAATCAGCCAGAAGTGAGTTATGACTTATGAGAGTACTCACTTTAGCAGTTGTGGTACATGGGTGTGAATCCTGAAACGAATATGAAAAGCTGAGGTTATTTTCGTCAGGAGAATAATTTATTAGATTATAAATTTCAGATAAGGGATCATTGATCAATATGAGAAAGAGAGTTGGAGACAGAGCGGAGCCCTGGGCACACCAGTATTTATTTTATGATTATCAGAGGGTGGAAACCATCTAATAGGACTTGTCGTGTCGTTAGCTGCATTTTTTAATGTGTACCATTGATTCTTTAGTTTTCTTGCAATGTGTGGGATTGATTTCATGAGAAGGAAGTGGGCCCCGCAATTCCGTCTGTCTGTCTGTTTATAGGTCGATCTGAGCCTTTTAGATAGAATTCAGAATAGAGCTCTAAGAATGATAGGCGATAGAACTATAATGGAAATCTCGAGAACACCGACGAAATGTTATATGTCTATCATTATTTTATCGCTATTTTTATAAACAACATTCGAGCGAAATAGCCAGTGGCATTCCTCCCCTAAAATGCTTTAATTGTAATACTCGAGCTTCTAGGAATGCTCATCAGTTTACCCATGAGCCCAATTTCGTACGTACTGTCAAGAACAGAGATTCTTTCTTTAGTCGTACAACGCGAATGTTGAATACTTTACCCGGCTCTATTTTCTCCTACCATTTTGGTATTCAAAAATTCAAAACCAATGTGCATCGGTATCTCCTCTTGCATCCTTCCCTACTTTCCTAACGCTCGCACTGTGCTTGTTCATTTTAAGTGTAGTCAAAACCGATTTAGTGGGGGCATCATTCAATAAAAAAAAAAAACGTTTGAAGCAATTTTCTTCAAACTTGGTCAGGTGATTGGGTCGATTCTTTTTTTAAGTATTTATTTTAGCCCAAAAAAAACGGTAGCTGACATATGACTTTTTGAACCAAAAATGGTGAATTTTAATTATCTCGAAAACAGTTCTAACGATTTTGATTAAATAAAAAATCGATGTATTATTATAGTTTGTAGTGTACATTTTGGTCTGGAAAAATGTTTACATAACATTTTAACAGGTTACGGTTTTCTTTCTTTTCGACTTTCTTATTAACGGCTCAACGGATTTCGATAAAAATATTGCAAAGGAAGTCCTTCGAATTCTAGATTAAACTGCATACAAAAATTTTCGAAAAATAACTTTTTGGATTTTTTGAAAAAAAAAAAAAAAAAAATTTAACAGGTTGGCAATTTTTTATAATGCTAGAAAATCGTACTAAGCATTTGATGAACTTTTATGTGTTTTTGAAATATCTACATTAGTAGGTAATTTTATCATTTTTCGAGATTTTTAGAAAAATGGTTTAAAATTTTTGGGAAACTTTTTCATTAATATTTTGATAAAAGAACATAGCTGCATATTATGCGAGTACAGTATAAGACTCGATCGTTTTTAGCAAATGGAGTAATTTATTCATTTAAGAGGAAAAATCAATTAAGCGATATGTAATTAAGCGGTGAATACTGTATTATGTATATATTAAGGCCATATTCCCACAATGTCCGACTAAAGTACTAATTAGTTATACAACACATGCATAAATAACCTTACAGGGTAATCATTTCAAAGCTCTGGGACTCATCTTTTTTAGACTTGACTCATTTATTAAAGAACGAGTCAATTTATAGTTTAAAGCACTTTTATTTCATTTTGCAGAAAATATTTTAAAAAGATTGAATAGACTGAACTACGCTTCTATTTGTTTTCCTTCCTTTGGATAAGACATATAAGAGTTTTGGATGGATGTTTTAAAATTAAGATATGCGTGTGAAGATCCTATTTTTGAGAACATTTCTAAATGTATTATTAAATTGATGACGTTTCCTTAAGAAAAATTAAGAAAATTTCCGTTCTCAGCTAATCAAAACAAAAAATTTAAATAGATTTAAATTAGAAACTGTTGAAGCAATTATGTTTGCAAGGGAGTTATGTGCCTCAACCGATAAAGTTTGGACTCCAGATCAAAAAACAATGCTTTTGTTTATTTGTTTTCTTACTTTTTTCTTATTATTGGATTGTTCCTTTTTCTTTACTTTTAAAAAAAATGTGGTCTTAAGACTTTTTTAAATTTTTAATCATAATATTCTTTTATATTACCAACAACTTTTTTTCAAAAAAAAAAAAAAAAAAAAAAAAAATGGTTTTCGAGTAATTTGGAAAAAACTGAATTGTACCCGATTTTCACCCGTCTAAATTTGTTTTGCTCCGCTCCAAATTTAGGGTACTTATTAGAAAATGCTAAGAACGTAAAAATGAAGCTCCCCACCACAATTCACCTCTGTCGGAATTTTTTCGAAGTAACATCATTTTTTATCTGATTTTCCTAGACTTATGAATTTGATATTTTTTGTATGTATTCAAAATATTTATTTTAGTTATTTAAAAAAAAAAACGTATTATTATAAACTTAAACGAAATTTTTTATTGGGACTCATTTATTTTCAAAATGACTCCTTTTTTCAGCCTCTGGGACTCATTTAAAATTAAACCTGTGGTAACACTGGTTACAAGTCCACAATTTCATTCTTTTGACTTGTTGGTTTATGATCCTGTTGAATAACTTATCAGAATTTTAGTCAGACATTGTGAATTATAAAATAATTATTAAAGTGTGGTTCTGTAAAGAATCTACCAATATGAATTGAACCCATCGTATAGATATAGATAATGTTCTCCCAGTCATAAAAATTCAATGCTTCTTAGCCACCAATTGTGTGGACATGTCGACTGTGTACTTGTACATCAACAAAACGCAAGATTAGCCGCTGTCTTTAAGGAACATTTGGAAACTGATCCCAATTTCAGCAAAAAAGTCATTTTCAACGACAATGCTTATTTTTAGATGAACGGGTACCTTAACATGGAAACTTACATATACCGGGCGCCATCAGTAAAAGCAACTAAAAGAAATTCGAGCGGTTACGTTAATTGAGTCACAAAAATTTTGATCCATGCTTTAAAATTTGACTTGAAAATTAAAGTATCAAAAATTAAAGAAAATTGTTTGGTAACAAGTATTTCTGTTAGAATGGTTTTTAAAAAATATAACATAAAATAACTTATGGTAATTTCAACAAAAAAAAATCTAGAAAAAACAATACATGGTTTCGTAAATTTTTTTTTTTTTGAAATATTGATAAAAAAATAAACTTATGTTTTTGCAGAGTTGATATGTCTTCAAGTGAAAATGAGTATTCTTCAGCCCACCATTCTGCAAAGAGTTTATAAGTTTCACAAAGCGATTGAACAGATTCACCATAACTCAATTTAGTTAAAATCTCGGCCTTTCTTGGAACTTTTTTAACTATGGTCATGGCTTCTTAAATAAAAATTACATTTAGTTACCGACACGAAAACGTAAAAAATTGCATAAAACTAAAAAAAACTACATCTCAAATGCAATGTACATACGATCAAGAAAAGTACAACATTCAAAGAAGAGAAGCTTTAAGATAACTGCCAGTTACAGTTTTACCAAATTCCAGAAAATAGAAGCGCAGAATGAATGAAATAAAATGCCCGACTGGATCGCACTAACTTGCTCTTGTAGCTTACAACTTTAATGTAACTAACCATTGAAGTTTAGTTAGTTAGTTGTAGTTATCCTATGCAGGTTTAAAGCCTATGTAGGTAAGATTACCTTGATTCTTTTTATAATGAATTGTTGAATGGATGATTCAAGGAATAGATAAATATGTACCTACCTACAAATGTATATTTAAATCTAAGTTATGGATTTTAATTATGTAAGTTAGGAGAGTAAAATAGATACATTGATGGAATATAAGTATGTAAACATGTACATATAATAATGAAAATGAAGGACGTAGGTAGGTAGATAGCTATATACATACAACTTCATCATTTAGGTGCAATATGCATACATAAGATTCATGTGATTTTTAAAGACACATGTGCATATAAATGTATGAGCGCCTACATTGTATTTAGTATTCAGTGACGTACACAAAAATTCATAAGAAGGGAATCATAATAAGGTAGAAATAAATGGATAATACACATAATTAAATGTTTTTATATTGCTTAGTCGTTAATGTTTGAGGGAAAACAAATATGCAATTTGAATTCATGGATAAATAAAAAATTTCAAAAATCGTTGGAGCGGTTTTTTAATAAATTAAAACGCCATTTTGAAGATATTAAATATATAATATAAAATTCAAATTTCAAAAAAATTCTGTGACTGGTTTTTGAAAAATCCATTTTTCAAAATTTTTTTTTTATTTATTTTTTAAAAATCGAAATTTATTTTTTGAAAATTTTCGTATGCAGTTTTATTAACAATTTTAGGGAGCATTTTTATAAGAAAAATTATTTTAATCGGTTCATCCAATATTGAGAAAATCGAAAATATGAAAAGTGGTTCTATGGCAAGTATGGTTAATAAGTACGCAAACAAAATATTTTTATATTTAAAAGTGAACTGTACTAATTTAAGAACACACAATTTTTTATAAAAATCGTTGGGGCCGTTTTTGAGAAAAATAAGATTTTTGTTTTTGGCAAAAAAAATGAATGGGTTTCCACTCTTATTTGCCGTCTTAAAAAAATGAAAAAATCGTGTGGTCATATTACCGAAAAAATAATATGTACCAAGTTTAAAGCTGTTTAGGCTGCAGACTCGAGGACAGACAGACGGAATTGCGGGACCCACTTTGTTGGTGTTCTCTATGATCGTAATGTGATGTTTGATTGTTAGAAACAAAAATTTTTTTTACGAATACATAACTTGCCTTATAGTACCTATGTATATTCGCAAGTAAAAAGAGATCATAGTTGGAAAGTTGCGATTACTGAGTTACAACTTTTTAAAAAGTTGCAATTACTGAGTCACTAATGGTGAAATTTTGGATGTTGCTTTTATCGAGGTATTGCGTTTATCGAGGGTTGCTTTTACCGAGGGCGCACTGTATCAGATTTGAGAAGATGTTAATCCTCACTTTATAGTTCGCCATAACTATTTACGAAGAGCGCTTTCGATGATAATAGCATACGACATGTATGTTGTTCCAGAAGAACAGACCACTTCTCACATTTTATGCGATAATGAACTTTTTGCAGTAGCAATTTTAGGACATGGTTATCTCACGCAGAGGAAACGCGTTAACTAACCACCTAATTTATCCCTTTAAATGCAAACAAGAGCAACTTGAAGTTCTCTCAAAAACTAAAAATGCTTTCGAATGGCTTTCATGATTTGTAATTTCCACGTTCCAGTTTGAACAAAAAATAAATTGAACTACAAAGCTTAAGGGATAGTAAGCCTTTGTATCTCTGACCTTTATGGATCGGTAGCCGGTTAAGTAAGCTTAAAAAAAAACTATTATTATTGTTTTTTTTTGTTCCACAATATTATTTTTGTACATTTCAAATTTCTGTCAGTTTGTTTTGTAAGCATAATCAACTCAAGAATTCGACTGACACTTGAAAACACTTTTCATAATTTCAAAGTATATATGTATGTATATGTACAATACATAAATAATATCTATGTTTATCCATTTCAAGAATAACAAAAAAGAACCAAAATCTACGAATTTTTCAACACAAATTTTTGATGAGTTGTTCCATGAAATCAAAATCGTTTTTAGGTTGTTGATCTTTTAAATATATATATCTATATTCTTTAAGATTTATTTGTTGTTGTGTCGATTATTCTTTCAAGTTGCCCTCATCATCAAACAAGTTGCTAGTTTCTTGTTGGTTCTAGAAGCCTGTTCAAGACTGTCAAAGGTTATATTCAAATTGCAAACTATAAGCAAAAAAAAATAATCATATCTGAGGTTACAATATTTCTATTCTTGTAGGTGCTGTTTAAATAATACACTCTTAAGAATATTTCAATCTATTGGTCTATAAATTTGAACTGGCTAGGTTGGTCTTTGTGTATTGGTAGGTTGGTTGGTTGTTTGGTTGGTATATCGCAAGAAGTTAAGTGCTTTTTTTTATTATTGAGTCTTATAAGCGTATATTGTAAACTGAAGAACAAGAAACTTCAAATGATTGATGACTTTAAATATACGAGTAATATTTCTTTTGGTGAGTCGGATTTTGTTTTTGTGGTGCTCTCGAATGAAGGTACATAAATGCGGTGTTTTGCCCTTGTAGCTAAGCCATGTTGATATAGATATGGTTTCGGTTTAGAGATGGCGCGCTATTGAAAAGATTTTAAATATATGGAATAATTATAATCATAGGTTGTCAGATCTACGCGCATGGGACAAGTGCGTGTTTATAGAAGGATGAGAAATCTCTAAAACAACTCATACCAATACCAGCTAGGAAATCTAAGATATAATATAGAGTATTTCGGGAATATTTATTTTTTTTTTGGTTATACTATTAAAAACCGATTAAATGTGATTTAAAAACAATTAACGACTGGAACGATTACAAAAATGTTGAGGTTTTTTTTTAATATTTTGTATAGAAAGTTGAATTATATAAAGTGGTAGGTATGCACCCAAAGGCATATAGATTGAAAGATAATTAACTTGATATGTGGCGCGGGCTTCTGTTTATGAATGGACTTTTTGTTTAAAAAAAAATTATACATATCTTTATGGACACTAAATAGGGATCCATGTATTTATTTGGTTGGCTATCAATTCATAATTAATATAATTATGTATTATATCTTTTAAATGATACGGAAAAATGATTGTTGTGTATAAGCAAAACCTCAGATACACATAACCTAATTTTGAAAGGTAGCATGTTATAGAAATATAATGATTTTAATATAGAAAAAGCTAAGATAGTATTTTTTTTAATTAGTTCACTATAATATGTACAGTTTGGTATTAAGGAGAAAGTTGTGTTCAATTTTTGTTTTAACATTTTCGGGCAGTAAATTTAGCTTTTAATTGAAACTAAATAGTCATCTACCAGAGACAATCAGCCTTATTTTGAAATTCACTTTCATGCGAAAGTTAGTCGAATTATATTATTTTGTGTTTCGAATAATTCGAAAGTTCACTTAAACAATCGAAAGTTCATTTTTTCGTCAAAACTAACCAAATTTTGACTTTCGAATGATTCGAATTAAATGTCATTTAGTTCTTATTCAAGTTTTTTTTCATGAATAGATTCACAAAACATTTAAGTTTCGATATTTTTACTGAAAAAAAATTAAAATAAATTACATTTATGAGTTATTTGTTGGCTTTATTAATAAAGGCGGCAATAGAATTCCAATTGGGCGAACCGAGAGCAGAAAGAAGTAAACATGATAATCTATTAAAAAAAATCCTTCATTTTGTGCAAAAAAGAGTTGTTTATTTTTTTGTTGGTTTTGGTTTTTAACCGAAATAAATAACCGTAATAAATATATATATGTATATATATATATCTATTATATATAAATCTCGTGTTGATGTGTTGAGTGAACTCCGAAACTATCTAACTGATTTTCATGTTCTTTATTTCGAAATGTTTATTTTGTTGGCGTTCCTAAGATAGAATAGTTTATAATACTTAATACTTAAGAATAACTACTCGCCATACAAATTTTTCTACCAATTTGATTATGTCGAAAACGACTCTAACGATTTTGTTAAAAAAAAAAATGTGTGCACTATTTTAGGTATAGTCTACATTTTAGTCAAACATTTTTCTTAAATATCATGTTATTAACCATATATATTTTATTAGTTTTCGACTTTAGCGGCTAGACGCATTTCCAACAACAATCATATATAAGGGTCCTCCGAATTATAAATAATACTTCATAGAAAATTGTCGAAAAATATTTTTTTTAATTTAAAAAAAAAATATTTTTTTTTTGAAAATTCAATATTTCGAAAACATGTTAATAATTGTTTTTTTTTTTTGAAATTTCGAATTAAGTTTATATTATTAATCCCAGACCAATTTTTTAGAACAAAAAAATTAAAGAAATTTTGTAAATAAAAAATTTAAAAAAACTACTTTAAAAATATATTTAAATTGTTAATAGAAATCTTTTATATGCGATGTGATCGAACCTTACGGGCAAGTAAGTGCGATCCAGTCGTGCATTTTATTTTATATTCCATATACAAGCGAGAAAGCAATAATATGTACGAGTATCTGCATCGTTGGTGAGAAAATCAGGGCTCCCACTTCATTAATTTTATTAAGTGTATATTCTTATCTCTTCTTATTATAAAGAACAATCAAAATTAAGTTTGGCCGCGAACAACTTAACAAAATGGTTTGATTTTAAATATAGACAAGTATAAGACAATGAGCCTTACACGAAAAACGTAGTTTTCCTGATCTCGGAATCGTATTAGACTCAAAATTAACATTTACTGACCACTTTAATTATTATTAAAAAAGCTAATAGAATACTTGGTTTTGTGAAATGATTTTCCCGTGATCCTTATGTAATTAAAATTCTTTATGTTTCTCTTGTCAGGCCAATCCTTGGGTACGGGTGCGTTGTATAGGCGCCATACTCCTCTGTTCATATAAATAGAATAGAAAGGTCTTCGGTTTTTTGCCCTGGTCAGATAGAGTTATATTACCTCCATATACTTTAGGACTTCAATTGATTAAGCTCTCAACTCTTTCTGGTCACAGAGAGTACTTGCAGTTCTGCTTCATAACTGGGGTAATCCATCTATTTTATGTCCATCGTTTCTCGTTCGAATAGGTTTCAATATGAGTCAGACTAGCTTAAGAAGGAATTTACCACTTCGAACTATTTTTAGCAGATCAAAAATTTCAATAAATTCTCTATTCTCATTGGTTCTGCAAATGATAATTTTACATCTGAAAGCTTTAAATGTAATTTTTTTTGCTCTGAGTAGTTGACATTTTGTTATAATTATAATTAATTAAATTTAGATTTAAGTAATTTTTTGTAATTTTAACGTTAGCATTTAACGTATTAAATAAATAATAAATTAAATAAATATTTTTTTATTTATTATTGATCATGTTTTTAAAATTTAAATATAGTGTATGTGTCTTAAATATTTTAAAATTTAAGAAAAAATAATGAAATGCACAATTGCATTGAATGAATATTAATTTGTGGCTTAAGTATGTACATTACTTATAAATACAATACAATACATAAATACAATACAAATTGTGTCAAAAGCACTAAGAAAATAAATCAAGAAACAATATTGCTTGTAAACTTTTTGGAATTTAACATGTTTGTATACTACTTATTAAAAATTACCTGTATATAAACTTAGAACAAAATTGGTTGAGCTGCGAATAACCCAAAACGTTAACAACATAATTCCTTACGAGAATCTTAGTCCAAAACATGAAATGTAGTTTTATTTGAACCTCTGTCAATATTAAAGGTAAAAATTGTTTTAAATAAATTCGGACAAATCAAAAATTGTTCTACGGGACATACAGATGTTCTAATTGCGGTAGAAAATCAAATAACAAAAATCTTTACCCAATTTAGAAGCAATTAATCCGTCAACTTTTTTGAAAATTGTTGCAAATTTTATTTTTTTTGTTTAAATTTGTTTGTATTTTTTGTATATTTTAAGAAATTTTATTAAACATGGTTCTTCGAATTTTTAAATATTTTGTAAAATTCCAATCTTTTTCAAAGTCAAACATTTAAAATCAATTACAAGATTAAATTGTTAGCAAAATTCATTCATAGCTAAATTCACACAAAGTGAATATAACTGAGCTAAAAAAAACGCAGTCTTTTCGAACCTCTTTTAAAAAAAATTTTAAACTTTAACATGGTGTTTAGCAATTAAACTGCTTAAATCGTGCTTCTCTAAAAATACATTTGCAAACATCCAGAATGAGCTTTAAAAGATTTTAAACATTGATGCAGTAGAAAGGTTAGAAATATAAAGAGTTTTTTGAACCAACTACATAAATATCTACAAAACAAAACAGCTTTTAAAATAAAGACTTTCGAAAAAATTGGAACTTAATCAAAAACTCGTTTAGGTGTAAGACCAATATTTTTAAAAAGTTTTAGAAAATTTCGAACAACTTGGAACAAAAGCGATACAACTTTCAAAAATATCAAATCAGAATTCAAGATAAGATTAAAAATAAAATTAAATTAAATTAAATAATATAAAATAAAATAAAATAGGTAAAGTAAAATAAAATAAAATTAAAATTAAATTAAATTAATAAAAAAAATATTATTTTTTAATTTCGGTAAATCGAAGTTTCCTATAACTCGTATTTATTTTCTTTCATTAACGCTCGACTTATGAAAGTTCCACTATTATTTGTATAATTGTTAGCCAAACAAAATTTTGACATAAAATGTTATTTACGGATTTTTATTTTTTACTTTCTCCGGTTTACAATTTTCGATCAAACTGCACATTAAAATATTTGAAACCAATATTTGTATGGATTTTTGAAAAAAAAAATATTTATTTTAAATTTGAAAATTTATTGAAAAAGGGTGGATTGAAATTCTGTTTTTATATTTATATTGTTAAATACTTGAAATTAGCATACCAACATTAATTTAAAAATATGTCTACCCACTACCTGTATGAGTATCTAATAATAATCGTATGCTCTCGATGTGATTGAACGGAAGTAGGAAACGCTACTAAGAAAAAAATACTATAAGTGGCAACTCTTATTCCTGATCTCTAATTTTTGACTCAAAAATGTGAAATTCGAGAAATAAACTCAACACATTCCGTCTATTTCGGATATCTAAAGGATTTCGTAAGTCAATTTAACGGAGCCGGCGATTTGTTAAACAAAATAAGGTCTTAAATAAAAGAAGTACTTACTTTTTTCTAACTTAACTACTAATAATTATTTCCGTTTGTATCAAGCCCTTTTTGTCCAACTTCAAACTTCTGGTCATTATTTTGTCCGTCCGTCTTTTGTGTCAAAAATTTACAGACAGATACGTATAAGTTATTTTAAAATCATAATAAATGCGGAAGATCTTTCGACATTATTGTTTACTCAGTAAACTAGTATACACGTCCTACAGCTTCTCAAAGTATTTACCTTTTATGGTAAACTTTGACATCAATTTATTATCAATTTCTAAATCCATACTAACCTCATTATCAAAATGTAGATTTTAAATAGCAAGACATTAATTTGACACAACTTTTGTGACTGCATTTGCTCTGTCATATTTTTGACAGCTTACAACTTCATTCACCAAGTTGGTTTTTATTGTGTCAGCCTAATATGGAACCATCCATGGCACTACCATAATATCCAATCAGTATTATATAGATACAAACACAAAAAAAAAACGCATCCATTAAAACCGCAACGGAAATTGACCAGAAAATAATTCCTTCTGCTGGAGCTGGGGCTGTGGCTGGGCTGTCATGACACGCACCACAGAACCATCGACCGCATCAGCAAGATGTCCTTTTTAATCCCACTTTATGCCTGTTGACAACTTGTGGTTTGTATTGTAACAGGTTCCCAATTCGGATTTTCATCCCCGTGTCAGGTTCCAGCAGCGAGCGCCAGCATATAAATACATAAATCTGATAAGTACCGGCAACTGATAAACATTTAGCGCAAGCATTAAGAGATTAAGCTGTTTGGCAGCTTGACTTTGTGCGAGATGGGGTTACCGGGAGTTTTACTGTTGACATTGGAAGGGAATGGGGGAATTAGGATTAGAAGGTGAGTTGAAATAGAGTACGAGTACCTTACTGTTAGTTTCTTTGAAGCTCGTTAATTGGATGCCTTGAAAAAGAAGTCAAGTGGAATTCCATTCACCATCTTAGTGTTGCCTCTTTTCTTATTGTTGGCCTGTTATTATATCGGATTCGATTGTATCGGATCGATACATTTTCCAATCTATTAGCTGCCTGCGTTTGGTTCTATTCAAATCATTGCGGAGTGAAATTTACATTCTATTGTGTTGTCATTTCGGCAGCGTGTAATGGTGGGGCGTTTCTATGGTCTGTTACGGCCGCGCCATACCACTGCGTATACGTTCGTCTTTGACAACTTGGCTCTTGCGACAATTGTCCATTTCTTCTACTATTTGAAAAGAGCAAGTATGTCATTACGCAACGCAGTACTTACCGAGACACCAAGAAATGGTAAATAAGTGAGGCTATTGTGATAGTGATATATTTTTTTGATATAGCATTTGTGCATTGTGTGTGTATTTTTTGTTGGGAATAATGCGATTAAAATAGATTAATTTAATTGATTACAATTTAAATATTCTTGTCTTTTTTTTTCTTTCCCTTCTTATTTAGATATTAAGAATCGTGTTGTTATTTTTTATCCAATGCCATTGATACATTTTGTTTGGGTTTTTATAAATTATCTGAGGGATTACCGTTTGTGATATTTGACAATTTCGTTTTAAATGATATTGAGGTGTTTGTCAATGGAATTACGGGGTATATTGTACATTGAAATGCCAATGTTTTCTTCCATTCAAATCGGTAAGCTTTGAAACCTTTCACACAAAAAAAAACTATTGACAACAATTTTTTATTGGGTCAACAACTTTCTGAAAATATTCCATATTCAAATAATACACACAGAACAACTGAGTCGCACAAACTTACCCCCTCAAAACTATAAATTCTCAAATTTCAAATTTCAATTTTTTGGGGGGCCACAATGTGAGAAGGCCATGCAACTTACTTATCTTATATGGTTTTCCTTTCAACGAAGATGGATCGCTACTAAAATTCAATTGTTTTTGAGTTAAAAGAAATTTGAAAAAACGTAGCAAACTCTTTTTTGAATGTGTGTGTGGAACTTTCTAATTAAATTGTTTTTTTCACTTTGAAATTCTTTGCTAGTGAAAATGGAAATCGACTGGAATAAATTTGACGTTGCCCTCGATTATGAAGGAAATGAAACAATTCCCGGGCTCTTTCAAAATCCGAAATGTTTGTGTTCACACTACCTTAAAACACAGTTCGTTGCGTTATTAATATTATATCAATTTATATATATTTTTCTCACGATTATAATGTATTAACCAATTGAACTTGCATCAAAACGTTATGCAAATAATCACACGAATTGACATATCCGATATGTTTAGTTTGTGGTGTGTGTGATTTACAGAATTACGAAAAGACTTAAAATTTGTGTAAAAATGGTAGCTTTATAAGACTGTTCTCATTTCTTTTAAATAACAAAAAATGTTAAATAACAAAAAATTGAAAATGTTGGCGCCAAATTATAGCCAGATAAAGTGCACTTTAAATTTTTTTATAGAAACTAAAGTCAAAATTAGTATGGTTACAATTCATGTTAAATAAATTAGGTATCTGTTCAGTTTTCAAGTAATTTATACTTGCGATATATACAGTCGAGACCGCATATCCGAAATATGCTTAATTGAAAGATTCGGTTAAATGAAAAAATAATTACGGAAAAAAACATTTCTTTATACAGAGACTACTCCGCATAACTGAAATAAAAAAGCTGAATACGTTCACCACTTAGATTATTTCTTTCTTTAATTGATAGTGACCAATAAACTTCACACTTCACTTTGGTCTTTCAGTTTGACAACAAAATATTATTTTATTTTGTTTGTTATGCATGACTTCAGAGGTTGGCAAATATAATTTCTGGAAAGTGCGAGTTAAATAATTTGAAACGATGGCACAAATGGTAAATTGCTTTGTAAACCAAAACATAAATTCTTATTCTTAGATTGGATTGGGGAAATTGTATTTTAGTTATATAAACAGTTATTCAAAGATCGCTTAAGTGAAAATACAGCTTAACTGAAAAAAAAGTATGGAAAATTGGCGTTTCAGTTAAGCGGACTCGACTGTACAAGTTTATATAAGTACTTTATGGCAAGTTTTGCATTTGGAAAAAAATTGAACTCGACATTTTAGTCAAACTAGATATTACGATGACAGAGAACAACGAAAAAATGGAACCCGCAATTCTGTCCGTATGTCTGTCTGTTTACAGCTTAAACTGCTGAAGCGATTTTCTTCAAACTTGGTACTTAAGCGTTTTGGTGACTGTCCTAACTACAAATTTAAATAATTTGTGCGGCCCCCATACTATTTGTTTTATTTTAATAATTACATATTGTGTTACGGTTCCTGCCATATAACCATATATTTTTTTTATGTTCGACTTTGTCATCAACGGATCAACGGATTTCGATTAAATAATAATGCATATAAACAACATTTTTTTTAGCTCAAAAAATAACGGTACCTCCCATATAACCGTTACGTTAAACCCAATTTTATCGGAAATGGCTCTAACGATTTTGATTTTAAAAACTCAATGCAGCTTTTTGTGTACGACCGATCATATGGTTGAAAAAAATTTAATAAATGTCTAAAAACGGTACTTTCCATAGAACCATTTTTTTGCGTTCGACTATCTCATAAATGGCTTAACCGATTCCAAATTTCACACATATATAGGTTCAGGTTGGCCAATTTATACTGCGTAGTTACCAATATTTTTAATTAATATTTTTTTGTATTTTTAAAAGCATATTAATAAAATAAAATTTAAATTTAAATTTTGAAAACTGTTCATTAAATTTTTATTCAAAAATTATAGTTATATGTATTTGGTGAATACCTATGAATTGTCCTTTTTGAATTTTTTTTGAAACATGTTTTCAAAAAGTTTAAAAAAAAAAAAACTTTTTTTCTCACATTTTTTAAATTTTTGTCTCATAATTTCAAATTTATCCAAGAAATAAAATAGCTAACTTTTTTTAGCTCAAATTAGTTTAAGTATTTATTTCAGAATTTAGAATTATTTTTTCTTTGATTAAGCCGATTCAATCTTTTGTTTTTAAGTTTATATAATTATATACCTAAGAATGTCACACCAATTTTTTTTTTGAAAAAAATAAAGAACGTACTTTCTCTTATGTTCGATCACATCCTATGCAAAGGATTTCTATTAAAAATCAAAATATATTTTAAGGTTATATTTTACTTAATTTTTTATATATACAAAATTTTTTTAATTTGTTTCTGAAAAAAAAATTGGTATGACAATCTTAGATATTTAATAATATAAACTTAAAAACAAAAGTATTAAATCGACTTAATCAAATAAAAATTAATTCAAAATTCTGAAATAAATACTTAAACTAATTTGAGCTCAAAAAAAGTACGCCATTTTATTTCTTGTATAAATTTGAATTTATGAGAAAAAAATGTTTTAAATCTGTGGAGTGGTTTTTGAGAAAAAGTTTTTTTTTTAACTTTTTAAAAACATTTTTCAAAAAATATTCAAAAATGACAATTCATAGGTATTTAGCAAAAAAAATTAATGAGCAGTTTTCAAAATATAAAAGGGAGCGGGTCAAGATTCTGGCTTAAAAATACTTCTTTTCAAAATTTTGCTTTTAAAATGAAAGTTCTGCCTTTTTTCATTTGTTTTGCTTTTCAAAATTCTGCTTCTCAAAATTCTGTCCGTCAACAAAAAAGAAATAAATTCTGCTTATTTTTTTTTAATTTTCAATTAACTTTTTTATTTACAAAACACAAACGAGAAACAAAAATAAACCATAGCAATTTATTAGGAAACTTACGTATGAAAAAACAAGCAAACACCAAAGAGAACAATGTTTTTTTGAAATGCGCCTAAGAACCTATCATAGCCAATGTGACTTACATCGGTTCTCTCTTTTATAATTCTTTTTATTTGTTTATTTTTCGAAACACTTTTTCTTTCTTGCCTTAAGTTGACCGACAAAAAAAAATATTTTTTTAATAAACTCTTAAGAAAGTAAGAGTATGCTCTGCTTATCAAAAATGTTAAAAAGCGCGCCAGCTTTAAATAATAAAGAAAACAAAGGTTTGGAAAATGTTTAAAAACGCGCGCCTTTTAACATTTTCCAAACTTTTGTTTTCTTTATTATTTGCAGAATTTTGATAAGCAGAGTATACTCTTACTTTCTTAATGGCCAATTTTTCAATAGGCAGTTAAGCAGTTAGTTAATGCATATTCTCTAGATAGAGCAAAAATCAGTTTTTTAATCGCCAGATACAGCTTAATCTAGGGATACATTTTTATCTATGGAATAAAGTTATCTGCTCAGAACTGAATAAGGAGTTATTCTGAGTAATAAAATAAATAGCAATTTTCGATGTCAAACACATTTTGAAAAATGATTACTATGAAATAAACGTTAAAACAAAATTAATTTCTATTAAAAGTTCGATATTTGAAATAAAATTGACGTTAAAATTAAATTATTCTGTAGATTTTTTTTCTTGATTGAAAAATTCAATGTTGTTATCCGGTTGTTAAAAGCCTAGTAAGTTTATTCCTCTGGCAACTAACTGCATGTTTATCTGGATATTGAAAAATCGGCTCTAAGAGTATTTTCTTGTAATTTTTTTTATATTTAAGTTAAGTTGTTTTTTACTTAATTTTCTATATAAAAAACTTCTTAAATTTTTTCAAAAAAATAATTTGTATGACAATTTTAAAGATTTAATGATATTAAAAACAAAATTTTAGAAAAAATCGTATTGAATTTTCAAAAAAAAAAAATATTTATATTTTTTTTTTCAAAAATTCAAAAAATATTTCCTGAACATTTTGAAATGCAGTATTTTTGGAGTTCGAAGAACTTCCAGTGCAAATATTTTGATCGAAAACCGTTCAGCCGTTTGTAAGAAAGTCGAATATAAAAGAATGCTTGTATGGCAGGTCGTTAATAACAAAATATGTAAAAAAAAATGTTACCCAAAATGTACACCATACCTAAAGTAGTACACATACCTAAAAAGCTGCACTGATTTTTTTAAATCAAAATCGTTAGAGCCGTTTTCGAGAAAAATAGGCTTTAACGTAACGGTATGCAGGTACCGTTATTTTTTGAGCTAAAAAAACCCATTTCACCTCTCTACAAGTACAATACCTAAAAAGCTGAGGAGCCAATGCCCTAATCTTGTCATCGTAAAAAAAACTTAAACTAGTACATGTACACGCTATGTAATGTAATTAAAAATTTAATTAATTTATAAAAAAAAATGGTATGAGAATCTTAAATATTTAATAATATAAACTTAAAAACATAAAATTAAATCGGGTTAATCAAAGAAAAAATAATTCAAAATTCTGAAATAAATCCTTAAACTAATTTGAGCTCAAAAAAAGTACGCCATTTTATTTCTTGGATAAATTTGAATTTATGAGAAAAAAATTTTAAAAATCTGTGGGGTGGTTTTTTTAACTTTTTGAAAATTTTTTTTTTTTTTAATTCAAAAACGCCAATTCATAGGTATTCAGCAAATACATTATAAATATAATTTTAATAGAAATTTAATGAGCAGTTTTCAAAATATAAATTTTGTAAATTTTTTTCTTAAAAATGCTTTTAAAATTTTTTAAAATATTGGTATTTTAAATAATAGTATAAATTGGGCAACCTAATGCTATATACTTATGTGTGTGAAATTTCGAAAGAATCGGGTAAGCCGCTTATGAGATAGTCGAAAGCAAAAGTAACGGTCCTATGGAAAGTACCGTTTTTAAAAATTTAATTTTTTTTTTCAACCATATGATCGGTCGTATCTAAAAAGCTGCACTATTTTTTTAAAAATCAAACTCGTTAGAGCCGTTTCCGAGAAAAATAGGCTTTAACGTAACGGTTATATGGCAGGTACCGTTATTTTTTGAGCTAAAAAAATTCCAATTTCACCTCTGTACAAGAACAATACCTAAAAAGCTCTATATACCAAGTTTGAAGCAATTCCGCCCACCGGTTTGGTCTGTGAGTGTCTATACAAACGTACAGTTAGACAGACTGACATACAGACGGACAGAATTCTTAGACCATCTTTTTTCGTCTTCGCTATCATCGTAATGTCATCTTTGATTGTTATCTCAAAACTTTTTTTTTCGACGAATGTCTTTATAATATACATACATATATCCTTATATTACCTATAAGTAATAATGAATTTTGCAATTTTGGTAATTTTTGTTGCTTCCTTAAAGTTGGTAATTTGTCTACCAAAACCTGTAACCCATATGGTATTGAACCGTCTTGAGTCTTGTGATAGTGGTTATCTACTTAAAATGAAAAATGGCTTTGTAGCTAAGATTTTGTTATAGATTTTTATATCTACACTTACAATGCCTATATATGATCTATAACCTAACTAAACTAATTTCTTAATTCAAATGTATATTTCTTATAAAAATGTATTTATAATCCCCATTTACCAATGTTATATGTCCATTCACACAGAATTGTATTTTCTATTTTTATTTTTTTTTTGCTGTTATAAACTAATGTATAGTAGGTACTCGACAAACTGAACGACTTTTATGTCAAGTAGGTATATGCTCCCTATAGAAGACATTCTTATAAGCATTAGTATAGCATTTTATAACTATGACATATCTAATCGCAGCAAAAACTTCAAATAGTGTCACGTCCATATGCGCTATCCAAAAGTCTCATCGTTTATAAAAGACCAAAGTGCACACTTAAGACTCTTTCGATGAAATCAATTAAATATGGCCAGCATTTCAAATACAAAAGACATACATACTCCTATATACATAATACATGTTAAAGGCGAGGCATGTTGTATAAGATTTTCTGTTTTGTCTTCCTACTAAAACATGAAGTTTAAGCAAATTCCTATACTAAATGTAAGAAGTCCTTCCCAACATAGGAATCGAAACATTCACAGACGCTTAACAGCCCAACTACTAAACTAAAAAAAAAAAAATATCACATGCGAAAAAGATTAAACTACGACTATATATTTGTAGTTTGTAGGAAATTAGCAGGCATGCTGTGTAAATTTCATCTCACTATCAACAATTTACAGCTAATGGGCTTTTAGACGCGCTCGTGCGCGCCCACAGTTTACCCATAGCTATAAGTAATAGATACCATGTAGTGCTACCACATTTCAAGCAAGTAACGCACGCAGTTACAACCGATCCAACTAAATTGAGCATAGGTACTACATATACATATAATCATTAAAGGAACATTTTTTAGTTAAACCATCCAACAAACACCAGCGAAAAGGAACACAACTTCTTTTTCATTTTAGCCCGCGATAAGCCAAAGAGTGAAACGCTTACTTACTGCACGCTCCTTCAAAAGAGCATCACAGGAGCACTACAACAAGCCCGGACTTTTTAACGCTGCATTTGGATGAACGCAACAAGATGAAAAATAAACCATCATCAAGCAATGGATCAAAGTGTAAGATATGGAAGATTATGGAACGCAATGGTTGTCTCTTCTCTATACTGAGCATCACATGCGAAAAGGCTTATAATATATTTCAACAACTCTCCCTCCGCTTCAGGGATCTTTTAGAAATGGTATACAACTTGTTTTTTCTTCATTAGGGCTTGAAAACGCTTAAAGTATCTCGTACTTATTAAACTAAACCACTATGCCAAGATCATTGCTTTATTTTGTTTGTTTTATTAATGTGGTAGGATGCGCGGCACATAGTGGGAAACGATTTATTAAATATTGGGAAAATGCTAATTTTTATTGTATTTGTATTTGTATTTATTTATTCATTAAACATTAGCATAGTAAAACAATAATTGTTTTTTAAGTAATACTAGGTACAATTTAGGTTAAAAGAAGATATTAATCAATCTAAGGCATTAATTAAACTAAAAACTATCAAATTAATCAAAAATTTACACTTTTAAATAAAAAATAAAAAAGAAAAAAAATTGAATTAATTACTTTAGCATTTTAAATGATCATTTAAAAACCTTGTAAAAGTTCGCAAGTTGCTTATCCTTCTGAATTCGACAGGAAGGGAATTCCACAGACAAGTAGCATAGACAAAGAATTGTCGCTTTGAAACAGCGTACCTAAAAGATGGAGTTACATATCAGGACCCTTCGTAGTGATCGAGAGAAGACTAGTTTTTCGAACAAATATGCAGGTGTTTCTGTTTGTATGAAGTTAAACAAAAAGATTAAAATTTTACTATTAAGGTATGTAGCGACATGTTAAATATAGTGCCAGTGAAACGTAGGACATAATCGAACCTTCGAAGGCTATAGACAAAACGAACAATATTGTTAAACGCAACACGAAATTTTTGTTCATTTGCACTATCTAAACTGCAGAAGATTAAACTGCCATAAAATAATATCGGGCAAATTAGAGTTCTGACCAAGTGAATTTTAATGTGCATTGGCAAGCAGTTACCGGAAACATAAAGAGCCCGAAGAGCTCCATAAGTTTTGCCCCAGAGCACATGCTGTATGTTCATCCCAGTTTGGTTAAATATCAAACCCAGATTTTTCGCAGTCTTTGCATACTCCACAGTCGAACTTCCTAAAAGGATTTGAGGCACACAGGTGATATAAATTATATTTTTGCTAATCACTAAAGCAACCTATTTTGCACAGCCCAATGGCTAATTTTAAGCAATCCATATTCAGACGAAATGTAGCATCTTCAACCATACCAAGAGGATAACTTAGATATATTTTTATGTCATCAGCATACATTATAATTTTACAGTGATTTAGACTAGATGATAGGTCGTTAATGAAAACAGAGAAAAGTAGAGTACCCAATATAGAACCTTGAGGAACTCCTGCTCGTGTTAGGAGGAAATCAGATAGCTGATAGTTAATGGATACAGCCTGTGTGCTTTCAGTTTTCTTTAAAGAATACTCTCGGAATCAATTTGCAGTCTCACGTCATCAACTACTTTAAGAAGAGCAGAAGAACATCGACGTAAGCAATTGGTTAAAGTTCAAGTAACTAAAGATTTGTTGACTTATTTCAAAGGATTTTGATATGAATAGGAGTATAGCTATGGGCCTGAATTCCTTACAATCAGCTTTACAGTTGTTAGGAACGGGGATTATTTTTGAGACCCTCCAGTTTTTCGGTAATAGGAGGCTGTGAGGATTGAATTAAGAATATGAGTAAGGTACAGCGAAATGAAAGGGTATATTATCTTGAGGAATTTTGGATGAAGACCGTCTAAGCCAGCAGCTTCTGATTTTATTTCATGGACCGCCTTAAAAGCATCAGACTCTTCGACTCTGCAACAGCTTAACAAACCATTTACTTTCAGAGAGCTAATGATGTCGAAAGATGATTCAGAATTATCTACCGAAGACAAGCTAGAGAATACGCGGACAAACTGAGCGTTCAATTCATTTGCGTCATACACTTTAGAGAACTGTTTTTATTTTTTTTAGATATGCCTAAGTTCTTAATGTTTTTTAACAGTTTATCAGACGAGAGGTTTTTGAATTTTGACATAATAAAACCTTCTTTTAGATTATTTTATTTCTTTATTCACAATATTACGTAAATGCTTGAACCTCTCATAAAAAATTGACAATCTGTATCGTTTCCAACGTTTGTAAGCCATATCTCTTACACGAATAAGCTTTGGTCAATATTTTCTTTTAAGAATTTTGTATCGATTATTAAAACATTAAGATAGAAGTCCACCTTTATCGGACTTAAGAAATTATTGAAAAAATGTTTAAATTAAAATTAAAATGTTTATAGAAGTAGTAGGGGAGAAAGTGTAAATTTTTTTTAAATATTCAATACCGCCCTGCTGTGGTCAGACATCCTCCCAGCAAAGTTATTTTTTCCGCTATTTTTAGGCCAAGACTTTGCTGCCAAACTAAACTAACCCCTGGGCAGTAAAAATAGTACCAATAATAGTAAAGCTTTGCTACGATTCGCTCGGGTTGCAGACAAAAAGCTTGTGCACCATTATTGGCAGGCAGATAGAGATGTAAAATAAGAAAAATAAAAGCTACCAATCGGTTACCAATAAAATACGGCTTATATTTTGACAAAAAAACACATATGTAACTCTTTGGCGTCTTTAAGAAATTTTATTTTCTTGGCAGACGAGGTGTGTCATTAATTTAAATTGTGTACCAAAAATGTTTTGCTCCAAATAGCTGGTTTGCTCACATTTCCCCTATGTTTTTTTTTGCATTTAATTTCAAAAACGTTTTATTTCCAATTTTTAAATCTTAAAACATAAAACATTTTATATCAAAAAAATATTGAAGACATTGTTTCTGTTCTACAAAGTTATAGAATTTATTCCAAATGTTAAGCTTTTTTGTCCTACAGTATCTAATAGCATTGCGGCGGGTGCGTAGCTTCTACAGCTAGCGTGGAATTATCGCGTCAAGGTACTTATTGCTATGAGGACGCGTGTTATGCGGTTGTCGGTAAAATAAAGTAGCTAATTTGTTCATGTTCGGTATAGACGGTAGCTGATGATGGTTGAAAAAGGGCATACACAACACATGAATCATTCCACTTATTTGCCATCAACATTTAATGCAACACGTATGTATGTATATAAGGGCTGACTGGCGGGAGGAAGCAAATTTGAAGATAATACACCACTTGTTCGCATTATAACAAGTAAGGGGCGTTGGAATTGGTTTAATTGGTCTGCAAATATAAAGCAAATCACGGAAGTTTGTTGGTTTAATATTTTCTTGCGACAAGAACTTTATAATTAAACATTTCGATCTCAGCTTCATAGAAAGGATGGTTAGAGCCTATTTTATAAAGGTTGCGTGGATATTAAACAACATGGGCATGAGTACTTAATCTAACAGTTATTCGACCTTACAAAGCAAAATGGTGTCATAAATCATTAAGATCCCTTTCAAAAATGCAAACCCCAAGACGCTCTTTCTCTTTCTTCAATACTGTAAAAATAAAATGCCCGCCTGGATCGCACGTACTTGCTCCTATGTTCGATCACAATATAAGCAAAAGATTCTTAATAGATCGGCTAAATTTATTTTTAAAGTCGTTTTCACTTAATTTTTTTATATATAGAAAAAAATTGGTATAAACATTTTAAATATTTAATAATATAAATTCAAAAACAAAATTTCAGAAAAAATCGTCCACCCGTTTTCGAAATATTGAATTTTCAAAAAAAAAAAAAATATATTTTTTTCAAAACTATAAAAAAAACATGCAGTATTGGATTTGAAGAACTTTCTGTGTAAAAATTTTGATCGAAATCCGTTTAGCCGTTTATGAGAAAGTTGAAAATCAAAAAAAAGGTTGTATGGCAGGTACCGTTGTTAACAACATTACAAAAAAAAAATGTTGACCAAAATGTAGATCATACTCAAAGTGGTACACACACAAATTTTTATCATTAAAATTCAGTGAACCAAGTGAAGGTATAGTCCAAATTTCAATAACTACAAATTTTTAATTGAAATGTTATTAACGGTGCCTACCATATAACCGTTTTTGCGATGCTCGACTATCTCGCACGAACGGCTTAACGGATTTAGATCAACATTTTTATAAGGGTCCTTTGAATTGTAAATGACACATGCATACCAAAATATTCGCAAAATATTTTTTTTTTGATTTAAAAAAATATATAGCTATTTTTTTTTTTTTTTTTAGGAAATTCAATAATTTCGAAAACAGAGATTTTTCTTTGAATTATGTTTTTAAGCTTACATTATTAACTAGCAGATACCCGTGCGATGCTACGGACCCACGGAAATCTAATGAAATCATCTATCCACCTACAAAATTTCATTCAAAACCCTTCAGTCGTTGAATGTAGGCACAAACGACGAACATGCTCGCCTAGCATGCTCGCGCTCGCTGTGCTCTTCTGGTATGTCGGCTGGTTCGCGAGCCGATTGCTGTTGGCCAAAAATTTTTATTTTGTCGTGTTCGTTGGCTTCGATGTTCGGCGTGTATGGTTATGTTCGCGAACAAAGCGATGATTTAATATTGGATTCAAAAAGTAAGAACTACAAAAACAAAGTTGGGAAAAATAAATCATGGCTAATCTTCCAGCTGCTTACCAAATTTCATTAAACTCATTTCAATGGTTGAGGCATGAATACGGAACAAATAACCAAGTATTTATTTTGTTCATATATAAGCTTCTCCCATATAGGCATAGGAACTGTTCGGTTCCATTTTTCGGGATAAAAATGACCTATATGATAATCGAGTATGTGTGTGTCCATGTGCCAAATTTTATCCAGATCCGTTCAGCCGGGCTGGCGTTATTGAACAAAAAACATCCATCCATCCAAATTTTTACATTTATAATATCAGTAGGATTATCCGAAATTTTCCAAGCTTCACAACGAATTGTCCACCTCTACATTGTCCAAAATCATCAAATCATGCTTTAAATTTATCTATATATCATCGAGAAAAAAATGTTCGCGTTTTTCTAGAATTTTTCGAATTTTCCACTAAGAATTTTCTTTATTTTCATTCGAAAACCCATTCCGGAACATTTGCATACACAATTAAATACAAAAAATCAATTTTCGATTTTTAAAATTTCCCGACATTTCTGGAGGGTTTACCCAAACTTTTCTATCGCAAAAACCTTCTCGTGGATTTTACGAAAAAATAAAAAAGAGTTCGAGCCAAATCGGCCCATTCGTTCTCAATTGATGAATTACAATACATTTTTCACACGATTTTTAATAGCAGATGCCTGTGCGATGATGCACGGACTTTCTATCCCACGGGAATCTAAGGACATCTATACTTCTACAATTAAAAACCGTTCAGTCGTTGAGGCGTGAAAGCGGAACAAACACCCAAGTATATGTATATATTTTTTCATATTTAAGCCTCTACCATAGGAACCGTTAATTTTTTTCGGGATAAAAATGACCTATGTGAGATCCAGTACCCCATCCATCTACAAATCAAATTTCATGCAAATCCGTGTGCTTCTATGCGCCTTGTGAATAAAAGCTATGTTGGCTATTTGTAGAATGAGCTCTATGAAAAATTAAAACACACCTATCCCACGGGAACCATACATTTTTCCGGGATAAAAAGTAGCATGTGGCCTATTCAAGACAATAATCTATCTCTGTACCAAATTTCATCCAGATCCGTTCAGCCGTTCCGGATTTATTGAGCAACAAATATCCATACATCCATCCGTCCATCCATCCATCCAAACTTTTACACTTATAATATTAGTAAGATAGTAAGATTACTCAAATTTGTTTTAGAAAAAAAATTAAAAAACGACAAATCTCAGATTGACGTAAAAGATAGTATCTGTATTTTTGTCGCTATCTGGTTATTGCAAAAATTTTGTTAAACAAATAAAAAGTGGTAAAAAAAAATAACAAAATTATTTAAAATCGAAATAATTCTGAATATAACAAACAAAAAAATATATAAGATGGATACAAATTTATTTTCCGGCTTTTTATGTGTAGCACAATTTTTTCGCCGTTCAAAAATTTGCACAAAATTGTACTCAAACCTTTCCAGATGCTTTTCCATTTTATTTCTCTAAGAGAATTTTCGTCTACCCGTTTTCGAAATATTGAAATTTTTAAAAATATCTTTTTTTCACAAATCCACGAAACTATTTTTGAAAAAAAAATTGGAATACAGTATTATTTATAATTCGCAGGACCTTCTATATAAAAATGTTTATCGAAATTCGTGGAGTCGTTTATGAGAAAGTCGAAAATCAATAAAATGGTTATATTACTTGCCATACAACCAGTTTTTTGATTTTCGACTGTAATATCAAAATATGTCAAAAAAATTTGACCAAAATGTAGACTAAAGTACGGCAGATACTTTTTATAATCAAAATTGTTAGAGCCGTTTTTGGGATAATTAAGATGGTGCTGTTATTTTGGGAACTAAAAAAAAACGATTCAAAAATCTATTTGAGATCACCTAAGACTCTTAGGTAACTACTAAGTTTGAAGAAAATCTCTTCAGATCTACAGATAGACAGACAGGCACACGGAATTGAAGGACCTACTTTCTTGGTGTTCTCTATCATCGTAATGTAAAGTTTTATTAAAATCTCGACTTCGACTTTTCCTTCAAATGTAAAACTTGCCCTATAGTAAATACCTATATATCGCAACTAAGTAAAGTGTAGAATACATAGCATGTTTGTAACCCATATTTCAAACTTTAACACAATTTCACTTAGGTATTCCTTACCACCGAACTTGAGGGTACTTATAATTTTACTTATTTACGACAACTTCTAGATTACTCTCTAATATTTTTGAATCAGTGCTTCACTCTATAAATCCATAATATGCAGCATATTTCTTATTTCCGCGTATCAATGAAGTTTTTTTTTTCAGTGTAGGTTTTTTTCTGGCGATCAATGCATAAAACCCTGATATTGTACTCGTATGTACATATGTTATGTGCGAAGACCTTTTATTTTTAACGAAATTCAACCGCCATTTTAAACTCATACTATCACACGCATTTTTTTGTCAGAAATAAAAACATAAGGCTACAACAATTTCCAATTCAGTGCGGCCATTGAACTACCACGCTGTGTTCCTTCCTTCCGATACACTTAACATCCAGAAGAGAAGCATTTTTAAATCACAGAACTCTCAATAGTGTTGCTGTTCCAACCCCTTGCACAACAAATGAACTACACAAACACAAAAAAAATAGGAGGCAAGTTTAGCCGGAGGCAAGGACATTTTGATTATTTAACAATTCATAAAAAAAACTCAACTCAAATAATAACTTCATTCGAATAAAAATATAAAAAAATAAATTCAAGGGCAATTGTTATCGTTTGGGTATAGAGGAGGCTATAGACGACGATGACCCGTAAAGGTTGCTGTGAGAGGGTCGGACCTTCCAGCAAACATCCAAAAAGGGTATACAAATTGTTGCAACATAATTTTCATCTTTAACTAAATTCTGTTCAAAACATGATGATATACACATGTATACATACCACACCTTATCTGTAACACTTCGACATCCTGTCAGTGTCCTGCATATATTCAAAGGATGTCTCAAAGCATAATATTTCTGATGTGAACTCCCAGGCATAATACAATGCATTGTATTATCCTTTTATTCCCTCCTTTTTTTTGTTGCTTTAACAATTTTTTTTAAGAAGCAGACAAAAATTGATGTAAAATGGGCAAACCACATTAAGCTAAAGAGTTGAACACTTCTAACATCCTTCAGCCGGGCCATGCGCCGGGGTGGTATGAGAATTTATTTTCTCTATTATGATATGAAATGTGATCCTGAATGGGTTAACACTTCCTGAAACGAATAAACTTAACTGCCAATTTTTTAGTGTATTGAAAAATGATTTTGAAGTTCGCTTAGCATTTCTTTAAATTACAAACGGACATGTTTAATGGCTATTCCCTTGTCGTATAAGAGCATACAAAATGTCGTGCAGAGCAAATTTTACGTGATTTAAATTTTGATAAATCGAACCAGATTGATGCATCAAAAAAAAAAAGGAAAAAGAAATACTTTCCAAAAGTACATTACTGAGATAAAGATAGTTAAATACGATGTATTCAAAAAACCATAACGGAAATGCTGAAATAAATTTTAAAAAATGCGCCCCGTTCGTTGTGACTTATATAATAGCTGATACATTTTTATTTTTATATTTCACGAAATCGTTTTGTGGGGTTTGTGATTTTTAATACAAAATATATTAGTTTTGAATTATTTTTTTTACGGAAATGTTTTCTAAACGTTATTGGTAACAAAACCTTGGTCATGTGCACACCACGGCTAGATCTGCTAAATGCCATCCAAAGGATAAAGATTTCGACTACTTTTTCAAGTACTTTTGGGCGTTTGTTGTCAGAAATACGGAGTATACAGTGAAATCTCCCTTGGGCTGACAGCCATGGTGCAAACATTTTTGTCCGCCTAAGGGAGTTGTCTGCTTAAGGGAAATCAAATAAAAACACTAATTTTCAAAATTAAAAGCATTCATTTATTAACAGAAATAAAAATATCAAAAATATATAAACTTCACTTCTTTTTTATCACATGAAGTGGAATAACTTTGCAATAATATAAGAAGATTCGTATTTACGTTTTTTCAAAAAAAAATTATTTCAATATTTGCTTGTTTAGTTTTAGAACAGACTGATTTATTTTGGAATCTGGCCTGTAGGTCAACCATTTAAATTTTCAATTGAAGTGTTTGCTTCTTTGTAGGAATTAATAGATATTACCAATAGGTCCTGATCCTCTTCCTTAGATTCACTGCCAGACTTTTTGATTTCAACAGGAACTGCAATATTTTCATTCACATGTACATTTTCATCCATCAACAAAGGTTATCCATCCAATCTGCATTCATGGAGGAGCTTGGAAATTTCTCTTGAATTTGCTATAGGCGAATTTTCTTCTCGATCGAATTCATTCATTATTCAAACTTAAAACTACCTAAGCGCAAATAAACAAAAATCAAAAACTCCAAAAATATTTTTTTTACGTCCGAACAAAATCACTTTCATCACGTGAATGAGAGAAAATAATTTGATGCTCGCTGTAAAAGACTGCAACTTAAAAAAAAAAAAAATACCGTTGTCAAAATTATCAGCGTGATTACATATTCAATTCTGCTCTGGTGTTCGTCTAAGAGAAAATATTTTGTCATTCATATGTTGAATTCCTGTCCGTGCCCGTCGACGAGAAACTGAAAACAATGAAACGTTTATGGAGCAATTTCCATACAAAAAAATGTGTCAGCCTAATAGAAGTTTCCGCCTATGGGAGCTGTCCGCAAAGAGAGATTTCACTGTACCTGAAAAAGCGAGCTTCGCTCGGGATCTTTCTAATTTAACATTAAAACGTTATGTTATTAATTCCTAGTTCAAGGAAAAGTTATTCCTTGTATTCCAATACTACAGACATAATTATGTTTGTCTTTTATTATAAATTTAAATTTAAAATATAATTTACACATAAGAACAAAAGAAGTTGGTGGGAAATATTATAGACGGATACAATTGTTTGGACCAATTTAGCAGTTTTTCAATGTAGGACTAAGTCTGCAAGCATCGACCAACAAATATTGCGTGTTAGGAAGGTACTACAGCATCTAACTGATGAGCCCAACTGTAGTACCTGGGCGAAACGCATTTTGGCCTACATGTCATAAAGGTATTCAATTTTGCTTTAATCCACACAGTCCAAAAAAACAAAAATAATATTCATTTATTGTTTGAGTTTTCTTCAAGATAATGTAGGACCATTTCAAAAACGCACATTCGCTGTAGCTGACAACATATTGTGATAGTGGAAGTATAAAAATAATATGAGTATGAGGCAACGTTGCTAAAATGTGCCCGATCGGGCCATTTGACCCTCTGTTTTTTATTCTGGCCGGCATATCTCATTTTTTGTTATATTTTATAAAGTAATCTTTCAAATTTCATCAGAAAAATTGTCAATGTGTTTCCTCCATAAACAAGTCCCCATATATAGGAGTTTTTTTTTTTAAACGCAGAGCAGAGAACTAAGCTGTCAAAAAAGATCTATTTTTCATTTTTAGCGTATGTGGTTTTCCATTGGTAAATCCAGATTTCCATCTAGATTTTAATTTTTCGAGCCCAATGGAACGTCACCTTAGATTTAATTTTTTTTATTATTGTATATGTGCAATGTCGTGTATGTAAACATGTCTAAATTTGTTAACTTGATAAGTGAGGAAAAGATTTTAAAATATTTAATTTTTCAAGAAGTGAAACATTTTAAATATATGAAATTAATAATGGATGATTATAATAGCATCGTGGTTTTCTTGTGAATAACATGATACTTCGTTTTAATGAGCCCAGTGCAACACATAAATATGTCACGCTGTCAGACAGAACATTGTAATGATATTAGTACAAAGAGGGTTAAATCTGTCGAAAAATCTAGATTTGCAAAATTGATCTGGATTAAAAAATAAATCAATTTATTATGCCCAATGATACAAAAAAAGGGATAAATCGGTGTTTTGACAGATCTAGATGTAAAATCAATTAATTTATTTTACCAATTGAAAACCACATTAGAGATTAGATACATCAGAGCGCTCAAGTCAGAGCTAGCTGCGAGATATGAGCTCAGAATAAAATGTACGAGCAGATGGCGTCAAATAAAATAATATGTAATTTTCCTTTTATCAACAAATTAATGAATGTTTTTCTATTTTAAATGTGTTTCTCTGGTTTATTTAAAAGCGTGAAGCTGATGTCGGCATGTAAATGTTGCAGAAATGCATTTTGTAAAATTAAAATCTTTGACAATTGTTTCGTAAAAAAATATATTTCGTGTCTTTTATTGATTTATACGTTATTTAATCATTAAAGAACTTAACATTAAACAAAAAACATACAAAAGACGGAGTAAACTTTTTTTGTATGATATGGCAGAGACAGATGGGAAAAAAACAAATACATACATAATGGAGAGTACAACGCCCCGCCGCGCGCCGGCCGCCGCGGTTCTTCTTCCTCTGTAGGTAATAAATATTTATTATTTTATTATTTTGCCAGTTCAGTGATTCAGTGTGTTTCATAAATAAATCGGATAGCTCTGATCAAACTCTGCTCGTAGCGTACTTGACATGTTCAAGCTCTGCTCAGTGTTATGCTCAGAGCTCAAAAAGAAAAACGCTTATTGAAAGCGCACTGAATTCATTCATTCAGACTGACGCGACGTGACTATATGATTAAATATTTATGTTGCCTAATAATTGTTAAAGTTTTTTTTTTTTGAAAAAAAAATTCTGATGAGTATTGGCCCTCACTTTTTAGAAATGGCCCTCAGAAAGGCCCTTAAAATTCTTTTCTTTGTGGCATCGCTGGTATGAGAGTCAACACCACAAATGTTATATTTCGAAGTTCTAAAATTGTGTATAAACTTTTGGATGTTGAAAAAAGAAAATCAAAAATTAATAACACATTTACATTCTTCAAATGTATTATAAAATTTGCCCATTCTAAATAATTTTTGTATGTAGCCTAAAATTTCTTCTACATTTAATGAAAACCTTGAAATCAAAAGCCATTAATCAGAACCGAAAGCTTAATATCTATTTCTTATAGGAACCTCTGCATACGACTTTGAATTATATATTTACTTAGATAAACTTAAAATGTTAAATATTATCAAAACAAGAAATTATATATTAAATATACTAAATTATATTAAAGATACTAAGAAATAATAAGTTTGGGCGTATCAGTTAGTGGATTTTAATTAATTTAATTTTTAATTTTTTCTCTCGATCATAAGGATAAACTAAATTTCATTTAGATCATTCAACCGTTTCCAAAGAAAATAAAATTCACTACTGGATGGCACGTACTTGCTCCTATGTTCGGTCACATTATATGTAAAAGATTCCAAATGGAAACGGCTAAAAGTATTTTTAAAGTCGTTTTTCACTTAATTTTTTATATATAATAATTCTCAAATTTTTTCTAAAAAAAAAATTGGTATGAACATTTTAAATACTTAATAATATAAATTTAAGAACAAAATTTCAGAAAAAATCGTCCACCCGTTTTCGAAATATTGAATTTTCAAAAAAAAAATATTTTTTTTCAAAATTGCAAAAAAAAAAAACAATTTTTAAAAAATTTTGAAATGCAGTATAATTTAGAATTTGAATGAGATCCTGTATACAGATTGTGATCTAAGTCGAAAATTAATAAAATGGCTGTATGGTAGGTACCGTTATAACAAAATATTTGAAAAAAAAAACTTTGGCCAAAATGTAGACCATATCCGATGTAGGACACACACCAATTTTTATTAAAATCGTTGGAGCCGTTTTCGATATAATTATGATGGTAGAAAAATTTGTATTGCAAGTACCGTTGTTTTTGGGGATAAAACAACGATTCAAAAATCTATTTTAGATAATCATATAAAACACTTAACCACCAAGTTTGAACAAAATCGGTTTTGTTTTTGAAAAAAAAATGCTACTGTTATTTGTCATCTAAAAAAAAGGAAAAAAACGTGTGGTCATATTCCCGAAAAAACAATATGTACCAAGTTTAAAGTAAATCTATCCAACAGCTTAGGCTGTAGAATCGACGACAGACAGACGGAATTGCGGAACCCACTTTTTTGGTGTTCTCTATGATCGTAATGTTGATTGTAAGAAAAATTTTTTTTTACAAATACAGAACTTGCTTTATAGTAGCTATAATCGCAAGTAAAAATCGAGGGACTAAAATATTCCTAGGGACACAAAATTCCCTCGGAAATTCCCGAAAGGGCCCATTATTCTGGGTCATGAATTCTACCGACCTCAGTTGGACGGGGCATCTGCTTTCATAACTGGTAATAACTTAAAAACATTCGTGTTCCTCCAATTTGTCAGAAAATTGGAGCACTTATATAGGTCATAAGTGTGTATATCCATTATGCGATACCACATGAGATTTCCACCGCATTCGTAAAACTAATTGGAAATCATACCAGACTATTAATGTCCTTGTTAACTGTGGATCCTACGATCATTGCAGGGGGAGTCTACGCCATTAAGGTATAGCATGACCTTCTCTGCTATCTTGCTCGATGCATTTTTCTAGGTTTTTATATTTTAAAAAATCTTAGAATTTACGAGAATAAATGGAGATTTCGCTTTCTTTTTTGTGGAAAGAATAGTAATAGTGTCACTGGTGGGATTTTCGATCCTTCTAGGTTTTTTATTATTCAAATTTGGTCCCCGAGATTCTATGCATCTTCCTTTAGAGTGTATTGTTGCTAGAAACATGATGTATTCAATATATTTTGATTTAATATTTTTTTATAACCTAGAACCGTTCATTGGTAGGTACATAAATCATATAATATCTAATTATACGCTCATAGAAAGTAAGAAATGTTTTTGATTACAACTTCTTTCAAAATGGTCACATGAAATATGTTAACAATAGAATTTGCGGTTCATAAGCTTAACTAACAAAAATCAGAAAGCAAACAGGAATTTTTCTTTTAAAGAAAACAAATAGAAGTATTCGTACATCACCTAACATCTATTTACCCAATTTTCGTATTCACAAATTCAAACTATTTAAAACACAGCCCCTTAAAAATACAAAAAAAATATTAATTGCATACCAACGTTACATTTGATCAATGGCCAAACACCATACAAAGAGCACATAACGGTGTGAGGCTAATACATATAATAGCCTCAGGACATATTCTGAAAATAAAAAAAGAAAGAGAATAACAGCTTCAATTTCAAAATTGAAATATAAAATAAGGAAATGATTTCTGGGTAACAACTGCCACAGTTTTGTATTCAAGTACTTTCAACCCTTATACTCGTATATTAAAAGAAAAACACACTCATACTTATATAAAGCCCCTTTTTACGCAATCAAACTGACTTTCTCGCAATCAATTGACACTCATACAAATCTGCTTTGGTTAATTTAATATTTCGATTACAAAAATTTGAGCCAATCGTCATATATTCGTATACATTATGATGGAAGATGGATAAATCATGGGTCAAAAATAAATTGTCTAAATTTTGATTTCTTCATAATAATTGGCATTCGTTTTTGCTGTCAAGTCAAGGTTGGGAGCCACAACAACAACAACAACAACCAAAATGAAAGTCCAAATTAAAAATTATACCCATCATAACGAAAAACCAGAAAACAACGAAAAATTCCATTCTAACAACGTCACATCACATCCCCAACAAAAACAACAACTAAAACAGAACCCTCTATGATTCTGTGTACGACCAGTAGCTCCATATAATTTAAACAAAATACCGGCTCAATAATTACCTAGTTGGAACAACCTAATGATTTTAAAATGCATGCGGAAAAATGCAGAAGCTCTTGCAGTCCAAAATTAAAAAAAAAAACAACAAACAAAAAAAAAAAGAAGTTATGCCGACTACGTGTTGAATTTAAGTCCGACAGTCCAAGAGAGATGTGAAGGCTAATTGGACAGGTACCCAGACCCCGACAGACGCTACGCAACATATGCCGTGGAAATTTTTAATTTTACATTTAATTTGACACACTGATCCGCGTGTGGTATAGCAATGGAGATATACGTACTATATTATGATATTTTTATTGTTTTTTTTTTTTATTTAGATTTTCATGACTTTAAAAGGCTAATAGTTAGGTCATGAATAAAAATAAATATTGAACATAATATATCTATGTTTTAAAAATATATAGGTACATAGGTGCATATATTTTCTCAAATAATCACTCTTCTGTTGTTTAATCAAATATGGAGGTATTACCATAATTTATGTGTCGACTGTCAAAAAAACATTGCGTGTCGCCGGATATTGTTCAATTTCCCCGACAGCAGTTATGATGTTCCTATACCAGCTTTCAAGTTCATTTAAAATTTAAGGGAATTAAGGTCCACCAAATCTTTTACGTGAATATATCCTTCTTTAGTCACTCTTAAGGTAGAACTGTAATAATTGTCAAAACGGATTTAAAACACAAAACGTTTGTTTAGCTTTAAGGGGATTTGTCGAAAAAACTACGCAATTTCACAAACAAATTGATATTTCCATTTCAACGGTATCGATACTGATGAGGAATTGCGCGACAGTAAAACTGCTTTTTTCGAAATACCAATGATAAAAATCCCTTAAAATTCTCTTAGTATAGCTTTAGCTTGCATGGGGAATTAGTTGTTGCAAGACGCTAATAAATGCCAAGATATAGTCCAATAGTCCTACAATGCAGTGAATGACAAACACCCAGAGTGCAGACGCAAATAAAATGCACGACTGGATCGCACGAACTTGCTCTTGTAGCTAACAACTTTAATGGAGCTAACAATTGAGGCTTAGTTAGTTAGGTGTAGTTAACATATGCAGTTTTAAAGCCTATGTAGGTAAGATTAACTTGATTCTTAGTATAATGAATTGTGGAATGGATGATTCAAGGAATAGTTACCTGCCTACAATGTATATTTAAGTCTAAGTAATGGATTTTAATTTAAATAGGAGAGTAAAATGTATCTACATATATATACATATTGATGGAACCTAAGTATGTAAACATGTACATATAATAATGAAAATGAAGGATGTATTCATACAAATTCATAATTTAGGTGCAATATGCATAAATAAAATTCAAATTCATAAAGCACATATGTATATATAAATGTATGAGAGCCTACTTTGTATTTAGTATTCAGTGACGTACACAAAAATTTGTAAAAAGGGAATAATAATAAGGAACAAATAAATGGATAATACACATAATTAAATGTTTTTATATTGCTCAGTCGTTATAGTTTGAGGGAAATTAAAGATGCCATTTGAATTCATGGATAAATATGAATATATAAAAAAATCAAAAATCGTTGGAGCGGTTTTTTAATAAATTAATTTTGTATGTATTAAATTTTGAAAACATTTTTAGAAAAAAAAAATTGAAACGCCATTTTGAAGATTTTATTAATATACATATAAAATTCAAATTTAAAAAAAAAGTTCGGTGACTGGTTTTTAAAAACTCGATTTTTCAAAAAAAAAGTTATTTATTTTTTTTAAAATCGAAAAACTTTTTTTTGAAAACTTGAGTATGCAGTCTTATTAACAATTTTAGGGAGCATTTGAACAAAAAAATATATTTTATTCGGCTTATCCAATATTGAGAAAGTCGAAAATATAAAAAGTGGTTCTATGGGAAGTACCGTTAATAAGTACGAAAAAAAATGTACTAATCTGAGAACACATACATTTTTTTTATAAAAATTCTTGGAGCCGTTTTCAAGGAATAATTTTTTTTCTTAACGGTTTTTAACAATTTTTATTGGAGGTACCGTTGTTTTTTATTTTAGAAAAAATAGTTTTTTTTTAACTATTCAACATAATGTCAAAAAATCACCAAATACGAAGTTTTGAAAAAATCTATTAAATTTTTTTTTTGAAAAATGTTGGTACACAGTAGTGTTTATATTCTCTAGCAGCTTCTGCGTAAAGAATTTCAAAAAAATCAAATTAACCGTTTCCGAGAAAAACGAAAACCAAAAAAATTGATCTACTAGAGGTACCAAAAAAAATATTTTTTTCACAAAAAAAAAATATCAAAATGTGCCCTTTCCTTTCGTTAATGAACTGATTTTCTTAATGAAAATCGTTGGAGCCGTTTTTGAGAAAAATAAGATTTCTGTTTTTGGCCAAAAAAAATGTATGGGAGCTACTGTTATTTGTCGTCTTAAAAAAATGAAAAAAAAAACGTGTGGGCATATTAACGAAAAAACAATATGTACCAAGTTTGAATCAAATCCACCGAACCGTTTAGGCTGCGGACTTGAGGACAGACAGACAAACGGAATTGGGGGACCCACTTTTTTGGTGTTCTCTATGATCGTAATGTCATGTTTGATTGGTAGAAAAAAAATTTTTTACGAATACATAACTTGCCTTATAGTACCTATAAGGCAAGTAAAATGAACAATTTCAAGGAAAAAAATAAATCTGGCTACCCGACAAGAAATATTTCGGTTTTGGGATACAGATTCACAAGCAACTGAGATGACACCAAGAACAGACTGTATTTTTTATTTGCGATTCTCGAAATCAGAAGAGATTCAAAATACAAAAAATATATAACTTTTAATTATTATTAAATTAAAATTTGCAACTTTTTGTTAGAAATTATCTAGACGATACTAATATTTTTGATTTTAATAAAAAATCATTAGTAAATAAATAAATAATAATAATAAAGGGCAATTTCGCTGCTGCCCAGTGTGTCAGTCCGCCCCTGAATTTGATCAACCAAATTAAACATTTTAAATTCTCTAAGACCATAAAATTGTTGTTGTATATAAATCTCACTTCAAATTAACAATTATGACAGATATTGACAGTTGTAAAAGAAGTGTGAAACTAATGGCGAGTTTCATTCAAGAAAAAATCTGCTTCTTTCTGATAAAAGATTTCATCTTTTTGAATTTTGACAGTTTCATTCCAACAAAAAGAACAAATCTAGATCAAATCTTTTTTTTTTAATAATCTACACGCGCTCAAGGGATTATGAATACCCTTTAAATGTTTCAACACAGCGCGTGCGTGAGGGTGAGGTTAAGGAATAGAAAGAATGATAGGAAAGATGTGTGGTTCGATATTCGGAGAATGTAGGTGGTTGTTGTATCGGATTTTATCTCCAGGGATGGCGGCTGAACTAATGCGGAGAAAATTCCGTGTCTTATTTATCGATGCCCCTTATAATTCGCATTAATTTTTTTATTCTTTGTCATATTTTATCGGTATACTAGTTTTACTCAATAACATGTTGTTAGTTCTATGCCTAAACAACATGTAATGAGTAAACCAGCAACTCATTTTATGATATTTATTTTTAGAATTGGTTTTAAATGAAAAATAAGGAGACATATACTACGGCAGGGATCGAACCTGTGACCATGAGGTTGACAGGCGAACACACAACTATCGCGCCACGGCCATCTCCAAATTAGATCTGAATGCACTCATACATGTAAAACGTCTTTTCTGTCAAACATTAAATTAAATATAGAGAAAGAAAGGAACCTTATTGACCACAAAAAATGTAAAAAAGTTAAAAGGAAAAACAAAATAAAAAACGTTTTTTAATTTAAAAATTATTATTTTAACTTTTTATTTAAACTGAATGCATTTCGAGTCTGATGTGACTCATCTTCAGCAATACACTAATTGGTATGGAAATTACAACAAAATTACATAAGACAATAGAATAAAAAAATGTAAACAAAATAGCTTTACAAAATTAACAAATCACAGTAAGTTAAAGAGTGAGAGAGATGGTTATATTAAGTTGAAGAGCGGTGAAATTATATTCCCGTCGTCACTGTTCATCAAGTTGTTGTTGATGTGTATGTGTAAGCTTTCATACGCATCAAGTCGTCTGGGGTTTGTGACGTGTTTAAGATGAAGATATGTGTTTTCAGGAATGTGTGTGTCAGTTATTCACGAATCCTACAATTAAATTTGGAAAAAAGTTTAATTGAAAAGATCAAATCTCGATTTTGAGAGGAGATCTTTGAAATTTGAATGAATCTCGCTATAAGGGACTTAATGGACTGCTGAAATAAGAATGACCATTTACATACCTAAACATAAACGAATAAATGTTATTGAAAAATTCTTAACAAAATTGTAAAAATATATTTTTATGAATATTTAGATACTAAAATTTGCTTTTAAATGCAAACAAAAGATTGAGAAGACAAATTGGTCGTCGCGAATACCAAGTTTGAAGGAAATCGTTTCAACCGTTTAATCTGTGCAGACAGACACGCAGACGGAATGACTTGACCCACTTATTTCGTCTTCGCTATCATTGTAATTTTAAGTTTGACAAAAATCTTTATTTCGATTTTTTTACGAATGTAAAACTTGCCCTGTATTACCTAAATTGCAAGTAAAAATTGTTGTAATTTGAGGAAAATATTGTTTTTATAACTTGACAGCACAATTTACTGACAGATAATTAACAGCTGATAGTTCTTACACTTGGACTTGACTTAAATCGAAGGGAAATATTTCTTGACTATAGCTTTTCAATCACTTTCCAATTAAAGTTGCTTTCAATTATATGTACTGTTTTGACAGCTAGCCATGCAAATACTATAGATACTTGCCTTGCTTTCAAGTTTTCTGAACGTGGTCATTGTTACGAACTGTCAAACTCTATTCGATACATAAGGGACCAGTTATAGCAATCAGGAAAACTTGAAACAGTATATTTTCTGATTGAAAATAAATAAGTATAAGTATACATTTTTAACAAAAAATAATTATTCTGTTGTATTTTTTAGTAAATCGTTTTCCTGATCACTATAAATGGCCCCTAAACTGTATTCGCTCGCGATTAACATCAAAAGCAGAGGTTTTCAATTGTAAAAAGTTATTCTCGAAAAATAAAAAAAATCATGTAATAGTCACAATGGTCGATTATTCGTTAGTTTGTTCGTAGCTCTCAATATTTCTTTGGGTCGATTTTAACAAAAACTTAACTTGTCGTATATTGATGAAAAACCTTGGGCAGTTAGTTGTTAAAATTTTAACAACGTGGCATTTTTACATTTTAAAAACTATTATACTGCGCTAATGGAGAAATAGAAGATTTGGCGCTCCATCCAATAAATTAATTTATGGTTAATTTTACAATTTGTACAAAAATCTATTGCTGATCAATTAATTATAAGGTATTTCATTAAGAGTGACAGTAGTTAGTTACATAAATTGTTAATAATTAAAAGGGTTTGTGATGTTAATACAGTTTTCCTTTTATTTTGAAGCTGGAACTATTCCATGTTCGAAACTACAAACATGTTCATTTATTTTTTACGTGTTCGTCCGCAATCGTACCAAATTTCGATTACTATGCATTTCTATTGAATGTTGACAAACTATTACGCAATTTGAATACACGTGAGATGATCCAGTCTCCTAATTTTACCAACAAATCGAGTGGACAAAAAAAAAGACGACTGGAAATATGTAAATTCCATCGACTGTTAAAATGACAACTGAAATTTGACGGAGAAAAAAGTTGGCAGTTTTAAAACTGCAATATTTAAATACCGATTGAAAAGTTGTCGGTAAAAATATCGACTTTTATCTGCCTTGGCCAAATATAGGATCTTGCATACACCCAATATCAATCCCGGCCTTTTTACTTGCGATATACATAGGCATAGGGTATTACGCTGATAGAGAACCCCAAAAAAGTGGGTCCCTAAATTCCGTCTGTCTGTCTATCTATCTGTTTATCTGCCTGTATGTCTGTCTGTCTGGCTGTTGAACGATCTACAGCCTAAACGTCTGAACCGATTTTGTTCAAACTTGGTGCTTAGGCGTTTTAGGTGATTGTCCAATATAGATTTTTGGATCGTTGTTTTAGCCCCAAAAATAACGGTACTTGCCATACAAATTTTTCTACCACCTTAATTATCTCAAAAACGGCTCTAACGATTTTGATAAAAATTGGTATGTGTAGTACCTTGGGTATGATCTACATTTTGACCAGAATTTTTTTTTTAATGTTTTTTTATTAACGGTACCTGCCATACAAACATTTTATTGACTTTCGACTTTCTCATAAACGGATCATCGGATATCGATCAAAATTTGTATACAGGAGCTCCTTCGAATTCCAAATAATACTGCATTTCAAAATTTTCAAAAATTATTTTTTTTTTGGATTTTTGAAAAAAAAAATATTTTTTTTTGTTTTAAAATTCAATATTTCGAAAACGGGCGACAGATTTTTTCTCAAATTTTGTTTTTAAATTTATATTATTAAATATTTAAAATGTTCTTACCAATTTTTTTTTTAGAAAAAATTTAAGTATTTTTATATATAAAAATTAAGTGACACATGACTTTAAGAATACATTTAATTTTTTATTAACGAAGCAGCTCTTCTTGAAAAACAAATCAGGGACCATGCTTTTCTATAGATGCCCAGTCAACGTTATGTACTGGCATTTATTTTTGATAAGACTTATTTTTTATTTTTAGAATTTTAGGCATATACGATAGAATTAGAAAACTAATGAATATCTTTCATTAATAAATTAGCACATCCAAAAGAGCCGAAGAAGTGAAATCTTTAAATTTTAAAATTGGATTGATTTTATGCATTTATTATTTAAAAAGTTATGGGTATGCGAAAAACAAACAATATTTTCGACATTTCTAAGCTCAAACGATTGAAGAGAGTTGATTTTTCACAGTATACGTTATAAAGTATGTCAAACAAAAGATAATTGCGTTAAAAAAAAAATTGATTGGGATTTTTTTCCCCAGATTGGCATTTTTGTTTTTAAGTTTTTATGGCCCGATTTTGAACACACAATTATAAATAGCATCGAATGTTAAACTTTTTAACATGTCATAATACTATAATTATTTTATATTTCTTTCACTACATGGTCTTATCTCAATCTAACTGTCAAAATGCCAAACATTCATCTCTGACACCATGAATGTCAAAATGTTTGATAGATTGTTTTGAACCTACAAACATTATGTATATATAAGATATCGCAAGCTCCTTTCTCTTAGTAACAAGATTCCGCGCTATTAATCTGCATATTATATCAATATTTCATAAAATATTCAATAAGATAATAATTACACACTTCAGCCGTTGACCTTTATTTCCTAACCAACTCACCGACTTGTTTTGTTAGTATTTTTTTTGTTAATTACTTGTAAAAAAAAATCGAATGAATAATT
The DNA here is from genome assembly GCA_910595825.1 of Philhelius pedissequus. Classification (NCBI taxonomy): domain Eukaryota; kingdom Metazoa; phylum Arthropoda; class Insecta; order Diptera; family Syrphidae; genus Philhelius; species Philhelius pedissequus. The sequence continues at coordinate 36,853,222 of OU343163.1, forward strand.
TGTAAGACATTAGCCTCATTTTTGTTAAATAGATTACTTTATTTACTAGCAGTACCTGAACTCCTCCTGAGATAAAAAAAAATACAACAACCTGTACATCCCGCCCGCTCTACATATACCCGATCTGGCGATCTACTGTAATCTTGACAATCTAGAAGTTTTCATTCATAATAAATGCATTCACTCACCTGCTGATGCAAATCAACACCCCCTATATACACTTTGCCATTCTATAAAAGATCCATGAGATATTAGCTCTTATACAACATGCACTGCACATCCTCATTGGCAATAAAATCATTAACAGTACTCGCATAGTTTGCTACAAATCATCTAAGGTGCTATAAGGATGCCAGAGACATGTTAATATCAGACATTTTCATATTAAACTGAAGAAGATGATAAAATGCGGTTTTATGTATAAACTAATATCCATCTATCTATCTATCTATTTACTGAATGAGGTGAATACCACGGGACAAATACCCGCTCGCGCAAACTCAGTTCGGTAAATCGGACAATTACCAAAGCCACCAACGGAGCTAACAACTAACCTAACTCCTACTGGTGGTGTTGCTTGGGCTGCTGTATATTGCTTTACTCGTATAGTTGCTGTCTATAAAGCTGCTAGGTGTTGATGGTGTTGTGAGCATGGTTGCCGCTATCCAAAAAAAAATGTCTAAGCAAACATTTTAAGATTTTTTTCTGTATATCGAAAAAGCGTGTTTTTTAAGAAAAGCACCTTATACATTTTTTTCAAAGACCAACGAAATGTTTTTTTTTACATTTTTATTAGCGACTTTTTTTATTGAAAATTTCAACTAATCTACCGAATTTGTGTGGCTGTTCAGCTATGTACATTTTATTTAAGGGTGGGCAATATTTTTCAACTCTATTTAATTTGTTTTCTCAAATTAAATTTTTTCCCTCATTCGAAAGTTTTCGAATACAATGATGATATACAGCCTAAGCCACTTAAGTTTCTTAATTAGGTTAAGTCGGTTATTCAAATGAGACTAGTATCGGTCTCGTTGCCATCCCTATTTTTAAGTGAATGTCTCGAATCTTTTTTCTAATTTTTTTTTAACTCCGAAACTATCGGTACCTGCCATACAATTTTTTGAACAAAATCTTAATTATCTCGGAAACGGCTTTAACGATTTTGATTTTTAAAAATTCAGTGCACTTTTATAGGTACGCTCTACATTTTGGTCAATACAATTTTTAATCAGAATGTTCTTAACTGTAACTGGCATATCACTGCTCAACGTATTTCAACATGGCCTTCAAATTCTAAATGAATTCTAAAAAATAATGCCTACCACAATTTTCGAAAAATATTTTTTTTTGGGATTTTTGAAATTAAATATTTCGAAAATCAATTTTTTTGAATTATGTTTTTAAGTTTATATTATTAAATATTTAAAATTGCCACACAAAAAAAAATTGAAATTTTTTACAAAATTAAGTTAAAAATATATTTTGCGGGTTCTACTACTAAGAATCTTGTGCATACAATGTGATCGAACATAAGAGCAAGTACGTACGATCCAGTAATGTATTTTATTTGATGTGTTTAAGGTTATATATTAAACAAATATATTATTTTCTCAATTTGAAAATTACAAGGATATAATCTTGTCTTATTTAATCAAATTATTTATTTCTTCTTAGAAAAATGTTCATGTGGTTGTTAGTATTCTCTTGACTCTGCATTTTTTTGTAAGACTCAACATCAAAAACCTTCAGAAAAGTATAAGCTGATATTTATTGTAATGGAAAATTGTCAATCTTATAATTTTATCAGATTAACTGGGGTCTAACAATGGTTCAAGGTTCAAGTATGTGATAAACAGCCAAATACAGGCTTGAACCATCGTTGAACCCTTGAACACGTTGAATTTTGAAAATTGTCGAAAGAAGATAAGCAAGACAAAGATGGGAAACTTTCGTACATTTTGCCCTCTAAAACCCATTTGTTTGCATTGTTGTATTTGTAAATTTAACTTTAAATCCATGGAATTCAACTCAACCCATCAAGATACACATGTAAAGCTAAAAAGCGGACAAATGTCAGTCGAACTGACATTAGACGTCAAATTATTTCTTCATTTATTTCCACAGAGATGGTAAAAATAAATGCTGAAATCGATTTCGTAAAATAATTCATTTCATGAAATTTGTGGTCTGCATTGGAAATTTGAATTGCATGTTCGATTTTGTGAAAGAAATTATTGCTTGTGGAGGCGCAGGGTTAAAAGGCGAGACTATATTTTTGTTTATAAACTACTCAAAACAAAATTGGGCTCACACAAGATTTTGCTTAAAATATACTTAATTGGTGAACATTCTTGGAGTGAATCATTTTATTGTGAGCTTGCAGGTGTATGAGTCCATATCAATGCTTTGAACACCAATTTTACCTGTACTCTCTAAATAAATAGACAAAAAAAGTCCGTCGCTCGAAAAAACAATCAATGCAAAATTTATTGCATTTGTTTTCAATGTCCGATTGTATCGTTGTTGCTAAATGTTGCTTTCTTTAATTGTTGTTCTTTAATTCTTCGTGATCAAATGTGATTACAATGACCGGTTAGACGTCATTTGGACACTGAAAACGTAATTAGAGCGGTAAATATGCTGGAGCAAGGGGATGTTGCAAATCGTATCGGTGTGTCGCGGCGAGCTATCAGAAACATGTGGGAACGCTTACAAGAAACCGGGAATGTAGCAAGGAGACCTAAGTCAGGAAGAATTAGAGCCACAACTCAGCAAGAAGACAGGTACATTCGTATAACTTCACGTCGGGAGCGTATTGTAACCGCCCGGGCTTTACAAACTCAACTGTGGCAGTCAACTGCCACTCAAACCTGTGATCAAACCATTAGCAATCGACTCCACTAAGATGGTCAACGTTCCATAGTGCGTACTATTTGGCCGAAATTTACACTGGTTCATCGGTACGTCCGTGAGCATTCAAATTGGACCATCATAGCCAACTGGAGAAATGTACTCTTTACAGACGATTGCAAGATCAAGTTTTTGAGTGGTGACAAACGAGTTCGCTTGTGGAGAAGACAAGGTGAACGTTTTACCTATCCGTGCATTCACGGAAGTGACCTTTTTGGGGACTCCAGTGTTATGTTATGGGCTGGAATAAGTTCGCTTGGCAGAACAGATCTGATAATTCTGGATGAGGGCACCGTTACCGCCGCCAGATACATTAAAATGGTAATACGACCTGTTGTGATTCTTTGCGCACAGAGAGTTGGCGATGGTTTGTTCTCATGCAAGACAATGCACGTCCATATACGTCCCGTATCACCCAAGCTGTTCGTTCTGACGTCAATATTACAATTTTGCCATGGCCAGCAAAGAACACAGACCTCAAACAGAATGTAACGGATCTGATCGATCGAGGTTTATACAGTGCATATGAAGTAGAGGAGGCCCTACTCACTACTAAGCAAACCGAATCAGCAACAAAGCATAACAAAAATAGTGATTTGTAAAATTTTATTTTTTTGTTTGTAAATTTTCCTATAAAATGTTTTTTTGTGTGTAATTTGAATAAAATTCGTTTTCCATGTTAAAAATGTGTACTATAATACTTAATAATAAGCTTAAACATAATATAACCAACAAAAAAAATCCAACACTATTTTTTTTTTCAAATGAAAGCCAAAAAACTTAGTGGGCCCTATTTTGTTTTGAGCAGTTTATTTTTCCTACATTTTTTTATTTTTTGACAGTCATTTTTTACCAGTTTTTTTTTTAATTTAATATTCCAAAACTGAGATTTAAATATTTGGATAATATTTTGCCGTTATTCGAAAGTGTTGCAAAAATAATTCCAAACCTTAAAATTTGTAAAAATGATAAAAACTATATGCTTTAGAGAACTCTAAAACCTCACCATGACTCAGGTTTGTTTTAAATATCCCAGAACGAATTTAAAAACTCATTGCTAATTCTACTCTAGGATTCGTCAAACGCTGCTCCAGAAAATTTGAAAACCCCTATGTTACTAAATCTGTGTATGTCACCCTTGTGAGACCTCTTCTTGAGTATACCTCCGTTGTATGGTCACCTTATCATCATCGTATTGAAACTGTTCACCGACGGTTCATCCGCTTTTCCTTGCGTGGCATTTATTGGGATTATCCATACAATCTACCACCTTATGTAAGCCGCCTGAAACTATTAAGTTTACAGACCTTAAGTAAACGTCGTCATAATGCTGACATTCTTTTCGTACTCCAGTTATTGACTGGTGGAATCGATAGTGTAAATCTTCTAATATTCGACGTCTGAAATCCATACCACTCTTCTATATCTCATTTAACCGTACTGAATATGGCCAAAATGAACCTATTACTAGAATGCTTCGGAAAGTAAATAATCCTTCCATTTTTGATCTCAGCCTTTCTAAAAAAGGATTCAAACATGCTTTTCAATTATAATAATCCCCTTTCCTCTTTATCAAAACCTCTTACCTATTTAATTGTAGTTTACTTAGTTATTTATAATTGTAATTTAGATCTAAGATATTTATAATTTATAGTTTTACTTATGCTTGTATTAAGCTTCAAAATTAAATACACTAGGGAAAAGTACAGGCTTAGTACTACTTGATGTCGAGAAGGCTTTGGATACTGTATGGCACAAATGTCTGGTATATAAACTAGCCACCTTGAATTTTCCACAGAACGTAACCGGTCGAACGTTTAAGCTTTGCATTAAGGATCAATATTCAGATCCTAAAGATATTTGGGCGTTGTAGGACGCGGGAAGTCACTGATTGGCGTCAACATGGCGACGTCCAGTGATACAACGAATACTACGCGTCAATTGTGCTTATTTTACCTCCAACTGGTAACCATCGGATACTGGCCTCGTTCATCCGAACTTGACTTGCTAAACTGATAAGCGCGAGTGTTGAACAAAAGACAAAAATAGCAACACTATAATTTTCTGTCGGAAATGACTGGCTGTATAACTGGGCTCAAGTCTTGGTCCTATCAGAAGGATGGTGTGCGGCGGATGAATTCAACACAGAGAATCAACGGTGCCATCAACAGCACTGAGGACAGAAACCGAGAAGAGTGTTCCCACTAAGGCACTTTTCCCTCTACAAGACGACAGCGGAAGAATTCCCCAGATGGAATCAACGGTGGCGTCTACAGTTCCAGTGAGGCTGAACTACTTAGTGAACACCTTATACGGGCTACTACGACATATTCGGAGCTCAGGCCTATAAGGAGCGGTGAATCCGGCTCCCCGCTCTTGGAGTTAAATTGTAAGGGTCTGGTCCTCCAGGTTGGGGGTCGTGCCGTCGGGGTGACTTCCCGGCCACGTAAAGCAACTTTTAGTTCTGAAGCAACAACAAGCCTCGGATACGGACGGATTTACTGTTGACGAACCCTGCAAACGAAATAAGGACAACGAACTTCGGATTTGTACGTGGAATGTTCTGTCTCTTTATAGACCACGTGCAGCCGAACATTTAGCGGAGGCCCTAGGCTGCTACAAAGCAGACATCACCGCCATCCAAGAAGTGCGATGGGATGGACCGGGCAAACGAAAATTGAAAGACTACGATATCTACTATGGTGACTGCTATCGACCACAAGGGCAACGCCTTTTTGGGTGTGGATTCGTCGTTAGAGGAAGACTTAGACAAGAAGTCTTGAGTTTCAACTGTGTGAACGAGCGCCTCACGACAATTCGCATCAAGGCTAAATTCGCCAACATCAGCCTCATATGCGCGCATGCCCCCACAGAGGAGAAAGATGACGACACCAAGGACGAGTTCTACGAGCTCCTGGACAAGACGTATGAGCAATGCCCCAGTTATGACATTAACATTGTCTTAGGCGATTTTAATGCCAAACTGGGAAGAGAAAACGTCTTTGGTGGCACAATCGGAAAATATAGCCTGCACGACACCACCTCCGATAACGGACTCAGGCTAATCGACTTTGCTGCGGGGCGAAACGTTGTGGTAGCAAGTACGCAGTTCCCGCATCTCGATATACACAAAGGGACATGGCGAATTCCTGGTCAATCAACCGCCAACCAGATTGACCACATTGCGATCGACGCAAGGCACTCCTCCAGTATCAAGGATGTACGAACGTTCCGAGGAGCAAACGTGGACTCGGACCACTACCTCGTTGTAGCCAAGGTAATGCTAAGGATATCCAGACCAAAAGCAAAACGGGAAAATACTGTGAGAAAATTTGACGTCGGACGGCTACAGTCGCAGGAAATCACAAGGTCCTTTTCCGATCAAGTCTCTCACGCCCTCTTAAATCGTCCTTTGCTGCCAACTGCAAGTATCGAAGACCAGTGGAAGAGATGCCAGGAAGCAATCAGAGATACCGCCTCTAACGTGCTTGGCCTCGCACGACTACCACAGCGAAACCCCTGGTTCGATGAAGAATGCCGGCAAGTACACACAGCCAACTACCAGCAGAAGAGAAGAGAGGAACACAAGCTTCTAAGAAGGAAAAAGAAAGAGCATGAAAAGCGGGTGATCGAGGAAATAGAGGGATGCCATTGCAGGAATGAAATTCGGAAGTTTTACCAAAAAGTAAAAAGAATCTCCCTGGGGTACAAGTCCCGAACCGAAACCTGCAAGGATGATCAAGGGAACATCGTGGTAGAATCGCAGTCGGTGCTGAGGATATGGAAAAATTATTTCTGCAAATTGTACAACGGCGATGTCGAACCGAATCCCGCTATTGTGCAGACTGTACCATTCAACCTGGACGACGTAGGCCAACAATACCGTCCACCCGATCTCGACGAAGTAAAGATAGCTATATCTAAACTTAAGTCCAACAAAGCTGCTGGAGCTGATGGTCTTGCGGCCGAGTTGTTCAAAGCGGCTGGCGATGAACTGGTAAGGAGTATGCACCAGCTCATCTGCAAAATATGGTCGGAGGAAAGCATGCCCGATGAATGGAACCTCAGCATTGTTTGCCCGATCCTCAAGAAAGGCGATCCTTTGGCCTGCACCAACTACAGAGGCATCAGTCTTCTTAATACCGCCTACAAGATCTTCTCTGCCGTACTTTGTGAGCGCCTAAAGCCTTTCGTCAACAACCTGATAGGTCCTTATCAGTGTGGCTTTAGGCCAGGGAAGTCTACTATCGACCAAATATTCTCACTACGGCAGATCTTGGAAAAAACCCAGGAATTTCAAATCGATACTCACCACCTTTTTATCGATTTCAAGGCCGCGTATGACAGCATCTACAGAGACGAGCTATATAGAGCCATGTCTAGTTTTGGCATCCCTACCAAACTCGTTCGTTTATGCAGGATGACGATGGAGAATGCACGCTGCTCCGTCAAGATCGGCAAAGACCTTACAGACACCTTTGATGTCAAAAAAGGTTTTAGACAGGGCGACGTGCTGTCATGCGACTTCTTTAACATCATTCTTGAAAGAATAGTGCAAAACTCTAACGTCAACACTAGAGGCACAATCTTTCAAAAGTCCGTCCAATTACTCGCTTACGCTGACGACATTGACATAATCGGACGAACAAAGCGTGATGTCAATGGTGCTTTCGTGAGTATTGAGAAGGAAGCCAAGAAGATGGGTTTAACAGTGAACGGGAGCAAAACAAAATATATGCTGTCAACAAGAAAGGACACCCAGCACCGGCGTCTCGGACAGAACGTCACTATAGACAGCTATAATTTTGAAGTGGTCAGAGACTTTGTATACCTAGGATCCGCTATAAACTCAGCGAATGATACCAGTGCTGAGATCAAACGCAGAATTACTCTTGCCAACCGCTGTTTCTTTGGACTAAGAAGGCAATTGAGAAGCAAAGCCCTCTCTCGAGCAACTAAGCTGTCCATATATAAAACGCTCATCATCCCAGTCCTGATGTATGGTGCAGAGACATGGACAATGTTAACGGTGGATCAGAACGCGTTAGGTTGTTTCGAGAGGAAAATTCTCCGGGTGATTTTTGGTCCCGTCTGCATAGATGGGGAATGGAGAAGACGATACAACAACGAACTATACGGGCTGTACAGCGATAACGACCTAGTCACAAAATTGAAAAGCCAACGACTGAGATGGCTGGGTCACCTAGAGCGAATGGACACCAATGCTCCGGCCCGGAAAGTCTTCGAATCCTGCCCCGTGGGACAGCGCAGTAGAGGTGGACAGCGTAAAAGGTGGCGCACGCAAGTGGAAGAGGATCTCAACCAACTTGGAGTGCGAAACTGGAGACAGATAGCTGGAAACCGAGCCGACTGGAAGAAGCTTGTTGGTTGAGGCCCTGGTCCACCCCGGACTGTAGCGCCACCTTAAGTAAGTAAGTAAGATATTTCTGCTGGTGTTCCCAAAGGATCGGTGTTGGGGCCAATCCTGTTTAATATATATGAACATATGACTTTCCTAAGCTTAGAGACTGTGAAATCGCTATTTTTGCGGAAGATACATGTATCTATTCGTCGGATTCGAATAGTTTTGTTAATGAAACCAATTTGGATACTGTAAGCAACTACTGAAATAAGTGGAAAATTAAATTGAATGCTGGAAAGATTCAAGCCATCTTTATCACCAGAAAAAGAAAATCGAAATGAAATTCAGACGGAATCGAAATCTAGTGCCAGTGTATCTTGACAAAACGTTAACTTTTGGATTACACATCAAACAAACATTAAACAAGATTAACCTGGCAATAAAAATACTTTATCCTTTTATTAATAGGAATTCAAAGCTTAGCGAGGCAAATAAATTAATTATATACAAAGTAATATTTTAAGCATTATGCTGTATGGTTCAAATGTGTGGTGAATATGCACTAAAAGTAACATACTTAAGTAACAAAGAATGCAAAATAAAATTTTGTAAAATGATGCTTAATTTGCCATGGCATAATTCAACAAATGAAGTACATAGAATAAAAAAACATTGAAAGAATTACTTCTAGTATATTGTATCTAAGTAATAGATACGAATTATCTTGTTATAAAGTCAGACCTCAGATGAGATAGTTATCAGATGAACGATAACTATCTCATCTGAAGTCTGAATTTATAAGCATTAAAATAAAATTATCTTAAGACGTTTACTAGTCAATCAAGTTACTGTTTTATTTAATTATAAAAATTTTGTTAAATTATAAATTAAATATATTAATTCTGAGATATTTTCTAATTTAATTTATTTATTTTTGTCACTTATTTAATTGTTTACTTGTTTATTTATCTGTTTATATACTTATTTATTTATTTTCTTATTTATTTACTTATGTATTTATTTGTTTATTCATTTATTTATGTACTTTTTTATTTAAATTATTTAAGAAATAATTTTGTATAGTCACTGGTCAACCATTTCCTCTTCTTCTCTCTATCTCATTTCTAATAGAATGTTTTTTTTCTGTAGTGTTTCCTTCAATCAAATATTTATTAAAAATCTATGATATTTAAAAACATTGGCGCAAAATTTTAAACTGCCTGATGTTAAGGGCTTAGCATGATACTACTTAACAGTTTGCTAATACTAAAGCACTTTACTAATATAATTTTAAACATTTTTTAACTAAATCTATTTTCTTAATAACCTACAACTAAACACGCCTAAAATATTGCAAGAAAGTAAGCGAACATAACTTTTTGACGTTTGTAAATGTCAAAGTGGCATATGGATTTAGTACGATAATAAGAAGATAAAGTAGCCATTTTGTGATTTTAACTATAGTAAAATGTTAAGAAGATAGTACGATAACAAAATCCTCTCTTTAGCCTAGTATCATACTAAAAATGATTTAACATATTACTAAATCGACCAAAATTTTGCACCATTGTTATTAATTTTTTAGTAGTAAAGTAGCTTCATATCAAATCTCTGTAAATTGTGCAATATAGGTTTAATGAAAAAAATGTATAATAATTCAGCAACAATAAATATGAAATGAAATTACAATTTACAAACAAAAAAAATTAACGTAATTTTTCCAAAATCTTTCAATTCCTTGCAAAGTGGTAAGCATGGTTATAAATTTAAGTACTGAGACTGAGAGTTGCCCTTGCCTCGATTATGTTGCTACCATTTCTTGTATCTGGCGCGCGTCGAAACTGCTGATGGAATAACATACTCTTTTGTTAAATCCACCACCGTTCACATAAATATAGGTACAAGTTGTTTCAGTGTATCTGTGTTATTTGGTGTAGATTTTCTTTTTAGCCTCCACAGTGCTGTTCTGTGTATGCGGAGTATTTGTGTGAAGCACAAAAAAATATCTTCAGCTGAGATGGTAAGGTAAACTATTATGTTTGGGATTTTTTTTTTCTTTTTTTGTGTAATTTAAATTTTTGACGGTGTAAGATGGCAACCGTTTATATTTGATGGTTAGTTATCGCGCGACTACCGAAGCAGTCCCATTGACAATTTTTTTTATATTATATTTCGGTCATTTCAAAAAAGAACAAAAAAAAAACTAATAATAATCTCAAAAACGGTTGCCGGGCATTTTGAATTATGCCAACGGCAAAATTATTGAACCCATGTTTGTTTAGTTCCGGATGATTGATATATGTACATTTCTATATCAGAATCAGAAAGCGATTAAATTCAAAATGTTGTGTGTGATCTAATTAAAATTGATAACCACCTAAAGTATCAATATATATGTATCTATAAATAAAGTGATATGGTGATTGATAAATTTATACCTTAAATTTTCGGGGGCATCATTTTGCATACCAAATGCATTATAATGCAACAACTATCTTTATGTTTGATTAATTCTCATTAATCGCTTCGATGGTGTATAATATCATTTATTAATTGCCAACGGTTGACCGTGTTTATTAAATTATATACACGTCTTGGTCGTAGCAGCTTATTCTTACCGTCGCGTCGGTCGCGTTGTTATTATATAAAATTCATCACAACTTGCCGTCGTTATATATATAGACATAAATGTACCTACATTTATAATAAGAGTGTGGTTTGTGCGATCGCCTTAAGCTTTTTCGTTATTGTATTTAAATTTTAATTTGTTTTCAACTCACAATAATGTTGATTGGTCTTAACTTAAGAATAGTCAATGGAATCGAAATTAGTGACGATAAAATAATTTGATTGAATTCAAACTTAACCTACATGAATATTTAAGCAAATTATTATATTAAAAAATGAGGATTTGAAAGATTTTTTTTTTTGTGAATTTATGGTTTGAATTTTGTAAAAAATTACTGATTATTGGAAGCCCCTTATTTTATAGATGACTTTACTTTATTTACTATTAACTTTACAAGTTCTTAAAATATATTTTTATGAATATTCTTTATACAAAAAAAAAGAAGCGAATTCATAGTATTTTGTTTTTTAAATAAACTGCTGTTCATTTTAAACTGCCTAGTTTTAAATGTTAAAATTTGTCATGTCAATATTCGAAACAGAATACATAATTCCATAAATTTACATATTACATATTTACATTCAATAGAAACAGAAGCGGATTTAGTTATTTGAATAGAATCTGTATTCTTGGATTAATTTAATCGTAAAAGTTAAGTGAATTATAATTTAGGATATTGAATCATAAGTTAGGACTAAACTGCCACATCACGGATAAAATTTCATAATTTAATTAAAATAATGATAATAATCAATTCATTTTTCAGTACAAATTTCTTTGGTACATTTTAGACTTTTAAATTCACGTGCAGTTAGGTTTGACAGGACGTCATGTTTTCTTTTATTTGATACCAATTATTTGTCCCAACATTCGACTGTGACCACAAATGGCTAAAATATGATACAAAAATGAAATTTTAAAAGTTTTGTCATTGCTGCGTAGATATTAGGACAATTAAGTAATACATTGTCTTTATACAGACTTTTGTGCAGATTTTAGTTGCTTTTGGTTATATATTGAGAAATACAGTCGAACTTCGATAACCCGAACCATGCCTTGACACAAACAAAATTGAGTTATCAAGACATGGAGTTATTATAAGTAAGATACGAAATTGATTGTTTGACTTAAATGCAACGCCTTTTCTTTAATTAACACTCTGGATATAGGTTAATTGTGCTTTCCCGTCGATTTAAACCATTCCAAAACGGATTTATGCACATTTTCCTACGTTGGTTTTTTTTTTATCTTTTGGAATTTTTACTTACAACCATTTTCGATTGAAGTGACATTTTTTTATATCTTAAAATGGTAGACTCTTTCGTCGCCGATACTCTATACTTCACAGCCACATCTTCCTTTTTTGAGCTTCTTTCCACCTCTTTTATTTATAAGTTCTAAACCACTAACAAGAAATTACATAATTCTCACTTACACAAAGCAAAATTTCGATTTTCAAAAACCTACAAACTTGTAAAAACGCGCAAAATTTGTGAAATTTCCTTCAGAATTCGACTTATCAAAGGTGACGCCAAATAATATCTTCGAACTATCAACACATTCGATTAATAGAAGTTCGAGTTATCAAATAAAAATTACCTTGGCGCTATTGCCAACCAATTTCATTCGAGTTATTCTTATTAAATATTCGAGTTATAGAAGTTCGACTGTATTTACATTCTAAAACTGGTGAAAGGGCTACAATTGATCGCACACTAAAATCACGTATAATAAAATCGTGGTTTTTTCTTTAAATCCCGCATCATAAAATTTCGCTTCTTAAAATATTTGATTTTGAAATCTCGTATTATCGAAATCTCGCATTAACAACATTGCGCAAGCACTGTTAAAAAATTTCGTAATTTCATATGCAATTGATCATTTAATTGAAAGTGTACTGCTGATTAAATGCCTAATCAACAATTACCTTGTCGATATTTTGAGATATAAATTTTTTAAACGCGATAAATTTAAGAACGAGATTCCAGTCTGCGGTTTTTCGGAGCCAACCCAAAGCGGATACATAATGTAATCCCAACGGATAGTTCGAAAAGGATTAAGACTCATTTGCTGATAAGCAATTTGATCATATAAGTTTCACATAAACAATTGAGTTGCAGTTTGTGCCGAGAAAAAAGTAGTCTATAAGCGTTTTAACGTTTTAACATCCGTTTCAAAAAATAATTGGCCTTCATTTCACTTGCGCTTTTGAGAGCATTATTGTTCAATCACAATAAAATAGTACACATGAAATAGAAAAGCAAACAAAAATTAACTTTGGCTAACAAAAGTTTAATAATTATTATCGGTCTTGCTTTCTGATCAATAGTTTACGGCATTTCGGATTAAAATTTAAGAATGTTTCTAACTTGGCATATTTTTGTATTTTAGAGTCAAAATTTGTTGGAGGATGTATTTCTGTGTAAGTTCTAAATTTTTCATATTTCGTGACATTTTCGATTATTATCAATCAAATCCAAAAGCATTTCCAAACTGTATTACGGATACCAATTAAAAATTCTATTAGTAAACAAATACCTTATATCGTTGAGGTTAATCTGTCATAGATTAAATTGACTTACCATTACAATACTGACAAAACCGACAAAACTAGAAAAATTTTGAATAAAACTTTAATAAGTTAATTTAATGTTGTAAGATACAAAATATTCATAACCACAATGAAGACAATACGCCTTTTAAAAAAAAACTTAGATAGGTTGATCGTAAAGGAACATTGTATAGACTAAATTTGTGGCTCAATATGATTTCAACCAACTAACCAACTATCAGTTATATGATAAGAAGAACGCTGCGTTCGAGCTAATACGAAAGTCTGCAACTCCTTGTAGCTCCCGTTTCATCTTTTCGTGGTCAAAATCAAAATGGTATGACGAGGAGTCAAATAATTATGCTTTTAAAAATCTGTATTTACAGCAAAATACATTTTTTAAGGATTTATGTAGTCTTAAAAAAGAAATGTATCTTAGGAATGCAGCTAAAAAGTTCATTGATTGCAGACATTCTAAGTCGTTCTGGTGTAATGTCCGGGTGCTTTGATGATGCAGTAAATCAACTTCTTTGAGTATGTCGATCAGCTCGCATCATATTTGGAAAATCTTCGGCGTCCAAATCAAAATTCAATAAGTTTTGCACTCCCAAACGTTTTGGTTCTAGAGCTAGATTCTATTTTTACAATGTCTGAGTTACTAATATGTCTTCATAAAATGAAGAACAATAAATCTCCAGGGTCTGAAGGGATTCCTATAGAATTTTATAAGAATTCAACTCCTGAACTTCTTGATTATATTCTAGATCTTTTAAACAAAATGTTTAGTGAAGAGACTTTTCCCAATAGTTTTCGATTATCGAAGATAACTGCAATTTTTAAGAAAGGTAACCCAAATGAGGCTGAGAGTTATAAAGGAATTTCGGTGTTAAGCTCGCTGAGAAAACTCTTTACTCAAATCCCATACCTTAGGCTTTCAAATTGGGTGCTATTCAATAATTTGATAAGTTGTTTTCAAGCTGGTTTTCAAGCTAACCTCTCGACGTTGGATCAAATTTTCGCGCTCACTACTATAGCAAGGCGCTTTATTGATAAGAAAAAGCCTTTGTATGCACTGTTTGTAGGTTTAAAAGCGGCATTTGACACTATCAACAGACGGCCACTGTTATATAAACTCGCAGTAATGAATGTATCAACTAAATTTATTCGGTTTTGTGAACAACTCTTACTGGATATATCTGCAATGGTATGCAGTGGTAATCAACAGTCCAAATCTTTTAGATCTAGAACAGGTGTGCCGCAAGGATGTGTTTTAAGCTCTTTTATGTTCGATATTGAAAGCCATCTACCAGTTTTGGGGTTTCCTTTGGGAATATACATATATGTAAGACTATTACTCTATGCGGATGATCTTGTTATTTTTGCTGATAACCCAATAACACTTCAACCCCAAATAAACAAGCTTAAATCTTACTGCGATTTATGGGATCTTAAAAACAATTCATCGAAATCTATGATTATGATCATCAGAAGCCATTCTGATAGAAATTCAAGCAAATGGTCATTGGATAGCATGAATATATGTAGAAGTTGTCAATGAGTTCAAATATCTTGGCTTCGTTATTTCACACAATTTAGACATCAGGTCTCATATAAAACAAAATTGGCTTTTGCCAAAACAGCAATAAATACAATGTGGACAAATTTTTTTACAAATAGCTACGTAGACCCTATTGCAAAATTTAAATTATTTGAAGCCACGATAAACAGTTGTTTTAGTTATGGCAACAAAGTGTACGGATACAAATTGTTGGAGGATTGTGAAACAGTTTAAAGATATTTTTTTAAAAGAATATTTAGAATAGTTTGGAACACTTCCAACTATGCGATTTATTTGAGTCCGGTTTACCGCTAATGTATTCATGTTAGAAATTTGAAGGCTTATGCCGATTTTTTGTCTAAAATTATGAAAACGCCTGATAGCAACCTACATAAAAGAATATTACTTGTTTCTCTTCAGTGCGTCTATACTCCTTTTAAGAACTGGCAAGAACTAGTCCTGGTCCACCAAGTTAATTTGAATTTGAGCTCTGAAAATGTAACAGATTAGCAAAATATTTTGTATAACTGTATCGCGGTTGAAGACGAGCGAATGTATCAGAGATACCTTGATAGGGCTAGGGGATCAAACTCTATATTTCAGTCTGGACGAGAACAATTATTTCAGAAAAAATCTCAATGTTTTAGATATGAGTCTAATCTTTAAAATCAGAACTGAAATTATTGAACTTAATTTCAGACCATATCGTACAGACATTAAACTTCTTTGTTTTCTGTGCAATTTAAACCAAAACGAAGACGTCTTTCATTTTTTTTGGAGTTTGTCCTATATTGCAAGAAATCCGCAGACTTTTCTTCAGCAAGAGTTATTTGAAGTTCGAAGAATGTGTCAGTGTTCTACGCAAAGAACTACCGAAATACATATTTGAATCTGTCGTGAACTCATCAGTAATACACACACTTTATATATTTTGTTTTAGCTAAACTAAAATCCCATTTTCACTTTTGAATTTTTTTAAAACACTAATTTTGTTTTGGCTAAACTAGAAGCCGTTTTCATAATTGAAATAAACCATTTTTGTTTTAGCTAAACTAAAAGCCTATCTATTAATGTTGCAGTTTTTTTTTTACTTAACTGATTTGAAATATTTTATATTCCGTAAATCTGTTAAATTATAATCTTCAATTTATGTAACATGTAATATCTATATCTATAATTTATGTTCATCAGAAAAAAAAATACGAAACGAAGACCTCCACAGAGATTTCGGGATTACCACGGTTCTCGATGAAATAAAAAAATTTGAGCGAAATCATAGAAAACGGCTATTACAACACTGTAATAACGGGTTATCGATTTTGCGGTTTCAAAAGTAAACGTAAATAAAACACATGTAAAATATTGTTTTTCATGATAGTGTGTAACACTACATCATTTAAATGACCACCACGCGAATTGTTGCAAGCATCGATTCTTTTGAGGTAATTTTCGACCACTTTTTGACACATATTGGGCGGTATCTCAGCCATAAATTGACGAATGTTGTTTTTCAAGTGCTCAAGAGTTAAAGGTTTATTTGCATAAACACGGTCTTTCGTGTAGCCCCACAAAAAAAAGTTCAGCGGTGTCAAATCGCATGATATTGGTGGCCAGTTGATATCGCCACGACGAGAATTTACGCGGCCAGGAAATGTCTCTTGCAATAAAGCCATATTCGCTTAAGTTGTGTACCATGTGGCACAGTCTTGTTGAAACCACATATTCTCCAAGTCGTATTCTTCAATAGCAGGCAAACAAAAATTCGGTTATCATATGACCATAACGCTCCGAATTGACGGTGACAGTCGTTCCATCGTCGTTTTCGAAGAAGTAAGGTCCAATCACACCTCCGGACTAGAGAGCGCCCCAAGCAGTGACTTTTTGTGGATGTAATGATGGCCTCTCTTCAATTACTTGAGGATTCTCGGAACCCCAAATACGACAATTTTGTTTATTAACATACCCACAGAGTGAGAAATGTGCTTCGTCGCTGAAGAAAATTTTGTTCGAAAAATCGCCGTCCACCGTCTGTTGTTCAAGCACCCATTCGATGTATCTACGACTATGTGAATGGTCAGCAGGCTGCAGTTGTTGTGTGAGCTGGACTTTATATGGATAAAGGTGTAGATCCAAATGCAAAATACGCCATAATGTGCCGTAAGACAGTCTTAATTCCTGAGATCGACGAGGAATCGACACATTCGGGTCTTCGGCAATACTTTCACTTACAGCAGCGATATTTACAGCTATTTGTGCGAAACGATGATGCACAGGCCTTACAATATCTGTAACCAATCCAGTCTATTCAAATTTCTTCACAATTTTGCCAATAGCTTGCGTAGTTGGACCATTATGTAAACCATAATCTCCTCTTAAAGCACGATATGTGGTTGTGGCAGAATCACCATTTTTGTAGTAGGTTTTAACAATTTATATGCGTTGTGCGATAGCTAAGTGATCCATTTTCGTAAATGTCAGACTTTCAACTGAAAAAAAAAATTGGTTTAACAACTTAGTTTGACAGAAGTCGAATTCCAGCCCTACACTTTTGAAACCGCAAAATGGATAACCCTTTAGTACTATAATCTAAATTATCGATGAGACGAATTTAGTTCGCCGCTCCGCCTGCAAAGGACTTAGCCTTCCAATCTGGTGCAATAAACAAGAATACGCTTTAAAATCGCGGTATAAGCAGGAACTATCACCGGATAGTTACCTGCAACACGTTAATTAAATTCGTTAAACATAAATTGCTAGATAAGTTTCAAGTTATTTGCAATCGGGAGGAGGGGGTGTTTTAAGTGCAGTAAGAATATCACACTCCTATGAGCACCCGTTTTTCGGTCCTCATAGATCCTTTCGAAGGTTTTACGCTTACCCACGGGAAAAAAAAGAATAATAAAAAATAAAAAATCACTTCTTTTGCCCTTTAGAACTTATCATCACAATCTTGCTTTCACCTGTTTCTTAAAATAAAAATCCAATGTTTAAACTAAATTTTTTTTAATAAAATATCGTTTCTTTAGTCATGTTTTCTCCATTAAAGTCATGGATTTTGTTTCATTTATAGTTTCTTACGTTGATCCTTCCTTCAGAAACCAAAAAGCGAAATATATATGATTATCAAACTTTTTGAGGAAAAGTTATTCACAAACCATAAAGGTAAACACGATACCAATTTTGAAAAACTCAATCCTAAAAAACTTCTTATAAAAACCATGCCTTATGTGGTTTCAGTTTTTGTTCCAGCTATAAATCTGATACGGGGTTAGAAACTGAAACCATTAATCATATTGGATTTTTTTTTATAATCTACACGCGCTCAAGGGATTATACTACCCTTTAAATGTTTCAACACAGCGCGGGCATCAAGTTAAGGAAGAGAAAGAAGAATAGGAAAGATGTGTGGCGCGATGTTCTTAGACTGGAGGTGGTTGTTGTCTCAGATTTGATCTCCAGGGATGGCGGCTGAACTAATGAGGATAAATTTCCGTATCTTATTTATCTATGACCCTTATAATTCGCATTAATTTTTTTATTCGTTGCCATATTTATTGGTATACTAGTTTCACTCAATCACATGTTGTTAATGTTATGCCTAAACAGCATGTGATGAGTAAACCAGCAACTCATTGAATGGCATTTATTTTAGAATTGGTTCTTAATGGAAAAATAAGAGGACATAGACTACGGCAGGAATCGAACATGTGACCATGAGGTTGACAGGTGAACACACAACTATCGGGCCACGGCCACCCCCAAAAAAGCCTATAGACACTGATTTAATAATTCTAGTTTTCAAATTTGATCATCTTTTTGCCTAAAACGCTAAATATCGGAAACATTTTTACCGCCGCCATTTTTCTCGATCGGTTTTGCTAAAATTATGTCGATTGCTGCACAGTAATTCAAGTATGTAGTACTGCATTGAAAACATCCCAAAATTGTTGATTTTTTAAAATAAAAATTGAGGGAAATTAATATCTCCCTAGTTTCAAATTTTTCATATAATCTTCTTATATCTGGAAAAGAAGCTTGCCTTGGATTGTCATGCCAGTTTTATCCTATTTTACCTTAAAAATACATTTTTTTTTTCGCGGGAAGAAGTTGCAAATTGTCCCCACAATTGTAGGCATCTTTACCACATTTCGTCAACCACTATCAAAGCACATGTATGGTTGAGAGTTGTAAATCACAAGTATGATATCAATAAAAAAAAACACCTTTCAAACGAAAAATCTTAAAAACTACATTAATAACCATAATTCCGCAGATATTTAATCTTATAGATTAAAGGCATAAGACCACATTGTTAATGTATTTTATTCAAGCTTAATTGCTAAATTGCTTACTAAGTCCAACTTGATGTATTTTTGCTTAAAAATAATTTCAAGAAATATTTGTTTGTCTCGGCAAAGAACGTTCCGACCAAATGGTCTGTTGGACCGACCTAAACAGAAACATACCAATACCTATATTTTACACACCAAAAAAAAAAACATTATACATTATGTATTTTATATTTGAGTAAGATACAGTTATTGTGTTTAAAACACCCTGAAACCATTTCACACTATTTAATTGGGTGATAATTTATTTTGTCTAACCAGTAGTCAATTTGAAAATTATTTTCTAATAAAATTTAATTTAACATAGAAAATCCATTGAATTTGAAAAGAAACTAATTTAATGATTACTAATTAAGTAATAAATCTATAATTGAAATCAATAAAACTTGAATTCCCAACCAAACATCTAAAGTGATTTATTTTTATTTTATTCATGTGATCATAAGTGATATGGAAAACATATTTAGTTTTCAGTTTCACTAAATATTATTATGGATATACTTACCTACTAGAGGTCATAAGTTAGCATGAATTTGTACTCATTTGTTTATAGAGCAAGTTTATTAAAAAAAAAACTATCAACAATGTTGGAATCGGGTGGAAATCGTTCTTAAGATATTTAGACTTAGACAACACTTAGTTAATGGTTCGTTATTAAATATTAGTATAGCTCGACTTTAAGAATACAGGAATCAGGCAATTCGAAATTTCAGATTCAATTATGTGTTTAGTGTAATCGCTGTTTCATCATGTTTCATTTGCGCAAGTATAATAAGATATTTGCTCTACCAATTTCTTGTAAATTCACTTTTGATTTTTCAATGATGGAAAGCGTTTTCAATGATCATCCAACGATCATTGAAAAATCAAAAGTGAATTTACAAGAAAGTGATAAAATAAATTTTATAAATATTATATATTTTTTTGACGAACAAAATTATCTTATTACCTTCAGAATTGATAGTCAAAGTTTTCAATTATGAGTTTCAATGAAAGCTATAACTGGCGCCTTGGGCAGAAATTCGCAGCTTATAAAATTTTGAAGAGTGGGGATAAAATTCACTCATTAAGGAATAAAGTTTGGAACAGCTTGAGCACAATTTTCTGCCAATTTTTAAACGTCAACACAGCTGTCAATAAGCTGTTCTTCTGAAAATTTTCTCACTTTTACTATTAAACACTGTAATATTGTCAACGGCCTTGGCTCCGATTAAAGCATCGCTTCCCATAGATCAGCGAAATCAAGCATCGTTGCGCGTGGTTAGTACTAAGATGGAGGACCGTCTGAAGCCAACCACGTGCTGTTGACATGTGTTTCTTCTGTTGTGTGTTCTTCCTTTGTCTGTCTCTCTTTGTTGTATTAATGTATGTGATGTTTAAAAAGCCAATGGTCTTCGTTGCCAGTGCTTCAGTGTCTCTACTTCGTAGATTTATCTACGGAGTAGTATAATATGTAATGTAATGTAATGTAATGTAATGTATTCTTTTTACTTGCGATTATAGGTACTATAAGGCAAGTTATGCATTCGTGAAAAAATAAAATGCACGACTGGATCGCACGTACTTGTTCCTATGTTCGATACATTATATGCAAAAGAAAATAATGATGCATGCCTTGAGATTTAGCCTAACTCCTTTTCGGGAATGGTTATATATTGCGGGTAAATATGGAGTGGATCTCAGTATATCTAATCAGCCGATTGAATGCTGGCGTGATGCATTTTACAACTGCATTGCAAAAGTAGATGAGCATTTTTATCTACAATGCATTCATAGCGCACAATCATCTTCAAGTCGGCTGATTTACAGAGAACTGAACCACTCCTTAGGTAATAGAAATTACTTTAATAACTATCTGTCCACTTACCAAATTAGTACCATATTCAAAGCAAGAGTTGAAATCGTAGGACTTAACTTCAAACCGCAAAGACCAGAAATTTTACCAATTTGTAATCTATGTAATAGAAATGAAAATGAAGACATTTATCACTTCGTAGCTATCTGTCCGATTCTGCAAGAATTGAGAAGGCTTTACTTTCAAAAGAGCTTTTTATCTTTTTCTGAAACCAAAGATATTTTAAACGGTAAAAATAGTTGGAGAGTAATTTTTAGTTTTTGCGATCATGCACTTAGATATCGACATAGTTTTGACCTGTAATCTCTCTTTTAAATTTTATGTTAGCCATCCTTAATTATAACTTTAATACATATAATTTATAGTAAATTTGAATTTATTTAACAAAATATTAAATGAAAATTATTATACAAATAAAAATTTAGTACAAAAATTTAAATTATCAAAAAAAAATGTATCAATAGTTCTTTTTCAGTTTTTTTTTTCATTTACAAATTAATGAATATATGTCAAATTATTTTCGACAGACGGCACTTGTTGCCATGTTCTATTTTCTTTTGAATATTTCTTTGTCATTCATATATGTATTCTTAAATCTAAATAAAGAATTTTGTAATAAATAATAATAATACATTATATGCAAAAGGTTCTTAATGGAAACGGCTAAAAGTATTCTTAAAGTCGTTTTCCACTTAAATTTTTATATACAAAAATTCTTAAATTTTTTCGAAGAAAAAATTGGTATGAACGTTTTAAATATTTAATAATATAAATTTAAAAACGAAATTTCAGAAAAAATCGCCCACTCGTTTTCGAAATATTGAATTTTCAAAAAAAAAATATTTTTTTGTTTTCAAAATCCAAAAAAACTATTTTTCGAAAATTTTAAAATGCAGTTTATTTAAGATTTAAAGGAGATCCTGTGTACAAATTTTGATCGAAATCCGTGGAACTGCTTATGAGAAAGTAGAAAATCAATAAAATGGTGGTATGGCAGGTACCGTTAATAATAAAATATTTTAACATTTTTTTTCGGCCAAAATGTGGACCATACTCAAGGTACTCGTAGTACACACACAAATTTTTATCGAAATCGTTAGAGCCGTTTTCGAGATAATTAAGATGGTAGAAAAATTTGTATGACATGCAGCGTTATTTTTGCGTCTAAGACAACGATTCAAAAATTTATTTTGGACAATCACCTAAAACGCCTAAGCACCAAGTTTGAACAAAATCGGTTCAGCCCTTAAGGCTGTAGCTCGTTATACATACAGACTGACAGACAGACATACAGACAGACGGAATTGCCGGACCCATTTATTTAGTGTTATATATCATCGTAATGTCAACTTTGATTAAAATCTCGAGTTCGTTTTTTTTTCCAAATGCAAAACTTGCCCTATAGTACCCCTATCGTAAGTAAAAAACGACAACCTGAAAATTCTTAAGTTTCGGCCCAGAATTTGCTGCATACACAAATTTATTGGGCAGAAATCGTCAGGAGGGTAAAAAAAAAGTACTCTCTTACGAGCGCTCTCTTCTGCCCAAAACTACCAAGCTTTGTTAGTCTGGAACAAGAATTGGCAAACATTAGTACCAATTTTGGCCATTTGGCAGAGCGTGGATCAGACCTTATATTCGTAGATTAGGCGAAATTCGAAGAGGAGAAAATTAAAAAGCTTTCGATTAAAATATCCTTCAGGCGTATTAGAATTTTGTCAATAAAATGAAGAAATATTGGAAATAGTAAACACATATTTTCTTTATCGAGTCCAGATCGGAATTTCACAAAAATGCCCATACTGTCATTTTGTTTCAAGTTCAAGTGTGGGGATTAAAAAATCACAGAGAGACAAAGTTTCACAAAAGTACGGGAACGCATTGAACACAAGATCTATTAATTTTTTAACGTCACAACAAAAGAAGATTTCTGTTAATGTTTCTTGTGAAAAGTTTTTTTTTAACATCAAAAACAATTTTTATTGCAAATATTAGTTTACTCGCACGATGACACGATAAATTCGTTTATTTTCAACTTTAATGACACACCTGACAGCTTTTGCTTTGTTTTTTCCTTCATTTGACAGTCCTTATAATTTTGTTCAAAGAAATTTCTTGGACTGAAATTGGTAATCTGGAGAAATATTTGACTCTCTAAACGGATAGACAGCTATTTTATGTAATTTCCAAGATATTTTGACTTGATCCCAAAGACGAATGTCGACACTGCAATTGTGAATATGGTTTCGAATTTGCCTTTTTTCACAAATTAAAAGTGAAATGAGAAATACATAACAAAACAAGGAACGTGAATAAATATCTGAAATCACCCACGGAATTTCGTTTCCAGCGGAATATTTTATTCCTTCGATTTTTTCCTGCGCGATCGTGAATCTCCCACGAAATTTTTCCTCGGACAAAAAATCGTATGAAATGACAGAACAACTCCTTGGAAAAGCTTATTCCCGATACCAATAAGTTCCGGGGTAACTTTTGAGCATCACTCACGTTCCCTACGTTAGTATGAGAGAAATATTTCCAGGGAAATTTTTATTCAGAACTCAAGGCTTATGATTAATAAAATGTCAAGAATTTAAAGAGTAGTATGTTTACTTGAATCAAAAATATCATTGAACACATTACCTAAAACCACCCTCAATTATCTGCATAGACTATTTGAGTATTTGACTGTCAAAGAGATCGCTGAGAACATGAACGTTTCATTGGTTATTCGATTTTTTTCTTCATTTTTATGACTTTCTAGTTAATTTTTTTTTCACTAAAATTTCGATTTCTGGCGAAGCTGAAACCATGACCATTGAAAACTTTGACTATCAATTCTGAAGCACTTAAACAAATAAAACTGATGTCGTTTTGGTGCCAAAATGAAGGTAATAACAATAAGATATATAATATTTTTTGCCAAAAAAAAACATTTTATTTGCTCTACCAATTCCTTGTAAATTCAGTTTTAATTTTTCAATGATCATTGAAAACGCTTTCCATAATTGAAAAATTAAAAGTGAAAGTGGGCGACAATGGCGCAGTGGATAAAGTGCTTGATTGCTACTTGGACGTGTGGGTTCGATCCCCACGCTAGGCGCATTATATGGTTCTCAAATCCACTGTGCCAAACTAGTGCCGTGCAATTCAGGTTGCATTTAAAAAGACCTTAGGTCTTACAGGCACATTGTTAATTTAAAAAAAAATTCAAAATTTACAAGAAAGTGCGGTAGAGCAAATAAAATATTTTTTCGACAAAAAATATTATTTATCTTATAACCTTCATTTTGGTACTAAAACGACATCAGTTTTATTTGTTTAAGTGCCTCTCAGAATTGATAGACAAAGTTTTCAATGATGAATTTCAATGAAAGATATAACTGGCGCCATATCGTCTAATAGCAGTTACATTTTCAATTTTTACGAAAGTTTTCCGAGCGGATACCTCGATAGGACTTGTTTTCATAGCGTTTCTGCCAGAAATCGAGAAAAACTTGACTCAATTTTCAACTGAGGAATATTTTTCTTTATTTTCCAAGTACAAAATTTGAAAGTGGTCCCAAAAACAGCCCAACACTTTGTAATTTAGGAACAAATGCAATAAAGGCCAGAGCGTCCTCAAATATTTAAAACCAATTTGATCAAACATTTGACCCCATACAATTTAATATTTCTTATTTTTATGACAAAGTATACATATTCTATTTTTGCTTTATTGTTATAAATATATAGTTTTACGAAAAAATATTAAAATTTATTTTTTAACAAAACTCCTTTGAAAAGTTCTTAATTTTCACATCCGTGACTATCATAGAAAACAATTAACAATCCACTTAACTAATAAATTAAGTTTGTTTTTATTACTAAAAGTTAATTAAACCATAAATTCAGATTTAAATATTACAAACATTAAATCACGATCCGGGATTCTTTTTTTTTTGTATATATAGACATTTCCTGTGAAACTAATAAATGTACAATCAAAAAACAAAAACAACATGTGTCCTATGACACTTGAATCAAGACTTTAATTACTGAATAAATTTGCACACCAGCTAAAAATACCGGAATATGGATCTAAATCTTTTGCCATCAATTTATTACAACTAATAAACCAAACACCAAAATCAACATAAATATAATTTATTCTTATCATAATATCATAAAGCATAAACCAAAAATTTAACAATAAAAAAAAAACAACAAAAAAAACAGCAAATTTTTAAAAAGGTCTTTTGTTATCTCATTATTATGAGATTATGACTTTAGCATATGTGGATATGCCAACTGTCATAGATGTTCAGGTAAAAGAATAAATAAAAAAAAAATAAGATAAATATTAATTTAAAAGCATTTTTGAATTTAAATTAAAACACACACTTGGAACTTGATTTTTTTTTCGTAGATATTAAAACTAATTTCAATTATAATTTTTTAATGCTAATTATTTAACTATATATTTCTTCTTTTTTTTTAGGAACGCTTGACTAGTCATGGGAGTATAGGACTGTCAAGTGGCAGTCCGGCCTATACGACACACACTGGTGGGCATACGGGACGTGGCGGACCAACTGGTGCCCATGGAGGACACGGTGGCTCGCATGGCTCTGCCGCATCAATGCATCATCAATCATTGCAATCGGACTTTCAACCGCCGTATTTTCCGCCGCCGTTCCATCACGCAACACAGAGTCCGCCTCAGCAACAGGTAAGGATTTTTGATTTATTTTCTCTTAGAATGAAAAGTTGACTTTTATTTAGGTATTTACATTGAATATAATGTACATATAAGTTCGGGAAGTCTTAAAGGGTGTTTTTGTTTTTAAAGCGTAATGGAATTGTCATCAGAAAAAGAGCGAAAGGAAACTGCTTACGTTTTTCCATCTGTCATAATCTACTGGTCTCTTTTCGAGTGAATGGAAAACGGTATTTGTCCAGTCTGTCTGATATTTATAAAATAAATTCTGGTATCCCATAGGATTCCGTTTTGTCTCCAACTCTTTTTCTTATTTTCCTTAATGATCTCTTATCTGGAACTTTTAATCCACTAAATATTTTTGCTGACGATAGTAGTCTCAGTTCTTCATATTCGTTTTCCGATTCCCTTCCTTGTTCTTCGAATGTGGAACTGCAACTGTAGCGTATGATTAGATCATTAAATGTTGATTTTGACTGCATTGTCCAATGGCTTCAAAAACTCAGTGCTGTCTTCTGTCGTTAAAACAGAACCCACCCTTCATGCCGCTAATCATGAGCAGCACTTGCATTGAAGAAACCGATCGATTCGATGTTGCCAAAAGCGCTGCAAAGTGTTTGGGATTTCTTCGAAGATGCAAAAAATGTTTCTCCCAGTCTGATCTGGCTGTAATCTATAAGGCATTTACTCGTCCAAAACTGGAGTATTACTCTCACATTTCAGCAGGCGCTGCCAAAACTTATTTGGCAGCTCCTGCTAAATAAGTTTTGGATTGAATTCTAAATAGAGCTCTAAGAATAATTGCGATAGAAATATAGTGGAAACATTTACATCTCTAGAGAACCGTCGAAATGTTATATGTCTCTTAATATTTTATCGCTATTTTTATAAACAATGTTCTAGCGAAATAGTCAGTAACATTCCTTCCCTCAAACCTATTTTTTTTTACGAATATCTAGCTTTACCGAGTTCTATTTTTCCCTCTTATTTTTATATTTAGAACTTCAAAACCAATGCACTTATCGGTATTTCGTTTTAAATCCTTCCCTATTTTCCAAATGCTCGCACTGTGCTTAGACGTATTAAGAGTTGTCAAAACCCCTTTAGTCCAAAATGAGTTTCGCCCAGGTACTACAGCTGGGCTCATCAGTTAGATGCTGTAGTACCTTTCTAAGACGCATTATTTTTTGATCGATGTTTCCCGACTTTAATAAAACTTACAGCGATTACTCACTGTAAATTATATTTTTCTAGGGGAATTTGGTTAGATTCATGCACCTAGAATTATGTTTTGCCCGTGGTCTGGCCAGTGAATTAATTGAAGAAAACGCAAACAATATGCTTATATTATTTTTGTTTTTGTTTTAGTAGACTGTGTGGATTTAAAGCCAATTGAATGAATTTGTGACCTTTAGTCCAAAATGCGTTTCGCCTGATGAGCCCAGCTGTAGTACCTGGGCGAAACGCATTTTGGATTAAAGGTCACAAATTCATTCAATTGGCTTGAAATGTACACAGTCCACTAAAACAAAAACAAAAATAATATAAACATATTGTTTGCGTTTTCTTCAATTAAAACCCCTTTAGTGCGCCTCTCAATTTAAAAAAAAACTTCGTATAATTTCTCGAGAAGTCGAATGAAAATATTTTTTGTATGCCAATTTGAAAAACAATTGAAGTTTTTTGTATAAAAAGAAATTAAAAAGCACTTTTTTCCTACGCAAATCTTCTCTCTCACTCGCTCAGTGTTTGAATGTAAACGAACAGACCTACTGATTTTGTCAATGTTTTGAGGTTTTATTCGAATCGTCAAATCCTATTATTGGATATAAATGTCAAAAATCTAACGTCAAGTGCTTTTTTGTATGTGTATTCATTTAATAAATGTTATCACGGACTTAAAAAAGAAACACCCTTTATTAAGAAAGTCAAATGCATTAATAATATGAAAGGAACAATTGTGATTTATGCAAGTATAAGCAGTGTTGATTTTCCTGTTCCTTCCTAAGATTTCTTATACACATAAATGTGAATTAGTTCAAGTTTTGTTGACGTTTATGTGGTGTTTTGTTTTGATTTTGTTTTTTTTTTTTGTTTTAATTCATGTGTGGCAAATACATTTTTGTTAGAGAATCTTGATAGGCTGAATTATCACAACTCCAGTTTGATACTTTGTGAATGTGCAACAATTTTTAGCGTGATTTTTAAAAAATTTTATTCAAATTATCCAAGATTGATAAAGGAATTTATGATCAATTAAAAATTATAAGGGTGTTTTTTATTAGCATACCTAAAACAATCTAACTGAACAGACAATTTACAAGTAAAAGTCGCAAAGTGAGAGTTAACTTACAGACCCATATTCTATCATAATATGAACATTAATATGTAATTCAAATGCAGTGATTTTTTAGTTGTTTGAATAATTCAAGGACGTCTCTACTTATTAGGCGGGCGTTCCATGACCTCTCTGCAGACCCCGAAATCTGTCATCTGGCTTCTTCTTTACCATGAATCTAGGACTCTGGAATCTCTTGGACAGGAGCATTAATTTCTATTCATTCGTCAAATCACCAAGCCGCTAACTATTCAGTTGCTTAATTTTGTTTTGTTTTACAGACAAATGTCAATTCAACTGATAAGAATGAGAAACCTAGTATGTAAATTTTCTCACCAAGAAGAAGTCAAAAAACACTGTCTATCACGTTTTTTATATAAATTGGTGAAAAATTTAGATTTTAATCAAACTTGACATTACGATGATAGAGAACGCCAGAAAAGTGGGTCCCGCACTTCTGTAACTCGCTCTACAGCCTAAACGGCTGAATCTATTTTCTTCAAACTTGGTACCTAAGCGTTTTAGGTGCTTGGCTGGATTGTTTTTTAATCTTTTTTTTAGCCATACAATTTTTTGTAACAAAAACAGTCCATCACAATTTTGTCCGAAACGGTTATAATGATTTTGATAAAAAAAAATTTAGTGCATTACTATTAGATATTCTCAAAATTTTTGATCATTGTTGATCATTTTAAAATTTGTATACAGGAGAACCTTCGAAATCTAAGTAATACTGCATACCAACATTTTCGTAAAAATTTTTTTTTTAATTTTTGAAAAAAAAATTGGAAATTCAGTATTTCGAAAAGTGGTCGACAATTAATCTAGAAATTTAGTTTTTAGATTTATATTATGAAATTAAAAATTGTCATTCCAAACACCCTTTTAGGAAAGAATTTTGTACATATATAAGAAAATAATTTAAAAAAAAATTAAAAATTAATTTAAAAAAAAAATCAAAATTATATAATATAGAGGTGTTTCTATATTTAAAATCATGTGCTTGAGATGTGATCGCACATAAGAGCTAGTACGTGGGGAAGCTTCAAGACATTTTAAACAGTATTGTAAATCAAAATTTTTCGATTTTTTTTTAAATAAGAAAAAAGTCAATACTTCGTAAACGACTTAATCAATTTCTTCGAAACTTGAAGTTTAGGCTATCAGAATTTTGATTTTAAAAAAATGTGTGAATTTTTAGATTGGTGCAATCTACTTTTAAGTACAAAAATATTTTATTTGGCGTTTTTATTTCCGCTACTTCCGCATAGAACCACTTTTCATATTTTCGACTTGCTCATTATTGGATGACGCGACTAAAATTTTGTTGGTATACACAGATGCTTTTCAAAAGTGTGAATAATATGTAGCTACAAATTTTCAAAAAAATGTTGTTGTTTTTTTTTCATTTAAAAAATCAATTTTTTGTATTAGTCCAGGAAAATTAGACAAAAAAATGATAAAACTTCGAAAAAATTTCGACGAAACTGAATTTTGGTGTAGAGCTTCATTTTAATGTCCTAAGCATTTCCTAAAATGTAGCCCAAATTTGGTGCGAAGCAAACTTTGGTACTCTATAACTTAAGAACGAATTGACACACAGATATCGTTAATATGTCATTTTGTACATAATTTTGTTGTCTTTAATCCGCATTAGATTTTTTTTCAGATATAGTAAAGATTTTGGGAGGTATTAAGCAAAATAATTTTTTTTAAGATGGCAGCATTACCCTTCCGGTTCCACATTAAAATTTGGTATTTTTCATAGAATATGTTTTTGCAAACATAAATAAAACTAAAAAAAAATCCCCACTCAAAAACATAAATTTATTACATTTTTATGAATTAATGTACTACACCCCAATGTTTTCGACCATTTTTCTCAAAATCCATCAATTGTACGATAAAAACTGTTTTAATTTTTTTTTGTATAGAATAACATTAGCTACAATGTGAACCTAAAACTTTTTTTTCAAAAGAACCTATAGTTTTCGAGTAATTTGGAAACATTTTTTACCCTTCCCCCACCCACGACATTAAAATGAAGTTATCCACCAAAATTCAGCTTTGTCGGAATTTTTTCGAAGTAAATGTCTAATTTCCCTTGACTATATATTATCGGCTTTGAAATAAATCTGCATTTTGTTTTTCTTTTTAAATTTTTATTTAACGGAAATATTCTTTAAAGTTTTTTTGAGAAATTTCGCATTTTTTGGGGTATTCCGTTGGTGACTCGTCCAATTTTCATTTTTTTTTTATTTCTTTGAACATTAAATGCAAATTTTTGGAAAAAAAAATAAATTTTATAATGTAATAGGTATCGTATTAAATTTTGTCTTTAATGTTCGTGCAATTCATTCGTAAATTTTATTTACTTTTTTTATAAAATAATTTTACAATCATTTTATGTTGCCTTATGAGTATTCAGATATCATCTAACATTAATTAGTTACCTGCCTATTTACAGAATCATGGTGCTTTAGAATATTTAGGAACCGATCCATATGGTCAACCGCTTTCATCATTACATCATGCTCCTCTACACCATTACAATCAATTAGCTGGACTAAGATCAACACAGGATCAACTTGGCATTCATAGATCACATCGAGATGCCGAACTCCAGGGACATGTGGTAAGTTGTTAAAAAAAAAAACATAATTACCAAATTTTCAATTTAATTTTAAGTGTACACACGAAACAGCTTAAGTAGAGTTACAAAAATGTCTTTTTTTTCTTATTAGAGGTCATTCAAATCTAAAATTTCAAGTTGAATGTCGATATATATTAATGTATGTATGTATGTGTATAGGTTTTGATTAAAAAAAAAACATATCTAATAAGATGTCTAATTACACTATACACTTAGCGATTCAATTGGATATAGTCTACCGGTTATGAAAAAGCAAAACAAAAATCAACAAAACTACTATTAAACTTCTTTGTAAATGGCCTACAAAATTATGCGTAATAATATTTCACGTGGTTGTAGGAATAGTTTCGCTAAAATTAAAAGAAAAATCTGACACTTGATTGACAAATATTCAATAGGTCTTTATGTACCTCCCACATCGCCACGTCAATCTAATTTGCAATAAGTACCCACAGAAGATGTTTTTTACTTGCGATTATAAGGTACTATAAGGCAAGTTATGGATTCGTGCAAAAAAAAAAACATTCTATCAATCGAACATGATATTACGATCATAGAGAACACCAAAAAAGTGGGTCCACCAATTCCGTCTGTCTGTCTGTCCGCGAGTCTGGAGCTTAGACGGTTGGATGGATTTGCTTCAAACTTGGTAGATATTGTTTTTTCGGTAATATGCCCACACGTTTTCTTCATTTTTTTTAAGACGAAAAATAACAGTAGCTCCCATACATTTTGTTTGGGCCAAAAACAAAAAGCTTATTTTTCTCAAAAACGGCTCCAACGATTTTTATAAAAAAAATTAGTTCATTAATGAAGGGAAAAGGAACATTTCGGTAATTTTTTTTGAAAAAAATTGTCATTTTTGTACCTCTAGTAGTACTAATTTTTTGGTTTTCAATTTTCTGGGAAACGGTTAATTTGATTTTTTTTTTAATTTTTTGCGCAGAAGCTTCTAAAAAGTTTAAACATTAATG
Organism: Philhelius pedissequus; assembly: GCA_910595825.1. NCBI lineage: Eukaryota > Metazoa > Arthropoda > Insecta > Diptera > Syrphidae > Philhelius > Philhelius pedissequus. Next base: position 36,885,100 of record OU343163.1, read on the forward strand.
TAAGCCAAAATTTTTCAAAAAAAAAATATTGGAAATTAAAAAAAACACTTTCGAAAATTTAGAAAACGGCTTATGGATTTTTTCGAATTTTCGTATTTGGTAGTTTTTTGACATTATCTTGAATAGTTAAAAAAAACTATATTCCTAAAATAAAAAACAACGGTACCTCCCATACAAATGTGATAAATAACCGTTAAGGAAAAAAAATTATTTCTTGAAAACGGCTCCAAGAATTTTTATTAAAAAAAATGTTTGTGTTCTTTGATTAGTATAGTCCACTTTCAAGTATAAAAATATTTTTTTTTGCGTACTTATTAACGGCACTTCCCATAGAACCACTTTTCATATTTTCGACTTTCTCAACATTGGATGAACTGATTAAAATAATTTTTCTTATAAAAATCCATTCTAAAAAATAAGACTGGTAGTATAGGAAAGTATAGACGGAAACTCTCATAAGCAGACATTGGACAGAAAACCTTCTATATGCGGGCACAACATTTTATTTACAAATTATTTTTTATCAACAAATGAAACAAAAAAAAGAACTTTCGTTCTTAATATAGATTGTGTTTTATTTCTAATACGTAAGCAAGTCCATGGAAAATTTCTGATCATCGGAAGCGAAGCTTTATAATAACTCGAAAGGCTTCACACCCTCAATTTCACACTTAAATTCGATGTAAATAACAATGCCCCATTCAATAACCGAACTATAGCGATCCGGATAGGTTGCTCTTGTTGTATTCCCATGTAAGAATACAGCTGCTGACAAAACAATTGCGGCTGAAAATAAAATCTTAAGCCATACGAAAAACTTGGGGATACTTTTGTATCCCATGAAAAATGCCAAAAACATATGCACAAATCCATACAAATTTAACCTATTCGATGTTGGTTGTTCAGGAACTTCAGTGGATACTAACATATCTTAGATAGGCTACCGTACCGACATCTGAATGAGGCCAATGTCATGTATTGGCACCTGGTAAGTTGCTTTCCACGCCACCTTGAAGTCAGCGCGTGAACTTGCAACTGGAGATAGATTTTTTTTAAAGTAAAGCATTAAAGTTACACATTTCGATTTATTTTACCCTTGATTTAGAATCTGTCATGCCTTATTAGTGTATTACTGTCAAAATATGTATACCTGTTCATGAAAAATTGATCAGAAAAAGCAATATTAATGAGACCCTTTTATAGGTTTTCTCTTATGGGAAATACATTGAACGTCAAATCCCAAAAAAAATCTATCGCAAGTTCAGGCGCTGACTGCCAGGTGTCGTGACTCCATGCGTCATAGGGATGAGCGATATTGAAAAACATGGAAAAACAATATCGATGTCAGAAACTATGGATTCAGAAATATCGATGTTTTTATTTTTTTTTTTTGAAAAATTATAAGTGCGACATACGTGCATAGTTTTGAAATTTGTGGCAATGTTTTTTATCGTAATTTTCTTTTCGCTTTTCGTATGTATTAGCTATATCGCATTAAATGGCAACTGAAGTTCATATAATTTCACGCAAATATTTAATTATGAAGTGTAGTTCCGCTGAAAGCATTGCAATTTTTTTTTAAGTCGATGTTTTGAAAGTTTCGCATGCTTTAACATTGATGTTGAAACATCGATGTTTTTTTTTCGTCTAACATCGATGATTTGCAAATTGAGGAACATCGTCCATTCCTACATTGTCATGTCAATGTTTTGTTTTGGTTGGCTGAACTTTTTTATTCTCAATGTGCGTTTGACATTTCTCAGGACAGGTCTTCTGGATAACCAATCGAAAAGGACAAGGTTCGCTTTTCTCATCGCCGTCCTTTATTGCTCATGTAATTTCCTTTTATTCTGCTATTATTTTTGCAGGCTTTTAATTTCTATTTCTTTCCCTTAATCGGGCAGTTCTCATATCGGGATAAAAATTGGAGTGAGTCAATGTCAGCTTATTAGAGCTTTAACTGTAGTTTACTTTTCAGTGTTAAATACTTAAATTTTCAAAACACCTATGGAAAAATATTTGAGCTCCCAAGTGCTTTTGTTAAAAAAAAAATATAACTAGTACGCTTGTAAGACCTAAGGCATTTTAAATGCAACTGAATTGCCCACAGAAATAGTTCGAAGAAAAAGAAATCTAGAAAAGAATTTTCATTATAACCCACGGTTGGCATCCACTTAAGACTGGAGGTATAGAAGAGTATGCTGTCATGAAAGGATGTAATTAATTTCAATTGTACTAAGACAGACGAAAATTTGATTTACTTCAATTCAAAACTACCTAAATTATGTACGCCAAATAGAAGTATGTATTTGTATATAAGCCTCACCAAAATTAAAAATATGGATAAGTAACTCAATTCAGAGTACCTACTTCTCCCTCTTCTATTTATTTAGAACATTAAATAAATTCCAATAATATTTCAATAATATTTTTTTAATAAACTGATAAACATTTTTTTGTATAAAATAAACTAAGTGGATTTCATCCATCCAACATGCTTTGGTATTTTCTATTCCTCCCAAAAAAAAAAAAAAAAAAATCAAGGACGATATAAAACATTTCAGAGATTTCTCACAGACAAAACCCAAGGACTAAACGCGCGCCGCGGCTTATGCTGATGCTGTCCGTAAATACCCAAAATTCATTGGCATAAAAAGGGGAGTAGAGATGGACTGTTTTTCAGAGAAAAAGGCTTTCCTCATCTTCATCACCATAAGAATATTCAAAGAAAATATATGTATATACTTCACATTCTCCGTATACACACATATAAACATATTCCCCCATCTATATAGAGAAATCTTACGAAAATATGCAATGAATTTTTCTTTTAAAAAGCAAAAGCCAATCCTTATAGTCTTTTGCAAAAAGGGATTATTATCCAAAAATACAATGAAAAAAACACACGTTTGTATAAGTTTCAGTTTATATACATACATAATATATAAAGATAAACAAAGAAAAACCTCTTGTAATGTTATCAATGGTATAATCCCAGCCCACATACTTTTAACTATCAGTTAAGTTATTTAGAATTTCGAAGAAGAATTTCTCAACTCACAACAAACAAGAAATCTCTCGATGGCGGAACATCTTTTCAAAGAATGCACTCTTCGAAGAAAACAAATTCAACCCTTAGCATATCCTTATACTCCTCTCATATCTTTTCTATATATTTAAGCACATTTTTGGCCCACTATTTAGGTTAGGTTAAGAAGTAGCAGCGATACAGAAAAGGGTGAACTGCATTAGCAGTTTAAAAAAAAATATATGGAATTTTTAACTCATTTTTTACGGTCCACCAGAGCATCAGTATTGTTTAAGAATAACTTTTATAAAAATATTTTTTTTTTTTTTGGAATATACATTCAGACATTCTTTTAGTTTTGCGCGAAAAGAATTGTTAAAATTCGTGTAACAAAAAATTATAAAGGTACACAAAAAATTGTTCACAGAACTTAATTTTCGTTCTTTTTTTTTGGTTCTCAAATTATTTCCAGACACAACTTTCGCATGGGTTTCCTTATACAGATAGACGCGGTGATTATGGTAGTGCAATAAGCGGCGCTGGAGGTCACGGTGGGAGGCTGGGGCATGAACATGATCCCTTAGCATTACATCAAGCACTCCAGAATGCCGTTGACGATGGACAAAACACCGGTATGGATGACAATGTGGCATTTATGTCGGACTTGCCCTTAATAAAAAGTAAGTTACAAGGACATTCCATAACATAAATTATTAAACATTACCATACGTCAAGTATAACTAGTGCAAATCTCAGACTAAGAATATTAAGGTATGGGGCGTATAAATTAAATGTGGTGCAGTCAAAAATAAAGAAAATAGAAATGTTGAATATATTTTATTTCCATAGAATATTAGAAATAATGTCGAAATTTAACATTTCTTGGACTTGACTTTACTTACAAATCCACTAGTATAAAATAGTTATAATGTTGATCGTTCAATTCCATAATCGGCCTCATTTCCCAACTTAACATAATGTTCCACCTTATTTCCGAAAACGGAAATACATTATTTTACATAAGAATTCCTTCTTAGATTTATATCTCATCGCGCGAACGGGACAGAGGACCTGAAACGGCGGATTAAAATCTTTAAAGCCTGAGAAGTTTGAATTAACATAGGCGACATAAATTAAATTTAGACTTTTTATTCAAAATATATTCTACAGTATTCTAAGTAACAACTTAACAGATTTCAGCTTTCACATTTATTTCCAATTTCTAAATTTTTGCCACTACAATTTCGCCGATGAACAAGGTACAACATATTATTTCTTCTTTTCTGCCTTATAGCTTTCACTGAAATTCATCATTGAAAACAAATCAGTGAATTTGTTTGGCAAGTCGGTTATAGTTACTATTGAAACTTGGTTGTCATTGAAAAGATCTTTCATAGTCAAATTTAATTTTGAGGTTAGATTTGATCATTGAAATAAAAGCTGACGTATGAGAACAGGAAAAAAAGAAACACAAATCAGTGGAAGGATTGTGTTCCACTTTTGGGAACAAAATGTCAGCTGTTCATAGAAAACGCTTTCCATAATTAAAAAATCAAAAGTGATTTTACAAGAAAGTAGTGGAGCAAATAAAATATTTTTTTGACAAACAAGATTATATATCTTATTACCTTTATTGGTACCAAAACGACATCAGTTTGATTTGTTTTAGTGCCTCATAATTGATAGATAAAGTTTTCAATGATGAGTTCCAATGAAAGCTATAACTGGCGCCTTATTTCCATATTTATTTTTGACATAATTAGGTACTGTTCCGTTATGGAAATCAAGTCAATCGACCACAAAAAAGTCAGACTTCGACATTAGGTTCATTGAACCTCACCAAAAGTTGATCCAGGTTTTCTTGACAACCCCAAATGTTGTCAAACAAAAAACCTCGGTCGAAATCAAATATCTCCACAGAAAAAAAAATAGATCTTCTTCAGGGCGACACCAGTTCTGGAAAAACAAAGAATTTTCTTCTCAACAAGATGAGCTCGCAGGTTTTCCTTGACAAGCTGCAGCTGAACATATCTAAAAGAGTTACAAAACTAAGCAAACATTACTTTTTGGCAAACTGTCAAACTTTCATATGGATGTAGCATGATGCAATAAAGATAAAATAGCATTTTTGTGAATTTAACTTTAATAAATTTTAATAATATTGATGTTTACATTACAATTTTTGTTGTAGCATATGTGGTTTTCCATTGGTATAAGAATCAAATTCGTTTTTGATACCGATCTATCAAAATACGGACTTTGACAGTTAAATTCATCCATTGGGCAAAAAAAAATGATTTTTTTTATTCTGAATCAAATTCGCAGATCCGTATTTGTAGGCGAATCTACCCCTCTTTTTACTAATACTACTAAACACTACTAAACGGTGATTTTTTAAGAGCTTGGTTTTTGAAAATTCAAAAAAACACAGAAACTTGTAAAAAGTGAATGAAATTTTTATTTGGATCGATAAATCAATTTCTGCCATTTACTTTTTAAAAATAATTTCACTTAAATGTTACCCGCGGCTACGCTTCAGGTGGTCCATTCTGAAGGTCCAATTTTGGCAAACTTTTTCACACATTTCGGCCGGAATCTCACCAATGACGCGTTCAATGTTGGCTTCCAAGGCAGCAATCGTGTTTGACTTGTCCCCATAGACAATAGACTTAACATAGCCCCACAAAAAATAGTCTAACGGGGTCAAATCACATGATCTTGGTGGCCAATTGACTGCGCCAAAACGTGTGATCAACTGCTCACCAAATTCGCCTCTCAATTGATGCATGGTTTCGCGTGCAGTGTGGCATGTGGCACCGTCCTGTTGGAACCACATGTCGACCGGCAAAAAAAATCTGTTATCATCGAACGGTACCTTTCTCCATTGACCGTAACCCTGCGGCCTTCATCGTCCTTGAAGAAGTACGGCCCAATGATGCCGCCTGCCCATAAACCGCACCAAACAGTGCATTTTTCGGGATGCATTGGTAGCTGCTGAATTGCCTCTGGCTGCTCTTCACTCCAAATACGGAAATTCTGCTTATTCACGTATCCATTTAGCCAAAAATGAGTCTCGTCGCTGAAACGGACGTAGCTTGCGAAACACATTTTTCACAGAGCACGAATTTTGATAATAAATTTCAATACTTTGCAAACGTTGTTCAGGCGTAAGTCTATTCATGATGAAATGGCAAACAATACTGAATCGAAATGTCAAATGTTCGTGGAATTTGTCATGTGTGATCTGTCAAAAATATAAACGTCAAAAACCAAGTAGCAAAAAAATCACCCTTTACATTTGGAAGCATTTATTTCAGTCACGAGTTGACGCCTACACCATAACAAAAAAATCTAATCCAAATAAAATTCCATTCGCCACGAAAAAAAAAATCAAATTCCGCATCAAATTCTTCATTTGACAATGGAAAACCCCATTAGTATCATACTTAAACTGAAACATGATACTAAATTATTTAAAATTAAGCTCCTTATATTTTAAAACAACGTAAAAATATGATGCCTGTGAAAAATTTTCCACACGAGATGGCTCAGGTGTAATTACAATAAAACTAAAAGAATGAAATAGAACAATTTGTGGAACGTATTCATTATAATTTCATGAAAAAAAAGATAAAAATTCGAAACAAAAAAAGTCAAGCGACTCACAATGGAAAATATGGAATGGGAAGAAATAAATGATTATACGAGTATGTACACTGCTTTCCATTGTTCTAGTGACGTCTACCAAATTTGTAGTAAATATTTCGAATTGTAGAAAACGTAGGTAAAAAAAATGAGTGAGATAGATTTGGAATGTGGAAATTAAACACCAAATTTGTATGAGTCAGATGTTAAAAGTTTATTCCCTAAGGATTATTCCGAAGGAAAGTGAAATTTTACTGGAATTTATTTGTCATGGTGCGAATAAGATTGTGTGTAAACTAAACCTTCCATTAATTTACTTATTAAAAATATTGTTCTAGAACCTAAGTATAGTTTTCACTTCCAGTGAAATTAAAAATTTCAGAATCTAGATAAAGGACAATCTATACTGCCAATTAGTTATCAGCGTATTTTTGTCCAACAGTAAATTATAGAATTCTCGAAATTCTACGATATGCCTATCCTATTAAATATGAATTTATACAATAATATGCTGCAATAATAGTCACAAAACAAGGCCGAGGTGTCAAATTCGCCCAGATATCCTGCTGCATTCTTGTGCATTTTTTTTTTGTTTGATAGCATTAACATAGGATTCATTAGTGCTCTCAACAGGATACAAAAAGGACTGCCTGTTTGATTCAATGCCAAAAACTGAAAACTTCATCCCTTGTATTCTGTATACCTACCTACTACTTGTAGTTTTGAGGCGGTAATATTCACACCTGGTTTGTTTATGTGAGTCATTGTTACAGCACATAATGATTATGATGCCGTTGAGATCCGTTCGACGCCGCAGTAAGTTCCGAAGTCTTCGAGTTACCTAATTGGCAGGATTAATGTAAATCGACCCTCCAAAAATACAATGTAGATATTTTTGGTCCTTCCTCTAAAATAATATTATTTTTTTTTTCAATTTTTTTTTTAGGTATTAAAAGTGGCAAAGATGTCGGAAATATTGGATCAGGTTCACCTAGTGAAGTATTTTGTGCAGTACCCGGACGTCTTAGCCTTTTATCAAGTACATCGAAATATAAAGTCACAATTGCCGAAGTACAAAGACGACTATCGCCACCTGAGTGTCTCAATGCCTCATTGTTGGGAGGTGTTCTACGAAGGTATACATAACATACATATATATTTTCATCTAAAAAAAAAAAAACAACAACAACAAAAATATTTCCAAATAATTTATCCATAATCACACTAAATTCTATTTAAATTTCCTAGAGCTAAAAGCAAAAACGGAGGCCGTTTGTTAAGAGAAAAGCTGGAAAAAATTGGTTTAAATTTACCAGCCGGACGAAGAAAGGCTGCCAATGTAACACTGTTGACATCTTTAGTTGAGGGTGAAGCAGGACATTTGGCAAAAGATTTTCAATTTGTATGTGAAACAGAATTTCCCGCCCGACAATTAGCTGAATATATTGTGCGACATCAAACCGAGCCTCAAGAATCATATAGACGAAAAGAGCTTTTGATGCATTCACAGCAGGTATATATATAAGCTATAAGATTTACATATACTTGCTTAAATTAACTTTAGATTTTAGGAACAGGTTTACTAAAATATGATTCAATAACAACTTTTCCTTTATTTAATTTATCTGGTAGAAACTTGAAAACTAATAGGCTAGTTCAGAAAAAATGAGAACTCGGAGATGCCATTAATTTCTTTCATTAGGTCTGGTCCAGATTTTTTTTAGGCAGCTTATCAAATTTTGAGAGAAAAGGTCTGGAATAGCTTGAGCATAATTTTCTGCCAATTTTTGACAGGTTGTTTTAGGAAGAAGTGTTTGATTCGTCTTCTCAGATTTTCAGAGTTCTCATTTTCTGAACTAATTAAATCTTTCCTTGGTTTAGCTCTGAACTATTTATGTCGAATTCCAAACAACCATTTCAAATCGATTTTTGTGTTGTTGTAAGGAACTTGGAAAAAATAGTTTGCATGTAAAGTCTATGAAATCCTTATGTCTAAAAACGCAAGATCTGTTTTGACAGATTTTGTTTAGAAATAATTCGATTGTGTTCAGAAAAAAATCGATTGTTTGATTGTTTGGAATTCGACATTACTGTAATTATTTCTAGACAAAAAAGTATTTAGCCAATTCCAAAAAACTGAGATGCAACAAATTTATCTACTTCAAAAATTGAGAAGGCTAATCCAAAATTCTTGTTCCTCAGTATTTGACAGCAAAGCTCAGAAATTTTGTCTGAAGAATCCTGTTTTAACTCGGTCCTTTTAAAAAGTTTGTGAATGATATATTCCTTTAATTTAAACATTAACAAATCATGGGTAACAGCGTTGCCTATGTGGCACGATTGTGGTTTTTTGATAATATTTTCACGGCAAAGTAACTCGTTATGTCAGGTTTTTTTATTTTCAATATTTAACCTTGACGTAAAATTGTCAAAAATTCCTGTTTCCAAAATTCACTTTTAAAAGAAGAGATATTTTTAGTTGCGATAAAAGTAGGTAGTAGGTAGGGCAAGTTTTGCATTTGGAAAAAAAAATCGAACTCGAGATTTCAATCGAACATTGACATGGGTCCCACAATCCGTCTGTCTGCCTATCTATCTGTCTTTCTGTCTGTAAATCGATCTAAAGCCTAAACGGCTGAAGCGATTTTTTTCAAACTTGGCACTTAAGCGTTTGAGGCAATTGTCTCAAATAGATTTTTGAATCGGTTTTGCTTTTAACTCTAAAACTAATAATTTGTTTATCATCTTAAATATCTCGAAAACGACTCTAATGATTTTGATTAAAAGAATTCTAATTAACGGTTCTACCGATTTCGATCAAAATTTGTATCCTACTGTATACAAAAAAAAATCGTTCATCCGTTTTCGATATAAAGAATTTACAAATCAAATTTTTATTTGCAAATTCAAAAAATAATTGTTCGCAAATTTTAGAATTCAGTATTATTTAAAATTTAATTTAACATAAAATGCACGACTGATGGCACGTTCTTGACTTTATGTTCGATCACATCGTAAGCGCAAGATTCTTAGTAGAAACGGTTAAATATATTTTTAAAGTGGTTTTTTTTTACTTAATTTTTTTATAAAATTAATTATTTTTTTATATTATATAAACAATTTCAAACAAAATTTTTTGAAAAGATTTGAAAGAGTTAAATCTAGGGCTAGATTTAATTTAGAATCTAGCTACAAATCTAGCCCTAGATTTCGCTCTAGCTCTGTCTCTACTTTTAGCTCTACTTCTGTCTAACTGTAGGTTGATCTACAGCCTAAACGTCTAAATCATTTTCTAAAGACTTGCAACTTTAGCGTTTGAGATGATTGCTGCCCTTCTTTTTTGAAATTGTATAAAAAAAATGTAATTGTAAATTGATATTATAAAAATATAAAATGCACGACTGGATCGTACGAAATTGCTCTTGTAGCTTACAACTTTAGTGTAAAGTAGTAGCTAACCACTGACGCTGTAAGTAGGTAAAGATAGTCTAGTTTAGTTATCCTGTGCAGGTTTAAAGCCTAAGTAGGTAAGATTACCTTGATTCTTAGTATAATAAATTTTCGAATGCATGATTCAAGGAATGATTACATAGTTAACATCCTACGAATGCATATTTAAATGGATTTTAATTATGTAAATTAGGAGGGTAATATGTACCTACCTTTATAGATGGCGCCTAGGTATGTAAATATGCACATAAATATGTGTATAATGAAGGGAATGGTGAGTAAAAAATGCTAAAACCATCACTTTAATCAGTTATTAGATGCTACGTATCAAATTTTATGAAAATTTTACAAAAATTATAGGACGGATTTTGATGAAATCCTGTTTTTTTTTTAGTTTTTTTTTAAATTTTGGTATGCAGTTTTTATAGAGTTTATTAATATACATGTCATTATAAAATTAAAATATTTTTTTTTGATTAGTTTTAAAAATATTGATTTTTCAAAAAAAAATTAAAACTTAATTTTTAATAGAACAAAAAAGTTTTCAAAATTTTGATATGCAGAATTAGTTTGGCTACCTAGATCTTCTCCGATATAAAATTTGACAGAAATCCAATGTACCGTTACCTAGAAAGCCAAAAATTAAAAAAAAACGTTATATGAAAGGTACCGTTAATAGACTTTTCCCGTGAATTTGGTTCTGATCAAATGATAGCTAGTACCAACAAAAAAATTCTCAAAAATTTATATCAAAATCGTTGGAGCCGAGAAAAATAAGATTTTCCTTAATCGTTGTATGCCTTTATTTAGGCCTAAAAATAAAATCACACATACCAAATTTGAAGGTAATCACTTACGCCATTTAGACTCGTTATACATACAGACTGACAAACTGACAGACAGGCAGACTTTTTTAAGCTTCTCTATGATAGTAATGTCATGTTTGATCGTGAATTTTTTTTTACGAATGCAAAACTTGCCTTATAGTACCCTTTCTACTAATAATCTTGTGTCATCGATGTCATCGATGTCATCGAACATAAAAGACCTGTTGCGTGCGATCCAGTCATGCATTTTATTTTCTTGCGGCGGTAATGCTGCGCTGGTGGATAAATTTCCTAAAATCAGTCGAAATATGATCAAATTCGATTTCTAGAAGAATTAGAAAACTAAAATCTGAAAGATATTATTTGTTTTTAATAAGGAAGTCATGTTGATGCTCAACAATGGCTGAATTCAGTAGCAATATTTAATTTTTTAAATATGTAATTTGGAAATAACTGACTGGATTGTAATACTCCGGGTGTTATGAATAAAATATTTATTTTTTTTTCAGTTTAACACAATTGGAAATAAAATAAAATAATTTGTCAATCATTTGAAGAGATACTACTGGAAAGAGAAATATTGAAATTTCGAGAAATCGTTCCATATCTGTTTCGCTTAACAATACTTTTAGAATTTTCTGATATGAAACAACATTTTAAATATTTTATTTTGATACGATATTTAATTGTTTTATGTTTCTTATTATTTTAAGATAACAAAGGAACTAATGCAAGTACTAAGTCAAGATCGGACGACACAGTATGCTACAAGATCACAACATCTGCTCGAGCCATCAATGCAACGTCATCTGACGCATTTTTCATTAATAACCCATTCATTTGGATCTCCAGCCATTATGGCCGTACTACATGCATTCCAGGTACATTGTTATTTTTATTATTTTTGTTTTTATTTCAACAAATTAATAATTGTTATTTTTATGCTTTCAGAACTTCCTTAACGAATCTCTTAATTATTTAGACAAATTATATCCTCCAAATGGTGGTGGCATGGTATCATCGTCCTTGGACAAAAGTAAAATGGATAGCGATAAAAAATGATAAAACGCTCCTTCATGTGTTACATCACACTTCTGATACATACATTACATACGAGTATATAGAAATTTTTAAATTTATGATGTATATAAAACAGAACGCCAGGACGTTTGTTTTTTTAGTAAAACATAATATTGCATCGATTTTTTATTTGTTTTTTAGACATTGTTGTAATTATTACTTGCTAAATATAAATATATTATATAAATATATATATAAAAAAATACGTAATTTATATTTATTAACAAAGAAACAAAAAAAAAAAGAAAACCTTTAATCACATTCCAACACACGACTAGCTTAAAATAAATTAATGCATATAGATAGATAAGTTATACTTATTTCTTTAAAAAAAAAAAAGAAAAACAACAAACAACAAACAAATTAAAAAGAGTTTAGAACTTTATTCTTATTTGCAAGATATTCGCCGGCAGATGATTCATTCTAAGCAACCAATTTGTTCTTGTATAGAATGAACAAATGTGTATACACTCTTATAAACAAAAACAAATCTTATATAAGAAATCATTAAAAATGTTTTGTGATATAAATAGTATTTTAATTTAAATGTAAATTAGTTATATAAAAAAAAACACAAAAAAAAACAATTGTAATACATCTAAGTAAAATAAACAACCGGAATATAAATTATTATTTATTTTTATTTCGTATTCAACAATCTTGTTATTCAAGCATATGTAATTCACAGAAAATGTTGCATTTATTTAATTTTTAAGATTATATTATATTTATTTAAAAAAGAAGCTGGAGTTCTAAAGCATATATATAAATATTTTTTTCTTATTTTTGTATTGTTATTAATAAAAATGGTTGTAATGTGCCAAAAAGTTTGCCATTTAATTATCTGTTATATTCCATTGCTTTTGCCATAATCACTTTATTACTAATATGGAATAAAATACTCATTCAACTATGCTAAAAACCACGCATACAAAAATATGTAGGTATGTATTTAAAAGAGGCTCATTAACAATATGATTTTTATTTTACTTTTCTTTTCTTTCATTATTAATGCACAATAAAAAAAAAAAAGCAAAACAAAAAGTTTCATTTAAAATAGCGACATTATAGGTGCACATTGCCCATCTATCTCAATTTGGAACTAAAAAAACACACACACATTCACAAACTCCTCCAATTCTTGCCATTTTGTTAATAATAAAATTAACACAAAAAAAACCTTTTAAATTAGCCATAGAAATATAAGAACAAAAAAAATGTTTCAAAAATATTAAAAAAAAAAAACACACTTAGCTAAAGAATCAAATAAGAAAATTATTATATATATGTGAATATTTGCGGAATTTTTTTTTCCAAAATAAAAAAAGTAAATATGTAAAGCATTTCTGTATAAAAAAAAATTGTAAATTAATAAACTAATATAAGTAAGCTGAAGCATTTAATAAAATAAATAAAAATCCTAATTATTAAGGAAAAAAATATTAAATGAAATTATAGCATTATAAACAAATTAAATAAAAAATAAAGAAACGAATATCTTGTAATGTATTATTTAAATATTATATTAGATATGTATAAATAAAAATAAAAATATTGAATCAATTTTAGTTTAATTGTTTTGTTTTTTTTTTCGCTTATTTTGTTCACTACGTGTGATTCAGTTAGGTGCGATTCTAGAGAGCAATGTTTTCCAGAGGTCCGTATTGTTTAAGACAAAAGTGATCATTCGATTATTGGAATATCGTTTTGCTGATTCTTTTTTAAGAAAATCCATAAAATATCAGCTTATGGCGAATTCCTTACAATCATTTTGAAATCGATTTGTTCCAAGTTGGTTTCTTGTTTTAAGGAATTTGCTTAAGGAAGTTCTAAGCTGCAATTTTAAAGGACAATGACCACGTTCAGAAGGACGTAGTCGACTTAAAAGGTAGTCAAGTTTTTGCAGTCTAATTGGCCAGCTGCTTAACAACAAGGAATTTTTTGGCAGATGACCAATCAGAATCAGTGGATTACATTTTCTGAATGTGTCCACTATGAGAGAAATCAATCTGACTTATATGAGAAACGTTTGGTATTGCTAGTGTGCTGTGCGACTTAAAAATTTAATATTTGATTTGACAATATAACATCAATTTTATTAAGAATAAAATCGAATGTTTGGTTGAAAGGAACTTCACATTAGCCGTAGGAGAAATTGAAATTTCATTTTTAGTCCTAAAAATAAGGGTACCTGTCATATAACCTTTAAGGAAAAGCTTGTTTTTTTTTGAAAACGGCTGCAACGATTTTGATAAAAAAAATTTGAGAATTTTTTTCGTTGGTACTAGCTATTATTTAATCTGAACCACGTTAACGTCTATTAACGGTACCTTTCATATAACATTTTTTTTAATTTTTCTCTTTCTCTGTAACGGCACATTCGATTTCTGTCAAATTTTATATCTGAGAAGATCTCGGTAGCCAATATAATTCTGCATATCAAAATTTTGAATAACTTTTTGTTTCCAATTTAAATTAATTTTTGAAATTTTACTTTTGAAAAATCAATATTTTTAAAACTAATCAAAAAAAATATAATTTTAAATTCTATACTTACTTGTACATATGTATATATTTTTTTTTTGTTTATTTATTTATTTATTTTATATATTAATTGCTTACACATTAAGACTTAAATAATCCTTTAGGTAGTAAGGCTTTGATTTGTAAAAAAAATAGTGAACTACAGATTACAAAGCGTGTAAATTACATTTAAATGATTTTACTAACATTACTTTAACTTAAATAACAAAAAAAAACAAAGTAATATAAAGGCAATAGAAAGAATAAATTAAATAAACAAACGTACATACATCCCGTGTTAAATTACATAATAAATAACAAATTTTCAAATTATAAACAAATAAATTATCTAACGCGAAATTCCAAAAAGAAATTGTTTTGAAAAAATAAAAAATTGGATTTCATCAAAATTCGTCCTAAAACTTTCGAGATACTTTTTTTATAGAATTTTCATTGATCGGTGACATCTAATGGTGTTCTTTGTTTTTTTCGAAAAAACCGATTAAAGTGATGTTTTTTGCAGTTTATATAAGTTCACAAAACGATTTTTACCCACCTACACACCATTCAATTTTGTTATATACATATGGTATATGTACATAATATTCACATACATAGGTTCATCTATGTAGGTAGGAACATATTACCCTTCTAATTTACTAAAATCCATTTAACTATACATATACGTAGGTAGATGTCTAATGTATTCCTTGCATAATCCATTCGACAATTCATTATAAATGTACTAAGACTCAAGGTAATTTTACCTACATCGGCTATATACCTCCATCGGATAACTAGACTACCTTCTTACTAACAGAGTAACAGCGTCGGTGATTAGCTACATTAAAGTTGTTACCTACAAGAACAAGTTCATACGATCAAGTCGTGCATTTTATTTAAAGTGTATTTACCAGATTTTTATGCTTGTAGCAGTTTCGCTACACTCATAATTTGAATCTGCCGCGCTACAAGTGCGCAAAAATGTTTATGGAACACAATAATACAACTTTATACTTTAATTGCGCTTGTAGTTACAAGTTTACAAATACAACACTAATAGTTTTATGAACGCACTAATGCGTTTTTTTCCAAACCCCGGGATAATTGGTTGAAAAAAACGACCACGGGGCTTAGTGAGAAAACTTGGCAGCAGTATTCCATTTGTAACAATGAAAATAATGAAAAATAATTTGGTAGCACAGTTTTAATCCTCCACAAAACCTAACCCCCCGAGAATTCTTTGGGATTATGCTAAGCACCCCCGGGGATTAGTTGTTGTTGGATTTAGCATGAAAATTGTTAATCCCACTCATCGTTTTTTTCGTCCAATTTCCCCGGGGCTTAGAAAAAACTAGAAAAAACTAAACTAAAAATATTGTGTTATCGATAATTTATACCAAGATGTCAAAAGTGACGTTTTGGGATGATGGTACTAACATACAGTTTTTAAATTTTAAATGTCATTGAATGCACCAGTGCTGCCAATATGTTTAGAATAAAAATCCTATATCCCGATGTCGTTTTCCTAACAACTCTATATATAGTTGCAAACAAAACACGGCTAGCATACTATTTCAATTGCACAAATGTCGCGAAGGAATACCTATCGCTGTGTTCTTGCTCTTGTAGCATTACAAGACTTAAAAAACATTCAACAAAAGGAATTAAACAAAAAAAAATCAAGGTATTATAACAATACACACACCACAAACATTCATCATCCACAAACGATAACCTCAATGTGTAAATGGCAGCCAAATAGTATACTATCGATAGAATGCTATGAGCTGTGTAATGTATAAAATTTTTTATAGAATGATATTTGTGGTCTTCATGAGCAATTTTCATAGAACCCCATGTTATTTCCATTTTAAAAATAAGAAATTGCATACAAAACAAGAATTCACAACAAAACAAATACTTCAGATTAGGGATGATAGATGTTCATCTATGTCATTGAAACATCGACATTAAAATAAAAAATCGATGATTCAATATCAATGCTGAAGGAAGAATTCGAAGGAAAATCCTTCAAAACATCGATGTTTTCGATTCAATAATTATTAACATCGATGACGAGTATTCGATATTTTCTCAATATCGCCCATTCCTACTTGAGATTTAATGTAACTTTGACGTTTATTCATTTGCCTCAACTTGCCAAAACCTAGATCTACTTCATTGCGAGTTGAGGGCGACCCTAGGTTTCAAAAAACACAGAATTTGTTTGTGACTTCAGGTTTTTCAAAAAACGTTTTAGGGCGACTTAAGGGCTCAACGAACAAACCTAACAATAGGTATAAAATGGTCAATGTGACAATTTGTCTCTCATGCTAATGGAGATAGAAATATTTTTAGACAAACTTTACTCCAAAATGACACACTCTATCTACCCCAAAGGGAAACCTACTACTTTGAAATTAAACTGTACATACTAATTATATATATATTTTTACATATATGTTTACTAAGTCAAAAATTAAACTGTATGAGCATTATGTCAGAGTTTAAAATCTGAAGACTTTTTCATAAATAAAAATGTCTTTCGATTACAATTACAAATTTTGGGTAGCAACCCAAAAAGATCTTGATGATATTCTGAAGCGTCAAGATGTCTTCAAGAAACTCAAACCCATCGAAAACAAATCGGTTACCCATTATCTTTTTGCGGAGCTTTACGTTCGTTATGTTCAACTTGTCAACAAACTTGGCTACATATACCATCATTCATTTCAAGTTCAAAAACGAGATGTAATTAAGCAACTGGTAGAGGCTTCGTCACAAAGACTTCTCGAACTAAAAAATGAACTAAAAAATATAGAGCTTTCTGAATTCATATATGTGGACAAGACGCTCATTGAGAAAAGATTGACCCCTGATGATATTACAATATGGACCCCAAGGTACTTTCCATACTGGCGCCCAACTAAAGTCCAAGAGATGATTTATGGGCCACGGAAAAAAGAAAGTAATGAAGAATTTATAAAGCCTACTGATGGAGAAATGGCAAATGCTGCAATAATCAAGCAACCAAGGATTGAAAAGGATTCGATGTCAACCACGGTTTCAATTAGGAAGCCAGAAGATTCAACGGTTTTGAAAACATCGGAGAAAATCAATATCAGAATGCGACAAAAAATTGAAGTCTACATAGATCCAGAAAAGAAGAAATTACTGGATGCGGCTAGATTGATTCAATCTCATGAACGGGCTCGTTTAGCAAGGGTTTACTTGACCAACATTCGATACAATCCAAAACTGTACAAGCCTAAGATTCGAGACGACGAAAGGGCAAAATACAATTTCACCCACAAATCAGGCCAAGCTATGCTCGTTCCAGTCAGAAGGACACGCTTCGATGCCAATTATTATACTAAGAAAAAGGATAATATAAAGACATTCAATTATTATATTAAGCCTACGTCACTTCCAGTTAAGAGTTTTGCCGAAGATGATGTTTCTGATGAAGAAAGTGATGAATCATTACTATCATCAGCGGGAGATGAAGACCAAGAATTTTCTTCACCAGCAGTTGAATCTGATATGGAAGAAACTTCGTCCTACAATGAAAGTGAAGCATCAAATGATGACAAGGGTACGAGTTCACATGTCATACTTTGCCAACACACTTCTACTTTTTTACTTGAATGTTCCCAACAGAATACCATCAGCTAGCGACGAACTTTGAAGAATTCTTGGAAAGAGTTGAAAATTTATCAGCAATAAAAATTCAAACATTTTGGAGAGGCTATAGAGATCGTAAGAGATATCGAGCGTTATTAGATAAAAAATTACTCATTTACGGAATGACGAAGGAACTGAAGCCTAGGTCGGTGAAAACAAAATCATATCATCAACGAATCCAAGAGGCATCAAATCACAGGCTTCTTAAACAAAAATATGATGATGAATTCATCAAGTTCTGCGAAGATGAACGATCAAGAATTCTTCGGGTAAGAGGGCCTTGGATTATGGAAGATATTTCTGATAATATTCGAGCATGGTTTAGGGAATTGTAAGAGAAAAAATAACTAAACATTATAGTATTTTATTATATGTAAGCTTTCAGTTACGACAAATTAGGTTGTTTTCATCCATATCCCGACGAATTGAAAGGAGGTACTTTATTGTTAGTGAAAGACGAAACAATGAATGTTTTTGAATACCAGGAGAAACTTAAGGAGAAAAAGTTAACAAAAGAACAAAAACAAAAGCTTAAAGAAAAGGCCAAAGAGTTAAAGAAAAAGCAAAAAGATAAGCTTAAGAAAGAGAAGCAAGCAATTGCGAAGAGGAGAGCGAAATTGAAGGCTGCTGGAATTTTTGATGTGAAAGACGAATTTGAAAGAAGCAAAAGTATTGGTAAGTTCGATTTTATTGTGCAAGTAGTTATATAAAAGTTGTTTTTATTTAGAAATAAACTAATAGGGGTTTCCATTGGTTAGATTAATCAAATTATTTTGGATATAGATCTATCAGAACAACGATTTTCGCCTTTTTGACGACATAATTGATGTATTATTTTTGAGTCTGGATCATTTTTGCAGATCTAAGTTTTTCGGCAGATTTACATTCTTTGTACTAATGCCAATACAATTTTTAATTGTCAGGTTGACAAATGTATGTGTTGCACTGGATTCACTAGGTTCGTTCGTTGAACTTTAACCAGCGACGACCTCGGTTTTTTTGACAACCCCAAGAGTTGTCAAAAACCTGGATTTTTCGGTTCTCAAAAAACACCCGAGGGCCATTAATTTTATGTTGCAGAACAGCAAGTTATGTCATTTAATAATTAAAACTTTAAATATGTTAAATTTAAGTTCTTAGTAATTTTTTTTGGCCCTATGTACAATCCACAACTTCAAAGGTTTCCATTTTGCATGTCTGTGTCTGAAAATTAATTTGAGTATTCTTTTATTTCCATTTTAAAAATAACAAATCAAATCAGATCTTATGTGAATTTGACATTTATTCATTTACCTCAACTTGCCCCAACTAAAAACCTAGATCTACTTCAGGGCGAGTTGAGGGCTACCCTTGGTTTCAAAAAACACAGAATTTGTTTATCAGGGTGACTTAAGGTTTTTCAAAAAACGCTTTAGGGCGACCCTATGACAACTTCAGGGGTCAACGAACAAACCTACTAACTAATGGGGTTTTCGTTTGGAAACAAAAATCACTTTATTTTTTATTTAGATCTGACGAAAAACAAATATTGCCATCAAAATTGATTTTTTTTTTTTTTTGATTTTAAATCAATTTTTCAGATGTGGATTTTTCGCAGATCTAACACCACTATACATCATAATTGATAGCGATCAATTGAACAAGACAGGTGATATCGCCAGCTAGTTTACAGACACAAACATACACCAATAATATAGCAAACAAAAATCAATCTGAAAACGTATTCTATTCGTCACGAATATAATCAATTTATATATCAATTTGTGCACAAAAATGTCATTTTCAAGAGTGTCATTTTTAGAACAGTGGGGGGGATAGCACAATTTTGATTTATTGCACGAATAAACCAGACCAGACTATAAATTCCATTATTTTCAACTTTTGTAACGATACACATAATGGCAACAGACAGCTTATGCATTGTTTTTTTTATATTTCATTTGATAGTCTTCATAATTCTGTCCAAAGAAATGTCTTGGACTAAAATTTGAAGCATGGGGGAAATACTTTACTCTATCATGAGCGCTTTCTACTGTGACAAACTACGAAAATTTGGAGTATGGGAACAGGATTTGACTGTTTTTCGTAGAAATTCGTAGATTTTGGCAGTTTTAGGGTGTACCGGAACGCACCAAGTGTTGAACTGGAGTCACTAAAATGATTCTACAATAGTATCATGTTGTTTCCAACAAAAACACAAACTCTATCATTAGTATAATTATCCTATATAATCATCCAAATTAATTTCATTCATTTTAATGGGGCTTTCGTTTGGTAAATTTATATTTTGATCTATAAATTGATTTTTTTTTGTAACGTATCGTTTTCAGATTGATTTTTATTTCCTATAGTATTGGTGTATATTTGTGTCTGTGAACCAGCTAGCGGTATAAGCTGTCCTGTCAAACTGATGGCTGTCAATTATGATGCATAGTTCTGTTATTAATAGCGAGAACTCCTCTCAAAATCCATTCACGTAATCATTTCTTTCAAATGTTTTTGTTTTAATTTAGCTAAGCTGCTCAGCTCCCATATAAAGATTTTGTTTCAATTTCCTCCAAACCAGCTTAAACGATTTTAATAAAACTTTTTACATATGTATAAAGCATCTACGTAATCGTTCAAACTGTTAAATGATTCAAATAAAATAATTACATAAATTATGCAATATGACGTTACGAAATGTTAAAATTTCAAAATCAACTTTCTATAATTATAGTCATGCTTATGTACACTTAATTAAATTTCATATTTTCAAAGCTCAAATAGAAAACACAATTGAAAAATACAAACAAGAATGGCAAGATATCGATGAAAAGTTAAACAGAAATCATGAGCCCATTAGGAATTGGATAACCTCAGATTATTATGCGGAAATTCATCAAGAACTTCAATTAACTGTAGATGAACTTATGAGGTATGTATGTATGTTAGACGGTCCAGATTTTAACGACTAAAATATTACTAGGTTACGATTTATTATCGTGAATAAAAATGTTCCTTGAAATTTTTCTCCCATTCGAACGTAGGGAATGTGAATGATGCTCAAAAGTTTCCCTCGAAATTTATCGTTATCGAGAATAAATTTTCCCAGGAGTTTTTCTCTCATTTTATACTATTTTTTGTTCCAGGGAAATTTACTCCTCGGGAGACTCACGGTCACTGGAAAAAAATTTGAGGAAATAAAATATTCCGTATAAAACGAAATTCCCCGCGAAATTCACGATAGGGACCAAAATGTCAACCCATGTATTAATGTTCTCGTCAAAACATTAACCACATTCAGAAGGACGTAGTCGACTTGAAAGCCAGCCAAGTCAAACAACAAGGATTTTTTTGGCAACTGGCCAATCAAAAACTAGAAACCTGACTGTCTTATGTCATGTTTATTTGGCAATCCGGAAGGCTTCTGGACTCTTCTGAAAGTGTTCACTTGGGAAAAAATGACAGTTCTAATTCTGAAAAGAAGGGAATTTTGCTTCTGGATTTGAAATCAGAATCGGAACCAGATGCACTCACACATTCATATACTTGAACGTCAAACTCGACTGTTGTCATTTTTTGTACCATAATTGTGTAACAAACATTTTTTCTTTGAATTTGAATATTTCCACATTCACAATTATTTTCACACATACAATCTCAATAAAATTCAGAATCAAACAAAGGTGTTCAGTTGGGATCCCGGATCGCAGAGGGATTCCGGATTGACAAATAAAAACGCCATTAAATTGGTAGCTGATCAATCAAGAACAAGAAAATTGACTAGCTTTCAAGCGACAACATCTCTGAACATGACAAATCATAAGACGTAGCACAATTAGGAGAGATTTTGGCGTCATTTTTAAGTCAGAGAATCAACTCATTGACCAATTAACTTGAATAAATGTTTAAATTTTAGAATTCCATTAAATTTCTTAGACTCGAATTTGAACTTTTGGAACGAGCTTTAGCTAAAGACATGAAAAAGAAATACAAAGCACCGAAAAAGAAAAAACCTAAACAGAAAAAACATAAAAAGAAGAAACTTCCTAAAGATCTAACAGCCGATCGTTCTATAGAATCTCTATTCTATGAATTACAAGATGCTGGTATTGTTAGGAATTATCCAAGGAAAACTTTTGATTCCTACATTGGTGAACGAAATCACTGTGCCTTTGAAATTCTTAATGTAAAAATGAAGTAAGAATCTTTTTATTTTAAACAAGTGGCTTTCTGAATTTAATAAGTTTGTTCATGCAGAGATGCCCCACCCTATCAAGGTGAAATTAAGGACGTCTTGATGGAATATGTCCTGGGAATGGGTCCTCTAAATGTAACGAAGCCTAAATCTATCTGTCTTGTTGGACCGACAAATTCTGGGAAACAACTTTTGTGTGATATTTTAGCAACGGAAATTGGTATGTTGTTGATATAGTAGGACACACAAAACCAACGATAAAAACATTATATACATAGTTCTTAACTTGGTCGATTTATACCTAATATATTTTTATCACAATGGACCAATAGACAATCTAGTCCAAGCACTGTTTTCTTGAATATGTTCATCGCTTAATTTTCTTCACTCATTGAGCACAAAATGCAATTAAAATAAAATAACATTCTGAAGACTTAATTTTCCCAATTCCAATTAGATGCTGTTGTTCTCGATATCAGTCCTGAGAATTCTGTCCAATATCAATCGAATTTAAAATACTTTCTGCATATTATATTAAAAATGGCGAAAATCCTACAACCAACAATACTCTTACTTCGCGACGTACATCGAGTATTTTGGAAAAAGATTCCACCAGAATATTTGGAATTAGCCCCGAGGCTTTTGCAATCACAATTAAAGAAAAGCATTTTAAAGTTCATAAAGAAAGAGGATAAAGTTTTACTACTCGGCACTACAGATGCACCATGGTCAGCAAATGGCAAAATGAAGAAAATTTTCCAAAAAATCCTTCTGATTCCCAAAACCGAATATGCTACAAATTATATGTTACGTAGAAACTTCACTTTGCAATTTCAAAGCATTCCAAGAGATTTGGACTTCTCAGCTCTGGCTTTAGTAACACGTGACTATGTTTCTGGTAATATTGTAAATAATATTGAAGAAACTTTAAACTTAAGACGTAGAATGGAATTTGTAAATCGTCCTCTGCAAGCTATGGAGTTTTTGGACAAGTTTTTGGAAAAGGATAATCCAGAATTTCCATTGGAATTAAAGGTATAAAATATAATTTATATATAAATGTCATTAGACTCACATTCAATTTTAAGATATGGGAAAAATTTATCAAGTGGTACAGTAAATCAAATAAGATGGCCAAAAACCGTGCAAAAATGATGAAAATGAGAGCAGAGTTGTTAGATAGACAAAACAAAAAATCCAAAACAAAATAAATTGTTTAGTGCTTCGGAGTTTTCTTTTTTTTTAAAGAAATCAAAGTAACAATTTTTTTCAGTCCTTTTACCATCATATACGACGAAGATTGATTAATTGAGGATTTATACTTCTAATTTTAAGTCAAATCCACTTATGAATATGACTTTTATCAATTGAAATAGTGAGAACTATTCTGCTAGGCTATCCTTCTCCAAAAACATAATGATAATAGTTTATTAATAAAGGTGTTTTATTACATTTCACATAGGTATTTTGTTTAATAGTAATCATAAATGTTAAGTCTGACTTTAAATTATAATGATTAACGTTAAGATCGATAGGATGTTAGAACTGAAACGTAAAAGAGAGAATAAGCTGTAACTATAATATTTTTGTGATTATTAGTATTGTTGTTATAAGCAAGCATAAGGCGGTATAACTTAAAATAGGTATGTTCTATTTTTATAAATTTTTTTCAGATCATTTCCTAAAATTACCAATAAGAACAATAACAGCGCTTTATGATAGACTTGCTTAAAATTTCAACCCAAATTTTAATTTTAAAGTTTAGAATAATTGTTTAAAGAAAAGAAAAAGAAAACATATAAGTTGGAAAATGTATGTGTGTGAGTTATTGATGTTTCATATGAATTAAGCTAATTCAAATGATGTCGCTATGAACATGTTTAAAAGAAAAGCTCTTTGTTCGTTTAAAGTCTAGGGAATACGAAAAGGCACCACGATATCTTCGTTATGTTCCACTCTGATTTCATTGACTGCAATTTTTGCTTTACTGACAGCCAATTTTATCTGAAGAGATAGAAGAACTTAGTAACCAATAAAATAGCAAGAGATATTCAAAATTAAAGTACTTGAGCAAGATCTGCCGCAGATATTGGAGCAGAAGTCAAATAATATTCCGGGTTAGGTATGTCTTTAAGAAAACCTAAAAATTAAAAAACCCAGATAATGAAAATTAAATACATCAATTGGAATTGCCATGAGAGATACCCATTGGCACTATCCCAGGATGCTGGACCGTATTCCATTGCTGCATAAGGCGCTGGTTATACAATTTTATCCGGTCGTTGTATTCCTGATGTTCTATGTTATGGGAATCCATGGCACCTACATCAATCATGTTCCTAAATAAAATTAAATGTCACTACTTTATGTGGATGACACCGAAAGACATAATTACACTTCTGTGTTTTGGACAAGTCGACTGAGGGCATTTTGCTCGTCTTTTTTTGGCAAAGATTGTGAATATTCATTGCTGAGATTATCTGAATTAGTTCGACGCAAAGCAGGACTATTATTGACAGGATCAACAAGGAGATGTGTGCGTTCGTTTGGTTCTAAGCCCTAAATCAGAAGTACATATATATAAATTAGTCGACAATGTCCCTTACTAAACGTAAAAACAAGACGATTCATTATTACCTGAGTACCAAGATCTTCGGCACAGTTGATACAACTGCAGAATTTCGACAAGCAATTAAGGATAGGGCGTACGAAGTCCATTTTAAACTGATTGTGTTTTAATTTTCTAATGCTTTAAATATGTCGCATTACAAATTTACGAAAAACAAAAAAAAAAGAAATGCAGCAGCACCAGACAATAAAGACAGACCTCAATAAATTATCAAATTAATTTTTTTATTTTTATTCTCATCTCAGCCAGTCAGCGATAAAAGCTGTCAGATTTTGACAGGAAGTATCAACTGCATATAGGAGGGTGAGCGAAAAATGAAAAAGGATTGCCAAATTAAATTTTATGTAGTTTCAATAATGTCGATTTCGTTTCAATAATTAGGATTCGCTACTAAAACCAATACTTTTTGGCTTTGAATAGAACGATTACGGACGGAATCTCTTTTTGGGACTGTGTGTGTTGCTTGGCAGCTCTAAAAAAAAACAAATCTTCAATTCTTTAAAACATCATTATTTCGTTTTAATTTCCCGATTCCGACGCGGGGGAGTTCCTAAACCCACTTGCACTTTTTTAATATTTGTTTCCAAGAAGTTTTTAACAATTTTTTTTATTTTTTAATATATTAATTTACTTTTTCTGTACACTGCCACAAAATAAAAATTAATTCACAACACAACAATTGAGAAACGTCAAAACAAATATTGTAGTGTGTGTACGAATCTGTGCACAAATCCGCTGCATTTTTTCTGGAAAAACAGATCCGTATTGAACCTTTTTTTGGAGACGGATTCGAAAAGGATTTGTGCACAGTTTCTCAATTGTTTTGTCGTCAATTAATTTTTATTTTGTGGCAGTGTTCATAAAAAGTGAATTAATATTAGGTGTGTTTTTTATCCAATTCCAATTGGTTTTTGATTTTCTGTATTGAGTCTTTTATAAAATGGTTTTACAAAGGTGTGTGTTTCTCGATTGCTTTAGGATATTATACTGCGGCTATTAATGGCCTTTTCGATTGGCCGTCCAGAACTGTTCTGACCCCCACAAAATGACAGTTGTTACTCTAAACAGAACAGAAAACGATTCTGGATTTCATTTCAGAATCGAAAACAGAATCACTAATACACTCACATATATAAAATGTTAAAATCATCGGGTTGTTTTGTTGTGTAATTTCAATGTGCTTATTGAATTTAAACTACTTTTCTGGTAAGATAAGGTAAAAAGAAGCAAGGTATAATTATTATTCATACAAGAAAATGTGTATCCAAATTGAAATCAAGTGTTTTGGAAATTCTTTTTAGGCGATCACATCGATTTAATTTTCACAAATACAGTGATACATACAATTCAGAATCAGTCAAATTGTTTCCAGGTGTTTTATTGGGACGGCCAATACGTGTTCCGGACGGCCAATCGAAAAGGCCATAAGTATTGCCTGCTTTGTCTGGAATGTAGTTGCTCACCTCTTGGTCGTTGTAATTTTGTATAGTTGAACTGCTTTGCTCACGAGCAGTGTATCAGTAACTTGTGACGTGTTGTCATCTAATGCTTATAATTAAGTAGTGGAACTGCTCTTTCACAGAGACAGTGCATCGATAACTTGTGGCGTAGTGCCACCTAAAACTAACCTAAAATAAATATATACATATATACAAACACTTATGCTTAACATTTCATTTTAAAATAGAGCGAGAACTCTACATCGTTAATACATGAACATATATATACACTTAACGTATAAATGAGCGAGAATGCAAACGCAGTATAAATTTTAAATGAGACATGTGATTTTGTACTTATGTGAAAAAATTAGTTAGGGAAATTAACTTTTTAAAGGTTATAATTTTGTATGGAATTCATTTTTGACTGAGCACGATTTGTGTTTTTTTTACACTATTTTATGACAGAAGAATATATAGAATTGTAAAGTATGTTGATGAGGATAAGTCCTTTCTGCATAATGTGAAATAAATGTGGAATATTGAGACTGTTTGCTCCTCTGACGCTTGCTTCCATGTAGTTATAGGTAACTGTTATGAGCAGTAGTTGATTAATGGATAATTCCGTTTGTCGGTTATTCGCGGCTAATGCGCGGATCCTAAAGATTCTACCAAAAAATGGTAAACTTTTCCGCATAATTTTATGGGGCAAATGTGAATTTGTTAAATGTGGAAAACTTTTGACATTTAATTTTGGCGTTTTATGTGTCACAATCTTGGTATAACTATGTCTCTTCCTCGTAATATGTTTGGCCGACATTTTAGATAAGAGTAATAAACACACCGTTATAACTCAAGTTAAAATATAGGAAGAAAAAAATCATTAACCATGTTTACACAAGTTGATTTTTAACGGGTGTCGTAAACGTTTCCATTTTCCGATGTGGGAAGGCTAGCACGGTTGTATGAAAACTGTTAAACCCAAATTAAAAAACATGGACTAGGGAAGGTTTGGGACTTATTCCGTGGACTACGTGCGAATTTCTATTAATAAAACACAATTTCTAATATTTGACGTTTACCAACTTAGTCCTTCGCTAGACCAACGAATGCGGTGGTCTAGCGATAGACTAAGAATTGATATTTAAGATCATAATTTACAAGGCCATAGAATAAAAAGAGGTAGAGTTGATACTTATTGTAGTAGATTTTGTTTGATTTCTTATTAATAGGAAATTTTAGTCCATGGTCTAACTCTTAATCCATGGTTTTGTAAGTCCATGGACTAAAGGTGGACTGTTTTTTATTAATAGGGCTGTTAATGTATAAAGTAGATACTGAACTCGCATATATCTACTATTTCCATCAACCATCAGAAGTGAATTCGAGCGGCAAACCTCAATGGTTAGCTAGTTCTTCTATGTATGTATATATGGAAAGTATAGATGGATATATTTAAATTTAATTTTTTTTACAATTTTCTGGCCGATGCAAATAAAACAAAAATTATGGTTACGAAATTATTATTTAAATGTTTATATAATATTTGCATTTTTTAAGAAGAACAAAAATCGCAAAAAGCAGTACTGAAACGGAAAACTAACAAAAGAGAAACAATTTTCTAAATAAATTGATTTAAAATAAAGAATTAATTTAATTGGAAAATTAAAGTTAGATTTGTATCTGTTTTATTTCCAATTCAACTCTAAAAGCAATCTCTCTCCTAAAATGCAACAAAAAGGAATTTTTCGTATAGTCCCCCAGTTGTAGTCTATAATCAATAGATGTCAGCTCTTATCTTATACAAAATTCCAATAGATTTCCCTAGTTTCTTTGCCTGTTGACTAAATATGGTGCGCATGTCAAGAGTGGCAATAGATGGCTTTTGAAAGTAATATTTTTGTTTGCTACTTTGCTCCGAGGGGCGTAAAGAACGTTCTCCCCATTTTCAATAGAGCCTTTGTAGGGAACTGACAATCGACAGCAGTCCATGTATAGTAGGTTAACGATTAAGAAGATTGAAGTATGCCTAGGATGTAGCAGAGAATCTGTATTGGGTTGCTCCCGTGTACAACAAAACGCAGCCGAAAACAATTTTCTCACAGAAACCTTTGTTTTCTAGTTCATTCAATTCTTGTTAATTGAACGAATATCAACTTCAGGAAATACTTTTTTATTTAATAATAATTTCACAGTCAAGTTTTAATATACATATAATAAAAATAAACGCAAAAATGAAAATCGCTGTAGAAGGTTGTTCTCATGGCGAGGTGGAAAAAATCTACGACACCATAGAGGCAATACAAAAGCGGAAAATGTTAAAATTGATTTGGTGTTGTGTTGCGGAATCTATATTAAAATGTAGGTTAGGTTAGGTTGACATGGTCGTCAGGAAAACAACTGATACACTTAGACCAAAAGCTCAACCAAACCAAACAAAATTGATAATTATTTGACATGTCAAAATGTCAGTTTTGAAGTTTCTATACATTTTATCGATAACTTAGTTAAAAAGATTTTGGTAGCACAGTTTTTATCCTCTCCAATAGCTAAGCCCCGAGAATTCTCTGGGTTTAAGCTAAGCACCCCCGGGGATTAGTTGTTGTTGGATTTAGTATGCAAATTGTTAATCCTACTCATCGTTTTTTTCGTCCAATTTCCCCTGGGCTTAGAAAAAACCACGCCTAGTATGTCAATGCCAATTACAGTGATCACTAAAAGTTGTAAGAATTAATTTATAACAGATTAAAGTGCAAAAAAGTAGTCATTTTGTAGAAGGTATTGAGTGTGACACAAGAAATTCTACAACCAAAATAATAAATACCATTTTTTGAATTTTCCACAAAAAAGGTATATTCAATTCCTCAATTTCCAATTCTCTGGCAAAAAAAAAGGAAATATTTATGGTGTCGTCAAGGTGTAAGCAGACACATAAAAGGATATTTAATTTTTCTGGCAGCATTGCCATCTAACTGTCATCCAACGGCACGTCATTTCACCAAAAAAACCAACCCAGTTACTTCTTATGACCACAGAAACTTGATTTTACTCCATTTATTTTAAAATTTCTCAATAAAGAAACAATGTTTAGCACAATATCGATTAAATAAATAAATATAATAAATAACTTACTAAAGTCTGTACTAATATTCAAAATGAGGGTGATTATAATTTTGTGAGTATGATGCAAAACAAACTAGCCAAACCTAAAACACAAAAAAAGAAAAACAAAAAACCCTGACGATTGATTAAAAAAAAAAACCTCCCTTATTTTTATTCATCTAGGTTGTACTTATTTCTCCTACTAGTCTTGCTAGCAATAGCAATCTTCTTCTTCGTAATCTTTGCTCTGCGTCGTTGGATCTTGATAAGGAAAGCGAAAATCCACAAAGGTAACGACGTTAACGTCGGCATCTTTCATCCATATTGCAATGCCGGTGGTGGAGGTGAACGTGTACTTTGGTGTGCTGTCAGAGCACTGCAGGTTTGTTTTTCTTCTTTTTTGTTTTGTTGTTTGCTTAGCGCTTATCGCAATCATCTCCTTCCTCTACGTTTTTATTAAAGGCAAAGTATGACAATGTTAAGATAATTATATATACCGGCGACATTGATGCCTCCCCAAATACAATTCTGAACAAGGCCGAAGGAATTTTCAATGTGTCGGTTGACCAGGACAATATAAAATTTGTATACCTCAAAAAACGCCATTGGGTAGAGGCCAAGATGTATCCCTACCTTACACTTCTGGGCCAGAGCCTTGGATCATTGATTTTGGGCTTGGAAGCCCTGGCCAAGTTCCCTCCAGATGTATACATCGATACCATGGGCTATTCCTTCACATTGCCCCTATTTCGGTTTCTCGGACAGTGCAAAGTTGGCTGCTATGTGCACTATCCTACAATTAGCACGGACATGATAAGGCGAGTTCGATGCAGGGAATATGCGCACAATAATCAAGCCTATGTAGTTCGAAATCCATTCATTACATGGGCTAAATTAATGTATTATAAAATATTTGCCGGGGTAATGTTTAATACATATCCATACATGAAATCATTTTTCTAATTTAATTAGGATAATTCAATCTGTAGGTTTATTCTTGGGTTGGTTGCCGGGCGTTAACAATCATGGTAAATTCGTCCTGGACAGAGAATCACATATTAGATTTATGGAATGCGCCCTTCAAAACACATCGTGTTTATCCTCCGTGTGAGGTAAGTCATCTCAAATCGCTGGAATTCACCGGAAACGATGACAAACAAATTGTCATTTTGTCAGTGGGACAATTTCGTCCGGAAAAAGATCATCCCCTGCAACTTCAAGCTCTCTATGAACTTCGAACACTTCTCAATAAAAACGAGGATCTATGGAACAAAATTAAACTAGTCATAGCGGGTTCATGCCGTCACGAAGAAGACTATGTTAGATTGAAAAATATGCAAGATCTCTCCAAGCATTTATCACTAGAAAACAATGTAGAATTCAAAGTTAATGTGTCTTATAAAGAATTGCTAGTGCTTTATCAATCGGCCAAAATTGGATTGCATACAATGTGGAACGAACACTTCGGCATAAGCATTGTCGAATGTATGGCAGCCGGTCTTATAATGGTTGCCAATAGATCAGGCGGACCGCTCTTGGATATAATTGAGACTTCCGAAGGAAGCCAAAACGGATACCTTGCTGTGGATGCAATCGAATATGCAACCTGTTTTTATAATATACTTTACAATACCAAAGAGGAGAACGAAGTCATACGTAATGCTGCGAGGTTTGTTTAAAAAAAAAAAACTTTTTTGACACTGATTTTGTTTGTTTTTTTTTTCAATTTTTAATTTATTTAGATCGTCGGTTGAACGCTTTTCGGAAAAAGAATTCGAAGTTAATTTTCTAAGAGCAGTCAGTCCACTCTTTACCCAAACAGAGTAATTATTTATCATTATTATTACTTATATGGTTTGCAATAGTTAAATATACATTACACATTATGTGGCATTATACAAGAAAAAAACATTTTTTCATTAAACAAAAAATTGGCACTCTTTTTATAACAAATTATATATAAGAAAAATCGTTAATAAAAACTTTCAAGCAGTTTTGTTTTATTGAATAAAGTTTACTAAATTCTAAATACTAAAATCTTCATAAAAAGATTCAGTGGCCTGATTAGGGAATACGAAGCGAATCGTTTTAGGTGGCGAAAATGAGATTTGATATTACTGTTTTCGCTTTCGTCTCTTTCGTTTTACATTCGACCTGTTTTCGAAATCGAAAGCGAATTTGATTTGACATTTCCATTTTTAGCGCGTTCATTTCCGATAGGGCTTCTTTGGCGGATTGGTTTATCGACACGGTCGAAAGTGATATTTCGGTGAATTTTTTCATTTAAATAAATAAAAATGTGAGTTTAAGTATTGTTTTTTCTGTATAAAAACAAACTAAAGAAATAAACAATCATTTTTTTGTAATAAACGTGTAGGCGCACAAGACAGCAAGACACCAACCAGCAACAATTTTCTCCACTCATCGCATTTATGAGGCAAAACGAAGGGATAGCCAAAGGACACAACATACAACGTTCTCTGCAATATGTCTAGCGCTTCGGACATTGAATTGCATACTGTGGGTTGCGCCATTCCAATGTTTGTATCCTGCCCAACCACTTTTTGGTATGATTCGTCTGCAAGGAATCTCAATGTTGCAGCTAATTTTATAATTGGTGGTATCCCATTGTTGTCATGTGGTCTTTTATTTCGTCCAAGACAATTTTAAATGCTTCTTTTGAAAGGCGAAACAATTTATCGAACCAAGTTTTTCTAAAATAAAGATAATTTAACAAATAATAAACACGTTAAGCAAACACACTGACTCGAAGCAAGGAAGATCAAAAGGTGTAGAATCACTTCTTAATAATTTTCTTCTCAAGTTTAAATTTTAAGATTCTTTTTCTTCCTCACGTTAAGCATTTATATACATAACATTTGATTCCATTTTTTATTTAAATAAATAATTTATTACAAAGTTATTGCACCTCGGACAAAACACAAATGATTTTGATTGAAACAATAAATATTCACTGGTAATCAGCTGTCAATTACCTGGAAATCTTGGAAGTAGCATTTACGATTGGCTTCGAATTCGTTAATTGATCAAAACTAAGCGAGTCGAAAATGATATATCAAATTGAAAACGATTCGCTACGTATTTTCTAATCAGCCCACAGGGTTCCTCTGTGACATTGGGGGTTATCGTGAATAAAAATTTCCCTGGAATTTTTTTCTCTTGGAAACGTGAAAGATGTTCAAAACTTTCCCTCGAAATTTATTGGTTTATCTGATATGATTTTTTGTTCCAGGGAAATTTATTCCGTGCGAGATTCACAATCACGGGAAAATTTCCAAAGGGTAAAATATTCCGTGAAAAACGAAATTTCCGATTCCCTAATATTTGATTGGGCCCTATCGGGTATTAAATATTTAATACCCTCGAAATTAATTCTGCGATCGTGAATTTCCCACAGAATAAATTTCCCTCGAACAAAAAATCGTATGAAATGAGAACAAAATTCCCTGGGAAAGCTTTATTTCCGATACCAATAAATTCCGAGAGAAACTTCTGTGCTTCATTCACGTTCCCAAGATTCGAATTGGAGACAAATTTCCAGGGAATTTTCTATTCACGAAAACCCCTCATTTACTCCAAATGCTTCCTCCGATCGTGAATCTCCCAAGGAATTAATTTCCCCAGAAATTTTTCTCCAATTCCAATCTTGCGAACCTGAATGATGTTCCGTGGGAGATTCACGATACCACTAAATTCCGAGAGAAACTTTTGAGCATCGTTCCCAATATTCAAACGATAACCCCCATTATCAATGGACCACTGAAAATTAGCTGCTTAGTTCTTTTGGTGATAAATGCCAAACACTTACAGCTGGAATCAAATAAAAGAATATGGCTGATTGTGTTTAATCATTTTTTTTTAAGTAACAAAAAATTGCTACGAAGATATACAACTGAATGTGTAGTAATACTGTTAAATGTACTTAAACAAATTAACAGGAGAATGTAAGGTTAAAAATTTCCTTTTAAGAAAGAACGTGACTCGGGACATGCCAATCGCCAATGCCAACAGTGTGACAGAAATGTATAGCTTATGCGGCTATGAACTTTCGGAAATTAATTGGTTGATTCAGCAGTCCTCTTCAGCGCGAATTGATACTCGTATTTCTTCCAAAATTAATTTTTATTTTGAAAAACATGAAGACATAATAATTAAAAACACAACAACATCTTAAAATAAATAATTTTAATTCTCAAATAGTATCAGTTACTTGCGGGTGAGGTTCATCATCCTCATTTTTAAAGCAGCTTAAAATAGCTTCAGTTTCTTCTTGTAAACTGTCTAGCTTCTTCATTAATATTAACTGTTAAATAAAGAAATATTTGAAAATGATTTTCTCCATGAATCTATTTCAAAACAAAATTATACCTTTGCCGCTGATATTATTTCTTTTGCAGCTTTGAAACTTAAATGCTCGATCTTTTTAGCTAGTTGCATAGGTTTACATTTTGCAATATCTTCTATTGTTTTAAAACCGGCTGTATAAAATTGTTTTGCTCTGTTCTGAAATTGCAAATGCAACATAAAATTATTGAAAAAAAAAAATATTTAAAAAAAATCTCACAATTTTCACAGCTGGCAGATCCAACAAGGGTTCCAATTCTAATGTTCCACATCTATCCATTTTCCCACTTATTTTCTCAAACAATGGTTTATAGCACCAGAATTCTTCAACTTGTTCACAAAGGCGCACAAGTGCACTTGCAGCTGCTATTGATTGGTTAACCAGCGTTTGTAACATACCACGTTCAACTGAGAATTTTGTAGCAACCAAATGCAAAGGCATAACATTTAAAACGTCTAACAAAATCAACACTTTATACAATCGACTTAGTTGTAGTTCCATTGGACCTTTAGTTGACATAGTTTTGGCCATTTTAGCTGCATGAGCTTCGGTTATGCCAAGAACTTTAAACAAGCATTGTGTATTTTCATCTAATTTTGTATATTCTCTAAACAGAACTGATGAATTAACAGCGAATAAATCATCTGTGTTTTCATTGGAATTAAAGCTCACTACAAGATACAACAGGTGTGAATAATTTGAAAGCACCATCGATTTTTGGGCACTTTTGAGCTCTTTGTATATTAGATTTGTCTTTTTATAGTCAATTCCTGCCTTGAAAGCCGCCTTACCAATAGTAGTCAATTCAAATCTAGTCGTTTTACAAAGAACAAGCTGGCGGGGATTATTTTTTAAATTGGCACTTGTTATCTCACGCATTTCCTGAGTTGTTAGGATATCCGAGATATTAGCAGAAGAACCCTGGTTCAAGTCCTTCAACTGCAATACTTTGTTCTTAAACATTTGCCGCAAAATTGATGTAATTAAAGACTTCACTGAAACACCCGACTTTTCACTCTGCACTGACATCAAAGTATTCTTATTAAGGTTTATCAAATCTTTTAGACAATCGGCAAGTCCCAGACCGATAGAACTCAATATCAGAGTTTGCAGGCCAATGCCTTCATTGTAATCTAGTGAGCTTATAACTTTATCCATTGGAGAAAATAACATCTCACCGACCAAAATGTTATCTTTGCTCGAGCATATCAGTATACTTTCGCCGGCATCACCCATTCCAGCACGACCGGCACGTCCTACCATTTGTTTGTATTTGCACAAAGTCATAAATTCTCTGCCAACGTATGGAGCTCGAATTATGACACGTTTTGCTGGTAGATTAACTCCAGCTGCTAAAGTCGACGTACAGCATATCACACTTATCGAACCGATCCGATAAGCAGTCTCGAGCATTCTTCTTTCGTCAACTGTCAAACCGGAATGATGATATGCAATGCCATATGGTATGGTCCTTTCGAGTATAGGCGATAAAATTCCACAAATCTTATCTAAAGCATCCATTAGATCCGCTTTCTCGCTCTTTCGATGTTCGATGAATTTTGACCTAAAAACCCAATTCACAATCAGATTATGGATATTTGAGGTGTCTTTCTTATTTTCTTTGGCTTACTTTGGCAAAACTCGACTTAATAGTACAGCTACATTCTCACAATTTTTTCGAGATGAACAAAATATCAGACAGGAATCTTTAGGTGCAATTTCTGATACTAAACCGGCCAAATGGTCTGGATCTGATTTGGCAACTTCTGCACTATACTAAAAAATAAAATAAAAACACTATGTTGACATAGAATTTCCTATTTGAATAGGTAACTTTTCATTCTGTTTGTTTCGAAGAAGTTTAACCATTTTCAGAAAGGACTGTGTCGAAGTATTATGGTACATTTTGAAATTCTATAACTGGGATTCCGGGTAAAGATATTTACTACAATACAATGACGACTTCTAGGATAAGAAAAACAATTCAATTTAAATACAATTTGGCATCGCTTGTAAAAAGCTAGTATAGACGGTCCTTGTAATGTGTCATTGCCGTGACACTCTGACGTCACTATGACGTAGTTGTCTGTCCTAAAAATGTCACGTCGTGTGATCGTCATTGTTTTGCTTGTCATTACCGTAACAAAAACAATGACAGGCACCGTGACACGTCAATTTTAGGTCATTGCTATGACAAATTGCCATGACCGTGTGATAGCATTTCATTGTCGATGGGACACCGTGACACGTAGCCTGTCGCTGCAAGGACTGTGGCAGGAATTTCTGCCATGTCATTATTTGTCAAGGTTGGGAATAGTTACATAGGTACCTACCTACAAATGTATATTTAAATAGATTGTAAATGTAAATGTAAATTAGGAGTGTAATTTGTACCTAACTACATAGATGGAACCTAGGTATGCAAATATGTACATGAAACTGAAGGTGGGTAGATAATTATATACACAGCTGGTCAAAAAAATAGGTGTGAGAAAATATTTACTCGTCACTGTTGTTTTGTTGCTCAATAACGATTGTTTTGGCTGAAAGCATTGCAACATTTTTTGTTTTATTAGAGAGAACTGTTATGTCGTTTTTATTTGGCAATCCGGAAGCCTCCCGGACTCTTCTTAAAGTGTTCACTTCGGAAAAAATGACAGTTCTAATTCTGAAAAGAAGAGAATTTTGCTTCTGGATTTGAAATCAGAATCTGAACCAGAAGCACTCACACATTTATATACTAGAACGTCAAACTCGAGTGTTGTCATTTTTTGTACCTTGTGCGACAAACATTTTTTTGAATTTGAATACTTACACGTACACAATTATTTTCACACATACAATCTCATTAAAATTCAGAATCGTCAGAATCACACAAAAGTGTTCAGTTGGGATCCCGGATCGGAGAAGAATTCCGGATTGCCAAATAAAAACGCCATTAATCTCTTCATAATGACGCCGAGCTTATTGCATTTTCTGTACTGTAATGATAAGCGGTTCACTTATTTTTGTTACATTAAGATTTTCTGTGTTTTATAAGTTGGTCATAAAAATAGGTGTGTGCCAAACAAGATCGAATCATCATTATCATATTCATTGTTAGAAAGTATTAACATTTGAAAAGGTGTGTTTTTAGTTATTTAAAAATGTTCAAACAATGTTTTTATTTATTAATTTTAATGGGTCGAAAATTATCCGCTCCCAAGAAGAAAGAAGATTGGTTTTAAAGCTTAGGAATGAAAACAAAACTTATAAATTTATAGCAGATGCCTTAAAATTTCAAAATTTTGTCACAAATGCGTTAAAACCCAGATTATTGCGTGAAAATAGAGGACGGCCGAAAAAAACATCAACTACCACTCACCGCCGCATCCTACTTCTCTAGAAATCGAATCCATTTGCGTCATTAAGGACTATAGGGGCACAAATTGGTAATGAAGTCAGTGCACGCACAATCCGCAGAAGGCTTCAGAACTTTAATCTCCCAGGGAGAGGTGCCAGGAAAGTTCCATTGTTGAGGGTTATCAACGTATGTCCCGAAAAGAATTTGCCGTAAGCCATAAAAATTGGAGCAGCCCCGAAGGAGAATGGAAATGGCGTAATATTCTGTGGAGCGATGAAACAAAAATGAAATTGTTCTCGGATTTTGGGCGTAATGTCAGGCGACCAAAAGGAAAAGATATCCATCCTTGTTATATCTAAAGAACCATCAAACACGGAGGAGGAAATATTATGGTGTGGGGCTGGTTTTCCTGGTATGGTGTCGGTCCTATATTCCGTGTCAACAACATCCTGACGAAATACGGGTATAGGTATATTTTGGAAGATGCCATGCTTCCATTTGCTGAGGAAAATATGCCCTTCCGATGGCACTTTCAGGAAGACAACAATCCGAAACATACAGCGGGACTTGTGAAAGATTGGTTTCGAAAGAACCAAATGGCTGTTGTTTCATGGCAAAGCCAATCCCCAGATCTCAATCCGATTGAGAACTTGTGGAATTAGCTAAAATGAAAATTAGCAGGCCAATATTTTACAAATGGAAACCTATTGTGGGAAGCAGTTTAGAGGAAATGGTATTCCATACATTAAGAAACTTGTCAGAAATTGGTTGAGTCAATGCCACGCCGAATACAAAAAGTTTTGGATAATAATGGAGGGCACTCAGGTTATTAGAGTAAGTAAGATGAAAATTGAGATAAAACCCAGAACAAATTAAATAAAAACGACAATTATTGGTAATTTAGGAAGGCGCCCCTATTATTTTGTCCAAGTAAAAAAGTCTACTTCGACAGTTTTGAATCCTGTTATAACCATTTAATGTTCGTTTTATTATAAAATATTATCAGCTTTATGATTAATCGTTAAAAAATATATATATATAGGAAACACATTTACAAAATTATTAATAAATACCAAAACTACAAGCACACCTATTATTTTGACCAGCTGTGTATGTGCGACGTTTGCAAAAATGTTATAGTTATAGTTTGAGGGAAAAAAGATGCCATTTGAATTCTTGGGCAAATACCGTAAGTTTTGTTCTGATTAAATGATTTCTAGTACCAATTCTCAAAATTTTGTATCAAAATATCAAAGTCGTTGAAGCTTTTTTCGAGAAAAATAAGCTTTTCCTTAACAACCAAGACACAAATGACTCGATTGATCGACGCCGTGTGATCGTCATTGCTAAAAATGATAAATGTCATTGCAGTTTAGGCTCACCTCCAATGATCAGCTGTTTAAGAGTTTGAGAGAGAAAAAAAAATATCACCGTGACACACTTTGATGTTCATTGTATTTTGGGACAACAATGATATAAATGTGCCATTCGTGTAATAGTCAGAGTGTCACGGCAATGACACATTACAAGGACCGTCTAATACTAGCTTAATGATGGCCGTCTTTTTTTCTACCAAGTTTATAGGACAAGACCTTCAATGCTAAACGCAGCTTGACAGTCTCAATTTTGTTTCAATTCTCTATAACTTTCCCTCGGTTTCCTCCAATCAGTGGGAGTGATTTCTTAAGAGAACATGAAAAAAGTGGTTATAGCAATTCCGCTTTTCTCTGTAGGTTGATCTACAGACTAAGCGGTAAAAGCGCTTTTCTTCAAACTTGGTACTTAAATGTCTTATGTGATTGGCTCGATTCTTTTTTTTTTAGCCACAAAAATACCGGCAACTGCCATACAATTTTGTGTATCAAAAATGGTCAATTTTAATAATTGCGAAAACAGCCCTATTTTGATAAAAAAAATTCTGTGCACTATTAGGTAGGGTCTACATTTTGGACCTACAATATATTTACATAAATTGTTAAGGGGTTTATTTTCGATTTTTTCATTAACGGCTCAACGGATTTCGATCAAAATTTGTGTACAAGATGTTCTTCGAATTTTAAATAATAATGCATACCAGAATGTCTGAAAAATAAACTTTTTGGAATTTTGGAAAAAAGTCTTTTTTTTTTTAAATTCAACTTTTCGAAAAAGGGTCGACAATTTTGTATAATTCTACAAAGTCGTACTAAGCATTTAATAACCCATTCTGCCTTTTTTAAAATATCCTTATACCTAAAGGTACTTTGTCATTTTTCGAGAAATTCTTTTACCCCATTTGATGATCTTCTGATGTAAAATGTGTAAAGATGTATTCTAATGTTTAGGAAACTTCTTGAATTAATTTTTTGTTTTGATAGAAAAAATAACATTATCCAGACAGACCTCATATCCGACTACTGAAAGGATCTCTCGTTTTTTTATATTTATCAACTAAAAATGCTTATCACTTACCTTAAAGTTAACAGTTCTTTTAAATACAAAAATTTCTTCCAGACAAGAACCAGCTGTGTTAATTTCTAAAATATCATTTCCGCATTTTATATACTCTTTTAATTCCACAGGCCGAAATCCTCTTGTATAGACATCTGCGTCAAGGAATTCCGAGAGTTCTGGTAGGTTACCAATTGTTGCACTCATTCCAACAATTTGTATACTAGCTGTGTGTTAATGTTAGTTTTATATTTTGAATTTTAAAAACTATACACGTACCATTGATGTACATGACTTTAGTAAGAAAAGCTTCTAATGTAGCTCCCCGGCCTTTTTCTCCAATAAGATGTAACTCATCGACGACTACCAATCCAATTTCATTAGCCCTGCCAGCTTCTATTAGACTATCAAACAATACAGCTCCTTTTTCAATTGAACCAATAAAGATGCATCTGCGTTTCTTTCGTGGCGGAGGTGGACATCTTCCTTTTCCTGCTGTGTACTCTTCTACAATAAAATTAAGACTAAGTGCAAATGGAGCCATTGCACTGACCTAGAACAAGAGATATTATCGAGCCTAGCAAAACTATCATTAACTACAGACCTTTTCCTGGACAATCGACACATATGGAAGAATGAAGAGGACATGCTTTTCTCGGCAAATAATTTCCCGCAACATAAGAATCTCGGCTACTAAAGTTTTACCGCCACTGGTTGGCAATGCATAGAGGAGATTCTTACGCTTCCGGATGGCTGGAAGGTTAAGACATTCATCTTGCCATTCTAAAAAAAGTCATGTTTTAGTCAATGGTATCTTAATCCGGTAATGTATTATGCTTACCATACAAACTATTGATTCCTTTGTGTTCGAATATCATTTTTTGAACAGTAGCCGGAAGTCCGTAAAAGCTTCCACGACTTGGGAACACATCAATTGGATCTTCGTTGAAAACCTGAGTTTCCCAGTTAATTGCAGAAAGGTGATGTTCTTCATGTCGAAATGAACTACTAGTAGCTCCAATGGTTCGATTTTTAATTTCTTCTCGAGTCTCATACTGTGTGCCTTGCATAAAATTGGTAAGTTCAAAATGACGTGCTATAGAGCTCGATAGAATTTTATTTCCCGTTGAATTGGGCTGCATAGGGACTTTGAAGGCGACGTCATCTAAAAACTTTTGAGTATTTTGCACGTTCAAATCGTCTATAATTTTATCTTCAAAATACTTCATGAGATCTTCTGATTGACGGAATACATTGCACGGTGGTTCAATATCCTTGAACAGACTATCATTGAATTCCTGCAA
Source organism: Philhelius pedissequus (assembly GCA_910595825.1). Taxonomy (NCBI): domain Eukaryota; kingdom Metazoa; phylum Arthropoda; class Insecta; order Diptera; family Syrphidae; genus Philhelius; species Philhelius pedissequus. Next base: position 36,926,133 of record OU343163.1, read on the forward strand.
GGCTTCGTTGTTGTTATTCGACACACATTCTATGTCGTCTGTTTTGATATCGGAAAACAAACTATCATGACCATCGTTGGTAAATAAATCTTGCGTTTTGGATTGATTTAGTTCGTTGGAAAGTTTAATATCTGAGAGGAAACTATCCTCATCGCTGTCGGGCCATGCAAATGCTTCCATCTGAATTTGTGTCGCTGTCGTGGTTTGTCTTGTACAGAGTTCAAGGCGAGTTCTTTTGTGTGCTGGTGATTGGCCATCACTAGAAGCTTTTTTAGCAATATTATTAAATGTATCTAACATTTTGTTTTCAAACTATTCTTTTCAAAATAAACATTTTCGTGTCTTTTTTTTATTTAAAAAGAAATATGGATAAAAAATCTACACAAGAATGTAGTAGATAAATAAATTGGCAACTTCGCTTAGTGTTGCCAGAAGACTTTTTCTTAAAATAATTTTTAAAATAAATACAAGGATCCAAAGAAGCATATCCACACGGATGTCGCCAATAATAATATCGCAGGAAACAAATTTTGTAAATCAATACTACGTCGTTGCTATTCGAACTTCGGCCATTACATGGGGTTTCCAGTAAACTAGATAGTATTCTATGAACATTTCTCATGGAGACCACAAATAGAATACTATCTTTGTATATGTAACCTATAGTACTACTATGAAACAGAATTGTTTAGCTAGTAGTTCCGTGGATGAGGGCGCTAGTTTCTCTTTTCTTGATATTGAATTGTTGATGTGGAAGAAGTAAAGGTATAGGCAAATACGAAAAAATGCAAGGGAGACGGTCGAAACTTATTAGTTCTGACAACAATATAGAGGGTTAAAGCCTAGTACTCAGTTCGAGCAAACGCAAATTTTATCTCTGCATATTTTTTCTCAAGTAAAATGTTGAAGGTGTAGAGATAAACATTCCATTCAAATGAGAACAAAAGCGTATCTGAGAAATTTTTAGTAGGGGAAAATAGGAACACAGTCACTGATGATATTAATGTTGGTGACTGTTTTTAAAGAAATAATGTACATTGTTTAACTTGCTTTGCTCTTAATTTCATGTTGAGTTATGTGTTTAAAAAAAAAACAGATTTATAATGTCGATAATATGATATATAATATGATGTAATAATATGAAATAGTATATATACATTTCAAAGCGTTTACAATGAATGAGAAAAATAACGCTAAAGATTAAACAACATTTAACAAAAATAATGCGAGTTCGTTTGTGTTTCTAAGCGTTTTCAATATACATTATACATACATTATGTAAAGTCAATGAAATATATATATGTATATATATACAAAAATATTAAGGGTATTCATGAAACCGCGTAAACTTTCCCACATCGTAAAATGGAAAAGTTTACCACGCACATTTCATGAACGCACTTATAAAAATCAACTTGGGCAAATGTGGTAAATGAATATTTTTTCTACATGCACTTTAACATAGAGAAACTAATAAGAACTAAGTACGTCTTCACTCCCAATCTAAAAAGAAACAACAAAACAATTATAGAAAACAAGAAACAATTTGGTTTGGTTTCTGAGTTTCCAAAATAAGATATACCTTTGGATGTACGCTTTCCATCGGATCTCCGGCATTGTGGCCAAATCTTTATCAAACAAACATAAAAAACAATTTTTTTATAGTTAAATATATTTCTTTTATTGTAATAAAGAATAATTAAATAAATATGAAATAAAACTTACCAAATGTGAAAAAAAACATTATTTATGTTTTGGTAATTAGAAATGTCAGACAGACTTTTGACAAACCAAAAACAAAAAAAATTATCTGTCAGTTTGAGCAATATGGTTTTTTAATCCACCACTCACATGTATTCACAGATAGGAAAAAATGAGTAAATTAAGAGAGTTTTCTCTTACTCACCTAAAAAAAAATTTGCGGGTGTTTAAGGCAACGGGGGGTACGAGTCGCGCCTCTATTTAATTATTTTCTCTATGCACTTTAACTTGACTAATAACAAAGTGTTATTACTCTCATTTAAAATATCTGCCAGAAATAATAAGAGGAAGAGAGATAGTTATAACAAGATTATCACATTTAAAACGTCAAAATTAAACGTCAAAATTTGTTCACATTTACCAAACTCAGATGGTATGCTTTCCCACACAAAATTATGCGGAATAGTTTACCATTTAATTTACCTACACATTTTTTCCAATCATTTTTTCTGGTCATATACCTACTTCCTAATATCTTTTAATATTGCAAAGGCTAGGGGATACGATATGAGGTGATAAAAGGCACGATTTACATCAAACATCACAATTTGTCTAGCAAAATAATGATTCGTACATTGTTTGTCATGGAAAAATTAAGTGGAGATTTTTGTATGTACAGTTCGAAACAAAGATTTTTATTTTGCGTTGAAGTGGGTACTGAAAAATTAGAGATAAAATTTGTTCTGGGAAAAAAATTGTATGAGAAATAATATTTTTCCGAACTGAGTACTGGGCTTAAGGGAGAAAACCGAATAAGCTGTTTTTGCCATGGCAACCTTCAAAATATGGTGGGTATAAATAAATTATATCAAGTCTATTGGCGTATACATGAATTTGAAGTAAACATGTATGTGGATATACATGCATGTATAGGTTATTATAGAATTTATTTTAAATTTTTCTTTCAAATTTTAGATACTTGGGGGATTTTAGGATTTCGAATTGTAGCAAAGTTGCTACTTTTCACTTTTTCTATGCGAAAATAGCAAAGCAATGTTGAGATATTTCGATATGTTTTGTTTAGGTAGGTATATGTGTACCCAGATACCCATCTACATACAAAATGTATGTACATACATAGGTAGTTTTTGTTCTTTTTCAAATATAATATCTATTGAGAATAACTTAATTTTTTCTCCAGTAAAGTAAAGTAGGTATACCTAGGTAGTATTTTTTTATTTTTTTGTTTGACTAGCGATATTAGAAATGTAGGTACTATATAACAAGTTATGGATTCGAAAAAAATCGAACTGGAGATTTTGATCAAACTTGACATTACGGTGATAGCGAAGATGAAAAATGGGTTCGCAATTCCGTGTCTCTGTCTGTCTGTCCTCGAGTTTACAGCCTAAACGTTTTTTCCATAAACATGTCCCCAGTTTTTCTTTCAGTTTTTTTAAGACGAAGAATTACAGTACCTACCTACCTGCCATACTTTCTTTTTGACCAAAAATGTAAATATTATTTTTCTCAAACAATTTTTTTTCTAACAATCAATCATGATATTACGATCATAGAGAACACCAAAAAAGTGGGTCCCCTAATTCCGTATGTCTGTCAGTCTGTCTGTCTTTCCTCGAGTCTAAACGCTTTGATAGATTTGCTTCAAACTTGGTACATATTGTTTTTTTTCGGTAATATGCCCACACGTTTTTTTATTTTTTTTTAAGACGACAAATAACAGTAGCCCCCATACATTTTTTTGGCCAAAAACAAAATTCTTATTTTTCTCAAAAACGGCTCCAACGATTTTTATAAAAAAAAAATGAGATCATTAATGAAGGGAAAGGGTACATTTTAATAATTTTTTTTTGGAAAAACCATTTTTTTGGTTTTAGATTTTCTCGGAAATGGTTAATCTGATTTTTATTTTTATTTTTTACGCATCCTAGAAAGTTTAAACACTATTATATACCAAAATGTTTCAAAAAAAAAATTTCGGAAATTATTTTTTTTTTTAAATTCAAAATTTTGAAATCGACTTAATAGATTTTTTCGAAACTTCGACATTATCTTGAATAGTTACAAAAAACTTTTTTTTCTAAAATAAAAGACAACGGTACCTCCCATAGAAATGCTAAAAACCATTTATTTCTCAAAAACGGCTCCAAGAATTTTCAAAAAAAAAAATTGTTATTAAATTTTATTTTATTTTTTGGATTTTGAAAAAAAACAATATTTTGCAAAATTAAATATTGTGAAGATTTTTTTTAAATAATATTTCCAAATGTATATATATATTGTTGAATACTCATTTAAAAAAGAAATAAGTAAAAAACGTCTTAAAAAAATATATAATAAACAATTCTTATTTGAAAATTCGTCAAATCGATTTTTTACGAAATTACTTATCAAATCTGAATTTTCTAAAAAAATATTTTTTTTTTCAAAATCCAAAAAAAATATTAATATAAAATAAAAAAAAAATTGTCACAAGAACTATTTTTTTTGCACAACGACTAACAGAAATCTCAAATTTTAACTGTTGAATTATTATCATGTTTGTTCATTTGGTATAAAAGTTTATTTTATTGACTAGTGACCGTTGCACACAAGTGTATACCTGAATATTTAAATATTCCCTACACCCATCAAACAATTTTCATTCTATCTGCACGTAGAATAAAAAACACACACACGCAACGAGCTCCCACTTAACAAAACAATCTTCATAAAACAAAAAACAAAAAAACCTACGAAATAAATTGTTTTCCTTTTCTCCTCTAACTTATAATAAATTTTGTATATAGTTCTTTCATCAATTTATTATCACACTATTTCTCTTCATACGCATTTTCATAACACACCAACACTACCTAACCTCCGATTTGGTAGTGGAACCCATGATGAGTAGTAGAACTTATTGCAGGCTGGATGAATTTCGTCGTCATGATAGTACTATTAATATCTATATACAATGATACTATACAAAATTTCATACTAGACATTGCTCAGCTCATAGCACAGACAATAAATCATAGATGGTATTATCTGTAATAATCTGCAATAACTGGTCATTAACAGCTGACGACCATAACAACGAACAAAACATATGATTTCAAAATCGAAGACAAGCTAGCGCTAAATAACTGACATACTTACTCAGCTGTGCACTATGGCCTCGTTCGGTGCGCGGCCGATAGGCAAAGATACCTTTGTAGCGGATTTATATTCGAACGATTCAGGTAGCTTTCTTCTTATGTCAGTTGTATTGCATACACATCTGAAGTTTTGAATCAGCTGTTCCTCACATTTCCAAACGAATCTCAACGAATCCAATAATTTTTGGGTAGCTTGAGATTTGTGTTTGACAACATATGTTTAGTTCATCAGCTGTTTTTTCCTTAGGCGTTACAACAACACCAAGCAATCCGGATCGGTTAGGTTTTGCCACCGAACGAAACCTATGTCTACGATGTAGTGCACAGCTGACTACGAAATCAGCTGTCTTTTCAATAAAGTATGTTTTATAACTTTTGTTTTTTTCACTCATTATAAGTTCATGTCAGGCAAACCTTAAAACATAAAGTCAAAGCCATGTTATCAGCAAATTCAGCTATACTGGTTTTAAGAGATTGTTTAAATATAGACTTAACATACACTAAGAATAGCCAGCTTTGTAAAGTGTTGTCCAAAAGTAACTTATGATTGACCATGTCAAATGCTTTAGTCATGTCAATAAACAGCGCTAAATTATATTTATTTATATCAAAGCCTTAAAAAAAGAATCAACATTTTTCCTTATACTACGAATGTTTTGATGAATTATTAAAAGCGACAAGTTTTCAATACCAGTAACGTTATAATTTTTTGCATTAATTAAGAATTTAATACACATTATTTTAAATCAAATTATAAAATATTTAAGTCATCAGAGCAACTCACTCTGAACAACACTATCTCCTTCACTTTTGCCCAAAAAATTATATTGTTTTTCATCCATAAAAACTTATATTTTTTCGTCATCTTCACCTTCTTAGCTGCACAATAGAGTTCACGTGTATGAGAGGTCATGCTGTTGTGATGTAGATTTGTACCATTATAATCAACTCCAAATATTTGTGTTGTTAATGCCGCTCTCCGCTTTTGTTTCATCTTCATGGTAATCTGTTTGGTATTGCGACGGGTCAAACATAACTAAGATGTTAGCAGTTGATGACGAGTGGACTAAATATTTATATTTTGATATTATAAGTAATTATTAACGGTACTTCCTATGGAACCACTTTCCATATTTTCGGCTTTCTCACTTTTTTATGAGCCGGATAACATTATTTTTTCTATGCAAATGTTCCCTAGAAGTGAATAAAACTGCATACTCAAATTTAAAAAAAAAATGGTTTTTCGATTTAAAAAAAAAATTATAAATTTTTGTTTTTTGAAAAATCGATTTTTCAAAAACGAGTCACTGAATTTCTTTAAATTAAAATTTTATATGCATGGTAATAATTATTTTGAAAAGGCGTTTCAATTTTTTTTCTAAATATGTTTTAAAATTTTATTCATCCAAAATTATTTTTTTTTAAATCTTTCCAACGATTTTTGAATTTTTTTTATTACATTCATATTTGTCTATTAATTTATAATTTCAAAAATGTTTCATAGGTACCTGTATCTAATAAAAATTGAGTTTTTTTAAATCGACAAAAACATTTTCTTAAAAATTTGTATATGCAATATTATTAATATCTACTTTTAAGGAGCACTTGTTTAAAAAAAAAAAATGAATCGACAAATAATGAAAGGTCGAAAATATGAAAAGTAGTTCTACGGGAAGTATGTACCTTATCTAACCACTAACCATTAATAAGAACGCAAGAAAAATTTATTTGGGTAAATGTAAACTGCATTAAGCACTCTCATTTTTTTATCAAAATGTTTAGATCCGTTTTTGGTAAAGGAAATTTATTACCGGTTTTGTGAAATTTTTATATGGCAGGTGCCGTTTTTTAATTTAAAAAAATGAAAAGAACGTGCCGGTATAGGTATTAGCTGCGTTTTATTATCTACGGGTCTGGGTTAATTTTTAACACGTATATTACAAAAACAACACGACATCCAGGTTTCTATCGGGGTTTCTATCTGGGTTAATTTTTAACACGTTTATTACAAAAACAACACGACATCCAGGTTTCTATGGGGGTTTCTATCTGGGTTTACAAGTATTAAATTCGGCGAACAGAGAGTACATCTACATATCAGAGTGCATAACCCAGATTGTTTTATTTTTACGGGGTGAACCATATGCGTTATTGGCGATCATAAAACACGGCTATTATATCCACTTTTTTCTCGTCTTCGCTTTCATCATCGTAAGTCAAGATTGATCAAAACCTCAAATTTAATTTTTTTACGAATCCAAAACTTGCAATATAGGTACCTACCTACATACCTACGTATTTTATATAATGTAAGTAGGTATCAACTTTTTAAATGTTCAAAATTGTGTCATAGAAAAATAATAATAAAACTATGTAACTACATAGTTACTTACACCACACGATTCATAATCTTTTTTTTTTTAATTCATGATGCAAAAGAATAACTAACTTCCTACATACATAACCTACATAGCTATGTCATCACTCATCAGTACAGATGATATTGCAACCTTGCCTACCATATCTCGCATAATTATGTTGGTATACCTATAGTGAATACTACCTGCAATGTTGCGTTAGAAAATCATTTTATAAGTTTTATACCTATACAAAGGCCCAGCTGTCTATATTTTCATAATATTACATATCAATGCAATAAAAATGAATTTAAAGAAAAAAATCATTTTTTTTTATTTGATAGGTGCCTATAAACTTTTCCTTTAAAAATTATTTTATTTCATTTTACCTTTTTTCGTAAAATGTTATTGAGAAAATATTTCCTTCATTATATAAAAGTTTTACAAATTGAAAAAACCTTGCGTATTGACATATTTTCATAAGAAACAATTTTTTGCTACCTTCACTACTAGACCTTGATAAAATTAAAACTGATAAAATTGTAGTTAACTGTAGTTGAGGTAATTTTTACCGATGTTATCTTTTTCTGCTTAGTTAATTTCGAGCCAATTTGTACAAACAAAGTTAATTTAGAGCCAATTTGTACCCACACAAATTTATTTTAGACAATCACCAAAGACACTTAAATAAGTACCTACCCAGGTAGGTCGTAGGTAGGTGCCTATACCAAGTTTGAAGAAAATCGCTTCAGCCATTTCCGTTTTAAACAAAGGGAATTGCGGCACACACTCTTTTATTGTTCTTCATCATCGTATTGTCAAGTTCGATTTTTTTTCCAAATGCAAAATTTGCCATATACCTAGTACCTACCTACATATATCGCAAGTAAAAACTTACGAATTGCAACCTTCCTACAATTCAAAAAGAGAATAGTACATAAATAACCTATGAATTACATCTTCTGACATACGACCTTGAACTTGAAACAAGAAACCTATTCCTAACAAAAGATTTAAAACATCTTTTTTACGAATAGGTTTTTTGTTTCAAGGTAACATACAAATATCAGTAAGCATTTTTTTGCCAACAATGCAAAGATGAAAAAAATTGTAGGTAAAAAATAACCTACACTGATATAATACCTTCAAACCAAAAGCTATTCGTAAAGCCCGTATGATACTTCTTTTTTTTCTCATTTTGAATGCATTTAAAATGCAAATAGAGCGGCAACAATTCTCAAATGGAAAATCCCATTAACTGTAAGTGGGTACACAATATTAACAAAAATGCAAAACTGTCAAGAAAAAAGTACTGAAAATGAAAGTGAACTTACATTTTTCAGCCATTGGTAACTTTTTTTATGATATTTCTACATTAAAATTTGACACATCAACAAAAGTTTATTATTTTATCATAAGTGTTTGGTTTTGGTTTGTTTTCTTGAATTATTTTATAAAATGAATACGGAGCTCTTGGGTTTATGTGCAGCTAATTTAAATTTAATAGCTTCTGCATTGATTGTTTTAAATAAAAAGAAAAACCGAACAAAAATACTCAGCAAAGTGGCTACTACGGAAAGAAGATTAAGGTAATTTGAATTTGTATATCTTATAACAAAACAGGATACAAGGTTTAGAAATTGTATTGGGCCAGTTGAGAGATTACAATTAACCTTAAGGTATTTGGCGACTGGTGGATATTTCTTTGAACAACTTTATATTTATTCATATATGTACTAAATAAGTTTTGATTATAGGGGAAACTCAATCGTCACTTCAGCTTTCCTTACGAATACAACAGTGGACAATTTCAAGAATTCTTAAAGAAACTATTCCAGCAATATAAAATGCTCTAAACGAAGATGTTTTGAAATTTCCACAGTGTGAAAACGATTGGGTAAACATTTCCACGGAGTTCTACAAAATGTGAGGTTTTCCAAATTGTATTGGAGCTATTGACGGTGGGTTTAAAATCTTAAACAGTAATTAATTACACATAATAATGATGTATTTGTTTTCGTTAACTTAATTAAAAATTGCTTCTCTAATCACCTTATGTATCTTTTTACATATCATCCCGGATAATCACTTCGGTTTTAAGGCGGGACATGACACTATTCATGCCGCGTCTAAACTGGTTTCTGATATCCAATGGAACAAATCTGAAGTGCATTGTACGGGTGACTGTCTGTTTAATTTGGAGAAGGTCTAAGGTCTAAAGCTTACCAGACTATAGGTATAAGGAAACCTCTATTATATATGCTTTATGATATTCTAAATGCTAGAAAGTTTGTTGTCAAGAGTGGCAATGTAACTTCTATCGCAATTTTTAATATTAAAAATGATCTTCAGCAGGAAGCGGTTAACTCGCCGATTTTATTCAGCATTTACACCGGCGATCTGATATGTAGTCTAACTCAGCCAAGTGCGTACGTCGACGAACTAATTGCGAACAGAACAGCTAATACAGTTGAGGTCATCAAATATCTTTTGCAGACTGACTTCGACAAGATTAGGACTCCGTTGTCTAGCGCCTCAAGGGATGCGAGAAAGAACTGGCGCAAGCTGGTGATCGTAGGGCCACATGGACATCCACTGGCTAGTAAAAGCTTAGTAAAGTACCTTGGCATCTGGTTGGATCAGTACTTGGTTTTTCGACAGACATATAGGTGCTGTTCTGGCCAGGGCGAGGGGAGCCTTTGACCTGACAAAACGATTGTTTTATAACAGCCGTCTTGACAGCAGGTTGAAGGTGATTTGCTACATGGCCAATGATTGCCTATGGATACCCGGTGTGGTTCAACGTTGCCCCATTTTAAATGAAAAAGATTCGGGTGTTTGAGAGGCAGTGTCTTAGACGTTGCCTTGGATTACACAGAACATCAGAGTAGAAGTACAAACGATATTATTCCAACCAGGAACAGAATATATTTTTTTTTTGTTTAAGCTAATTCGGGGTCACATTGCAAGAGCGATGTCCTCAACATCTATTTTTGGGGCTTATTACCCCAATAACGAATAATTTGCGAGTGCGCGGTTAAGTGGCTACATCCCTTCCGAGGCATTCATCTATTTAGACAGTCGTGGGCTGATACAGGATGCAATGGCGGTTTCGCTAATCTACGACGTCAGCCCAAGAACTGTATAGATAGGCGACTCCTATATATGATCGAGACGTCATCGCTCAAGGTGGATGAGAGCGGTTCAGTAGAACTGTGTCCGATCGTGACCGAAGGGATAGGGCGAAGCAGGAGCAACAGTTCTGGTGGTTGCAATGCGAACACACAGATAGTTAAAGTCGAATAAGAGAGTATGTCTTTGCCGACTTATGGAAATTATGTATTAAGGTGGCACCAAAAAAAAGCAAATGAAAAATTAAAAGAAACAAAAAAAAAATTTAGTTTTTAAGTAGATTTAAGTAAGAAAAATTAAGTTAGTTTTAATTAGTATAAGTTAGTCATACATAGTTCTAATTAGTTTTAATCTAGAGTTAGGCAGTGTTGTAAGTTAAAATAAAATTAAAAAACGATAGGTTACCAAGTTTTTTTTTGTATCCTAAGTTTTCTTGGTGAAAATTAAAAAAAATAAATAATTAGCATTAAATAAAATAGCCCTTAGGTCGAAAGTCATTAGTGTTAAGTGATATAGTTTAGTAGTAGTATTGATAAGTAGGCTAGTTTTATGAATTTTTGTCTAGCTTTAAGTTAGTTATAAGTTAATGATAAATAAAAATGGAAAAAAAATCATTTACACTTCATGTTTTCCATATTCAATAAAAATAGAATATAAATAGTGAAAAGGGAAAAGTAACTTCGACCATCACTCGAAAACTGCACTAATTCTGCTCCAAAAAAAAAAACAATTGCAATGCGGGCGTTCACTCACTTATTAGATATGTTATCTCGGATACCAAGCTTTCCGAGTATATCTGTGGACGAATCAGATAGGTTAGCTGAAAGCTGTCAAAAAATCAGAACAAAACGCATACCAAATAAATTTTGCAGTCCGCTGTTCTATACATTTTGTCTCGGATAGCTAGTTATTCTAATTTTTTTGCGATAACTCAAGATAATCTACATCTATTCATGAGAATAGATGTTTTTCATCAGATGTGCTTTTGTACGAGTCACGCCCTAATGTTATGTTCGTACTTCACTGCATATCCCATTCTTGTACCAACTCATCAACTCATCTAAGTAAAATCCAACAAGTGGAAATGTTTCACTTACCGCTGATTCAATTAAAACCTAAGATCAGCTTAACGGTGATGATGGCAAATTGGGAGTGGCTTATTGGATTAAGAGTTTTCCGTTTTATTTTTAAGTTAATGATAGTTAAGTCTGAGCTGGAAGTTCGTTAAATAAAGATCCATATTATGTATGTTGAACAAAAATTGGTTTTCTCGATGGCTTAAAACTTTAACTTCACGCATTACAACAACAGAAAATTATTCTGCTGAGAATAACTGAGTGAACGTCCCCAATGATAGTGTTCCGCACTTCCAATCAAAAAAATAATACACATGTACAATGTACACACAGAAGCAAGAAATCAAATACTATTTATGTATTTTGTAAATTTTTTAGATATTCACAATATGTTGATACTTGGTTTAGTAAGTATTTGATTGTATTAATTTTGCCATGCATCCTTCTGAGATTTCTTTGAAAACCTCGTTTGGCCCTTCGTCTTCGTCTTCGTCCCCGCCTTCGTGCTGGTCTCTGGGAATGAAGTTCTTGTGTTCTATCTCTGTCATTCAAAGGATTATGAAGACAATTTAAATTGTGAGATTGGGCATTAATTTCTGGTTCTAGTTCTAGTTCTTCATTTTCGTTCAAATGATCATGGAAGTTAACAACGCTGTGATCAGAACTTTCGGGTTCTAAATTATTTTCTTCATTTTCATTGATATGATTTTGATTATATCGAGTAAAAGTATATAGATGTCGATCATTTAATTGTTGGTCCAAATTATTTCCCATATTTTGGTTGTGATGGTAATCGTTATTAGAATTTATTGCAATATAATATATTTGAAAAATTATTTTCATATGTACATTCAAATTTAAATGATTTTTATTCAAATGATATTTAAAAGAATGATGATTTTATGGTTTTAGTAAAGTAAACGAAAATGTATTGAACTAGGATTAAGTATACGTACAAGAAGGTTCCATTAGACAATAAAATAAATAATTCGTTAAAGCCAATCATAATACGCTTTGGACATTGGATAAGGACCACAACCTTCAAAGACATTTTGACAATTTACTTCTTGTATAGTATTAGGTGCTTAAGCTTAGTATACAGTTCTTTTGAACACAAAAATTGATATAGTCAGATCATTGTTTTTATAAGAGATAAACATCTGTGGTGAAAACACGGAAATTTCGATAAACCAAAATTTAAATGTCAATCATTTTATTCCAATATGAAATACAACAATATCTTTTTTTTTTCAAATAAATCAATTTTGCATAATCATTAATTGTTTCCTATCATATCAAGGAATATATGCATATCATCATCAAACAGCTTTTAAAACAAAAAAATTAATAAGATAAATACGCTCCTAAGATGTACGTACATACGTTTTCCCTTCTTTTTGTAGTCAAACTTATGTTATTTTCGATTAGTAATCCGGAAGAACTCTCCGATCCGTGATTCCAATCGAACAAGTTTACACTCGATTCTTGATTCTGAACCGATGTTTCAACATCGATGTTGAAGTTTTCTAATCTTTCTAGCTTTGAACGCACACACGTAATTTAAATGGAAACGTCAAAAAAGTCTTGAAATCGTTTGCCAGGTAAATTCTGTTCACTCTCCTATCTTTTTGCCTTTCTTTCCTATAAACTAAAAATGCTACAAGTTGCTGGAAACTCAGTTTTCTCATGTGAAATTAGACTAAGAAATTAATGTTGTTTTTTTTTCGTCGAGGGACTATGTATACTAGGCTTCAAAAAAAAAAACAAAACTTCATAGCTTTAGGAGCATATTGTCTGTACTAAATTTCAATAGCCTAAAAAGTAAAATGGCAAACTAGAAATTAAACAACATCAATGATATGGTTAAGTTCTACATATTTGTGTGGAATGGCAATTTTTCCAACCACGTTGCATTTTGAAAATTTCTTTTTCGAATAAACGTGGGTTTTAACAATATTTAAAGCAAAATACTTCACTGTATTAATGTTGTGCAACTCTAGTTTTTAGACTAAATAAGCAATAGCTGCGTTCAATTGGCGCCTGGGAAGTTCTTTTTAGTAGATGTTGAATGGAACCCATTAATTTTACCAGATGTAAATCCAACCTCAATTATGAAATGTCAATTTTGTTGTTTGGATTTGGTTTGGATGTTTTGTTTGATGATTATTTTATACAAACATACTTTTTACACTAAATATGATATTTTATAAGCAAATGTGATGAAAAACAACAATTTATATGCAAGTTCTTTTTACTGATGGTGTCGCCGTCTGTCGGAGATATAGTTGGTAAATATTGTGATGTACTACTATCATCACAGAGAAAAAGTAGTTGACTGCAGTCAGAATTACTTAGCAATACGTACTAAAGCTCAAAGGAACACACCTAATGAGTTATTAATTTCCTTTTAAGGCCGTGTGTGAATTGCGTTAAAATGTTGGTTAAATTTTCTACCTTGGTTAAATTTTGAAGTTTGGTTTGTGGTGGAATCAAATTTAGCGTTTGGCTGTGTGAATTGCATTAAAAGGGATTTATTAAAACACTATTTTGGCTACAATTCCTTCAAGATTGAAGAAATTTCCCTAAAACTTTTTTTTTGTTGTTCAAGTTAATTAATTTCTTTCCCAAAATCTGACTTAGAAGATATAAAGTTAATAATTTGGCACGAAAAAAGTAACGAATTCTCAGTTTTACTAATATGTTTCGGTTTTACATCGTTAATTTAATATTTTAAAACAACAATTCCAAATCTTTTCAAAACAATTCCCATTATGGTTAGTTTGTTGATTTAGTATGTAAACACTAGTTTTCACAGCTGAAGAATTTGACAAGCTGACAAATCAATCTATTTGTATTCAATTTGCAAAATGAAATACAATGAGTATTTTAATTAATTATTTTATATTTGTTAAAATATCAACGGATTATAATATTTGTTTTTTTCCTCTTGAGACCCTACACAAACAAAAAGAATAATGTAATTTAATTTTTCAATTGAATAAATTAAAACTTACATTTATTATATGGTTTCCCAGTAGATCTGGACTTTTTGGAGTTCATCTTTCTTTTCGGTTATCGCTTACAGTTTCAAATTACTCTATCTTGAGAAACGTCAAATTTTAACGCAAATTTAGCCTGCTCTACAGCTGCCTACATTTTAACCCATTTTATTCACCACGCTAGTGTCAAATTTTAACCAAGGTACAAAATTTAACCAACATTTTAACGCAATTCACAAATAAGATCATTAAATGACGTACTTTCATCTTCATCGGAAGTACAGGAAGTCATCAACTACCTTTATCAAATACTGTGTCCAAAAGACAGCTGCGAAATGCAGTTATGTGTGCGACCCCAATTTTATATAAGAAATTTACTTGCTACTTTTTACTTGTTTCTTGTTTTGTTTGTTTTAATTGTTTGTGTTGTTATAGTTTTTAATATCAAATTAGATTAAATTTTAGAATAAAAAATTATAATATACTAACACGTTGAGGAGAACAGGAATTTGTTCTTAGAAATAAAAAGACTTAAATATATATACATAAATATATTTCAAATTGAATAATTTTGCCATTAACGGGCATTTAGCATGATGAACCCGAAGAAAGAAAGGGTACGTTTTTTTTTATATAGAGCCATTTTTCTCTACCAGCTGAACTTTCGACATGGTCCTTTTCGAGCCGGATAGAATCAATGTACCTATGGTCCTATGCGGATAGTGAGAGTTCAAGCGGCAGCAATGTCTTATTTTATTCGGTTTGAATCAATAGATGTAATTGGTAAGATGAGTATTGCTTGGAAGATCTTGAATGCCGTGTATAAAGAGTACTTAATGGCAGGATTTTGATCTTTATTTTGTTCTTAAATGGTTAAATTTATATGCAGTTTTCTTTTGTATACCACAATATATAATGAAAATTCAATTTTTGTAGAAACTAAAGCGACAAGGTCGAGGGGTGGATGATGAAGTTTTTTTTTTCACCAAAGAAGAGTTCGATGGAAATATTCCGAAGACAGAAGTTGGTTGTCAAATCAACAAGAGCTGTAAAAGCAGGTATGTGAATACAAGTGTATGCAGAATGGGTTATGAGCCGCAATTGGCGCGGCTATAACTATAATACAGTGAGGATTATGAGTCACAATATGCGTGGCTATAATCAAATCCAGAGTTGTTTGTGGTCACAATTGGCGTGATCAAAAAAATTATGTTGAGTATATTATGGGTCACAAATGGCGTGGCCATAACCATAATGAAACAAGTGTTATGAGTCACAAAAGGCGTGGTTATAACCAATATGATTGTGGGTCACAATTAGCGTGGTCGCAATCATATGTGGAATGGTTTGTGGGTCACAAAATGCGTGACTACAAACATTATTGCCCATAATAAATGAAGACTAATGGCAGTTTTATTTCACAGGAAAAAATAGACAGAGCTTGGAGCCAGCATATGCTGGGCCATAGGCTCCCTCATCCGAATCAGGAAAGAGCCAGAATGAAGACAATGCAGGATCCATGTTAGATCTACAAAATGGTCCCACTAAACGAAACAAAATCCACGCTGTTAACCTCTCGGTCTCGAGTCACACCAGTCAAGGCATTGACAATTCCACGATTAGAGTCGTGTGCTGTAGTGATGCTAAGTGAACTTATGAAAATAGTAAAAAAAAGCATGTAAGTTTGAATCCGTTCCTACAGTACTGTGGACAGATTCATCAATAATATTGCACTGGATGGAGAAGGATCCAGATGCATTAAAACCATTCGTGCATAACCGAATACAGACTATTAGAAAATTGACGACTAATTGCGAATGGAGACATATAGCAACTAATGACAATCCAGCGGACGCATTGAGTCGTGCAGTAGCAAAAGCTGACCTGAAGTCATAAAAATGTGGTGGAACGGCCCAACATGCCTAATTGAGAATGCCACTGAATGGCCAGCGTCTCGAGCAGAATTGTCCATGATTATCGAGAAAGAGATTCACGCTGAGATAAAGTACACTTGGTTCGAAATGGCCAACGATAAGAAACTGCGTCCAATCCAGAAGGCATTCACCAGTCTTGCTGTGTTTGAAATATGCGTGGCGAGAATGCTTTGAAGCATACGAAGACTGATATGCTTTTGCGAACATCATCATGGCGTCGTCTCACATAAATATTTGCCAGATAAAATAAAAAAATCATTTTTTTTTAAAGCATCCAACTTCATTCCTTCAATACTACAACTATACATAAAATACTGTGTCAAAACATTAAAATACGAGAGCCAAACGCAGTCGTAAGAAAAACGAGTATCGTTGTAAAAAAAAAACGACTATCGTAAAACGTAATCGCAAATTAACGATAAGGAGGGATTTTGAACGATAATCGTAATATGTAATAAGGGCCCTGTATAAAATAAATAAATGAAATGAAACTTGCCCTTCTTCCACTTTCCAACAGTAATATCAATGACGTCAGGAACGTTTTCTCAGTTCCGTTGGGCCCGGATGCAATAAGGAGAAAACGAAATGTGAACCTACAGCGTCACCTGTGCATAATTTTCCTACTTTTCTTATTTCCTAAACCTTGGCGTAGCAATTACGAATAACCGGGCAAATTCCTAAATGCAAATTCTTGGGCATAATTTGCTCAGGAAACTGTCCTTAAACGCAAACAGAAAAATCTCTGATAAGCACACTGTCCCAAAACGCAGTTTATTCTTTTTTCTTGTTTTAAACTTGTGTTGCGCACTTCACTTGCTTTTCAATTCATATCGGGTACGTGCATTTGCTTAGCATAAGACTTGCTTTGCAAATCTTGCGTCTAGGAATTTGGCCACCCAGCATTGGAGGAAATATCCAATTTGGTTCAATCGCTTCAAATTTTAAGCATCCGAAAAACCGCAATCATTTATACATAAAACCACTTCAACAATTTGTCTATGTTATGGCAGATTTTTGATTTTTTATTATGATAATTATTTTTCTTTAGAAAATTCTCAAAAAAAAAAAGTATAAAAGCGAGTATAAAAATTTAATTTGTTTACGTATGTTTATAATGGAAATATGGTGTCACTTTGATATTTATTTATTTGATAATACATACATATTCTTAGAATCAGCTATCTTTTTTTCACTTTTAGTGTAATTCTTTATTTTTCTATTAAGATTCTCCTTACTTAAGTATAAAAATACAAATTGTTTTTTTTTTATTTTAAATTCGTCAAATTCATTTATGTTTACGCATGACTGTAAAAATAATTTTTTTTTTTAATTTTTATGTTACGCGTGACCTTATATTAATTTAGGTATGTATGTATATGTTAAACATTAAATTTACTTAAATTAAAAATGTAAAAATGTTGATTAGATGATATTATATTATTATTTTTTTAGTTCTCTATCGACGTACACATTTATTTATTTTTATTTAATTTTTTTTAATTTAATCCTAGTAGCTACACTGGATCGATTAATTTAAATTTCGTAGTGAGCTTATATAAAAATATTATTAAAAAAAGTTTTACTCGAAAATAATAATTTAAAGTAACCAAAACTTAAGTCTTTTGTTTAAGTTCTTATAATACATTTTTTTTGTTTGCTTATACGAAATTCATATTTAGCTGAAACGGTGTTAGATCTTTTGTTATAGCCAACGAAGCACCATCATTTACCATTTTACAAGCTAATGCAGCTAGATTTTTTGCATCATCTATTCCCGAATGTTCTCTGCCCTCGAATTCAAGCCCGACATGTTGGAGGGCATCACTAAAATTAATTGGCTTATAATTGTACCATTCTCTGAATAATGCTCGCAAATCAATCCACTGATTGAAGAATTGTGGTTTCTTTAAACGTTTGCGTTGGCATTCCTTTGCCAGGCATATACCAAAATCCCAATCGGACCATGTCACAAATGCACAATTTCCAATTTTATTATCTTTGGACATTTTTGGCAGGTGAAGATTGCGGGCTCGTAATTCTTTGCGCAGCCATTCCTGGAACATCATTAGGGCAGTTTGTAGTGGCATACCAGTGTCTACGGTCTTCTGTGTGATTCCAGTTAGTTCTGTGCAGAATGCACTTAGTTTAGGTGATTCGATGGGCATTATGTATTCATGAAATTCAGCTTCGATTTTGCCAGTTTTTAAATTGATCAAAATCGCTGGGAATTCTGAAATAAAAGAATTTGTATTAAGAAATGAATTGGTGATAGTCGGGATTTATGTTAAACTTACCTATAATCTCTGACTCCCGCCATTTAGGTGGTGCTATATTCTCCCAACAAGTTGCTTCAAAGTCGACAGCTATCACATAGTCAAAAGGTTGAATTGCCAATTTATGCATTTTTTGTCTTCTCGATGAATGTTGATTGCCAGCTTCGTCAACATAGATTGTCTCCAAAAGGCCAAGTTGTCTGAAAAAAAACATACAAAAACATTTTATTTACTTGTTTTAGGTACTCAGTCACAAAATTTAAAGGAATCAAGTACTCATACGAAAACAATATACCAATATGGTGCGCACCTAGAGATGTTGCTCCTGAGCCAATCTTACATATAAGTGAAATTGAAATTTGGTCAAATAAAACCAAAGGTACATTGTGGTTCATTTTCACAATCCAACATTCAACTTTTCATTGGATTATGACTTATGACATTAGCTTAAATAGGCTTATGACTATTATAGCTCTAAATTTTATTAGTTTCAGGAAACATGCCTATTTGTTTGCAAAACACACCACCATTGGTTTGGTTTTTAAAATGAAACCATTTGTCTCGTCTAAAGCATTTTCCACAATATCTAATTGATTTGGTTCTAAATTTTCAAATGTAACAAATGCCTGCCCCTTCATGCGACCTTTCGACATAACTTTAATTGTCAGATTAGGCAGAAACCTCTCGTAGATGCCCTGCAGGTCACTCTCGGTGACATCTTTATGAAGATTCTTGATATATAACTTATTGGAAGGTTCGCCTTTGATGTAGTTTTTAAAAACCGGCAACTCGGATAGTTGATTCAAGGGAATTCTATTGGTTTTGAGATCTTTTGGAGGAACATAGGGTATCACTGAAATATGACATTCTTTGGTTGGACGGTTGTCTTCAGGAACTTTATCTTCTTTGGGTTTAGGAAGTTTAATTTTATCTACAGCCATGGCAATCTTTTGATCCAAACGTGGCTTTTTCAACTCAAACACTGAATCTAGATCGTCTTTTTGTAAACGGTTAGTTGATTGATGTTTTGTTTGAGCAGTCAGCTGGAGGATTTTCTTTGCTTTGTTCCTGTACAGTTGATCCTTATCGGGAAGTTTTCTTTTTCGTATTTTTGTGGACTTCCTTTCGCCATCTGATTCTAATTCAGATTCGATTTCTGAGAGGAAACTGACTTCATCTGTCTGAATACCTATTTCCCGCCCTGAGCGCAACCGAGTTTCTGCTAATTTTTCAACTTCAACACTCTTCGGTCCAAAAGGAGGATCAAGATTCATTCGATTCATCAAATGAAGCACTTGAGTGTAAAACCTTGAATTGCTCATAAGAGCTATGGAAATACTATCCAAAATGTCTGTATTTATCTTCGGGTAATCATATTTGAGATACGGAGGTGGCGGTTGATCAAATTTTAAGTCATCATTAATAGCATACAGTTTCTTTACGAAACTGGACACCGATGGCATGTCTTCCGATTTGTCGTCGGCATCATCGTTTTGATGATCTTTACTAGTTCTGTAATATTCGACGGAGATGGTTCGCCCTCCAATCGCCGTCTGATGAAACTTGTGCAAAATAAAATATGCATATTGTGGATCGGTAAATGATAATAAAGCTCTTCGTCGACCAAACGGTTTAATGGTTGTCGCATTGTAAGGAGTGAATATATTGAGATTTTTGGGTAATATATTTTTTACTATTAATATAGTGTTTTCCATTTTCAAATATATAAAATAAATCCGCACAAAATAATCTGCTAATTTGTCTACACTACCGGTGGCGGTGGGTTGGGTGGAAAACTAACCAAGAACAAGAAAAACCAAACCAGATACGTAAAGCAAATAGATGACAGACCCACACATGACAGTGACAGCTGTTTCAATTTTAATTGTTTTTTCCCTGAAATAAAACAGAAATAGAACGAAGAGAGCACAATATCTTTAAATTTAAGAGAACTCCTGGGAGTAAATTCGTTCTCATATAATAGATTTAAAAATAAATAAAGATGTTACACTGAAAAAAATAACACATATATTTAAAAATAATTTTGAAACTGATTTTTGTCTTTTTTTGCAATTATGATATAACGCCAAAAAGTAAGTAAAGTAAAGGGGCGACTTTCCATTATGAGAGCACACGTAGGATTTTAATTTTTTACAGTGAGCTAGAGTATAGAACAGCTTTAAGATCACAAATAAGCCATACTAAGATGGGATAGTTTTGATTTAAAGGACATACCATAATTTGTTCTGCTGAATATCGGACATAAGGTCAACTGTCTTCTTATGCTAGTTAGACTGCAGCTAAAATTTAATTGACACAAAGCTGATGGAGAATTTATTTATCCATTGATAAGTTTAATAATGAAACAAAGCTGGAGATACTGTCTATGTTTCAACAGTGAGGGAAGCTTTATTAGCATGAGTCTATGATTATAACGAGGAAGTACCGATCTTTGTGACCACGGAAGAAGACGAAGGCAAAAACGCATGAACCTTCTCTGAATACCTTCAAGTCTGTTTATAAGAAATGTATAGTATGGGGCCCATACTACGCAGCCGTGTTCAAGTACTGGCCTTACAAAAGATATGTAAAGAAGTTTGAGGACATAGGGATCACGGAAATCACGAGAAAATCTTTTTATGAAACCTAGAATTTTATTGGCTTTTTTAATTATATAGTTATAGTGGTATGTAAAAGATAATTTAGTGTCAAGTATAATACCTAGATCGGAAAAAATGGAAAGTTTGCATAGATGAGAAGAATCTAATGAATAATTATAAGTTATAATTTTTTGTTTGCGTGTAAAGCACATGGTTTTGCATTTGTCAATATTTAACAAAAGTCGGTTTTTATTGCACCATTCCCTAAACATATATAGGTCTTCTTGAAAGAGTAAGCAGTCGTTTATCGAACTTATATTTTTGAAGATTTTAATATGATCGGCATAAATTAAGACCGAGGAGAATTTTATGTTCCTTGCGGGACACCAGAGTTGACGCAAAATTGAACAGAATGCTCATTTCTAAATGTTACACAATAGCTTCTATTGTTAAAATAAGTTGAAATACACATTAAAAAACTTTCATAAAATCCTAATGCCTTTATTTTATGGGTTAAAGTCTTGAGACATAATTTATCGAAGGCCTTACTAAGATCCGTACACACACAGTCTACTTATTTCCTATCTTCAAAGGCTTCAAGACAAAAGGAAGTGAAATGAAAAAGGTTTGTAACAGTTGACTTATTTTGGACGAAGCCATGCTGGCTGTCGCAAATAATTGATTTACAATTAAAAGATAAGACAATACAGATAATGGACTCAAACAATTTAGGAATAACAGAAAGTTTGGCGATAGGTCGGTAATTCACGATGTCGTTTTTGGATCTTTTTTTATGAACAGGTGTTATAAAAGCGCTTTTCCACAATTTTGGAAAACTTGAGCACCTAAGAGATTCATTGAATAGAACATAAAGAGGATAAGATAGTTTGGGCACACATTTTTTTAATACACAAGATGGTACACCGTCAGGACCGGGGCTAAAAACAATCGTCAAGTTTCGAAACGCTGTGAACAATTGAATGAATTTTCACTAATGGTAATTTTAAGTGTGTTAAGGTGAGAAAAATGTTGAGACGGAAAGATGGATCGGAAGTTTGAGAAGAGATAGTGACTTCAAAGAGTCGTTGAAGAAATTTGCGAACATGTTTGAAATTTCTTCGGAGTCTTGACTGGTTCTGTTGTTATAGGACATGGAGTTAGGGTAGCTATCAACAATTCTCCTACTATTTACAAAGTTCCAAAAGTTTTTTGGAGTCTGTTTTAACTCATCTTCTTAATTGATAATATAATCAGTATAAAGATTGTTGTAATGGTTGGTAAACATAAGTTTCAGTTCGGAATATATCCTAAAATCTCCATCAGCTTTTGTTTTACTATATTAAAGCCACACCTTATTTCTTTTAATTTTTAAGTTTCAGAATCAAACCATGATGGTGTTTTGGAATTGCAGCAAGATTTGCGTAATGGCGTGGTTTCATAAAAACAGTCGTATAGAGTACTATAAGATTTAAGACACATATCATCAATATTACGATTCAAAAGAATTTGATTCCAGTCAACATTACATAACAAATTAACTAGTTCATTAAAATTACATTTTTTTAAATTGAATTCCAGTTTTTCGTTTGAAATCGGAAACCTTCGTACGTTTCACTCCCCCTCCAAAACCCCCCATTTGTTTACATTGTTGTATTTGTACATTTGACACTCTATCCATGAATAGATGTGAAAGCGAAAACCAAAACAAAAACAAATTACTAGGGTTGTGTTATCTATCTGTCTATAGGAAGAGGGACAGAAAAGATTCTTGTGTGCGTTTTTATCAATGTGGCTATTGGAAGAGGAACGGAAAAGTTACTTGTGTGCGTGTTTCAGCTTGTAGGCAAATGTCAAAAGACAGCAGATGTCTTTATATTATTAGTTTATGTTTAAAATATTACGGCGAGGAAACACTGTTAAATATGATTAAAAAATGATTTAATTTTTCAATTTTGGCCTTTTATGTAAAAAACTTTTGTTCAATTTGTATTCAAATTATAACGTATTTCAGATACTTTTATTCGGTAGATTTATCATTAAAGATAATAATTAAAACTTTAAATTTTAATATGTAAATATTAGTTTTTCTATTTGAACCATATTTTTAAAGTTTCCAATATTAAACACGATACGCAAGAAAATTTCGCCACAAAGAAAAACTGTTTTGACAGTTCTTGTTAATAATATTTTTAAAAGAAATTGTTAATACTTCCCTATGGTTACTGTTCTGATGTATTTTTTTTGTTTACTTTTTTGGGGGATTTTTTAATGGAAACAATTTTTTGGATGAAAAGTAAAAGTGTAGTTCTTTTCAATAAGTTTTTTAGGATTTGACATGAAATAAAACAAGAACAACAGTAGTTTGAAAGCAATTTATAATTGTTTAAATAAGTACCAAACTAAATTCCAACGAAAATGCACATACCACATCACTTACCATACCGAAGTTGCATACAGTCATCTGTGAATTGGTAAACAACTGTCAAAAAAAAACTGTTGTCCGTAGTCATCATTGGGTACGATAGCCTATATAAGATAATTTAGACTGCTTTCACACAAGGAATCTGTGGGAGTTTGTGGCGAGGAGTAAGGGGCATGAAAAAAATCTCCGCGGTCAACCATTTGAAGTGATTTTTTTGACGTTTTGCTTTGCATTCAACATAATATTCCCAGTTTCCTCCGCAGTTTCGACGTGTCAGTTTTTTCGTGTGAAAGCTACAATTAAAGGAAAACGTCAAAAATAATCCCCAGCAACTGGTTTCCCTGTGTGAAAGGGGACTTACTATCCACTTAAGCTCCTAAACAACCAACATTGGATAGGTTAAATTTGTGCATATGATTTTGATATTTCTCGTGGCATACAAAAGTATACCAAGTTTTTCGGATAGCTTAAGATTTTTTTTGGCAGCAGTTTTTTTGTCATCAGCTGTGTTCTTACATGGGATTACAACAACACCAACCTATTCGGATAGCTATAGTTCGATTATTGAATGAGGTCATTTGCATACATTTTTTTATGAAAAATTAAAATTTTAAAAATTTATTACAAATATAAATAAAAGGTTCTTCACTTTAAAATTGTTATATTTATTGTTTTTAAGAATAAAATCATAATCATAAAAATGTCAGCTTCATTGTTTTTTGACCAGTTTCCATGCAAATTTAAATATGTTGTAGCTGACATATAATTACGAAAGAGAAACTTGTTTAAATTATGGAAGTTTTACTTCTGGTGCGTGTATATACATAAGTGCGCACACTCTTTTTTTAAATAATGGAAGACCGTAAGGAGCTGTTTTTTTTTAAATTAACAAATTTTCAAGTACATACATAAATATATGAGTTAAACAAATAAATAAATAGGAACACAATATAAACAAAAACATCCAAAAAGACTTTCGAAAAATAATTCATTACGGGCCGACTCCATAATGGCCATACAGATGTCCAACCAAGCTGTGAACCACAAACCAATTCGCCAACAGTGCATTTTAACTCACTGGACAGTTTCATGTTGTCGTTTATTTCCTTTCCACCACTACTTTTATTTTTTCCATCAGCATTCAATCAAAAGCAACTACACAAAATAAAATGTGTGTTCAATGAGGCTGTTCGGAACAGATTAGAACACTTTAGAACAGAAAAGTACAGAATTTTGCTGTTCAATGAGAAATTTTCTGTTCTAAACTGTTCTGGTTTGGTCTTCAATGAGTATGTTTGGAACACTTTAGAATAGAATTTTCTGCACTTGCTTTTTAGGTTGAACAGGTTAGAACAGATTTGTGAGAACTGTCAAAACCAATTGTTGTTGTTAGAAAAAAAACATTACAGTGTTAGATTTAGTTGATAAATCATTTTTCGTGACGGAAATTCAACTTTATTTTAGATTATGTTTCTGCAAAGAATGTTTCTGCAAAAATAAATGAATTTGATTTATAGGTTCACAACAATAATTTTTTTTTATAATCTCTGTCAGATGACTGACTGTTCTAAGTTGTTCTGAAGTTTCTCACGAATCTGTTCTGTTCTATTCTGTTCTAACTTTTGTTCAGTGACCAATCTTAAAAACATGAAGATGAAATTTCAATCTATGGCCATGATTTGAACAGCACTCATGCCTTGTTTAAAAAGTAATTTTTTTTAACATGTCGCTGCATTGTCATGGATTTTTTGGACTACGTTGGGTTTTGTAATGTAATGGCATGTTCATAGTTCTACCATCGTTTATGGCCTGTGGAAGAGGGCTGTTAAAATGAAGGTAACATTGAATTGAAAAATTGAAAGTGTTAAGAAGTAGAAAAAAGAAAATTACCCAGGATTAAGAATCTTCAGAAACGAATTTCACTAGTTCCAAACAAAAAATGTTAAAAATTCACTGAAAAAACATGTAATAGTTTAACAATTACGAATGAACATAAAATGCTATTTTAAGAAGCTCAAAAATAATGCCTCCGGCAATTTTATAATTATAAGCTTAAAAAAATTGAAGACTTATCCAATCAATATGCTACAATTATTATTAAATTCTCATATAGAACTCTGTTGTCATTTTTATACGAAAAGTTTTATTATAGTAGGCTTAAAAGTGAAACGTTGGCTTACCACACTACCTAATGTCAATTAAAGACGTACTGAATATAAATGAAGTTTCATAAGCTGCACTGATCTACATTAAACGCAATTGGACGTCGATATCAAAATAAAAAATTATAAAGTATCTAGATAAATCCAGTTTATACTACAACGAAACACAAGATAAAAATAATGTGAGGCTGTATAGAAAAACTTTAAAGCTTGAAAAACAGATACAAATAGATGAAATAGTGAATTAAACTTCAAGGAAAAAAGAAAAAAAATTGATTTTTTTAAACAATTGCTTACAAAACCCTGTTGCAGTGTAAGAACAGTATTGAAATTTTATTTTTTTAGAATTTGAAGACATTTTAATGGAAAATCTATTTACAATATTTTAATCCGAAAATTCAAAAACTTTGAATGAGTAAACTGCCACTCAAAAACTAACAACATGAACAAAGAATATTTAAATATAAAACTAAATTACGAAACTAGACCACCATAACTTTATTTAACTGATAAATAAGTTTCTGTAGCTTGCAACATTAAAATATAACATTTTAAACCAAACAAATCAGAGGTGATAACAGAGAAACTTATTTCCATCTCGTATTGATAGTTGTGTTCTGTTTTTTTTTTAAATTTTTTTATTAAAATTTTCAAGTATGTACTTGGATTTGAGTTCTAAGCTCGTCTTTTATTTTCAAATCAAAAAAATATTACCAAGGAAAACCAAACACAAGCAAAAAAACAACTTTGTTAATTTTTAAGCAATTATGAATATGGGGAATAATTGCTGTCCAGATACAATAATTAGTCCACCTCTGCTAATTGGTACCGATCAAAGTATTTTGCATCAATTATGATCGGGTGTGAGAATAAATTGGTTGATCTAACATTATCGGTGGTTTAAAGAGAAGAAAAGTATAAGTACAATTAGTAGCATTAAATGTCGTCTTTTGAAATGACAACCCTAATGCTGGGACGGCATCGTTTTATTTTTAGTTGCAATTTGTTGCAAGAAATGTAAACTGAAACTGTCAACATAATATTTGTTTGTTTGTTTGTTATTAAAACATAAACACCAATGGTGAAAACATATTTAATTTTTGTACAGGGTGCGCCAGAGAAACTTACTTATTTGAAAAAATTCCCGCGCGGTGATTTGGGCGGTTAGAGTGGCGAGAGGGGGCGCGTCTGGAGGGGGAAGTTCCCAAGTTTGTTTCTCCCTCCAGTCAGTTGCCATCGTGCTCTGGTCTAGAGAGCAGCGGGCCTTCGCAGTCGAGAGCTTCTTTTCTAACGGTCGCTCACTTGTTGCTACGCAACGTGCCTTCCGCGCTCGCTTTGAAATTCCTCCTCACAGACTCGTTCCTGGCCGTAATTCGATTCTGGCGTGGGTTAACTCATTTCGTGAGTGTGGAAGTGTCGCTAAACCCAGAAATGGACTTCAACGGACCATCAGAACTCCGGAAAATATCGAAAGAGTGAGGCAGTCAGTTGTGCGTTCTCCCCGGCGTTCGGCTCGCAAACACGCAGCTGCTATGGGAATTTCTGACACCACTGTTCGACAAATTCTCCATGAAGACCTTCAATTTCATCCCTATGAATTGGCTGTTGTGCAAGAATTAACTGAACGCGATTTTGTTGCCCGCGACGCCATTGCCAACATACCGATTGATATGCTGCAAAGAGTGGAGACGAATTTCAAAAATCGACTTCATCAGTGTATGCGCAATGGAAGTCGCCATTTACCGATGTCATTTTCAAGACTGCATGAAAAAAAAAATTGGGATATTTTATTCTCAAATAAAAAAAAAATTAAAACAATAATTGAAGTGCTTTTGTTTTTATTGACCTTTCAAATAAGTAAGTTTCTCTGGCGCACCCTGTATTTGCTACAAATTTTAAGTCTCATTAATTCATATCATAAACTGCGGCGTGGGTTCTTCTTGTCACGGTTACGATTTTTTATGTCAAATTCCTTACAATCATTTCTAATATATTTTTCCAGATTTTTTTTCTGTAAGGAAAGTACTCGAACTGAGCTATTACCTAACAAATATAACACAGAAACCTAACAAAACAAACATTGAATAATAATACTGTAATTTATCATTCAAGAGTGATTGAACTCTTTTTAGATACAAAACTTTAGTCTATTTTCTTCTAGACATTGATATAAATGTAGATGGCTCCTTAATGGTAGTTATTCAAGTATGATAGATAAAAATATGTTCACATTAGTGATTGACAACGTCAGTGTTTTTGCTATTTATTGTATAACTAACAATCATAAAACTTGTTGTTGTTTACTATTTGCAATTCGGTTATTATTAAACGCTACTAACGCTGTTGTTGTCACGAAATCAAACTAAACAGCGAAAACAGGGGTAGATGGATTATTAGGATTGTTTTTGTTTTATGAATTTTATTTTTGTTAAACAAAATCTATTTTTACCTTTGCATCTCGTGTCATTTATTTTATGAATTAAAGATAAAAATCTTAGATTCTCATACTTAAATGCAGTTTTCACATAGAATTACATGATACTCGTAGTTCAGATACACCTATGATAAAAATAAAGTTTCCGTGTGAGTTTGTAACTATATTTGCAATCTTATCACGAGAAAAAAAAACAATCCTCGAAAAACATGAGGCAAGCTCGTATCAAATTATAACTCCTAAGTGTTATAGATATTATTATTTTTTGTTGAGTATCCACAAACCGTGAAATAGAAAAGAATAGCTTCCACATATCTGACCCATATCGTATGTCAAGCTCAAGAAGCCGAATACATCAGCTCATCATTAATATAAAAATAATTATTAGAAAGAAGTATTATTTGAACTATTTTAAAATACGCCTGTGAAAAGTTTCTACTTACTTACTTAAGTGGCGCTACAGTCCGGAATGAACCTGGGCCTCAACCAACATGCCTCTCCAATTAGCCCGGTCCTTAGCTAACTGCCTCCAGTTGCGCACTCCAAGTGGGTTGAGGTCGGTTTCTACTTGTGCGCGCCACTTAAGGCGAGGTCTTCCTCTACTGCGTCCGACGTCTGGCCGGTGATCGAAGACTCTGCGAGCCGGAGTATTGGTGTCCATTCGTTCTACATGTCCTAGCCATCTTAAACGTCCAATGCGGAGTTTTTTGACCAGGGGCATGTCGCTGTACAGCTCGTATAGTTCTTGGTTGAATCTTCGTCTCCATAGCCCGTCAACGCAAACGGGACCGAAGATTTTTCGAAGAATTTTCCTCTCGAATCTACCAAGGATTTCTTCATCCGCTTTTGATACGGTCCAGGTTTCAGCGCCGTAGAGCAGGACTGGGATGATCAGGGTCTTATATAGGATCTCCTTAGTAGTTCGAGTGAGGGCTTTACTACTAAATTGCCTTCTTAGCCCGAAGAAACAGCGGTTGGCAAGAGTAATTCTTCGTTTAATTTCTGACGAGATGTTGTTGTCAGAGTTAATAGCGGAGCCGAGGTAGACAAAGTCCCGCACTACCTCAAAGTTATATCTGTCAATGGTGACGTTCTGTCCAATTCGTCGATGTTGTGAGTCCTTTCGTGATGACAGCATATACTTAGTCTTACCCTCATTTACTGCTAAACCCACTTTCGCCGCTTCCTTCTCTATTCTAGCAAACGTGGCTATGACATCACGTTGAGTCCTACCAATGATGTCAATATCGTCAGCGTATGCTAGTAGTTGCACCGACTTTTGGAAAATTGTGCCTCTGGTGTTGGCTTTGGAGTTTTGTACAATCCTCTCAAGAATCAGATTAAAGAAGTCACATGACAGCGCATCGCCTTGCCTAAATCCTTTTTTGGTATCGAATGTGTCGGTGAGGTCGTTTCCGACCCTGATGGAGCAGCGAGAATTTTCTATCGTCATCCTACACAAACGGACGAGTTTGGGCGGTATACCAAAACTAGACATGGCTCTGTACAGTTCGTCTCTATAAATGCTGTCATATGCGGCTTTGAAATCGATGAATAGGTGGTGGGTATCGATTTGGACTTCTTGAGTTTTTTCCAGGATCTGCCGGAGTGTGAAAATTTGATCGGTTGTGGACTTTCCTGGCCTAAAACCACACTGATAAGGGCCAATCAGGTTGTTGGTAAACGGTTTCAGGCGTTCACATATTACGGCAGATAGGATCTTGTAGGCGATGTTGAGGAGACTTATGCCTCTGTAGTTGGCGCAGGTCAGAGGGTCTCCTTTTTTGTGGATGTTAAAAGTTTCAGCAAAACTAATAAAGCAATTAACGAGATAGACCGAAAACGAAATACCACGTCGTTTTTTTCGAAATTTGACAGTTATCCACCCGTTCCAAATAAAAATTCCCATTTCAATCTAGTGCATTACATAATAAGGGTATTAATAAAACCGCGTAATCGCGGTAAACGTGGTAAAATGGTAAATGTGGTAAATGAGCTGCATAATTTTGTGGGAAAGTTTACCATCTGAGTTTGGTAAATGTGAAAAAAAAACTTTAGAAGTTTAATTTTGACGTTTTATGCATCATAATATCGGCATAACTATCTCTCTTCCTCTTATTATTTCTGGCAGACATTTTAAATGAGAGGCCGTGGCGCGATAGTTATGTGCTCGCCTGTCAACCCCGTGGTTGCAGGTTCGATTCCTGCCATTGTCTATGTCTTCTTATATTCCATTAAAAAGCAATTCTAAAATTGTCATAAAATAAGTTGCTGCTTTGCTCATTACATGCTGTTTAGGCATAACACTAACAACATGTAATTGAGTAAACTAGCATACCCATAAAATATGGCAACGAAATAAATAAAATAATGCGAATTATAAGGGACATAAATATATAAGACATGGTAATTCTCTTCGCATTAGTTCAGGCGAAATCCCTGGAGATAAATCTGAGACAACAACCAGCTCTAGTCTCAGAACATCGCGCCACACATCTTTCCTATCCTTCTTTCTCTTCTTCCACCGGATACCCGCGCTGTGTTAAGAAAAACATAGAAAGAGTATTCATAATCCCTTGAGCGCGTGCAAAAGTTATATAAAAAAAAAAAAGTCAAGTTAAAGTACAGGAAGAAAAAATAATCATTTACCACATTTGCGCAAGTTGATTTTAATAAGTGCGTTCATAAAATGTGCGTGGTAAACTTTTTCATTTTACGATGTGGAAAAGTTTACGCGGTTTCATGAATACCCTTAATAATCGAATTTCGTTGGTGGTGGCAAACTACTCGTGATTCGTGAGTAATTTACTCGCCATTTTCAATGGAACTCACAAAACAGCTTGCTAGTAGTACTTTCGGTTAGGTTCGGTCATTACTCCTTACCAGGGAATCATAATATTATTGTTTTTTGGTGGTTTAAAGATTTTTTTTTTTGAAATTCTTTCCTTCCGAGCAAAAATAACTAACTAAAAATATGAAAGGAAATTTGAATGAAAAATCTCTCAAGTGTATCAGATGCCCTCTTGTGTTTTCTAAATACATAACTACTTCCATCCCACAAAAATAGTCAGTACATGGAAGATATAGGACACTTGCCTCTCACTCTGACCGTAATAGATGCTCATAAGTTCGTACTGTCTTAAAGCTCTTACAGAGTTGCTGTAGTAAGCATAATAAATTACCACAAACGTAGCAGTGGTAACTCTGATTCAATGTTTATTTTAATTGGATTGGTGACGTCACAGTTCATGATGGTGGAATATACGCTGTTTTTAACAAAATTACAAAAACAATTTTTATGTAACTCAGTGGTTATTTTTAGTGGCAATTTCAACAACAGACACCAAAAAGCTCTCCCGTAAGGCCTGTACTGACTATGGACAGAATAACAACATCTATAGATAAAAATACTAGATTCCTGTTACCACCTCCAAAGTAAACCGGCTATCAATAATAAATTAATAAATATCCGTTGATCGTCTATGTTTTTTGCAGTGACGCCTTTTCTGACATCTTATGTTACATTCGATTATACTTGTCCAATAGATCAAGTTAAAAAAAATCAAACGCTGGTAACACGCATACTACGAGTATTGACAGGAAAATTTGATTAATTGACAGAGTGTGCGTGTCAAAGTATATAATATTATTTTCTTACTTTTTTAATGACAAGTGTCGCTGTCCCTGTTTATTGTAGTAGATTTTCTTAATGATTTGGTTTTAAACGGTGATTAAGCTATAGTTAAACGTATCATATAATTTTCCCAACAATTTAAGTTGAATTTTGACAATAATTGCATTTTATGCATTTTAAGCCCCCTTATGTAAAAGTTCATTCAAGTAAAGAAAAACAACATAAAAATATGTTAGGTATATCAAAATATAATACTAATGAAATTATTAACGATTTGATAACTCGTTAGCACGTTGCCACTGTGCCGGAAGACGACACTTGCCAGTCGCAGGTCGCTCGCACCCTTTCATTCACATATTCATAATTCATTATTTTCATTTTCCAATTTCATTTAGGTTGCTTCAAGCGCACACGATAAATTTGATGAACGCAAAATGGCAAATTATGAAAACACAATTAACATAGTCGCATAGAACGCCATCGTCGTTGTCGTCGTCGTTCATAAATTATAATGGAAGTAGCCATCTTTTACCAGCCATTGCAACGTACTAAAAATAGATGCTGCAACTAGAACGGACAATGGAACTAAAAAAAATATATAAACAACAATTGCAAGCACATTGCTCCCACGTCACGTCTCGTCGCGGTCGTCGTTGTTGCCGCTTTCGACGTTTTCGTCTACGTCGTCATCGTCCACCCACCAGAACGCAAACCGTTGTAAATAAAATTAAGAGACCAGCCCCCGATGAGACGCCCTCTGATTCAAAGAGGAAATGGTAGTGTTAAGGGATGCGCACAAGTTAAACGTTCTTGTATGCGAGTATTAAGACATATCGCGAGTTCAATTGCTCGATGAAAAGGCATGTCCATGATGCCACTTTAACCACATTTCGCAAAGCATAAGATTAGAATCTTTTCATGGTCGAGGTATCCGCAATTTATCTTTCACATCAGCACCCAAAGTGTTATGTGTAAAAATATTACATTTATCGGTGACCTACTCTTTAAAGACAACTGTTGAAAATATTCCCAAATTTGGTAACGTTAAAGTATTGATAATTATTTTTCGAAATTCAGTTTAAATCTTTCAATCAAATATTTTTTTTTAATTCGCATTTAACCCCGAATCTTGATGGAACACTGAGTCTATAACATACACTCAAAAGTATACCGCAGATAGGATGATATGGGCTAGCTTCCAATTTGATGACAAGTCATAACAAAGCTAGAAAGATCCGAGTAATTATTTTGTAAATTGCAGACATGCAAGTAATTTTTAGAAGAAAAGGTGCAAATTCTGTCGAGCACTTTTGAAACGTCAAATGTAATAAAATTCTTTTCTCAACAAAGTCGAATTAGGCGGGTCAATAAGTCCGTGACTTTTGGAATAAAACACAGATTTTTTGATAAAAAAATAATTTTATTTTTCAACGTAGTCTCCCTTGAGCTCTATACACTTTGTCCAACGCTTCTCCAAAGAGATGACTTCATCATTGGAGTCAAATCTTTTTCCACCAAGCCATTTCTTCAGGTTCGGTAACAAGAAGTAGTCGCTCGGAACCAAATCTGGAGAATAGTGTGGATGAGGGAGCAATTCATAGCCCAATTCATGGATTTTTGCCATGGCAACTGCACATGTGTGCACCCTTGCATTGTCTTGGTGGAAAAGAACTTTTTTCTCGGCCAAATGAGGTCGGTTTTTTTTCAAATCGTCATTGAACCGGTCCAATAAGTTGGCATAATATTCCCCATTGATTGTTCTTCCCTTTTGAAGGTAGTCAATGTGGATTATCCCGCGTGCATCCCAAAAAACAGTCGCCATACCTTTATTGGCTGACAAACCCACCTTGGCCTTCTTTGGCGCCGATTCACCCTTATAAGCCCACTGTTTTGACTGTTTGGTCTCTGGTGTGTTGTGATGGATCCATGTTTCGTCCACGGTTACAAAACGGCGCAAAAACTCCTCCATATTGCGATTAAACAACGCCAAACCTTCCTGTGAAGTTGTTACACGATTGCGTTTGTGGTCGACTGTGAGCAAACGCGGCACCCATCTTGCGGAAAGCTTTCTCATGCCCAAGTGATCATTCGAAATTGAAACCACTGAGCCATGCGAGATCCCTACGGCTTCCACAATCTCTCGCACTTTCAATCTTCGGTCGGCCAACACCATATCGTGAATTTTTTCGATTGTTTCGGGTGTAGAGACCTCAACTGGGCGTCCAGGACGTTCGGCATCTTCAGTGCTTGTACGGCCACAACGAAATTCAGTAAACCACTTTTTTACCATTGAAATCGATGGTGCAGAGTCCCCATAGTATTTATCAAGCTTAGCCTTGGTCTCGGTAATGGTTTTTTTTCGCAAGAAATAATGCTTAATAAGCACACGAAATTCACTTTTTTTCTATTTTCTCCTCAAATTAGTGAGTAGTCTGATAAAAATAGCTGTCAAACACAAACTGACGCAGCAAGTTTAAATTTTGACAGGAGTCAACTGACAGATGCCTGTTGACAGGAGCAGTGTTACTGTTTCAATAAAGAGGTCAGAAATTCAAAAAGTCACGGACTTAATGACCCGCCCTAGTATTTCCAAATAAAATGCTCTCACACCAGAGAGATCTGACATTTCTCTTACGTCAAATTAAAATTTTGAATGCTAACAATAAGCATTCGCAAAAAATAAACAATTTTTTTTTCAAATTCATTATAACGAAGTTATAGTATTTTCGGCATTATCAGTATATATTTAGATATCCGATTGATTAGATTTAAGTTTTATAGTTTATATTTGCTTCAAAATTTCGTCAAAGTGGCAGCTCTGATCGCATAACAATATTGTTTTTTTT
This sequence comes from Philhelius pedissequus, assembly GCA_910595825.1. Taxonomy (NCBI): domain Eukaryota; kingdom Metazoa; phylum Arthropoda; class Insecta; order Diptera; family Syrphidae; genus Philhelius; species Philhelius pedissequus. The sequence goes on from OU343163.1 coordinate 36,960,864, forward strand.
TTTTGTGCTTTTTTCTTTAAGTTGAAAAAAACTTTCTTTGTATATTTTTTTTCTTTTAGAATATGTTTATTGCAATGTGTGGATGAATCTTCCGGTGCAGTGGAGCCAACGACTCCTCCACCTCGCTATATTGGATGGATTATTATGCATAACAAAAACAGACAAACATTAAAAATAGCTGCAGCTTAACGAAACAACTACGAAAAAAAAATAAACTAATATATCAAATTGAAAGAATACCAACAAATGGTTGTATTTTTTCCAAGACGAATATATTTCAGCGCGTGATTTGCAAATGTGCCAAGAAAATTCTGGAATTTACACGAAAGAAAATTCAAAGATAAGATATTGAAGGTTGTGTACGTCAAGGGTTGATATTACATGACCAAAATATTTTATATTAAAATAATTTAAATAAAATGCACGATTGGATCGGACGTAGTTGCTCTTTGTTCGATCACATCGTAAGCACAAGATTGTAAGTAAAACCTGTTAAATATATTTTTAAGTCGTTTTTTATACTAAATTTTTATATTACAAAATTTGTTTAATTAAAAAAACGGCTATTTCATGTATTTAATAAAATAAGCTTAAAAAATAATTTCGAAAAACAATCGATTCCTTTTTTGAAATTTTGATTGAAATCTGTCCAGCCTGTTATGAGAAAATGGAAATTACAGAAAAGGGTTGTATGGCAGGTACCGTTTATAACAAAATGTTTAAAAAAATTTTAGACCAAAATGTAGAACATGCCTATAGTAGTGCACAGATTTTTGTATAAAAATCGTTAGACCTGTTTTCGGGATAATTAAGATGGTAGAAAACATTGTATGGTAGGTACCGTTATCTACAACTTTTTTGGTGTTTTCTATCATCGTAATGTCAACTTTGAAATGCAAAACTTGCCGTAAAGTACCTAACCTATATTACAAGTAAAAATAGAAGCTGACTAAATATGAGACATATTTTAAACGATTTGTTCGCTTAAAGTTAGGTTTGTTCCCTTACTTTCTAACAGTTGAAAATAAATTACGCATTTCTACGAAAAACTGTCAAATCCTGTTGCCGTGTACCAAATTGTAGTAGTTTTTCATAAAGAGAGTAAAATATTTAGCTAGGCTAATTTTAGTCCAAGAAATTTCTCTGGACAAAATTTGAAGACTATCAAATAAAGGAAAAACAGTACATAAGGTATCAGAAGTTGGTCATTACAAAAGTTGAAAATAATTGAATTTATCGTGTGATCCGGCTTATTTGTCAAATAAATTAAAAATTGTGATATCAAATTGTTTTTTTTTTTTAACTTTTTTACCAAACACTTTGTAAATACTTTTTTTAAATTCACGTTTAAACAAGTAATTTTGAGAAACTTTGTCATTCCTGAGAGTTATACTTCTACTTTTGAAAAAATGACACTATGTGCATTTTTGTACACAAAATATACGGGAACACAGCTGTTTTCTGTTTATTTTAATTTTTTTTTGTGTAGTTGTGTTCGATTTTTCTTAATCTGTCAAGTTCAACGTATTTTTTTTTTAAATTGCATTACATAACGTATACATGTAGTAGTTTAAAGTTGTTTTACGATGACAAGATTAGGGCATCGGCTCCTCACATTAATACAAAACAAACAAACAATTAATTCATACGAAACAGATTTAAAACAAAATGTCCCAAGGGAGAATTCTATATTTTGTATGACTTAGGGGAAAATAAAAGTTTTCATGTCCCACCCCAAAACAAATTATTTTTTGGTTGACACGAAAATGTTTGTAGACGATAGTTTTAGCTTTGTTCACTGAAGAAAGCTAAAACTATCACTCGCTCAACTAATGCTACGTTTTCACCTAAAGATAATCCCGTTTAAATTGAGAAGATTAAAAATTAATCTTTAAGTGTTTTCACTAGTGAAAAAAAGATTAGTTTGACGTTTTTACTATGAATTGTCATTCAAAAATCAATACAACAAGACAAAAACAAAATAATTGGGAAGAAGAATAATAATTTCAGTGCAGTGAACAAATTGAATTTTAATAAATAAAAATGAGTAATAACCTTAAAATACTGTTATCCCAACATCTTGCAGTATATAGATATATTAACATAAATACTGTAATCGCCTTTGCACGTTTTTTGTGTTTACATATTTGGGAAAGAACAACTTCAAAGTATTACCTTAGGATAGCTAAAACATTTTCCATAACAAATTCGAGGCACCGACCGCTTTGGTCTTTGAAGCTTTATTGCATTTTTTATTTTTATACTTATTTATAAACAAAAACAGAATTTGAAGGCAACGACAAATTATACCAGACAAAACCAAATTAAATAATGTTGGACAGTTTTTTTTTTTTTGAATGTCAATGGAGAAAATATGACATTAGAATAGGCGCGTTCTATGAAAAAAGGTTTGTTTCTTTGGAGAATCTTCTACTTCGAAGGAGATTAAAATTTGTATGGGAAATCTTCAAGATTTAGAAGATTTTAAAGAGGATTTATGGTTAATTCACTTAAATCTGTATTAAGTGGTAGGTGAAAACGTAGTATAACAGCTCATAAAGAAACAGATTAAAACAGATCACTCAGAAGAAGATAGAACAGTCAATTAAACGTCAGTTGGTGTCAAAACAATAACGAACAAACAAAATGTGTTTTTTTATTTTATTACTAATTAATTTAATATTAAAACAAAAGAAGAGTCGATTTATTTTATTACTAATTAATTTAATATTAAAACAAAAGAAGAGTCGATTTACTCGACGAAAAAAACAACAAATTATTTTGAAGGCTCTTATGATTCTCTTCAATTTTTGTCTTAGGTTGAAGGTTATCTTGAATTGGCTATCAGGAAGACGGCTGACACACTTAGACCAGACAGGTCCATTGTGTGATACCAATTTTTGTCAAAACAAAAAATTCTGGTTTCTAGAACACTTCACTTAGTATCAAATCAGAGGAATTTAGTCAAAAAATTCCTCACTGAACAGCGCAAAAAATTGTAATTTTTTATACAGGACACGTCAATGAGCAAAGCTTTTAATTATTCATGGCGACCATCTTGTTTTATCTGAAGTCTATGATTTTTCATACATTATTAATTTTTCCGGCACTAAAAAAGACTAATCTTAAACTAAACCAATTAGTCCAGTCGGGTTGTCAAAAAAAGGACTGAAATAGAAAAAAATTAATTCGTACAATTTTCGTTCACAGTTCGTTAGGGGGGGGGGGGGTGTCATAAGTAGTCTAAATCTCGGTTTTCGGGTCGCGCTGGAGCTTCAGCCGCCATTTTGAATTGAATGAACATTTTAATTTGGGCAATAACTTCGCCATTTTTTGATTTTTGACAAAAATAATATAGGTAAGTAAAACTTGTAGGAAATTTAATTTTCTACAACTTTAGTCTTCATGTTTTTTTTCACAAAATTACCGTTCGCGAGATATTAATGAAAAACTGTTTGGGGCTTGTGACCCCATTCTGGGACTATGAAATATTAATTTAGACCATTAGTAGTCTAAAAATCGATTTTCGGGAAAATACTGCTAGAGTTTTAGTCGCCATTTTGAATTTAATGAAGAATTGGTTATCTTTTTTTTATTTATTTCAGTTGAAGTAGGGGCGTTTTTTTTTGAAAAATTAAAACAGTTTTTCATTAATATCTCCGCCGCCGGGTGTTTGCTGACTGTGTTCTGGATCAGTTGGAAGCGGGCCCCCGAAATCATTTTCAGGAATAGGGCTAGTTTTTGGATGAACTTGTACATCAACAAGCAGAACTGCTTATGACCTCTGAGAAAATAGGTATACTACCTGAACAAAAAATGACGTTGCTGAAATGATATGCAGCAAATTTTTCAGTTTGTTGAAGATAATTAATGGAGATAGCATATGTAGTAGACACATTTATATGAACGCTCATTTACTTTGTATAATTACCGATATAAACATTAAATTGCATTGTTTTCTAATAAACCCATTTTTTAAACGGAAATTGTTTGAATATTGATGTCATTTTCATAATGGACACCATGAGCATATTGGTATTATTCATCAATCATCACTAAGTCTAAATTCGCAAGTAAACACGATTAAGTCATTAGAAGAATGCATGAGGGTATTCCTGTAATAGATGCAAATTATGTATGTAAGTAGTTCTATAATAAACCGTCATGACTATAACTACATACTTAAGATCATTCGTCTTATTATTACGTGTTACGGTGCTTACGTAAAAAAAAGTGAATAGTAGGGATGCCAAAAAAATCGATGTAATAATTTTTAAAAATTTATACGCACTGGATGACAGATCTCTCTCCGGTAACAATTTCACGTCAAAATAATCTCATCATGCCCCGTGTACCAGAAAATGTCAGTGTGACGTTAAAAATGCTAGCGCAAAATTTTAGTCAATTTAGTAATATGTTAAATCATTTTTAGTATGATACTAGGCTAAAAAGAGGATTTTGCTAATTTTAAACCAGTTTAGTATCGTACTATTTTCTTAACATTTTACTAAAGTTAAAATCACAAAATGTCTACTTTATTTTTTTAGTATCGTACTAAATCCATATGACACTTTGACATTTACAACCGTCAAAAAGTTATGTTCGCTTACTTTTTTGCACCATTTTATGAGTGTTTAGTTGTAGTTTATTAAGAAAATAGATTTAGTATGGTGCTAGTTAAAAAGTGTTTAAAATTATGAAAATATTAGTAAAGTGCTTTAGTATTAGCAAACTGTTAAGTAGTATCATGCTAAGCCCTTAACATCAGGTTGTTAAAAATTTTGCGCTGCTGTCTTTTTCTTTAAACCTAAAATTGCATCAAAAAGTGTTTGAAAGTTAGATTGGGTGTTGTAGGGGTTTCCTTTAAAAGCACTTCTGGGACCAATCCCGCAAGAGTGAGTTATCTCCACATGCACAAAAAATCATTAATTTTTGTTTGACATATAACGTGTACATACTCGTAGAAGGCAAATTTAATCACCCATATTAAATGGATTATGTACAGGGAAAATTTGTCACGCTTTTGGATTTGGGCCCCTGCACTCACCACCAACCGCTGAAAAAAGGGTCTAGTAAATAGGGTAATTTAAGATGTTTCAAATAAAGAAATACTTTAAAGAGGGTTCACAGCTAAATGAGGCATTTTAAAAAGTTTGGCATAAAGTCTTGAAATTTTTTAAGAATAAATAAATATTTTCTGCAAAAAAAAATACGAAGTTATGATTTCATGCAATTATTTTATTCGCACGACATTAATAATATCGATCCATCTACCTTGTACATTTTTATTCGTGTTTCTGCTATAAAAAGCGCAAGAATAATTCCATAAATTTGACTAAGACAAGAAAGTATAAAGTACGTACATATATACTTGTTCATTTTATACATATATGCAGGTACACAAAGTAGAAGGTATAGTAATAATGAATGAGGCTAATAACTTCTTGTTCCTACTCCTGCACTGCTATTTTATGATTTCTATAGAGTGACGCTTTTGGCTCATTGGGCAATTGAAAGAAAAAAAACAAAATATGTATATATATAGAAATGGGTCAATCAATAATGAGGGGGGATGATTTGCAAGTGTTAAATAAAGAACGAAAATCCCAAGAAATGTATATTCAAGAAGTATGTGATTATGCACACGAGGGTAGTTGGGTAATTCAATTATATGAATTACGAAACACAATCCAATCCAATGGATTTATATCCAACGCCTTACCTATACTAAGGCTACTAATTATTATTAAAATATTCTTCAGGTGAATAAACATTTTATTTTTTTGTTATAAATTTTATATTTTTAGGATTACGTTTGTTTAAAGAATAGATTTGGTAAAAGCCGTGTTCCTTTGGGGGTTGCAAACTACTCGGGACTACTTTACTTGACAGTTTCACACAAAACAAACAAATTTACATTGACAAGCCGTCCTGTTCATTCATGTCGTTGGTTTCTGCTACGGAATTATTATTGTATTGACTTTTTGCTGGTTTTAAGATGGTGTAGGAAAAAAATAACATATTAAATATAGTGAAAGCTAATGACGCATAAACGATTAAGAGCTATGTTAAAGTAGTTTAAGTATGATACTAAACTAATAGGGTTTTCCATTGGGAAATTCAGAATTTGATGCGGAATTTTATTTTATTTTTTCGTGGCAAATGGAACACATTTTGAATAGATTATTTTGTTTTATGGTGTTGGCGAATATCTGAATATCGTATCTGCAAATCTTGTAGGTTTCAAACTAAATGCTTCCAATTGTACTAGCGCCTGGCAGTGTTAGTAGAAAGAGGGATAGATTCACCGACAAATACTGATCTGTCCAATGGAAGGGTTTAACTGTCACAATCCGTTGTTTGGCAGATTTGTACCAAAAACGAATTAAATTCTTGTATCAATGGAAAACCGCATAAAAAGAGTATTTTGCTAATTTTAAATTACCAGAAGGTTGTTTTATCTGTTTAGAATCATACTAAATCCATATGACAAACAAAATTATGTTCGCTTATGGCCTTTTCGATTGGTAGTTCGGAATTGTTCGGATAGCGTGTAAATCCTTCTGAAAGTATTCTATTGACATTCAGAGTGACAGCTCTTCTGTACTAAAAAGAAACAGAGAACACTATTCTGGATCTCAGTTCAGAACCGAAATCGGAATAACTAACACACTCAAACACAGCTAGGTGTCAAAGGTGTGGGACGTCATTTAATGCAAACGGCAATTTCAATTGACAAAGTTAGTAATACAAATTAAAAATTTTAATCATAAATAATATTAAAAATATAATAATCAAATTCTAAAAAATAAAAATGCATTTCAACATGTCCACAAACAATCTTGTATTGTCTTATTGTTTCCGTCATGTTTACAAATTACAAATGTGAAAAAAACAATTTTATAGCGAGTTTCATTCAAGAAAAGATCTGCTCTTTCTGACAAAAGATTTCATCTTTTTGAATTTTGAGAGTTTCATTCCAACAAAAAGAGCAAATCTAGATCAGATCTCAACACGAAAGATCTGATCTGAATGCACGCATACACCTAAAACGTGAACACTCCCAGGTGAACACTCTTTTTTATTATGACGATATAATTTTAATATGTGAAAATAAACAAAATCAAAAATAATGTTTGTTGCATACCTAGGATACAAATAAAATGCACGATTGGATCGCACGAACTTGCTCTATGTTCGACCACATCGTATGCAAAAGATTTCTATTAGGAATCTAAATATATTTTCAAAGTCGTTTTTTAATTTATTTTTTATATGTAACACATTTTTTTTCTAAAAAAAAAACTTAGTACGACAATTTTAGATATAATAATAAATTATTATATATTATGTTATAAACTTAAAAAGAAAATTTCAAAAAAAAAAAATCATCGACCAGTTTTCGAAATATTGAATTTTCAAAAAAAAATTCTTTTTTTTTAATCCAAAAAAAAAATATTTTTCCAACATTTTTATATGCAGTATTATTTATTATTTGAAGACCTCCTTTATAAACATTTTGATCGAAATCCGTCGATTCGTTTATGAGAAACTTCAAAATCACAAAAATGGTTGTGTGGCAGTTACCGTTAGTAATAAAATATTTCAAAAAAAATGTTGAGCAAAATGTAGAGTATACAAAAAATAGTGCACAAACTTTATTTTATCCAAATAGTTAGAGCCGTTTTCGAGATAATTAGAAGAGATGGTAGAAAAAGTTGTATAGTTTTGGACCTAATAAAACGATTCAAAAATCTATTTTAGAAAATCACCTAAAATGCTTAAATACCAAGTTTGAAGAAAATCGCTTTATCCATTTAGGATTACCGCTGTAGAGCGTTGTACAGTCAGACAGACAGACGGAATTGCGGGAACCACTTTTTTGGTGTCCTCTATCATTTTTATGTCAAGTTAGATTAAAATATCGAGTTCGATTTTTTTTCCGAATGCAAAACTTGCCCTAAGCCACCCTTCACACTTTACATGGCGATCTTGCCATCATAACACCCTTCACACTTTACACTATATACATACCTATGTGTATCGCAAGTAAAAATGACACTGTTGTGCTTGACGTTTAAGTTTATGAATGTGTGAGTAGTTCTGGTTTTGGTTTCTGATTTCAACTCCAGAAGAAAAATTCTCTTTTCAGAATCAGAACTTTCATTTTACCACAGTGAACACTTTCAGAATACTCAAGAAGTCTTCCAGATTGCCAAATAAAACGACATCAGAGAGCGACAAAGTTTTACAAAAGTACAGGAACGCATTGTACAAAAATTATGGCAAGTTTTTAAACGTTTTATGTATTGTTTTTTTTCCTTCAAAATTTTGTCCAAAGAAGGACTAACATTTGCAGTCTGGGGAAATATTTTACCCTGTCGTGAGCGCCCTCTTTGTCTTTGTAAAAAACTACGAAAATTAGGTGTTCACATGGTTTGACAGTTTTTCGTAGAAATAGAAAAAAGTACGGGAACACACCTAAAATGTCAATGTGCAATAATTTTTTTGGAAATGTTCTCGATATGCTTTGACATTTATGTTATTATTTGACATTATTCGACGTATTTGACACCAATCGCTTGACTGATATGTACACATGAGAACAGAACCTTATTCTTCCATTGGATTTTCGTTACGGAAAATTTAATAAATAAGAATTTATTCCTCCGAGTTGGAAAACAAAAAATTGTCCAATAAACTTCTAGGTCGGCACCTGGCCCAAAAAGCTAACCATAGCCAGTCATGATTTTAGAAACCTTGTAAGCATATTCATAATAAGCGGGTGGAAATGGTGCAGTGGATATAGTGATTGACTGCTAACTTATGGCGTTTTTTATTTGACAATCCTCTCCAATCCCGGATCCAACTGAACACTTTTGTGTGATTCTGACGATTCTGAATTTTAATGAGATTGTATGTATCAAAATAATTGTGTACGTGGAAATATTCAAATTCAAAAAAAATGTTTGCACAATAAATTATGATACAAAAAATAACAAGAGTCGAGTTTGACGTTCTGAATATGAATGTGTGAGTGCTTCTGGTTCCGATTCTGATTTCAATTTTCAAATCCAGAAGAAAAATTCTCTTCTATCAGAATTAGAACCGTCATTTTTTCGCACATGAACACTTTCAGAAGAGTCCAGACGCCTTTCGGATTGCAAAATAAAAACGACATTAGACGTGTGGGTTCGATCCCCACGCTAGCCAGCATTCTTTTCTATACCTCCAATTTTAATTGGATGCCGCCCGTTGGTTAAAATGTGATAGTAAATACCTAATTCTCAAATTCACTGTACCAACAAAAAATTCGCAATTAAGGTTGCATTTAAAAGACATTAGGTCTTACAGGCACATATTTAAAATTATTATGATTACTAAGCCGTGCAATTATACATACATTCATGTACCGTTCAATGAATCTCTTCGTCTAATGTCTTACATTATGATTTTATTCTAATGCAATTTATTTAAAAGCAAGCAATTTCATCACTGCATTTTTTAAACAGTTTTATTCAAAAAAGTTAACGTCTGAATTGTGTAGTTGCCAAGTTGTTTTTGTTCAAATATATCAATTATTCGCTTTTTTAGCCTTTTTTTGATTGCCCCTGATGATTCTTATTGTGAATAATAATAAATCATGGGCTTCGCTTGAACATGACCTAAGTTAAACTCTAAGTTCATGATATATTATTATCATCTTGCTACTATAACCCCGTACTCGTTCTTTCAACTACCCTATTGAAATCGAAAGTGACAATTCTCAGAGAAGATTGACTTCGTCATTGTATATTGCATAAAATTTCTGTTGGTTCACTCTTTCTCTCTATCGGATGCATCACAACAAATAAGTGGTTCTGGATCTAAATTTAAATCAGCCAGTTTTCAATCAGCGTTACATGAATAGCTGTGCTGATGACCTTAATGCACTTTCAGACACTTTCGACTTGAATGCAATAGTTACGTCCATATTTACATTATATACATACATATACCTAAAATACTTTCATCCAATTAAAAAAATTCTATATAGAAGCAACATTTGCATGCAAAAATGTTTGCATTGGACAGCCCAGACATGCATTTTTTTTATTCTCCAAAACTTAACAAGCACAAGTTTTCATTGATTCTTTTTTAATGTGGAAATGCGACTCAAAGCGGTGTTTTCTAGCTTTTGGCAGAAATATCAAAGATCCATAGGTAAAGTTTATATTAAAATTCATTCCCCATCGCTCGGGTGCTTATATGAATGTATATATGCTTAACTACATAATATGTACAACTATACTTGTTTAAAATAATTTATTTGTTTTCCATAACAATAGTCTGGGAGATAGTGTTGCAAATTTAAAAGTTAATTATTATAGCCAATTGGTAGTCGTTTGGTCACAAAAAGGCCATTCGATGTTAGTCCTGTCGTACAGAAAGCTTTTATGTTAGCAGACATTTTGGGCATGAAAATTATATTTTTTCGATTTACATTTATTATTAGTTTAACGTTTTCTTAGAACAAACAACGATTAGTTGGTTCGATTTCAATTTAATGAAAGATTGGAGACTCTTTAAAAACTCTTGATATGTTTTCGTTTAAGCCCAGTACCTATTCAGTTCGGGAAAATTTTTTTCCCGGGACAAATTTTATCTGGGATTTTTCCCGAGCAGTACTCACCTCAATAAAAATGTTTGTTTCGAACTGTACATACTAAAATCTCCACTTAATTTTTCCAAGACAAATAATGTCCAAATCATTATTTTGCAAACAAATTGTGATGTTTGATGTACTTCGTGCTTTTTATCACCCCATAGCGTATCCCCTATTAAGTCTTTGCAATATTAAAAGATATTAGGAGATATACCCGGTGCCGAATATGCCTGAAGGCAATACAGGTAATTGCCTAGGGCGGTATTTAACTAGATCGGCAAAATTGGTGCAGCAAATTTAAAACTAAAAAAAGAGTAGCACATATGCGTCTCCTTGAATGAAAACAATATCAGCAACTACTGGGCCGTATTTTGTTCATTTTTTGTTCTTGTTTGATTTTTGTAGGATATTTTCAGGTACACGAGGGTTACGTTACGTTACGTTCATCTTACTTAGATAAGCCATTCTGTAAAAACAAGCTAACTATTCTGAACAAATTGTTTTGAAAAATTTATCAAGTACGCGTTTGTCAACCAGAGCAAAAATTACTTAATAAAAATGTATCATAAATTTACGATTCTTTAATCGAACTCGCAGAAAGTGAAGAATTTGATAAAAAATCAAGCTTCAAATCAACTCAACTAGGTAAACGCATATACAAACTCAAATTTGTTTTGTCAACGATTATTTGGAATGAGTTAAAAACTCATAAAATAAATGTCCGTTCGAAAATGCTTCAGTCCAAATCCATGGACTTTTTAACATGTTTAGAACATTTAGATAAACTGCAGGGGTATCGTTCCTATTCGATGAGCTTACGTATTCGCCGTTATCAGCCTGAGCAATCTCAAACAATTGATCCAAAATTTAAATTTGAAGTTGATTTCTTCTACCACGTAATCGATGTGACATTATCTTCTCTCGTTGAGCGCTTTGGACAGTATCAATATCTGAACCAAAATTTCGGGTTTTTCTGCGATATTTCATAGAATGTGGAGTTTAAGTATTGCTAGAAAATTGAAGCAACTTTAACAGTAAGAACTGACGAAAAAGTTCAAAGGATGTTGAGTGAAATTAATATATACAACTCATTATTAATATAGTCTACTCCTACTAATCTCAAACCGCTATCAATTTTAAATTATTTAGCTTCAAACTTGCTTGAATTTTATTCAAATTAAACAACTGCGTTAAAAATACTCTTAGGCTAGGCCTTTCTGAAACAAAATAGTTTAATCACTAGTTGAACGAGGATGGCGCACATAAGCAAATTAGAAATCAATTAACGAAATAAGCCAAAACACAGACAATTACATATATTTCGGTGTGATACAAACTGAAGAACTTATTCCAACACAACACTTTTAAGTTGCTCAAATCGCGGACTGAATAGTTTTTGCATGTGAGCGCACTCTCATATAATACAATTGTATTCACTTTAGCAACCAAACTGTTGCAAAACTGAAAGTTGCATGTGCGCGCCCAGCCTTACTCCTATGAGTGTTGCCATACAGGGGAAGCTAGTTTTTTTTTAAACTTAAAATAATAAAATTATATTTACCCTCAACTATGTATGCCTGAAGTGCGATTAACAGTCCTAGCAACGATTTTCATTGAAAACGACATACTGAATCGAATTGAAGAAGAAGAAATCGTTACAAGATTTCTTAAAGTCAAATCGGGAAGTGCAGCATTTTAATCTCAATATTTTGTAATATTATTTAATCGAATATCCTTGAAATGTATTAAATAAAACGTTAAAATATTTATGTGTACGATTTTCGTTTTTTTTTTAACTTTGGGCCGCAAAATTATAATTTGCCCAGGGCGGCAAAAACCCTAGGTTCGGCACTGAAATATGTATAAATATGACCAGAAAAAATGATTGAAAAAAGTGTGTAGGTAAATTAGTTCCAATAATTAAATCAATTCAACAGCTAATTTCAGTTAGGCAGTAGCGTAGATATAATGGTTTCGGAGGTTTATTTGGTGTTTTCTTATCTAGGTATGTATTTTTATGAATTTGAATAGAAGAGAATACTAAATTAGGGAAAATCAATGAACTTTAAAAGCAATAAGATTGAAGCTGATAAAATTGAGAAATGAACATAATAAATCAGTAAGAAAAATATTTATCGAAACAAGACAAAGTAATAACTTTTAACATTACATACATATATTGTACTAGCAGATCCGAGCTCGCGTTGCTTCGCAAAGGCTAAGAATAATTACTTTTACTATAAATGTTATATCATATTTTAAGTAAAAAGTTAATAATATGGTTAATATTATCGTAGCCTAATTAAATAGTTAATTTTGTCCCATAAATTCTTTAAAAAAAAAAACAGATATTACCACAGATTAATTTTGTTTTATTTCAAGGCTTCTGGGTATACAATGTTAGCCGTTTTAGCATTTTCATGAAAGAATTAAAAACTGTTTATTTTTTGAGCCTACTCTTGAAAGTGCAACATGAGTTGACCATGGGAAAAAACATTTTCTCTGAGATCTACCCCAATGAATTGAAATGATTGAACCTGACCTTTGTTGATTGTCATGCAAAAGCATGGTTTTACTGGAAACTGCATACTTCTGAATCGCAAGCGAAGATCTGTTGGTATCATTGGTATTCTGGGAATAAGTGCATGAGTTCCTACTGCAGGTCCAGTAAGAATTTGAACTTTATTACATTTTTGCAAAGCTTTTTTACTTGGAGGCGTGTGCCGTTGAATAGGTTTGGGGGACTGAGATTTCTTATAAGCATAATCGGTTTGCCAACTTTTAAATTTAATTGGTAGGATGGAAGACCTGCAGGGTTGAGAGAATTGAGAAATTCTTGACGGTAGTTTACTATGTCATTGTCATCGACAGCACTGTCAATTGCTTTATATTGATATGACTCTGTTTTTATTCTTAGCAGCACATGGTTATTTATTTTATCCACTGAACTATTTTTTGGTGACACCCTAGCTCTTTCGCAAAACCAAGAAAACAGTATCGAATGCAAAGAATTCAAGTCTCCATAGACGCACTGAATAACTTGTTGTGTGTTTTAAACGATTTTTCCGAAAAGTTCGTTTAATTGAATTATATTATCTGAGCCTGAGATTGTATAATTTCTATCACCAATTTTTTGCAGAAGGGATGCGAACTCAGCACTGTCAGTGTTTTTAGTGAGCTCTGCTCTCATATTGGTTTGATGTTGAAGTTTTTGGACACTCTTCCAAATAAAAGATGATTTAGGGCAAGCTTTTATGATACCCTTTGGAAATAATTGGCACCGTTTGACGAAAATCTCCAAAAAAAACTATTGTTACTCCACCCATAAGCATCGATGAAGAAAACCTAAAATCTTTGAAAACTCTAATTACGGCTTCTTTATGTGCTTTATTACTCAAAACGCAGAGAGAGAAAAGAAAGAATAAACGCAAATAATTATGTCCTTTACTCATACATATATGTTTAATTTTGAATATGTGTATAAATACTTTCTCTTTCTACGTTAATCGATGAGCGAACAATTTAGTATACAAAAATTCAGAAGCAAAAAAACAAAAGAAAATGTAAACAAATACGGAACGATAATGAAATGGAAGAAAGCAGCTACCCAGTCATAGATGCAAAAATACAAAAATACAAAAATTTAATAAATATATAATTTTTAAATACATTTATTTCTCAGCTTATAAGTGCAGTTATGGCTAAAACAGATATGCAGCATGTCTGCACGCATCGCTGCATACAACGCTGCGCCCTAAACACATGTGCATACTATTTGACATTTATGATGTATAGTTTTGCCAAAATTATGTCCGCATTCAGAAATGGATGCATAGCTATCCGTATAGGTTGGTGTTGTTGTAATCCCGTCTAAAACCACAGCTGGTAACAAAATAGCTCCTACCAAAAAATAATCTCAAGCTATTCAAAAAACTTTTGTATACTCTTGTATCCCATGAGAAATGTAATAACATATGCACGAAAATCTACAAATTTAATCTATTCGGTGTTGGGTGTTCAGGAACTTAGATAGATATTAACCTATCTTAGATAGGCTATCCTACCGATATCTGAACGCGCCCTATGAGAACAGTCATTGTGGGGTAAGCTAATTTAAATTTATTAAAAATGGAAATGAATGCATTAAAAAGGGAAAAACATATTCGTAGGCTCATTTTGTCCCACATGAAGATTCTTATAACAAGAGCTTATGATATAAAAATTTATTTTCCTTAACCATTTCATGGATTTTCTTCCAATTTTAAAATTATAAAACAAAAAATATATTGGCAGCCAATTTAGAAATGGAATGTGTCAACCCTCATAAGAAGCTGTGTAATTTATTTTCGCTGCATGTGAAAAAGCTGCAAATCTGTTTAGGGCATTAGGAAATGATTTAGGTCTTAAAATTTGCATAAAACTATTGACTTCTTACAAAACATCTCATTTTTGTAAAATAAGCATGTTTAAGAGCGTAAGTAAATATGTTGATCAACTTCCACCAAAAAAGTGTACAATTTTTTTTAAGTTAATAATCTAATTCAGGACATATATTTAACAAATAAAAAATATCATAAGACATGCTTAAGAGAATAAGGCAAATTATAAAATTTGTTTCAAGTAAATCGGTTGAATACTTTCTGAGATTGAATTGTTTCGTCTTTATATTTATAAAATAGTAAAGATATTGAAAACGTATAGGAACTCTCAAACGAACTTGCGTTATTTTTGTTATATTTTGCTTAATCTTTAGCCTTATTTTTCTCATTCATTGTAAATTGATATATTTTTTAATTATTAGTATCAACATTATAAACCTGACGTGTTCTTATTTTCCCCTAATAAACATTTTCATTTTGAACACATTTTTTTAGATACGCTACTGTTTTTATTGGAATTTTATGTTTATCTATCCATACACGTTAAAAATTTAGCTTGAGAAAAAATATGCGGAAATAAAATATGCGTTTTCTGTAAGTGAGTAGTACTAAGCTATAAAACCAAAAAAAAAAATATAACGACCGTTTGTATCGATCTGGATAAAATGAAGATACAACGATAACTCTTGGTCTATTTTGAGCTCTCGCATTATTTATTGTAAACCAAACTTACAATGCAACTATGTAGCAGTTGTTTTTGACTTGTTTAACTTTAACTCTGGTAGCCTGGGTTGGGTTTTTTATATGGAAATGAAAGCCGGCTTTAAAAGTGCCTACGTCAAATCCGACTTGCAGAATAGTCGCCAGAAATAAGTTTCTTATATGCATAGTCGTGTGGCCAAGATATGGCAACTTAAACTTGGTGTGATTTTATTGCCTTCATTTACATACTTTCTAAGTTCAGATTTTTGTTTAAAGGCAAAATCAAGATATAAAAATAGTCGGATTTATCTGGTTTCACTCTGTTCACAACATTTTTTTTTACTAGCGATATAGTTACATTTGTATGTACATACTATAGGGCAAGTTTTGGATTCGTAAAAAAATCGAACTAGAGATTTTGGTCAAACTTGACCATTACGATGACAGAGAACACCAACAAATTTAATGGCTGAAGCGATTTTCTTCAAACTTGGTACTTAAGCGTTTTAGGTGATTGTCTCAAATAGGTTTTTGAATCGTTTTTTAACCCCAAAAATAACGGTACCTGCCATCTTAATTATATCGAAAATGTCTCTAACGATTTTGATAAAAAAAAGTATGTGCTCTCCTAGAGATATTAGTCGTGTTCTCGTGATAATCAAGTACAGCTAAGTAAAACATTTTCAAGAAAACGATCCACAATCCAACTTGATTTTATTTATTTTAATATGGATCTATTTTCAGTGTGTTTTTTTCTGTCAAAAAGCAGAAAAAATACAAGAAGAAAAAGAAATACAAACATACATTACTAAAAAAAATCACTTCAATGCCATCTATGATTGAATCTATTCAATCAAAGACATTGATACTAATTATCGGAACTCAATTATATTTCGAATGAAAAGATAAAGTAATTGCCAGCCAGTATGTTCTTATTGTTCCTTGTAAAATTTTTCTTTATTCACGAAAACACGAATTGTCTGGATTTTGGTTAACATTTTCTTCTTACATATTTTGTTATTAACGGTACCTGTGAGGCAAGGGTTTTTTCGATATGAATGTTTATATAGAAAATCCTTTGAATTCTAAATCATACTGAAATCCAAAATTTTTGAAAAATATTTTTTTGGATTTTTGAAAAAAAAAAAATGTTTTGCAAATTCAATATTTCGAAACTGCATTGACTATTTTTTTTATTTCTGTTTTTAAGTTAAGATTATTAAATATTTAAAATTGTCATACCAATTTAAAAAATAATTACATTTTTTATATACAAAATTAAGTAAAAAACACTTTAAAAATATGTTTAGCCATTTCTATTATGAATCTTTTGCATACGATGTGATGACATAAGAGCAAGTACGTGCGATCCAGTCGTGCATTTTATTTTAATTTAAGTTCAACAAGTTGAATTTATACATTTCGATGCATAAAGTCTGAATGATTTTTATTAATTGCCTAAAATCAGTTCCAAATAAAATAGAAGTTAAATTAAAATCAGAATGTAGTCGGCGTATCCCACTGTATTAGTATACAATTTCGCCTAACGTGGGAAAAAATATACATTTGCATGTATGTATGTATATATTATAAAATAATTAAAACATAATTTTATTTGAAATCGATTAAAGGCCTTCAAAAGATATGCAGGTATGCATGTACATGTGTACTTAAGGTGTAAGTCCAGCACACATTTTATTTCTCATATACATACATATACGTATATATCTTATGATTTTGAAGTAAAAATAAAAAATTATTAAACTATTATTTTATTATGATAAATAGAAAATCTATCAATTGAAATCAAGAACTAGAGCGATAGTTCAAATTATTTAACTTCAAGTTACTCAGTGTCAATAGGCTTTTATGTAAAATAAGCTTGACTGATTTATTGATTAGAATGGATCGAATCAGATGTAAATCAAGAAGCAAATAAGATCAAGAAAGCGAACCGCTTGCATCGATTTATATTCATTTGTGAAATATTTAGTTTACAATAAAAGTAATAATAGTTTGTAATTATGTATGTATAGATGAAAGCCGAAGTAAACTAAAGTAATACGGTAACAGTATTTCTTTACTTTTATGAGACAATGTACGTATTTAAAAAAAATGATAATATTATAATGGTAGCTGTCAAAATTGAATTGGATTCAATTGGTCTGCATTTCTTTGTCACGGATTAGTGTTGGCAGTAGACCACAGGCAATTATTGATCAACAGCTGTATGAAAATAGCGACAGGCTCTTTTAAAATTGTTAAACAATTTATCTGAGAAATGTTAGCAGCAGTAAAGGTGGATTTCTTACGGTCAGGTCATATGAACTCATAGAACATAAACTATCGTCACAGTTTTTATACTAAATATAAGAATTCATTTAGTAATCAAAATTAATATTAGGGCAAATTCCTAAACGCAAATCTTGTGCATAATATGCTAAGCAAACTGTCTAAGTAAACGCAAGCAGAAAAATCTCTGCTAAGCACACTGTCCCAAAACACAGTTCATTCTTTTTTCTTGCGCAAACTTTATTGCAATTGTGCAAGTTTTAAACTTCACTTGCTTTTCAATTTTTATCGGGTTCTTGCTTTGCAAATCTTGCGTTGAGGAATTTGGCCTCGTATTACTAGATTGAATAAATATATATCCCCTGAGGACGTAAGGAATACTTACGAAACATTGGGAAGAATAATGGATTAAAACTCGTTTTATTCGCATTTACCTAAGAACATACCAAAACAGCCTACATATACAGTTCAATAGTTCTACCAAAAAATTAGTCAAAAAAATCAAACAACAATAAATATAATAATTTTTTTTTAATAATACAAATTCTGTATACTACTGAAATAAATCGGCCAAGTAGAAGCCTTAGCACTATTTTATTTGGACATATTGAATTATTCTGCCCTATCGATTTATTTAATAATAATTTCACAGTTAAGTTTTAATATACCTATAATAAAAATAAACGCAAACATGAAAATCGCTAATTGACAAACTTAGACCAAATGCTCAACCAAACCAAACAAAATTGATAATAATCTGACATTTCAAAATGTCAGTTTTGAAGTTTCTATACATTTTATCGATAACTTAGTGAAAAAGTTTTTGGTAGCACAGTTTTTATCCTCTCCAATAGCTAAGCCCCGAGAATTCTCTGGGTTTAAGCTAAGCACCCCCGGGGATTAGTTGTTGTTGGATTTAACATGCAAATTGTTAATGCTACTCATCGTTTTTTCGTCCAATTTCCCCGGGGCTTAGAAAAAAGTTCTTCTAAGATCCGTTTTCTGTAGTTAAGTGCTAGCTTGGTGTAGTTGTAAAGGGGTTCCCAGTCTAAAACTCCGTTTAAAACATCTATGACTTCCTCTTCACTGAGGTAGTTTTTTTCCAAGTGTACTCCTTCTGGTTTCCACCAAAACAGGACATCTTCCCACGAAGTGGAACACGTTTTCGCGTTCTCTAGTGTTACATAATCCACACATTTCTTCCAAATCACTCCTATGAGGAACATAGTTCAGGGGAAGTATCTCCCCTCTTGCTTTTAAAACCAGTGACATGAGATCGGTTGGATACTCCGCCCTGAAGTAGTTATTTCGTAACAGGTTATAGTTTAGCCTTGCATATATGTCCCTGTGTAATGAACTTCTGGCTTTCATAGTATAATCCTCTCTCTTTCTTTCGTCCACTAACGATATGAGGCTATAGTGGATGTCCACAGTACTCTGCTAGATCTCTCCATGACTCGACCCATGATATTTGTTTTTGAATCACAAGCATCGTAATTTTCTTTGGTAGTCTCCTATCATCCATTGCTATAGTCTTTAAAATATAGTCTATCTGTATTTTCAGAGTTGAAATAAATAAAGATGGTAGACCTGTCTCTAGCATTAGTATGTGATTCGTAGTACTATTAGGTAGTTTCAAGCTTCTTTTTAAGAAATAGCGCAGAAGCTGCTCAACTTCATCGAACTCCTTATGGCCCCAAACTTGAGCTGCATAATACATGATCGCTTTCGCTGTGGTTTCAAAAATACGATATTTGGATTCGTAGTGAACATCTTTACAGTGAACCACAGTCCTCCATGTTGCGTTCAATGCATGCTTCGATTTGGCCAACTTATTAATCATATGATTTTGCCAGTTCAGGTTTCTAGATATCCGCATACCAAGATAGTTGTATTCATTTACGACTTCGATGTTTTGAGCTCCAAATTTCCAGGTTTCACTGCGGCCGTTTCGGCCGCCTCCTCTACGAAAAATCATGACTTTAGACTTCTCTAGGTTCACCTGGAGCCTCCATTTGTTGCAGTACTCGAACAATCTATTGATCATCAATTGGAGACTACCAGGCGACTCCGCTAGCATCACAATATCATCGGCGAACATTAGTACCTTGATTAAAAGATCCGCTGAAACACGTGCTCCACCCTGCAATACCTCTTCTAAGTCATCTATAAATAGAGCAAATAATAAAGGACTCAGATTACATCCTTGCCTCATTCCTATTTCCACTTCGAACTGTTCGGATTTTTTGGATCCAAAAGCGACTGCAGAAGTTGTTGAGTTATAGAGCATTTCCAAAACGTTCAAAAACTTTGACGATACTCCTTTGTTACACAGCTTTAGCATAAGTGCTTTCCTGTCTATGGTATCGAATGCCGCCTTGAAGTCGATGAAAAAGCCGTACAGTTTTCTTTTAGATTTTATAAAGATTTCAGCTATATTGGTAAGCGAATAGATTTGATCAACGGTCGAGTAATTCTTTCGAAACCCAGCTTGCGACTCGCTTAGTAAGTTGTTGTTATGAACCCAATCATAAAGCCGTTTGCAGAGAAGTTTCGTAAAAATTTTCATAGATGAATTCAGCAATGATATTCCTCTGTAGTTGGCAGCATCTTCCTTGTCACCTTTTTTAAAAATTGGGCAAATGATGGCTTCTTTGAAATAGGACGGTAAATAAGCTGAATCGTATGCGTGGTTTAAAGCTTTTGTTAGAGTCACTATAAAAATAGAAGTGTCTATTTTATAGAACTCTTGAGGTATGCCATTCGATCCTGGAGACTTGTTGTTTTGGAGCTCTTTCAATACAAGTTGAACCTCTGCACAGGAAAAAGGTGCATCCAACTCTTCGTTCTCATAAAAAGGTTTGGCAAATTGGAATGTGGAAGAGAAATTGTCTTTTGTTAACGTTTTGAAGTGTTTAGCAAGGTCTTCGATTTCAATGGGTGAAATAACTTGATTGTTACGCTTTTTACTAATTTTTCTAACTACTGTGCAAAACTCAGCAGCATTTCTGCAGTCTCCAAGGTCTTGAGCAAGTTTTCTTGAGTAGGTTTGACGTTTATAGCTTAGTAGCTCTTTGTATTGTTTGTTAACTGCAAGATTGTTAGTTGGATTGGGAGGTGATCGGAATGTATTTCTGTTATGACTTCAAAATCGTCCATCATAGCACTCCAGTCTCCTGACACCATTGCGTAGTCGATTACTGAGTTTCCTTGTGGTCCTATAAAAGTGAACTCACCTAATTTGTCTCCTTCCGCAGTACCATTGCAAACACTCAATCCAAAGGAATTACATAGATCGATAACTTTTTTACCTTCTCTTTTAATTGTTGTATCTTTTGAACTACGATTCCTATTTTCTATAAACTTACTTTCACTTTCTAGCGCTCCGGTTCGGGCATTGAAATCTCCAATAAGCATTAAATTGTTAATGTCCATATCAAATAAAATGTCTCCAAGCTTAGTGAAGTCACTTTCCCAGCTGTTGCAATTTAAGTATATAGGGATGAGATTAAGTAAGGATCGATCAGTTTTAATTTCAATGAAATGTGTGTCTCCTATTTGCTTGTATTTGCAACTGACGCCTTTAAGATTATGTTTAAAACCCATGAGAATTCCTCCACTAGCCCTTCCTTTTCGATGATTTTTAAGTGCTGGTATCCATTTTAGTTTGTATTCGACGAAACTTGATTCAAAATTTTGTGTATGCTGTTCAGTTACATTCCTTTGGAAAGTGGGAACTTTTAATAAAGGTCTTATAACAAAGATGCATATTGAAAAGATCTTGCCACATGGTTGACTGACAAAGTAAATTTCTTATAAGCGTACATTTTTTTTCTAAGAATTTATTTTGGTGTGTAAGAAAAGCTTTCTTATAACAGTGTTTTTCTTATATGCGAGTTTCTTAATAACGATTAATCTCGTAATAAATCTAAAGAAAAAGGCACGGTGTTTTTAATAGCGTTCCTTATAAGCGAGTTTTTCTTATATGAGTGTTTTTTATCCGTAAAATACTGTACACATGTTCTGCATTCCAAGTGAAAATGAATTAAAAACAAATATCAATTTCACTTAAAATGAAATAACCTGTTCTGCATTTCGAGTGGATCCAACTCCTTCCAATTCACTTCGAATTCATTTTCGAATTGCCAAAATCACCTGTTAAAAACAATTTGTATAAAAACGGTTCATAGTCGGAATGTAGAACAAGAATTTTAATATTCAGAGCCCTAAAATTCCACATTCGGAATGACCTATTTACAAACTTTATATTATGTGGAACACAGAACATTTTTATGTGGAACACAGAACATGTTTATGTGGAATACAGACCATCTAAATTCACTTTCGTTCCTCTAATTCACAAAAAGTGAAATACAGAACATGTGCAAAAACATGTGTTTGGAAATAGGGAGGGGACTTTATTCGATAGTTTTGATTTTAAAATCGGTGCATCTAATTACATTTCTTAAAAACTCTAGCGCATTATAATTGATAAAAATACTTTCTATAAACAATAAATTGCACTTTCTCGCCAATTTTTCATGGTTTAAAACGTTTATAGTGTTTATTTAATAAAAAAAAAAAACTATCGAAAATATGTCGCATTTTCGATATATCAGTTAAGTTACTCATCTCTGCCTGAAGTTTATATCCATCGCAATGCGTGGTCGTATTTCTTTAAAATTTCTTCCGATGACAACTACTTCGAACTGAAATTGAATTTCCAAAAAAGATGCGTTGCGGAGAAAACTCCGCTCCGAAGGTTACCTCGATAGGGCAGATTGATTCAAAATAACCTTTTTCGTTCCGGTGATCTCACTAGGACTCATCAATTGACTAGTGAGGGCACACCATAATTTCTTAATGTTTTTGTGCGAATTTAGAAAAACAATTTTTAAAAAATATTTGTTTTCAACTTGTGTTTATTTGTTGTTTATTTCCATTTATGTTTTCATATCGTATCGTAATGAATTAAGGATTTTAAACAAAAAAATGTTTTATTCCTAATAAAATGCTGTCAGTTTGAAATTAACACCAAACCATAAAAATGCGATGGTTATATTAAAAAAAAATATATTATATTATATTAATATATATTAAAACAAAAATGGAATATAAATATTAATATACTAGCATTGCTCTAGTTACTAATATGAGTTGGAAACATGACGTGTTGTGACCTAAATTCTAAATTTAGTAATGTCTCGATCATTAACAGATAGTAAACTGCACCTCAATCATTTGTTTTAGTACATTTTGCAATGTTACTCCAGTTATCATATGCGCCGTGTACCTATTTAATGTGCAACTTGATGGTTTTCTAAGAAAGATTAAATATTCAAATGATACAAAACACTTAAATAAATTAATCAAATAAATTTGCTTGTTTGTTGCGTATTACTTAATAACAGAATCTAATTATAAAACAAACATTGTAAATGTGTTTAAAAATAGGTAGACAGTACTTTTCCGATGTAGACACTTAGTAAAATCAGATTTCATTAATTATTTTTTTTTTGTGTAGAATGCAATTTAGGTGAGTAATTTTAATAATCCAAGATTGAGAGTTTAACCAAGGTAAACTGAATAAGTCCAAATCATTTCATTTGTATTTGCGTGTTTCTGCTACTTACATATTATGTTTGTGTGTATATTGTTTAATAGAGGAAAGCATTAAATTGAATATCCAATTACATACAATATATTATAGCAACATACTTCCAATATTTAAGACAAAAACAGGACTTGGGGTAAAATACACCACAACTATTTTCTAAATTATAGCGGATGCTCAGCGATAAATCAAAATAGAAGAGTAGGTGGCTTTTATGAAATTTTAGCACAAAGCTTAATATAATCTTCATAGATTTTCAAAAATCCAAAAAAATATGTTTCGAAAGTTTTGGTAGGCAGTATTATTTATAATTCGGAGGACCTCCTTTATAAAAATTTTAATCGAATTCCGTCCAGCCGTTTATGAGAGAGTCGAAATCAAAAAAAAATGTTGTTTGGGAGGTACCGTTAATAACAAAATATGTTTAACAAAAGTTTTGACCAAAAACTAAACTATACCTAAAGTAGTGCACACTTTTTTTTATCAAAATCGTTAGAGCAATTTTCGAGATAATTAAGATGGTAGACAAAATTGTATTTTTGGGGCTAAAAAAACGATTCAAGAATCTATTTGAGACAATCGCCTAAAACGATAAGTAGTACCAAGAAGTTTGAAGAAAATCGCTTATCGTTGTGCAGACAGACAGAAAGACATACAGAATCGCGAGTTACATTTTTTGTGTTCTCTATCAGCATAATGTCAAGTTTGATTAAAATCTCAAGTTCGATTTTTTTTAATGCAAAACTTGCCATATGGTACTTATAACGTAAGTAAAAATGCGATTCTGAGGTTTGGCTTGTAATTGGAAGTATTAAGCCTTAAACGTTAATTTTAACAGTATTGAAATTAAATTGATAATATCTACATACATTGTTACTATCTAATAAAAAAAATGCTCAAAGCAGTGGAGGTTGTGGGCGTGATTGTCCAAAAAAATTCATGGTACTGGAAATCTTACGTAGACCTCGAAAATCTCAAGTTATTTTTTAAACACTGTTTTTTTTTTAACTTTCACGTTTTAACGATGTTGTATTTTTTTTTTGACCGATTTTTTACCCCCAGTTTCACCCAGTGCTACTTTAAACTCCACTTTTGGTTTAAACTTCAGATCAACAATTCATTCGGTTTCACAGTGTCGTTTAAACCTTGAACTGAGTTCAATTTGTAGTTTAAGTTAACCGAGATTATTCTGCCGTTTAAACTTCAGTTAAGCGTTTGTATTGTTTTTTTTCAGAAAATATTATTAACAAAAAAAAATGTGTATTAAAATGTTATCAAGTTGTGAAAGTGATTTTGAATATTTTATTTATTATTACTTTTTGGAACAAAGATTAAAATTAAGTGTAAATTTGTTGGAGTGAATTAAAAAATTCACATTTTTTCGCGTACATGTTCTGTGGGGTTAAGACCGGGGACTGCGATGGCCAACATTTATTTTTTTTTGTTGTAAATATTCCAGTCAGTTTTTAAGAGTACTTGGGATCTTTATGCTGCACGAACTTCCATTTAATTGGCATGTCCTTATCAAATGGCAGCATTTCTGTATTAAAGATGTGTACGTACAGCACACATATTATCCTTTATCCAAAAAAATGGCCCAACCCCAGAAGCTGAAAAACACCCCTAAATCATTATACTGCCTCCACCATGTTTAAAAGTCTTCTTCGTGTATTTTGAATCGTACTCTGAATTTGTTGGTCGTCTGAAATACATTTTTTCATCCGAATCAAACAAATTTATCTTCGTTTCATCCGACCATAACACGTTGTTGTTCCAGTTTTCACGTTGGTGTTGGTTTTTTTACCAAAATTAAGTCTAAGTTGCATATTTTTTTTGCTTAAAAATGGGACTTTTCTGAGACCCCTTCCAGGAATACTTGCTTCTTTTAAACGGATTCGTCTAGTGCGACTTAAAACAGGTGCGTTTAATTCATTTTTAAGGTTCTTTGAAGAAGAAAACGGCTTTTCTTACACAATCGTGCCAGACGTTTATCAAAACGTGGCGATGTTTTTCGCTGGCTGCCTTTGGGCCTTGAATAGAGAGCTGTAAGGACCTTCCTTTTGGAACACTGTTAAAGCCTGCACGATTTCTTCCATAATTTTACCATCTACTCTCAGTTTTGTATTAAATCCCTCTCACCCATTTCAATAAAATTTCGTTAATTTGTCCGAAACACGACAATTTAATCATAAAATAAATAAACGCCTATATTTCAATTAAAACTGAACGGAAATTTTCGACAAAATCCACAAAATCCTTTTATTACCATTAAATCCAAATAAAGAGTTGATAACAGAGTGGCATATTTAAAAAAAAGTGTGCCTACAATTTCAAAATAAAATTATTCTCAGATAAGAAATTTCACCAAAATCTCGACTTCTTTAAGTTAATAACAAATGTTCCTATTTTTTTGAACAGCATATTTTGTAGTTGCAATCTACTAAGTGCATAATATTGCAAATAACTTTTGTTTAATCACAAGATCATACGTTGAATAGATTGACAATATATAAACCGTTACAATAAGGCACCAATTTGTTCACATATTCGCCTAACTAATGTGCAAGATACAGTATTACCTAAAAGTATT
The DNA here is from genome assembly GCA_910595825.1 of Philhelius pedissequus. Taxonomy (NCBI): domain Eukaryota; kingdom Metazoa; phylum Arthropoda; class Insecta; order Diptera; family Syrphidae; genus Philhelius; species Philhelius pedissequus. The sequence goes on from OU343163.1 coordinate 36,987,086, forward strand.
TTGTCCATGTCTGTATATATATTTTTTTTTAATTAAAAAAAAAATGTTCGCAAATTTTGGCATGAACTATTATTTAGAATTATAAATACCTATCCTCTATATAAACATTTTGGTCAAAACCTGTTCAGCCGTTTGAGTCGAAAATAAAAAAAAATGATTGAATATGGCAGGTATTGTAACAGAAAAATACAAGGGTTTTTTAACACAAACTTAAGCTTTCTTCAGAACAAATGTGAAACAGATTTTGACATTTGCTTCAGTGTTGCTACAGATAAGTAAAGGTGTGTTCACAAAATTTTACACTTTTACACCAGATCGTGAATACCCCTATTCTTTTACAACAGACTGTGAACACACCTTTACTAATCTGTAGCAACAATGAAGCAAATGTCAAAATCTGTTTCACATTTGTTCTGAAATATCTGTTTTTTGTTAAAAAAAAAATTACACTCTTGTGTATTCTTCTGTTACAAAGAGTTCAGGTATAGTAGTAGTAGTAGTAGTAGTAGTAGTAAAATTTATTGAGATTTTTCTTTAACTACATTTTACATAGATAATACACATGTATAGCGATTACGTATATTATTTTGCCGACTTAGAATTGGCCAGGCTACACTAAATTTATATATTATTTTTGTTCTTGAAATTTAGACAAAAGAAAATTAAAATTAGATAGTTGATAAATGAGTCCACTCAACAAGCCCATTACAATTTCATTAAAAAAAAAAAAAAAAAAAACTAAAATATAAAATATAAAATATAAAAACTTAAAACTAGGTGGGATAAAGAGAAACGATCATCTCGTCTCTTTTTCTTGAAACACAAATGTGTGCAATTACGGATTGGAATACATAAACGTATCTACATCTTATCTTTCGTCAGTTAGAGCGAGAGCTCAGTATTTTACATCTTTCGTTTGAGTGAGAAAGCGACATCATAGAACCATCAATTTCTATGATGAACGAGAGCGATCTTCTAGTAATTGGATGTTGAGATGACCAGAACTGTTGTTTCCCCATTATCGGTTCCGTTACAGTTCAACGGAATTATGCAGTTTCTGTCCATTACGGACTGCAACATAAGCGATCCATACGATGCTTCTAATTTATGGGACGATACGACGAACGTCCCTATATATATGCTTTGTCCATGTGCGCTACCAAGAAAACTGGGAGTAGATGGATTTCGGAGGTCCATCAAGTTAGCAGAGCATTTTGGGCAGAACACATTTTTTGTGATGCCATAATAAGATGCTAATTAAGTGCAAATTAAGTACCCAAAAATAAAATTAAGTGCTCCAGTACTTTGGGAGAAAATTAATGTTCTGCTATCTTGATTTTAAGTTAGCAGAGCAATCACCTAAAATCCTTAAAAATTGAATTGGAAAATTTGGTTTGGTATAATCTTTAGGTGCTATTTAAGTGTTCCACGAATCCAAAAAAAAAATTCCAAAAAAATGATTTTTTCCAAAAAAAATTATTTAAAAATAATTCCATTTTTTTTTTATTTTTCTCTTTTTTTTTATACAAATCTTTTTTATTAATTAAGTGCCCACCTAGTTCAAATTAAGTACCCCATTTTCAGAAGAATTTTCGAAGATCTGAGTCAAAAAAAAATTATTCCATTTTTCATACCTATATGCCCTGGTATCCTGCTCTGCTAAATTAATTTCGATATTTCTCAAAAACTATGAGTTTTTTTGATACAAATCTTTTTTATTAATTTGTTGACTCAGTTCTTCGAAAATTCTTCTGAAAATGGGGTACTTAATTCGAACTAGGTGGGCACTTAATTAATAAAAAAGATTTGTATAAAAAAAACTCATATTTTTTTTGAGAAAAATCAAAAAAAAAATGGAATTGTTTTTAAATAATTTTTTTTTTTTTTTTGGAAAAAAAAAACATTTTTTTGGAATTTTTTTTTTTGGATTCGTGGAGCACTTAAATAGCACCTAAAGATATAACCAAATTTTCCAATTCAACGTTTTAAGGATTTTAGGTGATTGCTCTGCTAACTTAAAATCAAGATAGCAGATCATTAATTTTCTCCAAAAGTACTGGAGCACTTAATTTTATTTTTGGGTTCTTAATTAGCACTTAATTAGCATCTAATTATGGCATCACAAAAAATGTGTTCTGCCCAACTTGCTCTGCTAACTTGATGGACCTGGATTTCGGATGGCTTCTATACACGTGGATGTTGTTCGTTTGACTCTTCCCTGGTGTTGTCGACTTGTACAGCATTAAAATTTAATAACTATTGCACAATATGCAATTTATTTATGTTACTTTAACACACTTTTAATTGAGTTAAATTAATTAAACTATTTTTGTTATTTTTTTTTTAAATCCTTTTTTTGTTTACTTTTCCAGACCGTAAAACACGTCCGTCTGCGACGGGAGCTAGAACCCATCTCTTCGGGTATAGTAAAAGTGTAAAACTTTGACATTCAGTATATTTTGTTGTTGCAGTGCAAAAAATGCTACACTTTCACTTTTGCATTCCAGTTACATCGGATCGTGAATACCCCTAATATTTAGAAAACAATTAGACCAAAATGTAGAGTATGCCTATAGTAGTGCAAAGATTTTTCTATCAAAATCGCTAGAGACGTTTTCGAAATAATTAAGATGGTAGAAAAAATCCTATGACGAGTACCTACCGTTATTTCTCTCAACTTTCATAGCTATCTAGCTTTAATTCATCAAAAGAAACGAAATAATCTGCCTTTTTGTTGTCTAGCATAACATTTCGATGACACACCCAAATCACCTTTTCTTCAGTATTTCAGGCAAAACAAAGGATTTTTTTAAGAGAAAACTCATTTTGTTATGACTGCTATCTAGTAGACCCAGGGATAAAGCCAAATAAGAGGAGTAACATGTAAATTAACTTATACCTACATCTGGCAAAACGCAACCTATTTATAAGGATCCTGTTCACAACAAAGTTACCCAAATTCTGGATTAATTTAAAAATAATCACGTCTACGTACTTTTTCCATCATCTTATTATTAATTATGAACGAAAATACTTTTAATTAAAAACAAAGGTAAACAAACAAATTTAACAACAGTTGGATATATGTAGCTACTTTGTTTTGCTTTACTTTCACTTATTTTCTTTACTCCTTGTTTCGTAAACAATGAAATTTCCATCTAGATAGAATGCAGACGAAAATTTAAAAAAAAAAGCAGAACATAAAATGTTTGACCACATGCGCCTGTTGTTTTTCATTGTTAAAGCAAGCAAACAGTGAAGCATGTATTTACTTACCTTGCTAACCTCAGCAAAGCCATTTTAGCTTGATTAATGGAAATTAACTAAACAATTTCACAAACAAAGATAATTTGAGATAAAAAAAATCGTGTAAGATTTCACGTTCACAATTCTCGTTTTGTTTTCGATGAATATTAAAATTTCATTAAAAAAAAAAAAACAAGTTATAAGTTTTTTTTTTCTTAATCAGTCTACTAAAACTTCAATTGGTCCCGTGGTTTACATTTTTATAATTCAAATTTACACCAAAACAAATAATAATTTCAATAAATTACATTCTCGTAAAACATCGAAAATATAAATGTAATGAAATCGTCTACGACCATTGATTGACAATAATTTACATCAAAATAAAAGTAAAAAGCCGACCGGTCAAATACACTCGACAGACTATTGTGTGTGCTTGTGCTGTGAGTATGAAACTGGAAATAATTATGCAGTTACTTATTTCGAATTCGCCGATGAAAAAACAGCATCGCATCCCTCGCATTTAAAAATTTAAGAGATGGTTTTTTATTTTCATTTTTCTCTCCATCTCAATAAAGTTCTCTTAAGTGTGTCGTGTTCCTCTTCTATTCCATTTCGTAGGTTTCAATCCAATATATACAGTCTTATGCGTGAAACAGATTGAAACAACAAAAGCCACTTCATATAGGCCTATTCGCAGAGATCTTTTATTCAGTTATGGCATTTTGGATTGGCCGTCCGGAACATGGTCCCTAATAAAACAATTGACTAATTCTGAATTGTATGTATATCACTGTATTTATGAAAACTAAATTTAAAAAAAAATCACATCAGCTAAAAAGAATTTCCATAACACTTGATTTCAATATTAGATACACATTCAGCCCTATCACAAATTCTATCGTAATCGAAAATATGCTATGTTTCCCGATAAGACTATCACAAATTCCATCGTAGTGGATTCGGAGTGAAAAATTCGCTTACGATTTTCGAAGTTCGTAGAAATTGGTATCACTGAATTCGAATGGAATGAAATGAAACAGACTTTTTCTATGACAAACTATTTGTGTCGAACACTGAAAGTAATGCGTCGTTAACAGTTATTTTAAAGAAAAATGTAAGTATTTTTACAAATTCTATGGTTTTATGAATAATATTTGATTTTAAATTTCAATATGAAAGTCTCTAATGAGCGAAATAGGCCACCTAGGCTCCCAAGGCTGTAAGAAACTGGCAAAAGAAGAAATTGAAAATTTCTGGGAAATTGTAAAAGGCAACCTTGGGCTACAAGATTGTTTTAAATGTTCACAAAATCATTCGTGTAAGCATAATTAAAATTGAAAATAGCACGGTATTGCTATTTATCCTTTCATTTTGGCATACACCGCTGATTTTGAAAATAAGAATATTCCTCTCGGATTTTGTGAAAGCTATTTGTCGTATATCGGGGCGTAACTGTCCGTGCAGGGAATTATTACGATGGAATTTGTGATAAGGCTGATTTTCTTGTATCAATTATAATTATATAACTTGCTTCTTTTTATGTTATTTTACCAGAAAAGTAGTTTAAATTCAATAAACACATCGAAATTACACAACAAATCAACTATAAATTAGTATAAATGTTTCTTTTTCGAAGTTGCATAACAGACTTTTATAAATGATCCAACTCCTGAATACCGATTACAAAATATCTTTTTTTGGTGAATATCTGTTATGCATCATAACAGAAAATTCATAGCAGAATAACAGATGTGGCAGAATAGGCCTAATTATTCTGCTATTCTGCTATGAATTTACATACAAATCTTAAGCTGTCAAAAATCTTTTATGAATTATAATTTGGGTATTCGGTATGCTAATTCTGCTATGAAATCTGTTAAGAAAGCTGCTTAAGATACGAGTATTATACATATAATAACAAACACTAAATTATTTCAAAACATGAACGCACACATTTGAGGGATGAAACACAGGAAAGTAGTCGCTTATCTTGCCGGTAAGATATTGGATATATTAAATTCAGGAACTGTTATGGACAAATTACACGGAACAATAATTCACCTACGCGAAAAGCAAAACAAAACATGATCATTCGCACAGGTTTATTTTATTAGTGTTATTCGTCGTGCCGACTGCCGAGGTTTTTTACTTACTACAGCTGATAATTTAATAGCAGAATTTAGGTCTGTTCGTATAAATGTCTCTTTTCGAAGTTCCATAACATACTTTTATAAAATATCCATCTCCTGAATGCCAATTATAAAATATCTTTTATGGTGAAGATCTGTAATTCATCATAACAGAAAATTCATAGCAGAATAACAGATGTGGCAGAATTTGGCCTAATTATATTTTGAAACAATAGGGCTTTTTACCAAGCTATCTCTCTCTAAAGTGTCCCATCCCTTTCTCTATACATCTAGTGACATACTTTGAGGGAAAACAAAACAATTTGATATAGAGAATCCAACAATGTTTCCCTCAAATTATATGCCATTTTTTTACATTGACGTATTCCGCCAGTACCCTATTGGGTACATTTAAATATGTCGATGCGATAGCTTATATAGGATAGGATTAGAATCCATTCATGTTCCTGAATTACTATAATATGTATGAGGGTTTTGTATTATTTCGTTTTAGTCGTTTCGTATATCGTTGTTTCAACATTTTAATCAAAATGTGTTTCATTTACTATTTGCTTTGTTTAAAAAAAATCATTAGGTCTTTTACTTAGTTCGTTTTAAGTTCATTTCGCATTTCGTTATTCTGTTTTTCGATAATTTCGTTTTGTTCATTTCGATTTCGAAACGTTGGCGAAGAAGTTGAATGTTTTTAATTCTACAGATTGTTAGGAAAAAAATTTTTTTTTGAAAATGAATGAGGGCGAAATGATTGAAAAGCAAAGTAACAAAAACGACGTAATATCCTTCAGAATTATTTTTTGGAAGCAGGTATATAGTTTTGTCATCGGCTCTTACACGGGATTACAATAAACTTCAACAACCTGTCCACATTATTTAGATATGTGTTTCGATTTTTGAATGCGGCGCCATTTGGAGTTAATTGTTCAGCACATACTAAACCAGCAATGTCAACAGCGTCACGATAGCCCAAATCCCTTAAATTGTTGTTGCTGGTACATTGCTGAAAAAGTTTACACTACGATATTATTCGATGCCAGTGAAAGCGTTTGCTGGATCAGCGTGTTTGTTTGCTGCAACGATGTTATAATATTCTATATTTTAATCTGTTTCCTGCATTCGCAAGCTTTATGAGACAATTATGTCAAAATTCTTGTCAGCTATTTGTAATTGATTTCATCCAAATCTTTTTCTGTGTTGGAAGAAGTTTGAAAAAGTCTCTTTTAATTTTGTAATTTAATTGAATTCTATTTGAGATGTCAAATTTTAGTTCGAGAAAGAATGTAACTAAAAATAAGCGCTAAATTTTAAACATTTAAGCCTTCATTACTCTTAATGAATTTTAAAATTCGAATCGACTCTAAAAATGATTTTTAAAATGAGGGTCAACTTTTTGATAATCTTAAACGCCAAATGTCAAAATTGAGCTAATAAAATGACATGAGCTTGATTTATTCTCGCCTGGGTGATAAACATCAGTATATTGGTATGTATTACTTATTTCATTTACTTTATTTAGATATCTTCTAAATAATAATATAATATAATCTTCTCACTCTATACTCATTCTTTCTCATCTTGCCTGTTTTGTATGAAGATTTTAAGGTTATTCATGAAACCGCGTAAACTTTCCCACATCGTAAAATGGAAAAGTTTACCACGCACATTTCATGAACGCACTTATAAAAATCAAAACTTGCGCAAATGTGGTAAATGATTATTTTTTCTTCCATTACTTTAACTTGACTAATAAAAAGTGTTATTTCTCTCATTTAAAATATCTGCTAGAAATAAAAAGAGAAAAAGAGATAGTTATACCAAGATTATGACACATAAAACGTCAAAATTAAACGTCAACATTTTTTCACATTTACCAAACGCAGATGGTAAACTTTCCCACACAAAATTTTACGGAAAAGTTTACCATTTTTTGTTAAAGTTTTTCCATACAGTTGCTAGCAGCTCCTTTTCCACATTTACCATTTTACCACGCTTACCGCGTTTCATGAATACCCTTGTTATATTATTTTTTTTTTATTTTGAAATCAGTTACAGTTAAAAATCAAAGAATTCCCCATATTATCCCTGACATCTACATGCGATTAAATAAAACATTAAATTCAGCAAACAAAATTCCCAAGCCAAATATCCCATCCGTTGTGCTGTAAACTTCGAAATTCGAATTCCACTTCGAACATGCTTTGTTCCAACAAAATGAATTCCACAGTTTCTCTCGTGACATAAATCATAGATGCGCTCCGATTTTCGAAAAAAAAGAGTCGTCGATTAACAAAAATTCCGGCGTCCGTTTTTTAATAGCGGATAAATTATAAAAACAAAACTAATTTAGTTGTTTATATGAAATAAAATAAGTAAACAATAATAGTGAACCTTATAAAGTGGTAAGTAAATTGTTGTGAACCGAAGAAAACAGGTTTTAAAATGCTTGCTTCGGCCATAAATAGGACGCGCTTTCCCGCGTACTACCGCCGTATCAAAAATTCATACAAATTTATAATCAGCTACAGCTTACAATTAGGTGTTTTGTTTAAATTGAAGTGAATTTTTTCCTTGCTTGTTTTAGAAAATATGGAGAATCGACGCACACGCGGTAGACTTACAAAAGAGCCTAAAAAGCCTGAAAGCAAGAAAAATGCTTTGGGGTCATCGCCCAGCCGAAAAGCGTCCCCATCACGCAGAGCTTCTCCCTCTTCGTCAACTGGCAGAAAATCGCCAGGTAGACGTGCTTCACCTGGCCGAAAAGCATCACCTTCTCGCCGTGCATCGCCAGTTCAACGACCACCATCCACTACTAGCAGAAGATCCTCTAGGCAGCGAAGCACCGCTGTTATAACCCCAACTCCAATTGTTCCACCATCACCAATTAAGGAGAAAAAGGAGGTAAGAGCCAAATAATAATTCCTATAGAATAAAGCGTGCTAATCCGTTTAGTAAGGTAATTCAATAGGAATAAATTGAATTGAAATCATTTTTAGGAAATCTTCGTTATATTAATTTTCCATATGATAAGGTTAGGCCCAATCTAAGGTATTTCTAATTACAGAAAAACGTTCTTGGCATTGGTCCAAAGGAGATTTATTTTCTGTAAATACATTCCCGGATTTTTTTTTGTATCTATTTTTGTATTGATGCAAAGGGAATTGTGTACAAAACATCAAGTCGAATCATAAATGAAATTTTATAAAATTACACCTAGCTAGGCTGATTTGCAAATAAATATATTGATAGATTGTATTTGTTTTCTCTTATCGTTTGCCGCCAAAATGATTCGTCTATGGATTTTCTTTGAATAGGTTACATGCTGGACATTTTAATTTTAAATTGCTTTTAAATTGTTTCAATTTTATTGTCGGGCTAAAGTTTTCTGTGTAATTTACTTTAAGTAAATTTATTTGCAATGTTTTCCAAATGATTTTATATATCTACTAACCTATAAAATAGATAGGAGTAATAGCTAGTTATTTTTTCGATATTGGATTAGATTTATCTTTATTTTTTTCTTTGATTACAAGTACAATATTTTTAATTAAAAGATATACAAAGCATGGTAATAAGCCGACTGATGGTATTAGTTATTATCAATACTTGAAAAATCACAAAATTGTAAAAAAAATTTAATAACTAGCTATTTAAGTGTTTGTCGATTGTTTGTTTTACATTGAAACGAATGTGTATCGGTGTATGGTGCATGTGTATTGGAATAGCATTAGAGGAATCTATTTAGTATTCAATGAAAACAAATAAATAATATAATTACCAATCATTAACATCACTACGATTTTCGCCCATTTTGCTTTTATTATTTTTACTTGCTATTATACATACATAGGTACTATAAGTCAAGTTTATGCATTCGTCGAAAAAAAAAGTTTTGAGATAACAATCAAACGTGATATTAGGATGATACCGAAGATGAAAAAAGATGGTATAAAAATTCTGTCCGTCTGTATGTCTGTCTATCTGTATGTCTATGTATGTATTATATACACCTACAAACTTGGTATGTAGAGTTCTTTTTAATTTTTTTTTAGCTAAAAAAAAACGGTACCACCCATATAACCGTTACGTTGAAACCTATTTTTCTCGGAAACGGCTCTAACGATTTTGATTAAAAAAAATCAGTGTGGCTTTTTAGCTACGACCGATCATATGGTTGAAAAAAAATTAGAAAAATGTCTAAGAATGGTACTTTCCATAGGACCGTTTTTTTTTTTTGCTTTCGAAATTTTACACATATATAGGCTTAGGTTGCCCAAATTTAACCGCGTATCAATATTTTTAATTAATATTTTTTTGTATTTTTAAAATCATTTTTAAGGAAAAATTAATATATCAAAAACTGCTCATTAAATTTTTTTCAAAAATTATATTTATATGTATTTTCTGAATGCCTATGAATTGGCGTTTTTGATTTTTTTTTAAATATTCTTAAAAAGTTAAAAAAAAACTTTATCAAAAACCGCTCCACAGATTTTTAAATTTTTTTTTCTTAAATTCAAATTTATCCAAGAAATAAAGTGACGTACTTTTTTTTAACTCAAATTAGTTTAAGTATTTATTTCAGAATTTTGAATTATTTTTTCTTTAATTAAACCGATTTAATCTTGTTTTAAGTTTATATTATTAAATATTTAATATTGTCATACCAATTTATTTTAGAACAAAATTTAAAAAAAATTGTGTATGTGTATACAAAATTGAGTTAAAAATGACTTTAAAAATATATTTAGATTTTTAATAAAAAATCTTTTGCATACGATGTGATCGAACATAAGAGCAAGTTTGTGCGATCCACTCGTGCATTTTATTTTTCTTTAAATTGATTAGAAAAATAAAAATAGACCTCTTTTAAAATAGAATGGTGTAAAATGTTATAAAAAGTCGTTAATTAATTCGCCTTATTTTACGTCTTTTAGTTAAAATACCATAAATTTAAATATTTTACAATTCTTATTTTTAATGTAAGACAAATAAACATCAATATAGGTAGCCATTAGTCAAACCCTTATTATTTTAATACAAAATATGGCGCAGAATATTAACATTTTTAATTCATTCTTGAATCAAACTGTATTTTGTATTCAACCGATAAAAATATGAAATTTACGTAACAATTAATTTATTACGCTTTTATTAAAAAGTCATATTCTCCGCAACACCGATTAAGAAAAGAATATATTATTTTTTTAACGAAGCGGCTGATAAGGACACATCCTAATATTCGGTATTCAAAGATTCTTTGGTCAAATAATGGATTTTTTGAGTTTAACGGTTTATACCCAACAATTTTTTTTTAATTTAAAAAAGAAATAGAAAGTATTGCCTATCTTCAGCCGGAGGACGATTTACAATAATTTGTGTTTCCTATAACTGGACCCTTAAAAACCACTATAATTTCAACATACTTTCAAATTTTAAAGCATTTTTAATTGAAATATAAAATATTTTACACATAACACAAAAATTAGTCCCTAAGAATCACTAAATATTGGTGCCATGTTTTGTTGTTTTCCAACAATTTAACTGTATAAAAAAATTACCAACACAGGGTTAATTCATAACTCGTATAATACGGGACATTGTATCTAATGATATACTGTAAGCAGAGAACTAGGTCTATATACTTGTTATTTCATTGCTTTTCTTTAATAAAGCAGGCTATTGTAGAACGCCGACAATATTCCACTCTATCCCAAAATATTTTCAAATGAAAATAAAATTCATGACTGGATCGCACGAACTTGCTCTTATGTTCGATTACATCGTATGCAAAAGATTTCTATTAAAAATCTAAATATATTTTTAAAGTCGTTTTTTAATTAATTTTTTATATATATACAAAATTTCTTTAATTTATTTCTAAAAAAAATTGGTATGAGAATCTTAAATATTTAATAATATATACTTAAAAACAAAAGATTAAATCGGTTTAATTAAAGAAAAAATAATTCAAAATTCTGAAGAAAAAAAAATACTTAAACTAATTTGAGCTCAAAAAAAAGTACGCCATTTTATTTCTTGGACAAATTTTAATTTATGAAAAAAAAAAATTTTAATATTTTGAGCGGAAAAAAAATTTTAAAAAATTCAAAATTGCCAAATCATAGGTATTCAGCAAATACACTGTAATTTAAAAAAAAAATAATGAGCAGTTTTGAAAATATAATTTTTTTTAAATTTTTTTTCTTAAAAATGCTTTTAAAAATACAAAAAAATATTAATTAAAAATATTGGTACGCAGTATAAATTGGGCAAACTAAGCCTATATATACATATGTATGTGAAATTTCGAAAGAATTGGTTAAGCTGCTTATGAGATAATCGAAAGCAAAAAAAAACGGTCTTTTGGAAATACCGTTTTTAGATATTTGAATTTTTTTTTCCAACCATGCACTGATTTTTTTTTTATCAAAATCGTTTTCGTTTCCAAGAAAAATATGCTTTAACGGAACGGTTATATGGCAGGTACCTTTATTTTTTGAGCTAAAAAAATATTTCAATTTCCCCTCTGTACAATACGTAAAAAACTCTATACACCAAGTTTGAAGCAATTCGACCCACCCGTTTGGGCTGTAGGTGTCTATACATACACACAGACAGACGGACAGAATTTTTAGACCATCTTTTTTCGTCTTCGCTATCATCGTAATGTCATGTTTGACTGTTATCTCAAATTTTTTTTTTCGACGAATGCATAACTTATCTATAATCGCAAGTAAAAATAACAAAAAGGGTTTCCTATTTTTTAACCACATTTAGTACGTAGTTACATATGTACGTCTTTATATTAACTTTGGAACTATCTTTAGTAGTTTTTTATAATAAATGATATAATCTAATAAATGATCGTATCATACGAAATAAAATATTTTAAAAATACGTTGTACATATGTATATATGTATGTACAGTCTCGATAACGTTTATCTTAATAATTGAAGCGATGAAAATGAGAAGGGTTTCAGTAGTCACATTTTTGAAGTTTTGAGTTATAAGCGTTAAAAGTTTTACGTTTATAACGTTTGTTTCTGAAATCGAAGAAAAACTTATAAAAAAGGAAACAAATGTAGAATCTTTAGTATATCAACCAATTTTATTTAAAATCATTTGAAAAACCTAGGTATTACAAAAAATTTAGCACTTGACTCCTTTATGCGCAAATGAGTGTAAATTATTTTTATATGTAAAAGAGGTCAAGTAAAAGGTTGTTTCTTAAAATTCTTAAAATCAGTACATAAGTAGCAAGCAATTTTATTGAAAACCACACAACGGAACGATAAACTGAAATACATTGTTTGGTATTATTCTTTTATTGCATACAGTGAACATGTGTGTACAGCCTTTATAAAAAAAAATATACTGTTTGGCATTTTATCTTTCCGCTTTTATTGCATTGCATGCGTTCTCAACGCATAGAGGTGTTAAGTGATCTTAAAAGCCCTTCATGCCTAAAAAAAACTTAAAAACAAAAAAATGTCACTTGACCCCTTTTCATTCTCAACGCTTCAATTATTCTAAACAAAATGTTCTATTATAGTCCAGTGAAGTTAAGGCATTTTAAACCCCAATCTGCGGAAAAATTCTTAGTGAGCTGAATTTTTTGTATAAACCTTTATTACGGTGTTGTAATGAAGATGTGAAAAATCGACCGATATCAGTTTTTCGGAAATATCTCGCGACCTATTGCTCGGAGGTCAATAGTGGTCGTGGAATAATCATTTAATATTACCTCCTTATCAAGACAGAATCAAACTTCTCAATCTGAATTCGCTGAAAGATCGAAGAGAAATATTTGACATTCTCTTCATTCACCGAATGTTTTCTGGTTCCATTGATTGCACAGCCCTTATTAATTCCATCTTTCTAAATACTAACCCTCGTAACACTCGTAATCCTCGTCTATTCTATCTTCCCACCCATCGAACCTCTTATGGCTCCAATGAACCCATCTCCCGAATGCTGAGAAGCGTCAATTCTAACGCTTCTTGTTTTGACTTTAGCATCAGTACTCCCTGCCTAAAGCTTCGTCTCCTAAGCCTCCCTACCAGTTAATTTTAGTCTTAGCTATTAAGTTTCTTAGTTTTTAAGTTAGATTAAGAAAATAGCTTGTATTAAGCCAAATAAATGGGGGTTTTGCCCCCACCAAAATTAAAAATTAAATTAAAAATATAAAAATTGTTCTTAGTAAAATTATTTACATATGTCTCTTGCATATTTTTGTAAAATCAACCGTTTCCGGAGTAGAGCGCTGAGAAAGCGACTAGAATGCATTCACATACGGTATTGTATACCGTTCATCAAGGCGTAAACTCTATTGCTTTTTATTAATGTTTATAAGGCCCGTTTGCGGATACACAACTTAAGAAATAGGTCGCGAGATATTTGCGAAAAACTGATTTTCGTGACCTTTTGACCTTCATAACCTTTTTAGGCGACACGATATCGATGTCGATTTTGCACATCTTCATTACAACACCGTAATAATGATTTATACAAAAATTCAGCTCAATTGGATTTTTTCCGCAGATAACAACTAAAATGATTGGACTATTATTCCTGACTTTCGATGCAAAAAGTGACAACATATTGCATTCGTTTCTCAAATAATATTTTTTACTTGTGATATACATATGTATACATTATGTATGTGGTGCAGGGACACAACTCCTGTGCACATAATTCCAAAATTCTTTTTTTGGACTTATGTATATATGTCCACCAAATTGATATTTTGGAATTATGTCCTATTGGACATGTGTTTTTTTTTTAGGCAAATACTGAACCTATTAGGAGCTTAAACTTTTCCTAATCCAAGTGCCAACTAGAAGAAATTCAGATAATATAAAAAGCACTTAACCGTTTTTTTTAGCTAATTAATGAACTCAGCCCTATGTCATATGGCTAGAAAAGCCAAGTTTAATGTAGTTAGAACACCACCCAGATCTTAAAAGCTTAAATCGCGTGCATCGCCAGAAGAAATTATAAATTTTCGAAATCATGCGTAAAAAAAATTAAATCCAAAAAACAACCTAATGACACCACCCCAAACCCTAACACACATATATACAGGTTGTCCCACAGTCATCGTCGCAGACGAAAACCATGGGTCATACTAAGTCTTAAAACTAATGAGGTAATTTTCTCGTTTTCGCTGCGTTATTGAGTTATAACGGTTTTTATGAGTGTGGCTCTCTTTGCCGTAAACTGGTCTTATCTTTGCTAAACGACGTCCGAATCGTAAGATTTTTTTTTATCCAATCAAGAACTTATAACTCTTATAATTTAACCTATAATTTGTTTTTGTGCGAATAACGGGTTTTCCACAAATTTCAATCAAACCCAATTTGATATCATTTTATTCAAAAAACACGTTAATAAGTAGTATTTTTTTTACTTATTATGAAAGCCCAGTTTATTTCCTTAAAAGTACATAAGCTCTGTTGCAAAAAAATTATCAACATTCATAATTAACAAAAAAACAAAAGAAAACTGAGTGAAATTCAAAAAAAATTTAATTCATTTTTATTGATTTTGTATTTAAAAAAATCGATTTCGCTAACGTTGTTTTTTTTTTTTTTTTTTTTTTTTTTTTTTTTTTTTTTTTTTTTTTTTTTTTGTTAATTATGAATATTGATATTTTTTTTTGCACCAAGCTTATGTACGTATAATTTTGTTCATTTCAAAAAAATTGTGACATTTCAGCGTTTCGTTTCATTTTAATTCGATGTTTATTGAAGTGCTGTGGGATACACAATAAGGTTATTCATGAAACGGCTGAAAACCCGTATAAACCTCAAAACCATATAATTTAAAATAAATTATCTGGTTTCTTAAGCTTATACGGGTTTTCCGCCGTTGCATAAATACCCTTAATATTTCTTGTAATAGAATAATTTCATAGCAACGAACTTTGTGACTTCATAGCAACAATATATCGCTCGTGGCAATACACTCGTTAACAATTTCATTTGTTTTTCAATATATTTTTTGGATTGAGTCAGCTGATATTCTTTTAGATTCAGTTTACACTCGATGAGCATTGGATGCAGAAAAAACACAGCCATTATCTGTTCAAAGTGAGCCGGACGTGAATTTCACAATTTATATTGGAATGATAGTGGCGCCATCTGTCGAAAATTGGTCGTACCAACTCAGAAACCTCCTTCGGCTCATGCACAACAACTTTGCTAAAAGATCATCACATGATCAAATGCATAGTTTACGATTCTATAAAGGACATACAGACAAACATTCATTTTTATATAAATAGATAAAATCAATCATTTTTTTTTTACTGAAAAAATAATAATAAAGATCCTGAGCAAGTTTGTACCATCCAATCGTGGTGCATTTTATTATCTAGTCTAGAAGAATTAATATGATTAATGATTTAAAGTTTATGGATAAAGTAATCGAGTTTCAAATATAATTTCGCTGTCGAATAGAAAAGTTTTACAACTTTAGATCTAAGACTAGGTAATGATTTTATCTATACAAAATTTACTCAGATGCATAATGGAATGTTTAAAATTAATTTAGGTTAGGTAACATAAGGTTTTATTTTTTAAACAGAAATTGAATTTTTTATATTTTTTAAATTGTATGTGAATTTTTTTTTTAGCCGGTAGCTGCACCTTTAAAGTCGAAAAATGAAAAACCTAAAACATCACCGCAATCAAAGACTGCAAACGACAAACTAAACAAATCACCCGTCGTTACCTCAATAACAACAACTTCTTCATCCGTACACAGTTCATTTAGTATCTCGACACAAAAAACCACAGACATTGGTTCGAACAAGAATACTTTAGGAGAATCGGAATTGGCTAAGCTTACAGATTTTATTCGCCGATCCGTGTCCAAAACGTTCAGCACATCACTGCGTGGTGGATCGCAAACCCCATCTACTCACCGCTCACGCGTTAGTCATTCAATTAGTCAAAGTAATTATGATGATGGCGATAATTATTCAAAGATGGAATTCTCCGACAGTGAAGAGGAAAATTTCAAAAGTGTCAATATTACAACAAAGTCATCGTACACCCCATTGATTGATAGAACATCTTCGTCATTTTGTCGAAAAATTGAAGTGCCCAAAGAATTCGGCGGTATTATTGGCGCGAGTTTGTTGCTTGTAATTGTCCCTTTATTGGCCTATTACTTACCATGGTGCTGCAGAAAGAAAGTATGTGCATTCAAGCAACCAAATTTGACAGCACTGTTAGATTTAAAGTACGTGGAGAAGATTCTGAATGGTCCAGCAGTTGCAAGTTTTGTGGCATTTAATAGTGGAGTATTTATTTTGTCGGCTGCATTGTTTGGACTATTTGTTCGCTTGCCCAGTGACCGTCCCGGCTCAGGTTATTACTTTAATGCTTTGCCCATAGCTCTTTTGGTTAGTATTGCATTTGGAGTTGGCGAATACTTCAAGTACCCAGTTGCAGATTTTATTGTCAAAAACTATTTGCGATACACTTTGTTTTCGCTGTTAAATGCATTTTTTGTGGCCATTTGGTGCTATATCCGTTCAAACTATATTGGTGCACCAGACCTACAGGTGAATCCGTACGCCAAGTCTGGTAACTTCATTGTGGACTTCAGTTTGGGCAAACAGGTGAATCCCAAGTGGTTTGGATTTGTAGACATTAAACAGATTTACTACAAAATAGGGTTGATCGCCACTCTCTTGCTAGCCGAAGTTTACATAATTAAGAACATCCAGTGGCCATCAATGCCTGACGAGCTTATCCTGGAAACTGAAACATTTGTCGGAAGAGTACCGATTATGACTAAGTTCTACATAGAAAATGTAAAGTTCGATACGACATCATTGGTATCATCAATAATGCTGCTCACCTATACCCTGGACAGTGTGATTTTCGAGCATCATTTGGCGTCTTCGTTTGAACTGCAGCAAGAAGGACTTGGCGCCTTGGTTTTGCTACGCTATGCAGCTACACCTTTTCTACTCAACACTATACCAAGATACCTATTTGAACATAAAAATGTGGATCTTCCTAATTGGGCAATGATCTGTATGTTGATGATTTTTTCAGCTGGACTGGCATTGAAACGAATAAGCAATAAAATAAAGTACCAATATCGCATCAATCCCAATCAACCAGCTTTTAGTAAAATTGAAACAATACATACTTTCCAAGGGCGACGTTTGCTGTTGGGAAATTTATGGGGTCGTGTACGCCAACCGAATTATGCTGGTGAAATTTTAACTCTCTTAAGCTTTACTGTGCCACTATGCTTCAAATTTGCCTGGCCGCCACTTGTATGCATTTTGGTATTAGTCGGTTTTCTACTTCACCGCGCTTTGCGTGTTAATGCACGTAATTCTACACGATATCATTCATCATGGGTTCGTTATTGTATGAAAGTCCGAAACTTGGTTGTGCCTAAGGTTTTCTAAAGCAATTTATATTTTTAGTCAGCAAATTAAAAACAAAACAAAAAAATATGTTATACATACATTAATGCATATTCCCCACCAGAGAAACATTTCTTAGGTCTTAGTCTATCGCTATAAGTTAAGCTATTTTATTTAGAACCAAATTATTAATTAAGTAGGTATTTTTATATATCTAAAATAAATTTATAAAAAAAATTGTCTAAGAACTACCCTTCAGAACTTGAAACTTCAATTAAAACGTATGCAATATTATGTACATAAATGTGTACGATTTTTTTAGTATTGTCTTATCTATTTATGTATGTATATGTATGTAATAATTTCAAAAAAGAAAATCAATATACCTACATAATATATTTATTTGCTTATAACGCAATCAACGATTTTATTCTTTTATACTTGTAAACTAGATTGTAATTAATATTGTCAGTGTGCAGTCTTTGTCATAATCTTTTGTTTTAATTTAAAGTTTTATTATATTTAATACATATATTAAAGTATATTAAAAAATAGAATTAGAAATTGCTGCTTTTCCTAAACTTATAATTTCTCGCATATTTTATGTGTTTGTGCGTGGTTCTGACATAATAATAATTACATGTATTTTATAACTTAAAATAAGATTGTAAATAAAGTCTACAATAATGCCTCAATTGTTTGAGTTTTATTTTTTTCTTAATGGATTTTAAATCTCGGAAGTATTTTGCCTGATTCTCCACTTACGTCGTTTTTTTTTTAATTAATCAGTCCTATCACGCATTCCATCGTAATCGGTAATTTGTTACGAATCCCGTAAAAATCTATCACAGAATCCATCCTAGTGAAAATTCTCATACACAAATTGCCATTACGAACGGATTCAGCGATACCTTTTTTCGTAATTCGTAGAACTTTGCGATTACGATGAAACTCGTGATAAGGCTGATTACATTTACAAAAACATGTTTGAAAATATTTTTTTCGCGCTGGAGGAAAAAAAACAATTTTATAGTAAGAAGGGATGTTCAAATGTTTAATCGGCACAAGACTAATGTCGTTTTTATTTGGCAATCCGGAAGTCTTCCGGACTCTTCTGAAAGCGTTCACTTGGGAACAAATTACAGTTCTAATTCTGAAAAGGAGAGAATTTTATTATGACATTCATATACTTGAACGTCAAACTCGACTGTTGTCATTTTTTGTATCATAATTGTGCAACAAACATTTTTTTTTGAATTTGAACCTAGTCACCGAAGCACAGGGAATTGTAGACGTATTTAAGCAGCACTTCCAGCAACTGCTTAATGGGCATTATGTAGAGGAAGCTACGGGAGAACAAATAAGCATGAGACCAGTCAATTAAAAGATCCAGTCCCAGCGCCCAGTACTTCAGAGGTTAAGAAAGCCATCCACAAGCTTAAGAACAACAAAAATCTGCCGGCTCGAATGGCCTACCTGCGGAACTCTTCAAGTATGGAGGAGATGTCATGGTAGGGCGCATGCACCAGCTCATCAACCAAGTGTGGGAGGAGGAAAGCATGGTCAAATAGATCCTATGTCCTGCAAAAACTACAGTGGCATATCCTATATCATATATTGAGCGTCTAAAACCTTTCTGCAACACTGTCATCGGCACGTACTAGTGTGGCTTCAGGCCAGGCAGATTGTTGTGTGAGATGAATAACACAAACAAAAGTGTTAGATCTCACATAACCAGCACCATCCTAAACATTAATTAAAATAACAATCTGACCACGACCTTCCCTAACAAACATTAAATAAAATATCAAATTAATATCAAGGTCGACACCAACAACAGAATGGTGTGAATCAGTCAAACGATACGCGACCAGGTAACGATAGACCAAATCTTCACTCGACTTCAAAGCCGCATATGATAGCATAAGTCGCCAAGAGCTTCTATTAGCGATGTCGGAAATCGGGATCCCGAAAAAACTGATCCAGCTGTGTCGCATGACTTAATAAGCGGTGCAACTTGCAAATGGGACACATCTCATCTGGGCTTTTCCAGACCTGTACAGGGTTCAAACAAGGAGATGCGCTATCATGTGACTTCTTCAACATAGTCCTGGAGCAGATAGTAGGCAAGAGTGATGTTAACCTGCAAGGCACTATCTTCAACAGGTCTTAACAACTGCTTGGTTATGCGGACGAGATCGATATCATTGGCCGCCGCAGGCGAGCTGTACTTGCGAAATGCGTTGGTCTTGAAGTGAATGAGGACAAAACCAAGTATATGCTATCAACAAACAAAGCCTCATCTGTCCATCGCCTGTTGGTAGCAGTAATTTCGAGGTAGTCAAGGAGTTCACCTACCTCTACAAACATCAATTCCACGAACGACACCTTAGTGGAAATACGACGAAGAATTACCCTAGCGAACCGCTGCTACTTCGGTTTGGCCAAATAAATGGGTTCAAAACTCCTGTCTCGAAAGACAAAGTGGACGCTTTACACAACGCTAATTTTACCAGTTCTACTCTACGGCGCCGAGTGCTGGATAAGTAAAAAAGCGGAATTGATACTGGGCACTTTGGAGAAAAATTCGGTGGATATTTGGTCCTATATGCGAAGAGGGCGAATGGAGGAGAAGTTTCAATCGAGAATTGTACGAGCTGTACCAAGATGTGGATGTAGTCCAAAGCGCGTCGACTACACTGGCTCGGCCACATCTAGCGAATGGACAACAACGCTCCAGCCAAGAAAATCTTCGAATCCCAGCCCGCAGGGACCAGGCGGTTACAGGCACGAGCACTTGGTTTCGAAGACTGGAGGAGGGTGCGAGGGACCGCAACCGATGGAAGACCGCAATATGTCAGCCAGCGACCCTCCATGGATCGTCAGCCGGATAAATAATAATAATAAAAAAAATTCACATTTATATAAATTGATATGCTCTTTATTTCAAATAATTTAGGCTTAACCTAAGGAAGCTAACAAACGTCGAGTATGTACATTGCAAATATTATTGGTGTTTAGTTGCAAAAAATACATCACCATAAAAACATTCTATTCATTTTTCGTGCTAATGGAGCATTCTTTCAAGTGTGACTTTATTTCATTGATGACTTTATCCAAATCATTGACTGATATTAAATCAAACATCAGAAGGGTTCTTAACTGGGTCAGTTCCTTTAAAACCATTAAGCCTTCATCGTCTATGTTATAACATGACGATATCTGCAAGTGCCTCAGTGTGTTTTTAATGTGTGTTAATCCTACCAATCCGTCGCTCTCCAAATGCTTACAACGATGTAAAATTACCCTATCGATGTGCTGCAATGATTTCAAATGTTCCATTCCTAGTTTCATGATTGAAGAATCAGTTGCATCGATTTCTTTGATTTGTATACGGGTAGAAGGGGTTGGTAGTGCATTATAGTCCTGGAGTAACCTGCCAGGTGCCTGAACAAATGACACAGCTCCACCGTTTTTGAGGACCCATTCTGCACACATTCGATCTGGACCGACCAGCTTCAAACGGTCTTCGTCGACTTTGTTGAATGCTATTGCAACGTACGTCCATAGCTCTCGTGATTTGAGATTGTTCGGTTTTAAAATATTTTTAAGGACATTAGTTAATTTTAATTGAATCATTTCCTTGACAGTAATTTACCGGTACCTGTAATATTATGTAGATTTATTTTGTGTGTACCTGTTGTAAAAGTAAAACGCAATTTAAATAAATAAAAAAAAAAATTGTCTTAATATTTTCACGAATCAATAAAAATTATGTTCTGAACTGAATTGTTAAAAAGTTAGCAATTTTTCAATCGTAATTTAAAAATCTATTTAAGTTCAAGAAATAAAAGTGACTTGCCATATTTTGTTTTGTTTTGTTGCATTTTGCGAACGAAAATTTGTTTTTTTTATATTTGGTCTACGTACGAAGTCGATGTTAAAGTGAAATCCCTTGTATAGCTGCGTTGAGTTCAAATGGACTACGTTCTTGAATAGAGTCGAGTTGAAATTTGGCAATCGAGTTAACAGAATTGTGCATTTGCACAGGGTTGTGTAAACTTACGAATATTTATATCGCTATTAATTGTTACAAGAAAGCCATAATTTAAAATATCAAGTTTCGAGATAAATGCTATTAAAAATTTCGTATTCACAAAACAACTATAGAAAAAGCCAGACGTGTACACACACATTTGCGATTCTGCAAGAGTGTGGTTATTTTTTTTGACAGAAAACGTGTATCGTAATAGAAAAGATGGGCATATGTGAAATTGAAATGTGGTATCCATAGAGAAACTAATTAATTATTTTCTCTATGGTGGTATCGATGTATGATGTTCTATAAAAATAAGGACGAAAACTGTTTCTCCACAATTTTATACTAGCTCAGAATCGGATGTTTTTAAGTTAAATTATTTGAAAAGGTTGATGCAATTTATCTCTGGCCATGAGCCATTAATGTATTTGGCTGATATTACATACTTGTACCTTGAACTATCGTTGAACCGCAGTTTATCCGCCGAAATCTATATAGGCTCTAATATTGCTGACCTACGGATCAAATATTTGATGCATTGTAACGAGCTGTCTTGTGCCATACGGTTCATGCTGACTATCGTTTTCGAACCCTTAGATCAGCGTTTAAAAATTTATTCACAATTCATAATGCGATGCATACACTTTCAATATTTATTATATATCATTATTTTTTTGTTTGTTTTTTATATAAAATATATAAATATGTATTATGTACTATCAATGTAAATTTTCAAAATCATTAAAACAATTTAAAAAAATGAACTCAATTTCAATTTATGCAAAGTAACAAAAAGTTAATTTTAAATTTTTTTAGTGTCAGCCCTGCTGCTGATCGCAAAAAAAATATACTAATACGCGAATGGAAAATTTTAATTCTATCAGTACGTTTCACGATCTAATGCTTTTTATTTAAATTTTTTTATAGCAGACCGAGCTACCAGCATCCGGAATTTAACTTAAATTATTTGTTTCCTTTTTTTTTGGTAAATTTAACGTTAAATTACTTCAAAATGTAAAAAAAAATTTAATAAAAAAATTTAAAAGACAAACAAAATTGGCAATTGGTGGTTTTTGAACCTCGAACTCCTGCGTCGAGCGCTTTTTCTTCGACGCGCTAATGCTCCAAGCTACGCTTCCTCTTGGATTCAGTTTGGCAAACCGGTGACTATATGTTTTTCGTTTCTTTGTTCTGTAGTATATAAGGTAGGTACCTACCCCGTTTTTTTATGTTGACCTGGTAATTCGGTAAATTTTTGGCGGGAAAGCGGTGAAAATTATTTTTTTTTCTTTTTGCAAGAAAAATCGACGGCAATAAAAATATTGAAGCTTCTTTGCAAGAAAAAATCGAAGGCGGTGAAATAACTCAACCGCCTTGTAAATTCATAAAAAAAAAACAAGTTGCTTTTTAAAATAAAAAATTTAACTCCAATATGCAATATTTGCGATATTAACTAGTAAACAAAAGGGATAATTTAGAAGTAACCTTTACCTGGTTTCTTTACAGCGACTTTTATCTATTTATTCACCCGTTTATTAGGTATTCTATGCCTCGTAATCCACTACGTCGGCTTTCAATTAATTGCACAGAGAAAACTTTCGAAAGATTTTGGTTTGAGAAATTTGTCTCGACTGGCTCTGACCAGAGAACTTTTTACTCTGTCTTAAAAAGTTTAGCCAATTCCATCTTAACCAGGATTTGGAAATTTCTGTGGAGAATTAAGCTCTCTAACGTCTCATAGTTTCCCACATTAATACATTTATACGTTTATTAGAAAGAAAACTTTCACTCTCCATTCTAACATCCTCAAATCTCATGAAGGCTAGATCTTCTCTCAAAAATGTTGCCTGCCGGGAATCTTCAACAATCCATAACTGAGCGGAACTTTAGAACGCGACCATATTTTTATCGTAAAAATCTACTACGCTCAAGCTTTTACGATCGTTCTTTAGAACAAGATTATCCTTGACACTTCATTTTAGTTTCATAAACAAAAGTCAAAACAAAAAGTCGTCGCCCTCGTTGTATTGGCATCGGGCATCTTTTTTTTGTAAATTTGTATTATCGTTTGCTAGTTGTTTCGAGAAACAATTAAATAATTAATCAATTCGGTAACACCATGATTGAGCAACTGGCCCTAAGAGATTGTTTTCCCAACTGGATAACTTACAGCCTTGGATTTTTGGTTTCAAAACCAATATTTATATTAAAATGTTAAAATAACGTCAATATAAATTGCAAAATTATGTGATGGAAAAACCTTTAAAATCTAACCCGATGTATTCGATTTAAAATGATCCAAATCTGTATGTATACAACAAAAGTCGAAGCGAATTTCAAACTCGCTTTAACCAGAGATTCAGTTATGTAAACGCAGTATCAATGAAAAAACATCAATGGAGAGAAGAAGAAATGAAAATGAAAATAATAGACAAACGTCAAAAAGAAAAAAAAATCGAAAGAACACATACTACGTTTATATGGAGAATTGAATCGGTATTGAATCAGGATTTAGGTCTTTGTATACTTGAATCGGATTAAAATAGGATTACTCGATCCGATCCCACTAGAAGAGCTGAATCGAATTGCAAGTGTACTTATATACCTGAATCGAGGAATTGAAGAATCGAATTCACATCTGATTCTTAGTGTGTGTGTGCACCAATAGTGTTTTTTTGTGTTCAGTGGGTTTCCATTTTCTTTGTATTTTTTTCTGTTGCACGTTTTTGTTGTTTATTCTGTAAACTAAAGTTGTCACTTTGATTCCATTTTAATTCAATCTTCCGATCCCATGAGGCCATATACCTGAATCGAAATCTCAATTCGATTCGATTCAATTCCTCAATTCACTCATATAAACAGGGTAACAAAGAAAATTTTGATTTTTGAAGGACTAGTAGACGAGACGATCATCACTACGGTATTTTGTTTATAATTTATTTACAAAGTTAATTTAAATAGATAATTTAATTTGTGCAAAAAAATTTATTCAATCAAGAAGACAAATATTTCAAAAATAACATTGTTATGCTAGTGAAATATATCAATAAACAAGTACCAATTCGCCACGCTGTTAAAAAAGATTCGGTCGAAAAAACAAAAAACTAGAAAACAAACATGTCGGAAACATACGGCAAGTTTTTTTTTATTTTGATTTCATTCTATTTTTTTTTCTTTTAATGAGACCAATTTTATTTATTTTTACTATCTTCTCTATTTACAGATTATTTGTTTAAATTTTTAATCATAGGCAGTGCAGGCAGCGGAAAAAGTTGTCTGCTGCATCATTTTACAGAAGCAAAATGTAAGTTAAGTGTGAAATCTTAAGTTTTGGATGGTAAGGGTGAGGGTGGCTTTGGAAACTAAATATGCAATAGTGGGGAATTGAAAACGTAATTTCAGAATTATTACATTGTCATAAAATTATACCTATTTTGTCATTTATAAGTATACATACATTCGCACCAAATAAGTGCATGATCAGATAAGCCTACATAAAAGTAGATTCATTTAAAAAATAATAATTTGTGGACACAAATATTATCGAAGTAGTTGGAAATGGAGTGGAAAGAAAAAATAGAATCAATAATTAAACAAACCAGTTTAATGATCTTTTAAAAATAGTCGCGATTATTAATTAATTTTTCATGATTCAACTACTGGAAGAACAGGCTTAGTATGAAAATAAAACGGAACACCAATGTCTGATTATAGGAATTTCTTCAATGCAATTAGTCTCAAATGCGTGCTCTAATCCAGTGAGTAAAAATAATTATGGACTAGCTTATGATAAAAAACAAAAATCAGCTGATTCATAAATTCTATCGGAAATAAACTCAATATTTTGTTATTTTTCTTAAGATACATTCATTTAGAATAGGAATAAGTAACAAAAACATAATGACTTCAATTAAGTAACGGTATAGAGCAATCTTACAAAATAAAACAAAGATTGATACATTTTTTTAAGCGTACAATAGTTAGCCTACGGGTCTTAATTTTTGTTTCACCATGGTGTTACGTCGCCTTTAGCCTTGACAACTGCTTCTATGCATCGGGGCATTGGCTTTTGACATTCTTCGGTATCAAAAGATTCCCAAATATTTATGATATCAGCTTTTAGGTCTTGAAGAGTCCGGCATATTTCTTTTTGCAGTTTTTGCTTCATTTTATTTCAGACAGTTTCAATTAGAGAAAAGTCAGGGCTGCTGGAAGGCCATTCTAGTAAATGAATTGCTTCAGCAGATAACCACGCAATTGTATACCTTGCTGTATCGCAAGAGGCATTATCTTGTTGGACAGTAAAGTCTCCATCACTAGCTTGAAGTCGTGGTATTGATGGGAGAAGCTCATTTTCAAGAATATGCCTGTACTTGACAGCATTGACAATTCCATTTACAAAATGTAAATTGCCCAAACCCTGCCCAGACATGTACATTTTTCGTTGGCCTATGTTTTTAACGAATTAAAATAGCTCTAATTTAAATCAATTTAAAACAAACCTTATAAAATTTGTATTCGATTTTATTTTCATTGTCCGCTTACAAGTGTCGACTGAAACACTTTTTTTTTATTCTTTCTCTTCATTGACAGTAGCAGCTGCAGTTTGACGTCGATTTTCTTTAATTATTTTCTTTAAAACTCGGCAATTTCGAGGCTTTACGATTGGCCGCGATTGATATGCGCCATATATTGAATTCTTTTGTGATTTTATAGCTCGATAATCCCGTTTCGAAGGCTTTAATTTTGGCTTGCCTAAGGTCTGGTGATAATACAATGCCACACACCATGGTTGACATTAAACTGTTGCTGGCTTGCATAAAAGAAGAGATCAATAAACAACAAAACAAGTGCATGTCATTTTGTTAATAACGGTTAACTGAAACTCTATTTAAATCGTCATAGTCCAACTTATCGTCATCCCAGAGAGTGTAGTCCAACTATTATGCTCTATCTTTGTTTAAGAGAGTGGGAACTGGAGCCATGTGTTTTCTCAAAATTTAATTCTGTTTGTTCCAATTTACTTATTAAATGTAATTTATTACTTGGACAAACAAAAAATAAAAAGCAACTGCTTGGGACCATAAAATATAGGTATATAAAACGGTTTAATTTGTTAATTGATGAGTAGGCCAAGAAGGCGTTTGGGTCGTAGTAGTAATAGCAGTATAGTGATTTTTATTGACAAGTTATAAAGTTGATTTACATACATATTTGTTTAACAAATATGCAGATTTTTTTATTGATTTATTATATTTCTCGATCTTTTCAGCTTCAATTTTTTTGCTAACTCATTGATTTTCCCTAATTTATTATTACCTCTATTTATGCAAATACATACTTGGATAACAAACCTCCAAATATATCTCAAAAATATTTTATAGGTACTTTTATTCAAAGTACGTCCTCATTGGACCTACTACTCATTCCTATTATAGATATGTTAAGGACTAATAAGCGAATTAATTCCATTTAAACAATTTACCAACCAAAAACCGATTTTTAAACAAAATTGTAGAAATATAATTTATATTAATGTTTAGACACAAAAATTTACTTTTTAATCGCAAAAATAAGATAAATTTCAGAAAACAATATTGGTAGTCGCGAATTGCGTCTGATTGTTACGAATCTTAAAATCAGATTTTCAACTTGTATTCGTGCCGAATAAAATTAAAGCCACGTGAACGAAATGTCAAAATGGACATAATTCGTTGTTCGTTGGTCGCTCTCATGTGCATAGTACTTTACTGTCTATCTGAATTCAGATGTTGAATTGATTTAATTCTTGCAACTAATTTATCTACCCACTTTTTTCAATAATTTTTTCTTGTTATATACCTCATATATATCTTTTAATATTGCAAAGACTAAATAGAGGATATTGCTATGAGGTGATAAAAGGCACGGTGTACAAAAAACATCACAATTTGTCTAGCAAAATAATGATTCGGACATTACTTGTCTTGGAAAAATTAATGTCGTTTTTATTTGGCAAACCGGAAGCCTTCCGGACTCTTCTGAAAGCGTTCACTTGGGAAAAAATGACAGTTCTAATTCTGAAAAGAATAGAATTTTGCTTCTGAATTTGAAATCAGAATCAGAACCAGAAGAACTCACACATTCATATACTTGAACGTCAAACTCGACTGTTGTCATTTTTTGTATCATAAGTGTGCAACAAACATTTTTTTTTTTTTTTGAATTTGAATATTCTCATGTACACAATTATTTTCACACATCACACAAAAGTGTTCAGTTGGGATCCCGGATCGGAGAAGAATTCCGGATTGCCAAATAAAAACGCCATAAGTGGAGATTTTTGTACAGTGCGAAACAAAAATTTTTTGAGTACTGGTCTAGAAAAATTAGAGATAAAATTTGTGCTTTGAAATAAATTGTATGAGAAATAATACATATTTTTCCCAAACTGAATACTGACTGTGCTTATATTTTATAGCATGTGATAGATAGTATGCTTTCATCGCTTGCCTTATCGCAAGGAGAACTCTCATTTTGTTTTGGCGTTTCCAAATATCATTTGTTGTTATAATGATTTTGAATGGCCAACAACAACTTGAGTTTGCTACCACCAAGTTGTTCTCATTTTATTTTTGCTCTAGTGGTGCTGGTCTACTTTGTCATTTTAATTGAAAAACTTTGTGTGCCTCTATCTATCTATTGTTGTCGTTGTTTTTACCAGCATCAGTTGCTTTCGACATTCTTGAGTAACTAAAAAAGTATGCTATGAAATGCCCACCTAAGAAAATTTGTCTGTCCTTCTGCTATCTGCTTTCTGCTATTGCTATTGCGATTGCTTTTAAATTTATCGCTAATGTAGACCGCGTGTAATGTGCCCGAAATTTATTTCCTGTGCTAAATTCTGACAGATAGTGGAATACAAACATTTGGTTTGTAAGCAGGAGCTACGTATCTCCGCTTAAATGCTTGGTTAAATTTTGGAGACAAATTTTTATGAGAGCGAAATTTTAGCGCGAGCTGCGTACTACAAGGTGGCTCACGAATCGTGCTACAATAAGAAATTTAAATAACTTTTATTTTAATCGATGTATTTCATAATTTTTTTTTATTGGATTAAAAATTAAATTTTATTTAAACTAATGGTTCTTAAAGATGAAATGGCACCTGATCAGAAAATTGTTCATTGAGGCCTGAAGGGTTGAAATTGGGATCGCCTCAATTATTGTCTTAATGGACTGCTTCAATTCAGTCAAATTCCTGGGTTTCGTTTTGTACACTTCCTGCTTGACATAACCCCATAAAAAAAAGTCTGGTGCAGTCTGGTCAGATGAACTTGGGGGCCAGCGGAAAGTGCAGTTTCTGGATATCAATTTGTTTGGGAATTTTCGTTGGAGCTCCGCCATAACTTGTGTGGCAACGTGTGCACTTGCTCCATCTTGTTGAAACCAAATCCTGCTGAAAGGGATACGTCTTCGGCTAAGTTCTGGGTAAAAAAACTCCTCCAACATCCTTAAATAACGGTCCCCATTGACAGTTTGTGTTACACCGTTTTCTTTAAAGAAGTATGGCCCGACAATACACCTTGATGAAACTGCGCACCAAACAGTGACTCGTTCTGGGTGCAGTTTCGTCTCATGGAGCATTTCTGGATTAGATTCACTCCATATACGGCAATTTTGCTTGTTAACATTGCCGTTTAAGTCAAAATTAGCCTCATCAGACATGAACAAACAATTTATCAATGTGTTGTCTTCTTCGGCCATTACAATCATTTTACGGCAAAATTCCAGGCGAACAGGCAAATCCTGAGGGTTTAACTTGCTTGTAATTTGGACTTTGTACGGAAACAAGTTTAAGTCATCATGAAGGATCCGTTGTAATGACCGTCTGCTAATTCCAATTTTGCCTGATAAGTTTCGAGTCGAAACACTTGGATTTGCCTGTATTGCTGATGCAACAGCCACGATTGTATTCTGAACCCGAAGATTGGGATCTCGATGATACGGTCTTCGTTCGATGCTTCCAAATTCGGTACTCGGTACCGCCAAACACCAGCCTAAATTCCCTTTGGAGAGAAATGACAGACTGCAAAGAATGGTATCGCTGCACTATTCAAATCCTTTTTTTTAGAATCCCAAGCATTTATTTTGATTAATCTAAATAGCCTATAAAATAAAAAAAAAATAAGCCGATTACTCACACTGAAAAAAAGTTATTACGTTTTATTTTTGTAGCACGATTCAAACGCAGAGTGTGGACAATCCTTTCAGGAAGACAGAATATCTTTTTTATAAAATATCTTAAAAGTTTTTCTATCTCCTCATATTGCAGAAATCCCCATACTTGGCTTGCATAGCACAACACAGAATGCATTACGGCCTGAAAGAGTTTATACTTTGCACTGGGAGCAATATGCTTCTAGTTTAAGACTCCTTTCCAGTGCAGTTGATTGCTGTTTTTGCTTTTGCCAGCTTCGCCTTTAGGTCTTTCTTGAAAGACAGAAATGGCGTTATGATTACTCCCAAGTATTTGTACCCTCTCACTACCTTCAGTTCTACGTTCTCCCACTTTCACTATTCTTCTCTTGCATATCGGCCTGTTCCATTACGGAACATAATAACTTTGACTTGCTGGTGTTGACCGTCAGACTCAATAAGTTGCAATATGATTGGAGTTTGTGTATCATAATTTTTAACATATTTGGGGTTTCTACAAATAAGACCACCACCATCATCGTACAAAAGTGCTTTAATTGCAGTACCAGCATAATTTAAAAAAAAAGAGAGATTATAAGGGATCTTATTTGTGTAGCTATTTTTAGGGTTATTTAAACTATTTTAATTGAATTGTTCTTGAATTCTCATCGTGTTTTTTATTATTATTTTTATGTATGTATGTATATTATTTATTTAGTATAATTTACTATTTGCTACTACACAAAAATTTTAACAGTTAAGGACGATAGCTCCCACACTATTGGAGTTGAATTTGGTTCACGTATTGTTAATGTTGGTGGAAAAGCAGTTAAACTACAAATATGGGATACAGCTGGACAAGAACGTTTTCGTTCAGTTACACGCTCCTACTACAGAGGAGCAGCTGGTGCTCTTTTAGTATATGACACAACTTCGCGAGATTCCTTTAATGCTCTTACAAATTGGCTAAACGATGCCCGTACCTTGGCCAGTCCAAATATTGTTATACTACTGGTTGGTAACAAAAAGGATTTAGAAGAAGCTAGAGATGTGACATTCTTGGAAGCGAGTTCCTTTGCACAAGAAAATGGTTCGAATAAACAAAATATAAATTTATATTAAAAATTCATAATTTTTGTTTATTTTGCTAAGAATTAATTTTCCTTGAGACCAGCGCCAAAACAGGCGAAAATGTCGAAGAGGCCTTCCTTAAGTGCTCCAAAACAATTTTGGCCAAAATCGAAACTGGGGAATTAGATCCAGAACGCATTGGAAGCGGTATTCAATATGGTGGAGCAGCTCTAAGGAATCTCGAGAGCAGACAACGAAGTGTTAATAAACCAGATTGTGGATGTCGGTTATAAAGTAAATGCATTCATATTTTAATTTTTCCTTTTTTAATACAAAAAAAAACTTCTACATTTATTATAAATTATAATTATATTTAAGATGTTTGTCGCCTGAAAAAAAAATCATTCCCTATGTAAATTTTATTCTTGACATTGTTCAATGCACTATATGAAATTTTTAATCTCCCTTAACATCTATTTGGTTTAAAATCCAAAAAGTAATTCACAAATTTATATTTTAAATTTCCCAGAACAAATTAGAATTAATTTGGTATTTTTTTTTGTAATTTTTATAGTGAAGTAAGAAAAAAAATGTTTTATCTAAAAAAGTGTGATTTGTAAAGGAAACTAAGATTTCATCCTTTATGTTTAAAAATAATGAGCCTCTCTTTTTTTGTCTATATATTGTTTACAATATAGATATTTTTTTTTAATTTTAACTATGGGCAATTAAGTTTTAAATCCCAAAATTATCTAGAACTTACTCGAAAGTTTATTAACAAAAAAAGTACTCTCTCCAAGAGAAGTGTACGAATGTTTTTGTAAATAAAACTTAATTTTCCTTGAGAAAAAATGTTATCTTTAGAATAATAAAATAAAACAGCCGTTATAAGACAATGTTTTAATTATTAGCAATCACCTATTTTAAAGATTAAAAAGATCAAAAACTCGAGAAAAAAATGTACTCTAAAGTACTATGCACATGAGAGCGACCAACGAATTAACGAATATTCGTCCATTTTGACATTTCGTTCACATGGTTTTAATTTTATTCGTCACGAATGCAAGTTAAAAGTCTGATTTTGAGGTTAGATGCGCGTGAACAATTTATTCGTTGAAGAGTGGTATATGGAACGCGAATAGAGTTTGACTGTTCGTAAATTACTATGCACATGGGAGCGACCAACGAATTAACGAATATTCGTCCATTTTGACATTTCGTTCACATGGCTTTAATTTTATTCGTCACGAATATATGTTGAAAATCTGATTTTAAAGTTAGACGCGCGCGAACAAATTACTCGTTATACGTAATTTAGATGTTGGTCGCTCTCATGTGAATAGTCCTTAGTCTGTTTGTTTTTTAAATCGCTTTCCAAATTTAGTTCTTGGTGACATAACTAACTATTCACTAAAGTTATGTATTCTCAGCTTTATACTGCTATTTTTTCGCGTAAATGATTGTCCAATGAAACGTGTAAAAATTGCATTGAAAGTTATGACCTTTATAATTCAAATATAAATAGAGTATTGCTGCTTTCGAAATATGTATAAAAGATAAAAAATTCATTTGAACTAAATTCACTGACTCATTAACGTGAATCAAACTTTCGATCGATTGATGCAAAGGTTGATTTTATTTGTGTTCTATTATGCCTTTTAACTAATACAGGGTGCGGCAGGGAAACTACCTTATTTTAAAAATGATTAACACAAACATTATAAGAGATATCAGTTTAAATTTTGTATAGGTTATAGAGACTATTAAAGTTTGTTTATGTTTTCAAAGTTATATGATTAATGTGGGCTACTTTCTGGTCAATGCATTGGGATAGACGAGTTTTTAAAGTTTCTCTCAACTCTTACCACCATTTCGCCGGCCATGTTGTCGATAGCAGCTTGAATATTGTTTTTGAGTTGACGTTAGATGTCAACTAGAGATTTCAGATAGCCCCAGAAAAAAAAAATTACCCGAGGCTAAATCAGGCGGACGCACTGACCACTTAAGATCGCTCCGTAAGGAAATGATTCGTCGACGTAGGCGTCGTGTGAACTGTAGCAACATTCTGCTGAAATCAGCCTTCACTCAAATCTATTTCTTCAAGTTTTTGTAAAACAAAAATACTGCTCCATCATTTGGACGTAACGAACAAAAATACTGCTCCATCATTTGGACGTAACGAACAGGACTGACCGTAACTGTCTGACCATTTTCTTCAAAAAACAATGGTCGAAAGATGACTGTTCTGGAAATGCACACCATACACAATAAACGAATGGATTTTTATTTATTTTATTTTTTTATACACGTTGCGTACGACTCCACGCCGAAAGCGTGTTCCTTCCTCGTCCACGTCATAAAACATTAGATAGTGTTTTTTCGAATGAGCGTCACACTACCCTTCTCGGAATAAATGTGGCTAGATGGCTCGCGTTTCAAATAAGGAAGTTCCCCTGCCGTACTATAGGCAAAGTTTTGGGTGCTTTCATAAATGAATAGTTGTCTTGTTTACATGCGATCAGTTGCGATCATATTAACTTCAGAAAAAATATTTGCGCATGCATTTAATTATGCATTTATGAATATTTTCTCTGATTTGCTTCATTTTCCTGTGCAACAGAAATAATTCACATGTGTATTTTTAATTTTGAGTTCAACTTTGAATTTTCTAGCGGAAATTTGGACAGATTTGAACAGACAAGGGAAGGTGTTACCACCGTTTACATCATATTGTCTCTTTCTTTAAGAATAAAATCGGAATGCATGTGAAATTTTATATTTGCGCAGTAAATATTTGCGTTTTACATTTATGAAACTGACATTCATTATTTGAATTTATGAATGCTATACATTCATCGGACTTTCGCAACCATGCATTTATGAAAGCTCCCATTCTCATTCCCATTTGGGAAAAAATCTAGCTCGAAATTAGACTGATGGTCGATTTACTTCAAAGTTATGGCCTTTTCGATTGGCCGTCCGGAACACGTTCCCCCAATAAAACACTCGGAAACAATTTGACTGATTCTGAATAATTGTATGTATCACAGTATTTGTGTAAATTAAATTTAAATAAATCACATCGACTGAAAAGAATTTCCAAAACACCTGATTTCAATTTAGATACACATTTTCTTGTATCAATAATAATTATAACTTGCTTCTTTTTATGATATTTTACCAGAAAAGTTGTTCAAATTCAATAAACATATGGAAATTATACAACAAATCAACCCGATGATTTTGACATTTTAATTATGTGAGTGAAATGAAATCCAGGATCGTTTTCTGTTCTGTTTAGAGTAACAACTGTCATTTTTCGGGGGTCAGAACTGGGGGTCAATTCCCGATCTGTGAAATTATGAAGTGATAAAAAAAATATCATTTCAGTTTTCACAGAGGTTTATCATTTTCCAACTTCACGCACACGCCTAATGCGATTCTAGAACTCATTGTGATAAAGTTTGTACTAAAAAGTACTAAATGATAAATTCTGTCATTTCTGATTAGATTTTTTGTTGGGAAAGGTAAATATTTCATTTCAGTTTCTAAATTTGCTTAAGAATAATGTCCGGAATAATAATTCGTTTAATAAATTAATAAAAGACGTCGTACTGAACAATTGTGGGTTTTATATTATATTCAATAGTATCTCTGTTTTGAGTAAGATTTATTATTTTTTCATGTGAGGATATTGAGGCTTTCCCTTCGAGATGGGCAGAATCTATTCGAAGTTACAACTAGAAGCACTTTATTGAACTTTATAGATTCCCAAAACATTTATGCATGGATTTAATACGTGAATTGAGAGCATTATTGAAAAACACTCCAAAGCCATTTAAATATGGTAAAGTGCTCTGCATTTTTTTGCAATGGGTAGTTTCCAACGATCTGTCGCGGGAATGAGCACCGTCGCGTCGGCTGTTGTGAATCTGTTTAACAATTTGACAAAATGATTTATTTAACAATTTCTTTATTTACTCGAATTAACACAAATATAATTTACTACCAAAATAAATTTGTGTATAAATATAATTGTTGCTAAGTTGTCATGTGCCAAATCCTGTTTTTCTTCTTAATATTCGATTAGAAACATTTTATTCACAAAACAATTGACTGTGATAAAAAAATTATCATATGAAAAATGTTTGGCGTTTAACTTCACTTTTTTACGAATCGACAATCGAATTAGACGTGAAAGCGTGATAAAATTTATCACTTCACATCTTCACAGATCGGGAATTGACCCCCTGTTCTGGACGGCCAATCGGAAAGGGCATTAATAATTAGCGTTTTAGGTGATTAGCTTGATCCTTTTTTTAAATACAATAATCCAAAGAATTCAGTGCACAAGGGTAAAGTGTACATTTTTGTTTTTAAAAAATGTTTACATAAAATGTTATTAACATTACTTGCCATTTAACAGCTCAGTGAATTTCCATAATTTTTTTTTTATACAGGAGGTCCTTCAAATTTTAAATAATAATGCATCCAAAATTTTCAAAAAATATTTGTTTGGATTTAAAAAAAAAATATTTTTTTTTTGGAAACTCAATATTTCGGAAACGGGTGGACAATTTTTTTTTGAAATTATGTTTTTATTTTTATATTTTAAAATACTTAAAATTGCCATATAAGCATTTTTTTATGAAAAATTAAAAAAAAAATGTTTATATAAAAAATTGTGTAAACGAGACGTTAATATAGCTGTTTCACTAAGAATCTTGTGTATAAGAGCAGGTACGTGCTCGTATTTTCTGAAGTAGAAGATAAGTTGCATTTAATTGTATAACTTACTAGATACTTTTTTTTTAAACCGAAAAATAAAGTTTTTTTTAAGTTTCAATTTACATTTTATTTATCGCATATTGAAAGTCATGAAATAATAAATAAATAAATTATTGCGAATTAAATGTAAAAACATAAACTATACATTTATTAAACTACGTATTTGATAGTATATACGGGCGAATATCCTCGACATCAAGCAGTCGTCCAGGTTCAACAATTTCTCCACACATCGGACATTTGTTGGTTTCCGAAAGAATTCTGTAAATAATAAATTTATTTCAGAAACTCACAAAAATAAAATTCCCTTAAAGTTATACTTTTCCATTTCCGAACGGAAACAAAGAAAATCACATTCTGGACATGAAGTCATGTTGGTTTTGATTATATGTTGGCCCTTTAAAAATATAAAAAAAAAGTAATTAATAAATTCAACAAAAAATATTTCTTTTAATTAATACCGTTGCAATGCATATGGGTAATGTAGTCTTACAATTATAACATGTCACTTCCATATTAGGTAGATTTGCATCACATATTGGACATTCCATTGTTTCATCTTCAAATTCGTCTTTAAAATCTTTTATTCCTTTCGGGGCTTTCCTCACTATCGATTCGATCTTTTTAGCATACCTTGGATCTATTTGATTGCGATAATCCGGACGCATCAACATTGAAGCATAGGTAAAGGCTGATTTCTTCATGCCTGCGCGATGACATTCGATAACGGTTGATGTAAGTATCGGAATAATGTCTGCGAATTAAGATGTTTTCATTACAAATAATGCAGTTAATTAATTTAAGTTTCCTTTAGATCATTAACTAAACTTTAAACTTACGTTCTGGAAACTGTGAAATATTTGCTGCAACTTCAATTAGAAGCTTAGCAGCCAATAAATGATTTCCCAATTTAATATGCACTCGAACTAAGGTATATCGATGAAGTAAAATCAAATTATGCCTCATATCAGATGTAACTGATAAATTATTTCTTCTTAATTCTTGATACATAGAAAAGAGCAAATCCCTGGAGGCTTTATAATTGCCAGCTAATTGTTCTTGGTTCGCAATAATTACTGCAGTCTTAGCAGCATCTTTATAGTGCTTTCTTGCCATATACAATCTAAATAGGTACCTTGGATCTTTGGGTGAACCATCAACTTCGCCCAATAGAAATTCAATCAATTGATTTGCCAAGTGATCGCTATTTGATGAGGCAACACAATCTATTGCCATTGAAAGAGCTGGTGATTCTTCGCTAGTGAAAGATGACGCTTTAAGTAGATATTTCAATGCTTTAGAAAATTCTCTAGCTAGAAAATAATATTTGCCCGCTAGGAGAGTATGCTTTTCACTTTCGAAATAATGTGCCAACGCAAGGTAGTCAGCTGACTTGGCGTTTTCATAGCGCTCTAATAGTTCACCATGCTGCCGGAGTTTATTGTGACGCTGTGCTAGTGAAAATGCCTCTTGAACACATCCACAAATTACCAAAAACTGCAGTGCTTGCTCAATATCTCCGATTTTTTGGAAAAACTTTGCCAACATTTTTGCACCCTCTACAGATCGTGACTCAAGTACTATTTCTGATGCTAAATGTGGATCTTGCAGTTGATCGAGGTATATACGAACTACAGCATCTAAGTCACCCGCAATGCGGTAACTGGAAATTGCTTCTTTGAATTGTCCTTCGGCTTCTTTAGCCTTGGCATAAGTTGCATGGAGTTTAGTACTGGTTACATTCGGGAGTATTTGATTGACTTTGTTCCACATTTTTACAGAAATATAATGAGCACAAGCTTCATCGTAAAACTGTCCTCGTTCATAGAGACCAGCAGCTTCTGTTATGTGACCGACAGTAGCTAAAGATTCTGCGCAGTCACTAAGTAGTTGTTTGTCGTCAAGTTCAACTGCGTACTGGATCTAGTAAAGGATTTTTTTTATTCATTTGGGGTTTCAGCAAATAGAACCTTAAAAAAAAACTACTCACTCCACGTCTAAAGTCTCCTGTTCGTATTGAGGTTCTGGCAATTCCCGCCTTGCACAATTTCACATGTTCCTCCAGATCTAACGATGAATTTTCCATTGGTACATGATTGCCATTGATAAGATCTTCTTTGTAGCCTTTCTCATAGTGAAACAATGCATCGGCATAATTACCCCTACATTTAATAATAAACAAAAATTATAAAGAAAATTCAAAACCTATCTATTTACGTAAATTCCAATTGATAAGCATATTCACGGGCAATATAAGGCACTTTGTCAGGATCATGTTTCGAAGCCAATAGCATAGCTTGTTCCCATTGCAATAGATCTCTACAAATATCTAATGCTTCTTTGGTATTAAGACTTTTTGCAAAATACTCTTTGGCATCTTCGGATCTTTCCAACAAAAGACAACAAAAACCACTAAGTGTGTTAATATCTTCGACATGGCGAATTTCTTCCAGAGCTGCCACCATTGATGCATCGCCAATTTTACGATAAACCTTGAGAGCTGAATAACATTTTATTTTTTTTTAACTACAACAATCATAAAATTTATATATAATTCAAACCGAAATCAGGTTCTAAGTCAGATAGAGCCTGTTGTGCTAATTCCAACCACGATGCCTTTAATTGAATCTGCTCACACAATTTATATGCGTCAGCATATTTTCTAAGTTGAATGAGATTTTGCAAATTAGTAGCTGCTTTTGTTCCTGGAGTAACAAGATGTGTGGATAGCGTTAGTGCAGATAACTTTCCACCATCAATGCAGAGGGCCAATTCACCATCGAACAACATAAGTGGTACTTGGGCAGCGAGAAGTTTTGTTTCACCTATTTTAAGAGTGTGTTTTCCTAAAAAAAATAAATGTCATATTTTAAAAACAATTGTATGCTTTGGATACCTTTTATCATACCTTCTATTGAATACCTCTGAAAGATGTGCGTTGAACACATCTTTGCATCGTACACAGCAAAAACATTACTTTTTGAAACATCCCACAGAACTCCATCGCATTTTTTTGGTAAATCGGAAATGAGAAGTGTCTCTTCAGTTGTCTGGAAAAAAAAACGATATTTAATATATATTTGAATTACCTATAAACAATTTAAACCGGCAGAAAAACAAAACCCTGTTGGTGATCATCAAAGAAAATTAGCTTTGTTCCTTCTGAATCACAGCTGAGGCTTTGAATGCCCATAGTATGTCTATATTTTGTACTAACTGCCCACGTTTCCAGTGAGAAATAAATCAAGTGACCGAGCTATACAAAAAAACAAAAAGATTATAACAATATTCACATTTTAATTTATTTCAACTAACATCAGTTGCAAATATAAGGAACTCATTTGTCAACAAATGACTTGTGATAACTGCTTCATTAAGTCCTGATATTGCGCCAGGAAAAGACTGAGACGTCTTGTCTTTATTATTGGGATTATCCAATTCAATGGACTGCAAAACCAAATTCGAACCACACAACACAGCGCAAAAATCAATATTTATTTTGATATCCTTAATTTCCGAAAGGAATTCTCGGTCGCTGAGAAATATAGGCGCATCACCTAAAGTTTTGCCTAAGTCATAGAACCATGCATGGTTATTCATTCCAGCTGCAAGATGATACGGCCCAATACCAAGAAATGAAGGTTCGATTTCTAAATTCATCTTAATCGGAATGGACTTAGACTAACAGTTTTTTTTTAGTGATTTTTTGTTCATATATGTACATGCTAATGTAGAAAATATTTGAATACCTTATCTGGTGAATAGACAAAAATCGAAACCTCAGCCAAGCTACTTAGCATTGCAATCCTTGGCGGAGATACAGCATGCATGTTTGGAAGTTTTGTAACGAAGGTACAAATGGTCCCATTACTTGTTGTAACTGCCAAAAGCTGACCATCACTACTCCAATCGATCATTTGGACACTAGAGTGATCGGGCAGCGTTATGATTTTCTCAGTTTCTTGAAGATTCGTTATAGAATGTATCTTAACCCTGGAAATTCATACTTTTAAAAAGTTAAATTTATTTAAAATAGAACCTACGTATCATCTCCACATGAGGCAACAATATCCAAAACCGGACAATATGCCAATCCTGACAGTGTGTCTTTGTGATTTTTAACTTGCCAAAGTTCCTGTCCCACATCTTTGGGATGAGTAGATATTGCCACTACATGGCCATTGGAAAAACCCAACAGTATATATCCATCGCCAAACCACTTGTGTTGCAACAGTGATCCATATCGACTTTGGAATCCCAGTTCAGTTGGAGAATCGGGTTCAGGTAGGTAATACAAGAACAATGTCCGTTTACCAATAATCATACTAACTGCGTTTTCTCCGGAAACTTTTTCATCGTTTGCCATTTCGGCAAAGTACATATCCGAAGGAACATCTCGCAGTCGCACAACCCTCAATGAATCTCCCTCTTCATTAGATAGAGAGAAACTTTTATCGTCACTGCCCAAAGCAAGCACATTTTGACGTGACCAAGCTCCGCATGTTACCCTCTTTGAGTGTTTCCCTAAGATAGGTATACGCCTTGATGATTGATGATTATAGATCGCCAGATTACCACGAGTAGTTCCTACCGCAAGGATTTGAGATTCCTTAGACCATATAATGCAACTAAGGGCATCACGTAATCCTGAATCGATTACTTGCTTCGTCTTAGAATTCGAATCCCAAAGAAGAATTTGCGAAGAGCTCGAGGTAATAATGGCTAAGAAATCGCCATCACTATCCCAAGAAAAACCTGAGCATAGACTGTCAGATCCTGATTAAAAAATCAAATAAATTTACAAAGCGCAAGAATCAAAATACCCTTGAAGAATAATTCGTTCTACCAGTTGGCCCTGACGGCTAAATATCGCCACTGACCCATCAGAGCCAGTTGATGCCAACATCGACCCGGAAGCTCCCTTTTGCCACATAAAATAAACATCACCGGGTCCATGGGGTTCATCGTATTTGAATAGCATTTTGTCATAAGGCATTTTTTTTAAACTCTTAACACTTTACTATCAATGGTTTGTTTTTGGTTCATTTCTTTAATGAAAAATCTCAGGTATTTTTCGGCATAACTTGGGCTAGGGCATTGTTTTGTTTTGGTTTTTGTTTTGCAAAAGTAACCATAACAACAAGTGCATTCACCTGTCTGCTTTTTTTTAGCATTAACTGAGCGACATCTATGAGTCAATAGACATTTACATTTAGTTGAAATACTCGTTCCCCAATTTAGAAATTTCTTTTTATGAACTAAAAAGCAAACTACAATAAATCGAATAGGATTGGTGCTGATTTTAGGAAATTGTTTTCTATTCTATTTAAACTATCACCCCTATTGCGATTGTCAATTATCAATTTGATCATTGATAAATAATAAAATTTGGTTTTAAAACCGAAATTTATTAACAAAGTACACATCTATTCATTATTTATTATCGATTAACTTGTAGGTCTCAACAGGCTACATCATTATCAATGACAAAAACTCTTATTAATTGGGTGGATTTATATTAAATTTCAGTAGTTATCAACTATCAATTTGCAATTGACTATCGCAATGATATTCATAGTTTTTATTTCTTATAAGTTTATTTGGCTCAACGGCCATTAAATTAATGGCCTTTTCGATTGGCCGTCCAGAACTGTTCTGACGCCCACAAAATGACAGTTGTTACTCTATACAGAACAGAAAACGATTCTGGATTTCATTGCAGAATCGAAAACAGAATCACTAATACACTTACACAATTAAAATGTCAAAATAATCGACTTGGTTTGTTGGGTAATTTCGTTGTGTTTATTGAACTTAAAC
The DNA here is from genome assembly GCA_910595825.1 of Philhelius pedissequus. Lineage (NCBI taxonomy): Eukaryota > Metazoa > Arthropoda > Insecta > Diptera > Syrphidae > Philhelius > Philhelius pedissequus. The sequence goes on from OU343163.1 coordinate 37,028,772, forward strand.
TCATTTTCTGCTAAAATAACATAAAAAGAAGCAAGTTATAATTATTTTGACACAAGAAAATGTGTATCTAAATTGAAATCAAGTGTTTTGGAAATTCTTTTTAGCCGATTTGATTTTCTTTTAATTTAATTTTCACAAATACAGTGATACATATATTTCAGAATAAGTCAAATTGTTTACGGCTGTTTTATTGGGGGAACGTGTTCCGGACAGCCAATCGAAAAGGCCATAAATGTGCAACAAATTTTTTTTTTTTAATTTGAACATTTCCACGTACACAATTATTTTCACACATACAATCGCATTAAAATTCAGAATCGTCAGAATCAAAAAAAGTATTCAGTTGGGATCCCGGATCGGAGAGGGATTCCGGATTGCCAAATAAAAACGCCATAAGTGGTTGGAGTATATTCAAAGTTTGTTCTACGAAATTTTGTTTTATATTATATTTATTAGACTTTGCATAAAGGCTGATTTCGTTATTCATATTTCTTATATTGGAAGGTAAGTTGTTGAATGCTTGTAGTCACGTGTAGAATATGCTAGCTTCAGCCCTTGTACTTCTCGTTCGTACAATGCTGAACTCCTCAATGTAGCATAGCTTGTATGGTACATTTCGTCGTTCAGGTACACTGGATTGTAGATACTGAGGGCACATGTTATGCTACATTTTCTCATAAAGATAATCCGGTTTAAATTGAGAAGATTAAAAATTAATCTTGAAGTTTTTTCACCAGAGGAAAAAGATTAGTTTGACGTTTTCATTATGAATTGTCATTCAAAAGTCAATATAGCAAGACAAAAACAAAATAATTGGGAAGAATAATAATTTCGGTGCAGTGAACAAATTTAATTTTAATAAATAAAAATGAGTAATAACTTTAAAATATTGATATCCCAACATCTTGCAGCAAAAAGATATATTTACATAAATACTGGAATCGCTTTTGCACGGTTTTCGTTTTTATATATTTCGGAAAGAACAACTTCAAAGTATTACTGTAGGATAGCTAAAACATTTTCCAGTACAAATTCGAGGCACCGACAGCTTTGGCTTTGTAGCTTTATTGCATCTTAACAAAATAATCCATTCAAAATGCGTTCCATTTGCCACGAAAAAAAATCAAATTCTGAATTCACCAATGGAAAACCCCGTTAAATTGTAAGCGTTAGCGACTCTGACGTCATTTTGTTGTCATAATTTGTAACTTTGATCGTCTGCTCATCCTTTTGTACTCGCATTACATTCTTGGTAACTTGCGATTATACCATAAGGCAAGTTATGTATTCGAAAAAAAATAATTTTTTTTCTAACAATCTAACATGACATTACGATCATAGAGAACACCAAAAACCGATTTAGTTCAAACTTGGTGCTTAGGCGTTTCAGGTGATTGTCCAAAATAGATTTTTGAATCTTGTTTTAGCCCCAAAAATAACAGTACTTGCCATACAAATTTTTCTACCATCTTAATTATGTCGAAAACGGCTGTAATGATTTTGATAAAAATTGGCGTGCGTACTACTTTGGGTAGGGTCTACATTTTGGCTAAAAATTTTTTTAAAAATATTTTGTTATTAACGGTACCTGCCATACAGCCATTTTATTGATTTCCGACATTCTCATAAACGACTCAACGGATTTCGATAAAAAAATATATACAGGAGCTCCTTTAAACTCGTTAACCCTTTTCATTTACCATAACAACTTGAGCGTTAACACCGAACATTTACTTGGTTTTGTTTGACATTTGAGTGGTTTTTGAAAAAGCTGTCAAAACGTTGATACAACATGAATATGCTAAGCAATCTAATCTTATAATGCTGCATAAAAATATACTAAATATGAGGATTTTTACTAACTTTATTTTTGAGCCAGATAAGTATCTACAAGCAGGAAAAATCGTCTTCTTCATTGGAAAATAATAATTGAACTTATAAAGAAAAGAAAAATAATAGTTCAAAATAAAAGCATGTGGACAAAGGTGAGCTTTTACTAAGAATATTCAGCCCAAAGTTCGATCAAGAATTTCTCGTCCGTACTTCACCGAAATCGTTTAGTTTTTTTCTTTTGAATTGCCTGTAAATAAAACAAACTCAAGCATTAAAAATGTATTATAAATAAGTATTTGAAAAAATATCCTCACCGCTGCCATATTTGTTTGAACGATTTGAAATTAATTTTTTTGACAGCAAACAATCAGCTGTTCCTTTTTTTCCTGAGCGCCTATTCACAATAATATCAATTTCCCTTGACGTTTAATTCATCTTTGAATTGCAACTCGTTTTCAAGTCATTTTATCAAAAACGAGTCGTTTTGCAAAACAAGTTGTTTATGAAAAATGTATTGGAAAACGAGTAGTTTTTAGTATTCGTTTTGAGGAAAACGAGTAAAATTTCGTTTATGGTTTGGTTAGAATAGGCTATAAATAGATAGTATTGCATTTCAAAATTTTAGAAAAATTATTTTTGTTGGATTTTTGAAAAAAAGATTTTTTTTTTTGAAAATTCAATATTTCGAAAACGGTTGGGCAATTTTTTCTGAAATTTTGTTTTTTGAATTTATATTATTAAACATTTAAAATGTTCATACCAATTTTTTAAAGAAAAAATTTAAGAATTTTTATATATGCAAAATTAAGTGAAAAACGACTTTAAAAATACATTTAGCCGTTTCTATTAAGAATCTTTTGCATATAATGTGATCGAACATAGGACCAAGTACGTGCGATCCAGTCGTGCATTTTATTTACATTTAAATTCGCAATGTCGCATACAATTGGAGACAATTTGCGATCATCTCAAACATTTGCGATGACACAAAACAATGTAAATTACATCTCCATACTTGCGAGCAACTTGTATCTTGTACTTAGTAGGCAAAAAGAAAATAAAGTGCAAGGAAATATACAAAAATTGGAATTGGATATTATGAATATTCTTGTTTGTTTATAAAAATCGATTTTGGTAAAATTATTTGAAAAAAAGATTCTTTTTGTATGCAAATCTTTTGTATGTAGATGTTCTTAATAAAAAGGAGCTTTTTCTTTAACGGTCATAGTGGAGTTGGGAGTATAAATGGTCAAATCAGTTTATGTATGATTATTTGGGACTTTGGATAAGTGGCATTTTAACTAGTCTGTTTCTCTTTACGCAGTTGAAGAAAATGTGAATGTTCGTAAAACGTAAACGTCCATATGATTGGAAATAAGTACCAAGTCTGCATACATCTCATAAAGGCCACACTGTTGACACACGATGTGCGAGCACTTTGGTAATGTGCAGTTTTTGATAATCATAGAAGCGCACCTAATATGGACCTTCTCACTATTGGATCAACCGCCCATTATATTTTTTTTTTCTGAAAATGCTCCCTAAAAGATTTTAAAAAAATAAATAATTTTTGAAACCCCGATTATTCAAAACGAGTCACTGTATTTTTTGAAATTAAAATTGTATATGTACCTCTATTAATAATTACCAAATTGGCGTTTCAATTTGTCCTAAAAATTGTATAGCTACATAAGAACATAATTATTTAAAAAAATACCTCCAACGATTTTTGATTTTTTTTTGATAATTCATATTTGCACAAGAATTAAGATGTTCCTTCAACTCATTTTTGCCTTAGCTAACATATACATAATTGTTGGGGGGTCGCTGAAAAATATATCTTTAAAAATCACATGAATACTATGTACCTTGTACATATGATGTGAAGTAATGTGCATAACTACCTACATACATCAACGTTTAGCTACGTTAAAGTTGTAAGCTCTAAAAGCAAGTTCGTAAGATTCATATATTTATTTATATATGTATATATATATATGTCTACTTTCCAGTTGGTTTTGAAAATATTTTTTTTAAATAACTTAAAGAGGGATGTAAGCGATATGCTACATAACACGTCACATCCAATAAATACAAATCGTCCCTTTCTGTAAAATCAGTTTGTAACATTTGTGTGATTATTTTGAAATAAAACATTTTCCTTTTTAATTATGGTTAAATATTATTGTGTCGTTTAGTGTATAATTTATATTATATAAGTGTATAGCATAAGTGGATATTATTACATTGTTTATAAATCTAGAAAATAAAAAATCCTATTCATTTATGTTAAACATTTAAAAAAAAAATACAAATTTCAAAAGAATATAAATTCAAAATGTGTCTCCTACTTCTCCTTCACAAACATCCATTGACTCCATGCCACCCTCTATAGCATGCATCTGTTCTTTTAAATCATCAGCCAAAGTATGTTCCGCCAATGCAACGGGATCTTCATCTCCAATAATAATTTCCTCTGGATCCGGAGCTCTTGGAAGGAACGACTCATTGGGATAGATTTTCTCGAACATATTTTTAGCATTCTGAATAGATGAATCATAATCAATTTCGAAGAACGGTCCACATGTGGATAAGAGCCTAGGCACACGATTCGTAGAATAAGTTTCATTTTGTTGACATATTTTACATCTTTTAATAAGGAAATAAGCAGCAAATAGTAGTTTTGGGGAGCCATTAATATTGGTATTAAAAATTTGTTTAACAAATGGTTCCAAATCAGCTTCAGGGTCAGTAGATACGGCTTCAGCAGTTATGTGAATCAAATCTAAAATAGATAAGTTTGTTTAACATAAAAGAAAGTAATAGGTTTTTGTATTTTAGATTAGATTAGTAAGAAAATCAAGTTTTAAAGCTGCTTTATTTTTTTTAGACGAACAACGTTTTAACGAAATAATTAAAAAAAAAATATTAAATTTAAATTGTTGAGCCAATCTTTTCTTGAATGAAACTCGCTATAAGCGTTTTATATACAGAACTTGAGCAGCGACATAATTTATAAAAAAAATTCCCTAAAACAAAGTTGCAAATGTTAGAAATTCTATAAATTATGTATGAAAAAAGTAATCCCCTATTTTTTTTACTTTTAAGTCTTCGTCATGAAAATATAATATGTAATAGAATTTGTCAACTTACACAATCCTTTAGGACACGTTCCTGAATAATGCGAAAGTTGCAGCAAAATTGCTCCTCTGGTAGTATCCGAACTGTCTATCAGCCTTATTACATTCACTCCGCCACCACCTGAGTTCTGATCCCCATTACCGATTGGCGTGGAAGTTATATAAACACCGCGTACTAAATTACCACATCTGTGTTGTCCTTCAGCCAGAAAATTACTCGGTAATACACCAACAGGCAGGCTTCCACTAGATACGACCAAATGTTTTGCATCAAGAATGTGTCCATCAACTTGCAGAGTAATAGCATCTTCCGTGGTAGAAACAACATTAACCTTTCGCTTCAAACAATAAGTTCCACCAAAGACGGCACATAGTCGACAGAAACACTGTGGAATCTCTCCACAACCATACATAGGAAACAAGAAAGGACTATTGCCATATCTACCTAAACTCTGCAAGTAGCTTTTCATCTTCTCGACTCCATCATTGAGAGTAGTCTTCTCATTGCACATGGCAATAGAATTCATAACACAATGGATAATTTTTTCAGTTAGTTTGTTTGCCTGTAAATACTCGAGAAATGTTTTGTCCTGGTGTTTGATAAACTCTTCAGACTTATCATCGAAGTTCATGCAACTTGTGAGCAGCTTCATCAACAGACGTTTCTCTACAATTGAAAGGTCTTTTGTGTTAAAGACATCAGTGCGAGAACAGGGAACATTCAACAACTCTCCACCATATAGTGTTGAGATTCGATCAATTGCTCGGAACTCTGCATATCGACAAATATTTGATGAGACTAGTAGATCAACTAGCTTTCCTGCTGAGAACAGTAGTTTTGGTGTAAGATCGATGTTGAATTTTCTTGAATTTTTTAGTACACTTGTTTGTGTCCAGTCATCTTCGTTTGTGGAGGCCGTCTCCGATTCATCAGCGGGAATATACCAAATTTGCTTGGTAAACGCGATATCATTGGTTTCAGTTTTATTGTTGTTCGATAGGAATGACTGGAAGTTCTCCAAATTAAAAGACGCCCAGCAACTGCCATAGAAATCGTTGGGATCAACGTGAAGGACTGTTTTCCCAATACGACTTGCGGCTGCTGCTACTGCAGATTCTGTGAATCCTATTATTGATTTGTTTTATATTATTATTTATCGTTTGTCTATTAAACTAGTGTCTCCTTACCCGTTCCTACTACTACCAGGTCAAATTCCTTAGGAAGTTCTTCATCCATGTTTTTGGAAAAATTTCTTTTCAACTCTAATTATTTGTTGATAAAATTTTATCCACAGGATTTGTAAATTTTTATTTTATGACTTATGAGTCACACAAAAATCACAGTTGACAGATATGTCAAATAATGGGTGTGTTCCACACGTCAACAAACTACGGACGTTCGATTTGGCTACTACTTTTTCAGTGATGTCGTTTCGTTTTTATCCAAATCGATCCTGATTTCTCAAACCCGCGTTTCAAAATAATGCATTTATTGCATTCTCTCCAGAATGAAAAAAATATATACACACACGTGCACTCAAAAAGAAAACCACTGATACTACTAATGTGGTTTTTATTTGTACACAAAATTAATAATTTTTCTCTTTTTAATAAATAAATCTATTTATATAGCGTTTCGCCACGAAAAAATCTAATTCTGAATTTACTAATGGAAAACCCCATGCCTTATTTTGCTAAATTTATTAGTCCACTATAAAAATTTGTATGACGTTTAAAATATGTTCATTATAAATGATCTTTTATATGCATCAGGAGTTCGATCTTTAATAAAAGTACGTGTTATGAGACTTTAAAATGTTGTCATGTCAGCTATATGTGACTGTAAGATGAATGGTAGTGTCTGACTTAGCGTAAACAATTTGTTTTGTCTTTAGAATTTTTGAATTTAATTTATTTATTAGAAGTAATGTATGGTACGTTGCATTGTGAATAAGGACTACATTATTAAATCTCATTTCCAAAGATCAGTGCAACTATACTTTTCTAAAATTTTTTTCGGAATGTTGTCATATAATCTACTTTTTGAGACCTTGTACGATAATAGTCACACAAGATTGTTCTATATTCTTTTATGATTTGTAAAATATATATTTCGATATGTAAATACCAAATCTGCAATTCATAAAAGATTGTTTACAATTCGACCTTTTTTTAGCAGATTTTGACACGTCGAATGTCGAATACCATAACTATTATTCATTACAGGCTTTATGACAGCTCATAAGCTTTTATATGAAATTTTATAATCAAAAATACCAGAATAAAATTGTATGCTCTGGGTTACTCTTCTTCACTACTATTATCCCAAAAGCGTTCGATTGGCTGTTTAGTAAAATTTTCGTTGTTTTTCAGATTTTATTTTCGGAGTTTTCTACTATTCTTTTAAATTCAATCGAACATGCAAATATCGTATTCACAATTAACCTTTGTCATCTATAAAATGGCTCCCTTAAACCTTTATGACTTTTGACTATCGTTTTAGATTAGCTGTCTGGAGTTTCTAATGAATATGGCAAATTAGGAGTAGGAAGGGTCAAATCTGCCACTCGAAAACGACATAAGTTTCGCTATTTCTTGACTCTGTGAACACATCCCATTTAAAAACACCACAATTCGATACCTGTTTTTTTTTACAAATGTCACTGTCATTTTTTTTTCACACCTGACAAAACGATCAACGTTGTTCGCGCATACAGACAGCGTGTCTTGCACAATTCTGGAATTCTGTGACGACGACGAGATCAAGGTCTTTTAAAGCTCAAGTGTTCGTTTTTGTATTAAATTTTGTCTAAAAAAATTGTCTGTCGTGGCACCTATAACATCTAATCTCAAGAATAACAATGCCACAGGAACCAGAAACATCTCCAACTGCAGTTGTCAACGGGGAAGAACCACCCAAAACTGCCAAGCAATTGGAGAAAGAGGCTAAAAAAGCAGCAAAATTACAAAAACTTCAAGAGAAACTCGATAAAAAGGCTTCAGCCCCAGTTGTGACAAAAGAAAAACCTGAGGTAATGTATGAAAATATATTCCAAAAGTGAAAGTCAAATCGCTAATAGTCATTGTCTTGGATACCTTTTAAACAATAGAAGAAAACGAAAGAAGTAAAAGAATCGGCCGTTTATACTGGAAGTACAGCTGCTGGCGAAAAGAAAAATATCTCAGACGCTTTGCCCGATGCCTATAGTCCACGCTATGTCGAAGCTGCTTGGTATAGTTGGTGGGAGAAGGAGGGATTCTTTAAACCAGAGTACGGTGTAAGTAAATATCTATATTGAATTAAAGTTTAAAGTTGCGTCATGCTATCGAATGATTCATGTGTTGAAGTAAATTTATTTGGAAAATGAAATAGTCTTAAGGCATTTTCCTGGAGAAAATAAAAAAAAAAGGTCTTGGATTGCAACACACATATGTAGATGCTTTCAACAAGCTGTTTGTCGCACGTTTCAAACTTATCTCAATTAGAATTGCTGACCTTTATTAATAAACTGTAGTGTGTACGAATATTCTAACTCTATTGATAACATTAAACACCCATTTTGGTAACCAATAATGCATCCTAGCTTGTTTGCAGCCTTGTTGTTTGTACTAGTATTGAAAGTTATATAGCCTTTATATAAGAATAAAAGGATACGCTCAATTAGTAGTGTTCCATAGATTTATATACAAAATGTTCTTTTATTTTTAATAAAAGTTGAATAATTTTTTTCTACGAATAGCGCAAATCGATTACTGAAACAAATCCCAAAGGGAAATTCATCATGGTTATTCCTCCACCCAATGTCACTGGATCCTTGCATTTAGGTCATGCATTGACAAATGCAATCGAAGATGCAATGACTCGGTATCATCGTATGAAGGGCTACACCACTTTATGGGTGCCTGGATGCGATCACGCCGGAATTGCTACACAAGTTGTTGTCGAGAAAAAACTGTGGCGAGAGGAGAAGCTCAGCCGTCATGATCTGGGTCGCGAAAAATTCATTGAAAAGATTTGGGATTGGCGTCGGGAAAAGGGTGACCGTATCTATGACCAACTAAAGTACTTGGGTTCATCATATGATTGGAGCCGGGTGGCATTTACTATGGACCCGAAACTGTGTCGTGCAGTTACCGAAGCATTTGTCCGACTTCACGAAGACGGAAGCATTTACAGGAGTTCCAGGCTGGTGAATTGGTCATGTGCCCTGCGATCGGCGATTTCAGATATCGAGGTTGATAAAATTGACATTCCCGGACGGACATTCTTCAATATTCCGGGCTACACTGATAAGGTTGAATTTGGGGTTTTGATTAAGTTTGCCTACAAAGTACAGGATTCAGATGATGAGATTATTGTCGCTACCACACGTATAGAGACAATGTTGGGTGATACGGCTGTAGCTGTGCATCCTAGCGATGAACGATTCAAGCATTTGCATGGTAAATTCGTGACACATCCATTCTGCGATCGCAAACTACCAATTGTTTGCGATGCATTTGTTGAAATGCATTTCGGAACTGGTGCTGTAAAGATTACTCCAGCTCATGATCCTAACGATTATGAGGTTGGAAAACGTCAGGGTTTACCATTCATAACCATTTTCAACGATGACGGTTATATTGTTGGGGACTATGGCGAGTTCTCTGGAATGAAGAGATTTGACTGTCGCAAAAAGATTATTGAAAAACTGAAGGAATTGGGATTGTATAGGGATACAGTGAATAATCCAATGGTGGTACCATTTTGCAGTCGATCAAAGGATGTGGTTGAACCTATGATCAAACCACAATGGTAAGTTGGGTCTATTTCTTAATATTACAAGTAAAAATCAAATTTTTGTTAGGTATGTTAAATGTGACGATATGGCAGCAGCTGCCACCAATGCCGTCAAAAACGGAGAGCTAAAAATTACACCCGAATACCATACCAAGATTTGGTACCATTGGATGGATGGAATTCGTGATTGGTGTGTATCACGTCAGCTTTGGTGGGGTCATCGTATTCCAGCATACTTTGTGACATTCAGTGATTCAAGTATCAAGAATTCGTTGGTAAGTAAAATCTTAGTTCCTTTAGAAATAGATTCATATATAAATGTGATTGGTTTTAGGGCGACAGCGAAGATTATTGGATTGTGGCTCGTACCAAAGAAGAAGCACTTAAAAAAGCAGCTGCAAAATTCAATGTCGATTCCAGTAAAATTATTCTAAATCAAGATGAAGATGTGTTAGATACATGGTTTAGTTCGGGACTGTTTCCATTTTCTGTATTTGGCTGGCCCGATAACACCGATGACATGCAGGCATTTTATCCGACATCTCTGCTTGAAACTGGACATGATATTTTGTTCTTCTGGGTGGCACGTATGGTATTCTTTGGGCAAAAACTTTTGGGCAAGTTGCCATTTAAAGAGATCTACCTGCACCCCATGGTACGTGATGCACATGGTCGTAAAATGTCAAAGAGTTTGGGGAACGTCATTGATCCCATAGATGTTATTCGTGGTATATCTTTGGAAGGTCTTCACGAACAATTACTTACCTCTAACTTGGATCCTAGGGAAATCGAAAGAGCCAAAGCTGGTCAGAAAGAAGATTTTCCCAATGGAATTCCAGAATGCGGAACAGATGCGTTACGATTTGCACTTTGTGCATATATTACACAAGCTCGTGACATAAATTTGGATATAAACCGCGTTCAAGGCTATCGCTTTTTCTGCAACAAGCTTTGGAATGCAACAAAGTTTGCCCTTATGTACTTTGGTGGAGATGAAAAATATACTGCAAACATAACTATTACTGGAAAGGAGAACAACATGGATCTATGGATTTTATCTCGATTAGCTGCTGCCATAGAAGCATGCAATACAGGATTTGAAAACTATGAATTTGCTACAGCAACAACTGCATGTTATAGTTTTTGGTTGTATGATCTTTGTGATGTATACCTAGAGTGCTCGAAACCAATCTTCCAAAACGGAACTGATGAACAAAAAGCATCAGCACGTAAAGCCCTCTATACTTGTCTTGATCTCGGTCTTCGGATTATATCTCCTTTTATGCCGTTTATTTCGGAAGAGTTGTATCAGAGGCTACCACGTTCAGAGCAAACACCAAGTATATGCGTAGCTTCTTATCCAGGTAAGTTTTCAATTGTTTAAACAAAAAAAAAATAGTGTTTTCATTTTTATTTTTGTTAATTTTTTTAGAGAACACATCTTGGCGGAATGAGATAGTTGAGCGTGAAGTTGATTTTGTGCAAAAAGCAGCGCGAATCATTCGCTCGGCTCGTAGTGATTACAATCTTCCGAATAAAACGAAAACTGAAGCCTTTATTGTGTGCACCGATCCTCAACCCAATGACATACTCAAAAAGTATACCAATGATCTGAGCACAATAGCATACTGTTCAAAAATCAATTTCGACACAGAAATACCACAAGGTTGTGCTATCCTAACTGTCTCGGGTCAGTGTGAGGTTCATTTACTACTCAAGGGTTTGATTGAAGCCGAAAAAGAAATAACCAAGCTTGAGAAGAAAAAAATTCAGCTCGAACAAACTGTTAATAAATTGAACCAGGCCATGTCAGCTGCTGATTATAACATAAAAGTTCCAGCCGATGTACAAACGGTAAATACTGACAAACTTGCGGAATCTTCAAGTGAAATCAAAAGGATAACTGCAGCCATTGAGACTTTAAAATTGATGTAGATTCTAAATAGAGTGCTTAAAAAAGAAGATTAATTTATTTAAACCGTAATGATATCAGTTTTCAAAGTAGTTAACAATGTTAGTTGATTTTTTTTTTTTTGCTTAAATCGTCGCAAAATCTTTTTCACTATAAATGGAAATAAGAGAAAAAAAATGCAAAATAAATTCAATGAAAACATAACAAGATTTTGTTTTGTATTTTGAAAATAAATAGCGCAAATTAAGAAGAAAATAGTTGGGTGGTAACTCGGGCTACCACGTTAAACGCGTAACATGATCTGTTTTTCGTTTGGATGTTTTTATGTATCCAAGAAATTGTAGCTCTGCAACAGCTCGGGTAAAACGAGCTCTGAAAATATAAGAAGAAATATATTTTAGAGGAAATTTGAGAAGAAATAGAATTCGGAAAATCCTTCTAGCAACAAGAATAACAAAAATAAACTTGTTACAATTCAAAAATTTCTTTCTGGTTCAAAAAAATAGAATTTGGAAAATGTAACATAATATGTAGTAAAAAAACAATACTTACTGAATCTCTGGGTCCACTTGTTCCTGATCTTCTTCACTATAATCCACAACAGATCGAAATGACTGCAACCAATCAAAAAGATTGATCATCTTCCCACACTCCAAGTGCAACTTGTACGCCACTGAAAGATCTGGCAGTGTAGGCACCATTGACAAATTACTGTCTAACTCACAACATTTACACTGCAAATAGTAGTGAGGGTTATTAAGGGCCATATGCAAAGCAGCCCGTGGGGCTCCAATTATATTTCGTCGAACAGTTGCAATATCCGAGAAAACAAACAATTCATACAATGGAGGTGCTTTAGTTAGTGGCTTGAGGAATTCTTCCACGATCTGAATTTTAATATAATCTAATGTTTCATTAACTGATTTAGTGAAATCTGAAATTGGTTTTTCTTGTTTGGACATTTGTAATAGTTTTTCTTTTAAATCCTGACGACTAATTTGTTTGAGGTCATGTTTCAAATCAGTTGTTGATGATTTAGTTTGTTGCTTAACTTCCATGCCGGCCATCACAACATTTGTAAGAAGTTCTTTGAGAGCATCTAGCTTCTAAAATTATGATTTAACTGTAATAAATTATAAGATATTAACCACATATTCTACACTTACTTCATTAATTTTAGGCCGAAATATTTCGGTTAAATCTAGATCTTTGTTTTGAGAGTTGACGAAATCAATTGTTGATGTAATAGCCCTTGATACACTAGCAACAAACTCATCTTTTGACATAAATGCAAGCATTTGCCATGATTCTTTGAATTCAAGTGTGTCTGTGATGTCTTTGGACATACAGGTGCAATAGAGCTCACGTTGGAGCTTTCCCAATGGAGATTTGGGAAGGTTTTGAACGAGAACTGTTAAAAATTCAAGAAACGTTCGAAAGTAAAAGAAGTACAGGTGGCAATCACGCAACAGTTTTGGCAGTTTCTTTTTGAGATATCCATCATCGGTGAGTATAGCTATGACCTTTTGGCAATCATTCAAAGATTCCACATAAGGTCGGAATGACAAAAGATGACGAATTGTTTCAATGTCTTCATGGGTAAGAGATTTGATCATTTTAAGAGACGACCAGTAGGGTGTGCATAGTGCGTATGCGTTACCTTGGAAGAAGTGTTCCATAAGACAATACTAAACAAAGATATAAGTTTTTTGAATTAATTATTTAAGTATAAGCTAACACATGAAAAATTTTACCTTAAATCCTTGTATAAATCCATTTATAGAGAAATCGTAGAATAAGAATATATGGGTTAAGAACTTGAAGGCTTTACCAGATAAATTTACAGAATACTTTGGCGACAGAATCACTTTCTCCAATATCTATAATAACAAAGAAATGATACTTAATTCCTTACGACAAAGGAAGAGAATGTATAATCGCAATTTGGAACAAAACCTATTAACGACTGGATTTAATATTTTTAAGAACAAACTCAATTATTTATTGTTCAATTTTTATATAAACAATGCAACTTTTTATATAAACAATTCCTTTAAAACATATTTACCTCATTCAATCTCACAGGAGCGGCTTGTGTTTGAAAGATCTTCAATCTGATCTTGCTGGTCACATGGTATGGCAAAGTACTATGCAGGGCTGAGACAGCTGTTGCTACTCCCAAGATCAATACAATTGGAACCTTGGAACAATACGAACTCAGAATCAAGATGAAATCCTGAAGTATTTTCCCATTAAAACATTCAAAATCTGGCAAAATTACAACTAAAGTTGCCCCCGAATTGGAGGTTTTGTACCATTCAGCAAGAACTTGCATAGTACATTGTGATCGACGCAGCCGCTTATGATCTCTATCTTCACCTTCTTCGACTGGTGCTTCAACAAAACCATAAACCATTGTCTCAACAGCTGCCTTAACACTCGAACAGTCGCGGGATTGAATAAGGCAAACGCTAGTAGAAAGTTGCTCCTTTATGCGTAGCGATAAAGTTTCGAATTGCTCATGATGATCTGGTTGATTTATTCCTGAATTATATTTATTTAACTTTTATATTCGAAACCGATTAACAGAAATCTACTCACCAGTTAATAAAGCGGCAGCAGGAAGTATATTCTTTACAGAGCTGCTTTCACCACTGTATGCATTTTCAATATGATCAATCAAGTCTTTTAGTGTTTTTGAGTATGATTCACGTTGAAGAGTCTCGATATCAGCAATAAGGCTTTTCCAGGTTTGGGAGTATGTTTTATAAAAAGGCTGATCGGTTATTTCCTTTCCTAGAAGCGGTGCTATAGATTGTTTGGGTTTTTTCGAAGATGTTCCTTTTTCGGCGCGAGTTGCACCATTTTTGAATACGAAACATCCCTTATAAGAATTATTTATTTTGTTTAAACTAACAAGAGATTAAATATAAATATGTTTTTACCTTTGACACAGATATTGTTGAATCCATTTTAATTAAAAGTAGGTGAGATTACTTCATTTAACAAAACCAAAAGAAAATTGTTTATGTTTGCAAAAAAATATTTTGATCGTGGCGGTTGCCGTTGATGGATACCAATTTTTTTGTTTAGTTTTTGTTTGACATAAAAGGTCCGTCCGGGTACTGTTCTTCTTCTCTGCTATTGGCCTCGTTCGGTGGCACCAACTAACCGCTCCGATTTTTAGTGAGAAGTCTAGTACCCTTTTGACACGCAACGAAACCCTGTACCGATACATAGTGTCGATAAGGTTTTATGATCGTGTGAAAAGGAAATATACTGACACAGTATTTCGATAAATATTGTTCCGGTTTAGTGTGCCAAAATGTCATGGAAAAGGGTTCGCAATGGTTTAACGATTCGGTTGATGTTTTGTTTTTGTAATTTCCCTGTTGCTGATTGTTTTGAACTGAGAGAGTGTATGCATGATGGCTGAAAACGATAAATGTATTTGGTTTCAATCAGAAGTAACTATTCTGCTGAAAATGATTAAAGATAATAACGTGAAAATCTTTTCAAAACAGTATTCAATGAGTTGTAGGACAGAAACATTTTTAAATAATCGTCCATTTTCACTTCAACAATTTTTTTTAAATTTTGACAATTGATTTTTGACAGCCCCACACCAGCATACATGGTGTGTAAATGTCCATACAGAATCGGATTGATTTGCCGGTAAGGTGTTTCGTTACTGGGGCCCAATTCCGCAAGTGTGAGTTTTCTCTGTGTACACAGAAAGTTGTGTACCCATACATTTTTCCGATTCCGCAAGGATGCGATGCATATTTTTTTGACAGATAACGTGTACACAGATAGGCAAATTTTTTTACCCATATTTTGAGGGTGAATACTTTGTTTGCACGGAAAAGCATTCACGATTGCGGAATTGGGCCCCTGGAGTGTAATAGGGGTATAGGAGCCAAATTCCGCAACCGTGACTTATCTGTGTTCACAAATAATCGGGTAGACATTATTTGCGATTCCGCAAGGGAGAGATTCATAATTTGCTTGACAGTTATCATGTACACAGATAGGGAACTTTATTCACCAATATATTTATCATGATAAATTTTGTTCACGGAAAATCATTCACGCTTTAGGAATTGGGCCCCACTATAACCAACAATAGAAGCATAACCAACAACAAGAGTTCAACCAGCGCCAAAAGAAAATCCATTTTACTTATATTTATTTTATAAATCCACATGGACCAATGACCAAACAAAATTCATATACTCCCTTCAGCTGGGGAATTCTTAAATACAATTGTACTTTTTTTTATATTTCTGAATAAATATAGTAAAGATATTCTATAATTTTATATTTTCTGTAGAATACCGAAAAATGAAAAACCTCATTGGCATTGGATATACCTTAAATATAATGTAATTCATGTGAGGATCCGTGTACAAAACTGGCTTGAATCCGTTTCGAAAAAAATATTCAGAAGGAACCTAAAAAATTTTTTTTTTAGAAAAAAAATGACGGTGAATTGCAGATCTACGTGTCTGTTGAAACGAAATCGACATTAAAAAAGACTAATTTCTAACCTGGCGATATATCGCATATTGTGAATATCACATATTGCAGAATCGCATTGTACAAATATGTATTTGATCCGGTGGTTCTCAGCAATTTTAATTCTCAGTTTTGGCAGAATAACTAAGGTCCAACGATTCAAATAATAGTATGCGATAAAAGTCAAATACATTCTTGACCCATCGCTGAACCTCGCAGCTAACCCGTCAAATTTCGTGAGTTTATTCTGTTTTCACACAAGAAAACTGAATTGCCGACAACAGGGAGTTTGTAGGCGAGGAGGGCAAGAGGTAAGGGGAATGAAAAAAATCTCCCCGGTCAACGATTTGAAGAGATTTTTTTGACGTTTTGCTTTGCATTCCAATAACCCTAGGCCGCCACTTGAAATAAATGATTGCAAGAAATGTGTCATGTAGTCAATATTTTTTGTGGAGGCCCCTTATGTCTGGATTTTTTTATATTTTTAGACATAAAAATCTGTATTTATTTCTTGTCTTCTCGGAAGAAATAAACGGGGAAATAAAATTTGACGTTTCATGACATCCCACATAAATCGTGCAGATGAGACAGATTATACCTATTCTAAAGTACATAAAGCGCTTAGCGCTTCTTGGAGAAGAATGAAATTTCACGATTTATTTTTGCCCACATAGCAAAGAAATATACATTTTTAGTAGTAGTTTCTGCAATAATGGTCGAAATAAATATTTCTAATGGAGTCGCGACCTAAGCCCAACATAATTTTCCCGGTTTCCTCCTCAGTTGCCTGGTGGCAGTTTTTTTGTGTGAACGCTACAAGGCAATTAAAGGAAAACGTCAAAAAAATCCCCAGCTACAGGTATCGCTGTGTGAAAGTGGACTTAAATTGCTGAACAACTAATCAAATATTTAAACCACGTTTTGAATAACTCGACCTTGGAATTCTCGTCATAAATTGAGGAAGTCAACCCAACAATTTTTTCCTCAGTATTTAAAACAGCAAACCTGAGAAATTCTGTTCATGTAAAAGAGATTGCTGGTATCTCATTTTTTTCCGTAAAATTCATTATCTTATAAGCTTGAAACAAATTATTGTATAACTATAGGTGCGTTTTTTTGCAACCCCTGGGGGAGTTGGTTGAAAAAAACGACCAAGGCGCTTAGTGAAAAACTTGGCAGCACTGTTAATTTGAAAGTTGACATTTTAGAAAACAGCTGTGCAAGAACAAAACGTCATCCTTCTAAAAGTCATCGAGTTGATTTGTTTTGTTTAATTTCGATGTGTTAATTGAATTTAAACTACTTTTCGGGTAAAATAATATAAAAAGAGGCAAGTTATTTATTATTAATACAAGAAAATGTGTATCTAATTTTAATTTTTAATTTTATTTTAATTTAATTTTCACAAATCCAGTGATACATACAATTCCGAATCAGTGGAATTTTTCGCACTATTCAACCTTGTGAAAACTACCCCATTCGTGCTCTCCACTACTCGGTCACTGGTGAAATGATATTAGTGGACGAGCTGCTCTTCAGGCGGAACGATCAGTTCTGTCATCAAGAATTTAAGTCTGAGCAAGAGTGGACGACGATCAAGATCCTCGTGAAGCCATATTGAAGTATGCCAAGGATGCAGCAGAGAAACTAGCATCTCCGAGGAACAGGATTTTAAAAGTCCAAGACAGAGCAGAGAAAACTACACTTACTTAAAGAGGTAAAAACGTTGACATAATATACTATATACAAATATCGGAAGTGAGTTATTTTTATTATTTATTCATATCATATTTTGATATTTAATATAAATTTGTTTTAGTTGGCTGAGTCGAGCTGTTCATCATGCTGCCTTTGGTGATGAGCCTGTCGGTGTATAGATTCTTTCTTAACCTGGAGCAGATTTGAATGCCAGAAACAGAAGACGCCAGAAAGCCATTGCTTTCGCTTGGATGTCCATTGCAGTTTGCAAGATTCCAAAGGCAACACACCTTTCAGAATGGAATTTACAAGGAACGCGATGAGATACTCTCGCTGCTGCTGGATTTCGGAACCGAGAACACACTATAACAACAACAGATTAATGCCCTCAAGGGCAGTCCCAGTGCCATGTTAATTCTTCTCACTAAAACCAGTCGTAAACCAGATGATAGCTATACTGCTCTTCACCGCACTCAATAAATAGGTAGTAATAGCTAAGCAGTGCATATGTAAATCCAATATGGACCGACAGAATGTAGCTGAGCATTTAAGTGTATATGTAAAGCCAATATGAACCGACGAATGGCTACAGTCTGCTCTTCATAAACAGTACCGATAAAGATGGTGACACGTATAGAAAAGAGATGCTGTATTTAAGGTGAGCTTAGGAAAGCTTATTACATATGTATGTATGTATTTGATAAACATAATAACATAATTAGTTGCACGAAGTCCAGTTACACATTTCAATGTTATAATCGAATTGCTTGGTTTTAATTTCATTAAGGCCAGTGATGTGCCATCTAGTTTGCCCAGCTCTTGTTTGACATGGCTCCGCGTCCGCGGTTAGGATTTAATGGAAAAGAAGCTAAAATGAACTCAGCCGCATACCACTTATATTGAAACAAGCATACGTTTATGGCCAGTAGTCGGCCATCAACTTTTTGTTTACATTTGATTGTCCCTTAAAATACAGTTGTTCGAGTTTTTGATATAAAATTTAGTTTATCTGAATTTTTGAAAGTCTAAATTTCGAAATTCTTGATTTTTTCAGTCGATTTGCCATTAAAAACGAAATATTAAAACAAACAAATGAAATGAAAGTGTGATTATTATGAAGTCGGTCCTCTAAACTCAAGAGGTCGGCCACATAAGTATCCAGTATTCGGCCTCAATATACAAACTTATATTTTTATAATAGAAATGAAGTGTCTATTTCCAATTTTATAGAATGTATGTATCTACGAATCGTTTTAATATTATTATCAGTTCAGTTAAATAATAAATGTGATTGTAAGATGATTTTATTTGGTCTAAAATGGCATTTCATATTAGGTACAAACATAAAGGGGCATATTCATAGTTGCTGATAAATCCAGGTTTTACTAAAATACAGTTTAAGACAATTTTGGCTCAATGAATACAGACTGATTCTACTAACAAATTGTTGGTTTTATATTTTTATAATATTATTAACTTGTCTTACTACATATTATATAACTTCATATATTTTGAAATGATAAACTTAAAAAAATAGTCCGAAAATTCAACTAAACCTTGATTTAACTTACACAGTTTAAAAATGACTATGAATACGCCCCATGGAAGTTAATAGGGAAAAAATACATTTAAATTATATGAAAATGAGAACTCAAAAAACTTAAATTAAACTCTATGAATACACTAAGTTTGTTTTATATTTTACATGTAATAAACATTACATTTTTAAGACAAATGTTATTAAACATTGCTTTTTAATAAACCAAAAAATGGAACTAAATAAATTTTAAAAAAATAAATTTGTACTCATACTTATGAACAAGTTTTTTTTTTAAATATGTTTTCTGGTTTCCGAAATGTTTTGCCATTTGTATGATATAGTATAGTATTTTTATAATCAGTTTCCAATCCATTGAATACGACATCAGCTAGCTATGTAATATGGGAGGGCAGTGTTTTCACGATGTGTATACAAAATAATGAAATTATTTCGGCTAAAATCACTTAGGTCCATGAAAAAGGCGTTTGTTGAGTACACCGACACGAAACATTGGCCGTTTGATATTACTTTCGGCTACCCAGTAATTAAAGCCATTTTCCATCGCATTTAGCCACATTCTGACCTACGTAATACCCACTTCCCGGGCATAGTTTTAACAGAATGAAGAGGTCCAGACAAGAAAAGAACACTAGTTGTACCAAATGCTGAGTAGTTAGCCACCTTATGATTTCCTAATGAATCATTATACAATTTGCTGTACCATTTGGGAACTAAGCCAATACCTGATTGCGAAAACAGGCAGAAGGATGTTTCGTTGTCGTTAAAAATAGATGAAGCGTCTCCCAAAACGTCTTTGAGGCATCTATTTCTCTTAAATACTATTTCATCTCCATGAACTACTTCGTCACTGTTGTTCGGATTTAACACTTCGAAGATGTTTGAAGAACCCATAGTAGCAAGTTTTCCAGGGCTATCTTAGAATATTTGGACCGTTCTTAATAAACTTGATGATTTTTGTGAAAATTCGCATTTGCCAAAGGTATATGGAGCACTTTAAAAAGTTTTGGTCCTCGGTCCAACTAAGTCCTGTATCAGAATCAATTTCGATTATTATTTATTATTATTTTTTCGGTCTTGTAGATTCTACTAAGAAACCAAACCCCAACTCCCCAATTACATATTTCTATTTAAAATGTTTATCTAATTTTGTTCAGTACTGAAGAAAGTGTGAAAGTTGCGTGTAGTTATAAAATTTTCTTTTGCTCTACTTTGCTTCCATTTTTAAAGTTCTTTATACCTAAATATTAAACAAATTTTCGAAATTTGTATAACCTGACCATGATAATTTTTTCAGACATACGTGTAAGTTTTATTTATGAATTCCGAAACTGTTTTCTAAGTTTCTTACAAGAGCATTTAGGTATAATAATGACTAGTGCAGTGATTTTTTCTTACCAAATTCAGAAAACTTATCAGTGTTAGGGGAGGACGTTGTAAGTTCTCCGAGAGTAAAAACAACGTACGGGAATTAGTTAATTTTACTGTAACTCACTTATAGAGATATTTACAGTAATATTTTTTCAAAAGTTAATTATAGTAATATCTTACGTATGTAAAACTTATATAATGACATAAAAACACGCGTCTTATGGTCGGGCACCCAATATCTCTTAACGTTAACAGGCGACGGACTATTGAAACCATGGAATATTGACCTTGGAAGAAAAATTGTTAGCCTTTTGGAATATATTTTTTGCCTGGAGGTTAAACGAAAGGTTTTCCTATTAAGTTGTACTTTACAACGAAGTGGCCGACTACTGGAGGTGGTCACCTCACATGCCATCACCCTATCAATGGTTGCAATGGTTTTGATTTAATTCTCCGCAACTTAATCTAAAATGATATTATGTGAACTCCCTTGTCTTTTCTTAGATGTAATGCCAGCTCAAGCAACAATTCCACCAAGAAGCGAAACAAGAACAAAACTATTTTAAATTCATTTTTTTCTAAATTAATAAATAAATCGATGTTATTGTTTCAAAATTGAAGTTTATTGTATAAATTTAAGCATTTCTCAACACTAATTTATTTAATAAGAAACCACAACTCACCACAGAAGCCACTTAAGACACTTTCTATTTGTCCTCCATCGGTGGTAGCTTCTACCTTATTATTTAAAACAATTGTGCCCGTTAATTTCCTATGTGCACGTACATACATATGACAAAATTTTTGAGTTCGTCTTCTGGTGCTAGTTGAAAGGTTCCCTTGTTTTCTAGCTCCATTTCACAATCCAAATTATCGTAATTTAAATCTTATGTTCTAAACCGACATTTTTAGAATATCTAAAGTAATTCAACAAATTGCCTTAGTACATATCCTCGTGCAAGGTGTGAAAAAACAGTGATCTCTTCTTAAAGATGTATTTTACTATTTCAGCTAAAAGGATTTGCGATATTTCAGTGAGGACTACACGAAGTGCAAATAATGTCTCCGTTTAGAATCAGTACCGAGGGCTCTATACAGATTTAAAAATTCTGCACTGGTTTCATCTGAATCACCAACGAACGTCAGGAACCACGTTATTAAATTGATCAATTCTCTTTTGCGTTCATGTGTTCTGCTGAGAGATGTGACCAGTGAACAAGCAAGTTGTCTCCCAAATCGAGAATTCGCATTGGAAAGAATCGGCTGCAGCCAAGATGCGTTCAACTCTAGTGGATCACTTGGTATTTTCTTTTGTAAAATCGTGTTCTCCATCTTTTTCCATACGTTTCCCATAAGTACCCATTTCGGATCTACATTCGCTTATTCTCAAGCGTTGCTCTAAACATTCGCTGACCCTTTTGGCCAGGTGCTGTTTGTGCTACGGCAGGCTTATCTTCAGTTTTCTTTTATGTTTTCTCTGACAGATTCTAGCATTCTAGCTTCCAGGCTTCGAAAGATTGCTCTTTGTCGTCTTCTAAAATGGACGGTAAGCCCACAGCCGCTGGTGATGCTTGAAAAATCCTGAGGCAACTTATCTTTGTTTGTTTTACTTGTTAGGTATTGGTAGACAAATTAGAGCCTATAAAATACGCAAGCAGAGTTGTATAACAGCAACAGCTGATCCACGACGATTGCTGATATATAATTTTTTTTAAATAAGTTGTTTTTTTTAAGATTATTCTACCCACCGACAAGCCATTAAAAAATTATTCAATTACTCTTAGTTTTTGCTCCCAACAAAAGTCAACTTGGGCAATTAGGACCTCTAATAGAATCATTTCGTGACGTATTGCGGTTTCAAAATTTTGGCGAAGGAATGGCTCCAATTAAAGCCATTTTAACACTTCATGGATCAAATCAAGAAGATTGAGACGCACATCAGTGTTGTCTTTTGTCAATAAGTAAAGTAGATTGCGCACTGTATTTGTGGGGTTCCAGGTCGGAGATTGTTTTGAGCCAGTTCTTTTACCAATCCATGTTTGTAGAGGTCTAATCGACATTCGGGATCGGATACCATTGCACGCAAAAGTGTAAGACATTGCTCAGTTGAGGTTAAAGCACACCCATATCAACGATTAACAACCGACTCTTCTGGTCCGGAACTTAAAGATTTATTTGGTTGATCCATTTTTCTACGATCATAAGCAACAAGCTCTCTAAAATAAATAAATAACATTCAATTGAATTACAAAAATAAAAAAATCTTTAACTTACCTGCGACATGCTTCAACTTTTTGAACAACTTTATTGAGTTCCTCAAACGATATCCTTGACTACACACAATACTTTTGAGCCAACAGTTGAATTATTTTAGTATCTGCGAGGTACTGTGAACCGTTCCGAGTGTATCATCGATCTGACGATCCAACCGATGCTCGGCAACTTTCTGAATCAATAGTTCAAGAATTAGCTTATTTGTCTGTAATTGACGGTAAATCTTATCTGCACGCTCCAATGAAGAGTAAATATGATGGAACAGCTGGACTGCACCGCGGACACTGAAAATTGTCACTGGATCCAGTTACCGTTTCATAGAAATCGCCATATTCAACCATTAGATTGCAAGCAGTGTTCGGCAGGGGGAAATCGATTTTTACTTCAGTTTGGCCAGATTGTAAATTAACTGAACGCTCCTTATGCCATAAAGCTGGAAGATTCTTTAATTCGAATACTGCTTGAACCGTTCGGTTATTGTAGTAGATGTTTATTTTGCGTACCATCTTGGTTCGTTTTAAGTTAGCAATACGAAGAACCATTTTGGAGATTGTATGACTTTGTACAAGTTTAACAATCATCGTTGTAGTGTACTTTCACGTTGGCCATTGGTACCTCTGGATTGTTGCACACCAAACATGGTTCTGTTTTCAGATAATAACCATTAACTTGAAGCACCTGTTTTAGTGTTGTGTAAATAGGTGCATTTGAATGTTTAGATAGAAGCTCATTTTGTTATTGTATCACTTCTACCACCTTTTCCATGTATTTAGGAAGCTTATCCGATATTTACTTTGTGCTAAGTGTCAGATATACGAGGATATTCACAAAATGAGCTGATCTACGCCCATAGCTGGTAGAAACTGCCACATATTCCGCAAAAAGCTTATAAGATTTTCCTTTTGACGATCATTAAATACTTGTCATAGATAGCATAAACATAAATGTGTTCGCCAGCGAATTGGTGCACAAATGTACTACTATGTGTTGGATCGAATTATAGTAAGAAGTAATTTCATTCTACTCGGATTTTTCACGATCTTGAAGGGTCTTGGATTGTCCGCCATCGTCTAGTTGGAAACATGCAATCTGAAAAAGCGACGGAATAACATCCTCATGAACCACGCAGAACTTTTTCCAATTTACCAGTACCTACGGCTTATTTCCTGACAAGTGCGAACTCCACAAGAGCATCATATGGCAGAATCGATCGAATACCCTTCCAATATGCTAAAAAAAAAAAAAAATAAATGGCGATAATCAAAAGAATATTTACAAGCCACTTTAAAATTACCTTTGAATTTTGCAATTCACAAAATTGATAATTAACTGACATGTCAAAATGTCAGTTTTGAAGTTTCTATACTTTTTATCGATAACTTAATGAAAAATTGTTTGGTAGCACAGTTTTTATCCTCTCCAAAAGCTAAGCCCCGAGAATTCTGTGGGCTTTAGCTAAGCACCCCCGGGGATTAGTTGTTGTTCGATTTAACATGCAAATTGTTAACCCTACTCATCGTTTTTTTCGTCCAATTTCCCCGGGGCTTAGAAAAAAACACGCCTAATGTATGATCTTATTTACGCTGCTGATAGCCTAAAGATACAAATCTCGTTTCTTATAACGCCTCTCTTGTGTTTAGGCTTAATTGGTTTCGCATTTTTACATATGTCAAAATTGACATTTCTGTTCGCGCCCTTTGCAAAACAAAAAAGAAAAGCAATCCACCGACAAGTGACTGAGCAAAGAATACTTCAAACAATTTGCTGCTGAAAAGGAGAATATATTTTGTTTAAAAAAAAAAACAAAACGAGAAAGTTTAAGAAGCTAAACAAATAAAAGAAAATCAGCAAATAATTTTTAAATGGAAGATTTTGATATATATGAAGACTTAGAATTACTGCATGCACAGGAGAAGCTAGTAAGTAAATGGAAATATTTGGTTATCTTATTTGGCTCGTAATTTATTGCAGAAAGCCACAGAAGATTTAAAGTGGAAGGACAAATATGAAGTTGCCTTAATTACTATTCAAAAGTTCCAAACAGAAAAAAAGGAATTCAATAAAAAAATTAAACAATTGGAAACCAATTTCGCGAGTCTTTTTGATACAGCTCGAGCGGAGATCAAGAGGAAGGACAAACAAATTTGTGAGCTTCGAAAGCAGTAAGTATAGTAATGTGCTTGCATATCAAGTCGATTCATATTCATTTCATTGCTAAATAAAGGAAAGATGACATATGTTTCCGCCGAACTAAGCCTCAGAATGCCGGAAGACATTTGACTGACAATGCTGATGCTCGCTTAGATGCATCAAGTGAAAGCGTTCGCACAAACCCATTTTGGCGTGAATCCAGAAAGGAAAAGAATCTCACAAACTCTGAATTATCAGACAAGTTTTTAGACGACAAACATCCATCAAAATCTTCAAAAGAACTATTGGAAAATGGGAAGAGAAATTTTGATAAATTCAATAATCATAAACAGCACGTTCCACGAAATGGTTCTCGCGAAAGAGGTCACAGTAGAGATAGACAAAGACATCGTTTAAAAGATAGAAGTCGACATCGAAATCGGAGTAGAGACCGAGTAGATGAACGAAGTCGACATCGTTCCGATGCTCGTAATGAAACACGACACACAGATCGCTCGTACGATCGCAAACACAACCGAATCAAAGAACGGTCCCATCGTAAATATGAGAACAATAATGAAATAAGGCGAACGAAACGTCGCAGAGATACATCGGAAGCTAGAAGGTAATTTTATAATTATTTTGTTTAAATAAGAAATTTAAGAAAAAAAAATACAATTTTTGATGTTACCAAAGCAGATTATTACTAGTACTTCGGGTATTGCGTCACTATTACAAATTTTACATCGTAAAAGAGGTTCTACGTGCAAGAATTATTTCATATTTAATTTATTAACACTAGAAATAGTAAATTATGTGAACTGCTATGCCAGCTCAAACAAATCGTAGACAGGTACCAATTTGTCAAGTCTATAGGTACTTCGATTGGTTTCATCGAAGCTCTGGCCGTGTGTGCGGTCGCACCTTCCTGTTGGAAACACGTGTGCGATGAAGGTCGATGGGTGAGCTCGCAGGTCCGGAAAAAAGAAATCCGTTATCATGCGTGGATAATTCGCACTATTGGCATTTGTCTCCTGGTCCCCAATATTTTCGAAAAAAAAATGGTCTAATTATTCCGTTCGTGGATAAGGCGCACCAAAGAGTTACCCTGGACAATGCAATGGTTTTTGGTGTTTCACTCGAGGGTTATGGGTTCTTGGAGACCAGTAACAGCCCGTTTAAATGGAAATGAACCTCATCGCTCCAAAAAATGCGATTCACAGTTGGAAAACGCTCCAACATCGTTTCACAAAATGTTTTGTGTAAACCAAAGTCACTTTCTATAAGTTCCTGAACGATTTGAATTTTAAAGGAATGTAACTTTAGATCCTTTTTTTAAATTTCGCAGTCAGGCTGCCCCTTTCCGTAATCAAAGTCGTGGATTTTTACGCATACTCACTCTCTTCAACCAGTTCAATGTTTCCGAGAGTCTATGAATATCGATTGGGCCCTGACCGTGGGGTGTTCATAGCCAAACCAGTTGTGCGGGACCTCTACACCCAGAAACGAATTGAATTCACACTCGGCCCATCACTTGTCCGTCGAATATCGAAGTGTGAACAAAACTGTCAACGAGCAATTACGTACTCATCGTTACTCTTGTAAAATGCCTCGATGACGAACAGGCCATGCTCAATCGAACACTGCGACATCGTGACTCAGAAATCCGCACGATAATTGATTCCAATGACACCAACCTCCCCCCGCACCGTTTATTACTTTTTGAAATATTCGTATTTCAAAACATAAATCTGCCACCAGACAGCCTACCCTATATTTCATGAACAATTTCATCGAAATAATTACTGTCGTAAATTTCCTAAAAGTTGAAAAATTGAAGCCCTTCTTATACATATTATAGAAATCCTGAATTCCAATTATTACTTGCGATTATAGGTACTATAAATAATGCAATTAAACATGACATTACAATGATAGCGAAGATGAAAGATGGTCTAAAAATTCTGTCCGTCTGTATGTCTCTCTACCTGTCTGTATGTAAAACTTTTTTTTTCTCATAAATTCAAATTTATTCAAGAAATAAATTGACGAGCTTTTTTTTAGCTCAAATTAGTTTAAGTATTTATTTCAGAATTTTGAATTATTTTTTCTTTGACTAAGCCGATTTAATCTTTTGTTTTTAAGCTTATATCATTAAATATTTTAGATTGTCATACATAATTTTTTTATAAAAAAATTAAAGACATTTTGTATATACATATATATAAAAAATTAAGCAAAATAAAATTTTTTCGCATACAATGTGATCGAACATAAGAGCAAGTGATGCGATCCAGTCATGCATTTTATTTTTATTTGGCAACATTTAAAAATTCTTGCCCGCTGCTGTATTTTTTAAATGCCCATACAGCTACAGTATCAAACTGATACTGATATAGTATTTCAATCGCTTTACTTAAAATACATTTTTTTTTCTATTTTGCAGCTCAGACAGTGGTAGCTGGGATAAGGCTGATAAAATCCATAGTCATTCTCAACGAAAGAACCATACAAATGAAGAAAAAACTCAGACAAAAAAACTTGAAGAAAAACCAAGGGATACGCCAAAATCCAGAAACGATCTCACAAAAGACCAAACCAATGCTTCAAAAATTGAACTGAATAAACCAAAAAGTCCTGTTAAAGAAAAGCGGGTTAATCCAAAAATAGAAATTTTGCAAATTGAAATATTAAAAGATGTGAAACAACTGAAGAAAAATCAATTAAACGCAGAACCTATATCAAAACTTGATTCATCTAAAGTTGCAACTGAAAAATCGAATCAATTTTTAGAAGCCCTTTTCGACGATGCAATAATGAATAAAACACAAGAAACCAGTTGTGATCTATACGAAGACTTACTAGTATCTACTCAGCCACAAACTGATTTATTAACTGATGCTAATAAAAAAGATTATATCGTGGAAAAGGATGAAAATTTAAATTTTCCAAAATCGACAAATCAATCTGTTAAAAAGCTTATTGATGATCAAAATCTGGCAAAATCGATAGATGAATTTTCAAGCGATTCTGACCTCGCATTGATTGAGAATCCTGTAATAAACCAAAAAGATAAAATCACTCCATTGGGTACAATAACAACTACGCCTGTAGTTGAAGAAATAGTTCTCGATGATAGCTGCAGTGACAATGATGAAATAATCAACAAAAACTGTCTTGACATGAAGCCACCTAAAAACCCTATTACAATTGAAGTTGATCCCTTTATCGAGATAACCGAAATAGTTAAATTAAATGATGGTTTATTAATAGCATCTCTGCAACCAGATTTAAATGACGATAAACTCGCAAAAATAGATGAAAACTGCAATGTGAAACATCAAACGCCACAAAAACAATCGAATACAAAATTGTTGGAAGAGCTATTTGGTCCTTCGCCAGGTGATAGTGCTAAAAAGAAATCCATAACATCTATGGATGAATCATCGAGTGATATTACTTTTGAACAAATTACGAAAAGCGGCAGTATTCGAATAGATGAAGGACGGCAGAACGCTACCACATTGAAAGTACCTATTGTTATTGAACAAAAATGCCAACGTAAGTAGCTTTACTTTTTAACAGCTTTTCTCAAAATTATTTCATTTTTTGTTGCCTTTAAAAAATCCCATAGCTTTCTACGCACTTTTCCTAGTAGTTATATTTTTAGTGAAAAGAAATACCTCTTATATATTTGCCTATTTTGATGAAACAAAAGGCTATTTGCTATTAAATATATATAATAATTTAGGTGAAAATTTATGTAGAAAGAAAATTATATGTAGTTGCCCCTGTTGAATTTCTGCAGCCGCTTTTGTATTTCTTTATTTTCTTGCTTTAATTTACTATTTTTATTTATAAGTTCTTTGACTTTTCTTTAATGGATCAACACGATTTTAATACTTATATTATCACCAATTTAAAACAGCTAATTTATTTCTCATTTAACTTGATATTCCTACACCATTATTGGCAAATCTACATTCGTAGAAAAAATAATGGAACAAATGATACGATAGCTTGTTTAGAAATGCTTATCACTTCATCATTATATTTGTCCAATCTGGCCTAAAAAAAGGCCCGCTAACTATAGTCCAAATTGCACTTCTGCCCCTTCTTTCCAAGGTTATGGAATATGTTGGAGCTCCTTTTGCTTCCGTAGTAATAGGTCCACTGGCACCACCGAACAGTGGCGCAATATTTTTATCATTTTGGAGAAAGTAAGATTATTGCGCTTGATATTTCAAAAGCATTTGGCATCAAGCTATCTTATCGAAAAAAATGCCTGCATATTGTATCGATGAATCTTTTTCATTGGATTAGAAATTACCTTTTGGACCGCTCAATACAAGTCGTATTAGACGGTTTCAAGTCTAATATTCATAAAATAAATAGTGTTGTGAATCAGGGCTCGCGCTTCTAAGAATGTTCATCAGTTTACCATGATCCCAACTTCGGTAGTACTGTCAAGTATAGAGACTCCTTCTTTATCCGCATTTCACGAATGTGAAACGCTTTACAATTTCCATCAGTATCTCCTATTAGATCTCCTATTTTCGCACTGAGCTTAAACATTTTAGGGTAGTCATAACCCCTTTAGTGCAAGTAAAATAATATACTTATAATGAAAAAATGGTACATAACCTCCTATTTCATAACATTTTTATTATTGCAGCTTTTAGCGATCAATTATGACTAGGTACCATTTTTATTGATAAAATATTTCTATTATAGCTTCATTTCCACATTCTACTGAAGAAAAGAAAGAAGTGGAAGAATTCTTGAAAAAGGACGAATCAAACAAAGGCTCCAATTCATCAAAACATAATTTATCTTCACACAATTCTAACTCAGCACCTGGCGAAAATCATCACCGATCCAAAAGTGAGAAAAGAAAACATCATCATCACCACCATCATCACGAACATCATAAGGATCATCATAAGTGTTCACGAAAACATTCCAAAACTAAACTCAACGTTTTACCCCGAGACCAAACTGATAATAAAAATGTTTGTTTAAATGACAAACATGGTTCTACAGCTTTAAATAATGTTATTTCAGACGATAGATCTAGTCCGATGTTGGTATATTATGATGATGATAATGTAAATTCACAGCATCAAAAAATTACAGACCAGGATCAGGTGTTCTTCTTACATTGCGATAACATATCTGATGATGAAATTCTTGCACAAAATGAATATAAAAATCTATCGAATGATAATAATGAAAAAAACCAAGAAAAGGAGATCATGGATAGACAAGATTTAGATAAAAATGTGATAGGGATTGAGCCCACAGATGTATTTTCAATTCAGACAAACAAAGCTGGAATCAGTCAAGTATCAGAGGAATCAGAAATTACCAATGAACTGGAATCAGATAAAAAAGATAATGATTCATTAGAATCTAACGATAAACCATTTAACTCACTTATTCCATTGATAAATACCGAATGTATTGTTCTCTCTTTGGAAGAAGAACCACAAGCCAAAGAACTAACACTTACTAACTCTGCAAATACTACAAAAGATGCGCTAAGTTCCGAAATATGTGAGAACCCATCTGATATTGTATGTAGTTCTATCGATCTTGAGAAAACAGACAAACCTATTGACGATACGAAAATAAACATAAATATTACAAATAGAAGTACACCTATTTGTGGTTCAAAGCATTCTGAAACATGTTGCTCTAATACTAGTATAAGTGGCCAAAAACTTTCTGAAGATCTTCAGTCAGAGAACTTTCAAAAAAGCTCGGATGTCTGTGATTTTGTTGAAAATCCAATTGTAAAACAAAGCAAGGAAAATGCGCGGTCTGAGATGAAGGCGATAAATGATTCTAAAATAGAAGAAAATTCTGAAGCCCAAAAATCAGAATCTCACAAGAACGACCAGATTGCACATGAAAGCTTGAATAAAACTAAAGAAAACGTGCCGCCGCAGAAAAGAGCAACTGAAATCAATATTGAGAAAATATGTTCTCCTGAAGTTGATATGAGTGAACAGAAAAAGCATACACATGACGAAAGAGCTGAACTTTCCTCTATCTCAATTCCATTGTGCTATCAGGCAGAACTGAACAAAAACACCAATGTACCAAATAATGAAAAATTCAATACTGCAGAAAACGATTCTTCATTTTCTCTTCTTAATAGCGATAAAAAAGAAACAAACCTAACATCTAACGGTAGTAATAACATTGTCTTGAACAATGAGGATTTAAGAGGTAATTATCAACAGGCATTAACTAATGAACAACATATTTCTAACGAGAAGTTAGAAACTTCCTTGGGAGAAAATATGAATTCTGAAAATTCATCTGATTGTCGATTTGTAATTAAAGAACCAGTTGACACTACATGTATTGAATTTCCTTCTCAACAGATGTCGTATTTAAAAGAAAAACATTGCAAAATAATTCCTCATACGATTGACAATTTATTGAAACCATCTGTCATATCACCGAAAGAAACATTCGTAGGTCCAGAAACCAATTTTAAAGAGGAAATTTGTAGTGAAATAAAAGACTCGATATGTTCAACAAACGATTTAGTATCATGTTCAAAAGTAAATCAAATAATATCGCATTCAACACAATTGCATTCTTCTTCTGTATCGCCTCAGAAATCACTTAGTTCAGCAGATAAACTTAAAAGTTCTCAATCAAAATCTAATTTTGTATCGCCTGGTCGGCGTAAGAAAATAAACTCTCCGCAAAAACGCACTGGTGTCTGTAGGAATGCTTTAAATACAACGCCGACAATGGTTTCAGACCGAAATATAAAATCTGATGAGGTTCCAGCTCTTCTTTTGCTACAATCTGATTCTATTTCGACATCATCAGGAATTTCGTCTACAATTATTTCACCAGACAAAAACAGATTGTCTCATTGCACAAAGCCTGAAGTAGTTCAATGCTCTCCAAGCACAAACAAAAATATCACACTTGGGTTAGAAATGCTTAATCGTGAGGAAAATTGTGAAAAGAAATCAGATACCAATGAGAAACAAATAGCAGCAAGAGAGTTGAATGGCAGCTTAGTAAATGAAAAAGAAATAACGTCAGACATATTTCCACAACAAATACAGAATACTATAATTGAGAAAAGAGAACAAAATACTTTATCATCATCACTTTGTCATGAATATTTGCAACAGCCTAAAAAACAAAGACAACAAATGGAGGAGCCAACACAAAGTACATCGATTCCGTTGTCTATTGATGACCAACAATATACAAATCCCAAAACAGATGAAGATTTCCTACAAAATTCCATTTCTCCAAGCACAACCACTGAATATTCTGATCATGGAGTAAAGAACACGGAAAAAGTACCATTTATGGAATCAGATAAAACAGAAAAGTTGCATTTACAGACAGCTGTGCTCAAAGAAGTAGAAGAGGAACTAGAGTCAGGAGAACTTACATCTGAAACAAATGATTCTCTTCTTAGTTCGGAATTGAATGAAAGCAAGAATACAGATGAAAAGGGTGGCGAATCATTTTGCATAACTATTAAAATGAGCCGAAAGAAAAAGAAAAAAATAAAACATTCAACAGAATTTGTGGAACCAATTTCAAATGAAGTAGTTAATGCCACAAATAAAACTTCCTTTCCTGATGAAAGTCCAGAAAATCTGGTTAATGCACAGGTGCAACAAAAGGACACCCTGGCGGTTGTCAAAAATAAAAAGTATCTCGATCATATGGAGCAATCAAATATTGAAGCTGCATATAACGCATGCAGCTCTTCTTTTGTCAATAATACAACTTTAAATAGTTCCGTCATATCATCGAGTAATTCAGAACAAAGTAGACAACAACAGTCATCTAAAGAACCCCATATAATGAAACATGTCATGGATTCGGAACTCACATTATTTGGAACATCTAAATATCCACCAGGTTGTAAAGACCAGGATGTTCATAAAATACCGAAAGGAATAAATGTTAAGAAGAGAAAGCGTAAAACTATTACTACTCCCATTAATTCTTCACTAGATAGCTCGGACAGTGAAATTAAAAATAAATCAACCGACACTTCTCCAACGTGTGCGACAACTAATGTTCATATAAAAAGAAGACACACAAATAAAACTACACAGATTCTTGATAGTTCAATAGAGCCAAATGATGATAATTCCAATCAAAAGAAATTAAAAGTTATGGAAGATTTTAAAAGCCCTGATTTAATAGAACCCACGAAGAAACGGAAATACAAAAAGAAAAATTCAAAAAATACCATAGATTCCACAAATATAAGTAATGTATTTTGTGAAAGGCTTGAGAGTCCGTCTTTTTCGTCGAATCATGTTGAACATGATAATAGTTTTGAAAATGTTAATGATAAATTACATCCTTCACAACAGAGCGCTGACATTTTGCACTTCTCAATTGAAACTACAGATTCAAACATTGCAATAGAAGAAAAAGAAAGGCGGAAAAATAAACGAAAATTGTCCAAATCATCAGAAGAACTGGTTGTCCAAACAAAACGATCAAAAAATATTCTTGAAAATAATTCTGCATCTTCGATTGAAATATGTGATACATCTTGTCCTGATCTGGGAAAGAGTCTTGACGAGTCTATAAATATCTTTGAGCAATCACCATCTCGCGAAAAATATGTTCCTAATTCATTTACTCCAACTCATAAAATATTTTCAAATGATGTCTTCCCTAGTAATCCGCCACCAGTATATAATGCTAGCGATGATGTAGAGTACAATGAGATTGACGATCGTATGAGTTTTATGTTTCGATCGCCGATAAAAAAAGGGAATGTTGATGATACCTTAAATCTAAATGAAAGCACGAAATGTGATACATCAATGTCTTCGCGAAAAGTTTCACTAGGCTCAAGTGAATACGTAATTGAGTCGATTGGACCGCATACCGCGAATGTATTTATTAAACGAAAAAAAAGCAAAAAACGTACAAAAATTGTTACAACTGCTGTATAGAATTAGTGTTTGTCATTCAAGAATATATTGTTTTGTTTATAAAATCGGAACAAAAAGTCAAATAAATATTTTATTATTAAATTAACTGATGTTTCTATATTTATTAAATTAAGTTGTTTTTAAAATTAAAACAATTATTCAACAAACATCACAAAATTCTATAAATTTTATTAAAACATAAAACAACAAATAGTACACATTTCCATTAACAACAAAACAATAACAACATTCCAATGTGGATAGAAAACACATGGGAAAAATAAATACGAAAAATATGGCATAACTGCCGTTAAATTTTCCTTATATTAATTCTCTTTCTTAGAAATGTCTTCTCTAATTAAGTACTGTCGTACAATTGGTACGCGAAATAGTGGAACGGAGAGCAAAGCTCCAACACAAGCTCCAATCCAATAAACAATAATGTGCTCCAAATTAGTATGACCATTGCATCCCCATTTTAATGCAGTTGCCAGAACAGGATTAAAATAGCCACCCGAGAAGTTGAATGCTGAAAACATAAGGTAGTTAAAAGCGTAAACTTTTATTGAGAGATATTTTCCCATAAGAAGTATATAAAAATAGAAAGTTTGATCTAATTTACTAGGAAGACTTGGTAATAGTAAGTACTTACCCGCTACGACTAAACTTGTGCCAATAAACGAATCAATAATACTGCTAAAACGTGGACCAGTTTCACTTAATGATTTTGATGCTAATCGACATAAGAGGGTAGCAATTCCTTCAATGACTGCACCGACATAAGGATGAACCTATGTATGTATATGGAAAAATATATTTTAATTTTAATTAATCTTCGTATTTTAAGATATTTAAAATGAAATAAATTTTAAATAAATTAATGGGGTAGGAGAGAATGAGGCACTTTTTTGTAAATATCTTTGAAATTATTGAAAAAATATTTCAACAATCGTTTGTTTTTGAAAATAACTTATCTCACGTTGTTTCCTAAATAATTTAATAATTAAAAAAAAAAAATGGGTCAAAGTTCAAAAATAAGGTGAATGATGATCTAAAAAGCCTCTCCCGTCATTTAAGAGTTTATGTTCAGTGAAAATTTATTTCAGGCAAAGTTCACGATCGGAGAGAATATTTGGAGGGATTTAAATATTTTTTGGGAAACAAAATTTAATTTAATTTTAAATATAAAGCCGGATTGTTTTATTAAAGTGGTTAATTTAGTTATATTTAGTTATACTAGGTGGCGCAAAATTAATCATCCTATCGGAAGATGATAGTGAGTATCCCGAACTTTGTCCACAAAAATGTGAAGGCAGTTATTTTGGCAAGAGAGGGGGTTAAAATCTACCAGAGTGACAAACTTTCAAAAAAGTACGGGAACGTATTGAAGATAAATGTTAGCCAATTTTTAAACGTCAAAACAAAAATGTATTTCTAAAAATGTTTAACACATTTTTTTTTTGTGAAAAAGTCTAAATATTATTAATTTGCTACATTTTATTTTATTCCACGAATATGCTAGATCACATGATAAATTCGATTTTTGTAATTATACCCCTGGTAATTAACAGCTTATATGTTTTTTCCTTCATTTAATAGCCTGTCCAAAGAAATTTCTTTCTCTCATGAACGCTCTCTTTTTGAAAAAAAAACATCCAAAATTTGGTGTACGGAAACAGGAATTGACAGTTTTTTTTAAAAGAAATTCGTAGATTTTTCAAATTTTATTAAGTACGGGAACGCCTATAATTTTTGTAAATTGCATCTAATGTAAATCATATTTGATTTTTGTGAACTAGACAAGGTGCAGTAATACAAATACACAATGGAGCTCTATAATTTTGTCGATTTTTTAAAAATATTAAATCCACTAAAAACTACTGTGTATGAGCCGTATTTTTTTCAGGGCGCCATCCATCGAATTAGATGGACGGAGCTTGATTAACATGTAGTTTCAACTTTCAAAAAGAAAGTGCAACCGCACGCAGAGCACGTGTCACAATGGGAGCGTTTCCTGGTCGCGTAATCCAGTTTTGGCGCTAAGTCATATAACCAGCAAAATCGCCGATTCAACCATTCCAGACTTCTTCCTTTGAGGCTACTTAAAGCTTGAAAATCGCCTTAGATAATCGCAGCTCATAAGAAGAATATTCGACTGGAATGCGAGCAGTTGTCACCGGAAATCTTGCGGAGTCATTGAAAATGCGATAAGGCCGCCTACCGCCAGTGCTGATACACAAATGTGTATCAGCACTGGCGGTAGCCACTTGACCGGACACTATCTTTTCGAAATAAAGATTACCATCATTCAATATCAGTTTTTCTTTGTTTTAGTAAAAAAGTAATTCAAAAACAAAATGGATAATTAATTTTGCCCCACCTTGTGCATATATGTGTATTAAAAATAAAATGCATGACTGGAACGCACGAACTTGCTCTTTTGCAAAAGTTTTATATTGAAAGTCTAAATTTATTTTTAAAGTCATTTTTTATGCACAATTTTTTTAAAATTTATTTCTTAAAAAAAATTGGTAAGACAATTTTAAATATTTAATAATATAAATTTAAAAAATTTCAAAAAAATCATCCACCCGTTTTCGAAATATTGAATTTTCCAAAAAAAAAAAAAAAAAAATATTTATTTTTTGAAAAGTCAAATATTTTTCTAAAATTTTTGAATGCAGTAGGTATTACATATTTATAATCGAAATGGCCTCCTACGTAAAGAATTTGATCGTAAGCCGTTGAGCCGTTCATGAGAAAGTCGAAAATCAAAGAAATTGTTGTATGACAGGTACCGTTAATAACAAAACATACAAAACAAATGTTTTGCTAAAATGTAGACTTTACCTAAAATAGTGCACGCACTTTTTTTTTTTTTATCAAAATCGTTATCGAGATAATTTAGATGGTAGACAAAATAGTATGGCAGGTACCGTTAGTTTTGGGCCTAAAAATCAATTCAAAAATCTATTTTAGACAATCACCTAAAACGCTGAAATACCAAGTTTGAAGAAAATCGGAACTACTGTCTGACCGCTCTACATACAGGGTCGCAAGAGCAAGCCCCCTCACCACTCTACAAAACAAAAACAATGAATTTGTGAAATGGTTGCACAACAATAAGATGATCGATGATAGGGAAAAAGCAATTATGACTACCTACACAGCACAAATACCTGCAATATATGGTGTACCAAAGATTCACAAACCAAATATGCCTTTCCGGCCGATAACGTCATTCCTGAAAGTTCCTTGTTACGAAATTTCAAAGTACCTGGGTAAAATATTACAGTGTGTCACAAAAAAATCTCCTCACTCTGTAAAAAATTCGTTGGAGTTTAAATCCAAAGCAAAAGATTTTGTACTTGACACAAACGATATTTTGGTTTCTTATGACATTGTTTCTCTTTTTACTAATGTTCCTGTTCAGCTTGCAATCAACATTATTAAAAAAAAATGGGAAATTATAGCTGGAAATACCAAGCTGAGCCAAAAAAAATTTATCGAATTATTAAATTTTTGCCTCAAAGATAACTACCTGCAATTTAAGGATAATTTGTACAAACAAGTACACGGAATGTCAATGGGAAATCCTCTTTCACCGACGATTGCGGACTTGGTTTTAGATTTCTTACTCGAGGAATGTTTTAAACTAAGCTACAAACCTAAGTTTATAGCAAAATACATTGATGATATCTTTGCGATTGTGGATAGAGAAGAAATTGAGAATGTCTTACGATGCTTAAACCAGTTTAATGAAAAAATACAATTCACCGTAGAGAGGGAAAAAAACAGATCGATAGCGTTCTTGGACGTTAAGGTCTACCGCGAAAATGATCGACTTTCTTTCGACTGGTACCAGAAAGATATGTCATCTGGGCGACACCAATCTAATCAAGCCAAGCACATTCGTATAAACACTGCGTCGAACTTAATAAACAAAGTTTTTGCGTTGAGTGACCGAAAATTCCATTCCGCCAACGAAGAAAAAGTTACACAAATACTCTTAGACAACAGCTTTCCAACAGAAGTTATAAGGAACTTGATACTTCGTCAAAAACACCAAGTTCGTTCAGAAAATAAGTTGGAAGAGAGGAGATGTGTTTATAAGAGTGTCGTTTATGTGCCCAAACTTTCCGAAAATTTCAAAGAAATGGTCACGAAAAACAACCCGGAAGTCAACTTGGCATATAGGTCGAACCAGACTGTTGCATCCCTATTCACCAACCTGAAGACGAAACCCGACAAAAATCGCCTTTCAGACGTAGTTTATAAAATAAATTGCCAGGGAAAAACGGATGAATCCTGCAATCTTTGCTACATCGGCACCACCAAACAACTCCTTCGGCAAAGAATGGCGAACCACAAGTCAGATATTCGCCTAAAAAGTTTTGAGAAGACGGCACTGGCTTCTCACATCGTTGATACCGGTCACACACCAAACTTTGAAAGAGTGGAGATCCTTGCAACAGAAAAACATACATCTAAACGTTACACACTAGAGACGCTGCATATAATTAATAACAAAAGTAATATGAACCGCAAACAAGACACACAAAATATATCTGCGGTTTACTGTTCGTTAGTTTCTGACAATAAATATCATTAAACGTAGACTAATCTTCAAACCAGAAGTGTTCAAAATCTGTTTTCAATCTGTTTTTTTTTTTTTGTTATTTGTTTCAAACAAATTATTGTTATGTATATTAAAAGTCTTAAAATTTAAAGTTATGTAAGTCATATATTGTTCGTTTACTTGTATCAATATGTACAACATTAATTCTCTTTTTAATTTTGTAAATAAAGACACCCCTGAAGAAGACGGCAACCACCGTCGAAACGTTGGGAAAATAAAATGAAAATTGCTTTCATTTAATCACCATTACGACCAATAAAGCCGACGAGAAAAAAAAAATTAAAAATTCTCCAAATCCAAATAAATCGCTTCAGCCGTTCAGACTGTAGAGCGTTGTACAGACAGACAGACGAAATGGCGGGATCCTATTTTTTGGTGTTCTCCATCATTGTAATGTCAAGTTTGATTAAAATTTCGAGTTCGATTTTTTTTTTTTCAAAATGCAAAACTTGCCCTATAGAACCTATATAGCAAGATAAAATGTGGTATACTATTTCTATGCATAAGGGGTGCATACCTTATTACAAAATGCCTTTCATAAAAATATAATATTAAAAACGTTACCTGCAAATCAGCTGAACATTCCTCAAAAGCTCTTCCTTTATGAGTTTCGGCGAATTCAAACCACCAGAAAACCTGAACAATTCTATACACACAGCATCCGCCCATTATCTCGGCCCATGTTCGTAGGGCTACTTCTCGCAACGAGATTTTGCCTTCGACCAAGTCTTCCATATGAGTATAAGGACATGCTGAAGCATCTCCCCAAACCTTACCCCACCACACGGTAAGGACGAAGAGAAAAACTGCATATGCTGCCACTCCGAAATTATCAGCAACTACATATTATGTATACATTTAAAAAAAAAAAACTTTGTTTCAAAAAATAATTCAAAACATAATACTTATAATCAATTCGAAACAACAAGCACACAATTCAGCAGATGCAATAGCTTCATTCACCAGGACCGGTACAAGGCCTTCCTTCAAAACGCGACCAGCTACTTTGCGTGCAATTTGTGCTAGAACACAGCATCCGACCATGAAGCCAGTGCTAACCCCTAGTGCAGACATTGACATTTTCTAGCTGTTTTTCCTTGATCGTTTTTTTTATTTTTAAGATTATGCAATCCAACAATGAAACGATCTTTGTTGTTGTGCTTTGGAACGAAGCGTAAACTAACAAAACTTTATTTATTATTATCACGCATAATTATTATTTATCAGAATGGCCGGGACGGACACAAGTTCAATTCAAAATTGTTGGTCTATAGCTATGCCAATAAAACACTGTGCAAAAAAAAGATACTTTTTCTAACACTGTATGTGTATCTGAGAGACAGATACTAATTCGATGCTATAAATAAACAATTAAATTAAGTACTAATTTTTCCATATGACTTTTTCCGTTGAAAATTGAATAATGGTTTACACTTTATTATTTAATTATTTAAAATAATTTATTATAATTCTAAACATGAAATTATGAATATTGTAAAGTCTCCAGAAAAGACTATGTTGGCACGCAGAAAAAAATTGTATATGCTCTTTAATTGAAATACAAGGGAGAACTCTATGAGCCCTGACCATTTGCGAGTGATCGTAGGGGTTTTCAACTATTCAACTATTTGAGGTAAATATACAAGGAAGCTTCTCACCATTTTCGAAGTACATCATGTTTACTAGGTGAAATCAAATGCTTTAAAGCTATGTACCATAACATAATGTACGTAAATAATTTTCAGAACTACAATTTATGTTACCAAATTATTTGACATTTTAGGTTCTTCAGAACTAATAAAAGGCAAACGGACAATCTGATGTCGGCTTTCGGTTGTTTTCGCTGTTCATGATGAGGACTTTCGAACAAATAAACTTTTAAACATGCGTCGAAAAATGTTTGTTAAATTTTAAAAATTTGGTAAAACATCAATGGAAGCATATTGCAAGTGTAAAAAGCTGTAAAGAGTTATGTGCATTAGGTTTGTTCTAGGGCATCCAATCCCTCAGCCTATATTCGATATCGGTATTTGCGTGACTCGGAATTTTCAATCCAAGTAATTACGGGATATCGCTTATAGAAATTAAAGGTAAATAAAACTATGACTGAATCAACACAACTCAACTTTCCTTGAGTTTCCTTTTAAGGCATGTTGATGATA
Source organism: Philhelius pedissequus (assembly GCA_910595825.1). Taxonomy (NCBI): domain Eukaryota; kingdom Metazoa; phylum Arthropoda; class Insecta; order Diptera; family Syrphidae; genus Philhelius; species Philhelius pedissequus. The sequence goes on from OU343163.1 coordinate 37,069,738, forward strand.
TAGTTAACTCCAACTACTGTTGCAACGTTACATCGGAATCAGATGGCGACACCTCTTCATTGTCGTTTGCAACTGGAACAGACTATTCGTAGTCATTGCTCTCAGTATCAGATGGATTTAAAATGCTGGAACTTCATTGTCAGTATAAAATCTAATTAATTTCTTTTCTGTGTAAATGTTTCGCTGGAATACGGATTTTGGAGATAAAGCAGAAGTGCAGTAAAATTTGTTCTACGTTGTGTAATACGTCAGCCCAAAGACGAAACTAGTCCTAAAGCTAACGCTGAATGATCCAGTTTTTTTTTATCATAAACTTGAGCGTATCTTCATTGGTAAATAGATTCGCGTCTTGGCGACACAGGACTTCGACTGTAAGTTTCACCAACCTTAGTAGTTATATTTTCAAATGTTTATATACGCTATTTTTTTACAGTCCCGCAAATGCCGCGCGGTCCCATACTCGTAATCCCGCACAATGCGGAACAGGAAAATGACCGCGGGATCTCGGAATACCGAGATCCCGGTATTGCGGTATTGAAAACCCTATTTTGTTCCTAGTGCGTACTGAATTCAAACTGAAATGTTCGGTGTCATACTTTTTTGGGCCCAGTACATTTGAAATGTGCTCGATGTTTGTTCGGTGCCAGCAATGATTGCGCACTGACTAACCCCAATTTTTTTTCTGGGGTAATGTTTTCGGTGTTGTCAAATCAGTTGTTAACAGCTACGATTAGTTATTTACCTTAAATGTTGTTATTTATTTTTATTGTTTTTTTTTTATTTTTGTTGCTTATTTTATTAAAATACATTCAGTTATAAAAAAGTGGCGCGGTCATATCTTTGCTGTGTTGTTAAATAATTTTTGTTATATGCCGCCATGTTTTTAACGAGTTTTACTTTTTTTTAGTTTAACGGCATATTTGTGTGTCCGTTTGCCTAAACAATTTCCATTTTTCTTCTAATACGTGCATCATATTGAGAAAAACCGAATTAATTTTTTTTTTCATAAGACTTGGGTTATACTAATTTTGGCTTCCTCACGGTACATCACAAGCGACTTTGGATAGAATTTGGTCGCCTTCACCAAGATTGGACTGAGGATGACTGGGGTAGAGTTCTTTTCACTGATGAGTTCAGATTTTGTCTGAGTTTACCAGATGGACGTAGCAGAGTATTGATGTTCACTGACAAAATGAGAAATATAAATTATTTTTGAGAAGCTTTTGATCCACACATTTAAAAAATGGCTATCAACAAAAATATTTTAAAACTTATTGTTCCAAGTTTTGCGAAAGAAACCGTTTTTGAAAACATAGGATACAAATTGGCAGAAATAACAAAATTTAAAAACCGAAGAAGAAGAAAATGTAAGACATATTACAAAAAATAAAAATGTCCTTAAAATGATCAAGGAATTTCTGGATGACATTTTTCAAAACCATTTTAGGATAACCAGGTCTACGTTTGAACGAACTTAAGCCATTTTGGAAAAACTCAAATTGCGTAACGACGCAAATAGATGTGACCCTGGCAGTCTACGTCACTATTTGGAAGCTTGTAAATAATTGCTCTTTCAGAGAAATAAGCTGTTTTATTCAATATTAAATTATAATTAAATTTAATTATTTAAATAAATAAATTTAATTATAAGAATACTCACATTTGCTCCTCTGCCATTTTCGTGCAAATTCAGCAAAATGCCAACTGACTGACTGTAGTTTTACTTTTAAGAACACAAGTGCTGCCATGCTCATGCAGAGCTTATGCTGCTTGTTTACATTTATGAACGCAATTTTGGCAGCACTGTGTAAGTTTTACAATTACGAACTCAGCCTACTTTTCGGCAAAAGTTGCGAAGCGGTAAAATTTCTGGGAAGGAATATGGGAAGAATATGTGGTTCCATTTGTACAATTTATTGGAGAAAACTTCCTGCTTAGACTAGATCAAATGTTACTAGGTGTGTTACCGATTACTTACAAGAAGATGAAATTCACTTGATGGATTGCCCTGCGATTAGCCCGGAACTGAATTCAATCGAACATGTTTTGGATGTGCTGAGAAAAATGATAAGCAGGCGACACATCCTTCCAGAAACACTTAGAGCCATTTTCTTCACTATTTGTCAACTTGCGCGCAAACTCTCAAATTGTCCAACTCTAGAGTTGACACAAACTTGAGAGTTGAGGGACAAGTTGAAATTTGCTTTTCTTTACTATTTTATATCTCAAATCCAGAGTTGAAATTTTTTTAAATTTCCCTGGGAAATTTTTGACAGATACGTATGTTTTAACTGTTTTTTTTTTTTTAGCGAAATTCAGTTGCGATTGGCAAACTGCATTACCGTTGATTAGCGTTAATGGGTAAAAAAGTGGTAGATACCTAATTTTTGACAATATTTGATTTTTAAAAAATATCATTACAAAACAGAAATTGCTGTCTTATGCATGGAATTCATTTTTTTAAATTCATTTTTATTTAATATTAACGTATAACTATCTTAAAGCTAGACAAAAATGTTTAAAACTAGCCTAATTATTAATAACTTACAACTAATTTACTGGCCCTTTACGGGCGCTCTAAACTAAACAATAACTCTTAGAACTAATGTCTTTCGAATTAAAAACTATTTTAATTAAATCTAATTGTTTTATTTTTTAACCAAGGAAACTTATTGACAAAAAACTTGGTATCTTATTATTTCTTTTTTACTTATAAACTAAACCTAAATATAGATTAAAAATAATTAAAAAAATAAATACAACTAACTTATACTAACTAAAAATAACTTAAACTACTTAAAAACTAGAACAGCCACAGCAGCATTTTTTCGTTTTTTATTTTGCACATGCACCCACCCATACATGTACATACGTACGCACATACATCTACAGACACGCAGACACATGCACATATGCCCCCGCATACATACATATTTTACATTTTTTTTTTGGTGCCACCCCGATTGTTCCCCATACCGAATTGCCCTAAATCTATGTAAGTCGTCCAAGATATACCATCTTCATCGACTTTAAATATCACGATGCTGTTCAGAGAGCCACCAGAACTGGTTCTCCTGTTTCGCCCTATCCCTCCGGTCCCGATCGGACACAGTCCTACTGAACCGAAGGCGCTCTTCTCCACCTTGAGCGATGACGTCTCGACCATACAGGAGTCGCCTTTCCACAGTTTTCCGGCTGACGTAGTAGATGAGCGGAACCGCCCCTCCATCCTGTATCAGCCCTCAACTGTCTAAATAGAGGAATGCTTCGGGAGGGATGTAGCCACTTAACCGCGCGCTCTCAAGATATTCATTATTACATTGGGGTAGTAAGCCCCAAAAATTAAGCTGTTGGTTGAGGACATCGCTCTTGCAGTGTGACCCCGAATCAGCTTAAACAAAAAATTATCTATTCTCTTTATGTTGGCTCCGTTGTATAGAACCTGGTTGGAATAATATCTTGTGTACTCCGACTCTGGTGTTCTGTGTAATCCAAGGCAACGTCTAAGACATTGCATCTCAAACACCCGAATCTTTTTCATTTGAGATGGGGCAACGTTGAACCACACCGGGCATCCGTAGGCAAATATCGGCCTGATGAGGGCCATGTAACAAATCACCTTCACCCTGCTGTCAAGACGGCTGCTATAAAACAGTCGTTTTGTCAAGGCAAAGGCTCCCCTACCCCTGGCCAGAACAGCACCTATATGTCTGTCGAAAAACCAAGTACTGATCCAACCAGTTCTTTCTCGCATCCCTTGAGGCGCTACACAACGGAGTCCTGATCTTGTCGAAGTCAGCCTGCAAAAGATGTTTGATGACCTCAACTGCATTAGCTGTTCTGTTCGTAATTAGTTCGTTGACGTACGCACTTGCCTGAGTTAGACTACATATCAGATCGCCGGTATAAATGCTGAATAAAATCGGCGAGTTAACCGCTTCTTGCTGAAGACCATTTTTAATATTAAAAATTGCGGTAGAAGTTATATTGCCACTCTTGACAACAAACTTTCTACCAGTTAGAATATCATAAAGCATATATAATAGAGGTTTACTTATACCTATAGTCTGGTAAGCTTTAGACAGAGACCTTCTAACCATACGGTGTGGAAGGCCTTCTCCAAATCAAACAGACAGTCACCCTTACAATGCACTTCAGATTTGTTCCAATGGATATCAGAAACCAGTTTAGACGCGGCATGAATAGTGTCATGTCCTGCCTTAAAACCGAAGAAGAACACTTATCGACCGGAAATTCGCCGGATTGGAGCTGTCCTTTCCCTTTTTCGCGAGAGGATGCACCACAGCTGTCCTCCACCGCACTGTATAGCAGAAACTGTTTTAAGGAAAAATCTGAATTATTAACAAATTAAAAAAGTCAGTATTCAAAGGTAGTAAAACGGCAAGTATTCGTGTTTATTTAAACACTTTCCTTTTATTCGAAGAACACATACATACATAACAATTTCTTGGCAATATTTGTGTATGGAAAAAAATCCAGATTTTAATCAAACTTGGCATTAAAATGATAGAGATAACACCAAAAAAGTGGGTCCCGCCATTCCATCTGTCTGCCTGTCTGTACCTCTGTACGATTCCGCCCATACAACATTTTTTTTTGATTTTCGGCTTTCTCATAAACGGCTCAAAGGAATTCATTAAATTTTTTATATATAAGGTCATTCATCATAAATAAAACTGCATACCAAAATGTTCGAAAAATATATATTTTGGATTTTTGAAAAAAAAAAATATTTTTTTTGAAAATTCAATATTTCGAAAACGTGTGGATGTTTTTTTTTTATTTCGTTTTTAAGTTTATATTATTAAATGTTTAAAATTGTCACATTATTTTTCTTAGAAAAAAATTAAAGAAATTTTTTCTATAAAAAATTAAGTAAAAACGTCTTTAAAAATATATTCAGGTTCTTAATAGAAATCTTTTGCATACGATGTGATTGAACATAAGACCAAGAGTGCGATCCAGTAGTTGCATTTGATTTTTTAATTCATTGGCATAGATCGAATTATATTTTGATGTCGCATTCGTATTCATCTTCATTGCCCTCACAAAGTTACTAAATATTCCCTTGAATCGATTGGACGATTTCGATGTAACAACGATGGCCATTTCTTGATGTATGATCTAGGATCCCAATTTTTAATTTAGAAATTCGTCTTTCCAAAATCGCCCACATGCCACCAGATTCACCACTGCTTAGATTGGTTAAGTCATTGCAAATTGAAGACTTATTTTTCAATATTTCAGAATAGGTTTCCAAGAAAATGATCACGTTCGACTACCAAGCGACTAGTCTAGCCAAGCTACGAGTACCTTAGTGGCGGCTTTGTTTTGCATATAGAGCTGCAGTCTTAAATCATCTCTTCCTCAAATTTCCAAATGAATATAAACGAATCCAATAATTTTTGGGTAACTTGAAATCTGTATTTGATAACGGATTTTAGTTAATCAGCTATTTTTTTCCATAGGCGTTACAACAACACAAAGCTATCCCGATTGGTTTGAGTATGCTGTCGAACGCAGTGTTAGTATTCGTTAACAGCAAGCAGTGTTTGTTTTCCTTGCAGTGAGAATAATTTATTTGTGCATTCACATATACGAGTAAACATACAAGACACATGTTTCACCACAAAATGGTGTAGATCGTGTGTTAGAGCGAGCTGTTTATCTAGAGCAAATGTTTGCATCTTACTTTAGTTCTGTTTGTTCGGAAGTTTGTATTCGAACTAAGTAAAAAATGATATTACTTTGAGTGTGTTTCTTTATTTATTCCGGATAAGGAATAGAATGGATGGAAAAGACGAAATGTTTATCTAGAATATCCAGAATGGAATGAATAAAGAAACAAAAATTCTCTCCGGAATAGAAAAGAAAAAAAGATGACATCAATCAGCTCTTTTAAAGTGTTGTGATGATGACAAGAAAATAGATATCTCTATGGAAAATAGTAAAAATAAATTATTATTAATTTATTAATTCATGAAAAGTCACATTTAATTGTTATTTATATATTTATTTCAATAATAAAAATATAAACAATGTTTGGTCATCCATTTTGTTTACTTACTTGGTTTTCGTCTTTGACTGCTGTCATTTGTTTTTCTTTCATATGAAAGGGTTATTCCGAGAATAACATGTTTAACATGGAATAAAAAGAATGCATTCCAAACGTTCCGGAATGAATAAAGAAACAACAAAATAGTTTATCCTGAATATTCCATGGAATAAAGAAACGCAAAACTGGTATTCCGAATATTCTGGACATACCAGAATGAATAAAGAAACACACTCTATTGGCGTTTTTCTTTTTTAAGCTCCGAGTAAAGAACTCATCTGTCAAGAAAAGATCTGTGTTTCTTTTTTAGCTCAGACACATTCAATCTCTCAACTCGTGTTTCTTTTTTAAATCATAGCTAAATCGGGGCATGAACCATAAGCTCAGAATAAAATGACCGATCAAACGGAGCAAATTGCTGGGCGCGGCTAACTTTACTCATAATTTTAACAATAATCACTAAAGTAAAACCAATTAAAAACAACAATGAATTTCGTAAAACGGAAGCTTTGGATTTGCTGGTAAATAAGTTTTAATAAAAACAATTATAATAATATATGACAGTTCTGCGCTTAAGTTTATTTCAAAATTAAATCGGATATCTGACCATGCTCTACTCAGATCTAAATCGGTTTACTGAGGCTCTGCTCAGAGATCTGCTCGGAGATAAAAAAGAAAAACGCCATATGTAAAAAAGACAAGGAAGTGATAATTATAGGGTGCAGTGCAGAATAATAATTACCAGAAACATGATTTCGAATTACCAATTTCAAAATAATTACCAGAAAACATAACTATTACCACTTAAATCAGTCCCTGCTGCATAGTATGCATTATTCAGCGCGTTGTTAAACATTGTGGTATAAATGTCAACTCCTGCTGACTTCTTTTTCTTAACTGAATCAAAAATGAGCTGTGAAATGTGTAAATGATTATTACTCTGAACGTGCATTCCAATAGAATTTAGTTTTTTCAAAATCTTAATACAACCATATAGATGAATGAAAAATTGACAAATTATATTTTATGTGCCGAAATAGCTCAGTTGGGAGAGCGTTAGACTGAAGATCTAAAGGTCCCCGGTTCGATCCCGGGTTTCGGCATCCTTTTTTTCCAAATAAACAGCCTTATATAAATAAAAATATTAAATTTTGAATGACTAATAAATATTAAGGGTATTTATGTAACGGCACAAAACCCAGATAAACCTAAGAAACCAGATAATTTTATCTCCGCAGAAATGAACTGTCAAAATTTGTATGGGAAAATTATTCTGCAAATCAGATAAAATTATCTCACGAATTTTATGTAGAAAGAGAATAAATAAACGTCATAAATTTATTTCAAGGAAAATCTGATTATTTCCCACATTTACTCAAGTATTTTTAAGGGGGTATTCATGCAAACGTCTGGCAGGAAATTATATGTTTCTGCAAAGCGGAAAATTATCTCGTTGCATGAATAGCCTTATTACTCATACGCTACAGAATACCTTATTCATAAATTTCAGAAATTAGATGATGAACCAACGACCGACGAATGAGCGATTTTTGTGCGACCTTTTTAAATTTGTATATGCCAGTGCTTATCTTCCTTTATTTGTCTGTGGAGACTATCAGCCTTATTATGGATATCATATATTAATTATTATTTGATTCTCGATATTATCAATCAATTCCTCAATAATTTGGTATTATGGTTATCATTTGATAATTTGTATCCCATTGTGAATACTACTGAAAATGTCACTGTGAATAAGTGCTTTTTGGGCGTTTAAAATTTGAGTTTTTATATTTCCAGATGATTTTTGGTTTCTTGTCAGCGCGGACTAGGGCTGCTTAAACATTGAAAGTTCGCACTTTTGATAGTATCAATAGTTTGAAGGTAAAACTATCCATAGTATTTTTCGTTTTAAAAGCACTAGCCGTTGGTGTGTAATTTATCCATACGAATACGAAAAATCTGAGTGGCCGTATTACCTCTTCAATGACGGACGAAAAACGCGGAGGAAAAATGCAAGTTGTTTCTAATAAGACCAGGTTGGCTGTATTTTCAAAAGTATTTTCGAAAACAACTCCATCGATTGCTTGAGTTGATGGAGGAAACCCCAGAAATTGCTAGAGTTGGCAAAGTCAGATCTGGCAAAAAAGTGGGAATAAATTGTAGTAGAGTTGAACAGCTAGTGACACCACAACATGACTCAACTAAATCACAGTAGATAAAAATCTTTACGCAATTTAAAATTCATCATAGCCATATAATATTGATGAATTGTTTTATTAAAAGATGTCAAATATTATCAAATTATCATATCATAATAGTGCTGCATTTCGTTTTTACAATTAGAAATCATTCATTCCGAAGAAAACCCTTTTAAAATATAAAATCAAGCTAAAATAACAAGCTTATCAAAATATGATTTTTGCGAAACTCGGGATTGCCCCGGGGATATTTAGATCTTCAGTCGCTTACGGTCTCCCATCTGAGCTATTTCGCCAATCGAAAGCTATTTTTGTGAAATTTACAATTTCTTAATGCCTCCTTTATTTATCAGTACGTAGCTCGCGCTAAAATTTCGCTTCCTTTTAAAATTCTCTAAAATTTAGCCAAGAATTTTAGCGAAGAGAAAAGCAGATCCAGTTAAGTAAGTCAATTTTTAAAGTCCCACTGTAGCTGCTCAACTATCTGTGAAAATTTACCGCGGGAAATAAATTCCTGTCACATTCTTTCACGAAAAGTTTTGACAGATTATTTTTATGTAGGACTTTATGTCTTGCGAAACCGATAAATCATGAAATTTATTACCTATTATTTCCTTCTGCCTTCTGCGATATTATAGGTCCGACTGGTATGATTGAGGAGTATTTAGAAAACTATCTAGAGCATTGATATTCAAAGTGTGGGCGCCCCCGACTAGAAAGGTAAGAATCCATACAAAGGGGGTGCGGGCACGGTGAGCACTCGTAAAAAAAACACCTAGGGAAAAAGGTGTAAAGTTTGATGGATCTACGGTGCTTAGTTTAGCCAGAAATCGAGTTTAAAAATAAAAATATGTCGATTTTTAAAAATGATTTTTTAGAGTCATGCATTACATGGATTGAAATTCTGCGCTCCCAATATCAGGAATATATATATATAATTTTTAAGTCGTATTTAAAAAAAAATATTTCTTAACTGTGTCTAAGTTAAGCCTAGGTTTAGTTGAATTTTCGAACGTTTATTCTATTTTTTTAACCTTATATCATTCTAAAATATTTGAATCTATTTGTGTATTAAAACAAGTCAATAATCTTAAAAAAATATTAAACCAACAATTTGTAAGTAAAATAGGTATCTATTCATTGAGCCAAAATTGTCTTAAGCTATCAGCGACTACTCGTATTAATATGCTGCAAATATAATAATAATAATTATTATGCATGTAAATAAAATATGGAAAGTAAAATGCTTAAAATTATACGCCATTCTCTTTAAACCTTTAATAAAAAAAAAATAAACAAACATTTTGAAAAAAAAATGGAATACCTTTTTAGGCACTAACTAACCAGATAATGAATTTTTTCTCTACAAAATAATATGAAAATATTTTACGTTTATCTATCTTTACCAAATCCAAGGGACGCAGACGTAGTGAGTCAAAAAGTGAAAACAAAATGTTAACAAATAAATTCGATAGGGGTATTTTATCTCCACTAAAACAGGGTACCTATGTAGATTTGCCTTACTGCGAATCCACCAGCGAATACAATTCCTAAAATTGGCATAAGCTGTCTATTTCACCAGACTGATAAATTAGGTACTTAAAATTAAATAATTTAAAGATCTAAATTTTAAAAACAAATCAATTAAATAATTTTAATCAAACAAAAAACAAGACACCCACTTCATACCAAAGTATACCTATCAACGCCAATCATATTTTTACCACTTTCTTCACAATAATATGAGACATGGAACAACTTCACCACCCACAAACGAGAAGTAAACAAAAATAAAACACATGCATATATAGAGGTAGGTCATTTTGCAAACCCACATTACCCATATTTCGAATTCGCCGTATCATCGTCGAACCTACTACAGAATATTCAATTTCAATATATCAACATCGTTGTGCGAGCTTTTATTTTCTCCTTTCTCTCTCTAGCATAACATTCAGTTTCAGTTAAAGTGAAGTGAATTTCTTAGATAATTTGTATCGAGATCGTGCGACAAGAAATATTTATTTTCAAAGTAAATTACTAATATTCGGTTATAATATTATGAAATATTTGTGATTTAATATATACGGATTATTTTTCCTAAAAAAATTACAATTTTCTATCAGCTAAAGTGTATTTTATTGCAAATAAAAATTAGCGATGTAGTTTTTTTCCTAATGGCGTCGCGTCGGTCTTTGCAGTTATACCTAGTGGTGGTTTCGTTCGGTTGTGCGAGCTGTTAGTAAGATACCGTTAAGTTCAAATAGTTATTCGAATTAAAAATAAGAAGTGGTTTTGGTCGGGATAATGGTATTTTAAATGTTTTTATTGTTCGTGTGTGTTTTATTTATAAAAGTTAGCTGTTTTTTTTTTAAGTCTTCGATCTATTTTAAATTAAAGAAAAATAGATTTGTGTTTATTTTTTGTGTGCAATGTAATTTTATTTCGTTTTTTTTTTTCAAATTACGTGTAAAATCAGTGTATTTTTTTAAGGGATGATAATAGAACCATTTGAAGCAAGTTAAGGTGAGTTATTTTTAAAAATATTCTTTACTTCCCATACTTACCAATACCAATATGTATAAACATTTATTGATTTGTATTTTTTTTCTGAATTTCACATTTAAGAAAAAAATGCATCATCTTAAAGCCCCTACTTACTTTGATTTTGAACAAAAAACTTTAATTTAATTAATTAATTAATTTAATTATAGGTATGTAGCCATTTGTTCTTGTTTAATCGAGGGATTCAGATTACATTTTGCAATTAGTTCTTAAATACTGCTTAGTTTGTTTAAGCATTTGTGGACTTATGTTGTCAAAAATACCAAAAATATTGGCGTTAATTGATAGGGGTTTGTCGCAGCGAAATATTTTGTCAAGTATCTCCCAAGGACCATAATCAAGATGTTAAAGTCTCAATTTCATTATCATTAACTCACAAAATTATGTAAGTATTCTTCAATTAAGTCTGACAATTCTGTCAGTCTGTCTACATGAATCAAAGAACACAAGATTACGACACTTCTTTGTTTTTCTTATTTTATTGACGACTTATGTGAAACAAAATTCATTAGTCCACAAACAACTAACAACAACAAATTGCAGATTTTGTTTAACATATGACGTCAATAAAATAAGAAAAACAAAGAAGTTTTTACATTGATTCATGGTCTGTCTGTATGTCTGCGAGTATACAGCCTAAACAGTGCTGCCTGTTTCATAGAATTATAAAAAAAAACATAACAGACATTAAAAACAAAGAGAATTGTCAAAAATACGACGAGCTGCGAGAGTGTGTGTGTACATAAATATATGAGTTGTAAAACATGGTGTGTCTTTCTTTATTCATGATTTTTTAGTGCACTTCACACCTATTTGCAGATACGAAATGAAATTCTGAAATTACAAATAAAACAATAACTAGCTGGCTATACCAACAAATAAATTTTGTTTATTCTCACTACTCATGAGTTGAAGTGTCAATTTAGTTATGTCATTCTCGTGATAAAACATTATAAAATCGCCTTGAAAATATTAGAATATTTCATGAAAACAAGCAGCTCTGAGCCTAAATGAGTGGATGGACTTTCTTCAAACTTGGTACACATAGTTTTTTTGGATTGGTAATATGCCCACACGCAGGGCAGGTCGGAGCTAAATGAGCGCCCTGTGCAAGCTCTGCATTTAGCGCCCCATTCTTCAATTTACATTTCAAATTAATAACACCTTTCACAACACACACTTTTTATTTTCCACCTTTCACTTCACTTACCTAAAAAATAAACCGCGACTTTGAAAACCTAAAATGTATGTAGCTATTAAAAAACACAATTAATATTAAAAAGCGTATTATCTATTAAACAGCAACTGAAATACGATTTCTGGCTAAACTAAACGTCCTAGTCCCATCAAACTTTACACTTTTTCAGTCCCTTAAAATTGTTTGCGGCTAAACTACTTGCCCCAGCGACTTAAAAATTATTCGTGATCTTGGAAGTGCTTCCTTTCAATCCATGTAACGATTGACACGAAAAACTAATTCTAAAAAACTTGGACATTTTTATCTTTAAACGCGATATCTGACTAAACAAAGCGTCCTAGACCCATCAAACTTTACACTTTTTCTGTCCCTTAAAATTCGATTTGCGGGTAAGAAAAAAATTACATTTTCAACAATGTTCCCCATACCCATCGATACATACATCAAAAGAAAGGTCTGTTCAATACCTGCCCACGGCTGAGAACAGAAAGTACCTGCGGCATCTGGTTCTTGAGATATTTCAATTCGAAGTTATTTGCATGATTTTCCACCTAACTGCATTTGACTCACTTTGGATGGTGGTATCTCCGCAACCAAACCCCCTCAAAAATCTGCGGCTGCCAATGCTCGAAAGGGATTTCATAGACCTTTCCATTAGTATACAATTTGTTGTAGAATTCTTGACTTCACTTTTTTCGAAATTTTAGAAAAAAATCAAGGCTAACCACTTGCAAAAGAAATTACATTTTCAACAATGCTCCCCAATCCCATCGATACATACATCAAAAGAAAGGTCTGTTCAATACCTACCCACTGCTGAGAACAAAAAGTACTTGCGGCATCTGGTTCTTGAGATATTTCAATTCGAAGTTATTCGCATGATTTTGAACCCAAATACATTTGACTCATTTTGGATGGTGGTATCTCCGCAACCGAACCCCGCAAAAATCTGCGGCTGCCAATACTCGAAAGGGCTTTTACAGACCTTTCCATTGGTGTACAACTTGTTGTACAATTCTTGACTTCACTTTTTTCGAAATTTTAGAAAAAAATCAAGGCTAACCACTTGCAAAAAAAATTACATTTTCAAAAATGTTCCCCAAATCCATCGATACATACATCAAAAGAAAGGTCTGTTCAATACCTATTGGCAGCTGAGGACAAAAAGTACCTGCGGCAACTGGTTCTTGAGATATTTCAATTCGAAGTTATTCGCATGATTTTCCACCCAAATGCATTTGACTCACTTTGGATGGTGGTATCTCCGCAACCGAACCCCGCAAAAATCTGCAGCTACCAATGCTCGAAAGGGATTTCATAGACCTTTCCATTAGTATACAACTTGTTGTACAATTCTTGACTTCACTTTTTTCGAAATTAAAAAAAAAATCAAGGCTAACCCTTTGCAAAAAAATTGCATTTTCAACATTGTTCCCCAAACCCATCGATACGTACATCAAAAGAAAGGTCTGTTCAATACCTACTCACTGCTGAGAACAAAAAGTACCTGCGGCATCTGGTTCTTGAGATATTTCAATTCGAAGTTATTCGAATGATTTTCCACCCAAATGCATTTGACTCACTTTGGATGGTGGTATCTCCGCAACCAAACCCCGTAAAAATCAGCGGCTGACAATGCTCGAAAGGGCTTTCACAGACCTTTCCATTGGTATACAACTTGTTGTACAATTCTTGACTTAACTTTTTTCGAAATTTTAGAAAAAAATCTAGGCTAACCACGTGCAAAAAAAATTACATTTTCAACAATGTTCCCCAAACCCATCGATACATACATCAAAAGAAAGGTCTGTTCAATACCTACTCGTTCAATACCCTGCTGAGAACAAAAAGTACCTGTGGCATCTGGTTCTTGAGATATTTCAATTCGAAGTTATTCGAATGATTTTCCACCCAAATGCATTTGACTCACTTTGGATGGTGGTATCTCCGCAACCGAACCCAGCAAAAATCTGCGGCTACCAATGATCGAAAGGGCTTTCACAGACCTTTCCATTGGTGTACAACTTGTTGTATAATTCTTGACTTCACTTTTTTCGAAATTTTAGAAAAAAATCAAAGGAAAAACGCTTGCAAAAAAAATTATACTTTCAACAATGTTCCCCAAACCCATCGATATATAGGTACATCAAAAGAAAGGTCTGTTCAATACCTATTGGCAGCTGAGGACAAAAAGTACCTGCGGCATTTGGTTCTTGAGATATTTCAATTCGAAGTTATTCGCATGATTTTTCACCTAACTGCATTTGACTCACTTTGGATGGTGGTACCTCCGCAACCAAACTCCGCAAAAATCTGCGGCTGCCAATGTTCGAAAGGGCTTTCACAGACCTTTCCATTGGTGTACAACTTGTTATACAATTCTTGATTTCACTTTTTTCGAAATTTTAGAAAAAAATCAAGGCTAACCACTTGCAAAAAAATATTACATTTTCAACAAAGTTCGCCAAACCCATCGATATATACATCAATAGAATGATATCTCCGCAACCAAACCCTGAAAAAGTCTGCGACTGCTAGTGTCGAAAGGGATTTCAAAGACCTTTCTATTGATGTACAATCACAGGGAGTATGATATGTTCTATTTTAGATATAATATAAAATGTTCGATTCGGAAACTTATTCTCCAAGCAATAAGAAGTCGGTAGATAAAATCATGTTTTGGTATTGTCTTCTTTCAATCGCCAACAATTCTTCTTCTTCTTCGCTTCTGGAAGCAGACGATGGACTATTTTTCCAATAATAATTTTCTCGGAACATTTTAATTTAAAAAATATTTTTATACAACACGAAATCGAGAATAATTTTTGAGAGAAGATGCAACAAAATATAAATATTACAAATTTGAATTTGGCAGAAAACTCTCAATTTTGGGCGCTCAACTTCTACTATTTTCGGAAGTTGAGAAAACCAGAAGTTGATCAACTCAAGAGTTCACTTTGAGTGAAGAAAATCAAAATCACGTTTGATCAGGTTGACCTGCGAATGGCCCGGAACTGAATTCCATCGAACACGTTTTGGAAATGCTGAGAAAAATATTAAGCAGGCGATCTGTCATTCAAGAAACACTTAGTGAGCTGATATCTGCTCTAATCGAGAGTTATGATTTAAAGATTTTGCCAATTTTTTTCTTTTATTATGCTTAATATATAAGTTGTTACAATTTTTGTTATATAAATTACTTATTCTTATGTTAATAAACAAAACAGAATTAAAAATCTTTTTTTTAAATTACTTGAAAATTTTGCAAATTTTCAGTGTGCATATTTACATTCATACATATGTAGATGTCAGTGTAGCATTATAAATTACAATTTTTGTATCCTAAGCAATATTTTTTTTAAGTTTTAGAATCTATGAGAAAATAAAATCTTTATTACTTACAACCTATAACTTTTGTCTACTTGGAAATAGAAATATAAAATTTATAGAAAATTAAATTATAACTAAAATTCCGCGTGTTTAATTTCAGCGTTCATCTGAAAGCAAGGATTTAGCTTCTTTTACCTGTAAATTAAAAACAAAACGAAAAACAAAACGAAATAAATTAAGTAAATACTAGACAGCAAATTGATTCCAATTCCATACCGTATCAGGCAATTTTTTTTTAAATGTCTCAGGCAAGAACAAGCCCAATAATCCTGCCGACAAAGATATCCCACCAAATATCAAAAGTGGTAATGTTTCGTAATAAATACCCTAAAAAAAAATGATAAACTCAATTAAAAATACGTATTATATAATACTGAAATTTAGAAAATTTTGTTTTACCAATAATGGAACAAATGGAGCCAACATAGCTCCAAAGCGGGCACAAGTAGACATACAACCAACTCCACCACTTCTTATGATCTTAAGAAATTTAAATAGTTTAAGTATATTTGAACCAATTACATGTGAATTTGTCTTAGTTGAAATTCTTCTATGAGCCTTTGGAACAATTGACTTTTATTACTAGTTAGAAAATTCTATTTTTATCCCACAAACTATTTCGGTTTCCTTTTAAATTGACAAAGGAAAAATATTAAAATATCTGCTGAAGATGCAGCGAAAAATCTGGATGTGTAATAAGTGATTTTTTTTCGATTTATTGGATTATTTTAAATTTTGTATTTTTTTCACATTTCCATGCTCAAGAAAAATTCCAATTTCTAAGTACTTATTCCTTGTTTGAAATAAAGTTCTTACAGTGGGCATCATTTCTGCGGTATAAGTGTATAAAACGGCAAACGAGGATGTTATTCCTAATTTTCCTATGAGAAATAATGTGATGACAGCCCATTCAATATCTATAGTACAGATAAATGCAAATAAATAGTGATTCAAATTTTACAAATTAAACAAAATATGTAACCTATATTTGAATATTTCAATTACTAATAACTTGGGGGTGGCCGTGGCGCGATAGTTGTGTGTTCGCCTGTCAACCTCATGGTCACAGGTTCGATCCCTGCCATAGTCTATGTCCTCTTATTTTTCCATTAAAAACCAATTCTAAAAATAAATATTATACGAGTTGCTGGCTTACTCATTACATGCTGTGTAGGCATAGAACTAACAACATGTGATTGAGTAAAACTAGTATACCGATAAATATGACAACGAATAAAAAAAAAATGCGAATTATAAGGGACATAGATAAATAAGATACGGAAATTTCTCCCCATTAGTTCAGCCGCCAACCCTGGAGATAAAATCTGAGACAACAAACACCTCTAGTCTCAGAACATCGCGCCACACATCTTTATATCCTTCTTTCTCTTCATAACCTAACGGCCTCGCTGTATTGAAACATTTAAAGGGCAGTATAATCCCTTGTTCGCGTGTAGATTATAAAATAAAACTTTTGCATTTTAAATGAAGTGGAAGGAAATAAAAAGAAACAAACAGTTTTTGTTATTAAAACTTTACAAAATAATTCTATTTATAATCTTTACTAAATTTTGGATTCGTAAAAAATCGAGCTCGAAATGTTGATCAAACTTGGCATTACGGCGATATAGCGAAGAAGAAAAAAGTTTCGTAATTCTCTTTGTCTGTCAGCGAGTCTACTGCCTAAACGGTTGGATGGGTTTTCTCCAAACTTGTTTTTTTCGGTAATATGCCCATAATTTTTTTTTCCATTTTTTTGTAAAACGAAAAATGACGGTATATAATGGATTTATCTTAAACCGCTCCAACGATTTTTAGAAAAAAAAATCTGTTCATTAATGAAGGGTAAAGGTAATTTATGGTAATGGTTATTTTTGGTACCTATAGTTAAACCATTTTTTGGTTTTTGATTTTATGGAAAACGGTTCATTTGATTTTTTGATGTGCAAGCTCCTTAATAGTTTAAATAATATTGTAAATAAATTTTTTGCAAACAACTATGTTAAAAATTAATTTAAATTAATATTTTGAAAAGGGGACTCTGTCGATTTTTTCGAAAGTTTGTATTTAGTAGTTCATTATTATTATCTTGAATACCTACCTTAAAAACAACTATTTTCCTAAAAGAAAAAGCGGCACCTCCTATACAAAAACTAAAAAAAAAAAACGTTAAAAAAAGTTGTTTTCTCAAAAATGGATCCAAGAATTTTAATAAAAAAAAGTGTGTATTCTTTATATTAGTGCAGTCCACTTTTTGGTAAAAAAAAATGTTCGACTTTATCACTTTTGGATGAACCAATTAAATTAATTGTTCTTGCAAATGCTCCCTGAAAATATGTATAAACAATATTGCATATTCAAATTTTCAAAAAAATGTTTTTTTTGATTTTTAAGAAATAAATATCTACTCGTAGTTACTGATTTTTTTTTATAGGAAAAGTTTTGCATTTGAAAAAAAATCGAACTCGAGATTTTAATCAAAGCTGGCATTACGATGATAGAGAACACCAAAAAAGTTGGTCCAGCAATTTCTTCCGTCTGTCTGTCTGTCTGTAGAACGATCTTCAGCCTTAACCGCAAAACCGATTTTGTTCAAATTTAGTGCTAAGGCGTTTTAAGTGATTGCCCAAAATAGATATTTTAATCGTAGTTTTAGCCCCAAAAATAACGGTACTTGCCATACAAATTTTTCTGCCATCTTAATCATCTCGAAAACGGATTTTGATAAAAATTGGTGTGTATACTATTTTCAGTATTGTCTACATTTTTGCTAACAAACATTTTTTTAAATATTTTGTTATTAAAGTACCTGCCATACAACCATTTTATTGATTTTTGACTTTCTCATAAACGGCTCAACACACTTCGATACAAAATTTATACAGGAGCTCATTCAAATTCTAAATAATACTGCATTTTAAAATTTTCCTAAAATAGTTTTTTTTTTTGAAAATTTAATATTTCGAAAATGGAAATTTTGTTTTTCATTTACCAATTTTTTTATGAGTAAAAATTTAAGAATTTTTATTTATAAAAAGTTAAATGAAAATCGACTTTAAAAATACATTTCGCCTTTTCTATTAAGAATCTTTTGCATATAATGTAATCGAACATAGGAGCAAGTTCGTTTTCAATTTTCTTGTATACTTATAAGAATGTTTTTAAATTTTTTTTATGTAAAAATGTTTTTAAAATTGTATACCTACATACAAAAATATTTTATTTAACCGCTCTAATGAGGGCTGCTTAAGCAAACTAATAATTTGCTAAGTAATACATCTATTATTGAGCAACCAACATTCTTTTCTTGATATTTGACTTTAAAACGCAGGGCGACAATCAAAATAAATATTGTAGTTATTTAAAATGCCTTATACATATATAAAAAAAATGTATAATCTAATCCAACTTGAGGTGATAACATAAATATTCTTCTTACTTTTTGCTACATATCCTCCAGCCACACAAGTTAAAGCACACAGAAATAATGACCCAGAAAGAGACCATCTTCTTCCAAACTTATTCAGCATAACCTTAAAAAAAAGTTAAAAACCTTTTATTATAGACCAAAACATAAACTTCGCGTCCTCGTAATATAACCTACCCAAGCAAGTGAATATCCGGGAATTTCGACAAGACAAACGAGAGCAAAATTGATGTACTTATTGCCACTTAAATTCGTTGAGTTTAACGAGAGCCCATAAAAAACTAACGCATTTACAGCCCTAAAAACATCCAGACAATATTATGCATTTTTTTATAAACAAAAATAAAATATACCAACCAGATATACAGTAACAGAATATATCGGATACATAAAGTTTTAGATTTGAAAACATCTCTCATGGCTCTTAAGACCTCGCCTTTTTCGTCATTTTCCATCTTTAATTTTTCAATCGTTGAACTATTTGATTTTGAAATATTGTTCGACGTTGCATTAAATGAATCTAATAACGCCACAGAAAATTCTCTTTTGTTAACTTTGGCAGCATTTGTTATTATCACTTTAGCTTTGTCAAGGTCCTCACGTGCAATTAGCCAACGAACCGATTCTGGAATTATCCAATAATAACCGATAAATAATAATGGTGGTGCTGATAGAACAATCTGAAGTAATTGCCAATCGTGTATGAGCCATGCTGCCATTCCCACTAGGGCTTCTCCAATAGCATAAAAATAATTTAAAATTATCGATGACATCTCTCTTCGCTTGGGTCCAACCATTTCGATACCAATTATGAATGCCAGTGGATAAACACCCGAAGTACCAACAGCATTCAGAAAAGCAAACACCAAAAAACTGTCGTAGTTCCAGGCTAGACCTTGTAGAATACCAGTTATTGCCATGAAAACTATGCAAACTATAAATATAACTTTTCTTCCATATCTATACATATATAATTCATATATATAGTATTTGTTGTAAGTTAGCTTTTTGAAATTAAGAATTTAAAAAAATAGAGTTTAGATATGTCAAACTTACCGATCAGCGAAGAAACCTGAGGAAGCTGTTCCTGCTACTAATCCAGCAAAGTGCATGGTTCCAACTAAGGCTAATTTCCAAGCGTTTTCTGTGCATGTTAGTCCCCACTTTAAAGGAAAAAAGTTTAACAAAAACAAGTTAAAAAAATTACATTTTATATCAATCAGAGTGTAAAAATAAATACAAAATATGTATGTACTATGTTTCCATTTTTGTCTAATGATTAACGAAATTGAGCAATTTTGAAATATTTTCTAAGACTGTCTTCGAAATCGCACAATTTCCATCACATCACAACTTATTTAATTTCTATGAAATTGCTATCGAAATTATGTTTTATACAATATTATATTAGTTTTTTCGATAAAGCTTGCAAACAGAACTAAGAAACTGATGGCTACTTGTTTTATTAATTTGTGTTGTCAAATGTTTAGTTTGCTTTATTTTCTTTATGTTTTGGTTTGTTTTAACTAAATAAATTGTAAAATAATTTGTACAAAATAAAGTACCTATAAACAAACAAAAAAATATTCCAATTTGTTGTTACATATTTTGTTATTAACTGTACCTGCCATGCAACCATTTTTTTGAGTTTCGACTTTCTCATAAGCGACTCGACAGATTTTGATAAAAATTTGATATAGGACCTACTTCGAATTTTAAATAATGCTGCATACCTAAATTTCCAAAATTTCCATACCAATTTAAAAAAAAATAAATAACTAAAGTTAAAAACAACTTTAAAATTATATTTACCCTTTCTATCAAGAATCTTGCATACGATGTTTTCGAACATAAGAGGAAGTGTATACGTCAGATTAATTCGTGCATTTTATTTATTTTAGGCTAAATTTTTCTCAAAAACGGCTGCGACAGTTTTTAACTAAAGTCAGGTTATTAATGAAAGGGAAAGGTAGTTTTTGTTTTTTTTTTTTTTTTTTTTGAAAATATGGCTATTTTTGGTAGCTTAAGTAGAAGCATTTTTTAGTTTTCGATTTTCTACAAAACGGTTCAGTTGATTTTTTTATGCAGATGCTCCTAAAAAGTTTAAACAGTATTGTATTGTTTTCTTCGAAAATTTGTATTTAGTAGTTTTTTGACATTTTCTTTAATCATCAACAAAAAAATCATTTTCCTAAAACAAAAAATTAAAAAAAATGCACGACTGGATCACACGTATACTTGCTCTTATGAACATAACAAGACATCTTAAGCACAAGATTTTAATAGAAACAGCTATGTTTTAGCCTTTGTTACTTAATTTTTTATAAACAAAATTTCATAAATTTTTGTCTAAAAATTTCTTATGACAATCTAATATATTTCATAATATGCACTTAAGAACGGAATTTCAAGAAAAAAATCATCCACCCATTTTCGAAGTATGTATTGAATTTTCAAAACATAAAAAAATTCGGTTTTTGTTTTTCGAAAATTTTGGTTGAATTCGAAGGATCTCCTACATAAAAATTTGTATGGAAGTCTAGTCAGCCGTTTATTTAATTAATTAATTAATTTAAATTTATTATGTAGCCTATACCTATAGTAGTGCACATGTCTTGTTCATCGATCTACAGACAGGCATACAGACAGACAGAAGAAATTGCGGGACCCACTTTTTTGGTGTTCTCTATCACTATAATGTCAAGTTTGGTCAAAATCTTCAGTTTGATTTTTTTCCAAATTTTGTTTCCTCCTATATCGCATACAAATGTTAAAAACCGCCACGAACTTTTTTTTTCAAAAACGGCTCCAAGAATGTTGATAAAAAAATGTGTGTTCTTAAATTACAGTCCAATTACATAAAATGAAATATTTTATTTTCCATTCTAACTAGCGGTACTTCATATATAACCACAATTTTTCCGACTTTCTTGCCATTTGGATGCACCGATAAAAATAATTTGTGTTATACAGATGCTACTTAAAGCATAAATAACATTGCTTATTCCAATTTTCATTGCAAACTCAATTTTGCTTTTTTTTCGAAAAATCGATTTTTCTAAAAGGAATGGTGATTTTTTTTTTAATTAAAATTTTATACGGATATTAATAAATATGTACTTTAAATTGGCGATCCAAATTTTTTTTTTCAAAAATGTTTTCAAAATGTTAGGAAAAAAAATATTTTTTTGGGAATTGGCTTTTAAAAAAAAGTTGATAAACTACTTAAAGTAACACTCGGGTCCCTGAAAAAGCACCACCTATTTATAGATTGAATTACAATCTTGCATTTCACCTAACTTCATCATGGCTTATCGACGCAACGTTGTAAAAAAAATTTTGCAACCGTTACTAGTCTCTCCTATTATATTATGTTGCCCCGCAGGGTCAGAAAGGTAGTAAAACTATACTTCCGGAACTAATTTTTTTTATTTCAGGAAAGAACTGTTATAATTTTTAATTTAAAAAAAAATAAAATACAGGGTTTCTGACAAAATTTTATCAGTTTTTTTGTTTAAATCAGTTTAACTGAGTACATTACACCATTTAATACCAATCCATTGATATCCAACTAAATCAGGTACACTATTAAAAGGGTGCAGAGTGCACATTTGCCAACAATATACTCAAAAACTGACAGATTAGAAAATAAATTAAACACTTATTCAAAATTTTCTAATTCTTAATTTCAATTAATTTTAATGCGATTCAATCAAACATGACATTACGATTATAGCGTCAGTCTGTCAGTCTGACTGTATGTATGTATAGACACCTACAGCCCAAACGGATGGGCCGAATTGCTTCAAACTTGGTATATAGAGTTTTTTAGGTATTGTACAGAGGGGAAATTGATTTTTTTTAGCTCAAAAAATAACGGTACCTGCCATATAACCGTTACATTCAAACCTATTTGTCTCGGAAACGGCTCAAACGATTTTGATAAAAAAAAAATCAGTGTGGCTACGGCCGATCATACAGTTGAAAAAAAAATTGGAAAAATGTCTAAAAACGGTACTTTCCATAGGACCGTTTTTTTTTGCTTTCGAATATCTCATAAATGACTTAACCGATTCTTTCGAAATTTCACAAAAATATAGGTTTAGGTTGCCCAAATTATACCGCGTACCAATATTTTTTTGTATTTTGAAAATCATTTTTAAGAAAAAAATTTAAAAAACTTATTATTCGAAAACTGCTCATTAATTTTTTTTCAAAAATTATATTTATTTGTATTTTCTGAATACCTATGAATTGGCGTTTTTGAATTTTTTTTTAAATATTTTCAAAAAGCTTAAAAAAATTAATTTTTGTCTCAAAAACCGCTCCACAGATTAAATTTTTTTTTTTCATAAATTCAAATTTATCCAAGAAATAAAATGGCGTACTTTTTTTTGAGCTCAAATTAGTTTAAGTATTTATTTCAGAATTTTGTTTTATTTTTTTTTTAATTAAACAGATTTAATCTTTTGTTTTTAAGTTTATAATATTAAATATTTAGTATTGTCATACCAATTTATTTTAGAACAAAATTAATGAAATATTGTATATGCATATACAAAATTGAGTTAAAAATGACTTTAAAAATATATTTAGATTTTTAATAGAAATCTTTTGCATACGATGTGATCGAACATAAGTGCAAGTTCGTGCGATCCAGACGTGCATTTTATTTTTGTTTGTATAGATAGTATCTGTTACCAACCTACTTATATTTTATGTTCTTAAAAAAAAATTACCTCTTGAACAATTGTGTGCTCCTGTGAATCAAATACCCATTCATGACATCGCACTTGTTTCATCTGATTGAACTTTTCTTTTGGACATGTGCCAGACACAACAACTGAATTATTGACTTCATATCGTAGACATTTTTCTGGTGTGAATTTTCCATTGCTGTTTGTGCCGGGAGTTGCATTCACTAACCAAGGTGGACTTAGTTCGAAATCTGTAAAACTTTCACCGCATTCTGGGACTAAGCATCTAGAATTATTTAAACAAATTTATAGTTTAATTCTAAATGGCAACATTGGCTTACCTATAGTTTGGTGTACCTGCTGTAAAAACGTACGATAAACTGTTTGCCGCAGCAAACATTACTGGTAAACAAATAAGAATATAATTTATTTTCTGATATCGTCCACATTCGCCAATTTCTTCCAGAATTCGATCGAGATCCATCGTGTGTTTGTGTGTTTTTTTTTACTGAAGAGAACTATAATGGAATGAGAATGACTTTTTTGAGCTAATTGTGGCATAGGCAAAAGAATTAAGATACTCATTGTGACGAAAAGAGAGAAGTCAAAGACAGTGTAATTTTACTCTATAGGATAAATATTTGTTTCATAAAAAATACTTCGCTTTTGTTGATTTTCATCGATTGGTATCATTTATTAAGAATGGTAGATATCAGAGCATAACTTTTTGCAAAGGAAATTCTTCATTTCAGAGGTGAGTAGTATGTTATTATTATTGACTTGTACAGGTTAGGCTTAAACGTTTTGAGTTCCTTCTTTTTATTGTTCACTTTGATTGTTTTGATTAAATTCATAAGCGCCTTACTTTAGGCAGTTAGCGATTTGAGTGATGATGGGGTTTTGTTGTATTTTTCTAAGCTTTTCAGCTTATTCTCTTCCGCATCATGTTTATAACAGAAAGGTCGTTTTCGAAAACGTCGTATTTGTCAAAACTGCATTTTTAAAAAATGTTCTAAAATGCCAGCTAACGCAAACACGAATCTTGCTGCATGAACATTAGATTCGATAATGCAATTGCTTCGAAGCATGTTTCGAGTTGCGCTTCTTTTTGACATCTCTCTTTCAATTTTCTTCCTAAGACCACTTGAACTCTTCTGCCTCCATACATTTTTGTTGTTTACTCGAGATCAAATTACAAAAAAAAAAAAAACAGAAAAGGAAAAAGACATGTCAAAACATTCATTCATGCAGGGCTTAGCATGCGCCGTGTAATACCTGTCAAAAAAGAGAAATAAAATCGTACTCGTATAACCGATTTTATTTTTCTGTTTTGACATGTTTGTTTTGCTGTCCATTAAAGCATTATTAGCCTACATTGGTTTTTCATATCCAAGTGCCCATGATTTAATGTGAATTAAAAACTAAAAAATTCTCATTTTTGGAATATTTTTCTTTTATTTCCCACTTTCATCACAATGCATTTTTTTCACACAAACTTTTTTCTTTCATATTGTTGTTAATAGTCACAGAATGATTTGATTAGAATTTTGCAAAATTTTGTTCACAGTAAAATCATTTGACGTTTATCAAGAAAAGAGTTAGTGCAAGCCAGCAGGTCGATTGCATATTTGACTATAGCATCATCAGCTGGGCTAAAAAATAATGATCATGTGACGATCAAACTTATTTTATTTGCGTTTTCTAAAACGGTCAAATTTTACAGCTCCGCAGAAAAATCAGCGGAAGTAAAATTATCTGGTTTCTCAGGGTTTGTTCTGTTCCGGTTTGCCACCGTAGCATAAATACTCCTATTTTAGTGAATCTTAGATACATCCTATATTAAACAAACAACACAACAGTTAACCCGAGACGTCACTTGTTGTGTTGTAGGAAATTTTGAACAATTTTAAATGGGATTTTCATTTGTTAAATTCAGAAATTGATGTAGAATTTTCTGAGTTTGAATTGATTTTTTTTCCTATGGTATTTGCGATTATTCGTGCTCGTGAATCTTTAAATTCTTCTAGTAGTAGTTAGTAAAGCGAG
The DNA here is from genome assembly GCA_910595825.1 of Philhelius pedissequus. NCBI lineage: Eukaryota > Metazoa > Arthropoda > Insecta > Diptera > Syrphidae > Philhelius > Philhelius pedissequus. The sequence goes on from OU343163.1 coordinate 37,095,338, forward strand.
GGGTAGATTCGAAAAGTTAAGTGAATGATATTATTCTTAAATATATTTAATTATTGCTACTTGCAATTGTGAATAATTTTCTGTGAAAAAATATGGAAATATAGTCTGCTTTTATATGCAGCAATTTTTTCTTGGAACTCGTTATGTTTTTCAACGACTTAGATATGGTGGCTGGGGTTTACAATTTTCTCAAAAACTAGAAGACATAAAATCATATAATTATTTAGAGCAACGAGTCTTAGATAAAAAAAATAATATATATAATTTTAAAGTTTTGAAAAAAAATTACTTTTTAAACTTTATTTTTTTATCGTTTTCTTCCCAAAATTTGAGTTTAAGACCCTATCCATAGATTTCACATGATTTAAAAAGAAGTTGATAAAGCAAGGTATTGGCTTTACAAAAAGGTATAAGACTTATTTATAATTATTACCGTTATTTTTTAATATTTTGTTTTCCATTTTTAGTATTTTTTTTGTATGAAATTGGGCTTCCAAACGGGGGGGGGGGGGGGGGGAGATAAATTGCTGATTTTTGACAACCAACAAAATTAATTTTCAGCGCCTAAGTTATCGTACTCGTACCCATGCGTGAAAAAATTGCACGAAATGTCAATTTTACTCAATATTTCTAGGTATAAAAAAGGATGCGTGACCGAAACAAAATAAATATAGAAAATTGCTACATATAATTTACATTTCTGGCTTAGTTCACTTTTAACAATTTAAAAGCAATAAAATGTTTTTTTTTTACATAAAACAAATAAACGATCATCAGATCGTAGAATGGCTGCCTAAATGTTTAACTTTGGTGACTTTACCCATTTAAAACAATTTGTGCAATCAGCGCACTCGCAAACGAAGCGTCAATTCGTAATTTTAGTTAGAATTTTGAAAATGTACATTATACCGTTCATCCAGAAGATGAATACCACTAAAATATACATAGCTAAGCGATATGAAAATAGACCTCAATTTTTGTATTTCATTGCAACAAAATATTACGTATACGCCACAGTGAATTAATTTTAATAAGTGTATTTTTTTAAATTTAAAACGAATGGTATACTCACAAATTTTCAAACAAAGGAAAACATTCGATTTCGATTAAATTTTGATTTACTCGTATGAAACTTGCCCCTCCTGCGAACAGAATATAACATAATTATTCAAATGTACTTCAAGGGATTTTTGGAAGAATCGACTCTGACTTCAATGCCTGTGTATTTGAAGCATTTCACGAATAATTGTTGAATGTTGCGTTGAAAATAAAATATTATGTTTGAGATTAAAATATTTGAAAATGGGAAGCTTCCCTGTTATATCTTAATAAAACAGGTTAAGCTCCATTTGCTTCTTTACACATTTTTGCATTTATTATTGTTTTATCAATATGAACAAAAATGTACCTTTGTGGTTCATAGATAAGACTTAAATGATTTATTATTTGAACCACATGCACCTGTGTACATTAGATTCATACTTAAAAATTTAGTTAGAAAATTAAACCTTTCACGACAGAGCAGATTTCATTTATTTGTTTAAGGTTGAAATAAAGATCCCTCACTTAATGTCTAAATTTATTAAATTAATTTGTTGGTGGAGATTTTTAACGTGTTTTTTTTTTTTTATTATTATAAATTAAAGATTTTATTTTATCAACTTAAAAACACAAATTATTAATTTTTGCTTATATGTACATTTCGGAAGCTATATCTGTATATATATATATCTATATATATATATATATATCTATACCGAACAATTAATTGATGATCTACTGATTGCTCATATAAATAAACATAACCTAAGGAATTATACATCTTTAGATTTAATCAGAAATTAACAAGATTCAGAAAAGCTAAAACCAATATTTAATAAACAAATCATCAGAATTAGCCAAAGCAGTGAAATAAAAATTAAAAATCTGATTAGTGTATCAAATGACAAAAGTGAAACATTAAAACAATCAGGGATTTACTCAATTGAATGTAACAATTGTAATAAAGAATATATATGGCAGACAAGAAGACCAGTTCTCAAAAGATTTAAAAAACATTTTGCGCATCTAAAATACAATGAACCAGAAAAATCAAGTTTATCACAACACATGCTAGATAATAACCATAATTTTAATTTACAAAATTTGAAATTAATACGTAATTCAAATAATCCTTATGAGCTAGATGCTTTTGAATCTCTTTATATATTTATAAATAAAAATAATTTAATGGACCAATAAGAAATCCAATTTTCAAAAAGTTTTATATTATACCTTAAATTTACTGTAAATTTGTTTGTTTAATTTTTTTTTTTGCTTGAATTTTTCTGTTTGTATTGAATTTTTTGTTTGTATTGAATTTTAATATAGTATCAAAATGTCATTATTATTTAAATAGAGCTTACTGCCGATGGAAGCATAGCTTCCGAAATAATTTGTGTTTTTAAGTTAATAAAATTAAATCTTTAATTTAGTCTAAATTTAATTTTTTTTAATTATAATTATTATAAAAAAAAAAGTTAAATTCACGACTGGATCTTATGTTCTATCACATAGTTAGCACAAGATTCTTAGTAGAAAAGGCAAATAAGATCGTTTTACTGAATTTATTTTATAAAAAAATTGTATGTAAATTTTAAGTATTTAATAATATAAATTTAATAACATAATATCAAAAAATTGGTCCAACTGTTTTCGAAATATTAAATTTTAAACCTTTTATTTAATGAAAAAGTCAAAAATCAAAAAAGATTTTCTTTGCCGGGTAACGTTAATAACATTTTATAAAAAAAAAATGTTAACCAAAATATAAACGGATACTATAATAGTGGACAACATTTTTTTTTATCAAAATCTTTGAAGTTTACGAGAAAAAATAGATTTACCATTTATGGTAAAAATATTGTGTTGCAGGTAAAAATATACATTTAATTCCATAATTTAAAAAAAATCGTCTATAACTTTTGGAAATACATTATTTTCAAAAAAAATGTGTTAATTTCAAAAATCTTTTTTTTGGCCAAAATGCAGAACATAAATCTACAACAGTGCACAGAATATTTTTTCTCATCAAAATGATTAGAGAAGTTTTTTGAGATAATTAAGGTTCGTTTAAAATTGTCTTATAAAATTCAATTTCTTGTCTAAGGAATCTCCTAAGTTTCGAGAAAATCACTTCAGCGGCTTAAGTCTTTTGATCGAACAACCTATATACAAACAGAATTGTAATCATACTTTTTTAGTGTCAAAATTTCGAGTAAATTTGGTTTCAAAAGGGAAATATTAACATTCACCGAGTCACTTCAGTTAACTGAGTTTATCTTCATGGTTTAATTTCCATATAATATATTCTCATTTTTTTTTAAATAAAAGAAAACAGAACGATAATTTTCTGTCGAAATTTGTATGGAAAATCTTTTTTCTTTTGAAAAGAAATTCGAACGAAACCAATCAGCAAATATACCTATAACACATTTACAATAACAGTTCTTATGGGCATTCATGGAACGTTTTTCAGAAAGGTCCCTCAATTGCGTCTGTCTGCCTAAGCCGCTGAAGTAATTTTCTTCATATTTGGTACCTAGATATACGTCTTAGATGAAAAATATACAAAATTTGAAATTCCAATTTTTCTTGAAGAAAATAAAAGAAATTTTGTATATAAAAATTAATTAAAAATCGACTTTATGTATTTAGCCTTTTCTACTAAAATTATTGTGCCTAAGATGTTATCGACCATAAGAGCAACTACGTCCGACTCAGTCGTGCATTTTATTTTATTTCGTCACAGGCATAGGCATTGGTTTTATCAATTAGCTTACCAATTTTCTCTGAGAATTTATGGTAATTTGTCACTTCTGTAAATTTAGTAATAGAAACATCCACTTTTAAGTATAATTGTGTTGTTTCTTTGCTATGTTATGCGTTCTCATTGTAATTATTGAACAATTGTTAGTAAATCAGCAATATATACATATTATGTATGCATAACTACACATTATTAGCTTTGAAGTAGGAAGAGTTCGTGCAAAATCCCTTCATACATTTTATTTCTTCTAATCTATATGTTGTACTTCTTTTTAAATTGTTCGCAAATATTTTTCGTTTCTTAAAATTTGATCAGAGCTTTCGGCTTTTCTAAATTGAATTTAATTGTTTCATAGTTAAAAAGCTGTTATACAATATTTACACAACTTGTTAATTGATACGAATTGATGCTAACCAATTAAAAGTTGTAAAAACTATTTATCACACAATAAAATTGTTCTATCTAACTGATAGAGATCGCGGTGTTGTTTATTTCATATCCCGACACACTTTATTGAATAGCCTATTCTAGTTGAATTACTGTCCGTTTTCATTTATTGTTGATGGCCGTTAGATTTGTACAGAAATAATTAATTCACACCAATTGAATTTTTGAAAAAAAAAAGAATGAATCAAGATAACTTTGACTAACAACATTAAACAGATAAAATTGGAACAAAATCAGTAGAGCACACTTAAGATTAAGATACATGGCTAGGCCTAATTTTCCGATAGCAGAGATTTATTCTAATTAATTAAAAATCGATTAAAAAAGATCTGAACTAAAGGGCCAGGTGCATTTATTGTCCAAGAGAACTTAAAACGGAAAATCACAATTCGCATGTACTTATACTATTATATGGTCGATTTCATACTCAAGATTCTTTAAGTCATTTTTCATTTAATTTTGTATATTCAATATTTCTAACAAAAATGTTGGTTTTAAGTACTTAACATATAAATATTAGCACAATGGTTTTCAACAAAAAAATCGAAAACATATTTTTTTTAAAGTTTGGTATACTGTATTATTTAGACGGCTCAAGCGATTTTATTCAATTATGTGACATATCGTCTCTAATAAAAAATAATTTGTTTAACCCTAAAAATAAAGATACAATTTTAAATATCTCCAAAGTGGCTTTAACGATTTTAATAAAAAAAAAATATATTTACATATAGACTACATTTTGGTCCACAAATTTTACTTGCGATATAGCAAGTTTTTTATAGGGCAAGTTTTGCATTTGGAAAAAAAATCGAACCAGAGATTTTAATCAAACTTGACATCGCGATGATGGAGAACACCAAACAAGTGGGTCTTGCAATTCCGTCTGTCTGTCTGTACAACACTCTACAACCTTAAATGAAGAGATTTTCTTCAGACTTGTTATTTAAGTGTTTTAGGTGATTGTCTAAAATAGATTTTTGTTTTTCACTAACGCTACCTATATTCAATTTTTTCTACCATCTAATTATCTCGAAAACGGCTCTAACGATTTTGATAAAAAAAAGTGTGCACCATTTCAGGTATACTCTACATTTGGTAAACATTATTTTTTAAATATTTTGTTATTAACGGTACCTGCCATACAACCATTTTCTTGATTTTGAATTTTATCATAAACGGCTGGACGGATTTCCTTCCAACTATAAATAATACTTCACACCAAAACTTTCGAAAAAATATTTATTTTGGCTTTTTGAAAATAAAATATATTTTTTTTTCGAAAATTCAATATTTCGAAAACGGGTGATGATTTGTTTTTTAAATATTGTTTTTAAGCTTATATTATTAAATATTTAAAATTGTCATACCAAATTTTGTATATATAAAAAAATTAAGTAAAAACGACGCTAAAAATATATTTATATTCTTAATAGAAACCTTTTCCTTTTTGTTATTAACGGTACCTGCCATACAACCATTTTTTATATTTTCCACTTTCTCATAAGCGGCTTGGCAGATTTCCATCAATATTTTTCGAATTCGAAATAATAACTGTTTTTAAATTTATATTGTTAAACATTTAAAATTATTATACTCCTTTTTTTTGAAAAAAATTTAAGAAATTTTGTATACATATAAGAAACTAAGTAAAAAAACTACCTTAAAAATATATTTTGCCCTTTCTACTAAGAATCTTGTGCATTTAGAAAAAAGTCAAAATCCATATATCCGTTTTCGAGATAATTAACCGTTTTAAGGTGTTGTATGGCAAGTCTAAGAATTTCTACGATAAACTGCTAGATAAATCCTGTTCCCGTGCACCAAATGTTCGTAGTTTTTCACAGAGAGAGTAAAATATTTCTCCAGGCTGCGAATTTTATCCCAAGAAATTTACTTCGACAAAATTATGAAGACTGTCAAATGAAGGGAAAAAACAATACATAAGCAGTCTGTTGCCAGATGTGTCATTATAAAAATTGAAAATAATCGAATTTATCATGTGGTCTAGCATATTCAAGCCATAAATAAAAATTTCTGTAGCAAATTGGTTATATTAAGAGACTTTTTAACAAAAAACAACTTTGTTAAAGATTTAATGTTTAAAATTGACGTTTAAAAATTGGCTAACATTTTTGTTCAATATGTCACTTTTTGAGAAATTGTTACCCCCACCCTTGCAAAAATGACAGTCTTAACATTTTTGTGCATAAAGTACGGGAAAACACTTCTTATTTTTGGGGCGGATAAAAGAAATTTAGTTTCTTCTCTAGAGAATCACCTAAAATGCTTAAATAAATGCTGGTTTTCCACAGGGCACCGTTTTTTTTTCGACTCTCTTTATCATTTTCATTATTAACTGGAATAATTACGTTTGTTCATCTTATAGGGTTGACTACCCTTAGTTATTATTAAGGAAGTGCTTGATTATTAAACAAAAGTACCAAATTTTAAGAAAATTTCCTCAGCGGTTTCAGCTTTAGAGCGAGGTACACACTTACAGACAGACAGATGGAGTTGTGAAAACCACATTTTTGGGTTCTCTATTATAGTAATGTCGTTCTCGAGTTAAATTTGTTTCCAAATTACAAACGCATACATACATTTATGTATATCCACACACATACAAAATATTTCTGTAAACAAGATACAAAGCGCATAATCTGTTTCCAAGCCAATTTTTAACCATTCATCCACTGAATTTTTATTTTTACTCAAACGTTCGTTCAGTCTTTTTGTTACCTTTTCATCCCAATCTTGGTATTTTATATCTAATATGATTGCTGAATACCGATAACTAATTTAGGGTTTAAAATATTTAAAAATACTTAACTAAAAATAGCAGAAACACAGCAGCTGACAAAACAAATTTATAATACTTACCTGCTAAAATTAAATTCCGGGGAAAAACAATAAGAAACTGCAAAAATCAATAATATTCACTTTTTATTGGTTTAATATTCTCACATATATTATTGTTTAAGTTAAGGAACATAGCGTAGAATACATATAAGACACTATGCATTGGAATACTTCTTCACGCACTTTAGCTATAAATCTATATTGTTTATTTGGATAACTTAAAAAAAAAAAAACTTAAATAATCGTACACAAACTTAATAAAAGATATATAAATGACGTTATTGTCATTTCTGTAATCCTAGACTTAAGATTCCAAATAATTGTACTTCTTATCAATTCTTATTGCTATTTTATGATATCTTGTGTTTTAAAAAAAAAAATATAAGAAAAACAGTAGTGACACATTATTGTTTATTTAGTTTATTTTCAGTTAAAATTAACATTTTGTTTTATTTCATTTTAAATTTAATCTACAACTGTTTCGAAATTAAACACATTCTACCTACCGCAAAATGACGAGTACGCGATACGCTGGCTGAACCAATTCCTACTGATATTCCAACTTGCTCTTGATATAAAAAAGGTGTTGAATGCTTAGGAGTCATTTTCGATGCACGTGTCGATTGTTTGAGTTGTGTATAAATACCAAAGCAAAGACAAAGAATAAGAAAAAAGAAATTTATTTAACAAAGAGAGTAATAATGCTTGTTTGTTGTTATGATATGCATTAAGTTTGAGATTACATTTGTGTATTATTTTATGAAGAGTCCATAATAATTGTTAGTTAGAATGTTCCAAATATTAGACGACCATGACAGAAAAATAAATAGAGGGTGTTTTCTTTAAGAGCTTGAAAGCTTTATGTATCTAATAATACAAGACAGAAAAATTTTTGGAGTGCATTTTATATTATTATAATTTGGTAGATACATTTATGGCATATATAATTTAAATACGATATATGGCATATGTCTGCCGCGGCTAGGAGTTACATAGTCCATTCGATCAGCCCATTTGTTGGGCCACATTTTCCAATAAATCTGGCCGTATGACGTCAATAATGGTGGCTTTAATATTGGCTTCAAATGCTTCAAGAGTTGCTGATTTGTCAGCTTAAACCAATGACTTAACATAGTCCCATAAAAATTAGTCGAGAGGCGTTAGGTCGCACGAACAAAGGATCCAGTTTAAAGGACCAATTCTAGAAATAAAGCTGTCACCAAATTGATTTTGCAATAAGTTTATTGTTAAACGCGCTGTTTGGCAAGTTTCGCCATCTTATTAAAACTAAATGTCGTGGATGTTTAGCTGATGAATGTTTGGAAACAAAAAATCAGTCAGGATGGCGCGATAGCGCTCGCCATTCACCGTAACGGCAGCTCATTCCTCATTTCAAAAGAAATAAGGGCCGATGATTTCCCCAGCGTGTAAACTCAACCAACCAGTCAAGTTTAAACGATGTAATGGTGATCTGGTACTGGCTTGTGGATTGTCTTCGCTCCATATACGGCAATTTTGCTTATTGACGAAGACATTTAACCATAAAGAAGCTTCATCCCTAAACACAATTTAATGGATAAAGTGCTCTATGAACTTGGCCAACAGACTTTTTTTTCAAAGTAAATTTCCACAATTTGAAAGCATTGTTCCGCCGTTAAGCGAGCCAAGATGAATTCTCAAACCTTACTGAACAGAAATGTCAATAGAGTTTGAAATTCTCAACTGTCAAACCACATTGAAACTTCTCATGCAGCTAAAAAAAAAACACCCTATAAACGCTGGACTGTATTAAATGAATTTGCTGTTGCGGACGAATTGCGTTAATGGTTTATCTTTATATGATATTATTTGAGAGAAAGTAATGTAAAAACTCAGAGGTACTAAATATACAAAATTTATAATTTTAAAAACTTCGTGTTAATAAACTGCAGCTAGAGTTTGTGAAAAATAAAAGGCACTCTTGGATCGCACGTAGTTGCTCTTATGTTCGGAAGCACATACGATTCTAAGTAAATAGAGCTTAATATATTTTTAAAGCCGGTTTTTACCTAATTTTCTGCTTACGAATTTAATAACAGACGTATTATTGAATTTTCTATTCAAAACAAGTTTTGCTTTAAAACTAGTTGAGAAGAATTGATTTTTTTAAATTTAAATATCGAAATAAGAGTTTTGTCATTTTGAACTTCAAATCTGATATAAAATATGCGAAAATGACCATGCAAAAATATTGAATTTTTTAAGTTCCATTAAACTAGTTTTAATACGAAACTAGTTTTTAAAAAGTCAATAATGCGGACGTACTGTAACATTATTAAAAAAAATCATCCATATTCAGAATATTGAATTTTAAAACACAAATTGAAAATCAGTACGGTTGTAGGGCAGGTACCGTTTTTTTAGACTTGAAAAAAATTTCGATGTTTCGGGTAGAGAATCACCTAAGACTTTTTCAACACTATCGAGTTTGAAGAAACGGTTCAGTAGCTTAGATTGTAGACTAATGAAAGTCGTATTCTCGTGACAAGCAAAGTACAGCAAAGTAAAAATTTTACAAGGAAAACAACAATAAGAACATACTGGCAATTACTCCTGTTCATCCGAAGTATTATTGGGTTCCGAAATTAGTAAGTCTATTCAATCATAGGGGGCAGTGAAGTGATTTTTTTTAGTAATGTATATTTGTATTTCTTTTTCTCCTTGTATTTTGTATGCTCTTTGACAGAAAAAAAACACAGATTTGAAAATCCCTCCATATTAAAATAAATAAAATCAAGTTGGATTGTAGATCGTTTTCGTGTAAATGTTTTACTTTGCTGTACTTGATTGTCACGAGAACACGACTAGATTTTTTACTTGCGATAAATACATATAGGTAGTATATGGCAAGCTTAGGATTCGTTAAGCTCGAGAGTTTGATCAAACTTGCTCATCGCAATAATAGCGAAGACGAAATAAGTGTGTCCCACAATTCTGTCTGCATTGACATACTAGATATGGACTGCTAGGAGCAAACTTCACGATGGCTCCTTTTGTAAAAAGCATCACCAGCGACCATTTCAGTCCTTGCGGTAGTCCAGAATATTATCAAGTCAAACCAGTGCTTAACGGATTTTTTTCAAGGAAATCCCTACACGAATCCAAAAATTTCCTTTTCTCTGCTTTCTACAGAAAACAATAAACTTTCTTTGCGGATGAACGAAATACGTTTAAAGCTAGATCAAATACCAAGTAAGTGTTTTTTACTTTTCCATGAAAAAAATAGAATTTAACACACACTGCGTAATATAACTTGAAATTACATTTCATTTTTTGTTTCAACTTCAACAAGATAGATAGATAATTTGCTTTATTTTCTTTTTTAAATCATACTTTTACAATTATTAAGTTTCTTAAATAATATATAACTATGAATTTAAAAGCCGTCTGCCAGAGTTTAGTTATTTTTTGTACAATATGAAAAAAAAATATGATAAAAACGAATCGAATAAATTTTATATTTTATAGAAACACAAAATACTGCGTAATATAAGTTTAACTTAAAATACTTTCTCACGTGACCAACAACAACGTATTTTGCAGGGTTAAAATGTATTCCATTTATTTTGAATGTAACTATAAAAGAAATCTTTTAAGCTGAAAGAAAAAGGAATTTTTCTTATGGTCCCCCAGCACTACATCAATTGTTAACTATACTATGTGCCAGGAGATAGCTCTAGTTTCTTTGCCTAAAATTTGTAGAAAGCTAATATCAACAACAGATGGTGCTCAATTTGTTTTTTCTTTCCGTCGCTTGGCCTGAAATAGTCGCTGAAAGCAGGGAACCATATTTTTTGCAAATATTGTATGGAAATGAATCACAACTAGCAGTCCATATCTAATATGTCAATGTCTGCCTGTCTATCGGTCCGCGAGTCTACAACCTGGGCGATGGCCGTGGCGCGATAGATTTGTGCTAGCCTGTCAACTTCGTGGTCGCAGGTTCGATTCCTGCCGTTGTCTATGTCGTCTTATTTTTCATTAAAAACTGATTCTAAAAAATTGTCATAAAATGAGTTGCAGGTTTGCTCATCCATGCTGTTTAGGCATAACACTAACAGCATGGGATTGAGTAATCTAGTATACCCATACAATATGACAACGTAATAAATAAAATAATGCGAATTAAGAGACATAGATAAATAGAACACGGTAAATTCTCCGCATTAGTACAGCCGCCATCCCTGGAGATAAATTTGAGACAAGAGCCAGCTCTAGTCTCAGAACATCGCGCCACACATCTTTCCTATCCTTCTATCTCTTCTCTCTCACGCCCGCACTGTGTTAAAAAGCATATAAAGGGTAACATCATAATCCCTTGAACGCGTGTAAATTATAAAAAAAAAACAAAGAATAACTGTACCTGCCATACATTTTTTAGCCAAAAAGGTAAATCATATTTTTTTTCAAAAACGGCTTTACGATTTTTATACAAAAAATCAGTCCATTTATGAAAGTAAAAGGAACTGTGTGGTAATTTGGAAAAAATGGTTGGTATTATAGAACCATTTTTATCTTCTGAACGGGATCTATGGTCTTGCTGTCCTGATTCTTTAAATGTAAATAATTTTATAAATTTATTTTTGGTAAATAATAAATAAATAAATAATAGAACCATTTGTTTTAGTTTTCGAATTTATGGAAAATGGTTCAGTTGCATTTTTTTGATTTTTTTATGCAGAAACTACTAAAAAGTCTAAGCAGTCTAAATTTTTCAAAAACTTTTTTTTTAATTTAAAAAGAAAATTATTTTCTAAACTCAATATGTATTTCGGAAACAACTAAATCAATTTCTTCGAAGATTTGTATTTACTAGTTTTATGAGATTTTTTCCAATATACAAGAAATTCATTCTCTTAAATAAAAAAAATACAATTGTTAAAAAAACGTAACGAAACATTCTTTTTTCTCAAAAATGGTTACAAGAATTTTAATAAAAATTCTGTGTGTTCTTAAATTGGTGCAGTTCAATTTCAAAAAATTAAATTAATTTATTTTGAGTTTTTATTAACGGTACTTTCTATAGCCTGCACTTTTTAATATTTTCGAATGTTCACTATTGGACTGATTCCAATATTTTTTTTATTATGCAGATACTCCTTAAATGTATACATAATCTTGCATATTCAGATTTTCAAAACACTATTTTTTTTTGAAAAATCTGTTTTTCAAAACGGCTTAGTAGTTTTTTTTTTAAATTTAAATTGGCTAGCCAATTTTTTTTCCTAATAATGTTTCCAAAATTGTATACCTACACAAAAAAATGATTTTTAAAAAAACCGCTGCAACCTTTTTTGAAATTATTTTTTGATCTATTCATATGTATCCCAGAAATCAAATGTCATCTTCCATTTTCTCTCAAACTATAATAGGTTAACGATCTAACCAATTTAATTGGGGGAGCGTATCGGAATCCCGCTTTTTAAAAACCGTTTTTTTTTTTCAAAGATTCCAAAAAAAAGTTTTAAAATTCCGTCTTCTGAAATACTTTTTTTAATTCCGATCGGTCATAATCCCGCTTTTTTTAAAATTCCGGTAAATCCCACTAAGCCCTTTTTTAATAAAAAAAAGCGGGACTATAAAAATTTACATTAAGAAAAGCGGGATATTGAACCCAACCCTTTTATTGTGTGTATCATTTATTTCTGCCTAATCATGTTTTATTTTTAGGCGTTTTTGCCATTTTGAAATCAATCCGCCCTGAAAAGAAAGTCAATTTTATTATTATTTATACACAAAATATAATTCGTGTGAGAATGTTTAATTTAAAAATAGTAAACAAACAATAATATTATTATTAACCAATGACGAACTCATGAAATTCAGATGTCGGTTCAGAACTAGAAGATGGTACGTCCAATTTTAAGTCTCCCGAAAATGTAAACGTTTCCATTTCGAACAAATGCCTTAAAAAATTATGGCATATAAATAATGTCTAATAGAAAATAGAAATAGAAAAAACTCACTTATTATTTCGAATAGCTCTTGATAAATTTCTATGCCTGCCCAATTCTGGAAAAATTAACTCGACAAAACTTTCTTTATTCGACAAAACAATGTATGAATTTAATCCATAACTAGCGCATCTGAATTCCTTTGCCGGAATATAAGGAACCAAATCAGCTCGATTATGACGTCCACTTACATTGAAAATAATAATTTTGTTCTTATCCTCGAAGCCTTCAACTTCTAAAAGATAATTTATAATGTTATCATAAAGATGCAAAACTCTGCCATCAACGGTTGAGAATTCTCTATCGGATTCTTCTACTTGTTTTGCATGAATTACGAATATTATGTCCAGCATTTCATCCTCATCCATTTCTGTTACTATAAATATAAAATTGAGATATCACAGGTATAGGCATTTACGCAATACTTGGATTACTTAAGGTGTTAACTTAGAACTAAAGGAAATCCTCCTTTTCTTAATAACTAACGGGTGATTTTTTTGCTACTTGGGTTTTGACGCTTATATTTTTGACAGATCACATATGACAAATTCCACGAACATTTGACGTTTCGATTCAGTATTGTTTGCAATTTCATCATGAATAGACTTACGCCTGAACAACGTTTGCAAATTATTGAAATTTATTATCAAAATTCGTGCTCTGTGAAAAATGTCGAAATTATGAAATTATCGCAAAATTGTCTTCAGCGACGAGGCTCATTTTTGGCTAAATGGATACGTGAATAAGCAGAATTGCCGTATTTGGAGTGAAGAGCAGCCAGAGGCAATTCAGCAGCTACCAATGCATCCCGAAAAATGCACTGTTTGGTGCGGTTTATGGGCAGGCGGCATCATTGGGCCGTACTTCTTCAAGGACGCAGGGTTACGGTCAATGGAGAAAGGTACCGTTCGATGATAACAGATTTTTTTTTGCCGAAAATGCAAGAATTGAACTCGGTCGACATATGGTTCCAACAGGACGGTGCCACATGCCACACTGCACGCGAAACCATGCATCAATTGAGAGGCGAATTTGGTGAGCAGTTGATCTCACGTTTTGGCGCAGTCAATTGGCCACCAAGATCATGTGATTTGACCCCGTTAGACTATTTTTTGTGGGGCTATGTTAAGTCTATTGTCTATGGGGACAAGCCAAACACGATTGCTGCCTTGGAAGCCAACATTGAACGAGTCATTGGTGAGATTCCGGCCGAAATGTGTGAAAAAGTTTGCCAAAATTGGACCTTCAGAATGGACCACCTGAAGCGTAGCCGCGGGCAACATTTAAGTGAAATTATGTTTAAAAAGTAAATGGCAGAAATTGATTTATCGATCCAAATAAAAATTTCATTCACTTTTTACAAGTTTCTGTGTTTTTTTGAATTTTCAAAAACCAAGCTCTTAAAAAATCACCGTTTAGTATCTAAATTCTAAACAATTTCGTATGAATTATTCTTACGCTCTTCTACGGCATCCTGAATTTCTTTAGCAGTTTTATTAACAAGAACTTTAACTAACATATTCATGCGATAAAACGTGTTTAAAATTATTTTAAGTTTGTCCCTTTTTTCGGACTCTTCGTTAAAAATTATAACAGCTTTCGAACGTTTCATGTTGGATTTGTTTATTTACATTGAGGTATGACTAATTTTAAAAAAACATTTAAGTTTTTGGTGATGCTCTTCAGATAATGGTTTTGTCTGTTCTGTATTCTTCAGCGTCACGTACACCAGTAATTCTTTAAATACTAATTCGTAAATAAATGAAGCAAACAAAATATTAGAAGAAAAAAAATAAACATGAATATTTAAGGCGAATTGAAAAAAAAAACAATAAATGAAAAATATTATGCCTCCTTTTGGTAACTAGAAATTTTCACTAAGTTTCCCAAACTTGTTTTTTTCCGTTGGGTTTTGACAGCAAAATGTGAAGATATGTACAAAATCGTACGAATTTTCACTTTACCAAGCACACTTATTATTTGCACTTTTTCTTGATGAAATAAATACAGCAAACTGTCACTGAAAAATGTTGTGGCTTATCAAAATCACAGAAGCTTCGCAAATAAACAAAATGCAAAAGCTGTTAAACGCAGATCGTAAGTGTGACCAGATTTGCTTTTTTTCAAAGCTTTTTAAAATTCTTGCAATGACTTGTTATACATGTAAATACAACATATACCTGCTCCTAGTTTATTTAAAACATAAGAAAAAAAAATGTCCAGAAAAAGGAGAAACTCTAGTTAACCTTTTAAATCAGGATAGCGGAAATCCTGCAAATAACTGACTGTCAAAAACGATTACTGATTGAAATAGTTATAAAACCCGAACATGTATCTGAATAAGCTTAACCTGCTAAGCCGAAACTTCAATAAAGATTATAGGTTCGTTCATTGAACTTGGGTCGACCCAAGTTTTTTTGACAACCCTTACTAGTTGTCAAAAAACATGGGTTTTTCGGTTCTCAAAAAAAAAACACGAGAGCCATTAATTGTATGTTGCTGAAAAGCAAGTTATGTCATTTAATAACTAAAACTTAGCAAATGTTCACTTTAGGTTCTTAGCACATTTGTTTTTTATTTTAATTCACAACTTCAAAGGCTTCCATTTAGGTTCTTAGCACATTATTTGGTTTTAGTTTTAATTCATAACTTCAAAGGTTTCCATTTTGTATGTGTGCATCCGAAAATAAATTGAAAACTCTTTTAATTTCCATTATAAAAATAACAAACTCCATACAAAACGAGAATCCACAACAAAAAAACTACTTCAGTTTAGGGATGAGCGATGCCCATCTATGTTAACGAAACATCGATATTAAAATAAAAAATCGATGATTCAATATCGACGTTGAAAGAAGAATAAAACATCGATGTTTTTGATTTGACAATTATTAACACCGAAGAAGATAGTATTTGATATTTTTCTCTATATCGCTCATTCCTACTTATTTTAAAAATCTGGTAGGTACACTCTGCCTTGGGATCATCGTTTCTTAAAGTTTTCTGATAAGTTCATAAAGCTTTAGTTAAAAAACAACAGCAGTACCTGCGTACACTGCATCCATGTGTAGGGTAAAATATATAATAGGTGCTGTTGTATAAATAAATAGATTGTGTTCATTAAACAAACACACAGATGTCTAGAGAGGTAGTTATCAGGAAATAAGTGAAATTTAATTAATGATAATGACCTATAAATACGTCAAAAGACTGCTATGTATTTATTTAGTTCGATGTGGAATATAATGTGTATAGTCTGGGCGATAGTGTTAAATTAAGACAAAATAAAAATAATAATAGTAATATTCTTACAATTTTGAAGGTCTTATTATATACAAAAAAAATTGATGTCTTAAAAATTTAAAAGAAAAAATGTTTCTTTAAAATAATAAAACAACTCATATAATTCTTTCTTGCTTTTAAGTATGTACATATATATTATTAAATATTTAAAATTATCATAACAATTTTGTTAAGAAATAAAATGCACGACTGGATCGTACGAACTTGCTCTTGTAGCTAACAACTTTTGTGTAGCTAACCACTGACGCTGTTAGTAGGTATAGGTAGCCAAGTTATTATATGCAAGTTTAAAGCCGATGTATGTAGGTGAGAATTCTTTGGTTCTTAATATAATGAATTGTGGAATACATGATTCAAGGAATGTTCATATAGACATCTACCTACAAATGTATATTTAAATGGATTTGAATTAAGTACATTGGGAGGGTAATATATACATACATATAGTGAACCTAGGTATATAAATATGTACATACATATGTATATAATGGAAGTGATTGATGTATAGTTGGGTAAAAATCGTTTTTTCAACTTATAAGAGCTGCCAAAAACATAACTTTAATCAGTTTCTCGAAGAAGCGAAGAACGCCATTAGATGCCACGGATTAATGAAAATTTTATAAAAAAGTATCTCGAAAATTGTAGGACGGATTTTGATGAAATCCTGTTTTTTTATTTTTAGTTCTTAGAAAACAATTGTTTTTTGAAATTTTGGTATGCAGTTTTTTAGAGTTTATTAATATGCATGTGATTATAAAATTTAAAATTATTATTTTTTCATTAGTTTTAAAAATATTGATTTTTGAATAAGAAAGTTTAAAAATTAATTTTTATTAGAAAAAAAGTTGTTCAAAATTTTGTTATGTAGAATTAGTTTGGCTACTTAGATCTTCTCAGTTATAAAATTTGAAAAAAATCCAATGTACCGTTAGCGAGAAAGCCAAAAATTAATAAAACCGTTATATGAAGGGTACCGTTATTAGAGTTTTCCCGTAAACTTGGTTCAGATTAAATGATAGCTATTGCCAACAAAAAAATTCTCAAAAATGTTTATCATGGTTTCGAAAAAACTAAGATTTTCCTAAACGGTTATATATGGCAGGTACCGTTATTTTTAGGCCTAAAAATAAAATTTCAATTTCCCCTCTGAGGAATGCCAAAAAAATCACACATAACAAATTTGAAGATAATCGCTTAAGCCGTTTAGGCTGTAGCTCGTTATACATACAGACGGACAGACTGACATGCAGACAGGCAAACATTTTTTGACGATCACTTTTTTAGACTTCTCCATAATCGTAATGTCATATTTGATTGTCAGAATTTTTTTTACGAATACATAATTTGCATTATACAGTAGACGCTCGATATAGTGAATCTCGTTCGAGTGAACTATCCAATATAGTGTACACACAACATTTTATACAGGATACTCTAAATAGTGAACAAGAAAAATCTCGATATATTGAACACTGATTTTTTCTCAGAATTTTCCATCTAAATGCGTCCATAGCTAGTAGATAGGGCTTTACGGTTTAGTTTCATGTCATTTTAACCATAAACTCTTCAAATGCGTTTATTTCTGTTTCCTATTTCATCAAAGGATATTGTTATTTACATTTATAATGTCATTGAATGGGCGGTACATAATAATGCAGATTATTCTGACATTTTAGTTTTAAAACATATACAAGCAAAAGCTGTCCACAACAGTTTAAAATTAAGAAAGACACACACAAAAGTGACGAATTATTTTTCCACATTTTAATATTTTTTTATACGAGTACAAAACTTTATTTCTAGCTTGATACCCGATAGTTAGTATTAATTTCCATCAATTTGTTTGTTGTTGGTTTTATGAGCTGTAGGGCTTTGTTAAATGTTTTTTTTTTTGTTATTCACGTGACGTGAAATGTTCCTTTTTTGTTTTATTGATGAATTTTTTTCAAGGAAAATTTAAATACTTATGTTTTTTGTCAAGCCGCACTCTGCCAATGTATTTTATTTAATGTTTGTAAAATTGCTTATTTACACTTAAGAATTATGAAAAAAGGTGTGTTTACTTCACACTACTTTATGTATGTAGTTTTTATTAAATTTAGGTTTGAAAAACTTATAAAAATTATATCTCGAAATAGTAAACAATCTCGAAATACTGAACATGCCTAATTTTTATTACTTCACTATATCGAGCGTCTACTGTAGTATACCTATAATCGCAAGTAAGAAATTACAGAAATTTTTTTTATTAAAAATTTAGTAAAAAAACGACTTTAAAATATATTTTGCCATTTTTAGTATGAATCTTTTGCATACGAAGTGATCGAATATAAGAGCAAGTACGTGCGACTCAGTCTTGCATTTTATTTTGTGTGTAGTTCCCTATTATAGAAATGTTTGGTCTATTTTAAGTCTTATATCGAAATATATTAAATAACTATACCGCCCTGACTATAAAGCACATCATCAGATTGCTGATAATAACAATATTCTCCTCTTTACAAGATCTCTCGACTCTTATCTTTAACGCTACCAAACGATATGATGTCCATTATGTGCAAAGTACATGTACCTACACGTTGATATTAAAAAGTTTGGCCCAAAAATAGATTCCCAACTTTTTTCTTTCCTTTATTGTATCTGAATATGAAAATTCGTATGTAAATTACGAAGAAGTTGTTTTCTGCTTGTATAGTTCTTTTGTCGTCATAAAAATGAGAGCGCGAAAAAATGAAATCAAATTCAATTATTAAGTGGATTCTCTGAATTTTATTAAGTTCAACAAATTTTATCTTTATACTTTGGTCTCTCAGGGCTGAATCATAGCTTTTGTGCGGTCAAAAAGTCACACAAAAGCGTGGATTGTACTCGTATAGTTTAACAACTTGATTTGCTGTTTATTTGAGTTTTTTCTTCAATACGATCGGGTGGTTCCGGTTTTGGGTTATGTGTAGGAGCAAATAGAAAATTAATTAAACCGGCTTTGTGTCAGACAGGACAGTCGAATCATCCCCTATCGAAAATAACACCTTATCTAATGTTATTCTATCGTTATCGTTATAGTATCTTATCTAAACTGTGATATTTTCTTTTGGGTAGATCCCCTCAGCACTTTAAGTATCGAACAAAATTGTCGTTTTTTTTTTATTGAGTGAAAATTAAGTGAAAAGTGGATTTACAGTCATGTTCTGGAAAAAATCTAAAGACAAAGACAAATCAAAAAGCACTACAACTACAATCTATCGCACCGATGGTGGAGGAATCGCGACGTCTTCAGGAAGTGCTATAACTTCTTACGAATCAAAATTTAAATCCTCGGCGAATTCTTCTTCGAGCAAAACTAAAATTACGATTTCTTCATCACAAACCATTTCGCAGAAACAGGTTTTTTCATCACAAATTACGCGAAATTTAAAGGAACTTGGTTCAGCTTCAAGTGGTGGAAGTTATCTATCCCTCATGGATTCTTCAAATTGGATACATTCTGGGTCAAGTGTGAATCAGTCAAAACAAAAGGCAATTCTGCCGCCGCGACAGAAGACCGAGCCATCTATTGTGAGACGAATCGATGCAACTCCGTTTAATTCAAAATATGAGTCACCATACCGAAACACAAACTTGCCGACATTAAGAGCGCCTATACTGCCTGGGTCGAGTTCGAGTGTAACGACAGTGACAACGACTTATCAATCGCCATATAGGGCAACAAGTTCTACCTCCTCCATGAGAGAGAAAAAGACTTCTTCTACATTGGCTGCAGGTAAAAGTATTAACAGCAAATCCACGGGGCTATTTTCATCGTCTCCGAAAGCAAAACCTTCGTCAACTTCGACCATATGGAATCCAATGTCATCAATTGAAAATGCTAAACCCACTACGAATCCAACTTGGAATAAGTTCAACATATTGTCACCAAAATCTTCAACTTCATCGGCGGCAGCTTCAACAACATTCACAAGCAGTCTGCAGCCAAAAACTTTAAATCTATCTCCTTATGCCACAAAATCAATTATTACTCAACAGCCAAGTACCTCTGTAGTTAAGCCTTTACCACTGCCAACGAGAACTGCCTCAACTGAAGCTGTGACTAAAAAGAAGCAATCCCCAGGTGTTGTTCATATATTCCATAACGACAAATTCGACAGCCCCGATAAGGAGTTTCGTATTGGAAGCATTGAAGACGTTAGACTTTTGAAAAAGACTTTTCAAAACTTCAAAATGCAGGTCAATCTATATGAGAATCTTACCGTGAAGCAAGTGGAAGACAAAGTGCGGAAAAGTAAGAAAACTTGATGTGTATGTTTATTCTTTGTTATGTTATAATTATTCTTATTTCTCCATACGTACATTTTAAGGCTTAAACAATGGATATCGTTTTGACAAAATTTTATATTATCCCCGAAGTCACACTAAACGGATTTTTTTTTAAAGCATGAACTCACCTTTGTTGTGAGCAAATTCTCAGTCGTGATAAACTTGCCCTAAAATAAATCTAGGTTTTTAGCTGGGGCGAGTTGAGGTAACGAATAAACTGTCAAAGTGACATGATATTGAAGAATGGTCACGTTCAGAGAACGTAGTCGCAAGCGTGAGTTTAAAATTTCTAAGCTCAATTTTGTTTATATTTTAAATCCTCAAAACCAAAATCCCCGTTGACATAGCGGAGTTGAACAACACGACCGAAAAGAGATTCAAGTCATTTCACTTGCGATTGTATGCATCATAGGACAGGTTTTGCATTTGGAAAAATTCGAACTCGAGATTTTAGCTCCAAAAATAACGGTACCTGCCATACAAATTTTTGGGGCAAAAATGGTAAATCTCTAACGATTTTGATTTAAACAAAAATCAATTCACGGTACGTGCCGTTTTTCGATTTTTCGATTTCTAATGACTTAAAAATACTCGTAGTACTGCATATCAAAATTTTGGAAAATAATATTTTTTGGTACATTTTTTTTGAGAACTCAATATTTGAGAAACGGATGGAATGTTTTTTTATTGAAATTATGTTTTTAAGCTTATATTAATAACTACTTAAAATTGCTATACCAATTTTTTTTTTAGACAAAAAATTAAAGATATGTTCCTGGAGCGTGTCAGAGTCCCGAAAAAAATTCTTTTAAAATCCCTCTTATTCAAAATCCCTATCAATTATAATCCCGTTTTTTAAAATCCTGTTTAATCCCCCTTAGCCCGTTTTGTATTTTGATAAATGTTACACAAAAAACTTTGCTTACACCTAAACTCAATCCCACCCCAAATCCTATATTGGGACAAGCAGAGGATTTGTACCGTGTGTTGATTCCAAAAGCGGGAAATTAATAAACAGGATGGTAAAAAACGGGATTTTAAGAAACGGGATAAAAAGTGCGGGATTATAAAAATCAGGATTATACGAGTATTAGAAGAATCTAAATTTATTTTCAAAGTCGTTTTTACTTAATTTTTTATATAATTTTTTTTAAATTTCTTTAAAAAAAAAACTTGGTATGACAATTTAAAATATATAATTATATAAACTTAAAATCAAAATGTCAAAAAAAATCATCCACCCTCTCGAAATATTGAATTTTCAAAAAAAAATATTTTTTTTTTCAAAAATCCCAAACAAATATTTTTCGAAAATTTTGGTATGTGGTATTATTTATAATTTGAAGGACCTTCTCTATAAAAATGTTGACCAAAATCCGTCGAGCCGTTTATGAGAAAGTTCAAAATAAAAAAATGGGTGTATGGCAAGTGCCGTTAATAACAAAATATTAAAAAAAAATGTTGACCAAAATGTAGACTATATAACGGGAGATTTTTTTGCTACTTGGTTTTTGACGTTTATATTTTTGACAGATCACACATGACAAATTCCATGAACATTTGACATTTCGATTCAGTATTGTTTGCCATTTCATCGTGAATAGACTTACGCCTGAACAACGTTTGCAAATTATTGAAATTTACTATCAAAATTCGTGCTCTGTGAAAAATGTGTTTGCCACACTGCACGCGAAACCATGCATCAATTGAGAGGCGAATTTGGTGAGCAGTTGATCTCACGTTTTGGCGCAGTCAATTGGCCACCAAGATCATGTGATTTGACCCCGTTAGACTATTTTTTGTGGGGCTATGTTAAGTCTATTGTCTATGGGGACAAGCCAAACACGATTGCTGCCTTGGAAGCCAACATTGAACGCGTCATTGGTGAGATTCCGGCCGAAATGTGTGAAAAAGTTTGCCAAAATTGGACCTTCAGAATGGACCACCTGAAGCGTAGCCGCGGGCAAAATTTAAGTGAAATTATTTTTAAAAAGTAAATGGCAGAAATTGATTTATCGATCCAAATAAAAATTTCATTCACTTTTTACAAGTTTCTGTGTTTTTTTGAATTTTCAAAAACCAAGCTATTAAAAAATCACCGTTTATATATAAAATAGTGCACAGAATTTTTTTATCAAAATCGTTAGAGCTGTTTTCGATATATTTAAGATAAATATTTGTATGGCAAAAATCTATATTATATAATCACCTAAAACGGTCAAATACCAAGTTGAAGAAAATGGCTTCAGCGTTTAGGCTGTAGAGCGTTCTACAGACAGACGTACGGAATTGCAGGACCAACTTTTTTGGTGCTCTTATATCATAGTAATGTCAAGATTGATTAAAATCTCGAGTTCGATTTTTTTCCAAATGCAAAACTTACCCTTATAATAGGTACCTACATATATCGCAAATAAGAAAACGGGATTAAAAAAAAAAAAAACGGATTATAAAAAGCGGGATATCAAACCCAAATTTTGCATATGAAAAATTTACTAAAAAAACCATTTAAAAATATATTTAGCCGTTTCTACTAATAATCTTCTGCTTATGATGTGATCATACATAAGAGCAAGTACGTGCGATCCAATTTTAATCCTGGGTAACCCCTTTTAATATATTTTAAATTATGTGCTTGGCTATTGGAATTGAGGATTTTGGTCTAAAAGAATTGTCTATGGATCTAAAATTAGGAGAATTTAGTTTTGAGAATTTTAATTTAGAGATTTTGATTTTAGAACTACGACTTCCAACAGTTAATATTTTTTCAAAAACGATTGTTGGGTATTTAATCAGTTGAAAAAAATTAACACTGATCCGGTATACAAGCATTAATTTCTCAACAAAAAATAATTTTAAATGTCCATAGTACGTGTGATTTTAGCACCGATTTGATTGGTAATATTTTTAAACATTTTTAAGTGCAATACTTATAGAGCTATCTTGAAAATTGCATTCGCGATCCTTAAGTAAAAATTCGAACATGACAAAATAAAAAGGTCTTACTTATAGAAGAGGGAAATTCAATTTATAGTTTAGCTAGCTAGCAAAAAAGTTTTGGGTTCGGAAAAAATCGAACACGAGATTTTGATCAAACTTTACATTAGGATGATATTGAAGATGAGAAAAGTGGGTCTCACAATTATATCTGTCTGTCTGCCTACAAACCTACAACCTAGACTGCTGAATGAATTTTCTACAAACTTGGTACACATTGCTTTTTGGATCCACAGGTTTTTTTTTTTTTTTTTTTTTTTTTTTTTTTTTTTTTTTTAACAACAAATAAAGGTACCTGCCATACAGTTTTTTAGCCAAAAGGTAAATTTTATTTTTCTCAAAAACGTCTCCAACGATTTTTATAAATAAAATGCACGGCTAGATCGCATGTACTTTGCTCTTATATTTGGTTACAGCGCAAGCACAAAATTAAAATCGTTTTATACTTAATTTTTCATTTACAAAATTGAATTATGAATATTTCAAATTTTTTTTCTCAAAAATCGAATATATGTATGTATATAATTATTTTTCAAGCTTTCGAATTGATTCTAAATAATGCTGCATGCCAGCATTATTAGAATCCGATTGACATCCTGTATAAAAACGTTGACCAAAATTCGCTGAGCCGTTAATAATAAAGTCGAAAATAAAAAAAACGCTTCTTTGGCAGGTACCGTTGATAACACTTTATTTTCAAAAAATTATTAAATTAATTAATTAAAAAATTATGAAATTATTTCATTCTTTGTTCTTATTAACCAAGAGCCATTTTCTTCACTATTTGTCAGCTTGCCGCACACTCTCAAGTTGGCCAACTCTAGAGTTGGCACAAACGTGAGAGCTGAGTGACAAGTTGAAATTTGCTTTTTTCCACTATTTTATATATCAACTCGGGTGTTGAAATTTAAAAGTTAGCCTATTTGAATTTTGAATATACCAGGGAAATTTTTGACAGATACATATGTTTCAACTTTTTTTTTTTTTAGCGAAATTCAGTAGGGTATACTGCATTGCAGTTGAATAATGTTAATGGGTAAAAAAGTGTTAGATACCTAATTTTTGACAATATTCTCTTTTTTTTTTGTAAATATCATTACAAACCAGAAATCGCTGTCTTATGCTTGGAGCTCATTTATAATATTTTAACTTGTTGAATTAAATATCTATATATAAAAATGTGGCTTCAATTCTGTTTGCTAAAGGTTGATGTGAGACACAAATCCGCATAAATATATATACATACATATGTATATGATTTTCCCCCCAACTGTATTTGACTTGCTTTGGATGGTGATATCTCCGCAACCAAACCCCGCAAAAATCTACGGCTGCCAGTGCTCGAAAGGGATGTCACAGGCCTTTCTATTGTTGTACAATTCTTGACATCACATTTTTCGACATTCTAGAAAAAAATTAAGGCTAACCCCTTGCTTGCAAAAAAAATTACATTTTCAACAATGTTTCCTAAACCCATCGATATATACATCAAAAGAAAGGTCTGTTCAATACCTATCCACGGCTGAGAACAAAAAGTACCTGCGGCATCTGGTTCTTGAGATATTTCAATTCGAAGTTATTCGCATGATTTTCCACCCAACTGCATTTGACTCATTTTGGATGGTGGTATCTCCGCAACCAAACCCCGAAAAAATCTGCGACTGCTAGTGTCGAAAGGGATTTCAAAGACCTTTCTATTGATGTACAATCACAGGGAGTATGATATGTTCTATTTTAGATATAACATAAAATGTTCGATTCGGAAACTTATTCTCCAAGAAATAAGAAGTCGGTAGATAAAATCATGTTTTGGTATTGTCCTCTTTCAATCGCCAACAATTCTTCTTCTTCCTCGCTTCTGGAAGCAGACGATGGACTATTTTTCCAATAATAATTTTCTCGGAATATTTTAATTTAAAAAATATTTTTATACAACACGAAATCGAGAATAAAACAAAATGTATTACAAATTTGAATTTGGCAGAAAACTCTCAAGTTTGCGCGCTCAACTTCTACTATTTCCGGAAGTTGAGAAAACCAGAAGTTGATCAACTCAAGAGTTGAGAATCGAAAGTTGAAACTGTCAACTTTGAGTGAAGAAAACAAAATCATAGGTGAAAAATAAAAATCCTCAAGTTGAGTTCAACTTGTAGTGAAGAAAATGGCCCTAACGGTACTTCCCGTAGGACCACTTTTCATATATTCGGCTTTTTCATTATAGGATGATTAAAATATTATTTTTTAAGGTTATATAAATACCTTCATAATTTATATAATTAAAATCCAAATGTAGCTTGAAATAGGGGTGTATTTACCATTCATAAAAATACATAATCCATTCAACAATAAATAATACTAAGAAATGGGGTAAATCCAGTTGTTAATTTAATAGTTGGTTGGCTATTATTCTAACCATAGTGTTTGTTAGCAGAATTTAAACTAAAAACTGAATTTTGCACATACAGAATTTTGGGCAAACAGAATTCTGAAAACCTGAACTTCTATACGCTCCCGGTACAAAACGTCAAAATTCACAAAAAGTGAAATGTGTGCATATATGTATGTGTATGTTGGATTTATCTATGTATATCTCTCTTTCGTATTTAAATAATACAGATAATACCTTACCTCAAAAAATGAATTGACTTGATCTAAAAAGAATAACTTATCGTCTTTTTTTGTCGTTTTCGACTGGACTCCTTTCATTCTTTATGTTTTATTCCTATTGAAGATGAAAACATTGACATATGCGAGAACTACTAAATCTGAACGCCCACTCGAGAACGACATTAAATCTACTTATGTATGTCGTTTTTCATTGAAAAGATTTGTCCTTTTGCATTTTTCTAAGGGAACAATTTTATAGCGAGTTTAAGTTCTCAAAATCGAGATTTGATCTTTTCAATGAAACTTTCCAGATTTAATTGTAGTATTGGGGCATGACTAACACATACATTTCTGAAAAAAAACTTATCTTCATCATCATATGACGAGGAAGACGAAGCAATCAAAAACCCCACTAAATTATTAATACTTCATCCATTATTTGTTCATTTTTTAGCACTAGTTCACAATAAATTAATAATAAAATTTTTTCCATTTGACCCTTCACAGAAAAGACTTTTTACATGTATGTGTGCATTCAGATCAAATCTGCCAACCCATCAGAGATCCAATCTTTCGTGTTAAGATTTCATCTAGATTTGCTCTTTTTGTTTGAATGAAACTTTAATAACTTCATTCAAATTTCAAAGATCTCCTCTCAAAATGGAGATTTGATCTTTTCAATGAAACTTTGTGTCCAAATTTAATTGTAGTATTGGCCGCGTTCGGCGGCATACCTAAAGCAATCCGGATTGCTTTGTGTTGCTGAAAACACAAATCTCAAGCTACCCAAAAATTATTATTAATTTGAGGAACAGCTGATTCAAACATCAGATTTGTATGCAATACAACTGACTTAACAGAGAAAGCTACCTGGATCGTTCGAAAACAAACCCGCTACCAAGGTATCTTGGCTAGCTTATCGGCATTGCACCGAACGCGTCCAATGCTGAATGACTGACAGATATTTCTGAAAAAAAAAATCATATCTTCATCATCAGATGATGAGGAAGATGAAGACAAAGCAATTAAAAACTCCACTAAATTTATAAAATTTAAATTATTAACTTCTTCGTCCATTATTTGTTTAATTTTTTAGCACGGACTGCCACAATTTCACAGCAAATTAATAACAAAATAGTTTCCAATTGATGTTTGACAGAAAAAACGTTTTACGTGTATGCGTGCATTCAGATCAAATCTGCCTATCCACCAAAGATCAGATCTTTCGTGTTGAGATCTAAACTAGATTTGCTCTTTTTGTTGGAGTGAAACTCTCAAAATTCAAAAAGATGAAATCTTTTGTCAAAAACAGCAGATCTTTTCTTGAATGAAACTCGCTATGACAATTCAAAAAGATCCAATCTTTTGACAGAAAGGGTCATTGTTTTTTTGAATTAGATCTGAAGACGAAAGAACAGATCCATCTAGTTATTGTTCAGCATTCACCCACACATCTAAATACAATCACCTGTGAAGCGGATATATTCAAAAGCTTTTGTTTTGATTTTTGTAGTGACTGATGATGAAGCGCTTTGTAGGTATTTCTTTATTAAAAAAAATAGTTTTGTTCAGGAACTAGGGATTTTACAAATCTGACAGCCAATGTTTTGAATGTATTTATATAAAAATTACAATTCTCGATTTTTAGTGAATATCTTCCAGATTCCAATGAAAAACGACATTAATGTGACGCTAATAACAATTTAATTAATTAATTTTTTTTAATAAAAAAAATGCATTAACCTTTTTTTTTATATACATAAATAGTTGAAATCAAGGACTATGCAAATGCTTCCTGTATCGTAATTGTAATACTCACCCATGGTACACGATATGAGACTGTTGCTGCCAAAGATGGCAGCTACTCAATAGATGACACAGTTTTGTTTCCTATTTTAAGAAATCGTTCACTTCGATCAAAGCCAAAGCTTCTCTTTATTCAAGCGTGTAAGGGTTCGATGGAGCCTGGCAAATTCCACAAAGACGCTATACAACCAAATGGTCCTCCTGATGAAATATTAAAATGCTATAGCACATTTGAAGGTACATATATACATACAATTTTTTTTATTCGAATAAATTAAATCAAATAAGTGCCTATCTATGGATGTATATATTTTTTTAATTTATTTATTTTTAATAGGATATGTAGCCTATCGAACTGAAAAAGGATCTCTTTTCATACAGTCCCTCTGTGAATTATTGCAGGCACATGGGAAATCAACGAATATCAAGGATATTATGGACATGGTTATTAGAAATGTTAAAATTAAATCAGGGTAAATAAAAACTTTATTCTGAGATAATTTGTAATTTTTATTAAAATATTTCTTTTTTATATATATAGAAATGTTCAGATTCCATCATATGAAACAACTCTAACGGAGCCTTATGTCTTTGGAGATTTTATGTGAAAAGGATACAAAATAATTATTAAGAAATTCCTGTGATTCAAAAAAAAAAAAATAAATATTATATACATAATTAATGTACTAAAAACAATAAGTGTTCAGATTTTTCATTTTTACTTTCTCAAGCGTCCATTTAGCGACACAACTGCATACAATCAAAGCTTTAAAATAAAAACTGCGTTTTCCAGTTTTTCATAACTCTGTCGTATTTCGAAACGAACAAAAAATAAAAAATATAAATAATAGCATTACACTACGATATAATTTAGAAGAATGGACGCATACAAATAGTGGCAGCAGTACCAAATATGCAACAGCTATATACCTAAAAGACTTTTAACATGAGAGCGACCAACGACTGACGAATAAATTCCATTTAAAACAATTTACCAACCTTAATTCTTCACAGATTGTAAAAAAATTGTAGAAATATAATTTATATTAATGTTTATACACAAAAATTTAATTTTAAATTTCCAAAATAAGATAAATAATTAATTAATTAATAATAAATAAACGAACAGTCAAACTCAATTCGCGTTCCACATACCATCCACCCTTCACCGAGTAATTTGTTCGCGCGCATCTAACCTCAAAATTATAGCGAGTTTCATTCAAGAAAAGATTGGCTCTTTCTATCAAAAGATTGGATCTTTTTAAATTTTGAGAGATTCATTACAACAAATAGAGCAAATTTAGATCAGATCTCAACACGAAAGATCTGAAAACTGATGGGTTGACAGATTTGATCTGAATGCACACATACATGAAAAGCATCTTTTCTGTCAAACATCAAATGGAAAATATTTTGTTATTAATTTGCTGTGAAATTGTGGCAGACAAATAATGGACGAAGAAGTTAATAATTTAAATTTTATAAATATAGTATAGTTTTTGATTGTCGTCCTCATCATCTGATGATGAAGATATGTTTTTTTTTCAGAAATGTGCGTATCAGTCATTAACCAATACTACAAAAAAATCTGGACATAGTTTCATTGAAAAGATCAAATCACGATTTTGAAAGATCTTTGATATTTGAATAGAACTCGCTATTAGACTTTCAACTTATGGCCTTTTCGATTGGCCGTCCAGAACTGTTCTGACCCCCACAAAATGACAGTTGTTAATCTAAACAGAACAGAATGGATTTCATTTCAGAATCGAAAACAGAATCACTAATTACTCACAGAATTAAAATGTCAAAATCATCGGCATGATTTATTTTGTGTAATTTCGATGTGTTTATTGAATTTAAACTACTTTTCTTGTAAAATAACATAAAAAGAAGCAAGTTATAATTATTATTGATACAAGAAAATGCGTATCTAAACTGATATCAAGTGTTTTGGAAATTCTTTTTAGCCGATGTGATTTTTTTTTAATTTAATTTTCACGAATACAGTGATACATACAATTCAGAATCAGTCAAATTGTTTCCGGGTGTTTTATTGGGGGAACCTGTTCCGGACGGCCAATCGAAAAGGCCATTATATTCGTGACGAATAAAATTAAAGCCATGTGAACGAAATGTCAAAATGGACGAATATTCGTTAATTTGTTAGTCGTTCTCATGTACATAGTACTTAAGTGCGAAAACTGTAAGGGGCGACCTCCAAAGGCAGTCGTTAATACCACATACCCCGTTTATATGAGTTGATTGAGGAATCGAATTGAATTGAGATTTCGATTCAGGTATATGGCCTCGCGGGATCGGAAGATTGAATTAAAATGGAATCGAAGTGACAAAAACATGCAACAGAAAAAAATACAAAGAAAACGGAAACCCACTGAACACAAAAAAAAACACTATTGGTGCACACACACACCAAGAATTAGATGTGAATTCGATTCTAAAATTGCTCGATTCAGGTATATATACCCCGTTTATATGAGTGAATTGAGGAATCGAATCGAATCGAATCGAATTGAGATTTCGATTCAGGTATATGGCCTCGTGGGATCGGAAGATTGAATTAAAATGGAATCGAAGTGACAATTTGTGTTTACAGAATAAACAACAAAAACATGCAACAGAAAAAAATACAAAGAAACCGGAAACCCACTGCACACAAAAAAACACAATTGGTGCACACACACACCAAGAATCAGATGTGAATTCGATTCTTCAATTCCTCGATTCAGGTATATAAGTACATTTTCAATTCGATTCAGCTCTTCTAGTGGGATCGGATCGAGTAATCCTATTTTAATCCGATTCAAGTATACAAAGACCTAAATCTTGATTCAATACCGATTCAATTCTCCATATAAACGTAGTAATAGATACATTTTCAATTCGATTCAGCTCTTCTAGTGGGATCGGATCGAGTAATCCTATTTTAATCCGATTCAAGTATACAAAGACCTAAATCCTGATTCAATACCGATTCAATTCTGCATATAAACGTAGTAATTATCGTAAAACGTAATCGCAACGTAGAAATAATTTTGAAACATGGTCGTTATTCATAATACGGAACCTATTTGAATGGTCTAGAATTGAAAAAAAAAATGTTTTGTTGTGGTTTTTGAATTTATGTTACACAGCCATTGGAAAGACAAGGTAATTTGCATAAGGTTTGACTAAATACTAAAAGCAAGAGCGTGTAGACAGGCTAAAGGCAAGAAAAGGCAATTTTCAAAAAAAAAATATTAAAAAAAAAACAAAGTTAACACCTATAATGTCATGCTATATCTTTTTAGGCTTGAAATCGTCTTTTATTTCCTTTTTAAATTAAGTTGACTTAACAGTTTTTGAAAAATATTGATTTTTTTTTCTTTTTCTAACTAATGTTTTTTTTTTTTTTTTTTTTTTTTTTTGAAATTATTAAGCACTATTTTATTTTCAAAATGCAATGCTCCCAACCAAAGTAGAGCATGGAAAGTGCTTTATATCGAGAATTTAAGCAAGTACGACTTTACGGCGGTTTACATGAATTAATCTCAGACTTAGAAAATTAATTTTCCAACTTTATGTAATGACAAAATAGGAAAAATAAAGAAATTTAGAGTTTTACAAAAAGATATAGTACGGCATTGCAGGTGTTACAGTTGTTTTTTAAATATTTTTTTTTGTTGTTTTAAGTCAATTTCTTAGAAAATTACCACGCGATGCTAAACTGGGACGATTAGGCCCTTTCCATGCGATTTTTTGCTTGCCTTTACCCAACCTACATACTAATGTCGATTTCGTTTCAATAATTAGGATTCGCTACTAAAACCAATACTTTTTTGCTTTGAAGCGAACGATTACGGACCGAATCTCTTTTTGGGACTGTGTGTGTTGTTTGGCAGCTCTAAAAAAAACCAAATCTTCAATTCGTTAAAACATCATTATTTCGTTTTAATTTCCCGATTCCGACGCGGGGGAGTTCCTAAACCCACTTGCACTTTTTTAATATTTGTTTCCAAGAAGTTTTTAACATTTTTTTTTATTTTTTAATATATTAATTTATTTTCTGTACACTGCCACAAAATAAAAATTAATTCACAACACAACAATTGAGAAACGTCAAAACAAATATTGTAGTGTGTGTACGAATCTGTGCACAAATCCGTTTTGAATCCGTCTCCAAAAAGAGATTCAATACGGATCTGTTTTTCCAGAAAAATATTGGTTTTAATTTGAAACGAATTTGATTTTCAGAAAAAAATTGACGGCGGATCGACGGCAAGTCGATGTTTTTGTTGAAACGAAATCGACATTAAGCTTATTGACGTAATGAATAGATCGAACTGGTGAATTCGAGCATTAATTAAGGCGAGATGAAGGCAAATTAATTTTCGAAACATTAATGGCATTTTTATTTGGCAATCCGGAATTCTTCTCCGATCCGGGATCCCAACTGAACACTTTTGTGTGATTCTGACGATTCTGAATTTTAATGAGATTGTATATGCGAAAATAATTGTGTACGTGAGAATATTCAAATTCAAAAAAAATGTTTGTATGTCAGGTATATGAATGTGTGACTGCTTCTGGTTCTGATTCTGATTTCAAATCCAGAAGCAAAATTCTCTTCTTTTCAGAATTAGAACTGTCATTTTTTCTCAAGTGAACGCTTTCAGAAGAGTCCGGAAGGCTACTGGATTGCCAAATAAAAACGACATAATACTTTGTTTTTTTATTTTAGAATATATAAACTCAAGATCCTGAGTCGATTTACAAATTCTGAGTAAAACCCTGCAAAAAAAAGAATGAATTTATTTTCCTTGTGGAATATAAATGACGATAAGAAAAGCATCGGTGTACACTCAAGCCCGATATTAAAAAAAAACTGCAATTGTAATTACAAATGAACATTTGTATCTGTATTTTTTTTATTGTTAAACAATATTTTCAATAAAATACATATTTTTAATTAACAAAAACCAAAAACTTACATAGATTGATGACCTTTGCTCTTCAAAATTGATGATAATGTAGTTGTTGGTGTAGCAATAGACACGCTAGTAACGGCTGTGGAGTTTGCAGTGGCAGCTGCAGCACCAGACTGCAATTGGGACACAGTTGTTGTAATGACTCCGGAAGTTTTAGCAGCTGGTATCAAATTCATAAGCTTGCGAACTGTCACATTTTTGGCCAAAAATTGTGGTTTCATGTGCTCTGGGAGTGGCTTTAGCCCACTTTGCTTAACAAAGACTGTTTTATTAAGTGTTTGTGATGAAGGATTACCTGCGATGGTTGCTGTAGTGGTTTGTGTGGTCGGTGGAAGAGATTTGATAAATTTATTTTTTTCCGGATCAATATTGACAATTTGGAATTGTTTAAGATTAAGAATACCGGGAGATAATGATGAACCACTTGCAGATAATGGCGAATTGGATTTGATTCCTTGGAGATTTAAGGGTTTGATCATTCTTTCGGATGTTTTGATCAGTTGTTGTTGTGAGGTAGGCCTTGCTATTAGGCTTGAAGTTGATGTATTTGGATTTTTAACGACGACTTTAGCATACTTTTGCAATTGTGGTACATTAGGAGATCGAGAAATAATATTCGGACATGGTTTCATTGTGTTTCTATTTAAAAAAACAACTTTGTTGGTTTTTGGTTTTTGTTGTTGTTGTTGTTGCTGTTGTTGTTGATGTTGTTGTTGTAGAGCTGATGTGTTTATAACGTAGGTGCCGCCTTTGTTTTGTGCAACAGATGATGATTGTCCAAGAATAATGGGTGTTGAAGTCGAACTAGGTGTTTTTGACATTGCTACCGATTCGGTAAGATTACCGTCGTTATCAGCAAATATAATTGGCATATCGAATATGTTAGACAAGTCATTGGTTGTTGTACTAATGCTAGAGGGCGTTATTGTAGTAGCTGAAAGCCCACTTTTTATTGGTGACGTTTTTAGGATGGTAAACTTTGGCTGACCGCCTACATTCATTATTTGTGTTTGATTAGTCGACGACGGGTTGGATTTTATGGTGAAAATTTGGCTACCCGAGACTGTGGGCGAAGTAGTAGTACTTGTTGAAGCCAAAGATGTTTGTTTGATTGTGTAAATCTTTGTTTGACTCTGCAGTGGTGGCTTTAGCTGGACAAATTGATTGGAGGGAATCATTTTAATTTTTGTGCCTTGTGCAGTACCCCCAATTGGTATTGTTTGTCCCGCTCGCATTCCAGGTCCAAAAATCGTTTTGATGTGTGCAGATTTTGGTTGAGTGATTATTTCGAAGTTAGTTACATCGCTGTTGCGAACCTCTTCACTGGTTTTAGTAGGAGTATCACCATCACCCAAAATACTCTGAATAGCCATATTAAGATCATCATTTGATGGCTGTTGTATAATTTGATGTTTAATTGAGGGTTTCGCTGGTGTAGATTGAGGAACAGTTGTTATTTCCGGCTGCACTGGCCTAATGCGTGGCCTTCCGACTGAGAAAAAAAAGCCAACGTTTGAATTAAAGATAAGATATAAAGTGTGTTTTAAAATTTTAAGGGATCTGATGAGTATGAAGTTCTATAATTTTACCTTTGCGTTTTATAAGGAATGGATCTTGAGAAGGCTTGGGTTTTCTTGGGATTTCTTTTTGGTACACATTTTGTTAAGGATTTTTTTTTCGTTAAATGAATACAAATGAAAAAAAAAAGAAATGAAATAAGAATGTAAACTTACTTGAACTTTGCTGTAAATTTTTTGTGTTGCATTTAATTTTTGCAGCTGTCTGACCACTATCTGGAGTATTTTGTTTTCGTTTGCGTTGAGTTGTTGTTGATTCTGCTGAATTGACCTTCTTAATAGCCACCGGAGGTTGAATATTAGTGCTTGTGACAACGGGAGTTCTTGGCCCGGGTGGATGTAATATGATTTTCTTTATAAACTCATATACTTCATCCTGCAAAGGCAATTAAATGAATTTAGTTTTATTTCATTAAAATACTTTTACTTACAATAACCATGGTATCGACCATGTTTTGGGTAACATTTTCGATTTTGCGTTTACTCTTGGGAACCCGCAGGACATCATCAGCACTTCCGACAACTACTAATGCTGAGTCTGAATGCATTTTCTCTCGTAGCGACTCAATTTCTTCTTGACTATAAAGGGGAAAATACGATTTTTTTTATTCATTTGGGCGATGAAATTTCTGAACAAACTTTTATAATGAAGAAAATTCTTATAAGTGAATTCATTAAGGGTAAGATGAGGAGGCCCCTCTAGGAAGAATTTTTAATTTTCATAGGATTATAGCACTTTGACTAATTTTTGTCATAAAATCACTGTTTATTTTTAAGTCATTCGTTTAAATACACCTAGAAAATTATGCTATTGCGGGTCAGCTGTTAATTGTTCTATTTTAAACTTAGTCTTTATGGATTGACAATATTTTATGGAGGTGACTCGGTGAATGTAAAAAGTGTGACAGAAAAATAGAGTTTATGCGGGCCCGTAGGGACAAAAGGGCACTCGACTTCCGCAAATTATCAACCAACCGGGCGAAACACTAGGAATATTTACACTCTTAAGGTCGAACAACTGTTATAAGACTGTTATAAATTGGCATTTCCCTAAACTCGTTCTTAATTTATACTTGCAATTAGCAATGAGAGTACTACCTACAGAATTTTCTAATACCTCACCTGCAAAAGCCTGCCGAGACATAAAGTGAACCCATAGAGTATTACAAATTCTACCAAAATGTATTAAATTTACGTATGCAAAAAATTTAACTTTTTTGTGGGGAATTTAATTGAGCTTCACGACAGCCATGATGCAAGATAAAGAAAAACAATCCCATAATATTATGCTGATACCTCATACTTCACGGTTGCTTTTGTTTATCACGGATTGCAGGCCTCGCACTTTGGGTGATGAAGAAACTGTTTCACATTAATTCCGAATACATTTATTTACGTTTCGTCGCTCCGAAGCAGATTCCTCCACTGCTTCTGGGCATGTATACCGCCGCTTTCATGTGATGCATTTTGGCAAACAGATCCGCTTTTGGGGGTGTATTTTATATTAAAAGGGCACCTTCCTTGGAGATCATGCATGAAGGTGAGCATCCTGCAAGATACGACGAATAGTTCTAGAACTGACTGGCGTCTCTATTTTTCGCTGAAGATCTTTTGAGGACATAAACGGATTCGTTTTAGCTTTTCTCACCAATGTAGCTTTATCTCTTACAGTATTTTAGACGGACACCCTCTGGTTTCTTCAAAATTTTAGGAGTCTATAGTATTCCACACCATACTTGCAGAGCCCAATGACTGTTGCGATCTCTCTCATGGATCCACCGTTGTTATGTAGAACTAAAATGGTCTTCAATACAGCTCTTTCCATTTCTACGCTGCCGTTGCAGTTCCACATCCCAAGAACAAGGAGATGAATCTGAAAACGAACATGAAAAGTACGAGTGCTAACGTCAGCAAAACAATTAAGTGGATTAGAAGTTCCAGATAAGAGATCATTTATAAAAATGAGAAAAAGAGTCGGAGACAATACGGAGCCCTGGGGCACACCAGCATTTATTTTGTGAATATCAGACTTGAAACAACTTGTATTGAGCCGTCTGAAAGGTAAATTATAATCCAACGAATAAGAGATTCGTCGATATCAAATGCACGCATTTTCGATAAGAGAGCTTGATGCCACACTCTATCAAATGCTTTTGAAATATCAAGAGCAATAATCTTACTTTCTCCAAAACGATGTAAAGTTTGAGTTACTGTTCGGTGAGATATACCATCAGATCACCAGTGGACCTATTGCTACGAAAGCCATACTGGCGGTCATTAAGCAGCTTTCGTTCTTGAAGATATTCCTTAGGCTGATAATTAATCAGCGTATCCATGGCCTTGAAAAGAAGGGACGTAAGTGCAATTGGACGGTAATTAGAGGGTGAAGAAGATTCGCCTTTTTTAGGAACAGGCTGGACAAATGCTGTTTTCCATCCACTCGGAAAGAGACCAGTAGAATAGGACAGATGAAAAAGCCTTGGTTCAATACATGATGAAGGCACAAGATTTTTTTTCAATTAAAATGAAAAAGTAGACCAGCACCACTAGAGCAAAGGAATCTGATGATCGACCTTGACAAGTCGTGAAATAGCTATAATTCCAGCCAAAAATGATTGAGAAAAAACTCGGTGGTAGCACACTCAAGTTGTTGTTGGGCATTCAGTCATTAAAAATTAAATTCCATTTGGTCAGAATTTTCACCTATTTGGGTCTAGTGCCAAAACAGCTGGCCTGTTTTTTACAGTGTGGACAAACGTAGCACAAAATTTTTTTCAAAGTCAACGAATTTTGCCTTAGTCGACTCTAAACCTTCCAACCATTTAAATTTTTAAAAAAAACTATAAACAACGCAAGTAAAACAATTAACTAAACTGAATGTTTGTTCGAGTTCCCAATTTAAACTTTTCAATAACAATTTGTCACTAGTGTTATGCCTTAGTGACAAAATTGCATTGAGCCGCCCCTGGTTACCATTACAATGCCTTTTTGTTGTGTCTCCTCACAGTACACATAATAAAGGTAATATATTCCGGTTTTAATTTTCCTTCAAGTTCGCACATGTGGCAAAACTCAGAGACACTCGTGTCACATTTGGCATGCACATAGGCTTAGGCATGGGCCAAACTACCAGTTGCAATATCTGTTGCTGCTATTTTTAAATAACAAAAATTGTCGGAGAAATCACAATTTTAATAAACTTATTTCCACTACCATTTTAAAATAAATTAGTCATCACTTTTTCATCTATATTCCGCTGTTTTTTTTTTGATCAAAATACAAATTTAGAAATTTCAAATGATTTTTCAATAACAGTTATTTTTGATCTACTGCTACATATTACTGAGCACATCCTATTGAAGTAGTGACCCATGCCTATTTGTATGTGAAAATGTCAAAAATAAGAGTGCATGTGCCAAATCTCAGAGACATTTTGCTAAATATGACAACCGAATTTTTGAATTATCTCAACCGAATTCTGACAACATGCGCAATATATTACCCTATTATGTGTACTGTGGTGTCTTCTATCCAAGGATACTTCCTCTTTTCTTATATCATGAACAAAAGTTATTACTGTGGACAAAAAGGATCGTTCAATTAAATGACCGTCCGTTTGATGATTCTTCTTATTATAGAAATAATAGTGACAGCTATCGTCGAAACGACAATCAAAAAATTGTCAATCAACTATCACCTTAGCCGATTCATTCGCAATTGATTTGTTTTGTCCGAAAACACGACCTGATGCCATTATTCTATATCCTATCTGCTTTTTTTTTGTATAATTTTCCCGAAAGGTCAACTAGTTGTATGCTGAATTAACTGAACAAACTTACATATATTAATCCTCTCAATCATAATCTTGAATCACGAATCTGAATAATCATAAATCTTCTGACAGCAAGTAGACCTGAAAATTTATAAAACAAACCTTGATCTAATTGAATTTTGTCCAACCACAAACAGAACGGGCACTTTAATGTCCAAGATTCGGTCATCGGGTGTGCCTCTTACTCCACTTAAAGTATTATAAGCAAATCCCATGCACACAACACTGCTAATATTCTCCACCATAGCAACTTGAAGAGCCAATGCAGCACCAGCATTAAAACCAATCAATATAATATTTCTGTTTGGCTGTTCATTGCGCAGCTCTTGAATTTTGATTCTCGTTAGTGAGACAATTTGTTCAGCGATACTTTCCAATGGCTGCTTAGACATCAAGCTTCCTAAAAAAACAGGAGAAATAAATCAATATTAAAATTGAAAAGAAACATTGAAACTAAAAAAATTACCAGATGGTAATGTAACTTGGACTATTTGTGTAATTGTAGCCAAATGTTGATACCACTTTTGTATGCGACCTGGCACTGGACCACTTATCGGCATTGATGGCAATGCAATAATGATTGAGGGTTGTGGCAATTTACGACTTTTCGATGTGATTATTATTGGGTCCCATTGCTTTTTAAGCACAGGTGCCAATAATTCCTGACTGGTGTTCATTGGCCTACCAAAGAGCATTTTATCCATGAGTGTCGGAAGCTTTGCTTTCAGAGTTTGTAAAATATCTAAATAAGATGCCATGTACGATGGCGGGAGGCATTCCATTAGAAGACCATGTAACCATTGGGTAATACGACAATCCCATGATACATTCGCAAGAGCCTTCCTCAGCCGCTGCGCGGATTTATCTATAACCACACGACGTTGAACCGGTTCATGTTGGCGTCCGGTATTGCCTAAACGTCCCAATTGATCAGAATCAAGAATGCTCACTACTTTCTCGAATAGTTTCGATTGTACAGATGACCAACCGGACCTGAAAAATAGCATGATGTAAGAAAGAAAACCCTTTATTTAACGATTCTCCAAACTTACTGGCTAACACGTTCCTCCCAATTCTGGTCATCAATGTTGGAGTTTTTAACACTTTTCGCAATGCGAGAACACTCATTCATCGCGTCTTTAGCTGCACTTTCATTGTATGACGGCACAATGGGTTGGTTTGCATCATCAGCATCGTTATTCTCGTCTGCAGGATGTGTGTGGCAGGAGGGACATTGTGGCGGTCGGCGCACTAGTAGGGTGCGTGCTGGAGCCAGGCCAGTCAGCACCGGCTGTGGTCGTAAATCACGTGTGTAACTATGCTCCATCTCCGACACCTGCTCTAGCTGATCCTGGGTGGCAATTTTGTATTAAAATTAAATCAGCACCAACGAAATGAATATACAAATTTAACGCAAATAGTTGCCCTGTTTTAGAAATTCTAGGTTACACTTATTTTTATCGTAATTCAAACTTAATGGAATATTAAAAAAAAAACACTATCTTATTATATCCAGTTCTTCAATAATGTTTTCATATATGGTGTTATTGGGTTTGATTTATTTCATAATTTCATTAAAAAATTGCATGAAACTTTTAAAATGGGTAACAAATGGATTTTTCTCATAAATGAAGAATGATTGATAATTGAACTAGATTTTTGTTTAAATTATTATTTGTTAACTAAATGTATAAATAATTTAACTATGAAGTAATTATGTACAATACGCAGAGCGAGTAAACAAAATCAAATTCGATTTTTTTTTATTTTTAATGTGTTGTTCACATTTTAGTGTTTTTTAACCAGAACTGGAGACGAATGAAATGAGTAAACATGGCGTCGCGATACAAGTGTAATGTGGTGAATATGTAGATGTGTTTTTTTTTCATTCAACAGGGTTGTCATTGAGTTGTAATAATTTACAACATAATGGAACAACGATTCGGGTGAGTCGTCGTAGAAAAAATGTTATGTCGATTTCGTTTCAACAAAAACACCGATCTGCCGTCGATCCGCCGTCAATTTTTTTCTGAAAATCAAATTCGTTTCAAATTTTCTGGAAAAACAGATCCGTATTGAATCTCTTTTTGGAGACGGGTTCAAAACGGATTTGTGAACAGATTCTTACACACACTACAGTATTTGTTTTCAAGTTTCTCAATTGTTGTGTAGTGAATTAATTTTTATTTTAAGGCAGTGTACAGACAAAGTAAATTAATATATTAAAAAATAAAAAAAAATTAGTAAAAACTTCTTGGAAACAAATATTAAAAAAGTGCAAGTGGCTTTAGTAACTCCTCCGCGTCGGAATCGGAAAATTAAAACGAAATAATGATGTATTAACGAATTGAAGATTTGTTTTTTTTTAGAGCTGCCAAGCAACACACACAGTCCCAAAAAGAGATTCGGTCCGTAATCGTTCGTTTCAAAGCAAAAAAGTATTGGTTTTAGTAGCGAATCATATTTATTGAAACGAAATCGACATTATCCGAGCGCATAATTTTTAGAAATTTGATTTTTCTTCGTTTTTCTATTTATAACATCAAAATAAAGTCTTTTATAAATTTTTTACAGGAAGTTGATATATTAAAAAGAATGGAGCAACATTTAAAATAGACTAATGTTTAGGTTTTAACTAGATACTACTTGACAGCCTGCTAATATTTAAGCACTTTACTGAAAAAATCCTAGCTCTAAATACTTTTATTAATCTAATAAGAATAGTGGCGCAAAATTTTAAACGATTTAGTTATATGTTAAATCATTTTTAGTATGATACTAGGCTAAAATGAGGATTTTGCTAATTTTAAACCAGTTTAGTATCCTACTATTTTCTTAACATTTTACTAAGGTTAAAATCACAAAATTGCTACTTATTTTTTTTAGTATCGTACTAAATCCATATCCCACTTTGACGTTTACAAACGTCAAAAAGTTATGTTCGCTTACTTTTTTGCACTATCTTAGGCGTTTAGTTGTAGTTTATTAAGAAAATAGATTTAGTATGGTGCTAGTTAAAGTGTTTAAAATTAGGAAAATATTAATAAAGTGCTTTAGTATTAGGAAACTCTTAAGTAGCATTATGCTAAGCCCGTAACATCAAGCTGTTTAAAATGTTGCGCCAGTGCAACCAAGCAACTAAGCGAACATATCTTTTTGTAAATGTCAGTCTCTGTTTAAAATTTAGTATGATGATAAAAAGATGAAATAGCTTTTTGTTATTTTCCTTTCAACGAAGACAGATCACTACTGAAATTCAATTGCACTTGCATTGAAACTTTTTGCAAATAATCACAAGAATTGACATTTCGGAATATCAAATTTGTGATGTGTGTAAATATCCGTTGAGGATCTGTGTAAATCAGTCTTCAAAAAGAGATTCGAAAGAATTCCCAATTTCTTTGTCTATGGAATTCGTTCAAGGGAAAACAAATTGCTACAGATCCGACATTAAATAAAATGTGTAAGTTAAAAAACTTGTTGAAAATTAATAGAATCATCTTTTAAGGATACAAATAAAAATGCTTTAAAATAGTATTAAATCGTTTGAAATTATGCTCCAATGTATTTCATACACAACAAACGATTTTAGAACTCACGGTTCAAAACAAAATTATTTTTAGCCTGCATTTGAAAATATTTTTCTTTTTTCAACAAAAAACATTTTAACATATCTGATCAATAGCATCATAGTCAAAACAAGCAAAATAAATGTAGTAGATGTGTGGTGAGTTAGTTTGAACGGTTTATATACACACACATTAATTTTCATATAAACAATAAAACAAAAAACGAAATCGAATACCCACACGCATATGATATCTAAAATTATAATTAACTAAAATAAACTTTTTTTTTACTTTGAAATTATTATTCTATTTTACCCATAATAAAAAAATTACCTTCTTATCTTTCAATTTTGAAGTCCCTTTCTTTTGATCATCCTTTGGATTTTCAGGGACCGAAGGCGATGGCGGTGATTCTCCATCATCTCCATCAGGATCTGTAGTAAAAACACTTTTCTTTTGTAGAAACTCTTGGTAGAATTTCATATAAGATTCCGTCATGATTATTAATTTTAGGATTCTTATTTGAATGGACAACAAAAAAGATACAAATGTTTATTTCTTTAAAAAATAAAAAACGTATAAAACAAATTGCTATCGTTTTTCGACCAAAAGACTGCAATTTCCTATGGGTTGAGCG
Organism: Philhelius pedissequus; assembly: GCA_910595825.1. Taxonomy (NCBI): domain Eukaryota; kingdom Metazoa; phylum Arthropoda; class Insecta; order Diptera; family Syrphidae; genus Philhelius; species Philhelius pedissequus. The sequence continues at coordinate 37,138,078 of OU343163.1, forward strand.
CAGTTTCGGCTGTCAATTTAATTAAGAATGTACCCATGGAATACGTTTTCTTGATGAGCTTTTGGAAAGTTGTACAAGTTGATTATTGGAAGATAAAATAGATATGACAATCGGTTGTTTTATGAAACGAGGAAAACTGAATATTTATATAGAATTTAACACTTTAATTTAATTTATCACAAAATTAGACAAAGATGTATCGACAGACAGTTAAGTTGCTTTGCATGACAAAAAATGTTTTTTTTTCGCGGATAAAATTGACAGCTACAGCAGCTACTGAAATAGACAATTGGAGGATATCTTATTTGTACTAGATGGAAAAATTATATTGGGAATTTTAGTAAATACACAGGGAACACAGGTTGTTCGAGATTCGTATGAATATGGAAAAGTAATTTTAAGGAAAATATGGAAACATATATTCGCAACAATTAATTAAGTTGTCACAAAAATTTAATAGAAAATGGAAACAGAAACCCAATTACGCAAGCGTGAGTTTTCTGTATATACACAAAAAATTTTGTATTTTACAGATAAAGTGCACTCATTATAGGCAAACATTTATTCACCAATTTTTTGAGCATGGATATATTATGTACACGAAAAATAATTTAAATTAAATTCCCAATGGTCTAATTTCTCATACAGATTCATATCTCAAATTTGGAATATTTGCAAAATTACGTGAAAAATCTAGTGAACACATCAAATTTATAGGCTTTTGTGTGAAAATGACAAAATATTCATATTTATATACACAGAAACACAAAAGTCAACACATATTTGCATGAATACCTCGACTTAGGGCGCCTTTTTTCGGAGCAGATTAGCGACATAAGTTGAAATCTACTTTAGGTCGTATAAGCAAAAAATAAAGCGAAAAGCCAGAGCAAACATAGAGTAATGAATAGATATAAATAACGGACAATTATGCCGATTTACACGGGTGACAAATTGCCATAAATCCATGCCATTAAACTCGCAAAATAATGGTAAAATCTTTACTACATACTTAAACATTTTTGTCTAGCTTTAAGATAGTTATAAGTTATGATTAAATAAAAATGAATTGAAAAAAAAAATAATGGTAAGATCAAATCAATAATGATAAGCATTTACACGGGGCAATATAGTAACTGTTCGATTGATAATAGGTGTGTTTTATTGGGAATCTATCCATTGTACCGTAAATAATTCCCAAAAAAACGCATCGACCGTAGCATGGACCGTAGCTTTTTTATTTTTGTAAAAATGGTACCCCTGCACAACAGTCACAAGTAATGAAAGAGTCTTTTGCAAAGTAAAATTAAGTAAATATCAAAATTATGAACAATAATTAGCTTTTATTCATATAAAATAGAAAGTAGAAAAACGTACAATATTTAATTTATGTTTCAAACCTATTTCTTGTTTTCATTTTATCTCCATTTGTAATTTTAAGTTCGAACATTCATTTTGCACCAATAGAAAGGAAATGATAAGCGAATGGGTTTGTTCATAGACTTTGGTCAAGTCTCTTTTTACACAGGACAACTTTTGTATTGCTTTAAAAATCGTCTATGCCTTTCATACGAGAAAACAAAATTGCCGGAGATTTGCTTGTTTCCTTTTAACGCTTCTTGGTTTTGAACGCACACTACAACGTAGTTTAAATTGTTCACTCCCCTTACATTTCCCCTTTATATTTCATGCTTTTATTTATTTTCTGAGTAGATCGATAGCTATAGTTTTATTTTTCAAGTCAATTTACAAATTTATTTTCTGAGTATGTTTTGCTTTCAATTCAATATTCACTCATCAGACTGCACGTAACATACGCGGAGTAAGGAACAAATAGTTAACATTTGGTTTGCCATTTCCATGCACATGTCCAGAAAAAAAAAACAATGGGATCACAAAAATGTACGCCCAGTCCATGTCCATGTAGTTTTGCGAATACCGTCCATGGCCAACGTCCATTAAACAGTGTAGAAAAGCATATTTTGTGAAGTTCAGTTGTTCAGTGCGTTTAGGCTAGGCGCGCACATGCAATTTTTCCGAAACGAAATAGTTTAATCAATAGTTGAACGATGATCTCGCACATAATCAACTTAAAATAAATCAACAAGATACACCAAAACACATACAATATTTTGCTTTAATGTGCGCGCAGTTACATTATAGTTTGGTGTAATACAAGCTGAAGAACTTTTAAGTTGCTCGAATCGTGGACTGCATGCGCGCACTCTCATATAAGTCCATGGTATTCACTTTAGCAACAGAACTGTTGCAAAACTGAAAGTTGCATATGTGCGCGCCTAGCCTTATAGCCCATAGAATTTCAAACGAATAAATATTTTGCGGCGCAATGTCGAGCAGTTCCTCTATAGTGCAGTTCCACCCAATGCGGTTTGTCTTCTCAAATTGCTTTTTTGTAGATCTAAATAAAAAGATGATTTTTTTTCACCAAACTCCGTTTATTTATAACTATCAATAAAAATTAAACACAAAACGAATATTGGTCTTAAGTTAGTCAAAAATAGAAGAAAAACGGAATTCATTCGATAAATATTGGATTCTTTTTTCAAAATGGATATCAAAATCTGTTAAAATTGATTAATTGATATTAGGGGTATGCAAAATTGCAGATAAAGGTGCAATTTTAGACGTACTTCAGAAAAGAACGTACAAGGAATACAGTTTTTAATAGTAAGAGTCAGAAGCTTTTCAGAAGAACAGCTTATAATTTATTAAAAAATGGAGTTATCTAAGATTTGAGAAATATAAACTGGCCAACTATTAAAAAAAAAGAATCAAAAAGATCGATTTGTCTTACGAATGAAATTAATAATTATAACACTCCATGAACACATCCATCGAGATTCACTCAATTATCAATCGTACCAACAAAACTAACAAAATCAGAATCGAGACTCGACTGAACGTCAACCAGCCATCCACCGTAGCTTCTACTTTAGCTTTTTATCGACCGTAGCGAATTGTATGTAAAATGCTACTAGGGATAAACTTACGGCGGATAAATTTCCCAATAAAACACGGCTAATGGCAATCTGCCATTAAAAGGACGTATAAAAAGGCTATATAAAGGACGTGACTCGGGATATGCCAACAGTGTGACAGAAACGTAGAATTTATGCAGCCCCGGTATCACTACCGGGGCATTCGATTTCCGGAAACTAGTCGTTTGATTCAGCAACTTCCTCGTGAAATATTTAACATTTTAAAGAGCGAACAACTGTTATAATTATTATTAATTTGCATTTCTCTAGTCTCGTCCTTAAATAAAATAATAATTTAAAATTTTCACGGCCGACCGACATCTTAACTCGAAGCATAAATGACGTAAGTCGAGGTAACGTTCCTACATTTTTCTGATGTGCGTCTGAAGTCGAAATACCACAAGTCTAATGCGGGATATATGTACACGGTTCAAATGCATTTCATGCATTTGGGAGTGCGTTCGTGACAATAACTCACGTATACATTGTGTGTGCTTGAAACAAAATCAAAACGTTTTGATTTTTTATTAATCAACGAATGCACTCTCATGCATGACATGCATTTGAACTGTGTATATCCCGCATACGCGCCGTCAAGTGTGCCTGTATAAAGTAATTAAATTCAAAAATGAATATGTCAAGCAAAATTAGAAAATTTTAGATAAAACATTTTTCTGTAATTAACTAAATTATCTAATTTCAACTCAAATTAAAACGCAATATTTTTCAAACAAAAGTTTTTGAAGGCTTCTTAATTTAATTCTAGTTATAGGTAGATGTTTTCATTACCTGTATATGTTTTCAAGTAGTTTTCAATAAAATTACATATTTTGCCTTACATAAAATCTGAAATTGTTCTGCTGTGTTTATACTGAAACTATTTAAGCATATTTATCTATTTGTTTATTTTCAATTATTTTTTATGCATTGAAAAATAATTTATAATGTATAAGAAAAAATATTTTAACCAACTTGGTGTGCGAAATTGGAGACACCTATAGGTAACAGGTTTTGTAAAATTTGCCACCCGACCGAAAAATGCAATAATTTTTGCAAATGCAGACAAATTTCAATTCTGGTTTGACATATTTGAAGTAATCAGATACACAAAATGGGAGCAAATTAAAATCTTGAAATACGAAATCTCGAAAAACGATTTTTTTTTAAATTTAACTATATGCCTGTAAGACCTAAGGTCTTTTAAATGCAACCTGAATTGCACGGCACTAGTTTGGCATAGTGGATTTGAGGATCAGGTATTGACTGTCTCATTTTAACCATGGGCGGCATCCAATTAAAATTGGAGGTATAGAAAAGAATGCGCCTAGCGTGTGAATCGAACCCACACTTCCTAGTTAGCATTCAAGCACTTTATCCACTGCCCCATTGCCACCCACATTTCGAAAATTAATAAAATAATAAATAATAAACTCGCAGTTTCAAAATTTGCTTTTAAGATCTCGTATTTACATCTTGCACCCAAAAATCTCAATAATTTCAACTAAAATCTGGAATATTAAAATTTCACAAATTCCTAAAAAAATGCTTATAGGTACTCAACCTGGTGTTGGCAGCTAACCCAAACCTGTTGTTACCTCAACCTAAGGAGCAGCTGAGTACAGTGCTTGTACGCTAAGCTTTATATAAATGTACATACGTACGTGCATGTGTGGATATACGTAAGAAAAAATTAATTATTTATTGGAGGTTACATACTCTTCATATTTTTTTCAAATGTGAAGCTAAATCATATGACGATATTCTAGTTAGTTGACTTTTAAGTGATGGCTTTATTTCTCATTGGAAAGTGAATTAAAGCCATAAGTGTAGTATTTTGTTAATTCTGATGGCCGCTAGTTCACAGCACCTAAAAAGAATTAGGACAAAAAATCAGCAAAACATTTTTTTAAATTTTGTATTGCCACAATATACAGTTGAATTAATTATTTCTAATGAAAACTGTACATTCTGTATTTTATGATTTTACAGAATCGGATACTTTATTTTGACATATGAACATGGTAATGCTTGTCTTACCTTAATATAAAAGCACTTTTTTTTAATTTGTATTATATTTCTTATCATCCATGCGTGCGAGATTTTAGTTTGCGGATTGCGAAATTATGAAAAGCGTTTTTTTTTATTTGATTTCGTTTGTCGATATTTAACAATAGCGAGATTTCATGATTTCCCGGATACCTTATTAGTGCTCCCATTTTTTGTATATACATTACAAATGTCAAATTAGAATTGACATATGTCATCATTTGCAAAAATTAAAGCATTATCCAGGATATTTTAAAACAGAGGCAGTTGAAAAAAATTATGTTGTTGGACTGAGAAAAAGCGCAACATTTTTTATCAAAAACGTATGTGTTTATTTTTAAAAACAAATTTAAGAATTGATTGTTAACTTGCATAAACGTGAAACTTTTGCTAAAAGTCATACTTTTAATATAAATAAAAGAAGAACACGAAACAAAAATAAAGAAATTGTTGAAAGAAATAGTGAACTATTGTTTGGAAATCGACATTTTGAAAACATATACACCAAAGAGAAAATAAACTTGAAAAATCTTTTGGAATTTTATCAATTCTAAGCGAAAAGCTACTGGTTATCCAAGCTGTATGAAATTCCAAAATTCAACAACCAGTGATATTCATTTAATATGCAACCTATTTGCTAGATATTTTCAATCTGTTTACTCGTTAGACTGCTTTTCAAATCACGAATTACCAATTGCTTCGAAGGTTTTTGATATAGGTTATATGGTCTTGGATGTCGCTGAAGTAGAGGAAGTACTTCTTGAACTTGATGCAAGTAAAAATGAAGGTCCTGATGGTATTCCATCTTTAATATTGCTTAAATGTGCTACTTCACTGGCTAAACCACTTACTGACATCTTTAATGCATCACTATCTGGGGGCAAATTTCTAGATTGTTGGAAAATATCGTTTTTAACCCCTATATTCAAATCTGGATCAGAACAAGATATTAGAAATTAGCGGCCTATTAGCAAACTTTCTGCAATGCCTAAATTATTTGAAAAACTTGTTTGCAATAGGTTATCTTTTCAACTAAGAAATTATATATCGGAATACCAACATGGTTTTGTGTCAGGTAAATTAACAGCTACTAATTTATCGTTGATGACTAATTACATCATAAATAATTTTGAAGACCACATACAAACAGATGTTATATTCACAGATCTTGCAAAAGCATTTGATCGTGTGAATCAGGGTGCTTTTACACAAATTGTCTTCGCTTGGATTTCATTCTAAGTTACTGAGTTGGTTAAAATCTTATATCTCTAATAGGACTCAGATTGTAAAAATTGAAGATTGCTGTTCTGATAATATATTTGTCTCATCTGGCGTACCTCAAGGTAGTCATTTGGGTCCATTATTATTTCTATTATTTATTAATGACATACCTTCAATTTTTATATCTTCCCCATGTCTTTTATTTGCAGATGATCTAAAGTTGTATCGTGAAATTAAGTGTTTATCAGATTGTCAATTACTTCTTGAATATTTACTTAGATTAACTGAATGGTGTCAAAGTAATGATCTTCATCTTAATGTATCTAAATGTCAAGTTTTGTCTTGTTTCAGACACTCTACGCCTATTCTGTTCAATTATAAACTAAATGATGTATGTTTAGAACGCGTTGATCGTAAGAAGGATCTAGGAATAATCTTAGATGTAAAACTCTTGTTTCTGCCACATATTGATTATATGGTCAATAAGGCTAATCAAATGCTTGGTTTCTTAAAGAGAAACACAAGAGAATTCAAAGATCCTCATTCGCTCAAATCTCTTTTTAGAGAGTTATCTCTAGTAAGATCTGTTTTGGAATACTCGAGTAAAACTCCTGTAATAGAATTGAGAAAGTTCAAGAAAGCTTTACTAGATATTTGTTCTATAAATTAAATTGGCGAATTGACATGCTTACAACACAACACAAGGTGCTTATTTTTTGGTATAAAAACTCTGGAAAGTCGACGTTCTTGCTTCTCTGTTATGTTTATCAGAGATATTTTAACGTATCACATAAAATGCCCACATTTATTAAATCTTATTAAAATTCGAGTTCCTCAAAGAAATGTTCGGGATTCTAATATATTATATGAATTTTTTCATGGGACTAACTATGGCCTGAATGAGCCAATTACTCGTTGTATCAGGGAAATTAATGCTGTTTATTATAGAATAGACATTTTTAAAAACTGTTCAAGAGAAACTTTTAAATTACATGTTTTAAACGAAATAATTTTGCAATGAAGTAACGAATCAATTGTAATTGTTAAGTTTATTTAATTCAAAATTTGTTATTTACTTAATAATAAACTAATGTATAATAATTAGATCTAAGTTTATAAGAGAATATTATCTCTGATTGATGATAAATAAATAAATAAATAAATAAATCAGGTCAGTGATTTGGTATAACGTATGAACGTATGCATGGTGCATAGGAATCGGACGGTCACTTTAGTTATTGACTGCGTTTCAAATTATAAAACAAAACTTTTGATTGCAATAAATTTTTAAGTTAAAACAAAAGAAGGATTTATCGCAAATTCGAAGCAATAAGGGTATTCATGAAATGGCGGAAAACCCGGTTAAGCATCAGAAACCAGATAATTTTAAATAAATACATAATAATAAAATGCCGTTGCATGAATACCCTTAATGACTTACATACTCGTATGTATAAAAAAGTTTAAAAGCTATGAATGTATCTACATACATACGTAAATCCTTCAATTAAACTCAAAGCTAGAAGGGCACTTCGTTTTCCCGAAGGCTTTTTCAGGCAATTTCGAGAAAATGAATTTTCAATACGATATAGCTACCCACTCTATGAACTAAACAAGATTATACGAACACTTCACACAACACAATATATGCCACGGTAGCATGCATTTTATGTTTATTGTTGTCAAGCCATTTGGTGCAATCAAAGAAATAAAACGACAGAATCCAGAGGTATACATTTGTAAAGTAAAACCAGGCCGACCCAAATTCCATTCACTTTCGTCTACAAAATTGTTGTTGTATCGAAGGTCAAGATTAAACTTAGTTCTCTTTACTCCCCAACAATGATGGTGGGTGGTTAGCACGTTTGACTCTGTTTTCCATATAAATGCATGGACCACTTTGAATAAAAAACAAATAAATCTAAAGCCTACCTCAAAAGATTGTAGGTATATATTCCCTTCCCTACCTTACGCATTATATTATCCTTTTGTCCTGGTTCCACGCACTATTGTTTTTAACCAAACGAATATACATATGTATGACGTATTTACACAGACACTGCGGAAGTTCATATTAAATACACAATATTGTATTAGTTTTGCGTTTCTCTCGGGCGCCAGCTGAGCCGCAATATCGATTTGTTGACGAGTTATTTTCCTATGAAAATAAGACTGTTTTCCATCGCAATTGCATACATACAAACAAACGTCTCTATATGTGCAACCATTGAATGTGTATGTGTGTGTGTATATAGTCGTATAGATGAAAAAGAATTTTCTTTTCTCAGTTGAGTTCCAAGTTTTGCATAAGTCGCACGTTCCGACATACGATAACATTATTATAAAATATTTTATACCTAATTGCTGCAAAAAATTAAAGGATTCTTATACATAAAGCTAAACAACAATATTTAATTCGTTACTGTCGCACAATCTGAAAAATTTCTGGAATATTTATAATTCGGAGAGTTTAGCTATAAAGAAAGGAAAAAGTTAGCAAAAAACAAGAATCGCTTCGAGCTATCTCGTTGCTGATAGTCTCGGCACACTTGCGAAAACTCAAAAGGATTTCTTTTAAATACAAGCAAATAGAAGAATTGTGCCAAATTATTATTAATTAGAATTTTATACACATATAAGATTATTCAAAAACCATAAACGCATTTTGATCAAAAAGGCGTTTTGTAATAACGCAAAATTTGGCAAAGAAGAAAAAAAAGTTGGTATCGAATTGATTTTTAACTCACCAAGGCACTGCGCAAAGTCATAGCATATTCAAAGGAGCAAGTGTTGAGATTCTTATATATAAGAGAAAATAAACAAGTCCTTTTGCCATTTAGTGCATCCTACTGCAACCAAAACGAGGAAACACCATAACTATCACCAATACAAACTACTTTACGGAAACGGAAAAGTTTCCTGCTCGCTCTCTCTCTCTCTGGAGTTTCATTAATTTCAATGAAAGAGATTTTGTATTAAAAAATAAAGACTGACAAGTTTGAAAAAAAAAATACTCACACAAATATTCAGAAAATATAGCAAGAAGCAAGAATTTAAAACAAAAGAGTGACAAAAAATACGGTGTCACGGTCATTGCGGTCAAACTGCTACACATGAATCAGCTGTAACAGGACTTTGAAAGCTATACTGCTGTTGCAACTAGGAACGACAATAAGAAACTAAAAAAAAAGTGTTACAACAATTAAAATAGACGGTTAATTTTTTTCTTTTGTTTTTTTATACATATGTACGTATTTATCTTAAATTAACCATAAAAAACAAGAAAAACCATAAAAAAGTTAACAGTGTGTTTTTTAGCAAGCATTTTTGTTTGTTATATCAAACAGGGTGGTGTCTTGTGGTGGCAGTAGTTGTAATTTTCAAAAATTTTAAAGTGTCACTATTTAAGATAAAAACTAAACGAAGAGTTAAACCAATGCATTTAGGTTTTAAACGACAAAAAATACGAAAATTCTCGCACAGTAAAAAATGTCTTTACCCCGAGAATGGAATCTACAGGTAAGTTTTTGGCGATTGTATTTTTTTTTTTTTTGATTTTATAAGAAAATATTTAAATTTTCAAATAACAAATTATGCTTTATCCACGCTGAGTTAGTATAATCAGGAGGGATTTTTTTAGTCTATGATTATGTCCTTGGGATTCCCCTAGGCTGCAATACTCCTATATTGGTACCTATATATACAAAAAAAGGCTTGCAAGACCGGAGCATATGGGCTTTGTATTTTTGAAACTGACATATATTAATAATAATAAAAATAATCTTTTGTTTGCCTAAGCGTTGTTATTTTCATTCTTAGCAATTTCTAGAAGATTCAAACTCCAGATTAACATATGTACAATGTACAGGGCGTTTTCTTAAGCTAGTACTAATATTAATTTGGAAGAAAACAGATGAAGTTTCGTTGTTTAGTCTATATAATATACACATATACATGCACTTAGTTTTTACTTGCGATATCTATACATAAGCATACATATATGTATACATACGCACAGATCGGGGTTGCATTTTGAATAAAATCAAATTTGAGATTTTGATTAAATCTGACATTACGATGATGAGAATACGAATAAAGTGAGTCCCGAAACAACGTCTGTTTGGATGTCTGTATGTAAGTCGATCTCCATCCTAAGCGGGTCAAGTGATTTTCTTCAAACTTGGTATTTAAGCATTTTGGGTGATTGTTTTAAATAGAATTTTTAATTGTTTTTTAGCTTCAAAACTAACAGTACCTGCCATGCAATTTTTTCTAACATTTTAATTATATCGAAAACGGATCTTACGATTTTTATTAAAAAAAATCTGTGCACTACTATAGATATAGTCCATGTTTTGGCTCAATATTTTGTTATTAGCTACTCTACCTGCAATACAACCATTTTTCATTTTTTTTATTTTCAGCTTTTCAATAAACGGCTAGACGGATTTCGATAATTTTTTTTTGTAAAGAAGGCCCTCCAAATTGTAAATAACACTCCATACCAAAATTTTCCAAATATACATTTTTGGATTTAAAAAAAAATATTTATTTCGAAAATGTTTGACGATTTTTTTAAAATTATGTTCTTAAATTTATATTGTTAAATACTTAAAATTAAGATACCAATATTCTTGTTTCAGAAAAAAAATTAAAGAGTTTTTGCTAATAAGAAATTAAGTAAAAAGCAACTTTAAAAATCCGTTTCTACTAAGAATCTATCTAGTAGTGCATTTTATTTCTTATAATGAGACAAATAAGGTTTAGCTTTTTTTTTTAAATCTATATGGTAGGTACCGTTATTTTTAGTCTTGAAAAAAAGTGTTGGCATATTACCCAAAACACAAAATCAACCAAGTTTGAATAAAATCCATCCACTCCTTGAAGTTGTATACTCGCGGACAGACAGACGGAATTGCGGGATCCACTTGTTCGTGTTCTATATCAGCGTAATGCCAAGTTTGATCAAAATTTCTAGTTCGATTTTTTTACGAAACCAAAACTTGCCTTATTACCTACATACATATGTATATATCGCAAGTAAAAAGAGTAAACAAAAGTACGTATACGCCCGAGTCAGCATTTAATATGATGTGATATATCTATCAAGTATCAGATCCCTGATCGCGTCTGTTACTTTGACAAAAGGGCATTGTAACTAAAATTGTGCGAAAGTTGTTTTATGTACTCCTACATTGCGTCTGCGGACTTGTGCGCCGGCCTCCGCGCGCCGGTCCGTTGTTCTGGTGAAAAAGAACTTTTTTCGTTGTGAATAACACCGCGCGTATCCAAAAATGTCGCCCTGACCTTGTTTGCTGGCAAATGCACCTTGTCCTTTTTCGGCTTCATTTCACCTGGAGAGGTACTTAGTTTTGACTGTTACTTGGTTTCTGGTGTGTTGTGGTGAATCCGGGTTTCACCCAAAACTCGGGAATTTGATTGGATTATCACCAAATTCACATTTGTCAAACGAATGCATTCGTTGTCGATTGTGAGCAAACGCTGCACCCATTTTGGGTAAAGTTTTTTCATGTCCAAATATTTATGTAAAATCGAAATCAATGATCAGACCCACGTGATAAGCCGATCGTGTCCATTATCAAACCATGGGTTTTGTCGACCATTTCTGGTGTGGTGACCTCAATTGGGCGACTAGAACGTTAGGCATCGCTTGTGCTTGAACGCACGCAACGAAATGGAATAAATCAGTGGTGAATGGTTCTAATCGATGGTGAAGAGTCCTCTTAATATTTGCTAAGCTTTTGTTTGGTTTGTGTGATTTCTCTATATAAAATGGCTGCCACTCAAAACTATTTGACAGATCTGTTTGAAAATTTGGATGCGTGCTTTTGAAAGGTGATTCTTTCTTCTTAAGGTGGAGACAGATTTGTGTTAATTTTCAACGACTTACTGACCCATCCTCGTATGTATACCTCTTTTTCTAAGCTGTTAAGGGTTGCTCTCAAAGAAATCGAAACAATTTAATTTGAAACTAAGTTGCCTTTGCATGTTTTCAATGGAACTTAATTTATTAACTTTCATGCGTCCAAGAGCGATAGCAAATCTTGTTTAATCGATTGAGTTACAAAAAAAGAATCAAGGTCATTTAAAGAAAATCTTCCTTTTAGGTAACTATGTATGTACTATAACATTTCTACTCGACGACGATAGCGACCATTGTTTTCAAAGGTTGATTTTGATAATTAAATCAATATACAGGCTCTGAATTGTCTGGGTTAAAATCACAAATAACAAAGTTCTTTATATCAAAAAACTTTATTCCACCAAAACGTAATAGGATCATCCACTTGTTTCCAATTACTCATTTTTTATTGATCTAAACTGCGATTGTTGGCAGGCAAAGTTCGTGAGGTTTCACAATTGACTTGTTTTATTGTAATACAAAATTGATTCTGTACACGAAGGTTGCTGCTGAAAATTTTAAGCATATTGCTATGTAGTTCTTTGTTTTTTAATTAAGAATACCCAAATTTCTATTTATTTTGAATTCATAAAAGTTATTTAATTTAACTTATCAAATAATATTTTAAAAGTAAATAAATATATGCAAGTATATATTCCATAATATGTATGCAGAATCGCTATTATCACAAAATCGAATCTCAAATTGCAGACCCAGGCCACGATGTGCTCCCCTAATAATGCGAAATAATTAATTAATAATGCTATAAAAGAAAAGAACTAGCCTTATTTTGGTGACCTTAATGGATCCAACGATTTACAATACAAAATCACGTACGATATTTATGGGTTTCTATTGGTACACTAATTCAATTCTTTTTTGGTACAAATTTGTTCGAACACGGATTTGTAAAATTAAATCCTTCCATTGCATACGGCGATTCCAAATAAAAGTCATAGAACCGTATTTTCCGTTGAATCTACCACTCTTTTTACTAACTCTATAAAACACTAGCGCAATTGGAAGCATTTAAACAATTCAAATCTCGTTCCATTCGCCATGAAAAACATCAAATTCTAAATTTACCAATGGAAAACCCTTTACGTTAAAAAGAGGATATTGTTAATTTTTAAACTCTTTTCGAAAGCTAAAATCAATAAATCAAACTCCTATTTTATATTTTTGGCATCAAATTATGTACTAAATACATATCATGTTTTGACATTTACAAACGCTACAAAGTTAATTTTTGGAATATTTTAGGCGTTCTCAAAAAAAAAATGTTTATAATTTTAATACAGTGACTAAATATTAAAAGTTCACTGCGACTCTATATCCAACACAAGCCGGATTGCTTTGTGCTGCTGTAATGCCTTTTATTATTTATATTTGTTAACAAATCTTAGAATGTTCTCAATCGTTTACTCAAAGCTATTATAAGGCCAATTGTGAAGTGCAAATATCAATAATTTTTGCGGACAAATATGAAATATATCATAAACATGTTTAGATCTCTAGTTAACTAAACTTTGGAGTAACTGAAAATTATTTTCATAGTTTTGCACATCGATTACATTAGATTTTTGACAATTGCTTTTAAGGTTACTTCTTTACCAGTTAAAGGCAATTCAGCCATTAACCAACTGTCCGTTAGAAGACAGAATAGAATGTCCGATCACATCGTATGTACAAGATTCTTAGTAGAAACGGTTAAATATATTTTTAAGTCCTATTTTAAAAAATTTTTTGTATATACAAAATTTCTTTCATTTTTTTCTAAAAAAAATTATAGGTATGGCAATTATTTAATAATATAAACTTAAACAAAATGATTTCAAAGAATTTCTTCCATGAGTTTTCGAAATATTGTATTAAAAAAAATGTTTTTTTTTATAAAAAAAAAAACATATTTTTCGAACATTTTTCTATGCCGTATTATTCAGAATCCCAAAGGCCTTCTGTATAAAATTTCGAAATCCGAAGAAAACGGTTCTATGGCATATACCGTTAAAAACATTTTATGTAAAAAATATCTAAATTGAAATGTAGACCTCTTCTGTGCACTAAATGAATTAATAAAGTACCAAAGAATAATATAAAAAGAAATAAAAAAATATAACACTCCTGTGCACGGAATTCTTACTTGAGATATATAATAGGTAGATACTATAAAGCAAGTTTTGGAAAAAAATCGAACTCGAGATCTTAATCAAACGTAACATTAAGATGATTAGGTCCCGAAATTCCGTCTGTCTGTCAGTCTGCTTGCCTGTCTCCAGGTCGCTCTACAAGTGAAGTGAGATCCTTCAAATTGTTACTTAAGCGTTTTTGGTGCCCAACTCAATTCCTTGTCTAAATCTTTAGTTTAGCTCTAAAAAAATGGTACATGTAATACATATTTTTAGGGCAAAAATCTCAATTATCTCGAAAACGTTTATAACGGTCCTTATAAGAGAAAACGAGTGCACCACTATATGTATAGTGTTCATTTTGGTCCAATTTTAGTTGGAATGTTATTACAGGTACAAGACCTATAACAGTTTTTTCGTTGTTCGACTATCTCTTGAACGGCTCAACAGATTTTAATCAATTTTCTTAATACAGAAGGTCCTCCAAATTCTAAATGATTTGGGGAGTTTTTCAATATTTCGAAAACTGATGGAAGATTTTTTTTTTAAATTAAGCTTGTGAGCTTATATTATTAAGGCTCATTTGTTGATGCGAATCATAAATAGTTATGTTCAACTTAAAACTCTTAAGGGCTACTTTATCCTCTGCGTAAACTGTCATATAAGTTAAGTAGAACGTAATTGCTTAAGTTGTGCATCAGCAAACGGGCCTAAATACTTAAGGTTGTCATACCTTCTTTTTTAGAAAAAAATTAAAGAAATTTTGTGTATAAAACATTAATTAAAAAAGTACTTCAAAAATGTTATTTAGCACTTTCTACCAAATCGGAGGAATGTACAAAGCTTGCCCTATAGTACCTACACACATCGCAGGTAAAAAAAATCCCAGTTTTAATATTTATATTTTGTTCAATCATGTTCACAACTGCTGTTAGTCTAACGAATTGAAATTGGAAGAAGTATTTTGAGGTTATGATTTTGGAAAAAAGATTTTTTATTACATAACACGTTGAAGACATCAAGTCAATCAGATTAGGTCTCAGAAAAAAAAATTGTGCAGTTCTTATCACAAAGCAAATATTTGAGTTTCTTCTACCACCCATTTGTTATCTTAAAATCTATAGATACCCAACTGCGGAAATAAGTTAGACATTATTAACTTACCGTGTCCAATCATGAAATCGAATTTTATAGCTAATTGTTAAGGTGAGCTGACGTATGACAACGGAAATAAAATCGTATTTGTCATCGCGTTAGAGAGTGAGTGCCTGCATCAATTGAAGTTATGTTTGTGCTCTTACATCATCATTTGTTCCCCACCAACTGTTTAATCAATAAAATAAATAAGAAAATAAAAAAAAAATACTTAGTTGTGTGGGCGGTGTGTATCTTATTGCTATGTAGGAATGTCTACCTACACGAGAATTTCTATAAAATGTTAAGGACTTGTTTTTCACTTATTTTCACTCCTTTTTAATTATTTCGCAATTAAATTAAATTTAGATGGTATTTGTATGTACCTACTTTCTTCTATCTACTAATTAGATACAGATACATTTTTTAAAGTTTATTTCAATGTATAATCATATAGTTTTAATTATATGTATAGTATATAATGATTCGAATATTCCAGCAGTAAATCACAAATTTCAAAAACAAAGTCAGGTGTTTTTCTCTTCGTACCTATATGTAAGAGTAACAAACTACGCATGTCCTGTTCGTCCCAACACGTGCATGGTGCATCTGTAACGAAAAAATTAAACATACCAAGAACATGGTAATCATACTTTGTGTAGAAATTAGACAGTTGAGGATGTACGTAGGTACATTATGTACAGACATGGTCTTGAAATATTTAAATTTATGTTTTATTTTTTTTCGATTCATTTCGTCCTTGAGGTTGTTTTATGGAGTTCAAGAAAGACTGAGATGTCATATATTTTCTTAATGGTTTTTAGACTTATAAAATGAACAAATTGGTGAATTATAAATGTTGTCTTTCACCAACATTTTTGGTATAATTGCTTATTGAATCTTATTACTTTAAACGAAATGCAGCTTACAGTTTGTCTTATGAGCGAAAAATAAAATAGATTTATTTAAATCCACTTACTGCCACGCCCACTATTTTATTTCACGGTTTTTCGGAAATGGCTTTATTTCTTGAAGACTACTCAAGTGATTTGGATGACATTTTCAGATTGTTCTTTTGTGCAAGAGAAAAATTGAAAAAACATTTTCAGTAAAATCCGACCACCACCACGCCTACTTTTGTCATTTTTGTTTTCTCAGACGATTTGGATACAAATTTCAAATTTTACGAGCAAACAAAATATCTTAATTGATATCCGAGTACTACCAGGCTCAAATATCTGGTTTATTGGAAAGGGCTCTAATGATTTCGATGAATCATTCAAAGTTTGCTGAGGGTACTATCGTTAGCGAAGCAGGTAAGTGGATTAGACGTTTCAGACCGGAGATCATTAAAAAAAATAAGAAAGAGTGTCGGACACAGAACAGAGCCCTGGGGCACACCAATATTTATTTTGTGGTTTTCAGACTTGAATCCATCCAATACTACTTATATTGAACGATCTAAATCTAATTTCTAATCCAACGAAGGAGCAGTTCGCTGTAAAGCCGAGGGCACGCATATTTGATAAGAGAACCAATAATAATCTTCAATAGAGCTCGTGTAAGTTGACTTCTTCCAAATAAATGAAGGTAATTTTATTTGCCGATTATTCAAAAATTGCCCTTGATGATGAATACTTTTTTCGTGCTTCAGACCACAAGTCTTCAGAAACATAAGAAGAGAACGGATGACTTTTAGAATGCAAGAAAGGATACGGAAAAAGGCCAAGTTTCATCATTTTCTGATATGAGTATTGTGTTAAAAGTATGTTTCATTCTTAAACGTTCTTATTTTGACAGGTATTTTCATTTTTATTTCGCCGGCGAAGGAGAAGGTACTACACCATAGCTTGGCTTTCTTCGTACCATTTCCATCTCGTTTTATTTGCAACAGACTTGTTTACTATAGTTTTTCATATAATTTCCTTACATGTCCACTCAATCTGTTTTCTCTGTGTATCCACAAAACTGATTTTTACTTGCGATATGAGCACTATATTCAATTGAAGAAAACGCAAACAATGTGCTTACATTATTTTTGTTTTTGTTTTTGTGGAATGTGTGGATTTAAAGCCAATTGAATGTTTTGTGACCTGTAGTCCAAAATGTGTTTCGCCCAGGTACTACAGTTGGGCTCATCAGTGAATAATCGCTGAAATTTTATTAATATCGTAAATCATCGATCAAAAAAACAGAGCGCCTTAGAAAGGCACTACAGCATCTAACTGATGAGCCAAACTTGGCATTACGATGATGGAGAACACCAGAAAATGGGTCCCGCAATTCAGTCTGTCTGTCTGTGTCTGTCTGTAGAACGATCTTCAAATTTGGTACTTAAGCGTTTTAGGTGATTGTCTCAAATAGAATTTTGAATCGTTTTTTTATCCCCAGAAAAAACTAGCCATACAATTTTTTCTACCATCTAAATTATCTCGAAAACGCCTCCAACGATTTGTTTGTGCAATCCTTTTTGTATGGTCTACATTTTTATTACATACTTTGTTATTATTGGTACATGCCATACAAGCATTTTATTAATTTTCGACTTTCTCATAAACGGCTCTACGGAATACTATAAATAGGATTATATAGGAGGTCCTTCGAATTATAAAGAATGGATTTTCGAAAACAAATTTTTTTCTTTTGAAAATTCAATATGTCGAAAACTGGTGAGTGATTCTTTTTGAAATTTTGTTCTTAAACTATTGTTAAATATTTAAAATTGCCATACCAATTTTTTTTTTGAAATTTTGTATATAAAAAATTAAGTAAAAAACGTCTTATTTAGCCGTTTTTATTATGAATCTTTTGCATACGATATGATTGAATATAATAGCAAGAACGTGCGATCCAGGTCGTACTATGGTGCGTAGATGTTGTTGCACTTAGTTTGCTTGTGGATGGTGCACTCGTTTTAGGTTGTTGTAGCGTTGTGTCGAAGTATTCTTGGACAAAAATGCAAAGCTAACGACATCGGTTACAGGCTTTTTGATTTGCTTTACTTTTGTTTTGCTTATTAAGAGGATCACAAATTGGCGGTAACTTAAAGCTTGAATCTCCAAAAAATGCAAGCTTTTTGTAATATAAAAAGTTGTTTGCCTTCAGCTTTTTTGGGTCAGTTAGGGTTTTAACGGATTCTTAATGTCTGCCAAAGTTCACGACGAGGAATTGACTGCATCGGCTTTTTCTTCGCACTCACACTGACCTTATCGACGTTTTTGGCAGATAATATGTGTCATTGGAGTTCAGGTGTTGAATGGGTTATACAGTTCTAAATTTTGCTTAACTTTGTATAGTCGACTTGGAAGTACGATAAGGCAAAAATTGGAAAATTATCAACAGACCAAACTATCATAACCTGTAGGTACCTATTGGAAACCCTTTTAAGCATTGACGTGGTTATTTTACATTAAGCGTATTCATGCAAAACTCGGATAAGCCTCAGAAACCAGATTATTTTATCTTCGCAAAAATAAACTGTCAGAGTTTGTATGGGAAAAATATTCTGCAAAGCAGATAAATTTATCTCACAAATTCGACGCAGAAATAGTAGAAACAATCCTCATAAAGTTAGTTTAATGAACAGCTGATTGTTTTACACATTTACGCAAGTATTTTTAAGGGGATGTTCATGCAAAAGTCTAGCGGAGAATTATATCTTGGTCCCACAACATTATGTATCAAAAATTACTTTAATAAAAGGGGTCTTATCTAAAAAATTATTTTTGCTGAATTTGCAGTGGAAAATAATATCAGTTCAAAAAAAAAGAAATTAAATTTGAATCACCCTATTCTCAATTCTTTGTACCAACGAAATATATCTTTGCTATTATTCTTATAGTTAAACTAAAATCCATATTAGATCTTAAGATATCTAAGGTATTACAAGCTTTAAAAAATCTCCAAAATCTAATACATAATAAATAATATTATTTGTATTTGATTTTTTTTTTTAATTAAATGTTAAAAAACATTTTTTTCAGGATTCACGGGGATCATTATACTGCCCGAGTGAACCGGACCCAGCTAGTGGAGTCCAGTACCAGTCGGGAGGGTTCATTCGCACACCCACTTCAATACCGGAAGTGGCCAGCTCCCAACCTGCCGCCCCATCCATCCTTACCGAATGCCAACAATCCGGTTCACTTTTTTCCATTCATTCAGCACCACCTGTGCCGAACACCGAATTTACCACTCAAGCAGATAGTAGTTTCCAATCGTTCGCTTGCAATGGAATCTCCACCTTGTCTAGTATCGAATGCGGAGGTGGTGGTGGCGATGAATTTAGAAGCCAGAACAATAGCCAGTCCTTGCATCATGGATCCCAAGGAACTTGTAACTCAGCAGCAGCAACACTCGAAACTACACCTCGCCGACCGGCTACACTGGCCATTGAGGCAACGTGTTATCCCGCACGAACTTTACATTCCAGTTTGTTGGAACACCAGATCTCTGAAATTGAAGAGGACGACAACGAAAACTTGTTGACTGTTTCCAGCATCACGGCTAGGCCATTGATAGCTAAATCGCATGAGCTGCGATCAAATCGACTAGCTGGCAAGTCGAGGCACAAGTATAACGGCAGCAACAAGACGACTAGTGGTGGTGATGGTACCAATAAAGTTGTTCGAATATCAACAACCCACAAGGACGCCAAAGAAGCCACATCGTCAAGATCATCAATATCTGCCGATCCGCCAGATGGTGGCTATGGTTGGTTTATTGTTTTTGGAGCTTTTTCTGTTCAGTTTTGGGTGGCTGGATTGGTTAAGTCTTATGGTGTGCTTTATGTCGAGATAATGGAAACCTTTCCCAGCACCACAGCAACGGTAGCTTCGTGGATACCGGCTATCTTGTCCGCATTATGCTTAGCTTTGGCACCACTCTCCAGTGCACTGTGTCAGAAATTTTCCTGCAGATCAGTAGTGTTTACTGGTGGAGTATTTTGCGCATTGGGTATGACACTCAGCTATTTTGCCACTAGTCTTGTACATTTGTTATTTACGTTTGGCATCCTAACAGGTTTGTGTATACAATGTGGCGCAAAATTAATCATACAATTTTGTTTTTGAATTACTTTTTTACTAAATTATAAAAAATGATTTTGAGTGATAACCTTTATTTGGATCTGTCTGTTTGTGTACTTTAGCTGTCTAGTTCACAAATGTCAAATATGATTGACGTATGACGCCATTTGCAAAATAACATCTTCCGAAAGTTTGATTAATTTTGTACCACCTAGTCTAATGTCAAGAAAACTGCTCGAAATATTTGTTCTTCTTTTTTTAGGGATTGGAGGAGGTCTCTCCACCACACCTGGCATAGTTATCGTTTCGCAGTATTTTGACAAACATCGTGCACTTGCAAATGGAATTTGTGTGTCAGGAACAGCAGCTGGAAGCTTCATACTTCCAGTGTTAATTAAACATTTGGCCGATAAATTTGGCTTCCATGGAACAATTCTAATACTGGGTGGATGTATGCTACACGTGTGTGTGTCAGCTACACTCTATAAGCCCTTAGAAGAAAATTCACATTTAGATCCGAAAAATATCGAGTGTTCCCAACCTTTGACAGATATTAATCCTAGTAATGCTGGCCTACTTACAAATTCTACGTATTTGGATTCATGCGATGAGACAGCATCGAATAAAAAATTTATCGAACATTTATTTTTGGAAGAATCTAAAAATCGAAGAAATGACTATTACAATACTGACAAATGCGGTAAGTAAAAAATCAAAACTATAACCAAACTTAGAAAGTTAGGTGTAAGTTGTATCCACAAAATAACACAACCAACGAATAACATTTTGTTTTTTAAAAAGCGTTTAAGCAAACTTCTTAATCGACAAATATTTTTTAAGTTTTAATTTTTAAAACTAAAATGTATGCAATGATTCCTTAATTTAACTCGTGTTTATAATATTCAATAAGTTATTTAGCAAAAACCATAAGTGGATATTATTTGGTATACCACCCTTATGTTTACTAAAACTTGAAGGTTTCGTTAGAGGAACATTTCAGCCTAAAGCTTTTTTGCAAACAAATTGAAAAATTAAATCAAATCGAATTTAGATCAGCTTTTCAAATACATATACATATATTTGTATACATTTATTATGAGAGTAAATATTGGTCACGTTCAGAAGACATAAGGGGCTACATAATGTATGATCTATTTATTGAACGCAAATTTTATGTCGTTTTCTTTTTTTTAATTATATGCGTGCGTGCGTATTTATTTTTTTTAATTATAAAGAGTAAACAAAACCGGTTTACGTTTCAGCTTTATTTAGCTTTATTTTGGTTTCTGCAAGTTCGTGTTTCATGTAGGTGTAAGTCCCTCTCTGAGACGTACTTCTGACAGCAGGCATAGACCCAGAGGATGCCGTATTGGACGATGACCTCTATATAATCGAAGATCCGCAGGAGAGAGTGGAGGCTGTGGGGGCTGCTTTCCAGCAAGTGTACAAGGTGAATGCTAGCATTCGCCCGAATCATGACCTGGAGAACAGAGCTCTGCTTCATCACTTATGGCTCCGGAACGATATAACCGAATGGCGATCTGAGAACCTTGGTTTTACCAGGTTTAATGATGAAGATTTGGCAAACGCCATAATCGCCGACCGAAATGGGCCCAGCCCCCTGTTAATTTCGAAGAATGAGCTCCAGCTCATCTTCGATTCATTAAAGAAAAAGAAGTCTGCAGGACTCGATGGTATATCCAACGTTGTACTACGACATTTGCCTCAAGAAGCAGTTGACATTTATACCACACTGTTTAACAACGCGCTGAATAATGCATATTATCCAGTGCGGTGGAAGACAGCTGTGGTGCACCCTCTCCCAAAAAAGGGAAAGGACAACTCCATTCCGGCGAATCTCCGTTCGATAAGTCTTCTTCCGAGTATCAGCAAAGTATTTGAAAAGGTTATTAATAGAGCCCTGTTCAAATGGGCGGAGGACAAAAATATCATCCCGGATAATCAGTTCGGTTTTAAGGCGGGACATGACACAATTCATGCCGCGTCTAAACTTGTTTCTGATATCCAATGGAACAAAACTAAAAAACAGTGTACGGGTGCCTGTCTGGTTGATTTGGAGAAGGCCTTCGACACCGTATGGTTAGAAGGTCTCTATCTAAAGCTAACCAGACTAGGTATAAGTAAACCTCTATTGTATATGCTTTATGACATGCTAAATGGTAGAAAGTTTGTTGTCAAGAGTGGCAATGTAACTTCTACGGCAATTTTTAATATTAATAATGGTCTTCAGCAGGGAGCGGTTAACTCGCCGATTCTATTCAACATTTACACCAGCGATCTGATAGGTAGTCTAACTCAGGCAATTGCGTACGCCGACGATCTAATTGCGTACAGAACAGCTCATATAGTTGAGGTCATCAAAAGTCTCTTGCAGAGTGACTTCGACAAAATTCAGCGATATTGTGATGACTGGAAGTTGAAAATCAACTTCCAGAAATCAGAAACTATTTTGTTTAGGACTCCGCTGTCTAGCGCCTCAAGGGATACGAGAAAGAACTGGCGCAAGCTGGTGATCGTAGGGCCACATGGACATCCACTGGCGAGTAAAAGTGTAGTAAAGTACCTTGGCATCTGGTTGGATCAGTACCTGTATTTCGACAGACATATAGGTGCTGCTTTGGCCAGGGCTAGGGGAGCCTTAGCCTTGACAAAACGACTGTTTTATAGCAGCCGTCTTGACAGCAGGGTGAAGGTGATTTGCTACATGGCCCTCATCAGGCCGATGATTGCCTACGGATGCCCGGTGTGGTTCAACGTTGCCCCATCTCAAATGGAAAAGATTCGGGTGTTTGAGAGGCAATGTCTTAGACGTTGCCTTGGATTACACAGAACACCAGAGTCGGAGTACACAAGATATTATTCCAACCAGGTTCTATACAACGGAGCCAACATAAACAGAATAGATAATTTTTTGTTCAAGCTGATTCGGGGTCACGTTGCAAGAGCGATGTCCTCAACTAACAGCTTAATTTTTGGGGCTTATTACCCCAATAACGAATATTTTGAGAGTGCGCGGTTAAGTGGTTACATCCCTCCTGAGGCATTCCTCTATTTAGACAGTCGAGGGCTGATACAGGATGGAGGGGCGGTTCCGCTCATCTACCACGTCAGCCGGAAAACTGTGGATAGGCGACTCCTGTATGGTCGAGACGTCATCGCTCAAGGTGAAGAAGAGCGCCTTCGGTTCAGTAGGACTGTGTCCGATCGGGACCGGAGGGATAGGGCGAAACAGGAGAACCAGTTCTGGTGGCTCTCTGAACAGCATCGTGATATTTAAAGTCGATGAAGATGATATATCTTGGCCGACTTACATAGATTTAGGGCATTAGGTATAGGTAACAGTCAGGGTGGCACCAAAAAAAAAAATTAAAAATATGTATGTATGCGGGGGCATGCGTGCATGTATCTGCGTGTCTGTACATGTGTGTGCGTACGTATATGTATGTGCGTATGTACATGTGTGGGTGGGTTGCATGCTAGTGTGTGTCTGCATGCATATAAAAAATAAACAAAAAAAATTAAAAAACGAAAAAAATGCTGCTGTGGCTGTTCTAGTTTTTAAGTAGTTATAAGTATTATTAAGTATTTTAAGTAGTTTAAGTTATTTTTAGTTAGTATAAGTTAGTTTTATTTAGTTTTAATTATTTTTAATATATATTTAGGTTTAGTTTATAGGTAAAAAAAAAAAAAAAAAAAAAAAAAAAAAAAAAATCAAAAACCAAGTTTTCTGTATAAAAGTTTCTTGAAATATAAAATAAATAAAAAAAAAAAAATTTAGATTTAATTAAAATAGTTTTTAGGTCGAAAGACATTAGTTGTAAGAGTTATTGTTTAATTTAGAGCGCCCGTAAAGGGCCAGTAAATTAGTTGTAAGTTATTGATAATTAGGCTAGTTTTAAACATTTTTGTCTAGCTTTAAGATAGTTATAAGTTAATATGAAATAAAAATGAATTTAAAAAAAAAAAAAAAAAAAAAAGTCCCTCTCTGTGATCCAGATGTGTGATTTTGATCCTATATAAAAAAAAATCGATAATTTTGGTAGAATAGAATTCGAAAACTGGCCCAGGATCAAAAAATCCCTGAGGAATCGAATATTTTGGTTGAATAGAAAACGACATCCGCCATAATGTTTTCACATGTCATGTACATAATTATATCAAACTTGGAACCTTACTTCAAATATTTACCTCTAGCTGATATTGCAAAAAAGTAACTCCAATATTTTGTTTGTCATCAACTGTGTCCTTACATATAGGATTATATAGGATTACAACAACACCAACCTATCCGGATAGTTTTAGTTCGATTTTTGAATGACTCCCTATCCTGCGCCTCCACAAGCAATAATTTCTTTCAGGAAATCGAACATGCAATATAAATTTCCAATGCAGACCACAATTTTCATGAAATAAATTATCTTACGAAATAAATGAATGGGAATAAATGAAGAAATAATTTGACGTTTAATGTTAGTTCGAATGACATTTGTATGATTTTTACTTTACATGTGTATATTGACATGTCCAGACCGAAAATTTAAATAACGGGTGATTTTTTTGCTACTTGGTTTTTGACGTTTATATTTTTGACAGATCACACATGACAAATTCCACGAACATTTGACATTTCGATTCAGTATTGTTTGCCATTTCATCATGAATAGACTTACGCCTGAACAACGTTTGCAAATTATTGAAATTTATTATCAAAATTCGTGCTCTGTGAAAAATGTGTTTCGCAAGCTACGTCCGTTTTATGGTCGTCATAATTTTTGGCTAAATTGATACGAAATAAGCAGAATTGCCGTATTTGGAGTGAAGAGCAGCCAGATGCAATTCAGCAGCTACCAATGCATCCCGAAAAATGCACTGTTTGGTGCGGTTTATGGGCAGGCGGCATCATTGGGCCGTACTTCTTCAAGGACGATGAAGGCCGCAGGGTTACGGTCAATGGAGAAAGGTACCGTTCGATGATAACAGATTTTTTTTTTGCCGAAAATGCAAGAATTGAACTCGGTCGACATGTGGTTCCAACAGGACGGTGCCACATGCCACACTGCACGCGAAACCATGCATCAATTGAGACGCGAATTTGGTGAGCAGTTGATCTCACGTTTTGGCGCAGTCAATTGGCCACCAAGATCATGTGATTTGACCCCGTTAGACTATTTTTTGTGGGGCTATGTTAAGTCTATTGTCTATGGGGACAAGCCAAATACGATTGCTGCCTTGGAAGCCAACATTGAACGCGTCATTGGTGAGATTCCTGCCGAAATGTGTGAAAAAGTTTGCCAAAATTGGACCTTCAGAATGGACCACCTGAAGCGTAGCCGCGGGCAACATTTAAGTGAAATTATTTTTAAAAAGTAAATGGCAGAAATTGATTTATCGATCCAAATAAAAATTTCATTCACTCTTTACAAGTTTCTGTTTTTTTTGAATTTTCAAAAACCAAGCTCTTAAAAAATCACCGTTTACAATAGGTGTTGTTTGCTTGGCACTCTGATTGTCAACAAGATTTCATGAAATAATTTGCACACTGAACGAAGAAATAAAAATGTCTGTAATACCTAATTGCTGAAATAAAAACAAAAATAAAAATAGCTTGTGGAGGCGCAGGGAAGCAAGAAACAAGAATTTGTTGAAATTGTGATATGGACGGATTCGCTCGATAAACCATCCACAACTTCAATGGATTACATTTTTTAAATAGGAATATTTGTTAAATTAAATTTGAGTATTCTTTTAAATTTCAAAAATAGTAAATTACACATAAAAGGCGAATCCACAAAAAAACACATGATTTGACAGTTTATTTGTGATCTCAAATACAAAAAAAACAGAATTTGCTCACCAGAGTCAGCCAAGTGAAAAAAATTGGCAAACTCCTAAACGTAAATCTTGCGCATAATATGCTAAGCAAACTGTCCCTAAACGCAAACAGAAAAATCTCTGCTAAGCACACAGTCCCAAGACGCAGTTCATTCTGTTTTCTTGCGCAAGCTTAATTGCAATTGTGCAAATTTTAAACTTGTGTTGCGCACTTCACTTGCTTTTCAATTTTTATCGGGTTCGTGCATATGCTTAGCATGAGACTTGCTTTGCAAATCTTGCGTTTAGGAATTTGGCCAATCATTTCAGTGTTCACAGAGATTTTTCATTTTCCATCTTCACGACCACCCAATGCGATTCTCGAACTCATTGTGATAAGGTTTGTACTAAAAAATATTACATAAATGTAATGAAAAAAATAAATATAAAAAATAAATTCTGCCCGTTTTCTGTAATTTTTGATTAGTTTTTTTTTTGGGGAAAGGTAAATATTTCATTTCAGTTTCTCAAACTTGAGAATAATGTCCAGAATAATAATTCGTTTAATAATTAACAAGGACATTATTTTATATTCAATCCTGCCACCGTTTTGAATAAGCTTTATTATTTTTTCCTAGGAATAATGTGAAGATATTGCGGCGTTCGAAGGGCAGAATCCATTCGAAAATACATCGGAGGAACACTTTATTGAACTTTACAGATTCCCGAAACATTTATTTATGCATGGATTAAATAAATGAATTGAAACCATTCCTAAAACACACTAAATGTATAAGTGCGCTTCCATGCCATGTAAAGGTGTTAAAGTGCTCTACGATTTTTTGCAATGGGTAGTTTTCAACCAGCTTTCGTGTCAATTAGCACCATCAGTTGTTGTGAATCTGTTGATTCAAAAATATCGTTACTACAAAAATACATTTGTGTATAAAAACATATTTATAATGGTTACTTACTTGTCATGTGCCAAATACCGTCTGTCTTCAAAATATTCGATAAGAAACAGTTTCTGACACTCAGAAGATTTTGCACCACGTTTGTTCTTGTCCGCCATTTTCTTGTGTTTACTCTTCTTCACAGAACAATTGACTGTTGTCGAATTCCAAACAACCATTTCAAATCAATTTCAGATCGATTTTTTTGTTTGTTGTAAGGAACTTGCAAAAAATATTGTGAGTTTAACGTCTATGAAATCTTGTTAAACACGCAAGATCTGATTTGACAGATTTTGTTGTTTAGAAATAATTCGATTGTGTTCAGAAAAAAATAGAATGTTTGGAATTCGACATGTGATAAAAAAAATCATTAGGTATATGAATTTTTTTTTAATTTTAACTTCAGTTTTTCACCTATCGAGTTAGAAGTGAATGCGTGATAACATGTACCACTTCACAGCTTTGCAGACCGGGAATTAATCCCCAGGTTTAAATAAAAATACTTCAGGGGCCCAATTCCGCAAGCGTGAATGCTTTTCCGTGCAAAAAATTATTCACCCACAAAATATGCGTGAATAAGTTCTGCCTATCTGTGTACACGTTATCTGCAAAAAAATATGCACCGCACCCTTCACCGCACGGAATCGGAAAAATGTACGTGTACACAACTTTCTGTGTACACAGAGAAAACTCAGGCTTGCGGAATTTGACATGGCATGTAACAAATACTTTCCCAAAAGCTGACACAACCAATGAGTTAAAGCAGACGAAGACGAATCTACGAGTAATGTAATGAACTTTAACAGCTTGCACTTTCGAAAATGTTAATCTTTTAAGGATAATCTGTAATACACAAAAACCTACTTTAATTTAATTTCAGTTAATAATAATGACAAAAGCCACAATGACAGTGATGATGAATACAAGGACACAATTGGTGAAACAACATTTATGAAACCCATGAAAAGCGTCCGAAGCTCTGGAATTCTACACTCTGTCGAAGATTTGAGCACAGACTCCACTTGGGTGTATCGCAAACACTCCGGCAGCGATTCGAATCGTGGAAGTCGACGACGTCGCAATGTATTTGCAAATGATGAAATTATATCAAAAATTCAAGCACATTTAGAAAAACCTATCTCACCACCGACTTCAGCGAATCGTGGTCTGAGCAAAAGCATGGAAATACCAACACCAGTTAGTAATTTAGCTGACCTTAAAAACCAAAAGGTCGACGAGGAAGACGATTATGAAGATGATCCACCACGCACTTGCTGCGACCGTATTCAAACTTATCTGGACATTAGTCTTCTTAGGGATCCGACATTTATTTTGATGTGTCTGTCTGTAACGTTGATGTCAGTGGGTTGTCCTTATATGTTGTACTACTTGCCCGCTCATGTCATCTCAATTGGTATAATACTTCGGCTTTAAAATAGTAAAACACTCTAGTTTTTTTTTCCTTAAACGCAGGTTACAGTAAAAGCGAAGCTGGGTATTTAGTGGCTGTGAGTGCAGCCCTAGATCTAATCGGTCGTTTAGGCTTAGGCTGGTTATCAGACCTGCAGTTATTTGATCGTAAAAAGACCTACATTGTTTGGTGAGTAATTTTACATTTGATTATATTTAAATCTCAAGGATAAACATCATTTTCTATGATTTTAGTATTCTGGGCGCTGGCATTGCCGTTCTAACGATCCCATCTGTGCATTCATTCTATCTTCTTGGATCATCGGCTGCCGTTTATGGTTTGTGTCTTGGCTGTTGGTATCTTTTAATGCCTGTGCTACTGGCAGACATATTTGGCACAGACCGCATAAGTTCTAGTTACGGTTTGGTAAGAATGTTCCAGAGTATTGGAGCTATATCAGTTCCTCCGTTGGCGGGATTTCTGCGCGATTTGTCGGGAAGCTATGACATTTGTTTTTATTGCATGGGTTCGTGTATGATAATGGGTTGCATTCCATTGCTTGTTTGGGCTGTACTCGATTGTCAGCAGAGCAAACGATTATTTGCTATTAAAAATGATGATAGTGAAGATAATTTTACAGTGTCATAAGTATAACCGATTAAGGACGAAAGAGAAAAATAAGTGTCGGATTGTTTTTTTTTTTTTAATAATTGGTTATGTAATAATTTACCTGTTTTAGTTTATTTTATAACTTTATTATTATTCATGATTTAAATTTTTTATTCAGTTCTTAAATATTTAAAGAAACGCCATTTTTTTAAAGGAATCACATTTTTAACGAAATAAATCTATCGGTGCTTGGGTGACAGCCCTAAGAAGACAAATAAATGCTTTGAAGGAAAAAAAAACTCCCGTGATACTTACAGCTGGTAAATGCTGGATGCTGTGTTCAGTCAGGTGACTTTTATTGTAGTAGTACTATTTGCAACCCAAATATCGCGTAGAAAGTGACTGATTGATGTATTGTCCTATTGTCAACCATTTTGTTATATAGTAATCGCCACTTCAATCGCCCTAATGTGCTCGAGGCCTTAAGCGACCGGTACACACAACACAAATATATGCACATGTGTTTCATGAGCATGACACCGTCTTAGCGTTGCGGAAAACACTGACCGGGGAGATTTTGTTCACTCACCTTACTCCTCGACTCCGCTTGAAATAAATTCTCTCAGAATACTCACCCTGACATGTCAAAATCTCTTCGATTTTGTGTTGGAATTGTTGCATACGGCCTAGAATCATATTTGACGGATGTTTTTTTTTTGCATATGACATTGCATTTCATTCTACTCTGTTTCTCATACCGGTAACTATTCTTTTGGAGCCTTTCAAACATATTTGTTTGTATAGTTAAATTCTTCAAATACAACATTCCTATTAGTTAATGTGCATTCTTAGGAATTCAGGAGTACATCAGGTCATAAAATATTTTTTTTTTCATAAAATGCATTTTCACAAAAAAATTTAAGCAGCATTATCTACACGTGAAGTGGAGTTGGTCTGGTACTTTTTGCACTTTCTCTCCTACAAACTAAATATTGCTATCAACTCAGTTTCCCCGTATAAAAGGTTGGGTGTTTGACCGGACACATTGGTCGAGTTCGGATGTGTATATAGAGCAATCTGAATAGATTTATGTTATACTACTTTTACCCCAAATGCGATTTTTAATCCATGTTTCCGATTTTGGACTCCTTTCGGATGCAAATATACTTTTAATCACTGCGATATTTAATAGATATTTACTTTTTTCAAGCATATTCCCGGAACTGTTTACTCTACTTAATTTAGAAAAATTCAATTGCACCATTACGTACATCAAATTGCATGATGTAAAAAGAGTATTATTTATAACAACTCAAGACGTTTGCGATCTTCGGGGATACTTATCTAGTAGCCTGAAGATGAAGAACTGTCATTCTGAACAATGGAAATTAAAAATAGCTTTATTAATATAAATTGACACAATTTCCGAGTGGGTGGAAAATCAGGATTTTTCCTAAAAAAGGCGAATCTTCTTCACACTCAGCCAATTGCACTTACGTTCCTTCTTTTCAAGGTGATGAAAACGCTGATTAATTATCAGCTTAAGAAATATTTCGAAAAACGATAGCTCCTTAATGACCGGCAGTATGGCGATTGGTCTACTGTTTTATATACATCACACACATCACACAAGTTTTTTTCCCGGTCTGATCTAGCTGTAATCTATAAGACATTCATTCATCAGCTGGACAGGAGCTCCGAAAACTCTTTTGAATCTTTTAGATATAGAATTCAAAATAGAGCTCCAAGAATGATATGCGATACTACGAACTATAATGGAAACGTTTACATCTCTAAATAACCGTCGAAATATTATACTTATGTCTTTCATTATACTAATTATATCGGTTCTAGGAATACTCATTAATCTACCCTTGAACCCAACTTTTTTGTACTGTCAAGTACCAGGAGATTCTTTCTTTAATAGTACAAAACCAATGTGGAATGATTTGCCAGGCTCTTTTTCCCCCTTTTAGGATAGTCAAAACCCCTTTGGTGTGCTCATCATTATAAAAAAAAATTAACAAATGTGCGAAATCGTTGGATTTTATTATTATAGTCTTTGACATAACTGTCATAGAGTAACCTTCTCATGCGTGAAACAGATTAAACCAAAACCAACAACGTTAAAAGCCACAACGGCCGTCAGCTTAGAATCATAATGTATTGTTGAGTGCATTATTTGGTATTTTGGTTTGCCAGCAAGCTAGTACCGCTGTGAAACTGATATTTTTCCATCTGTGTAGAATAAAACGCATATTATTACATATGTGGCTAGTTTCACTACACCGCATTTTGTTGTTCGATTTCATATCTATTCATTGATAGCAAGTCAAATTTATAAAAACAACAATGTTAACAAATGGATTTTGGAGGGTGAAACGTACGAAAGATTCCATCCTGGTATTATTCCTCAGTGGTATAAAGCAATTCTATGTGCGTTTTTTTGCAATCCCCGGGGTTGAAAAAAACGACCAAGGCGCTTAGTGAAAAACTTGGCAGCACTATTAATTTGCAAGATGACATTTGAAGAACAGCTGTGATGCAAGAAAAACAAAAACATCACTGTTTTCCTCATCCTCATCCTTCTAAAAATCATCGGGGAGATTTGTTTCGTGTAATTTCGATGTATTTATTGAATTTAAAATAACTTAAAAAGAACCAAGTTAATTATTATTTATACAAGAAAATGTGAATCAAGTAAATTGAAATCATGTATTTTGGAAATTGTTTTTAGCCGATGTGATTTTCTTTTAATTTAATTTTCACAAATACAGTGGTACATACAATTCAACCTCTTGAAAATTACCCCATTCGTGCTCTTCATTCCTCGGTCCTCTTGTTAATTGAACGAATAACAACTTCAGGAAATGTTTTTTATTTAATAATAATTTCACAGTCAATTTTTAATATACCTATAATAAAAATAAACGCAAAATTGAAAATCACTGTAGAAGGTTTTGCTCATGCCGAGGTTAGGTTAGGTTGACATGGTCGTCAGGAAAACAACTGACACACTTAGACCAAATGCTCAACCAAACCAAACAAAATTGATAATTATCTGACATGTCAAAATGTCAGTTTTGAAGTTTTTATACATTTTATCGATAACTTCGTGAAAAAGTTTTTGGTAGCACATTTTGTATCCTCTCCAATAGCTAAGCCCCGAGAATTCTCTGGGTTTAAGCTAAGCACCCCCGGGGATTAGTTGTTGTTGGATTTAACATGCAAATTCTTAATCCTACTCATCGTTTTTTTCGTCCAATTTTCCCGTGGCTTAGAAAAAAACACGCCTTCTTTATCTCTACCTAACCGGCAGACTCTGTGTTGTCCCAGTACATATATTAATTGTTCAGCACATACTAGACCAGCAGCGCCAGGGAGGTAAACAGCGTTGCTATTGCTAGGCCAAAGTCTTCAAATTGCTGCTACTAGTGCATATTGCTAACAACTGTTCTACTACGATATTCAATTGCACCACACTGCCGAAAGTAAAAAAAAAACAATGCTGGGAACTTGTGTATCTGTTTTTGTTTTGGTACTAAATTTCAAACAGTTGGAAATGACGTTGCTGGTGAAAATGTATCTGACAAATGTTTGCTGTTGACGATAATCTATTTCAAGCATTACCTTTATAACTTGTCCTCATAATTTATATGTTCTAACTTGTAGGGATTATATGTACGTGCCTTTACAATCAAATCATTTAATTTATTTAAAATATTTATACAATGTGGTAACTTTAGAGTATTATTACTAAGAATTTGATCACATTTGAGTATTGTAGAGTTGCTTGCATGTAAAGTGTGGAAGCAAAATATGATTATAATTTCAAACACTAAATTTGACATTCGCATTTTGAAAAAAACACTTATTTATTGTAATACTACAAGATTAAAAATATACTTACAGGTAATGATAAAATCATGCAATGCCTATTTTATGTTTCATTAAAATATAAAAAAAATGTATGCGCTAGTGTAAAGTCTTGCACGAACTGTCACATTGTTAGGTTACTTATTAAAAGTTTGTTAAAATTAAAAAAAAAATTACTAAACTACCTAATATAGTTATATAGTTTTGTTTCACTAGTTGTCGGAAGAAATGCAAACTAAAAAAAATATTTCAATAACACAAGATAGTTATATATATTTTAGCCAACCAGAAAATTTATATTGTGGCTATTATATTTCCTTCAGAATCATATTAACCATTTCCTGAAGATATTGTTATTAATTACGTGTAAGTGTAAGTTAATTCCAATCTTTAAGCTCATATTTTTTCCTACGCATCTATGTCATTGATAATAAAACAAATAATTTAATAATTTGAATTTAATTTAATTAATTAATAATATAAAAGAAAAAAAATATAAAAAAAAACTATATAATTCGGTAATACCAACCACCGACCGATCGTTAACAAAACAGTTATAAATAGTTCACATAAAAAAGTTGCAAAGAACTATTTTAAGAAAAAAATATGGTCATATCCGAAAAAAATTAATTTGTTAAAAAAACCAATATGACTGAATTGCATAAATAAAAAATAAATTATTGTAAATCAAACCATCTATACTTTACATATAGATACAAAACAAATCATTTTCAAAATAAAATACTCATTAAATATATTTAAAATATGCATTCAGTAACTGTTTGTGTTCTTAAAGAATTTATTTAAAAAAGAAAAAAAGCCTTTGTTAATGGTCCGTAGATACACAAAAATAATTATCAAAAAAACAAAATCACAAACAAAAAATTCAGAAATAGATTTGATTAAGCTTGAACTTGTAAGAAATAACAACCAAAATTACTAACACAACAACATCATTCATCAACTTTGCGCCATTGCAGAAAGAACTGAGTTTAAATAAAAATAATAATATAGGTATATATATGTATATGTACTCAAATTATATAAACACATGAAAAGAAAAAATATTTCGTAATTTAAGGAATAACTCAAACTAATATTGTTAAGTATCTTGCAATTGCAATTTATTTGTTGATACCTATTGAATAATATTAAATTATAAGCTTCAAATAATTTTAAGTTAAAAAAATAACAACTTTAAAACAAAATATTAATAAAATTATGAATAAATACAAGAAATAGAGAAAAAATGTTAAGATATTTTATTCTAAGGGGGTTAATCTAAAAA
Organism: Philhelius pedissequus; assembly: GCA_910595825.1. Classification (NCBI taxonomy): domain Eukaryota; kingdom Metazoa; phylum Arthropoda; class Insecta; order Diptera; family Syrphidae; genus Philhelius; species Philhelius pedissequus. The sequence goes on from OU343163.1 coordinate 37,172,526, forward strand.
AATCCAATTAATTTTACAGTAATTGCCATTGAACAAGATCCATTTATAAAAATATTTAAACTATGTTTGGAGATATTAGCCAGCCAATTTCTATTAAATACGAGGGGTTCCAACATATTATTGTTTAGCAATACATACTGCAACACTGAATCATTTTCGGCTGGCCATGCACCAGGGCAGAACCACGGCTTAAATGCTTATACAACAGACATCCAGAATTTGATGCGGACTTTGATATTTTTCCAGGCGAATGGAACGCGATTTAATTGATTTTTGTTTGTTATAATATTAGCACACCTATATTTATTTCTGTGAAACTGGTAGTTGTCAAAATAAATGCTTCCAATTGTAATACATCCCTACTATTAAAAAAAAAGGGTGTATTCCATACCTAATCCACTACTTTTGTAAGCAATGTAATAGAAGTTTAATACACAAGTTAAAAATTTGTATTAATAAAAATATGAGAATATGAAAATCTGAAAATTTCAGAAGTTCAAGTAAATCTACTACAATATGTATGAGTATTGTTATATGGTTCTGTAAATATTTAACAAATGTCTTAATTTTTATTATCTCTAAGCACCTTATTTGGTGGGTTAAAGAAGGAATATTTTTATAAATGTTAAATAACAAATATATGGTTTTATTAATCTAACTTAATCGACGAGTTAAGGATAAATCAACACTCAATCTTGATTTTTAATATAGGGGCTAGTGTTTAGTGAGTTGGTAAAAGAGGGGCTTCACCAAAAATACGGATCTGTGAATTTTATTCACAATAAAAAAACATTTTTCCGTCAATCCGTGTTTTGACATATTTGTATCGAAAAAGAATTGAATTCTTTTACCAAGATCGTGTGATTTGAGCAAACACGGCCAATAGCCTCCGATTATATCTGTCAATGGTACAAGTATATTATCCAAGTAAAAGCTTAAACGACTGTTGAAAACTTAATATATGTAGGTATTCTTCAAAAATTCGTCATCATCAAAAATGTGCGTATGTGCCTCTCTTCTTTACACACTAGAACAGTGCCAAGTCAACAGCGTGTCGTTAGGTCGCAAATGAATTGCCTGACAACTTTTATACTACGACATTCAATGGCACCGCACTGAACAAAATTAAAAAAGATTGTGTTTACGCGCCAAAAGTAAAACCTCCCTAATTTGAAACAATTTTTTCTTTCGTAATTCTAAGTTAGCTACAACATATTTAAATTTCATGGAAACTGGTCAAAGAATGACTAAGTTGACATTTTTTTTGATACCGCCCCGTACTTGCGTCAATATATGCCCCATAACGACCTCATCTTCCAATTGTACAAACGTCACCGTTGTGTCGGTCGTTAAAACTTTTATTCATGGTTCAACAATAATACATTACATTATACATTATATCTACGAAGTAGATAAACTGAACACTGACAATGAGACCATCGACTTAAACATTACACATTACTATGCGTTTTTCTATTTTAGTTCAGAGCAGAGTCTGAGTTGTCAATAAATGTTGTTTGTGTTTCTTTTTCACTCAGAGCGTTTAGAGATCCTAATGTGTGTTTTTTTTCGTGAAAATTTATTTTGGCTTGTGTGGTTCAAGTGTGTTTAAAAAACAAAACAGTGTGCAGAGCTTACTCTGTTCGGAACAAGTTCACAGCATAGCATACTCTATGCACTCAAACTCTGTTCAGTGCTCTGCTCTTCACAAAAAAAAAAAAACAAAAACGCCTATTAATACAACTGAGAAAGCCATAGAAAGAACAATATTGTGGGTACACAATTTTTTTGTATAGCGTGTCGGTGTCGTCGGTTTGCAAATGTTTACCCCAACGCCACAAAAGAAGTTTTACTTTAAAAATACCTGGAACTTGTTGCTTTGTGTTTAAATAGAAAAATGTCATAAATTTAAAAGTGACGGCGCAAATGGTGTTTCATTTTTTTTGTGTAAGAGTTTGGCAGACAGCTTCATCTTTGTGAAGTGAAAAATTCACTACTCCGATTACATTTCGATATAACAGTAGGTTAGTTCGATTTGTACCACTATGGGTCCAATGAAGATTTTAATTTTAAATCTTCATTCATTTGAAGATAATTAAATTTGTATGGTAAATCTAAGACTTAGATAAATCTACTTAAATCTCGATTTTGTATTATGTGAAAACGAAAACTTTGTCGTGCACAAAATTAAAAAAAAAACAAAAACTATTTTCATCTTTCTAATATTGATAGTTGAACATTGAGTGAATTTCGTGGAAGCACGTTCAATTTTATAAATGCAACCCAGCACTTATTACATAGGTTCAGGATAGCACATCCCAACAATGAATACATGCGGGTGGGGTGATGGCCTCCAACTTTTTTCATTCGGAAGTACCATATTTATAAATAGAACATAACAAAAAAACCCGTGTGAAAATTTCGCACACTTAATATGGTTTTGCAATTAAATTTAAAAATAGATAGTTCGAACAAAATAAATAAATTCTTAATTGATATGAACATATTAGTAATTTTGAAGAGTAATATATAATTTAGTGTATCTACGGTTTTTTATATAAATTAGAAAAAAGAATACAAACAACAGAAATGTCAAATAAATATATTTCTCCCCCGCTTATTCATGCAGCGAGAAAAATTTTTCTCCCCATACTCACTCAATGTGCAAATGAAGAAAAGAGAACTTTAAATTACTGAAGTAATACATATTTTTCTCTTTCACTCATTGAATGGGTTAATAGTGAAGCATTCTTTACATCAAATTATTCATTTATTGAATTATTTTAAATTGCGGAAATTTATGGTATAACATAAATATTTTGTGCAATGTCATCGCTATGTTTGAATTCCTATCCAGTAATAAGTAATTTAGTTTCATTTGACTATTTTATAAATGAGAAAAAAGCAGTTTGACAACAGAAATATATATATATATATATATATATATAATATAAATATGATGATATAAATAATAATCTGGTGGTTTATTTGTTTATCATCCTGCAATAAAATTTTCAGTTGTATTTCGGTTTAAGCTAAATGTATTTTTAACATCATTTCCAAAATAAAATGTATCAAAACCTTCCGCGTATTTAACAATTGTAGGATACTGTTTTATGCCAGTGTGCTTGAATTCATCTATAAATTCTTTGTTAACTCTTTTAACAGCAATGCTTTCAATATCTTCACTTAGCCCATATTTATACAAGTTGTTGCAAAGTGTCTGTATAAATATAGTCCCTTGATCAGCTCGAACAGATTTGCCACCTAAAAATAAAATATTTAAAAAAAATTATATTGTAATGAATATAATGTAACTGCAAAGCAATAATAATTATAACTTCGAGTTTATTTGAAGAAATAGCAAGGTCATAAAAATACATAAGATTTGGTAAAATAATTTTCTTAATATCTCGAAAAAATTTAGGTAGGCACCTCTGTAGATTTAAAAAAAAACGCATCTTACATTATAAAAAAATCGTTCACCCGTTTTCAAATAATTGAATTTGAAAAAATAATGATTTTTTTTCAAAAATCCCACAAAATATATTTTTCTAAAAATTTGGTGTGTAGCTAGTATTATTTAGAATTCTACGGACCTCTTGTACACAAATGTTGATCGAAATCCGTTAAGGCGTTAATGACAAAGACGAAAATAAAAAAAAAAACGTTCTATGACAGGTACCTATACCGTTAATAAAATTGTAGGTATATAAACAATTTTTAGACCAAAATGTAGACTAAACCTATATGTGCACTGATTTTTTTTGCCAAAATCGTTACAGCAGTTGTAGAGTTAACTGATTTAACATTTTGAATCGCCTAAAACCCTAAAGTATAAAGTTTAAATCAAATCGCAGCCAAACAGATAGACAGACGGAATTACGGGACCCACTTTTTTAGTGTTCTCTTACAAAATCAATCCCACATCGTTGGCACGTAACCGAGAGGAAAGATTTGAACATATTTTTAAAAATGTAAATGATTTGATGATTTAAAACTAAAAATGGAGTTATTATGTATGTATTTCGTTGAGCTTAATTTACTATGTAGGTAAGTAACAAAATAATCTTACTTGAAATAAAATCAAACTTACCTTCAAAGCAACTATTATAACGAAAAGTATTGTAAACTTTTGGATGTTTAGCTTCAGAATTTGCTTTGAAATCTTTATCGACATTTTTACAGGCTTGTATAATTAGAATTTTGGGAAGGTCTTTAAAGTCCTGGAAAGCTTTGGAGCTTAGTATCTCATCTCCAATATTATATATTTGATCCTTGGCATATGCATGATCGCTTTCCAATCCATGCGTTATTAATACAACAACAAGACAAGAGGCGGTTTTCAAATATTCCAAGAGCGCTTAAAAGAATGTTTCTTTTATAAATATTTTTTTTAAATTAAATTTTAGAAAATTAATAATATTGATAATTAATTTGGCAGAAAACATCTTTTTACCACCTTCAACACCAACATAGGCAAATTCTAGCTATCCAGTCGTAGATTTATTGCATTAGATACGTTTCAAAAATGCTCAACGGAAGCACTGGATAATTTTATTTAGAAATAAAAACTTCAAAAAGCTTTCGTTATCTATCGTGATGGGTTGTAGGTATGGTACATACATGTACATATGTATTTTCTCATAAACAATGTTCTCTATTGACATCCGATTATTATATTCGATTTGAAATTAAATTGAAAATAAGAAATGAAATAATAATCTACATACATAGGTACTAGATGTAAATGCACTCAATTTTTGAATTTATTTAAGAAACTTATTATAATTTATTTATAAACTTATTATAACTTACATCCATTGAAGTTCTCACGAATATCTTGTAATGTTGGATCCATTACGATTTTTAAACTATAATTAAATTTGTAGAACACAGTTTTCAGCGACATTACATCTTTTCTGCTGTTTTTGCGTTCTGATACATTTGGAATATCAAATTTTTCGTTGTTTAAAATCAAAACAAATCCCATTGTGTATGCAATATGTTTCTCGCTCTGTACAAAAAAAAAAGTTTAGTTTAGATAAGAAATAAGTACCTAATAGCAACAAGTAGATACTGAATTCCTCAGTGTATACGAAATGATGACAAAAGTCAGAACGATGAGGAAAATATGTAGCCTTTCATTGCTGTTTTTACTTGCGATATATACACAGGCAGTAAATGGTAAGTTTTGCATTCGTAAAAAAAATCGAACTCCTGATTTTTATCAAACAACTTGATATTACGATATTAGAAAAATTATTTTATTAAATTTTTTTTATGGAGTAAAACCTAAAAAGTTTGAATAGGTTTACAAAAACCAAAATTTTTCAAAAAATGCATTTGTTGAAAAACCATATTCTTACATTACTCCAGTCCACTTTCAAGGAAAAAATATTTTATTTTGCGCTCTTATTTCCCATAGATTTCATTTTTCGCTTTTCTCATTATTGATGCACTGATTAAAATTATTTCTTCTATGCAAATGCTCCCTTAAAGTATAAATAATATTTAAACAAAATTTTTTTTTCGATTTTAAAAAATAAATAATTTTGTTTTGTGAAAAATCTATTTTTTTTTAAACTAATCACTAATTGGCGTTTCAAATGATTTTCCTTAAAATGTTTTCAAAATTGTATACCTAAATAATTATTTTGTTTTCTAAAACAGCTTTTGAAATATTCATATTTCACTAAGAATTCAAATGATATGTATCTTTTTTCCCTCAAACTATACACATAAGCAACCTAAACAATTTCTGTATGTGTGTTTTAATATTTTAGTTGCGATTATAGCATTCGTCGAAAAAAAAGTTTTGAGATAAGAATCAAACATGACATTACGATGATAGCGAAGACGAAAAAAGATGGTTTTAAAATTCTGTCCGTCTGTATGACAGTCTGTCAGTCTGTCAGTCTGTTAGTCTGTCTGTCAGTCTTACAGTCTGTCAGTCTGTCAGTCTGTCAGTCTGTCAGTCTGTCAGTCTGTCAGTCTGTCAGTCTGTCAGTCTGTCAGTCTGTCAGTCTGTCAGTCTGTCAGTCTGTCAGTCTGTCAGTCTGTCAGTCTGTCAGTCTGTCAGTCTGTCAGTCTGTCAGTCTGTCAGTCTGTCAGTCTGTCAGTCTGTCAGTCTGTCAGTCTGTCAGTCTGTCAGTCTGTCAGTCTGTCAGTCTATCAGTCTGTCAGTCTGTCAGTCTGTCAGTCTGTCAGTCTGTCAGTCTGTCAGTCTGTCAGTCTGTCAGTCTGTCAGTCTGTCAGTCTGTCAGTCTGTCAGTCTGTCAGTCTGTCAGTCTGTCAGTCTGTCAGTCTGTCAGTCTGTCAGTCTGTCAGTCTGTCAGTCTGTCAGTCTGTCAGTCTGTCAGTCTGTCAGTCTGTCAGTCTGTCAGTCTATTAAACAAAAAGTTGTAAAATTGCGAAATTTTATTTTTTTCTATAAATCGTGAACGCAACATTGTATTTTTCTGTTGCAATAGGTTTAGGATATAGCAAAAGTGCAAAAGTGTTGTAAAATCTTAGTCATTGTAAGTTGTTGTTGTGGTGCAAAAAAAAGTTGCACTTTTGCATTTTTACAATGATACTAGACCAGTTGCACCGGATCGTGAATATCCCTATTGTAACAATGCAAAAGTGCAACTTTTTTTTGCACTACAAAAACAACTTACACCTACTACGATTTTACAACAATTTTACCCTAAGCCTATTGCAACAGAAAAATACAATGGTGTAAAATTTTTCTGGTATCGGTGACAATTTGGCAGCTGTTATTTTCTGTCAGAAATGTTTGTGGCCAAACTGATTGTGCATTTTACTCCAGAGTTGCAATAGAATAGCAAAGGTGCGTTCACAATTTACAGAAAAAAATTAAATTTCGCAATTTTACACCTTTTTGTTGCATCGGATCGTTAATACCCCTAATATTTAAGGGGTTTGAATAGCAGCAGTAGCCATAAGCCATAGGAAAAGCAATTCAATCCACAGTCCTCTCTACACTCAGATGTCAGCTCAATAGGACGTTGGGTCTGCATCAGATTTACGGGCGGGCAAAAAGTTTTTATGGAGGAGTTCTTTCAATTTAGTATGGTACAAAAATATGACAAGCTACTGATTTTGAAAAAGCTTTCTTATAAGACGTGTACTGCTTTTCTTGAACAGAGTATAATAACAGAAAGTCTATGATTTCGTATACTTATTTGAAATTGAAAAATGTTAATTATCTTAACATAATGATATTAGGAAAACGGTTAAAATTCATCGAAAACAATTCTAATGGTTTTTATAAATCTTCTCAATACTACATTCCAAGCTTTTGGTAAACAAATCACATAAAGAAAATATGATTTTAATATTAAAATAGTTTATTCGGTTATTGAAATAAATCCCTTTTCATAATGTATTAACATAATCAATTAAAACCAAAATCTATTTTTTTATTTATTTTTTTTTCAAGATTTTTAATGAATTGGAAACGGAACGATATTGGTGTTGAATCTTATTAGATTGTAGGTATATGTTACAAGTACAAGTGTTTTTTTTAAATTCAGTTTTCAATTCATTTAAACAGAATTAATTTCGTTTTCTTCATTATTCATTTAACTTTCAATTGGCTGCCCTTAAATCCAGAAGCTATAATTGGATGTCCTTAAATCCAGAAGTTATAAAAAATCGTTTTCCTGCAAAATTTGTTTCGGCATCAGGAATTTGCACAGATGAAAACTTTTCGTATTGTTGGCATCTTTCTTCGACGTCTCGCCTTACATTTTGCATTATTGACATTATATCTAAATCCTTATACTCCATTTCAAGTCTTTTACAAAGAGCATCGATAAAAAAAGATCCATCTTCGGTGCGGTAAGCTTTCATGCCTGTTAATATATTATACGAGTTAAGGTAGGTAATATGAAATTATCTTGAAATAAAATAAACCAATAAACTCACCTGGTGACGTCGCAAAAAATTTCGCATAATATAAAGGATATTTCACTAAAGGAACTGGCCCTTCAGGTTTTTGTTTTGCGAAATCATATGATCCTCTACAATTTTGCATTATCAGCCATTTAAGTTTTCCATCCAAGGATGCAATATTGCTTAATGGAATTAATAAGGACTTTTGTGCATTAATTAGTTCAAAATCTGATGCCGTAAGTACAATATCATCTTCAGTACCATGAGAAAAGTAAGCAACTGCACAATATAAGTAGTCAGTAAAATCTTTTTTCATAACTACATATATGGGAACACAAATAAAGGAATTATTAATAAAAATAATAAAATCATGTATAAAATCTTCAAAAGATACTTAACTTATTTTTAATAATAAAAATAATAATAATAATTTTATCTTTATCCCTGTAAGACCTAAAGTCTTTTAAATGCAACCTAAATTGCACGACACTAGTTAGAAGGAATATAAAGATAGGAAAGAATTTTTGTTGGCACAGTGGACTACTATCTCATTATAACTCACGGTCGGCATCCAATTAAAATTGGAGGTACAGAAAAGAATGCTGCCTAGCGTGGACTTGAACCCATACATCTATATATATACTGCGCTATTGCCACTTCTGCTATTTAATAGTACAAGAAAAATGGATTAATGTTAAGAAACCAAATAATCATTCGTTAATAATTTTTTTTAAGGAATGTTCTTCTTTTTGCATGATGTTGGTCACAGCAGTAATAATTTCAGTATTTTAATGCCATACAAATTTTGTTAATACATTTTAATGAAATACCTAGATACACTAATAATAATTTATGTAAAATGAAGATAGTTTTTCAAATTTAAGTTAAATTTTTCTTTTATAGATACATTTCAACTATAATCATTTAACTAAAAACAAAACTATATAGGGTGATTCGCATAAGGTGTGACAAAAAGCCAGAGCGTCTAGGTTGGTTAGAGGCAAGAAAAAAATTGTATTGAAGAGGGGTCTATTCGTCGCTGTTTAGTATGGAGGGGCATTTTTTTAAAGAAAAAAATTAACTTAAACAAAAAAAAATATTATTTAAACATAACGGTAACACATACAATGTCATGCTGTTACTTTTTGTAAAATTCGAAATTCTTCTTTTCTTTAATTTTTAATAAATTAATTTTCAACATTTTGAAAAAAAAGTTAAAAAAAATTAAAAAAGTTTTGAAAATTTTACTCGCATGCTTGATTTCTGTATTAAGAAACGGGAATCAGATGCTTAATATTTAAAAAATAGTAAAAGGAAATAAGAAAAAAGATTCTCGTTATTTTTTATTATTCCAAAAATTACCGGAGATTGATCTTCCCGTTTTCTATTTTTAATAAGCGCATTGAATTTTGAAATCAAAAATAGTACCTACTTAATTATGTAACATTAAAAAAAAAAAAACAATTTGAAAATTTTTTAAGCTTTTTGTTTAATTTTAAATTTGAAAATTAATTTTTCAAAAACTGTTCACTAAAAAATTATTATATATAAAATTTCTTTAATTTTGTTCTGTAATAAAATTTTATATGGCAATTTAAATACATTTAAAAACATAAAATTTAAATTTCAAAAAAATCAGCTATTGTTTGTTTTTTTTTTTTTTTTTTTTTTGAAAAATCGGCTTTTTAGCGCAAAATTTTAATTTATTTTTTAAAGATCGGAAAACTAATTTTTTACCAATTTGAGTCTGAAGTCTTATAACACAAAATTATCTTAGAAGTTTTTTTTAATAATTCTATTCTACAAATTCAGTAGTACTGAAATACATCAACCAAGCAGAAGACTTAGCACTATAATATTTGGACTTGTTGAATTAATGATTCAAAATAGCTTTTAACGGCCTTCAGTCCAACAAAAATTGGCGTTTCGTCCCGGCGATCTCACCTGGACTCATCACTTGACTAGTGAGGATCTTTGTCAATACACAATTTTTGCCAAGTTCAGTTCATCTTACATAGATTTCGTGAAAATTATTTTAGGCGGATCATCCAATAGTGAGCAGTGAAAAGTGGTTCTATGGGAAGTACCGTTAATAAGTAAGAAAAATGAAATATTTGTTGCTTGAAAGTGGACTGGACTACTAGATTAAGAATATACACATTTTTTAATCCAAATTCTTGGAGGCGTTATGAGTAACAACGACTTTTTTAACGTTATTGTATCGCATGTACCGTTGTGTTTTATTTTAGCAAAATTAGTTTGATCAAAAATAAAAAAAAAACAAATGAAACGTTTAACAGAACAGCCGTTTTTGACACAAATAAGACTTTTCTTTTTGCATAAAAACAATTTATGGCAGGTGCCGTTATATTTCGTCTTAAAAAAATGGGTATATTACCGAAAAAACAATATGTACCAAGTTTGAAGCAAATCCATCCAAACGTTTATAATTTGGACTCGAGGACAGGCAGTTAGACAGACGGAATTGCGGGACCCGTTTTTTTTCCTCGCTAGCATCGTAATGTCAACTGTGATCAAAATCTGGAGTTCGATTTCTTATGAATCCATAACTTGTCATATATAGTACCTATACATATATCGCAAGAAAAAATTGAAATAATATCATCTAGCTTTTTTTAATATTATACCTATTTTATTTTTAAGCAATTCTATTTAATATTTTGCGGTTTTTTTGTTTTTGGTTAAATTGCGATCGCAAGTAGAAATAAAGAAAATCGAAAATTATTATTTTGCAAAAAAAGTAAAGTGTACGTAAAATAGCATTCAATAATAGGTATTTCATTTTTTTAAGGTCAATGTACAAATAAGACTGAGTACATATTTTATAGTAGGTACCTTCTTAAATCTAAAATTGTTTTCTTTTAGATACAAATAAATACGTAATATGTTATTCAAAAGACATACAAAATACGACGAATATATTTTTTTTCTGAACTATCAAGTTATAATCTTGTTTAAATTTTACCTATCGTACTTTACACATAATTTTGAACATTAATTGAACATTTTTAACATAATTTGAACATTAATAACTCTTCCATTTTTTTCTAAATGAAGAGTAATTACACGCGACACAGGCTACTCAAAATTGTAAACAAAAATTAATATGCTCTAGAGACAATTTGAAAAAGCTTAAAATCAAGAAATGACATTCACCCACATTAATAAACATGGACCAGGCAAGGTTAAGGACTTATTCCGTGGACTACGTGCGAAATACTATTAATAAAACACAATTTCTGGTATTTGACGTTTACCAACTTAGTCCTTCGCTAGACCATCGAAGACGGTGGTCTAGCGATGGACTTAGAATTGACATTTAAGAACAAAATTTACAGGGACATAGAATAAAAAGAGGTAGAGTTGATACCTATTTGTAGTAGATTTTATTCGATTTTTAATTAATACGAAATTTTAGTCCATGGTCTAACTCTTATTCAATGGTTTTGTAAGTCCATGGACTAAAGGTGGACTAAGCGTTTTTTTTATTAATAAGACTGATTATGTATAGGTACATGTGATGTTTATGAAGACATCGTTTTCGAAATAGATATACCTACACACATATTTTTCTTTGTGCTCTTTCGAATTATAAATGCTTTCAAAACAAATGCAAAATTACTTTGTTTGAAATCGAACAGATCAAATGCAATTTAAAATTGAAAATTTCCGCCGTCACACAAACTCTGAATTTGTTTTATTGTTTTTTTATTTTAATTAAAGATTGTTTATTGTTTCTTACTCTCTCTCATTATGTTCCTAATATCTTTTGCAGTTGCATCAATTCGTACTTCAACCTCGGCTCCCATTGCCATAAAAATTTTTGACAAATTGAACGTGTCAATTTCAGACCCAGAACGATTGCGATTTACGCTTAAAATAAGCAAATAGCCGCGCCCAGAACTTGCCATTCTTAAAATTCACTTCCGAGTAGTTTTAGTTTTGTGTTTGTTGGAAGTCACTCTGTTAAGTACTGTAAAGAAGCGATTTGGAAATCTCCAATATTATTTATAAGCGAAGTGCGCGTCTTATCTTTGAAAGCTTTTTGTTATTAGAAATAAATATAAAGTGCACTATTAATGATCTCTTTCGATATCCCCTATATACTTTGAATTTTTGCGAACTTGCCATCATACTTTTATTGGTAGTGAGCTTATATTTTGTTAACAAAATGAATGATAAGAAATAACTTGTTGACTCGATAAGTACTTCTAGATAGCATACATAACAGGGTTATCCTATTATAGGCCTGGATTTTATTTATACTGAGTCAATAATTGCACCAATGCTTAAAGTATACGCAGAATTTGCTTTTAAACATCAGCGTTCGGAAGACCAATTTTGCACAGTTTTTTTTTTGAAGTTTGGTCAAAACAACAAAATAATCCCATTTTTGGCAATATTGAAGTAAGAATACAGAAAAGTTACAAAAAAAATCTTCTATCGATTGGTCAACAGCACGTATCTCTATGCAGATAGAATCGGCTGTTATTAAGTAACCCTAATCTCACATTTATACTATGTATTTTTAAAAACATTAGTCAAAATAACATATCTACCTCCCACTCAAGTTTAATAAATAAAATGCATGCCTGGATCGCTCCCACTTGACCTTATGTTCGATCGTAAGTATATTTTTAAAATCGGTTTTTACTTAAATATTTTAGATAAAAATGTCTAATTTTTTTCAAAAAAATGCTGCTGTATAATTTGAAGTATTTAACTGCACATATTATTTTACAAACAGAAATAAAAAAAATTGTCCACCTGTTTTCAAAATAACGAATTTTAAAATTGCCCTTTTTCCAAAAGAGCAAACATTTTTTTTATTAATTTTGATCAAAGTCCGTTGGGCTCATAATGATAAAGCGCTTTTTCTTGGGGAAACTGGAGTTGCCACCAACTTTTAGTTTATTGGAATAAGAACGGCAAGAAGTAGGGGAAGTGAAAAAATTCTTTTTTTTTTTTGTAAATTCATTTTTATTTCATATTCACTTATAACTATCTTAAAGTCTTAAATCAAAAATGTTTAAAACTAGCCTACTTATCAATAACTTACAACTAATTTACTGGCCCTTTACGGGCGCTCTAAACTAAACAATAACTCTTAAAACTAATGTCTTTCGACCTAAAAGCTATTTTAATTAAATCTAATTATTTTATTTTATTTTATTTTTCCAAGGAAACTTTCACAAAAAAACTTGGTATCTTATCATTTTTTTTTTTTTTTTTTTTTTTTTTTTTTTTTTTTTTTTTTTTTTTTGAAAAAATTCTCCTAAGTCAAAGATGTCAAGAGATTTTTTTTGACGTTCCCTCTTAAACTACGAGTGTACGCTCAAACCAACAATCATTGGCCGCGTTCGGTGCGATGCCGATAGACTAGCCAAGATACCTTACTAGCGAGTTTGTTTTCGAACAATCCAGATTAGCTTTCTCTGTTAAGTCAGTTGTATTGCATACTCATCTCCAGTTTTGAATCAGCTATTCCTCAAATTTCCAAACGAATCTCAACGAATCCAATAATTTTTGGGTAGGTTGAGATTATTGTGTATGACAACATATGTTTAGTTCATCAGCTGTTGTTTGAAACAAAACAAATTTTGATTCCTACTGTGAAGGGTACAGGAGATTTTTAAAAGAATTAAAAGAAAACGTTAAAAACAATCTCCAGCAACAAACAGATCGCTGGATCGTGTTCTCTATAATAATTATATAATGTCAAGTTTGATCAAAATCTCGAGTTCTATTTTTTTGGACTTATGTATGTTGTTTTTTTCGAAACTCACTTTTTTTAGCGATGAGGCGATAGGAAAATTACCTTATCAGAATCGAGCTCTACCGATAAGGAAATCAAAGTGATTAAAAATGTGATTTCTTTTTAATATACTCGAATGATATTAAATTGATGACTCTACTATATACAATCGAAACATAGATAAATTGCATGTGCCATCACATTTTATTTTGTATAATAAAAAAATAAACGTAGGTATTATTGTGGTTAGAAAATGGCAATGATAACAGTTGTTTTTTCTCAGATAATGTTTTACATTTCAGTAGATTTCGTGTTTTTTTTGAAAATGGGGAATAAAATATTTACCAGGACTTTTATTAAGTGAAACGAATGTCAATCGTTTACTTTTACGCAAATCAAATCGAATAATTTTATTGTCCGACACGTTGATTGTTAGATTTTGTTATACATATTGCAAATTGAAAATAAAACGCAAAATGGAAATGTTTATCGATTACTTAATTTTTTTTTTTAATTAAATAATTCGGTTTGGTAATTTTAAGTATTATGTATTAAATTTTAAAATATAATTTCCAAGAAATCGTCCACCCGTTTCGAAATATTGATTTTTTTTCAAAAAATCCCAAAAAATAATTTAACACCAAGCTCGACGTAAAATTTTGAGCTCGTATATTCCAGTATTAATAACTAAAGTGTTTATCAGAAGAACGTAAAAGATTAGACCTTTTGTGTCCTTAGTTTGGCAAATTCATAAATATTAGTGGTACATAAAACATTATACAGTGCATAACTATTCATTATAATAAATAAACCTGTTTATGTTTTGATTTGGTTTTGAAATTTCAAATTAAGTTTACGTACAACGACATAAATTCTAATCTCAATTTTCAGAATTAGGGTTTACCATCAGCTTGAAATTACACCTCCGTCGTTGAACGTACCCAATGTCAAGTAGAAGTTATGTCATAGCTCCTAGATATTACCCTGCGCCTCCACAAGCAAATTTTATTTTTATTTTATTTCAGCAATTATTGCAGAAATTTTAATTTTTTCTTTCATTGGGTAAATCATTTCATGAAATTTTATTGTCAATCAGAGTGCCAAGCAAGACAAGAATGGGAAGCTTTCGTACATTTTGCCCTCCAAAACCCATTTGTTTACATTGTTGTATTTGTAAATTTAACTTCATACCCATGGAATTCCAACTCAAACCATCAATATACACATGTAAGGCTAAAAAGAGCACAAGTCATTCGAACTGACATTAGACATCAAATTATTTCTTCATTTATTTCCACAGGGATGGTAAAAAATAAATGCTAAAATCTATTTCATGTTCGATTTTATGAAAACAATTATTGATTGTGGAGGAGCAGGGTTACGTTGCGCGCGCGCCCGCCATCTACTGGAGATAATTTTCTTCATGACTACGAGCCTTGAGATTGCAAACGGCTGCAGGCCATTTAAATTTAAACGTTAATAGCTGTGTTTTATTGGGAATATATCCATTGTACCGTAAGTAATTCACAAAAACGAATCGACCGTAGCATGAACCGTAGCTTTTTTATTTTTGTAAAAATGGTACCCCTGCACAGCAGTCACAAGTAATGAAAGAGTCTTATGCAAAGTAAAATTAAGAAAATATCAAAATTATGAACAATGATTAGCTTTTATTCATATAAAATAGAAATTAGAAAAATATTTAATTTATGTTTCAAACCTATTTCTTGTTTTCATTTTTTCTGCATTTGCAATTTTAAATTCGAATATTCATTTTGCACTAATAGAATGGAAATGATAAGTGAATGGGTTTGTTCATAGACTATGGTCAAGTCCCTTTTTACACAGTACAATTATATGTATTGCTTTAAAATCGTGAATGCCTTTCACACGAGGATACAAAATTACCGGAGATATGCTTGTTTCCTTTCAATGTTTCTTGGTTTGGTAGTAACCAAACTGTTGCAAAACTGAAAGTTGCATATATGTGCGCTACTAGCCTTATAGCTCATAAAATTTCATACGAATAAATATTTTGCGGCGCAGAGTCGAGCAGTTCCTCTATGGTGCAGTTCCACCCAATGCGGTTTGTCTTCTCAAATTGTTTTTTTGTAGATTTAAATAAAAAGATGATTTTTTTCACCAAACTCCGTTTATTTATAACTATCAATAAAAATTGAACACAAAACTAATATTGGTCTTAGTTAGTCAAAAATAAAGGTAAAACGGAATTCATTCAATAGATATTAATTTTTGTTTTCAAAATAACATTATTGGCATAGAGAAAATAATTCTCTATTATTATGGTTATGCAAAATTGCAGATATAGGTGGAATTTCAGACGTACTACAGAAAATAATTGAGCAAATATTACAGTTTTTAGTAGTAAAAGTGAGAAAATTTTCAGAAGAACAGCTTATAATTTAGTAAAAAATGGATTTATCAAATATTTTAGAAATATAAACTGGCAAACTATAAAAAAAAAAGAATCAAAAAGATCGATTTGTCTAACGAATGAAATTAATAATTATAACACTCCATGAACACATCCATCGTGATACAATCCAATTATCAATCGTACCCACAAAACTAATGGCCTTTTCGATTGGCCGTCCAGAACTGTACTGACCCCCACAAAATGACAGTTGTTACTCTATACAGAACAGAAAACGATTCTGGATTTCATTTCAGAATCGAAAACAGAATCACTAATACACTTACACAATTAAAATGTCAAAATAATCGGCTTGATTTGTTGTGTAATTTCGTTGTGTTTATTGAATTTAAACTCATCTTCTGGTGAAATAACATAAAAAGAAGGAAGTAATAGTTATTATTGTTACAATAAAATGTGTATCTAAATTGAAATCAAGTGTTTTGGAAATTCTTTTTAGCCGATGTGATTTTCTTTTAATTTAATTTTCACAATTACATTCATACATATAATTCAGAATCAGTCAAATTGCCTACGTCTGTTTTATTGAGAAACGTGTTCCGGACGGCCAATCGAAAAGGCCATAACAAAATCCAATTCGAGACTCCAATAAACGTCAACCAGCCATCCACCGTAGCTTCTTCTTTAGCTTTCTAGTGATTGTAGCGAATTGTATGTAAAATACTACGACGGTTAAACTTACGGTGGATAAATTTCCCAATAAAACGCGGCTTATATCAGCAATTTATTTTTCGTTATTCATATTATTGTCTGAGCATATAAAACTAACATGGAAATTGAAATATGTTTTTTTTTCAATCAATTTGTCTTCTCTCTTCCCATGACTGCCGTCTGTCGAGATCAAAATTAGGTTTTCTTATTTAAATGTTTTCATTAAAAGTAAGTTAACTAAAATCATTAATCTAATAATATTGTTGTATGAGTCATTGACATACTAGATATGGACTGCTGCCAACTTCAAGTTGGATCTCTCCTCAGCTAGGACCAAACGAGCGCCACCAAGCTCCCAGCGGAAATCACGAATATTAGCAAGTACCAGTGTTTAAGAAATTTTTGTTTTCAAATAAATCCACACACAAATCCAAAAATTACCTTTTCTCTATTTTATACAGAAAAAAATAGGCAACTAGGCAAATAGGCATTATAGTTCTTTGCGGATGAGCAGAATGTATTTTACAAATCAGCAATAAAAGCACTACTGAAACGGACAAGTAATAAAAGAGAAACAATATTTTAAATAAATTTATTTAAAAAATAAAGAATTTATTTAATTGGAAATCCAAAATTAGATTTGTATTTGTTTTATTTCGAATGGAACTCTAAAAGCAATCTCTTTCGTAAAATGAAATAAAAAGAAGTTTTTCTTATAGCCCTCCAGCACTACAGCAATTGTTGACTTTCTATAAATAATAGATGTCAGCACTTACACAAAATATCAATAGATGACTCTAGATCATTTGCCTGTTGAACTAAATTTGGTGGGCATGTCAAGAGTGGCAATTGATGGCATTTGAAAGTAATATTTTTGTTTGATACTTTTCTCCGAGTAGCGTGAAGATCGTTTACCCCCACGACTATTCAGCTTTTGTATGGAAATGACATTGGACTAGCAACTAGAAGTCCATATCTAGTATGTCAATGATATGACTAATTTTGTTTGGCGCTTTAATACAATTTTAAGTTTGCTGTGACGTAAAATGTCACATCCAACTCTTATATGCAATCGCTAAAAATATTGAGATGTCTTAACATAATTTAACAATTTCATGAAAATATAAAAGCGTTATGTATGTGTATGTTATACACCTATGCTACCTTAAAAATTTTATTGGTTGTCACTGTCACTTCAGTCAGCCTCAGCTAAATTCTGAATGTCAGTTTTATTATTTTTTATCAGTCTACTTTTCTCCCCATTAAAAACAATATAATTTAAATATGATAACAATTAATTCGGTTTCGGATAAAAAAATAAGAAAGAAGCAAATACGCTGCCGAGCTAGTGTTTGTAATGAAACAAATATTCCCGTATCTGATGAGCCAACTACAGTACAACAAGAAACTCATCATTTGTACTTACATTAAAAACATTGTTTATTTTAGTTTGTTGGCATTTGCAACGCTGGACTTAGCACAGGCTTGACTGAAGACTCTGTTATTCAGGAAACACAAAAATATGGCAAAGTATCAAGACTGACAATGATACCGAACAAATCCTATTGCTTCCTGGGTTTCAGTGATGTCGAGGAAGCAAACAAAGTCTTTCAGGGCATGCATGGTCGGTCAGGACTTGGACAAAACTCAGCAGTTATATATATGTCATTTTTCGAAAGGATTCCCGAAGCCGAAAATCCTATGGATAAAGAATTACCTCTTGGAACGATCATAATTCCGGACATTGTCACAGCAGAGGAAGAATCGGCTCTTTTGGCGGCAATCAATCAACCGCCTTCTGGTTCATTAAAAAACAGGTCAGTCAAGCACTTTGGGTACGAGTTTATTTACGGATCAAATCTGGTTGACCCTGATAAGCCACTTGAAATTGGAATACCCAAAGAATGTGATGTACTCTGGCAGAGACTTGCAGAGAAACACCCATCACTGAGCTGGTTTAAACCTGATCAACTGACGGTGAATCAGTACATGCCTGGACATGGAATTCCGCCTCATGTTGATACCCATAGTGCATTTCTTGATCCAATTTTATCACTATCCCTAGAAAGTGATGTTGTCATGGATTTTCGTCGGAATGGCCAACGTGTCTCGGTCCTACTTCCACGACGATCATTGTTAATTATGTCTGGAGAGTGCCGATATGATTGGACACATGGCATCACTCCTAGAGTAATGGATGTAATAAAAACTACCAACAATAGTCTAACAACAAAACTACGTAAGAAACGCACATCTTTTACATTTCGGAAGCTTCGACATACACCATGCGATTGTAAATACCCTACGTTGTGCAATAGTCGTGAAAGCTCATTAAAATCAAAAGAACCACTAGAGAGCCTTGCCCAAAAGGTAGAAGAAATGAATGTGCATAGTATTTATGAAAAGATTGCAAATCATTTTAGTGAAACAAGGCATTCGCCATGGCCTAATGTAGCTCAATTTTTGGATTCATTTCCCCTCGGCTCAATCATATTTGATATAGGCTGTGGAAATGGTAAATATCTATCAATCAACAAAGAAACTCTTCAAGTAAGAACCAAACAATTCTATAACCTACATACATACATCTTTCTAAATATGTAATTTGAGGAAAATGAATATTTGTATTAAAAGAAATACAAGTTTTATTGTAATCAACATTCGCCTATTCAAATGCATATCTTACAAAAGATTATATTTTTTTTTCCAGATCGGTTGTGATCGAAGTTCTGGCTTATTAAACGTTTGTTCTGCCAATAAGCAGCACGTGTTCAAGTGTGATTGTCTCTCAGTGCCAATACGGTCCTCGTCGGCTGACGGAGTTATAAGCATTGCAGTCATACACCATTTGGCGAGTGAGGTAAAGAAAATAAAATTAATTTATTTTCTTTATAAAAAATTCTCCTATTCAGGTGCGTCGTCTACAATCGATAAACGAGATGGCGAGAGTGCTTCGAAGAGGCGGACTTGGTCTAATTTACGTTTGGGCTAAAAATCAAAAGGCCAATTCTAAAAAATCATCATACCTACGACAGAATAAAGCTGTTAACAAAGGAAAAATATCCGAAGCCGAACAAAGACAAAAGACTCAAACTGAGAATGAAGAGATCAATTTAGAAATAGACATTAAACTTCCAGTTCACACCAATCGAACCGAGTTCCTAGAACAAGATGTCCTAGTGCCCTGGAAGCTTAAGTCGAAAAAAGAAAATTCTGATAATTCGACATTTTTAAGATTCTATCACGTTTTCGATGAGAACGAATTGGAAAATCTTTGTAAAAAAGTATCAGACATTGTTATTGAAAAGAGTTTTTATGATCAAGGTAATCATTGTGTTGTTTTTAGAAAACTGTAATAAGATTCAAGTATACAAAGTTGTTTACTTAACTTTTAATAAAAATCTTCTAAAAAAAACAAATGAATTCAGTTTTCTTTAGTAGCGATACAGTCATCAAAAGATAGATCCTCATCTTTTATTTGGATAAGCATAAAGTTTACAAGAAAGTTCAATTAATATAAATCTTATCAATTGACAATTTATAAAAATTATTGCTTAATATTTATATACGATATTTTGAACAACATAACCGATTAAAAAAATAAATGCGACAGACCGTTTTGAATTGATAAATATCATCAGCTAACCAGTTTTCTAACAAATTGACTTCGTACCTTAACCAAACTATATTATTTATCGAATATCAATAATTATGACAATAGTAACGGGGGAACATAATTTTAAATTTGATCTAAAATGGTTCTTTAAGATATTCGTCAAACTTTATATTTGTTGATAAAAATTCTTCACACTTAGGGTGGTCATTATTAGATCATAATAAAAACTAAAAGGTTTATTAGATCATAATAAAAACTAAAAGGTTTTTTATTTGCAAGAATGTCCACACGTTTTTAGTATTCTTTTGTTTTAATAATTAATGGGTTGACCATTTTTTTGTGGCGACTAATTTATTATTCTAATTTGTTAACCTAATCTAAATTTTGCATTATTGTTAAGTTTTACTACTTTTTAATTTTTACTTTGCGATCTTCAAAATAGCTTTTTTTAAATTTAATTTTCATTTTCGAAATTATTTATTCCCTTTCCAGTCTTCTTACATTCAATACAATTTGTTATATGTATATTTTAAATTCGTTCAATAAATATTGTTTAAATATTTTATAAAAGGTTCTTTCATTGAAAAGATTTTATTAGAAGTTCTTTCTTATAGCGAGTTTCATTCAAATTTCAAAGATGCCCTCTCAAAATCGAGATTTGATCTTTTAATGAAACTTACGGCCATAAACTAATAACATAGTATGGCTTATTTGTGCTTATGGCATTTTTATTTGGCAATCCGGAATTGTTCTCTGATGTCGATTTCGTTTCAAGAAAAACATCGATCTGCCGTCGATCTACCGTCAATTTTTTTCTGAAAATCAAATTCGTTTCAAATTAAAACCAGTTTTTTTCTGGAAAAACAGATCCGTATTGAATCTCTTTTTGGAGACGGATTTAAAACGGATTTGTGCACAGATTCTTACACACACTACAATATTTGTTCTGAAGTTTCTCAATTGTTGTGTTGGGAATTAATTTTTATTTTGTGCCAGTGCACAGAAAAAGTAAATTAATATATTAAAAACTAAAAAAAATTGATAAAAACTTCTTGAAAACAAATATTAAAAAAGTGCAAGTGGGCTTAGGAACTCCCCCGCGTGGGAATCGGGAAATTAAAACGAAATAATGATGTTTTAACGAATTGAAGATTTGTTTTGTTTTAGAGCTGCCAAGCAACACACACAGTCCCAAAAAGAGATTCGGTCCGTAATCGTTCGCTTCAAACCAAAAAAGTATTGGTTTTAGTAGCGAATCCTAATTATTTAGGCCTATTCTGCCACATCTGTTATTCTGCTACGAATTTTCTGTTATGATGCATAACAGATCTCCACCATAAAAGATATTTTATAATTGGTATTCCGGAGTTCGATCTCTTATAAAAGTCTGTTATGGAACTTCGAAAAAGAAATTTTTATACGAACAGACCTAAAATCTGCTATCAAATTATCAGCTGTAGTAGGTAAATAAAAACTCTCGGCAGTAGGCACTGACTAATGAAAATATTAACCTGCGCAATTATCGTGTTTTGTTTCGCGTAGATAAATAATATTTAATTTTTGCAATTTGCCCATAACAGTTCCTGAATTTATTTTATCCAATATAAAAAGTTGTACAAAACGCACATCGGCAAGATAAGCGACTAATTTCTTATGTTTCATCCATCAAATGTGTTCTGTGCTTTAGTGTATTGAAATAATTTAGTTTTCAAATTATTTAAATATTTGAGTTTGTTATTATGCATTTTAATTATTTTTATTATTTTTTGTTATATCTGTCTCCTCTTAAGAACAATTCATTCACGAAATAAAAGTTTTTACTACATATGTTGAAATCTTTTATGATAAAAGTAACCAAAATGTGTCTTTTATTCTTTTATGATTCATAAAAGATTCCATAACAGATTGTGGCATGCTGAATACCAAAAATGCAGTTCATAAAAGACTTGTTGAGAATTTCGAAGTTTTGACAGCTCAATAGCAGATTTCTTAAAAGATTTCATAGCAGATTTAGCATGCAGAATACCAAAATTATAATTCATAAAAGATTTTTTGACAGCTTAAACTTTTGTATGAAAATTCATAACAGAATAGCAGAATAACAGAATAAAAGATCTCGCCGAATAGACCCAATTGAAACGAAATCGACATGAGATTGTATGTGTGAAATAAATTGTGTACGCTAGAATATCAAATTCAAAAAAAAAATGTTTGTTCCACAATTATGATACAAAAATTGACAACAGTCGAGTTTGACGTGTGAGTGCTTCTGGTTTTGATTTCAAATCCAGAAGCAAAATTCTTTTCTTTTCAGATTTAGAACTGTCATTTCTTCCCAAGTGAACGCTTTCAGAAGAGTCCGGAAGGTTTCCGGATTGCCAAATAAAATCGACACTAGTATTGGTTAATGACTGATACACCCTTTTCTGAAAAAAAAACATACCTTCATCATCAGATGACCAGGAAGCAATCAAAAATCTGCACGGACTGGAACGATTTCACAAGAAATTAATAACAAAATATTTTCCAGTTGTAGTTTGAAAGAAAAGAAGTTTTACATGTACATATGTGTGCATTCAGATCAAATCTGCCAACCCATCAGAGATCAGGTATTTCGTGTTGAGATCTGATACAGATTTGCTCTTTTTGTGGGAATGAAATGCTATGTTCCCACCAAAGCGAAATCTAAGATTTCAGTAGGTAGATTTCGAAATTTCAAAACAACCACCATTTTATCTAAGTATATCTAATTCATTAACCCAATCCATGTTGTCAACTAAAAGTCCATACTCTCTGAAGTTTAAAATGGACTCGTTTACTATGAATGGCCCGCATCGGTACTGGGATTTCGTTGTGATTTCAACGAAATCTCGGATTTCGAAATCCGAAAACTATATGGTGAAATCGGAAGATTTGGACTAAAATCTACGAAATCCATAGTAAAACTCTGTTGCGGCAGCCTGAGCGCAGCGAGGCGCCTCTATATGGCGGCGAACTGCATTTGAATTTTAAAAGCAAATTATGTAATTATTTTATTTTGTAAGCTTGGCTGGCGCAACGTTGGGTTCGATTTATAGCGAATTTCATTCAAATTTCAAAGATCTCATCTCAAAATCGAGATGTGATCTTTTCAATGAAACTTTTTTCCAGATTTAATTGTAGTATTGGTGAATGATTGACACACATTTCTGAAAAAAAACACATCGAAGATGAACAATCAAAAATTCCACTGAATTTAAAAAATAAAAATTATTGGGGCGAATGCATAGTCGCTGAAACCCAGGTTTTACCAAACTACAGTTAAGGACAATTTTGGCTCAATGAATACAGATGGATTTTACTTACAAATTGTTGGTTTTATAGTTTTATAAGATTATTATCTTGTTTTACTACACATAGGGCATACAATATTTTGGAATGATAAGCTTAAGAAAATAGAATCAACGTCCGAAAATTCAACTAAACCTAGGTTTTACGTATAGACTCAATTTTAAAATTAACTTCTTCGTCTATTATTTCTTTATTTTTTTTAGAATGGATTGGCACTAGTTCACAATAAATCAATTACAAAATATTTTCCATTTGACCCTTGATAGAAAAGAATTTTTACATGTTCTTGTGCATTCAGATCAAATCCGCCAACCCATCAGAGATCACGTCTTTCGTGTAGAGGTTTGATATATGTCGATTTCGTTTCAACAAAAACATCGACTTGCCGTCGATCCGCCGTCAATTTTTTTCTGAAAATCAAATTCGTTTCAAATTAAAACCAATACTTTTTCTTCAAAAACAGATCCGTATTGAATCTCTTTTTGGAGACGGATTCAAAACGGATTTGTGCACAGATTCGTACACACACTACAATATTTGTTTTGACGTTTCTCAATTGATGTGTTGGGAATTAATTTTTATTTTGTGCCAGTGCACAGAAAAAGTAAATTAATATATTAAAAACTAAAAAAAATTGATAAGAACTTCTTGAAAACAAATATTAAAAAACTGCAAGTGGGCTTAGGAACTCCCCCGCGGGGGAATCGGGAAATTAAAACGAAATAATGATGTTTATTGTTTAATTTAGAGCGCCCGTAAAGGGCCAGTAAATTAGTTGTAAGTTATTGATATTTAGGCTAGATTTAAACATTTTTGTCTAGCCTTAAGATAGTTATAAGTTAAAATGAAATAAAAATGAATTTAAAAAAAAAAAAAAAAAAAACGAAATAATGATGTTTTAACGAATTGAAGATTTGTTTTTTTTTTAGAGCTGCCAAGCAACAAACACAGTCCCAAAAAGAGATTCGGTCCGTAATCGTTCGTTTCAAAGCAAAAAAGTATTGGTTTTAGTAGCGAATCCTAATTATTGAAACGAAATCGACATGAGATTGTATGTGTGAAATAAATTGTGTACGCTAGAATAATCAAATTCAAAAAAAAAAAAAATGTTTGTTCCACAATTATGATACAAAAAATGACAACAGTCGAGTTTGACGTGTGAGTGCTTCTGGATCTGATTTCAAATCCAGAAGCAAAATTCTTTTCTTTTCAGATTTAGAACTGTCATTTTTTCCCAAGTGAACGCTTTCAGAAGAGTCCGGAAGGTTTCCGGATTGCCAAATAAAATCGACACTAGTATTGGTTAATGACTGATACACCCTTTTCTGAAAAAAAACATACCTTCATCATCAGATGACCAGGAAGACGAAGCAATCAAAAATCTGCACGGACTGGAACGATTTCACAAGAAATTAATAACAAAATATTTTCCAGTTGTAGTTTGAAAGAAAAGAAGTTTTACATGTACATATGTGTGCATTCAGATCAAATCTGCCAATCCATCAGAGATCAGGTATTTCGTGTTGAGATCTGATACAGATTTGCTCTTTTTGTGGGAATGAAATGCTATGTTCCCACCAAAGCGAAATCTAAGATTTCAGTAGGTAGATTTCGAAATTTCAAAACAACCACCATTTTATCTAAGTATATCTAATTCATTAACCCAATCCATGTTGTCAACTAAAAGTCCATACTCTCTGAAGTTTAAAATGGACTCGTTTACTATGAATGGCCCGCATCGGTACTGGGATTTCGTTGTGATTTCAACGAAATCTCGGATTTCGAAATCCGAAAACTATATGGTGAAATCGGAAGATTTGGACTAAAATCTACGAAATCCATAGTAAAACTCTGTTGCGGCAGCCTGAGCGCAGCGAGGCGCCTCTATATGGCGGCGAACTGCATTTGAATTTTAAAAGCAAATTATGTAATTATTTTATTTTGTAAGCTTGGCTGGCGCAACGTTGGGTTCGATTTATAGCGAATTTCATTCAAAATTCAAAGATCTCATCTCAAAATCGAGATGTGATCTTTTCAATGAAACTTTTTTCCAGATTTAATTGTAGTATTGGTGAATGATTGACACACATTTCTGAAAAAAAACACATCGAAGATGAACAATCAAAAATTCCACTGAATTTAAAAAATAAAAATTATTGGGGCGAATGCATAGTCGCTGAAACCCAGGTTTTACCAAACTACAGTTAAGGACAATTTTGGCTCAATGAATACAGATGGATTTTACTTACAAATTGTTCGTTTTATATTTGTATAAGATTATTAACTTGTTTTAGTACACATAGGGCATAAAATATTTTGGAATGATAAGCTTAAGAAAATAGAATCAACGTCCGAAAATTCAACTAAACCTAGGTTTTACGTATAGACTCAATTTTAAAATTAACTTCTTCGTCTATTATTTCTTCAATCAGAGATCACGTCTTTCGTGTAGAGGTTTGATATAGATTTGCTCTTTTTGTTGGGATGAAACTCTCAAAATTCATAAAGATAAAATCTTTAGTCGGAAAGAGCAGAACTTTTCTTGAATGAATCTCGCTATTAGACATTTTGTGGGCGCGAGTGTGGAACTACCCTCAACAAACATTGCGGGCGTTCACTCATTTATTCTCGGATACCAAGCTATCGGAGTATATCTGTGGACGAATCAGATAGGTTATCTGAAAGCTGTCAAAAAATGAAAGCAAAACGCATACCAATGAATTTTTCAGTTAGCTGGTTCTATACATTTGTTCTCGGATAGCTAGTTATTTCAAATTTTTTGGGATAACTGAAGATAGCTTTCATGAGAGCAGCTGTTTGTTCGTCAGATGTGGTTTTGCACGCATTACAACAACAGAAAGTTATTCCAGATTGCTGAGAAAAATTGAGTGAACGTCCCCATTAACAGAACCAACGGTGAAAACGCAATCTTTTTTATAATTGCGTATAGATAGTAGTTCACAAAAATAAAACTTATTCACAATTGTAATTTTATATAATTTTAAATAAAGTATATTGGTATCACTTTGAAAACAGCTGATCCAAATGTCACTTTTAATTTTTTGGCAAATTCTGATTTGTTTTCTTCGCAAAGGCCCAAGTAATGAGGAAGCGTTTACTGGACTGAAGAAAAAAGATAGAACTTTTATTTTAGTTTTTACATCACGCTAGCTTAGCTAGCCATCGTATTAGAATAGAATTTGCGTGTCTCTGTCTCGTGTTTCTTCTAGTTTTGTTCTCTGGTGCCCTTGATTGTATCTCTCAAATAAATCAAGATTACTAAATCCATTTTTTTTTGTAAATATAGTTTAGTCAGATCATAGAAACTTTCGCAATGACGACGGCTGCTGATTTTGATAAAAAATATGATATCGTCGATGAGAAGCCGCCGCGGCACACTCAGCTGCGTGGGCGCTTCAAGAGGTTTGAAATTAGTTTAAGATTTTTTTTATTGAAACAAAAAATATTTGTACATATTTGCATGCCATTTATAGAAGTTTCGCTTATTATACATTACGTGAACGTTTACCTGTGATTTTAACTCAAGTTCTTGATAATCTTTCACGCGATAAAGATGATATAGCCGAACAATATGGAGATGTAAGATTATTAATTGTAAATTATAAAAGAAAGCTATTCATATTTCAATGTGTTCATATTTGTAACATTAGGAGGTTCGTGAGGAGATCAAAGAAATCGTTGGAAATATCTCAAAGCTGAAGTATCAATTGCAAACTGATAAGGCTCTCGAACCTTTTGCTGGCAATGGTTTGTTTATATATTTACATTTTGTTGTGATATGTTGTAAAAAAAAATATATGGCAATAGTCTAATCAACCTTTATTCGTAGAACCTGATAAGGAAATGTGGAATGCATTTATTGCCGGTCTTACAAATTACAATGATACATTCTTTCGTATTTGTTGGCTCCATGGAGAATGCTATATGTACCGCCGTCTGAGTTCGTATTTCGAATGTATGGACAAGATGAAGGACTATGACTACTTCCGGAAACAAAAAGAGAACGCTCTGACATGTTGCACAGACGCTCTGGAGAATGTTGTTAATAGCACACGAGACAGTGTACTAAGTGAAGAATTCTTCATTCGAATATTAAAGGTAAAATATTACCAAAGTTTTAATGACTTTGAATGACCAACAACATATTGAGTGTGCTACCACCATGATATACCTTGACAAGTCGTGAAATATCTATAATTCCAGCTAAAACTAATATGAGAAAAACTTGGTGGTAACACACTCAAGTTGTTGTTGGTCATTCAAAGTCAAAGTGCTTTAAAAAGCATGTATATGATCATACAAAAATTGAACATTTTTTAACAAAATCACGTACATAATTAGTCCTTCGGTTATTAAATGGTATTGTTAAATAGTTTTCGATTCTTCATTTTTCAAAACATTAACAAATTTTTTATTAGACCCTTTACAAAACCTCAAGTTACGGAAACCACTAAAAGAAGGGTGTTTGAAGTATTTTGTTGTTGTTGTTTAGTACTTGCAATACTTAATTTAATATTCTACTTTATGGTCTCACTGTCACTATAATCATAAGTAAATTGCTTTTAGTTATAAAATCATTAAGCCTTCTACTTACATTATTGTTTTTTTTTGTTTTGCAAGCCTTTAGCATCAGATTTTTATGATTTATGATTTTAATTTTATATAACTTCATAGCCAAAAGTTGTATTAAATAGTGTATTTAACGAAGAAATTCAAAAAACTAATAACTCCAATAAACAACAAACAAAATAAATGTATATAGTCTTGAAGTAGCTAGTTTCATTCTACTTGGGATATCGATATACATATATCGCTAGACAATATTTTAGAAGTTTTTGACCAAGTTGGTTTTTATTTGGATTTGGAGAATTTAAAAATTTTTTTTCTCTTCGGCTTTATTGGTCGTAATGGAGATTAAATGAAAGAAATTTTCATTTTATTTTCCCAACGTTTCGACGGTGGTTGCCGTCTTCTTTAGGGGTGTCTTTATTTACAAAATTAAAAAGAGAATTAATGTTGTACATATTGATACAAGTAAACGAACAAAATATGACTTACATAACTTTAAATTTTAAGACTTTAAAAATATATAACAATAATTTGTTTGAAACAAATAAGAAAAGAAACAGATTGAAAACAAATTTTGAACACTTTTGGTTTGAAGATTAGTCTACGTTTAATGATATTTATTGTCAGAAACTAATGAACAGTAAACCGCAGATATATTTTGTGTGTCTTGTTTGCGGTTCATATTATTTTTGTTGTTAATTATATGCAGTGTCTCTAGTGTGTAACGTTTAGATGTATGTTTTTCTGTTGCAAGGATCTCCACTCCCTCAAAGTTTGGTGTGTGACCGGTATCAACGATGTGAGAGGCCAGTGCCGTCTTCTCAGAACTTTAGGCGAATATCTGACTTGTGGTTCGCCATTCTTTGCCGAAGGAGTTGTTTGGTGGTGCCGATGTAACAAAGATTGCAGGATTCATCCATTTTTCCCTGGCAATTTATTTTATAAACTACGTCTGAAAGGCGATTTTTGTCGGGTTTCGTCTTCAGGTTGATGAATAGGGATGCAACAGTCTGGTTCGACCTATATGCCAAGTTGACTTCCGGGTTGTTTTTCGTGACCATTTCTTTGAAATTTTCGGAAAGTTTGGGCTAGACTCCCATTATTACTTGCGATGTATGTATGTATAGGTTTTATGGCAAAATTTTGATTATTAAAAAAAATCGAGATTTTGGGCAAACTTGACATTGCTATCTGTCCGTGAGTAAACAGTCCAAACGGTTGGATTGATTTCCTTCAAACTTGGTACGTAATATTTTTTCGGTGATATGCGTACACGTTTTTTTAATTTTTTTCGAGAACAATAATAACGGTACCTGCTATACTTCTTCTTTCGCCAAAAAGGTAAATTTTAATTAAAACAAAATCACGTAATTATTACAGGAAAATGTTACTTTAAAAATGGTTATTTTTGGTATTTGTTTTTTTTTTTTTATAATTTTATGGAAAGGCTCCTAAGAAGTTTAAACAGTATTGTTAACCAAAAATTTTTAAACTAAATTTTTGGAAGTAAACAATCTCGAAATATCGAAAACGATTTAATTTCTTCGAAAATTTATAGTTAGTAGTTTTTTGACACTTGAATACTAAAACAAAATTATTTTCCTAAAACAAAATAAACTAGACATATTCATATGTTAAAAAACGTTACGAAAAAATGTTTTTTTCTCAAAAAAATGTGTGTATTCCTATATTAGTACAGTTCACTTTTAAGTACAAAAATTAACGGTACGTCCCATAGAAGCACTTTTTCATATTTTCCTTTTTCTCACTGTTGGATAAACTAATTAAAATATTTTTTTTATGCAAATCCTACCTAATAGTATAAATAATATTGCATATGCAAATTGTCAAGATCGTGTAAGCATTTTAATAATTATTGCTTTAAATTAGCGTGTGATTTTTTTTTCTAAAAAATATTTTCAACATTTCATACATAACAAAATTGTTTTTTGTTTACACCGCTCCAAGGATTTTTGATTTCTTGATAACACCTTAAATCCTCCATTCGACATTTTATTATACGAATAATCAAGGTAATCTTACTTACACCGGCTTTAAACCTCTAATATTAACTAGATTACCTACCTACTAACAGCGTCAATGTTAGCTACATTGTTGTTAGCCACAAGATCAAGTTCGTAAAATCCAGTGAACACAATAAACACCTTAAATACAAAATTACCTCTTTCCTGCTTTTGATCCGTAACATTTTTTCTCTCGCTTCTCTGGGAGTGAAAAAGTCGGCCCCGCATTTTCGTCTATCTGTAGGTCGATTTTATACATACAAAATTGCTTTTTTATTTAACCGCTGAAGCGATTTTCTTCGAACTTGGTACGATTTTATACATACAAAATTGCTTTTTTATTTAACCGCTGAAGTGATTTTCTTCGAACTTGGTACTTAATCGTCTTAGGTGATAGTCCCAAAAGTAACAGAGCCTGCCATATGATTTTGTATATCGAAAATGGTTAATCTTATGTTGTTTTTATTTGGCAAATCGGAAGCCTTTTAATAAACTCTTTATGGGAATAACCAGTTCTTACGTACTTAGAAACTTTTTGACTTTTTTACATGATTTGCATATGAATCCATTTTCATGCAGAAAACTATGCACAAAAAGGTCTTCTTCCACGGCAAAGTTATAGTTGCAAGTTGGACAAGTAAATATGGGAATAGTTGAGCTCAACATTAATTCGGAATTCAGATTCGAAACCAGAATCACTCACACATTCATATACTTGAATGACAAACTCAACTGTTTGTCATTTTTCTATCATAATTGTGCAACAATTTTTTTTTTGAATATTTCCGCTTACACAATAATTTTCACACATACAATCTCATTAAAATTGAGAAACGTCCGAATCACACCAAAGTGTTCAGTTGGGATTTCGGATCGGAGAGAGATTCCGGGTTAATTGTCTCGAAAACGGCTCTAACGGCTTTGATCTATATTTTGGTCTAACAAACGCTTACAAATTAACGGTACCTGCGATATAACGTTTTTTTTTTATTTTTAAGATTGACAGCATAACAGAATTCCATTTTTGTATAATTGTTTGTATATAATTTTCGAAAAATAAATTTTTGAAAAAAAATAAGAAAATTTTTTACCACATTTTAAGTATTTTTATAATCTTGCGATTTAAAAAAGAAAAAGGAAAAATAATAAAGTAAACTTCTTCATTTATATTTTTAATTTTGATAAAAAAATCAAGGTCAGATGTAACACATCATATGCGACTGCTATAAGGCTCGCTCGTTTTTATTTTTCAATTATTCTAACTATCTACTTTTATTGATATTTTCCATAAATTACAGCTCAATCTATGGGGCAATCGCTGCGATTTATCCATATCCGAGGGAAAAGAAATCAAACAAACTGGCAATCTTTTTGATTCAGTTGATTCTTTAAATTCAAATATTTTAGTCGATGACACAAAGCATATATGGGACTGCATATCAAAACCAACAGATGGCAAATCGCGTATTGTTGATTTTGTTCAAGATAATTCAGGCTTTGAATTATTTACAGATCTTTTGGTAGCTGAATATTTAATTGATAAAAATCTAGCAACAAAAATTCGTTTTCATGTAAAAGCCATTCCATGGTTCATATCAGATGTGAGATCAAGAGATTTTCATTGGACATTGGACTATTTGAGAAAACATCCCACATCCACAGTGCTGAGGTCAGTTGGCGAAAAGTGGTATAACTTTTTACAAGATGGTAAATTTCAAATAGAACCAATCGAATGGTTTTGGACAAGTCCATATGAGTATTATAGGTAACTAGAAATTGTTATTTGATTTGGAGTAATTTAATAGTAATTTATATAAATACTTGTTTTTTTTTTAAGAATGGAAGAAATAAACGAGAATCTCTATAAAAAGCTTGCTGAATCACATATAGTGATATTTAAAGGAGATCTTAACTATAGAAAACTAATTGGTGATTTCACGTGGGACTTTATAGAAAATTTTAAAACTTGTCTAAGAGGTTATTGTTTGTTTTCTTTATCAAATTGTATTCTTTTTAAATATTTAATGATTTTAGGTTTTCAACCTACCAACGTTTGTACATTACGCACCGTCAAAGCTGATTTAATATGCGGACTAAAAGAAGGAACTGCGGAAAACTTAGATAAAGTCAAACCCGATTGGATGGTTACTGGTGAATTTGGTGTTCTACAATTTTCAAGCTCAAAATAAAGTCAATAAATATGAGTAGATTGAATTCTGATAAAATTGGAGGAATAAAAGAACCAAAGATGGCTGTAGCAAAAATTAAAGAAATACATAGATAAATTTATTTAATTAAAAACTAAAAATTATTATTAAAATAATATTTTTTAATGAACGAAATTTTCTACTCGTTTAGTCCTTTACGATTTTTAAGCAGTTTTGCTAGATTCTTTTTCATTTGTTGTTGTTGTAGGAGGCTGCAACACCGATGCCAATAAAGTATCAACAATTGTATTGCAATCCTGTATTTGTCCATTAGGCAATAGTATCATCTCATCAGGTGATGGTTCATCCGAAGCTTTCAACGCTTCGTCGCACTTGTGGCGAACCAGCTCCTCTAGGGTTTTCCATTTGCCAAAACAAGTATCACATTCATGACGAAGGGCATGGGTAAGCTTTTGATGTGTGATTAGATCCAACCGCGATGAAAATTGCGCTGAGCATTCATTGCAATGAAAAAACTCTGGAGGTGCTTCCTTTGGTATATCTTCATTGCCAATTTCTACGTTTTTGCTATGCCATCGCAAATGGTCTTCGAGGGAAGCAGTAGAAGTGAACATTTGGCAACATTGATCACAAAGAAAGCGTTTAGTATTTACTGGGCAATGTGCTCGTCGTTTGTGTAGCTGAAGTCGCCAAGATTGCTTGAAAGATTTTTTACACTTGTCACAGCGGTAAGGCCGATTACTACTGGTGTGAATCCTTAAGTGAGTCAGCAAAGTCGAACGATGTCTGAAACTTAAACAAGTAAGTCATATATCATGTTTTTTTTTCACATCGACTCTTTAACCTTACCTTTTCTTACACTGTTGACATTCATAGGGTTTGTTCTCATCGTGAAGTCTTTTGTGGGAATTCAATAGACGAAAATCAGAAAACTGCTTGTCACAACCATCACATTTCCAAGGTCGTTCGCCAGTATGGGAGCGGTTATGAACGTTAAGGGAATATCGGTTGGGAAAACCCTTGTCGCAACTTAAA
The DNA here is from genome assembly GCA_910595825.1 of Philhelius pedissequus. NCBI lineage: Eukaryota > Metazoa > Arthropoda > Insecta > Diptera > Syrphidae > Philhelius > Philhelius pedissequus. The sequence goes on from OU343163.1 coordinate 37,206,073, forward strand.
CAGAAGTGCAACGATTTTGGCTTTACTCCACTGTGCACTCGAAAGTGTCTGGTAAGAGATGCCATTTCTACGAATCTCATTTCGCATACTTGGCATTTAAATGGTTTCTGTTTAAAATGCGAAGGTATATGACGCTTAAGTTTAAAAAAAGCTGAAAACCGGTTGAAATTTTAATAAACTCTTCATGGGAATAAGTAATTCTTACGTACTTAGAAACTTTTTGTTGCATGATTTGCATATGAATCCATTTGGATCATGCAGAGAACTATGCACAAATAGATCTTCTTCCACAGCAAAGTTATCTTTGCAAGTTGAACAAGTAAATATGGGATTAGTTGAGCTCAACATTAATTCATTATTTTCTAAGTGACAGAGTTCATGATTGTCGAAGGTGGTCTTGTCTTTAAACTTTTTCCCACACTGAGTACAAGAAAAAAATTGTTCGTCACTTTGACATGGACTATTTACTGGCAAAAATGAAATTAGATTAAGATAGGTGTAAATATTAGAATGACATTGCAGGTCCAAAAATAACTGACGATAATCAACTTACTAAAAAAGTTCGAACACACTGATTCAGTGTATTTTTCGTCAGGTATAAGTTTATCGTAGGAACATGAATTATGTGAAAGTGAATTTGTAATTGGCTTTGCATAATCATGTTCTCTTGAATTATCGTTAAATCCTAGAACAGTCCTTAGTTTATAAATAATACATAATTTATGTAACACAAAAATCATTTCATTTCTTACCTTCCGTTTGAGGAGAACTTGTCAACAATTTTCGTAAAAAAATATCAGTTGACTCTACTTTCCTCTTGAAGTCGATACACTTGTTGAGATGATTTATACAAATTGTGCAAATTGTTTTCGGAAGATTGTCTTCTTCTTCAATCTAACTGAAACAAATAAAATGTTTATAGGAATCGTGTTAAAAATGTACCACTTACTTTCACTGATGTAAATAAAAATATGACTTGTGCTATGCTACCAATTGAATTGAAGATCGGTTTAAGTTCAGTTTTCTGAGCTAGACAGCAGCGGCAGACGTAGTTGGTGAATTTTGTATTTGTATCATTTTTATCTGTGACTTGGACATCAGCAGTCGGAAAACTTGAACTAGATTCCATTTCTCAAAATAAATTTATTTTGTAAACAAATAAAAATAATGATGAAAATGACGTTTATTGTTTAAAGAGAAAAGCAGGCAGATGAACTCGCCCATTTTTTTTAAATGTTCACACTTCTCAAAATAAAAGTTCTCAAACTGTATTTTATTCAATAGGGGGGTTCACATGGAACAACATGCTCGACAACCTCCAATATTCGACCATTAAAACGGAAAAAACAACCGCTGGACCAACATGCTCGACGGATGTCAAAATTTTTTGATAACTTGCTGGCTCGTCCAATGCTCGTCCAACCAACCAACAGATGCTCGACAACTTCGTTTTCTTTTTTCGTGTTAGGTTTGGGTTTATTTTGAGCTTCATAAAAGATAGTTACATTTGGCACCTAATGAAGCACGCACGTATTTTTTACTTGCGGTTATGGTACTATAAAGCAAGTTATGCATTTGTAAAAAAAAATCTAACAATAAAAAAAGGGCCCCGCAATTCCGTCTGTCCTCGAGTCTACAACCTAAACGGTTGGATGTATTTGCTTTAAACTTGGTATAATTGTTTTTTTCATTTTTTCTAGACAAAAAATTACGATACCTACCACACATTTTTGTTTTGCCAAAAAGGTAAATCTTATTTTTCTCAAAAATGGCTCGAACAATGTAAAAAAAAATCAGTTCATTAATCAAGAGAAAGCGTACATTTTGATAATTTTTTTTTGGAAAAAATGTTACTTTTGGTAGGTAGGTACATCTAGTAAAACCATTTTTTTTTGGTTTTCGATTTTCTGGGAAACGGTTGATTTGATTTTTTTGGAAATTTTTTACGCAGAAACTCCTAGAAAGTTTAAACACTATTGTAAACCAAAATTTTTCAAAAAAATTGTCAATCAATTTTTTAACCCATAAACGTTTTTTCTTTTTTTCCTTTCTTTTTCTTTCTTCCTCATCCTCTTCGAGAATTTCGTTCATGATTAACGCCGCCAGAATAATGATTGCCATCTTATGTCCGTTCGCTTCGAAAATTTTAAAAACACTGATGTTCGACAACATCAGTATTCATGTGAACGCAAAGTTGGTTTAGGTTGGTCGAGCCATGTTGTCGAGCTAGTAGTTCCATGTGAACGCTCCTAATGGTATAAATAAAGTGTCGAGTTCAGCAGACTGATGTATAATTCCATACAAGCCTGCATAAATACTTTTAAACACTGCGATATTTAATACAATATAACTTTTTTTCCAATATTTCTCCACCCTCTCTCTCTACACACATACAAATTTACTATTCCGGAAGGGTGCGATTCATTTTTTTTACAGAAAACGCGGTGAACACATAGGCCCAATTCCGCGATCGTGAATGATTTTCCGTGCAAGAAATGTATTCACCCTCAAATAACTGTCAAAAAAAAAAATTAATCGGATTCGGAAATAGGTATGTGTACGCAACTAAATTTCTGTGAACATAAAGAAAACTCACACTTGCAGAATTTGGGGCCCGCAGATAGGCATATTTATTCACGCAAATTTTGAGGGTGAATACATTTTTTTCATGGAAAATTATTCACACTTGTGAAAATTTTATAGATCGAAATCTTGATTGAAAAACAGTAGATATAAATATATTTTATATATATACAATTTAAAGTCCGATATATTTACTACATTTGGGGCAACGAACTTTGTGGTGCAAGAATATGTTGCACTTTAGCAGTGATATTAGACTAGCTGCACCGGATCGTAAATAACCTTTATGATTTTCCAAATGCATCATAAAAACACTACAAGCTAATCCAGACGGTTTTGATTATGTTATCGAGCGCGGCCAATATTTCTAACATTTGGTCTGCATTACCGATGAATCTAGAGCTAGCTTTACAGCATGCTTTCTGTTTCGAAAATTGAGACCGAAATCGCAGTATGCTTTCATCGCTTTCTCTTCATCACTTGCTTTATCGCAAGGAGAACTCTCATTATGTTTTGGCGTTCCCAAATACCATTTGTTGTTTTAGTTTCTACCAGCATCAGTTGCTTTCGAAGTTCTGCAGTAACTAAAAAAGTATGCTATGAAATGTCCACCGAAGAAAATTTGTCTGTTCTTCTGCTATATGCCTTCTGCTCATTGAATTAGATATAGTATGTCAAAGGCCTCATTCAGATGTCGGTACGATAGCCTATCTAAGATAAGTTAGTATCCACTGAAGTTCCTGAACAACCACCATGGAATAGGTTAAATTTGTATAGATTTGTGACTTTTCTCATGGGATACAAAATTATAACCAAGTTTTCGGATAGCTTACGATTTTGTTTTCGGCAGCAGTTGTGTTGTCATCAGCTGTATTCTTATATGGGAATACACCAACACCAACCTATCCGGATAGCTATTGTTCGTTTATTGAATGAGGCCAATGCTTCTGCTATTGCTATTTAGGCTTATTCTGCCACATCTGTTATCCTGCTATGAATTTTCTGTTATGATGCATAACAGATCTCCACCATAAAAGATATTTTATAATTGGTATTCAGGAGTTCGATCTTTTAAGAAGAAACATTTATGTGAACAGACCTAAAATCTGCTATCAAATTATCAGATGTAGTAAATAAAAATTCTCGGCAGTCGGCACTGAGGAAAAACAATAAATTAACCTGTTGAATGATCGTATTTTGTTTCGCGAAAATAAATTTTTGTTTTCTGTAATTTTTCCATAACAGTTCCTGAATTTAATATATCCATTATAAAAAGATGTACAAAATGCACACCGGCAAGATAAGCGACTAATTTCTTATGTTTCATCCATCAAATGTGTTCTGTGATTTAGTGTATTGAAATAATTTAGTTTTCAAATTATTTACATATTTGAGTTTGTTATTATGCATTTCAATTATTTTTTGTTATATCTGTCTCCTTTTAAGAAAAATTCATAAACGAAATAAAAGTTTTTACTACATATATTTAAATCTTTTATGATAAAAGTAACCAAAATGTGTCTTTTATTCTGTTATGATTCATAAAAGATTCCATAACAGATTGTGGCATGCTAAATACCAAAAATGCAGTTCGTAAAAGATTTGTTAAGAATTTCGAAGTTTTGACAGCTCATTAGCAGATTTCTTAACAGATTTCATAGCAGATTTAGCATGCAGAATACCAAAATTATAATTCATAAAAGATTTTTTGACAGCTTAAACTTTTGTATGAAAATTCATAACAGAATAGCAGAATAACAGATTAAAAGATCTCGCCGAATAGACCCAATTGCGTTTGTTTTAAAATTTATCGGTAATGAAGGCCGCGTGGTTGGTAACGGGAACAAACAGATTTGTTTAATTATCTGAACCCTGAACTGACCTAATTGCTGTCTGACTGACATATGTCAACATTATTTGGCAATCGTCATCGATGTGCTTGATGCTGTGAAAAAAATTTCTTTTGGCGAAGTTTAGTTTGGCGTAAAGATTATTATTTATATTATAATACGCAAATTATAATAATGGCTCCTGCAATACCAGACAGGTAAGCTACGGTGACAATTAAATATATGTAGAAACATTTTTTCTTTCTAATTAAGGTTGTAAATCGACTAATTTGGAAATTGTTGCAATATGAGAAATGTTTTGTTTATCTATTATTTAATTTTGGATAAACAGAAACTTATTGCAATTCTTATCTTAATATTGGGATTTCAATTTAATTCATTCACATTTTTCCTTTCTCGCCAACTCGATTAAAACCTAGTCCTTTAGCCTGGGCCTAAAATAAAATTGTAGTTCCTAGAAAATTGTGTTATTATACTAATGTATCATCTTTCTACAATAAATAAACTTTTTTCCTTAGAATCATTCTTTCTTATGTTGTATTTGTTGCATTATTAGGTTACATTTATACTTTCGTGTTTTTTCAGATGGCTTGACTATACACCCGTTGGAAAAATAATTAAAGGAACGCGATTTATTGCGTTTAAAGTTCCACTGAGAGAGGTAAATAAATACATGAGTGATTTAAAATGTAATAAAAGTGTGCGTACTATTTTATTGTTAGGTTAGGTTAGGCTGTGGTGGCTGGCACAAGAATACTAGCATATTAGAACCCATTATACAAATTTGAATGGCAATTTAACGTTCTGATCTGGGATCACCTGCGAGACTATTACTTTCTTCCTTTACCATATCACAAAGATCATGGAATTACTATTGTTTAAATGCATACATGTACATATGTACGTACAAACGCATTACGTGTCTGTTAATTAAACAATATCTAGTTGTGACAAATATGACCGATCTTACATGCATACTTAAGGTTATCAAATACCTTGTCTCCAAACTAGTGGTAATATTATTTCTCTTTACATGAGCCTAGGGATACCAATATTTATCCATAGTCTGATTATTAGTCTTACAATTTTTGGGATGTGCACCCATCAGAGGTGAATATTGAATAATTGTTCTAATATTTCCTTCAGTTCTGTCTTCTGTCGTTAAATCAGAATCCCTCCCCCTTTCAATCCTTGAAATGACCACATATTGAATGTCGCTAAAAACGCTGCAAAGTGTTTGGGCTTTCTTCGAAAATGCATGCAATTCTGCTCGCCTTTCTGGCTATAATCTACCAGGCCTTTATTAGTCCAAAGTTGGATTATAACTCTCATATTTGTTGGGCATTATCTCCGTAAACTCGTTTGAATATTTCAGACAAATTTGAGCTCTAATAATAATAGGCGATATAACTTTAATGGGCACAGTTACATCTCTAGAACACCGTCGAAATGTTATACATCTTTCATTATGTTTTCGTTATTTTAATAAACAATGTTTTAGATAATTCCCCAGTTGCCTTCCTTTAATCTATTCAAAAGTAATACTCACGCTTATAGTTTACTCTTGAAACCCAACTTTGGGTCAAGTACAGAGATTCTTATTTTAATCGTACAACGCTAATGTGTAATGCTTTACCCGGCTTTATTTTCCCTCATATTTTGATATTCAGAAATTCAAAACCAATGTTCATCGTTATCTCCTCTTAAATCCTTCCCTGCTTTTTTAACCCTCGCACTGTGTTTGGTCATTTGAAGGGTAGTAAAAATCAAAATAATGACAGGGTCTACATATTTAAAAGCGGAACATATTATGGCCTTTTCGATTGGCCGTCCAGAACTGTTCTGACCCCCACAAAATGACAGTTGTTACTCTAAACAGAACAGAAAACGATTCTGGATTTCATTTCAGAATCGAAAAGAGAATCACTAATATACTCACATAATTAAAATGTCAAAATCATCAGGTTGTTTTGTTGTGTAATTTCGATGTGCTTATTGAATTTAAACTACTTTTCCTGTAAAATAAGGTAAAAAGAAACAAGTTATAATTATTATTGATACAAGAAAATGTGTATCTAAATTGAAATCAAGTCTTTTGGAAATTCTTTTTAGTCGATGTGATTTTTTAAATTTAATTTTCACAAATACAGTGATACATACAATTCAGAATCAGTCAAATTGTTTCCGGGTGTTTTATTGGGGGAACGTGTTCCGGACGGCCAATCGAAAGGCCATTAGAATGATTATAAAGACGAACGGCAAGACACCTTTCCACCAAACCCGTTATTGGTTTTTGATCCATCGATATACAAATTAATCGATTTATCTTCCAATAATGACACTTAGGCGCCAGTTATAGCTTTCATTGAAACTCATCATTGAACAATTTGTCGATCAATTCTGAGGCACTTAAACAAATAAAACTGATGTCGTTTTTTTACCAAAACTAATTTAATAAGATATATAATATTTTTTGTCAAAAAAATATTTTATTTGATCTAATCATTTTCTTGTAAATTCACTTTTGATTTTTCAATGATGTCACCTGTTCATTGAAAACGCTTTCCATCATTGCAAAATCATCAGTTTTATTTGTTTAATTGCCTTAGAATTGATAGTCAAAGTTTTCAATGATGAGTTTCAATGAAAGCTATAACTGGCGCCTTACAAGAAGATATGGAACGGATACTAAATTTAATATTTTTTTCTGTTAAAATATTATGGTTACTATCGCATTATAGTCAACTAGTTTCATTTGATATTAAAATGTTCTTTGTGATAAAATTTAATAAAAACGCAAGACCCAGTTTGGAAAAAAAATGTTTAGTCAATTTTGTACATCGTTATTTATCAAAAAAAGTTTCTATGGTAAGGAAACTCTAGATTTTAATATCAAACTATAATATTCGGCTTTTTCAAACGCTGTATGGATGAACAAAAGAAGAAATCGATTCCTCACTGCAAAGATGTTTGACTTATGGTTAACAGAGGTTTAATGAGTTGAAAGGAAACCTTTAGATTCGTGTGGTATCACAATGTAAATTTATAAGTTTTTTTTTTTTAATTCAATTCTTTTTTCGAAAACTACCTACATGCTTTATATTAAAAGTGTAAATTTTTTGCCATAAAAAATGACATTATTTCTTTATTTGATATTTTGGACAAAATATCTTATTTCCTATATATATATTTTTTTAAATCAATTATAAGAATGTGTTCTTCTTCTGACAGTCATTGAAAAAATCATTTGTCTTCTAAATTTGAAGATAAATAATCTAGTTTTCTTAAAATTGTAGGTACATCACTTGTACTATTTTTCAATCAGCAAATTAATTGAACTATCTAGTTGATTTTTTTAAAAATAAATGTGATTCAAAAGCGATCTGAAATCAAAAGCTTCAAAAACAGCTTTATTTGTGTGTAATTTTTTTTTAAATGAACAAAAAATTAACTTTTTGATTTAAAATTTAACATACGTTATGTACATACATATATTTATGCAGTTAGGATATCAAACTTCCAGACCAAAATTTTCTAATTTTTTTGTACTTGCAATTTTGGTGGTACTATAATACAAGTTTTGTATTTGAAATAAAAAATCGAACTCTAGATTTTAATCAAACTTGACATTACGATGATAGAGAACACCAAAAAGTGGGTCTGTCTACAACTATCTACTTGTCTAAACGGCTAAAGAAATTTTGTTTTTAAACTTGTTATTTAAGCACTTTAGTTGATTGTCTCAAATAGATTTGTGAATCGTTTTTTTAGCCCCAAAAGTAACGGTACATTTTTTTCGACCATCTTAATTATCTAGAAAACTGCTCTAACGATTTTATTTAAAAAAAAAATAGCGTGAACAATACTTTAGGCATAGTCTACATTTTGGTCAAACTATTTTTGTATGTATATATTTTGTTATTAATGCTACCTGCCATACAAACATTTTCTTGATTTTCGACTTTTTCATAAACGACACCACGGATTTCGATCAACATTTTTAAATAGTAGATCCTTCGAATTCTAAATAATAATACATATCAAAATTTTCGAAAAATATTTTTATTGGATTTTTGTTAAAAATATTATTTTTTTTTTTTTGAAAATTCAATATTTCGAAACGGCTGGACGATTTTTTTGAAATCCAGTTCTTAAATTTATTTGTGCTCTATCATAGTATCGGATCGGAACGGACATTTCTGCGACTCATACAAAATGTTTTTATTATTTTTCATTTAAATGATACAAATTTCTCATTAATCATTTACACCTCCGGAAAATTATTTCAACGTGCGGTTGAAAAGGGTAAAATTAAAGTGATATTTCTTATACTTCTAATATTTCTTAAAATTCGGTGAAAATTCCGTTCCGAACTGATACTATGATAGGGCCCATTATGAAATATGTACTTTAAATTGGCATACTAAACATTTGTTTAGAAAACAAATTTAGAAATTTTGTGTATACATAATTAGGTAAAAAGACTAAAAATATATTAAGCTGTTTCTACTAAAAATCGCGTGCTTAAGATGTGATCGAACATAAGAGCAAGTACGCGCGATCCAGTCGTGCATTTTATGTAATTTTGATTAGTCTTGTTTGTTGATATTTTTTTAAACTGATTAGAAAACTTAGATAAATAATTTTTGGAAACACAAATAAAATGGAATCATTTTCGCAAACAAAAATCTATCTGCATGTTTTTTAAAACGTTTAGTCTTACTGCAATCATTTTAGAAATTATTGAAACGGGGTTTGATCAAAACGTAATTATCGTTTGTTTAGAAAATTGACAAAAAAATCACCCGCTTAGGTGTAGTGAATCATTACCGATAGTTCTTTTAGATGTAGAGAATTACACTTCAGGCTAACAAATTTTTACTAAAAGGTGAATACATTTTTTGTTCTCTTAAGCGGAAAATAATCAATTTTTTAAGCGGACACAAGTAATATTTTTATTTATATACTCACAGGCGAAATTATACAAACGAACAAACGATAGTGAACATAAAGTACACATTTAGTAAATAATAACGGTACATTATTCTGCTTGTGTCAATTTGTGGGTTGATGTATTAGTTATCCTGTGTGTATTAAACATAAAAAGATTGTCCATAAAAAGGGCTTGATATTTTTGTATGTTCATACATGTTTTAGGAATGTTTGGTGCTTCGAACTCTTTTTAATAAAAAAAATTATAATTATTAAGAAATACATACATATTTGTTTCTCTTGGTCGTGCAACACCCTCAGAAGAACCATTTTATCATCATGGTCCATATCAGCCTAAGGATATGCATGCGAAAATAAATCAATAATTTTTTCTACTATTAGGTTTCAGTACAATCTGGAATAATTTTAGGTGTATGTTACTTAATGTGATGTTTTCACTGCTGCGTAACCCATAAGGGTTGTGGTGATAATTCTTAAAGTTCTCCATACAGTATTTTTAGCTTTATATCTAACTGAACGTCGCTGTATATCCCTTCCATATATACTAGACTGAGTACCAGCCGAAAAATATTTCTCTCAATTAAATTATTTCACTATAATCCTCTTAAACTTAAGTTCTGCAGGTAAAAGCAGTAGTAGCCTTTTAAATGACCAGGTCGTCAAACGATCAGTTTCACAGTACCATTGTCATCGACCACACATGAGTTGTGTAGGTGGCGCACGACCGAAGCGACGTTCCACGTGTATTAAGTACATTTCATTAGTTTATTCGAAAACCATAAGTCCAGCATCAGAAAACAAAAAAAAAAAAACAATAAAATCAAACAATTCCTATATAAAAACACCACTGAATGTTCTTTGCACGCGAATCCATTAATGGATCTGCGACATGAAGTGTCATTAAGATCCACGAAGTTGGTGTTGCCTGTGGTTTCGTTTCTTTTCCACGAAACCAAACGGAACCCCTTTTTAAAACAAGCAACGCAATAATTATCACCAACGACATGAATTGAATGTGGTCTGTGGATCTTAATGTAACTTACATGTCTATATCAAGACATAATTGCAAAGTTGTCCCCAACGAATTGCGATCTTAGGTATAGAGAAAGACTGAGACTAAGACTGAAGCATGCCACACACCTTTGAGAGTTAAACTCAGTTTTAGACTAGCGCTCATGACATACATGACCAGGTGATTTAATTGTCTTACTCCTTCTATCACTGGCGCCAGCCTACCTGGACAACATAATGCGGTTTTATTTTGAAGCAAGCTTGTTGAATAGGAAAGTAATTCAGGCAGGGATTTTTTTTTGATAATTTTTGTGGCCGATTAGCGATTTTATTCTCCTGAGGCAAATTTTTCTCGATGTAAATAAAATTTAAAAAAGTTTTCTATGTAATGCAAAAATACAAAAAAAAAATAAACTAGAAGATACACCGAAAATGCAAACGAAATAACTTACGAAATATGTAGAGGGTGGGCTCAAAATTAATCATCCAATTTTGTTTTTGAATTACTTTTTTTACTGAATAAAAAAAAAATGATCCACACAATGGGTACATTCAGGTTCCGGTACGATAGCCTATCTAAGATAGGTTAGTATCCACTTAAGTTCCTGAGCAACCAACATCGGATATGTTAAATTTGTATGGGTTTTTGCATATATTTTTTCCATTTTCTAGTGGGAACAGAAGTATACCAAAGTTCGTTCGGATAGCTTAAGTTTTTTTTTTCAGCAGCTGTTTTATCATCAGCTGTGTTCTTATATGGGATTACAACAACACCAACCTATCCGGATAGCTATTGTTCCATTCTTGAATGAGCCCAATAATTCCACGCTCTTCTTCTGTTTGAATACTGCAGCTGTCTAGTACACTAATGTAAAATATAACTGATGTCATTTGCACAGGGAGATTAATTTTAAGGGCAAATTAGCTTTTGGAAAAAGAATATCAAACACGAGATTTTGATCAAACTTGACACTGTGATGTTAGGGAACACCAAAAAAGTGGGTCCCGCAATTCTGTCTGTCTTTAGGTAGACTACAGCGATTTTCTTCAAACTTGGTTTTTAAATGTCTTAAGTGATTAACTGGATTTTTTTAAAATCTTTTTTTAACCCCAAAACTACCTGCCATACAATTTTTTGTACCAAAAATGGTAAATATTAATTATCTCTAAAACGACACCAACGATTTTAATAAAAAAATTAAAAAGGCACGACTGGATCGCACATTCTTGCTCTTATGTTCGACCACGTCTTAAGCATAAGATTTTTAGTAGAAACAGCTCAATATGTTTTCAGTCTTTTTACTTAATTTTTTCTATGCAAAATTTCGTAATTTTTTTATAAACATCATTTTATGTATTTAACAATATAAATTTAAACACTGAATCAAAAAAAAAAATGTCCACCCGTTAGGGAAAGTTTTGCATTTGAAAAAAAAAACTTGACATTACGATAATAGAAAATACCTAAAACTAACCGTACCTGCCATACAATTTTTTCTACCATCTTTTTGTTTATATTACCTCGGAAAAGGCTCTAACGATTTTGATAAAAAAAAATATATGCCCTACTATACGTATAGTCTACATTTCGGTTAAACCTTTTTTTTTACATATTTTGTTATTAACGGTACCTGCCATTCTTATAAACAACTCAACGGATTTCTAAAAAAAAACTATGTAGGAGGTCCTTTGAATTCTAAATAATACTGCATACTAAAATTTTCGAAAAATATTTTATTTAGATTTTGAAAAATCAGTATTTTAAAAACTCCTTTTGTGATTTTTTTGTGAAATAATCTATTTTAAAATGTATATATATTTTTAAGTACTTAAAATTGTCATACCAAAATTTTAGTTTTTGAAAAAATTAAACAAATTTTGTATACAAAAAATAAATAAAAAAACGACGTTAAAAATATATGCATATAATTAACTATTTCTACTAAGAATCTTTTTGTGCATTTTATTGCTTTTTAATTTTGTTATATAGTTTATTAGTTAAACAAAAATTGCCCCAGTAGAATAAAACTACAAATCGACCAGAAAATTGTTCAAAAAATGTAAATACATTTACAGTAGATACTATCCATATACAGTAAACATACATTGCAGTCAACTGCTTTTATACTACGTTTCCACCGACCACTAAACTGAGATTTGAGTAGATTTAGCTAAATCTCCTACAAATCTTGAGGATTTACCATACAAATTTTAATCTTCTCAAATGAAGATTTAAAATAAATCTCATTTAAATCTTCAATCGAACTACCCTATTTCCATATCGAAATGAACACATTCATTGGGAAAGTGAATTTTTCCCTTCGGTTGACACCGATGCAGCTGCCTGTCTCCCTTCTACATCATGAGATGAAATGAAAGATGCATTTTGAATAGTGCTGTCAAAATTAATCTACTTTTGGAGCGGTGGAAAAACTTTTTGAGATTAGTAAATCTACAAGAGATTAAAGTTCGGTGGAAACGTAGTATTACTCTGTGATTATTGCAGTTCATCGCAGTAGTTACGAACTGTAATTCCAACAGATGGAGACACAATCAATTAAAACATAATTTACATATAAATTGTAGTTGTTGTACACACTTTTCCAAAAATGTTTCTAGTTTCTTGTTTTCTGCTATTCCTCTTTTATCTGCTCATATCTCATATGCATTATAAAGTCTTTTTTTCATTATACGTCCAATTTTGTATTTATAATCCTTGCCTACAAAATATCATATTTAGTAAAAAAAAGTATTTTTGTCTAAAATAATAACATTCTATTTTGTTATTGTCAATCAATCAACAAACAAAACATGCAAACCAAATCCAAACAACAAAATTGACATTTCATATTGAGGTTAGATTTTACATCTGGTAAAATATGTAAATGCGTTTCATTCAACATCTACGAAGAAGAACTTCCCCGGCACCAATGGTACGTAAGGTATGCTCTTACGCATGTTGTCAAAATTCGATTGTCATATATGGCACGAATGTCTGAGATTTGACACGCCCACACTGATTTTTGACACATCCATACACAAATAGGGATGGGTAAATATTTTAGTAAGAGGTATTCAGTAACAGGCAACAGCAGTTCGAAATACCTGTTATTGAAATAACCTCTTGCGTAAATGTGGGAAATAATCAGATGTGCGTTGAACTAAGTTTATGAGGTTTATTTATTCTTTTCTCTTCTCTTTCTTCTTTTATTCTCTTTTTATGTACTTTGCAGAATATTTTTCTCATACATACTTTGACAGTTCATTTCTGTGAAGATAAAATTATCTGGCTTCTGAGATTTATCTGGGGTTTGCGCCGTTGTATGAATACCCTTAATTAATTGTGAGATTCGATTACAAAAAAAATTAAGAAAATTATTGTTTTACTAAAAAATAAATGTTATTTCATTAGCAGGTATTTATAACTGTTATTTAAAAGTAGCAATAACAAATATTGCAAATATCAGTTTAGGTCATGTCTTGCCAATGGCATGTGTGACACAATGGTCTTCATGTGCGAACTTGACCGAAAATAGAAACTCGGAAAAGCATACTTTATAATATGTATAATATGTACGATGGAAATTTGTTGAAAAAAAACTAAATTCGAGAAATAGGAATTATCTACTTTTTCACCTACTATAAAAAATGTCAGGTGAGCTATATCTTGCTTGCAGGGCAAAGTATAAGGGTTGGATATCTACGTAGATATGAATGTCTATGGAATATTCACGTTAAAAGGTTATGTTATTTTAACTCAACCAACGAGTTTTTTTCAGCTGTTGGTTAAGAAGAACCTTATGTTCATCTGAAATCTTCTACTCGTAATCACTAACTAACTTCGTATTTCGTATTTATCCATTTAATTTTTAAAAACACCCTTTTTTAATATATGTAGCAAGTGTCCCTTGAACTCTATATAATCTGATCTCTCTTCACTTATCACTTTATATAAATACAACATTGTGATAGAGTAATTTTCTTTATACATAATTAATTCCATATTTTATTTTGAAAAAAAAGCTACAAGTATTTGGTCACCTTTGGTGGTCCACGAAGCCACCCTGATTGTGATTACTTTGCAATTTATTAAAACAAAATTTATATACATTTTGCATAAATTTACTTAATAGCTCGGTTAAAAATGTAAACATACAGACTTAAAATTAATTCGACCGCCAAGGCATGGGATGATGTTCGGCATCACCTGAATTTTAAACATCAACGAAATTTTTGATTGATGTGATGTTCTTCTACAAAAAAAAATATAAAAAAATTCTCAGGCGAATATTGAAGTCGCTCCTTTCATCATTGAATGGACCACCCTCGAAAAAGAAATTGAATTATTTAATTTAATTGAAATATTGTTGGTTGGGCCAAAGAAGAAGATATAAATATCATCCAATCAACTTGTTAACTCGATCAAAAAATATAAAAAAAAAATTACTCCTTAAGGTGTATTCGTCAATGATTTTAAAAGTCTTAAACAACTTTAATGCAAATGCGTGTTTAATTTAAAATGTATATGGATACTACATCACATACAAGTTTTTTACATTTTTCGCTCATATTCTGAAAGGAAACATCAAATACTCGTACTAACTAGTAACCCATTGTCAAACGCATTTATAGTTTTGGCATTTCGTAACAGTTCAACTTATTTCTTTTTTTTGTCAAAAATATTTATTGAACTTTCGTCTAACGGTAGGAGGTAAAATCTTAGAAGCTATTATTTCTAACAACAATCCACCGTTGTAAAAAAAAAAGTAATTTGTATAATTTTTTCCGCGTTTTTACTTGTGATTCTACTTACATATGTGTGTACTGTATAGATGTAATATAGGGCATTTGGAAAAAAATTATCGAATTCGATAATTTGATTAAATTTGACATAACAATGTTAGACAACACCAAAAAAGTGAGACTCGCGCATCTGGCTGTAGATTTATCTACATCATAATCCGCTGAAGCTATTTTCTTCAAATTTTTTTGTATTGGACCTCTATTTTTTGAATAAAATAAAATTTTAACTATCTCGAAAACTGATCTTACGAAAAATTCTGTGTACTATTATAATTTATACACTACAGCCTTATTCATTAACGCATCATAACGAGCACATAAGAATATGTTCTCTTTATAATTGCTCTAAAGGTAAAATTGTTATTCATTACGTTACATAGTAGCAACACAAGCTAAACTCGTTGTAAGGTAATATAGAGCCTACACAAAACGTATTTTGTATCGAAAAGTAATTTGACATCGCTCATAACGCGCTTAGCATATTTTAATGAATAAGACTGATAATCTACATTTTGGTCCATAAAAAATTATACAAAATGTTATACTTTTTTCTTTGATTTTCGACTTTCTCTTTACCGGTTCAACGTATTTCGATCAAATTTTTTCTTTGAAAATTTAATATTTAGGAAACGGCTCAAAAACATTAAACAAATTTTGTATCAAAAAAAATTAGTAAAAAGCTACTTTAAAAAATATATTTAGTTGTTTCCATTAAGAATCTTGTCCTTACGATGTGATCGAACATAAAGGCAAGTTCTTGCGACCCAGTCGTGCATTTTTTGTTTTATACATTATGAAAGACTTTCAAATACAAGGTGTATTCCCGTACTTCCTAAAACTGCAAATTTTAAAAAAAGCAGCTTTTTTTCAAAAAAGTTGCGCTCACGATAAAGTTAAATATTTCCCCAGGCTGCGAATTTTGGTAACAGAAATATCTTTAGACAAAATTTTGAATACTAGGCTTGTTCATTGAACCCTCAAGTCGGACTGGAGTCGGGGTTGACCTAAAATGTTTTTTTGAAAAAAAATCAGAGATCACCCTGAATCCGTCCTGAAGTAGATCTAGGTTTTAAGCCGGGGAAAGTTGGGCTAAATCAATAAACTGTCAAAGTCACATTCTCAAGAAGGGATTCAAGAAGGGATGTGCGATATTAAAAAAAAACATGGATGTAACATCGAATGCTCATCATTCATGTTAACAATTTATCGAATCGAAAACATCGATATTTTTAACGAATTTCCTTTATTCCTTGCTTCAACATCGATATTGAAGCATCGGTTTTTTGTCTAAACATCGATGTTTCGATAACATCGATGAACACCGCTCATCCCTAATCTGAAGCATTTGTCTTGTTGAGAATTCTCGGTTTGTATGCAGTTTCGTATTTCTAAAATAAAAAAATTTAAAAAAATAGTCGAATTCGTTTTCATACAAAGAAATAGAAAATACAAACCTTTGAAGTTGTAGATTGCAAAGCAAATGCACTAAGGAAATAAATTTAAACATATTTTAAGTTTTAATTATTAAAGGACATACTATTGCTTTTCAACAACATAACCCTTAATGGCCTCTGGGTGTTTTTTGAGAACCTAATGGCCTTTTCCATTGCCCGTCCAGAACTGTTCTGACCCCCACAAAATGACAGTTGTTACTATAAACAGAACAGAAAAAGATTCTGGATTTCATTTCAGAATCGAAAACAGAATCACTAATACACTCACATAATTAAAATGTCAAAATCATCGGGTTGATTTGTTGTGTAATTTCGACGTGTTTATTTAATTTAAACTACTTTTTTTGGCAAAATAACATAAAAAGAAGCAAGTTACAATTATTACAGATACAAGAAAATGTGTATCTACATTGAAATCAAGTGTTTTGAAATTCTTTTTAGTCGATGTGATTTATTTTAATTTAATTTTCACAAATACAGTATACATACAATTCAGAATCAGTCAAATTGTTTCCGGGTGTTTTATTTTGGCAACGTGTTCCGGACGGCCAATCGAAAAGGCCATAAAAACCCAGTTTTTTGACAACTATTGGAGTTGTAAAAAAAACCTGAGTCGACCATTGGTAAAGTAGAACGAATGAACATACTGTCAAATATGAAGAAAAAAAGCAGTACATAAGCTGCCGGTTTTGCCATAACAACAGTTGGAAACAATCGAATTTATCGTGTCCGTTTATTTGTGTAATAAATAATTATTTGTGACAACAAATTATTAATATAAAAAAAACTTCATAAGACACTTTTTCAAAAAAATTCAAAAATACACGTTTAATAAATTGCAAAAATTTGTGTTTAATGCGTTCCTATACTTTTGTGAAACTATGCATCTCTGTGACAGATTTAATTTTTGAGAAAATTAGTGTCTGCATTCTTGTACATAAAGTTAGGAACCAGCTATAATAGGCTTGCTCGACGTCCTTTGCCAATACACAAGGGCTCATTGGAAATGTCAGTGGATTTCAATCAACTGCCTAAAAACGGCTCGGGTTCTTATTTCACATGGAACACATTAGAGCTAAAAGTTTCGAAACTCTTCATTTGTTGATGTTTAGTTAATTTATTTTGTATCCTTATTGCTTCAGTGACATACATGTTTTAATAAAGTAAGCAATGAAAATATATTCCAATTGTACACACGTCACCGTCGCGTCGTTCGAACTTTGATTCATGGTTCCGCAATTTAACTTTAGATACATAATACTACTTCATAATCAACTTAGTAGATACATTAAACACTGGCAACGAGACCATCGACTTAACCATTACACACATAAAAACAATACAATATACACTGATGTATGAGCATCAACAAAACAAACAAATCACCGTCAAATATACACAATGCGCACTAATCTAATCTTAACAAAACGAAGCAACAAAAAAAAATCCTCGTCGATCCTACTACATTAATCTATGGGAATCCACAACCAATCTACAAAAAAATGTAATAAAAAAAGGCAACAAAAACAAATAATTTCTCGTTTGAATACACACAATTCATGCCGGTACGTACAAAATGAGAATCCACAACACCTACAAACAAAAAAAAAAATCCTCAGCGAATACACACAATGCACTTACAACATGTCTGTACTCATCTATGAAATCCACGAAACCATCAAACATGGTATATGTCGGGTCACGTCAGATGTCGGAATGTTTGACAGCTCCATAAACATTTTTTTTTAGCCCCAACGCCCCAAGAGAAGTTTTACTTCAATAATCCAATTTTTACTAGAGCAACGGCTCCTGGAAATTACGCCAGAATTTGTTTTTGGAAAATGCCAGAATTTTTTTCTGACTTAAAATTGGATAAAATATTGGAAATTATGCCAGAGAGGTTTGGAAAATGAGCCTGAAAGCAAAATAGAAATTAAGTCAGAAAATTTGTATATTCTGGCCTAATTTCCAAATAACGTTTTGAAAGAAATGCCATAAAATGTTTTAAGGCATTTTCATACAAGAACAAGGGGGTGCATTGCGCGTCCGGTGGGGGCGGGGCCACATGACATATTGTAAAATCTTTATTCAAAACATAAAATGTAAACAACATTTTAAAAAGCTAGAAAAAAATGTGGGCTTCTGTAAAGTGTTTTTTTGCAATTAGGTCGACGACGTACAAAAAGCTCGTCACCTGAAATGGAAAAAACGCCAGAATTTTTCTTTTGGAAAAAATGTTAGAAATTTAGAAAAAAATATCAGAAAACTTTGGCTTTTTCTCCTAGTAAAAAAGGCCAGAATTTTGTATGAAGAATTTTCTGGCGTTTTATCCAAAAAAAATTCGGGCGTAATTTCCGGCAGCCATTGCAACTAATCTTCTTGCCGCTAATAGCGGATTTGACGGCTCTGAAAACATTAACATAGAACAAACCTGTGACTGATCAGTGCAGTCACTGAAAAAACTTCGAACAGTTTCACAAAAATTGTGCGAACATCAAACAAACCAAATCTCTATAAACATCATTGTTCAAAACCTTAATTCATTCTACTGAGCAAATTTTATGGTGTTTGGTTTTGTAAGACTTGTCAAATTGACATGAGTTGCGAAATAATTGTATTATATATCTAGGAACTACTTTTTCAAGCAGTTGTCTGCCCCCAATCAGATGAATAATGCCGACTTTCACTGCCGCTTTGTATATCACCTAAATATATAATCCATAACATGGAAGTCA
The DNA here is from genome assembly GCA_910595825.1 of Philhelius pedissequus. Lineage (NCBI taxonomy): Eukaryota > Metazoa > Arthropoda > Insecta > Diptera > Syrphidae > Philhelius > Philhelius pedissequus. The sequence continues at coordinate 37,225,462 of OU343163.1, forward strand.
AAAATGAGTCTCAACTCTAAAGAAAAGATTTCGATGAAAAAAAACAAATTATGTAATAAATTCGCTGCAGCAAAAAATGATTAAACAAGCTTTTTGACAAAACAGTGAGAAATAATTTGCTCTGCCCATCAATATGGATATTTATGAATTTTTAGAAACTTGAGCTAGTCTAATTATTGCAGATATCTTATGTTTCTGAGCAGAATTTCACTAAACTGCTTTGGCCAGGTCATTTAATCCAGTAAAATTTATTTGAGAAATTAAGTAAAAAAAAAAATATTAAATTTAAATCATTTTCCGTTCAGCCAAGTTCGTTGACATTTAGTGTAGTGTAATTTCAAAACAAACACGCTGCTGAATTCCTCAACTATGAACAATAAAATTGATGCAAAATCGCATGCCTATCACATTCCAATAAATACTACTGGTTGCACTTGTGACGTGACCGCGACTTGCTGACAGCATCAGCAAACTGCAAAGCCTGTGTTACGGCTTGTCAAATTGGCTACCAGAAGAACATAACATTTGGTAATTTATAGCGAATTTTTTCACATCAAATTTTTACGCAAGATGATGACATTAATATAATGCTTCTTCTTGTCCAATTCCATGTTCAGGTTTTGTTTTTTTTTTTGTCATACGACACCAGATCCCAGAACCTATGAAAATCTCGAATTAAGAGACTTTTAATTTCCACTCTCTTTCTGGGCAAGTTGCCGAGCTGAATAGCCTAGGTACCCACTACTCAGGTTTGAAGGCATCATTCACTAATTAAGTTCCTTCACAGTGCACAATTTGATTGCATGTGTGAAATTTCCAATTCCCACCAATTAATACAAAGTGCGGAGTTTTATTATAGAGAGCGCTCGTGTCTGTGCAGTTATTGGATGAGCAAGTATCTGCTGCGGTGTTTCCATTTCCATCTAGGGAGCTAAATGTGACATTTGTATACGCCGCGGTGTACCGTTGCGTTGTATCGACGCGACGAAGCGAACACAGGATTTCTTCCTGGTGGGATAATTTGATTATGGGATGGTTGAATATCAATAAAATTTATACAGCTACAATTTTCGCTTTTAATTTGATTTGAATTGATTTGAAATGATGACAGTTGTGTGTTGATTACTGGTTTTTGGTTGGGTGCCAGTCTGCCAGTTCAGGAAGGGATTCGGGTTAGTCGGAATTGTAGTTCAGTTGCTGTCATGAAAAACTGGTCTTTCATTGCCAGAGTAGACGATAACCCAGTTTATAAAAAAGAGTTTGTTCTCTGTCGGACATCTTATTGACCTCGTTAGCAAGAAGTTCATTTGCAAATTATGTCATAATAAGGGCAATAAATTTCAAAGCTTCAGAATTGAGAGGCTTATAAAATTGCTAAAACAAGAATTCTTTGATTTTCTTAGTTTCATTGATGGGTACTTAATTCTTGCGGGTTTTTTACTCAGCAACACCAATCATGATAAACTGTTGATAATATAGCTTACTATAAATGTATTATTATGTCATTTTCGTTTGGCTGTTCGGAGCTACTCTTTTCTCACTCCTGTTTTTTTTTTTGCAATAAAAACGGTCGATTGACTGTTCGGAAAAAGGTCTTTGGAGTAATTTTTGTTCTCGATTTAATCAGGAACTCTGATACATATATATTATGAACAAGACTAGAGAAATGACAATTTATAACAGTTATAACGCTTTTATAACTGTTGTTCGCTCTTAAAAGTGTTGGGGGGGGGGGGGGGCTACCGAATCAATTAACTAATTTCCGGAAGTCGAACGCCCTTTTAACCCCACACTGTTGGCATGTCCCGAGTCATATCTATTAATTATATCACGTTTTCACACTAAACCGAGATTTAAATAAATAACTTAAATCTCCTATAAATCTTGAAGATTTACCATACAAATTTAAATCTCCTCGCATGAAGATTTAAAATAAATCTCATTAAAATCTTGTACCACTCGAACTATAACATATTCCCTATTCCGAAATCGAAATGAACAAATTCATCGGGAAAGTGAATTTTTAACTTCGGTTGACGTTGGCATAGATGAAGCGGCCTGTATCACTTCTACATCATAAGAGAAAACGAAAAACCATTTGCATAAGTGCTGTGAAAAATATTTTTCCCTCAGCACTGTTCACATAACAGCGTTCAATGACCGATGAATAAACGAAAAACTGCCATTTAAAACAATTTTTTAAAGGTGGGATTAATGTAGGCATTAGAATTTGCTTTTTAATTGCGAAAATAATATACATTTGAGAAAAAAAAGTTGGTCGTCGCGAAGAACTGTCAAATTTTATTCGCGTTCCACATATCATCCACACTCCAATGAATAAATTGCTCATGCGCCACTACTACTACACTCAGTCGATTTTTATGATTTTTTTTTATTTTCTAAAAAAATGATATGACAATCTTAAATATTTAATAATATAAACTTAAAAACAAAAGATTAAATCGGCTTAATCAAAGAAAATATAATTCAAAATTCTGAAATAAATACTTAAACTAATCTGAGCTCAAAAAAAGTACAAAATTATAAAAATCTGTGGAGTGGTTTTTGAGAAAAAAAAGTTTTTTTTTTAAACTTTTTGAAAACATTTTTCAAACAAAATTCAAAAACGCCAATTCATAAGTATTTCAGCAAAAAAAAAAATTAATGAGCAGTTTTCAAAATATAAATTTATTTTTTTCTTTAAATGTTTTAAAAATACAAACAACTATTAATTAAAAATATTGGTATGCGGTATAAATTACGCTACCTACACATATATATGTGTGGAATTTTGAAAGAATCGGTTAAGGCAGGTACCGCTATTTTTTGAGCCAAAAATTTTAAATTTGCCCTCTATACAAACCCAAAAGCTCTATATACCAAGTTTGAAGCAATTCGGCCCATCCGTTTTTGCTGTAGGTGTCTATACAGACAGACTGACAGACTGACAGACTGACAGACTGACAGACTGACAGACTGACAGACTGACAGACTGACAGACTGACAGACTGACAGACTGACAGACTGACAGACTGACAGACTGACAGACTGACAGACTGACAGACTGACAGACTGACAGACTGACAGACTGACAGACTGACAGACTGACAGACTGACAGACTGACAGACTGACAGACTGACAGACTGACAGACTGACAGACTGACAGACTGACAGACTGACAGACTGACAGACTGACAGACTGATAGACTGACAGACTGACAGACTGACAGACTGACAGACTGACAGACTGACAGACTGACAGACTGACAGACAGACAGACTGACAGACTGACAGACTGACAGACTGACAGACTGACAGACTGACAGACTGACAGACTGACAGACTGACAGACTGACAGACTGACAGACTGATAGACTGACAGACTGACAGACTGACAGACTGACAGACTGACAGACTGACAGACTGACAGACTGACAGACTGACATACTGACATACTGACAGACTGACAGACTGACAGACTGACAGACTGACAGACTGATAGACTGACAGACTGACAGACTGACAGACTGACAGACTGACAGACTGACAGACTGACAGACTGACAGACTGACAGACTGACAGACTGACAGACTGACAGACAGACATACAAATATACAGACGGACAGAATTCTTAGCCCATCTTTTTTCGTCTTCGCTATCATCGTCATGTCATGTTTGATTGTTATCTCAAAACTTTTTTTTTCGACGAATGCATAACTTGCATTAAAGTACCTATAATCGCAAATAAAAAGGTCATGTGAACGAAATGTCAAAATGGATGAGTATTCGTTGGGTGCTCTAATGTGAATATTATTTATTATTATTTAAATCCCAAGATTTACCGCACACATTCATTTCGTTAATTTGTAGTAAATTAACGAAAATGAAACTAATCTTTTTTTTTTAACGGGCTATGGAACATACTTGCGATTCCGCAAGGGTGAGATTTAAGTTTTTTGGCAAATAACGTGAATATAGATATATAGAAATTTACTAACGCTATATTTTGGTAGTGAATCTATTCTTGAGCTTAAGATTGAAGTCTGGTTTCATAGTGTAATCTGAACTGAATTTTAGCAAAGAACAACTACCAAATTTTGTATACAAACTGTTGTCTATTTTGTGGTTTTGATCAGATAATTTGTTTAACTCTTTTATTACTACCTTATTTAGCGACTTTCATGCCTATTAAAAACAAAAGTGTCTACATAAGGGAGAGTCGATAATAGGAATATTCCGAGCGTGGCCGAATGTCAAAACCAAAATTCATTTCATGTTTTACCTTAGACTATTCCGATTTAAGCAAAAAAAAATTAGAAAAGGAGATAACAAAATTTAAACTAATTATATCCTCCTCCATAGTCACCGTCGGGCCATAAAGAAATACAAAAAAAAAAAACAATATTCGCCACAATCATTTACTGTCACCTCTTACCAGAGGACAAATAGCAATAATAACAAATTCTATACAGACAGGTGGAGTGCAGGAGTCCAAACTTTTCCTATATCTTTCGAAATTGGTTACCGCCTTCAGCAACAACCATAAAATTTAACAAATGCCTGCGACAATCGTTGAGTGTTAACACCTAAAGGCAGCAATCATTGGTTTGTCTGCGTCTCTGTCGTCAAATATATACTTATTATCTGCATAGACAGCTGCTGCCTCCTTAACTGCCTAGGCCCACGCAACAGATTCACTTTGTATCGTGCTTACAAATTGGCTTACTAAAAATGTGGTTGCTTTGTGGTTAGTCTTTTACATTCCGTATTAACTATTCAAATTTGTTATTTGCATACTGTATATGGATATGTATGCGCGCAAAGTTTCTTTGGTTTTTGAATGTCCACAAAGTGTATATAGACAGGAAAAATTAAAATGCAATTTGAAAAAAGTTTGAAGTTTTTAGGTGGGTTTTTAAAAATAATGTTATGTAGAAAAAAATGCCTACCTTATATATAACAATTAAAATAGCTTATATCTTTTATAAATTCTGCGGACTTAGCACATTTGTTGTTGTATTTAACATTTAAATTATATTTAGGAAGGCATATTAATTCAAATTATAGTTTGTCCTGGCAGTTTGTAATTCATCTTTCTATTAGAAAATAAAATACACGACTGGATCGCACGTACTTGCTCCTAAGTTCAATCATCGTAGGCAAAGGATTTCTATTAAGAATATAAATATATTTTTAAAGTCGATTTCCACTTAATTTCTTAATTTTGTATATACAAAATTTCTTTAATTTTTTTCAAAAAAAAAAAATTGGTGTGACAATTTTAAACATTTAATAATAAATATAAACTTAAACACGTAATTTCAAAAAAAAATCATCCACACGTTTTCGAAATATTGCATTTTCAAAATAATTTTTTTTTTCTTAAAAAATATTTGTTGAACATTTTTGTATGCAGTATTATTGATATTTCGAAGGACCTCCTATATAAAAATTTTAATCGAAATCCGTTGAGGCGTGTATGTGAAAGTCGAAAATCAAAAAAAAAATTGTAATAAATTGATGTAGACTATACCTAAAAGTTGTGGACACACTTTTTTTTTATCAAAATCTTTACAGCCGTTTTCGAGATAATTAAGATTGTCGAAAAAATTGTGTGGCAATTATTATTTTTATTTATTTTTAGGGCTAAAAAACTATTCAAAAATCTGTTTTAGACAATTACCTAAATCGCTTGAGTAGCAAGTTTGAAGACAATCGCTCAGCCGTTTAGGCTAAAGCTCGTTGTACAGACAGACAGACAGACGGAATTGCAGGACCCACTTTTTTGGTGTTCTCTATCATCGTAATGTCAAGTTTGATTAAAATCTCGAGTTCGATTTTTTTTCCAAATGCAAAACTTGCCCTATACCTAAATATATCGCAAGCAAAAATACATTATAATAATAGCCGTGTTACTTTCGGAATTGCAAACTACTTTAGTATCAACAGTTTCAATGGAACACACAGAAAAGCTTCGTGTGTACTCTTGTACGAATAAATAACAATTTGTACAAATTTTCACAAAATACTTTTTGTTAATTCGAAAAAAATACTAGGACTGTCAAAGTGAATGAGAAAAACTTCTAAATTGAAAAAGTTGTAAATTCTTATTACACGAATTTATGTGGGTAACTGGTGTAAAAACTGTCAAAAGACGAAGCTGTCAAGTTTTTTTTTTCAGCTGTTTGCTTGTATTAGTAATTAGCATATATTCTAAAGAAATGAGAAATGAAATATTCATATTAAAAACTAAAGACAAACAGGAATAATAAAGAAACGCAGTAAGGAAACACAACAGAATTGGAAAATTTGTATTATGGAATATTTTTGTTTTGTGCACTCTTCTTTATGTTGCGTGTAATTTTGTAACTTTTTCTTTATTCTTGCGATTATAGGTACTATAAAGCAAGTTATGTATTCGTAAACATTTTTTTTTCTAACAATCAAACATGACATTACGATGATAGAGAACCCCCCCCAAAAAAAAATAACAGTAGCCCCGATACATTTTTTTTGGCCAAAAACATAAATATTATTTTTCTCAAAAACGGCTCCAACGATTTTTATAAAAAAAAAATCAGTTCATTAATGAAGGGAAAAGGTACCATTTTGTAAATTTTTTTGGAAACAAATTGTGAGTTTTGGTACTTCTAGTAGTACCATTTTATTGGTTTTCGATCTTCTGAAAAACTGTTGATTTGATTTTTTTTAAATTTTGTATGCACTCTCCTAAAAGTCTAAACACTAGTGTAAACAAAAAATTTTCAAATTTTTTTTTTGAAAACTCAAAATTTCGAAAACCATTTGGATTCAGATGGATTCTTTCGAAACTTCGTAATTGGGAGTTTTTCGACGTTATCTTGAATATTTAAAAAAAACTGTATTCCTAAAATAAAAACCAACGGTATCTCCCATACAAATGTTAAAAAAACGTTAAGAAAAAAATGTATTTTTCGAAAACGGCTCCAAGAATTTTTATAAAAAAATGTGTGTCTTAAATTTGTTCACTCCACTTTTAAGTATACAAATATTTTATTTTGCGTACTTATTAACGGTATTTTCCATAGAACCAATTTACATATTTTCGACTTTCTCATTACTAGATGGACCGATGAAAATTATTTTTTTAATATTAATGCTCCTTAAAAGTGTTAATGAAACTGCATACTCAAATTTTCAAAAACAAAGTTTTTCGATTTTTAAAAAATAAATAAATATTTTTTTTTTGAAAAATCGATTTTCCAAAAACCAGTTACTGAATTTTTTTGAAATTTGAATTTTATATGTATATTAATAATATCTTCAAAATGGCGTTTCAATTTTTTTTTCTAAAAATGTTTTCAAAATTTTATACATAAAAAATTAATTTATTAAAAAACCGCTCCAACGATTTTTGATTTTTTTTGATATATTCTTATTTATCCATAAATTCAAATGGCATCTTTGTTTTCCCTCAACCTATAACGACTAGCTATGCAATATAAAAACATTTAATTATGGGTATTATCCATTAATTTCTACCATTATTATTATTCCCTTTTTACGAATTTTTGCGTACGTCAGTGAATACTAAATACAATGTAGGCCCTCATACATTTATATATATGTGTCTTTAAAAATAACAGAAGGTCACCATTAACTGTTACACAGAAATTTGTGGTCAATTTGTGTTTGTTTACTTTTTTGCAAGACTTAAAAATTTTCCCCACTCTTGAAGTTTAACTGTTGTCACTTCTTACTACAAAAATGATACCAAACAGACCTAATATGTTTTATTTTTTATTTTTTTTTGCAGCACATCGTTGAATCTGTAAAATCGGACACACGATTAAACTGTAAGTCACTTTTGGACAAAATTCCTAACTTAGGAATGATAATTGACCTGACAAATACTACTCGTTATTATGATCCACGTGTAAGTATGTTTAGATACTTCGTATTTGTAAAAATCGTATTAAAAAAAACTCCATATCGTTTCAGACTTTTAGAGCACAAGGTATTCACTACGAAAAACTTCTCGTTCCAGGACATGAAATACCAAAAAGAAACAGTGTTGAAAGGTATGCTTGTAGTATTTTTTTTTTTTTTTTTTTTTTTTTTTTTTTTTTTTTTTTTTTTTTGTTAAATATAGCTACATCCTAATTCCGCAATCGTTAGTTTTGTGTGTGTACACAGAAAGTCGTCTACGAATACATATTTGCGAATCAGAATCACTCTTGCTTAAATACTCTTTCATTGGTTTTGTAAAAAAACAAATCGCCTTCTAATAAAAGTACTTCAAGCAAGCCAATTGACGGATGGGGCAACGTTTAATTGAAACTTCTTTTCAGAACTTAAAATTATCTTCAAAGTGATATAATTATTTTCAAAAAAAATCAAAAAAAGCTGATAAAAAACAGTTTTGTTTTTCTAAATGTTTCAAAGGAAATATTTGTTTATTACTTTAAAAATATATTTTGTTCAAAAGTACCAAAAATTGTTCGAAGTCCCGCTTTAAAGGAGAAAAATCCAGCGGCTAATCTGCGGGATTTCGATATTCCAAATATTTGTATATGTTCGTAACTCCAAAAAGACAAATAAAATGAACACTGCTAAAAGAACTCAAAAAACTAAGAGAACAGAATTTTTTGACGTTTGTATATTTCAAACTGTCATATGGATTTAGTATGATACTGGGTTTTTCATTGAGCCCTGAATTCACCCTGATAAGAAAATCTGTGTTTTTTTGAAACCTAGGGTCGCCTTCAACTCGCCATGAAGTAGACCTAGGTTTTTAGCTGATGCAAGTTGAGGTAAATGAATAAACATCAAAGTCACATGAGATCTGAAGTAGGGATGTGGGATATTGAGAAAAATATCGAATACTCATCATCGATGTTAATAATTATCGAATCGAAAACATCGATGTTTTGAAGCATTTTCTTTTATTCTTCCTTTAACATCGATATTGAATCATCGATTTTTTATTTTGATATCGATGTTTCATTAACATCGATCATCCTTAATCTGAAGTAGTATTTGTTTTGTTGTGAATTCTCGTTTTGTATGCAATTTCTTTTTTGTAAAATAGAAAATTTAAAAGAATACTCAAATTCATTTTCATATACAGAAATAGCAAATTTAAACCTTTTAAGTTGTAGAATGTGCATACAGCCAAAGCAAATGCACTAAGGAAATAAATTTAAACATATTTTAATTAATTGTTTTAACTATTAAATGATATAACTTGCTTTTCTGTAACATAAAATGAATGGCCCCTCGGTGTTTTTTGCGAACCGAAAAACATAGGTTTTTTTGACGACTCCAAAAAAAAAAACTAGGTCCATCATGGGTAAAGTTCAACGAACTAACAAACTAATGACATAAAATTGCCTTTTTTTGATTTTAACCTTAGTAAAATGTTAAAAGATAGTTTGTTTGGTTTTTAACTTAGTATCACACTAAAACAAAAACTCTTTAAACATCGTACTAAATCGTTTAAAATTATGCGCCATTGCTTAAAAAAAATACTTAAGAAGACGGTTGGCAACTCGATCAAAGACTTTAATAATGTACCTTATGTTTTTAACCATTGGCGTTGATTAGAAGCACGACTTAATTAAGCCATGAGCAGTATAGTCAAATCCTTATCTTACCATTAATACCGATTACCGATTCATTTCTTTTTTTAAAATTGAATCAGGCCAAAAACATGAATGTTAAAAAAAGAGCCAACCATATTCTTCTATACAAAATCCTCTATGTAACAAGTCAGCCGTGAAAAGTAGTGATATCTAAAAGTTCCAAAAGTTCATACTTCATGAAGTCTTAATCCAAATATTTAAAATGGAATAAAATTGAAGAAACTATAAATTAAGAGATAAACTTTATTATGTAATAAATACTGGCTAAATTTTGATGGGTTCACTGGTCAAGTTTTTAAAACCTTTCGACGGCCATAATAAAAAGAAAACTTGCCAAGTAAACCCACCAACATTTAGTCAGTATTTTAAAAGTTTATTTCTAAATTTGTAGTTGTTTCTAATTAAATTGACTTCGAAAAGTCATGAATTTGCAACATGCATGTACAAATTTCAAAATGACAATAAGCAGACACTTCGAATTAAAAACCTTAGATTTTATATTTTTAGCTTTGCATGCACATCAAGAGCTCTACCAAATTGCCAACTTCTTGTAACCAATAAAGAACTTACCACTACATTAAAACCTAAATTAAATGATCAATTTTGATGATCTGTCAGTGAGTCAGTTACGGTTATTGTGATTTTTGAGGCCAAGATCACCCTATGCTAAAAATTTGCAATTTGGCAATGCTCCTGTGCTTGACTATAGCTTAGGAAATATTCGGAATTTGAAGTTTCTGATTTCATTAGTACTGAAGATACAAGAGGTCAAAAATCGCCTGAGTTTGTTGCTCTAAAAGGGTGTAGTGCAAGAACTTGGCTGGTCACTACCGTGCCCTTTGATTCTAAAATCATCAACTAACCAAACAGCTAAAATTCTTCCCCTGGCATAATGTTTTCATTAAACTTTCAACTTGCATATTAAATTTGTCCTAACATTTCCTGTATTAACTAAAACAATTTTTTTTTCTCTTTAAAATTATAGGTTCAAAATGCTCGCAAACAGATTCCTACAACAAAATGCCAATAATGGTAAGTAATTAAATACATACGAGTATCTATATTTATAGTACTCATGCTCATCTTTGTGGTCTATATTGAAATATTTTATATATCTGTTTTTGCTTTTGCGTTTTTGTAGTTTTTGTGTTCAAAAGAAAGGAGAAACATTTATGTCCCGCCTGCTGCAGTATTAAAAACACACATAATCCACCAATTTAACCTCTTTTTTTAAGTGTGCTCAAGTTCTTGCATATTGACGGAGCTGCTGTTCATAAACCACATAACTGACTACTCTTAAACATAACAACAAACCTTAACCCACCAATAACCAGTATACAATAACAAGTCAAGTCGCTTTATAAGATGCGAAAGCACAAGCAATAAATTAGACAACTGCCAGAGCAAACCGAGAAATCCGTCATGTTGCGGACAATCCTTCTAGTATTCTAGACCGCACAGAATCCACTCTCTTAACTTGGCATCATATGGCACAGCATCGGCATCAGGGGCATCCAAACATAGGCCTACAGCCATCACATTGCAGGAGGCAATGTCTGGGCTGCTGTTATGCCGCTGGCTTAAAGCCGTCGCGACGCCGCCACCGCTGCCATCATCGTCGCCACCACCACCAGCTTTACCACTCATCTTGTTGTTCTTGTTGTTGGTGTTACGCTGTGTTGGCTGTTACCAAAGTGGTGCGCGCGCGCGTGCAATCAATATTTATAGGCTCAATAGTATTTGGGCCGCAAAAAAAAATTAACAGCCCAACAGAATGAGAACCACTTCAAATCCTTTGCCCAGCGAAATAAGAAGAAAATAAATTGGACAAAACCTAAACGGCACACATGACTTCTCGACCAACATTAGTTGAAATACCCTATTTTTGTTAAATAAATTCGCCACTATTTAAGTTTTTATTAAATATAAATATTTAGTGGCTTATAGTCCTGACAAGACCTTGAAATTTGTATATCCTAATGATACAGTGTTAAAAATTTCTTAAAAGATGATTTTAGCCTTAACTCTTTTTTTATAGAACTGGGACTCGTTCCTCAGAACTCTGGGGTGACAAACATTCTAACCATTATACCCCGGGCTACTGCTACGGTCTGTTTTGTTGTACCATATGAAATAGTCAACCAGATAACGGCAATATCCAAAAATTAAATAAAAATGTGTTGGCTTGGAAACTGTGGCTTTTGGTGAAGAATTCCAAAGTAAATATTCTTTTCTTTGTTTCATTCCTTGTTACAAACCATAGATGCCCTATTGAAAAATAGAGCATTAATACCAGTCCAAGTAAAATACACCACTTTGGCGGCAGAAGTTCCTTTCCTATAGGCTTGCCACAAAAACTTAAGTTAAGGCGAGGCGAAGAAGTTACTTAGCCTTCTATTTATAAGTTACACGAAAGTCTGCATTTTGTTCAGCTAGTCGTAATCCCAATGGAAATTTATTGATCTGTAATTGTAATTTGTACATCATCGCGAGAGTGGCTCATGTTGAAGAGATGTTTTAATGCAAAATCAAAAAGAAAAAAAAAATCCCACGACTATTTATAGATGAATGTGGATGAGAACGGGTTGGTCTTTTATGCTGACAGTTGTTGCAGTTAATAGTTGGATTATTTATGCCAAATCAAATGGCTTTGATTATTGTTTAACACGATCGAACTCCAATTGAAGGTTAATGATAGATAAATTTTAAATATGTGTATAATAAATATTTATACAAAATATTATTCATTATAATTATATAACACTCACTTGCTGCAAGATCGATATAACTCGAATAAGTACGATTCTAGAGATAGGTAGGTACAACATTGTGATCATACATTACAGGACGACTTTTGCATCGTGGCCCTTCTAAGAATTATTTTTACAATTTCGTGATAGCTATGCGAGTCGTGTGCTAATGATTTGTAAGCCTTGACACTAATTTGGCAGTTTTGTTTCATTACTGTTTCCTAAAAGCCATACAGGTAAACTTATTAAACAAATACTTAAACAGTAAAACCAACGTATACAATGAAAATAATTCTCAGTGACCCTGTCAAATCAATTTCTAATTTCACATGAAAATAACCCGAAGGACTTTTGCACAAAGTAGTACGACGAAAATGATAACAGAATTTTTAGCATGTTTTATTTAAAAAAAAATATGTGAATAACCCAGTTTTTAAATAGAAAAAAGTAGCATGGTCCCTGAAAATATTTGTTTGTGTATACTATGTTAAAAATCAGCTTCGCTAGTAGTAATCTACTACATATATGCAATGCATATGTCAATTAGGTCTAAAATATCCATTAAAAAAATCAAACATTTTATTTCTTACTCTAACCTAATTTTAGAGAATCTGTCAAAATTTAGATCATCACGAAATAATTGTTCAATACATTATTCCGGCCTTAAATTTGAAAGATTCTGCAAAATTCGGCGATCTGTCTAACCGGGAAATCATTATTCATAAACGTTATTAGACGTTGAATAAAAGCATTTTAAGCATAATGCGTTTAGGGGTCGATTAATAGTTACATAATGATATTTAATTATCAAAATGTCATTTTGACATAACATTAAATCATTCAATTGTTATAATATATTTATTAAAACCAGGTACATCGTTATAAACAAGTAATTACTAACCTTATCACATGAATCCAAATTTTAGCTTTGGATTTCATATTTTATAAATATTTTCATCGACAGCCATTTTAAAATTTTTTTTTTGACAAACATGGTTTCCTCATGACATTTAAATGTAATAGATTTATCTTTTTACACAAGGGCATTAGCACTAAAATAGGTCGGAAAATGTTTTATGAATATGAATTTACGCAATGGCGAATAGAGAACCTTAATAAATGCTTATTCACTGCATAACTATTTTATTGAATACGGCCGATTTATTTTAGAGGTGTCTATGTTTCCAACGAAGTGATGTAATCTTAGCTTTAATTAAATAAATATATGTAGTATTTTTACTTACCTTTGGCTTCAAACAGTTTAATTTTGGACTGACACGATCGATAAAGAAAAATAATATAATTTTTATGATTTCAAGTCAAAATATCTATCAACTTATAATTCGTAATTGATTAAAAAATTGATAAATAACAATTTTTGTGACAATAATGAAACCAAGTTTATTGATTGAACAATTCACAATAGATCTAACCTAATACGTGTTCGATTCGAAACGTCACTTTGGTTGATAAACAAAGCAATATCATATTGTTATTTGAAAAAAATTATTCTTAATTTTTTGAAATATATATATGTACATATATATGTTCAAGTAATAGGTTTAAAGTTTCAAATTAAAAAATGTATTTCTCTTGACAACAGCAGTTTGATTTGACGTTTAATTGGCTTTTGAATTGTTTGATTAGGTTTGTTTGCTTAGTTCATCTCCGAATTGCAATTATGGTTCTTGATAGGTTTTAACAAAAACTTTATGGAAAATGTATAATGTAGGAAAACCGGATTTTTGATTTGGTATTTTCGTCTGTTTGTAATTAATTAGCTCGATCTACAGCCTTAACCGCTAAAGCAGTTTTCTTGAAACTTGATACTTAATGGTCTAAGCTAAGTTTGTAGAGTATACATATTTTTTACCCCCGATAATAACTGTACTTTCTCTACAACCATTATAAAATCGCCTAATAATGGCATTACACATAATTGCAGGTAGGGTCTACATATTGGTAAAAAAAAATTTACATAAAATGTTACTAGCGGAACCAATTTTTAAGATTGCAAAATCGTCTGCTAAGCATTGCCGGCCATTTGGCAAACAAGCCTAAATTGCATATACATATATGTATATAATTCTACAATAAATACTTTTAAACGCCCTTAACAAAACATAATATCTCCTAAAATACTGATGTGGGTAGGCATACTTATTCAAAAAAAAAAAAACAATAATTATTACGAACAAGCTCTATCTCGATCAAGTATTCTATTTTATTATCCATCAAATATCAAGGCATCATTTGTCTGTGAATCCTTGTTTGCTGTTCATAATCGGCTGCCTTTCATCTTTGCCTTTTCAGAATATAGTTTATTTGTACAAGTCTCCCACTGTTGTCTACACTCAATTTCCATTTTCTTGCAATCAGATGTACAACGACCGAGTTAACAACGATAATCCTTTTGTTCCATCACGCAAACTAAAACGATTCCGCTTTTGCGTGTATAAAGGTCTTATAATAGTATCCAGCAATGCCATACTAAAGCAACGAACATCAATTCAATTAGTACGCTAAATTTTTTTCTTTCGTCTTCTCAAAACTTCTCTGTATAACTCCTCATCTAGCTGTGGCTGGAATGGAATCAAGTCTCAGAAAACATACCTTAGATAAAAATCTAGTCGCAGGTTAACAAATTATGCGCTACACGAATTCAACGCCAAATCATAAGCATAACCAAGTCAAGCAGCACCAGGCGCTAAGATTCTTGTCCAAGATACAAATTTCTATAAAAAAAAACACTGAATAGATGCACTGAATCTTCATGCATATCCTTTATTCTGGATGAGGCCGTAAGTGGGGAGGTGGTACTTACAACCGCTCGGGTATGTTGGTACCTACTGCTGGTGTGGGAAGATGAGTGTTGTTATAATTTGTTGGTCTTATCCACTACTACTGTGTGTCTTCTTACCATCGCTCTTAACAGATCGTGATGATGTTGTCGCGTCCTCGTCATAGAAGAGATAGTCGTGTTTAGTAGCGAGATGGCGGTATTTTTAAAGATTGTTATCGTTTTGGGAAGAGAAATGTGCACCCGATCAAAAGAAAGTTTATTATATTTTTTTTAAGTTCATATAGATTGATTGCAGCGGATAAATTATGTCTGAAAATTCACAATTATTCTTTTCATTCCTTTCAAAAACAAAAAAAAAAAAACATCTTTTACTGAAAATCGTTAAATTTTTTTTTCTTACCCATCTTACAGTTAAACTGATTGGGGTCCATTGTACGCACGGTGTAAATAGAACTGGCTATCTTATTTCGAGCTACATGATATCCGAGATGAAAATGACTCCACCAGATGCAATAAAACGTAAGTATCTATCCTTTTTTTTGTTGTTATTATTTTACAATAAAATATCAAACATTCAATTGTCCTTTATTTATTGTAAGTATTAAATAACAAACTTATTCTGCCATGAGATCGCTATCAAATTTTGTTTAGTTTTTAGCAAATACAATATAAATTGAACATGATTGAAGAGGATTTTTAGCTTCAATTATAATCTTAAATCTTTGTTATTCGTGTGAAAATCTCTTTTGTGAATACAAAGTTATCGTCAAGTCAATGATTTTTTTTTAAATATGAGATAAGGGAATTAATAATTTTGAATCATAATAAGGAAATTAAGAATGTAGTTATTATTTTGTAGATGCATTATATAAATAGGGAACAACTACCAACTTTGGAATGCCCTCTCCTATTGTAGGCTTAAATAAAGGTAGTCACTTTTTAGACATGTCAATAACAGTTCTGCTTATAAATATATACAACAAACTATTTATTCTTCTATCCAGGATCAGAAAGGAAGTATACATACTTTGGGGACTCAGTTAATTTATATGTTATTGTTATTTCTCTAGTCTCAAAATTCTGTCTGTCTGCCACAAGCCTAAACGGGTGGATGAATTTTCTTCAAACTTGATATATATTATATTTTGGGTAGTATGCCCAGAGGTATTTTTCATTTTTTTTTAAACAGAAATAACGGTACCTCACATAGATTTTTTTAGCCAAAAAATTAAATCTTATTTTTCTTATAAACGACCGCAACGATTTTTATAAAAAAAATTTTTGGTAATCAATAAAGGCAAAAGTACTTTTTCGTAATGTTTTTTTTTTTTTTGCAAAAAATTGTTATTTTCCTTAGGCCTAGCAGAACCATTTTTTTTTTTAAATTTTCGATATTCTGTTTTTTATTTTGATTTTTTTTTTGTGGAGAAACAAAATTTGTTTTGTAAATTGGAAAAAAAATAATTTTTTTGTTGGAAAACTTAATATTTCGAAAAAAAACTCAATGGATTGGTTCGAAACTTTGTATTTAGTAGTTTTTGACATTCTCTTGAATACTCAAGAAACCCATTTTCCTAAAACAAAAAGCAAGGATACGAATGGTAGACTATTAAGAAAAAAATTATTTTCTAAAAACAACCGTCCACTTTCAATTCAAATCTTATACGCAAATTAATAATGACTTTGACAATCCAATTTTTTTTCTAAAAATTTTTTTCAAAATTTTATACAAAACAATTTTTTTTAAAACGATTTTTAAAAGTTTAATTTCAATTGACATCTTGTTTTCCCCCGATTTATATTGTATTTCAACACAATTTTTTTACTATTCGAAAATTTCAAAAGACAATTTTAGGTCTTACGCCTTACCCTATCCGCACATAGTTTCCAAATAAAAACACAAAACGTCACGCTTTAATTGGTTCAAAAATTGCACCTAGAGCGATTTTTACTTGAAACTATCAATGCTTGAACTTCAGTCACTCGTCCCAGCCAGGCTTTTCAATTCAGAATCAGACAACAAGTTCCAAAACACTTCACATCAATTATCTACTTTTTTAAAGAATTCAAAATATTTCCTTTTTGATTGTTATACATATTATGTACTTTCAATCATATCCATTGTTCATATAAAACAAAAGAGCTGACGTTCAAACTTGAAAACGTATACAATCACTATATAGTCAGTTTTTCGGTATTATTTCTTTTTAATTTGAGCTTTATCGTTGCATGACTTTTCAAAAAATGTGAAAAAATAAACATTTGCAAATGAAACCCTAAAAATAGTTTTAGATAAGGTTATTTTCTTGAAATTGTAGCTCAATAGCCCAAGTTTAATAATATTACTTTAAAGCTTTATTTTTGAAGTAACAATCAAATAAAGAAAAAAATAATATTTGAAAGTGTTTTAGCCTTACTTGTATGCGTAGATAAAATTATTTATGAAAATTCAGTACCGCTTAATAATTGAAAAGACTTATTTGAATAACCAGACGTTTCTTTTAATTCCAGGTGTCGAAGATGCTCGCGGTCACGCCATAGAACGCCAAAATTATCGAGATCACCTCTTGGAGGGTATCACAAATGATTATAATAATATGTCACAAGGGAGTAAACTATCCAACTACAGACACACATATATTTCAAACAACCGGGCTAATGAAAACTGGCGCGTTCCGCAACCAGATTTTAAAAAAAGAACACGATTCGATAGATCATTTCAAATCAGTACAAATAGTGGCAGGCACGGTGGCCCTTATAATAGATATTCTCCCAACCGAAATTTTTCAAAAAATAATAATACCTCATATCGTCATGAAAACAGTAGATCACAATCGACTAACCCTTTCAGATATAATCACCAGGATGATAAAAGTATACCACAACGTCTTCCCAACTGGCGTGTTCCAAAACCAGACTTCTTTGAAACACCATCAGAGAAAAAATTGCCAGAGAGATATATTAGCAGAACAAGTGGTAGCGGGTACAAAGATCGTTATGATAGAGATATTCACCGAATTTCTTGGAATAATACCTCACAACGTTGACTAATGACAACGTGCGTGGTTTCCAAAAAGATTCAAAAGAAATGTCAAAAGTAAAAGGGGTAACAGGCAAAGATATTCTTCTGATGGAGATGAGAAAAAAAATGTACTTTAACTTGTATTTTCTAAATTAAGTAATAAAGATATATATCATAGCAGAGATGCATTTCTGAAGACAAAGCTGGTTTTTATATTTTAACAAGTTAGATGACATTGTAATTTTTATTTAATGTTATTTTTTTCGCCTATATAAGAAAAATATATTTATTGATTTGTTAAGTTTTTCTGCCGAACCGACTATGTGTCTCCACCGAGTATTGAACCAATACCAGCGAATCTCAGGAGCAATGCACTTCATGCAACTTGCAACCGAGGCCAAGGCCACATAACTCATCCAAAGAAAAAAAAAACATTGTAGTACAATCAACTGGTTGTTGTTTCATTTAAAACATTCAATAATTCAATTCAGTTTAGTTCTAAATTTATTTAAATAAATATACTTACATAATTATATTCATGCTGGTTTCAGTCAGATTTAAAAAAAACTAGGATTTCTAAGAAAACATATCATAATACAAATCTGTTCAACCCCATTCCATTAGCTAGCAATTTATTTAGACATCAAACTAATTTCAGCAATCAATTCATTACCCATAAACCCTTGTCAGTATGTAAATATATACCAGTATGTACGTCGACCAACCCACTCCAAACTTTTAAAGCTCCCCTGGTACAATTGCGAACTTTAGTAGTTGACTACACTTCAAAATATCTATTAGTATTGTTGATGGAAGCAACTTGTCTAAATCATCCAAGTAAATTGGTTTGGAAGAATCATCGTACATGCGTGTCTGTATGTATTTACAAGTTTGTATACAATGAACCACCCTTAACATATTTCAATACTTTATCTCTTTATGAAGTTAAACAGCTTTTATTCATAAATTTATATAAAGGGCGAAAAATCGACTTCCTATTAAATTCGAATTGAAAAAAGGTAATTACAAAATAGATTTCATAGAATTGAGTAATTGCTATATAAGGGGTATTTTATTTTAAGAGGTATAAAACTCAAATGAAACACAGATACATTGTACTAATTGGCATACAATTGGTTTTATTTGAAAAATAACTCATTGCCATTTTTATTTGAATATAATTTCTGGCATATGGCCACCGCGACTGACTCGGATATAGTCCCAACTTAAGTTCCAATTTTCGATTACTCCTTGCAGCATTTGGAGTCGTTTATTGGCAGTAATACCGCAAATGTTGTTTCCAAGTCGTCAATAGTCTATGGCTTATTGGTGTTGTGTTATGTTGTTGAATAGCGACTTTAAAAGTCATCGATCTATTACGGTCTCTATTGACAGTAGCCTCTTGTAACCAATGATCCAACCTGTCAATTGTTCTGGATGTAACGCCGCTGGCTCAACAATGGCTTGAGGATTACTTACAATCCAAATGCGGTAGTTTTGCTTATTGACGTAGCCATTCAACCAAAATGAGCTTCATCGTTGAAAAAAATTTTCTTGTGAAAATCGGTATCAACAGCAATCTTGTATCCAGCACATTCAAAATAAGTCTGCACAATTTGGATTTGTTGTTCAGGCGTCAGGCGATTTATTATGAAATGGCAAACCAAACTAAAGATAAATCACATTGCGGACGACAAAATAGCTGTTAATGAAATTAATGCTGCCTAGTTAACAATCTATATCTCTAAAAAAAAACACCATATACATACATAGGATAAAATTCTCAATCATTGGAAGTTAAGGGACATTTAAACTGAGATTAGACTTTCACACCCAAATTAATAAATATGGACTAGGGAATGTCTATGACTTATTCCGAGGACTAAGTGCGAAATGCTATTAATAAAACAATGGCGCAGTGCATAAAGCGCTTGATTGCTAACTAGGACATGTGGTTTCGATCCCCACGCTAGGCGCATTCTTTTCTATACCTCCAATTTTAATTGGATGCCGCCCATGGGTTAAAATGAGACAGTCAATACCTGGTTCTCAAATCCACTGTACAAAACTAGCGCCGTGCAATTCAGGTTGCATTTGAAAGAGCTTAGGCCTTACAGGCAACAGAATTTCTGCTATTTGACATTTAAAAACTTAATCCTTCGCTAGACCATCAAAGACGGTGGTCTATTGATGGACTAAGAATTGGCATTAAGAACAAAATTTACCGGGACAGAATAAAAAGATAATGGCGCAAAATTTTTATCGATTTAGTAATATGTTAAATCATTTTTAATGTGATACTCTAAAAAGAGGAGTTTACTAATTTTAAACCAGTTTAGTATCGTACTATTTTCTTAACATTTTACTAAAATTAAAATCACAAAATGGCTTCTTTATTTTTTTAGTACCGTACTAAATCCATATGCCACTTTGACATTTACAAACGTCAAAAAGTTATGTTCGCTTACTTTTTTGCACAATTTTAGGCGTTTTTAGCTCCAGTTTATTAAGAAAATAGATTTAGTATGGTGCTAGTTTAAAAGTGTTTAAAATTAGGAAAATATTAGTTAAGTGCTTTAGTATTAGCAATCTGTTAAGTATTATTATGCTAAGCCCTTAACATCAGGCTGTTTATGGATTTTCGATTTTTATAATTGAATATTTTAGCCTGCGGTCTAACTTTTATTCTATGGTTTAGTAAAACCATTGACTAGCGGTGGCCTATGCATGTATGTATTAATTTGGATGTTTAAGAAAAAATGTGCAATAACATTCTATGAAAACTAGAAATTATGAAAATTACCTATTATCCAAATTGTTATTGACTTCAAAAATGGTCGAATAAGAGAGGTGAACGGTTAACGTTCATTATTTTCGCGTTCTCCTACTTTACCATGCGCATCCACAAGCAATTTTTATTTTTGTTTTTATTTCAGTAATTATTGCATACATTTTGATTTCTTCGCTCAGTGGGCAAGTTATTTCATGAAATCTTATTGACAATCAGAGTGCCAAACAAACAACACCTATTGTATTTACATTTTCGGCCTTGAATTCCAACTCAACCCATCAATATATACATGCAAAGGTAAAGAGGACGCACATGTCAGTCGAACTAACATTGAAATTGGTGCTACAAGTAAGTAGATAATTATAATTCTTAAAAATCTATCTGCAAGTTTTTTTTTTTAAACTAATCACACTTGTATACCTACAACTTTTGATCTTGACTCTAGACATTTTAATTAATTTTAACGTTTAATCTCTCTTAGGCGCACATTAATGTCGTTTTCGATTGGTCATGCGGAAGGCTTCCGAATGCTTCGGAAAGTTTTCGATCGGTATCAAATGACAGTTCTTCTCCTGGAAAGAAATGACCAATCAGAAATTTGACTAGCTTTCAAGCTTTCATTCGATTCTGGTTTTGAAGTTTCAGAATCAAAACCAGAAGCACCAACACACTGACACTCATTTAATGCTAAAATTCAATTCAATGTTGTGTCGGCCATGTTTACAAAATAAAATCACCCTTATTGCGATAGCCGTTTCACTTCATCGACAATTGTCGTTTTTGTAGTCGTGTCGTTTTTAAATCGGTATTGCGTAACTTATGGCCTTTTCGATTGGCCGTCCGAAACACGTTCCCCCAATAAAACAGCCGTAAACCATTTGACTGATTCTGAATTATATGTATCACTGTATTTGTGAAAATTAAATTAAAAGAAAATCACATCGGCTAAAAAGAATTTCCAAAACACTTGATTTCAATTTAGATACACATTTTCTTGTATCAATAATAATTATAACTTGCTTCTTTTTATGTTATTTTACCAGAAAATGAGTTTAAATTCAATAAACACAACGAAATTACACAACAAATCAAGCCGATTATTTTGACATTTTAATTGTGTAAGTGTATTAGTGATTCTGTTTTCGATTCTGAAATGAAATCCAGAATCGTTTTCTGTTCTGTATAGAGTAACAACTGTCATTTTGTGGGGGTCAGAACAGTTCTGGACGGCCAATCGAAAAGGCCATTAAACACCAGTCTCCTCGTCGCTTTAGATTACACATGAGATCCACTACAACAGCTGATATTTTGACAAATAAATTTTAATTGCAATTGAAATCAGTGAACGGTGTTTGTAAGCAAAGTTTTTAAATTTATTTAGATTTGGTCCAAAATATCAATGTAGATATAGGACAGATAAAACTAAAAGTAAGCTTTTCCTAAGTAAGAAATTGCATCAATTCGCAATTAAATTAAGCACGGTTCGGTCGTTGTTTTGCTTCCATACAATTTGGTTCTTAACTATTTTGTGAAAATTTGTTTACCACAATACAAATGTTTGAAAAAATGTACAAAATATAGGTACATGTGGCTATCTATTTCTCATGAAGCAGCAGTGACAATGATGAGCACGGGAAATAAAAAAGGACAAAAGATTTAGTTGTGCAGAGGCGATGGATTCGATCCAAAACAAATCTAATGGATATGCCTGATTAGCATTTATTATGCTCACAAAATTTGTATACCGACTTAATAAAAATAAATAGTAATTAAAGCCACAGGTGGAGGAGGTTTCAAAAAAAAAATGTTTGAATGATGTTGAGGTAGTAGTATCAACTTCTATTTAACCTTGAATTTGGCGTCAAGCTAAACCTAAGAACAAAGCAGTAGATAGTATTTATTTTCAAGCGTTTAACAATAATTGCCTACTTTCTGCTATTTTTTTTTTTCATTTCGTGTTGGTGCTCCAATACAATTTAATTCCTAAACCAAGGAATCCAACTCCAACTTTGTTTGCTGATTTCTGTCGACACATCCTCTAAAATTTGTTCTAGGTTTTTATTTGCTTCCATGAGCGATCAGCATGTTTCTCATTTGTTATTTTGGTACCTATAATTAATTAAACAAACGATAAAAATTAAATTTTGCCACTATTTTTGGCTATGTCTTGTGCAATTTTGAGAACGATTAAATTTGGCGTTTTTGCTTTAAAAACGACTAACGCAATACGAAATTACGACAAACGTCACAATACATTCCACATGAACATAAACTGCAGTTGGCGTTCAACACCATACGCAATGGCAAATTCTTGTGTCGTGTTTTGGTATGGCGTTGAACGACTATCGCAATAAGGGTGAATATTTATGGCGTTTTTAGGCCGTGTGTGAATTGGGTTAAAATGTGGGTTAAATTTTCTACCTTGGTTAAATTTTGAAGTTTGGTTTGTGGTGGGATCAAATTTAGCTTTTTGCTGTGTGAATTGCGTTAAAAGGGATTTATTAAAACACTATTTTGGCTAAAATTCCTTCAAGATTAAAGAAATTTCCCTAAAACATTTTTTTTTGTTGTTCAAGTTAATTAATTTCTTTCCCAAAATCTGACTTAGAAGATATAAAGTTAGTAATTTGGCACGAAAAAAGTAACGAATTCTCAGTTTTACTAATATGTTTCGGTTTTACATCGTTAATTTAATATTTTAAAACAACAATTCCAAATCTTTTTAAAACAATTCCCATTATGGTTAGTTTGTTGATTTAGTATGTAAACACTAGTTTTCACAGCTGAAGAATTTGACAAGCTGACAAATAAATCTATTTGTATTCAATTTGCAAAATGAAATACAATGAGTATTTTAATTAATTATTTTATATTTGTTAAAATATCAACGGATTATAATATTTGTTTTTTTCCTCTTGAGACCCTACACAAACAAAAATAATAATGTAATTTAATTTTTCAATTGAATAAATTAAAACATACATTTATTATATGGTTTCCCAGTAGATCTGGACTTTTTGGAGTTCATCTTTCTTTTCGGTTATCGCTTACAGTTTCAAATTACTCTATCTTGAGAAACGTTAAATTTTAACGCAAATTTAGCCTGCTCTACAGCTGCCTACATTTTAACGCATTTTATTCACCACGCTAGTGTCAAATTTTAACCAATGTACAAAATTTAACCAACATTTTAACGCAATTCACACACGGCCTTATTTGGCAATCCGGAATCCCAACTTAACAATTTTGTGTGATTCTGGCGATTCTGATTTTTAATGAGATTGTATGTGTGAATATAATTGGGTATGTGAGAATATCCAAATTCAAAAAAAAGTTTGTTGCACAATTATGATACAAAAAATGGTAACAGTCGAGTTTGTCGTTCAAGTATATGAATGTGTAAGTGCTTCTGGTTCTGATTCTGATTTCAAATCCACAAGCATAATTCTCTTCTTTTCAGAATTAGAACTGTCATTTTTCCCAAGAGCACGCTTTCAGAAGAGTCCGGAAGGACTTCCGGATTGCCAATTAAAAACGACATTAATCCCAAATGTGCGTTTGAAATGTCCGGCTTTAAACATACCCTCTCATTTAATCGATTAATCAGAATCGATAATCTAGTATTAACTCTTTACTTTGTTCATTTGCTCTTTTATTTTCTCACCGACGTCTCACTGTTTCATACAATTTTATACAAAATATAATAAAGGTATTCATAATAATTTTGAATGAAATATTCGAAACAAATCTTTAAAACTGTTAATTCGATATTAGACTATTGTCTTCGTTTGAAATTGCTTAAAAAATATCTGTGTCTTTTTTAGAACCATAAAACTCCTCATTTAACCATAAAATTCATCAAATGTTTACTACGAACCTCAGAACCAAAATGGTGATTGACGTGAATTATCATTCGCATCATACTCAAAATTCTTTACTACATACATTCAATTATTTTTATATTTCTTCTGAGGATGCAATCGGTTATTGTTTTTGGCATTATATTCAACCTCATTTATTTGCCATGGCAATAAATGGTGTCCATGTCCTACCTACTTTAGGTACAAAATCGGTATACAAACGAATTTATAGTATCCTTACGCCAGACAAAGGTTGAGCTTCAATATATTTATGCACTGTAAGACACAGAGATGCGGACCTCGTTTATGGAGGAATGAAGAAGTATTCTCGGAGTGTTACCTTTAACACCATGATTCTTCAAGAAGACGCCACACATCGCTTTTAATGCTCCTTGCTGTTGCCCCTGGGTTATTATATAGGTACATATAAGATTTGTATCTTATTAGTGGGCGGAGATTGAAAATCGCTATCACTTCGATCTTTCTTTAAACACAGGCAGAACTGCTTCCTTCCTGGATAAAAAAAAACAACTATAAAATTCCAATATTTGATTTTCTCGCATGATCACGACTGATCGTTTATTGTGAAGGAAACCAAAATAAATGATCAGAAGCACACACATATCACTGGAAATTGAATTCGAAATTTAGATTGAAATCAAAATATTAAGTGGAGGTTACTAAAAGTCAAAGGATAATCCATTTTCGAAGGAAGATTTGTTTGATTATGTGAAAAGTGAGATCGGCCTCTGCTCTTGGTCATCATTTTTTAAAAGTTGACTGTGCATTATCAAAATACAGAACATTTTTCTCTTCTATTTTTTATTAAAAACATTAAGGCTTATATTATTATTTATAAATAAAATAAATCTGAGTATTTATTGTTGTTTGTATTAATTAAGTTGCTTATATATTTTTATTAATTATGAAGTTTAAATCAAAATGAGCCTAGATCTAGATATAAACAATTTTGTAGACGAATTGCTCATTAGTTTAATTTTAATTCTTAGGCCTTACGAGGAGAATTATTAAATACAAATTTTCAGAATACAGTAATTTTAACCAACAAATTTTTAAATATACAGTTCAATTCAAAATATTCCCCGGGAGATGTGTTCTCCCGGGTGTAGAATTCTCCAATAATGAATTACCTGAGACTATTTCTCCCTACGAAGGCGGGAAAGAGAATTCTGAATGTTCGAAACAGCTGTTTTACAATATTTGTGACATATCAAAAAAAAGAAACTTTAGATCACAAAAATAAGAAGGGTATTTATGCAACGGCGGAAAACCCAGATAAACGTAAAAAACAATTACCTTTTATTTATAAAATTCGATTTTACATCTTAAAATTAAATAAACAATACGTAATTTTCTGCAACAATAACAATAAATGAAAGGTTTAACAATTGAGAAAAAAAATAATTTAGTCACCAATTAAATAATATAAAAAATACACTAAAATCGTCATACAATTTAATTAGTAATTTTTTTTAATCATGTCAGAATCTAAAACACAGCCAATTTTATTAATAAATAACTACAAAATTTGACTTAAACAATTAAAGCAAATTCAACATTTAATACATATACAGAGGCAATCTCAAGCATGTCTATTGTCCGATTCAAATAAAAACATTCAACAAAACATCAAATAATCCGAATAGATCACAAACTATCTCTAATTTTCTATTAGATCAAAATTACCTTTAATGGGGTTTTCTTTTGGTTACAAAAAATAATTTTTTTCTTTTTCAGATCTGTCAAAACACAGATTTTTACAATTAAAACCTTCAAATGGGCAAAAAAATCAATTTATTTTTTGATCGGAAATCAATTTTGAAAATTAATTTTTCGGCAGATTAACCCCTCTTTAACTAATACCATAACACCATCAGAACAATTAACAGCTGTCATTTTGACAAGATTTTGTTTTCAGTAATTATGTGAATAGTGAAATAAGGTTGTGAAAACATACATACATTTACAAAAAATAATAGCAAATGTGTATTGACAATTGTGTAATGTAATGTAATGAATGAAAAAACAATTTTAGAGTCATTTGCCATCCGATACCTTTACTGGTTTCACAGACACGAATATATACCAATACCATGATAAAAAAGTCAATCTGAAATCGTATACCATTCGCGACGATAAAAATCAAATTTCCGATCAAAATCTGAAATTACAAAAAGAAAACCCCATAAGTATTTGTAATGGGCCTGCACAATTTTTGGGATAAAACCGGTTTTCGCCTTTAGTCAAAGCAAATACAAGATGATTTCAGCTGAACGAAGAATTGTATACATGAACCTCTTTTTATATGTATTAGTATTTCTATCATATTGGACCGTTTTTTCCACGAAATTTAGGGTTGGAATTTCAGTGCGTTGCATACTGAACACTTCGCTTCCCTTGCCCACAAAACCGGTTTTAATCCGGTGGAAATAGTCTCTTTCTTAGTTCTTAAAAGATTTGCAACTGTGTCAAAATCAGCATATCGTTCTACTTGGCCATTTGACCTGCTTATTCCTGGAGCTATCATATGATGTTCAATTCTATATGATATGCAAATTGTACATTTTCTTAAGGTCATCACTTGTAAAATTTGTTCCATTGTCACTGTTATTTTTAAAAGGCACTCCAAATAAGGTAATGAAATCATTCATATAATGTAAATTCTCGAATGTTTTTAGTGGTCGTAACTTTAAATTTGGTAAATGCATCAATTATTATATGTACATAACGATCAACTTATGATTTTTCAGCAAATTAACCCATAAAGTCAATGGCGCAAAATTTAAGTCGATTTAGTAATACATATGTTAAATCATTTTTAGTGTGATACTAGGCTAAAAAGAGGATTTTGCTAATTGTTAACCAGTTTAGTATCGTACTATTTTCTTAACATTTTACTAAAGTTAAAATCACAAAATGGCTACTTTACTTTTTTAGTATCGTACTAAATCCATATGCCACTTTGACATTTACAAACGTCAAAAAGTTATGTTCGCTTAATTTTTTCAACTATTTTAGGCGTGTTTAGTTGTATTTTATTAAGAAAATAGATTTAATTAGGTGCTAGTTAAAAAGTGTTTAAAATTAGGAAAATATTAGTAAAGTGCTTTAGTATTAGCAAACTGTATCTTGCTAAGCCCTTAACATCAGGCTGTTTAAAATTTTACACAATTATGTAGGTACTTAACTTAGTGATGTCAAATCAATGTACATTTTTTGCTTTTACAAATAAAATTTCACATTGAATCATTAGTTTTTTTAATTTTTTTTTTTTATTTTTAATGTCTAACTGAAACAAAATCCGGGCAATCGGTAGCTTGCGAATAACACGGGTAATACAATACTTCGATCGTAGCTGGCTTATCCAACAACATCTTAGACCTTACGTAGTCCCAAAGGGGGGATTCTAACGGTGTGATATCGCATAATCTTGCTGGCCAATTCACTGATCCGAAGTTTGAAATTAATTCGAAGTGGTCCATCAATAGATATGTCGATTATTTCACTGGTTGTGTGGCAAGTTGCTTCGTCTTGTTAGAACCAAATGTTCTCCAGATCAGGGGCTTCGATTTCAGGTAAAAAATAGTCGGTTATCGTGGGTCGATATGGAAAAAAAAAATAAAAAAAATTACATAAACGTTGGAGACGGACTAAGGATTCTACCGGTTTTCCGTTTGTTTTTCGGTCAATATATGGCAATTTTGCTTACGTATCCATTGCGCCAGAAATGGGCCTCATCGCAAAACAAAATGTTGGATGGTGGAAATGGTTGATCTTCAGCAAGTCTCTCGAGAGCCATTCACTGAAACGATGTTTCAACGGAAGGTCAGTCAATTGTCAATGAAATATTAATTAATCCTGAATTAAAAACACGTGGCACCTTGACACGACTGACGCGACATCTGTCAAAGAAATCCCAAAAGTACCTTTTGATCAATTTTCTACCCGTTATTAATATTGTTCCCGGAGTACGATATACATTTGACAGCTGAACCACGCTAGCGTCAAAAATGTGTACTCTGCCAATTGACTCACGAGAATAGAATTTATGTAGATTTTGAAGAAATTTTGGACTGCAGAATTTTGGAAACCAATTTTTAGCATGTACAAAATTTGAATACCTATAGAATTGGAGAATATGGATTATGTAGGTTATGCTTATGAGTTTTTACGTTAGCAGACAAATTTTAGGGGACTAAAATATATCGAAGGAAACAACATTCCAATAAAGATTTTCGATATTGATCATTATTCTGCAAACAGAATACGATTTCCGAAACAAATTCCGAAAACAAATTGGGCACCAACGATATCCTCAATCGTATGTTTGATCAAAAGTCTTTCTCTAATCTGCACATATAAATTAATTTGTTCTTTTTGTTGGATAATAAATTTCGAAGGACTACGATAACATTTATAGAAGTTTGATTGATTTATATTCTCTTGAAAATAATACACAAGTATTTTTTTATATTTTGATTTTCCATTTGGAAATGTATTCTTGAAACCTCCTCTCGTATACTTGAAACAATTGTGAACATTTATAGACGACCATCAGCTATGAGATCAATGTATCCTTTGGAAATTGCATAATACACTAATGCATCCATCCACTCCCTCAACTGGCGCCATGAAAACACAACTACAGGTCACTCGAATAAAAGGACATTGAACCCGCCACCATCAGAGTTCCGCTCGAGAGTTTCCCGGAAAAAAGAACACACACACATAAATCCACCCAAACTCAAAGGGAAGCCATTAAAAGGATGAATAAAATGGATTGTTATGGGTGCGCCAAAATTGACCGAGCTACGACTACGATGCCGCGAATATAAGGGCTTGGTTAAGACTTTAACAACAATAAAAACGAAAATTATATTATCTATTAAAAATCAATTACGTTCATCTTAAGGATCAACAATGACCGACTCAATGGATGACAGGAATAAAAATATAACAACTACGAATACAATATATAAGAAAAGGAAGGAGTGATGGTAATATTGGAAAAAGGTCTCAATCTCAACTTCTATCATCGATAAAACCTATGGCGCCATCTTCGTCGTCGTCCTCGTAGTCCTGTGAAACTTTTCACCGCAGTTTTTCCTATTTTCAAGATGACACTATACTTGTGTGTATATGTGTGTGTAGTTTGCTGTTTCTGGCCAACAAATAATCAAATTTTCACATTTCATAGTAAAAACAGAGTGAGCGATAGAGAGAGGGAAGGCAATGAATTTAAATTATTTTACGTATTCATGTATGAGTATGTATGTATATGCATGGCAGATAAATGTATTTTTAGCTCGCACAGGATATTGTCGTCATGGCCTTCCTTGTCGTTGTTGTCTTGGTACAGACCCATCAATAACATGAAAGCCACCCAGACTGGCTGAAGCCATTGCGATGCGATTGCAATGCATTCTTCGTCTTCGGCGGCTGTGTCGTTGTCTACATTCCATTTTTTTTTGTGGATAATGTTCGAAAAGAAGCGACATTTTTTTTTCTATTTTTTTTTTTTTTTAAATTGCAAGGATACCTACCTATGTATGCATAGTATATGTATACTTTTGGCCTTTGGTACCAACAAAGACGGCACATTTTCTAGGAAAAGATAGAATGATATCGTTCGCATCCTCATGTGGTAATCTTCTGAATCATCTGCAATTACAATATGACAAATTGTGTCACACGAGTGCGGGAGGTGTTACAATCTTCCCCAACCTCTATGTCTATCTGCTCGCATGCATCCAATCCTGTGGATAGAATTTGCATATGGTTAAATATATGGAATACAAAATTATGGATGTCCCTTTGGTAGATATCTTGGCGGTGTAGAGTAACAAAACCGATGCGACAGCGACTAATAAGGTGGTCATTTGACTTGTGGTGCCCATAAAGTGTCATACGAGTATGCCCCACAAGACAACACACAGAGGAATCACTTATGCTTTGAGCTGGGTTAGATAGATGATACTTTTTGTTCGGAGGATTCAATTTATTATATCCATATGAGACTTAAGAGAGTCGCTTGGACTTAATTGAATGAATAAGCTGTAGACACTATGGTTAAGACATTACGAGACAAGATTTGACGGTGATGTTGCAAATTTTATTGGTGATTTTTTTTAGCAAACAATTATTTTAAAAGAGCTGTAGGCATAATGCAATCATTAAAGAAATGAGGAGCTGGTAAACAAATGCGGAATTCCTCAAAACGACTTTTTTGCCTCTTATGTTGTGAAACTATATATTTAATTTCTAAAGACTTTTTTTTTAATTAAATAACTAACTTCTAATCTGTACGAAGTAGGTAATCTTAAAAAATTCCTGTTTCTCATAAATATTTTACATCTCCTGAAAAAGATTGCTTTACGGTTGAACTTGATATAGTTCATGGCAGCCATATTTGTGTTGTCTCATGGTAAGTTTTTTTATTTTACAAAACAATGCAGTGTTTTTTTTGTTGGGTTTTCCTGAAACGTAGGTACATGTATGTCGAAGAGTTACAAATAACGATGAGATTACCAGTGACATCGTTCAAATTCAGCAAAGAGAATTAAATACCCCGAATGAAAGCCACCCACCAAAGCCACCCACGATTGCGCAAAATGAACTTGAATGAATCTTATTTTGAAAGTCAGATGTTTGAAATTTACTGACATTTCTATTGGATTTGGTATGGCCAAAGTGACTTTTTTATTAGAATTTTTTTTTAACCAAAAAAATTGGTCCGACAATAAATCCTTATTATTACAGAAACATAAAGTAAATTAAAGTTATGTTGTATGCTTGGTAAATCTAAGTATTTAAAAACTACATCAACAACAAAATGAGTTCTTATTATGAAGCATTTAGGAAATAATGTTCAGTTTATTGATACGAAAAAGAATCAACAACTAAAAAAAGTTTGTATAATAAAACACTAGATTTTTTCTGAACTTTCGTTTCACTTCAATTATGTTTAAACATTCTTAACAAAAAACAAAAATAGTTGTTCAACAAACAACTTCAGTGGGTATTAAATTTACGCACACCTGGTCACACCTTTTAATTGTCAAAAGTCAAAAGTAAAGTCGCTTGCCGACACAATTAATTTTTTCTTTGAACAAAATATAAAAAATATTAAATAAGTTGAAGATAAGCTATTGCAATTGTTTTGCGTGTGAAAAGTGAAGACGGCTCTAAGTAGGAAAAGGATAATGGATCCATCAAATATATATTCAAGAGTGAAATTTTTGATTACAAAGTGATATGTAATCCATGAATCACGAAGCACTCGCGAAGAAAATCCTGCATTATTTTAATTAAAAGTGTACACATTTTACGTTTGTATATATATCAAAATATCTCACTTTTCTATTTCGGTTAAAAATAAAAAAAAAACTCTTAATTCACAAAATGGAATTTTTTTTGCAAAGGATAAATCAATCCAAAACGCAAATAAGTTATCAAAATTTGAATAGGTACATACATTTAGAATTAATTATTTGAACAGAAAGAGAGAGATAGTAATCTAAACTATTTTATAATAAAGGAACGACAAAATTCAACTATGGGTTGAAATGAACGCCAACGCATTACAAATATGGTGCAAATTTTAATAGGTTTGATTGTCATCTTTTTTGTAGTAAGATGGGTAAGATCTGTCAAACTTCAAAATTTTGGCAAAATTATGTCTCTTTCAAAAGTAAGGTTAGGTTAAGTAATTGGGCTGACAATTTTTTTTTTAAATTTAACTATATGCCTG
This sequence comes from Philhelius pedissequus, assembly GCA_910595825.1. Classification (NCBI taxonomy): domain Eukaryota; kingdom Metazoa; phylum Arthropoda; class Insecta; order Diptera; family Syrphidae; genus Philhelius; species Philhelius pedissequus. The sequence goes on from OU343163.1 coordinate 37,258,083, forward strand.
TAAGACCTAAGGTCTGTTAAATGCAACTTGAATTACACGGCAATAGTCTGAATGTCTGAACACATTCAAATTATTTCTAAACAAAAACCATTTTATACTGTCAAAACAAATCTTGCGTTTTTAGCAAGATTTCATCGAATATACACGCACACCATTTTTTTCAAGATCCCTACAAAAAAAAATTTTTCTGAACTTAATTTGAAACGAATGTATGCATTCGAAATTAGCAGCACAACATTTATAACTTGTTGCTTCGATTGTTACACCAGTTACTGGCAACAATTCGTGCAGTTAGAATTCACAATTTTTTCAATATAGAGCCCTTTTTTTCCTCCACTTTAACAATATATATTACATATTGTAATTTTTCCGAGTTAGCAAATTTGTACAAATTGTTACGAATTCACCAAATAAAAAATAAACAGACCTTATATTTGTTATGTTCCCGTACTTTGTAAACAAAAACTCACAGACCCATTTTTTTAATGGCGGTATAGAAATCTCTCAGAAACACAAACTGCAGTGAACATAAAATTTTGCCATTTCTTAAAGATCAATAATTTACTTAAATAATCGTGATGTAATGATACACCCAACAGTTTTTTTTTTATTTGGCAAACTGGATTTTTTTTAGTCTATTATGTATGTGGTTTTCCATTGGTACAAGAATTTAATTCTTTTTCATAAAAATCTGCCAAGACCGGGATTTTGACAATTAAATCTTTCCACTGGGCAAACAAGTTATTTCTTCTTTTTATATTCTGAGTCAAAGTCGCAGATCCCTATTTCTTGGTGAATATATCCCTCTTTTTACTAACACTACTAAGCAGGAGAACATTTAGTTTGACAGCTACCAGTTTTACACGTACGAATATTCGCCAACACCATAAAACCAAATCAATCTTTTCAAAGTGCATTCCATTTGCCACGAAAAAAATCAACTTCGGCATCAAATTCTGAATTTAACAATGGAGAACCCCAATAAAATAACTGCCTTTAATAAACAAAATGCGGAAATTAAATTCACACATTTTCATTGATATTCACAGATTTTCGCAGTAAGTATGAAAACATACCTATTTATGTCTTTTAATGTGACATCTGTCAAATTTCGCGCTTAAACATTCAAGGTCGAGTTCAAATGGCAAAATCCGCAGGAATAGTTTCGACTCACAGTTAAAAATGTAAAATTGATTACAAAAAAATAAGTTTGTTTAAAGGATGGAAGAGAATATTGCTTCGCAGCATAAACATTATTCAACTAATAATGAAAAAAAAATATTGAGAAGGAGAATAAACTTTAAAACCATCTTTTAAATCAAAACTTTGTACCATCGCAAATAATGTTGGCATATTTGACAGTCTTTTGACAGCTGATGTAAACTAGGAAAAGCTTTCATACATGTAGAACATATAGATTTTGTGACGTTTATATGAATGCAAATGGCCACGTTCAGAAGACTTTGTCGACTTGAAAGCTAGTCACTCTTGACTCTGGAAACCAGAAACTTGATTAGTTTTCAAGTCGACTACGTCCTTCTGAACGTGTCCAATGATCGCATGTAAACAAAGCAATAACGTAATTCATGTGCCTTTCAAATAAAATTAAGAAAAAAATCATATATCTACTATGTCTAATATCACCTACGCATGTTAATAAATATATATTCTCTGTATAACTATTATTAGATCCGGTGTTTTGCCATTTAAGGAATTTCGATTAGGTAGATATACATACCTCAAATATACATATATAAAAAAACTTAACTTCAATAACATAATCTTACCCGAATTCTTGTTTTTGTTTTTTTATGAATTAACCAACTGTTTAGTATGCATACCAAATCGCCGATTTTAATTTGGCAAAGGTCGCTATTTTATCTGCCTTAAGGACCAATTGGCCACACGATGCGGTGGCAATTTCGTGTTTGTATCAGTCTTAAGTGATGTAATTTTTGTTTTTTCTTTCAAAATTTAACCTGCTCTATATATGTATGTATGTAGCTGTGCCATGCCGGCCGTTGCTTTGCGGTTTAATTTTCATCTCTTATGGACTCATGTCTGTCCATTAAAGCCAAACAAATCACCAACGATAAATTATTATAATTACAATGCGATTTGCGATAAAATTTCTGATCTTGCATATCTTGATGGCGATGGAGGATCGTGCTGGCCAGACGATAAATGGCTAATGGCCGAGTTAATTTTTCTGTTTTTTTTTTTCTTTGCAAAAATAAAAATTAAATACATTTTTGTAAGGAAATAGCTGTGTGGATTTTTTTAGATCAAAATTTTATTTTTTTGTTGTACAAAAAATCTATTGTAAAAAAAAGTGATCACCATCCCAATTCTAGAAACGAATGGTGTAGAAACTAATTTTTAAAATGACAATTCTGAAAATCGAGATTCAACTCCGAAATCTTTAGTGAAATTTTATAAGTCCATTGTCGATCCAGAAAGTGTGTGTTTAAATGAATATGATGTCACAACAACAGCTTTAGGCTAATATCCGAGAAGAAATGAGGGCGTTGGGATCTGAAATTCTGATAAAATTTAATGAAAAGAGAACGTAGTTCGAAACAATATTTCCACACCAGAATGAAAAATTTCCTTCATCAAATATATCATAACTTTACTTATGCTCCAGCCTGTAGTTCACTGTACTTCCGAAAATTGGACAAGAAAAAATTGCCCCAGAATTTTCTTTGAAAAAAAAACGCTAAAATATTCTTCATACAAAATAGAGAAAATATACTACTTACTAGTATACTTTCTCTATGAAAAATTCTGGCTTTTTCTCTTAGCAAAAAACTCAAACTGGAGCAGTAATTTTTTATCTAAATTGTCTGATGTTTTTTTCTATTTACAGAAATGGATATGGACTAGGTGGGTAGCTCAATACGTCCTTTAAAATTAACATAAATTGTGTCGTCACCTTAAATTTTACATATTTTTTTGCTAAGAATCATCTTTCAAAAAAAAAACGCACCCAAATTTTCAGACAGATCTGTCAAATAGTTTTGTTTTGACAGCCATTTTTAATAGAAGTCCTATAAGCGTTTTTTGAGAGAAAAAACTATTCGTAATTATTCAATTATTACTATTGCGGTCGCACAAGCACAAGTGGCACCGAAAGTTTTGGTCGCCCAATTGAGGTCAACGCACCAGAAATGGACGCCAAAATCTATGGTTTGGTAATGGACGATCGGCGTCTATGCTTATCACATGGCTTTTCTTTCGATTTTATATAAATACTTGGACATGTAAAAGCTTTCCACAAGATGTGTGCTGCGTTTGCTCACTATCGGCAACAAACGAATATTCGTTTGGCAACTCCAAAGGTGTTTTGTCGATGTTCCAGAAACATTCGACGGAGTTTTTGTGCCGTTTCGTAACAGTAGATAAATCCAGGATTCACCAAAATTCACCAGAAACCAAGAAACAGTCAGAACAATAGACTTCTTCTGGTCAATCGAAGCCGATTTTGGGATGCTCGTGGTGTTATTCATATTATATATTGACATTGATACCTTTAAAAGAGTCTAAAGCAGTTAACGGAGATGTTGGATCGATTCCAAATGGATTTGAAGCAAAAATCACCGCATTTTTAACCAGAACAACGCAACGCCAGACAATTTCGCACACGCAATTACAAAATTGCCTGATTTAGGCTAAGAATCAGCGTTGCCGGAAAAAAAATTGAAAGTGCCAATGCTGACAACAGAAAGTGCCACCCAGTGGCCTAAACTGGGTGCCGCCAACAAAAAATAATTTTTGCACCTGAAAACTTAAGGAATAATAAAAATAATTGGTTTTAATAATATAATATAATTAATATTAATATTAGATATTCGTTATCTTGGGAGTGCCACCTTTCAATCGGTGTAGGGGAGAGCAGGACTAAAATTAACACTTAACTAAAGTTGATGCTGTTCCTAAGATTTTGGAAATGAGTTAGCCAAACGTGTTTCTTCTTAAAAAGCAATATTTCAGTTACGAAATCTAACAAAAAAGACAAAAAATACTGATCAGAATTTGTAAGAATATAGCTTTTAGACAAAAAAACATATTGTTACGACTTACCCCATATGCGGAGAAAGTTGTAACATAGACAGAAGCAATCAATTTATAAGCAAAATTAACAACAAAACAAATTGCACATATAGCACTAAAATTTATGATTTTAATATTAGAATTTATAAATTATTATATTAATTAACATATTTAATTATTTAATTCATTTTTTTTGAAATACACTGAATTTAGTCACATTCAAATTAGGAATGTAATTACATATTCCAAAACCAGTATTACTCTTAGGTATACATATGCATACGAATTTAACTAATAACCAACCCAGGAAAACACATCAGCGAACTCTTTTCTCTTCAACCTTTTGTTGGCAACGATATACGCTAAATTGACATTTTTATTTTTATAAAAAATAAAAAAAACATTAAACAAAACGAAATATAAACATAGAACATCATTTTCAACGTCTTGGTTCCCAAAAATGTGTTTGAAAATATGAACGGTCTGTGTTTATCAATTTTGGGGACTTCTCTTTTAACTTTTATTAAAAGATTACCCTAGGACTTTTATGATGTTCTATTCACAGATAAAGTATAATTAACCTTAGCTTTGAAGTAGACGAACAATTTTCTCGTTCACGCGTTTCTTAATTTTCTGTTTACACGAAAAACCAATTTTTAAAAATAGACATATTTTTATTTTTAAACTCGATTTGCGCCTAAACTCAATTAACAATATAAGTCTTTAGGTGATATGAAGTGCTGGCAAGGTTCAGCCTATATTATCCCATTAAATGACAAAAGTGATTTTATTACTCTATAAGAAACTCGATTTTTACTGGGTTTTAATATTATTTAAGCGCAAAATAACCCTTTTAGCTGATGGACCATGTGGTAAACTAAAAGTCTTATCATGAACTTGCATATATTTGAAAACATTTGGTCGTCGATTCCTAGAGTGCCATTTGAACCGTTTGAGAGCCACAGTGCCATTTAAATTAAAAAGTTGCTACGAATTCCTCTTTCAACCAATATATTCCCCAGATTTAGACCCCCTGTGACTATTTCTTGTTTCCAAACACGGAGAAATGGAGACTTGGGTCTAATAAAGTGGTCATCGCTGAAACAAACGCTTGTATTGAGGGGCTCGAACAATCGTATTATTTGGAGAGTTTCAAAAAATTGGCGAAACGTTGGATGAAGTGCAACCAATGCCGTTTCTTCTTTTACGACACTAGACTACTATTTTTTTGCTCGAAAAATTAAAATCTTATATCTCCTGTTTCCACGGCATTTCTTACTCAATTCTCCGTTTTTTTCCGATTCGTCTTATTATTATTAAAGCTTCTTACTAACACCTTTTATTACAATTTTACTATAGAACATACCTGTTCAAGTTCTTCCTCAAGTTCATCCCTGTTTTGAAGTGTGCATGACAGTTTGAAAATTATCGCAGTTCACAGCTGATTTGGAATTTAGACTACAAAAATATATTATATTATTTCTAGTCTGATTAGACCAAATAGAGATCTTAAATTATTTTTTTTCATTTTACCCCTTGTTAAGGTTGGTGGATCGAAACTTAGGACATATTGAATTCAGAAGAAAACTTGTTACAAAAATCAATCATATTTGATTGTAAGTAATTTCCAATAATCAAACTGAAAGGGCGTTATTGATAATACTGGTGAAAGTTTCACTACAAATTTGAGTTTAATATTAAACGTTCGATCCGGCCGACGTAATAGGCAGCGATACCACTTTACTTCAATTGAAGTAGATTTACTTCAATTTCAGAAAGAACGTTAAAATCTGATTCATACTTCGCACTATTGGTAAATTCTTTATATCTACTTTACTTCTAGAAATCCCTTTTTAATCCATTTCAAAAAAAAAAACAGAATCATCAATCTACTTCAAACCAAAATTATTTAAAAATTATTATTATTATTATTTAACATTACTTCATGTAAGTCCAGATTAACATTTTAAAAGAATAAATTGCATCTAACTTCAAACAAAAAATTATTACAATTTTCTGACGTTTATTATTGCTTTCCTTTTAATTTTCTTTCAAACAAGGAAACAAGTTCATAATGCGTTTGGGCTTACTCTCAATCCTGTATGTGCTGAAAATTGAATGGTAATTTACTAGCCAAATAAGCCAAGGAAAGATATATCAAAACAATTAGGAATGTGGATATTGATTCAGAGGCAGAAATATAGGTTTTTTTTTAAATATCGCTATGCATCATTTATATTTTTTTCCAAAAAAATGTTCTGGACAATCAAGATTTCCCAAAAGTAGTAAAAATGAAGTGCCTGTGTCTGCGGTGACGTCAGTGGACACTGTAGAAGAAGATGTACATAATTCGGCAATGTTATTTTTATTACTGTTTTCATTCGCTTTTCAAATGTTCTATTGCTGTTGATAAATACATAAATTTAATTTGGAATTAAATATAATAAAATCTCAAGATGGTAAATGGATTGCAAACCCGAAACAAAAGGCTGATCTCTTCGCTGAACATCTCGCGAATGTTTTTAAGTAATTCCCAGCAAACACAGCTACAGATCATCAGGGTACGATCTAATAACTGCTCAGGTTTTGAAAGAAATACCGTCAATAGATTTCAAGAAACTCCAATTGACAATAAACGCATGCCTTAAACTAAGATATGTTCTACATAATTGGAAAATTGCAGAAGTCATTGTTATACCTAAACAAGATATCGCTTATACCAATCATGGCAAAAGTTTTTGAAAAACTGCTATAGAAATAAGAAATAATAGAAGAAAGAAGACTAATTGCGAACCATCAGTTTGGATTTAGAAATAAACATTCCACGATAGACCAAGTGTATCGAATTACATATGTTGTGGAAAAGGCACTTGAAGAAAAACAAGTATGCTCGACTATATTCTTAGATGTTGCTCAAGCCTTTGACAAGGTTTGGCACTTGGGACTTGAGTAGAAACTGCATAGGGACCTTCCCAGGCAATACCACGAAATACTGAAATCCTACATTACGAACCGACTCTTTAGAGTACGGTACGACCAAAATTACTTGGAACTAAAGAAAATTGAAGCCGGTGTACCACAAGGAAGTGTCTTAGGACCAACCCTGTATCAGTTATATACAAGGGATATTCCAGTGGACAACAACGCTATCATGGTAACCCTTACTGACCATACGGCAATATTGGTGCCAGATAAATCCGTTAGTGATTGGATGCAGAAATGGCGTATCAAATTAAACGAAACAAAATCGACGCATATAAACTTTACAAACAAAAAAATAAACAATGTTCCAATATTTATAAACAGTACAGCAGTACCTTACTCCAATACCGCCAAATACCTTGGAATGACTTTGGATTCAAAGCTTAAATGGAAAGAGCACATCAAAAAGAAACGAGAAGAACTAAACTTGAAGTACAGAAAAATTAACTGTCTACTAGGAAAGAACCCTGAATTACGAGTATCTATCCAGAACAAACTAATGTTATATAAGCTGGTACTGAAACCGGTTTGGACATATGGCATCCAACTATGGGGCTGTACAAAGAAAACAAATGCTGAATCCATCCAAAAATTCCACAGCAAGGTCTTTCGTGGAATAATGAACCCCCTTGGTACATAAGAAATAGCGATCTACATCGTGACCTTCAAATTGAAATGGTTACAGAAGTGGTTAAAAAACACGCTGTATCACACAATCAGCGACTGCAAAGTCATACCAACTCCGAAATGGAGACCGTCTTAAATATGCGAGACAATGTTCGGAGATTAAGAAGAACCAAGCATGAGCTGATGGTCTAAAAGCTATGGGAAAGTGTTATAACTGTAAACTTCCCCCAATGCGATGTATAAATTAAAAAAGTAAAATCATTTGTCCATCTTTCATAGATTTGTCCTCATTCACCACTGTTTTTAGTGCGGTAAGAGTCCCACACAACTTGGTACCGATTCTTACCGAGTGTCTTTTGAAGATTTCCATTGGATAAAAAAAAATATATTATTAAAATTATGATTTGAAATCTACTTCCCTTTTCATGAATCTACTTCATTTTTTGAGTCAAATCTACTTCGTTTTTATTGTTTGAATTGGTAACGCTGAACATGTAGTTTTATGTAATCTGTAATCTCCTGTTTTTTCTTCTCATTGAACAGGAAATCTCCTGTTTTTCCAAAATCATCGGACGGTAGCACTGAGTGCAACCAAAAGGAGACTATGCAGAAAAATATAATGTTATTATACCGAAAAGAGTGTTCCTTATTTCATATTTCTAGGACTTATTGATCAAACTATTCTGTGTTGTGTTCAAATTATCTTGTAAACTAAAATATGTTTTGATTAGAATAATTGATTTTCTGGCTCAATTTCCATTTTGCTTTTGTTCCATAGATCTTTGGCACAATTTCCGATGTTTCTGGTGTAATTTTCGGAAAGCGTCAACTGCATTCATTGAATGCAAATTCCAATAAGGAGACTATAGTTCATTTTTCAAAACGTCAATAGTCGGAAAGTCAAATTTGAAACGTTACAATACAAAAAAAAAAAATATTTTTTTTCAAGTTCAATTGTTACCTAATATTAAAAAAATAAAATGCACGTCTGGATCGCACGAACCTGCTCTTGTGTTCGATCACATCGTATGCATAAGATTTCTATTAAAAATTTAAATATATTTGTAAGATCATTTTTAACTCAATTTTGTATATACATATACAACATTTTTATAATTTTGTTCTAAAATAAACTGGTATGCCAATATTAAATATTTAATAATTAAAGAAATTAATTAAAGAAAAAATAATTCAAAATTCTGAAATAAATTTATAAGTTTAAGAATAAACTAATTTGAGCTCAAAGAAAGTACGTCATTTTATTTCTCGGATAAATTTGAATTAACGAAAAAAAAAAATTAAAAATATGTGGAGCGGTTTTGAGAAAAAAAGTTCTTTTTTAAACTTTTTGAAAATATTTAAAAAAAAATTCAAAAACGCCAATTCATAGGTATTCAGAAAATACATATAAATATAATTTTTGAAAAAAAACTTAATTAGCAGTTTTGGAAATATAAATTTAAAAAAAATTTTTCTTAAAAATGATTTTAAAAATACAAAAAAAAAATTTAATTAAAAATATTGGTACGCGGTATAATTTGGGCAACCTAAGCCTATATACATATGTGTGACATTTCGAAAGAATCGGTTGAGCCGTTTATGAGATAGGCGAAAGCAAAAAAAAAAACGGTCCTATGGAAAATACCGTTTTTAGACATTTTTCTAAATTTTTGTTCAACCATATGATCGGTCGTAGCTAAAAAGCCGCATTGTTTTTGTTTTATCAAAATCGTTAGATCCGTTTCCGAGAAAAATAGGTTTGAACGTAACGGTTATATGGCAGGTACCGTTATTTTTTGAGCTAAAAAAGAAAATCAATTTCCCCTCTGTACAATACCTAAAAAAATCTATATACCAAGTTTGAAGCAATTCGGCCCACCCGTTTGGGCTGTAGGTGTCTATACATATGTACATACAGACAGACTGACAGACTGACATGTCATACATACAGACGGACAGAATTCTTAGACCATCTTTTTTCGTCTTCGCTATCATCGTAATGTCATGTTTGATTGTTATCTCAAAACTTTTTTTTTCGACGAATGAATAACTTGCTTTATAGAACCTATAATCGCAAGTAAAAATATTTGTAACCTTTGGTTGGAGTCTAATATATTTTAAGCTTTCAAAAACCTTTCACCTCTAATATTAATATAGTTTTACCGAATACAAAACTCATTGCTCATTGCCCTTTACGACACCACGCGATACTGATCCATAAATTGTCAATTTGTTAGGTTAAATTAATATTAACAACGAAATTGTAGTCATTATCAATCCCCCATTATTATATGTAGAAAGTGCATAATGGACCTATGCTCTAACTAAGGCCTTTAAGCAACTCAATACTCCTTAAAAACTCGGTCATGCCCATGCCATTCTTCACCTCTTACTTACCGTCGACCAACAAGTGTATATATATATATATAGTAGATAGAGGAAAAAAAGGACCAATTTGCGTTCTGAATATAGGGTTCAGCACTGCCACGCCATCATGCGGTGAGATAATTGCGTTGTCTCAGCGACGTAATTATTCATGGACAATAAATTTGTCCGTCTGTGCGCAGTGGCGGCGTGGTACTAGTGCAGCGTTCGGCATCTACACGGGGAGTGCGCAACAGCTTAACAAAAACAAAAAAAAAAACGCGCTTACTCGTACATGGACATTGATTTAAATAACAGCTATTAAGGATAATCGAGGGTCCAGTGGTCGATGAGATTTATATTCCGATTCACTAAGATTCGTGTGAAATGGAATTTGAAAGTGGCCAACAACAATATAGCAACAATATACGAACGTTCGTAGGTATAGGTTACAACAACGTTGCACATCTCACGTCGAGTGCCTCCTATTCTTAATACGGAAATGTGTTACCTGTTAGTTTTGTAATAAATTGTGGCGAATCTAATGTGTATATACGTTCAGTCGCCGCGCCGACCGGTGTAATTCTTCTATAAAAGTAGCATTGATCCTCCCTGGCCCACCTATCTATCCAATGAATAAATCTGAAAAAAAGACGCAAAAAATCCAGTCATAAGCTCACATCGCGCCGAGCTCATGTTTTAAGGTGTTGTAATTGCTGTTCTTTCTGGATTTTTGGTCTCGCTCACAGATAAGCTAGAGTTGTTGTTTATAAATGGTTTAATAGTCTGAGAGCTCCAAAAGGAACCTTCACCTCGCATGCTGAAGCAATGGGCCTCCAGGAGATACAAAAATTAACACACATTTAAACCGCCTGCCGCTCTTACTAATTGTAGCTACCTTAACGCTGGCTGCACTCTACCTTCTATTATAATGTATCAGGTGTAATGTTGTGTTAAAGACAAAATCAAATCAGATATTAAAATGTCTTATGTTAGTCACGTACTATAACTATGAGAGAGGTGGGCAATGCTATAGCTTAAGGCTTAATTCCTTGTTTTTGAACCAAAATCAATGCTAGCATAAATTTAAAAATGTTGTTTTTTTTCGCAACCATTTATTTAAGTAATTTTTAAACTAATAACTATAGCTTTGATATTGATTGAAAATTAATTGACATTTTTACTTTGACGGAGGAGTATTTATTTTGCCAATCATTGACTTTTTTTCTTTTACAGTAGGGGAGCGACGAAGAATGGTTTAATGATGCCTTATTAATAACAATAGATATGACGCAAATAATACATAAAATTGTGAACAAATAAAATACACGACTAGATCGCATGTACTTGCTCTTATGTTCGATCACTTCATAAATACAAGGTTCTAAATAGAAATGGCTAAATATATTTATAAAGTCGGTTTGAACTTAATTTTTTATATGTGCCCAAATTTTCGTTAATTTAAAACAAAATGTATGTAAATTTTAGGTATTTAATAATATAAATTTAACAAAATAATATCAAAGCAAAAATCGTACACTTATTTTCGAAATATTGAATCCAAAAAATTATTTTTCAAAAATTTTGCAGTTACAATTAGAATTTAAAGGACCTCCTGTGTAAAAATTTTAATCGAAATCTGTTGAGCCGTTAATAACATTCTATTTAAATTTGTTTGAACCAAAATGGAGACTAATCGTTAGATTTGTCATTTTTGCTACACAAAAATGTGTGGCAGGAACCGATATTGTTGGGGCTGAAATAGATGTCTAAGACGCTTAGGTACCAAGTTAAAAGGAAACCGCTTGAGCGACTTAGACTGTAGATCGACCTACAGTCCACTTTTTTTGTGTTCTCTATATAATCGTAATGTCAAGTTCAATCAAAATCTAGAGTACAATTTTTACCAAATGCAAAAACAGGCCTAAATGCAAGTAAGAAATGTGAAATTGAAAGAAATTGACAATTCGGGGTGATAACAAATTAAATATCTTACTTCTGCTCTTATAGTAGACATCCCCGTTCCGATAGTTGGGACAAAAGTTAAGAATTAAATTTGATTATAGATTCAGGTCCCAAGCCCTCATTTCACGGTTGATTTTAATTCGTCAAGTCTGAATTGAAAAAAATGCCGAATACAAAAATCATCGGCATGAACATGTCTTTATCGTTTGCTTCTAAAAAACGGAATAAAAAAATTGGATTCCATTGAAGCTAGCTCTTGAAAATTTTGTGAACATTTTTATTTAAATTTTGGTGAATTTTAAAAATTTCATATTTAAACAAAAAACAATATTTCGAAAACTAGAATTTTTTGTTCGATTCATAATATTTAACTAAGCACATACTATGCCACGGCAGCTCGAATGTAGAAAAAATCCGGCTAGGGTTTGTCTTTTCGCCAAATCACACCCCCAAAAGTAGCAGAAATGCGAGTCCAACATTTAAAAAAAATAATTTTCTTAATTTTATTTGATGTTTTTATGAAGTTGAGTGCATTAAAAATTAGAATTCAAAATAAATTATTCGCGGTTACAATCAATGTCTCAATGAATATAGTGCTTGACTCCTAACTTATATGTTTGAGTTCGAGCTCCACTCTAGGAAGCAAAATTTTCAATTACTCCAGTTTTCGTTCGATGCTACCAGTAAATTTATAATGAAGTAATAAATTTTTAATTGTCAATTCATTGTGCCACAAACTAGTACCATGCAATTCAAGTTGCATTTTAAAGACCTTAGAACTTACAGGCATTTAGTTAAGATTATTATTATTAAAAAATAAAAGAAGTGCCCATTTGTTAAGAATAATTATCCAAATTCCACTATTTTCCTTAAATGGTTATGCTAAATTAAAAAAAAATAGTAATCCATTATGCGATTAATATCTAGGATATCCCTGATTTATACATATATTTCTGATCATATTCACTTGGAAGGAATTTAGATTAACTCTGCATTCTCTCAGTATCATATAGTTTCTGGTTTTTTAATTGGAGGGGACGGGGGCAATAAATCATACATATTCTGCATATACTGATACACGATCAAGACCATAAGGACGATGCATTTGGGTTATTCATTTGGCTGTTATCACTCTGGAAGACGAAATCATATTACAAATCATTTTCCCTCTTTGAAATGAAACTCTAAAAATATATAATTTTTCGTTTGCTTATTCTTTTGCGGATTAAATTACAACAAAATTACTAAAAGTAGGTTAATTTCCAATTGAAAACCAATAACTTAAAGTTTTCTCTTCCTCATTTGCATTAAAATCCTGTAACACAATAACCCACATTCAACAAGCTGTATACTTTGCCCTTTATGTATGTCATGACAAATCGAACAAATTAAGGGACCGCCTTCAATTCTTTATTTATCATGGTTTCTCCAATTTATTATATCCCAAGCCGAACTGGATCCATTACATGAAAAGCAGTCAGAGGTCCATTGGGATTATGAACCATTGCCTCATTAACATTTGCAATTAAACAAAATGTCGATTATACTTGGGTTTGAGTAACCCGTCGCAGGACGCCGGCCGCGCCGGCAGTGTACATCTACAACCCGACCCAAAGGCGAATAAACATTTTAATTAAAAACCTAAACGAGATTCCCTCCCATAATTGCCATCTTCCTTAACCATGGATCCAATTCATGATATACACTCTTCCAGTTCTCGAAGACTAAATGTTGTAAGGAAAATCCGCTTGTACATGCACATGCACAATACTGTTTGCATTGAGAATGCCTAAAAACGTTTACAACTCGCATACTGATAATGCCTGTGCATCTCACTCTGACAAAGAGAGAGTGTGCGCCTATTGTAATAATAGTTGCGTACACTGACTTCTCTGGCGCAACGTGCAACCATAGTAAATGGTCAAGGAATCGGCCAATTAACAAAATTATTAACTTGGCTCATGGAAACAGCAACAATTGTTAGCAACACTATCGCCCGCCCTAGCACTGCCACTTTATAGCATATCCTATAGATTTCACGAATAGTACATTCATACGTGCGCACTCTCCCTTGCAACAGTGTACGATGCGTGAAAAGTGGCTATTTCTGGAAATGCCGACATTCAGACACCATAATTAATTGGATTTTTAAAAGCGCACTCATAGGGTTAAGTAAGACACCGAAGGTTTCGTTTTCGATTTCAGTTACCATAGCTATATCCTTCCACACATTGCATTTATGTTCAATGGCTGAATGGCTCTCAGGGCGGTACACCATGGGTGCTGGTTTTATGTTTTCTTTATGGACATTGGACGATGAGAAACGATCAGAGGTACCCGGTGCACGAACGGGCGTGACAAAGGTAAATAATAATAACTTTTTTTTCTGGTTGCTTGGAGAAAAAGCGAAAGTGATTTTTCTCTCTCACTGCAAGGATGAAGGACGCCTTCAACAAGGTTTTTTACTTAAAAGTAATGGTTTTTGAATAGTTTGTAAAAAAATGAATACTTAATGTCTGAGCAAGATGTAAGGGTAAGGGGGTAAAACTAAACTTAACATTAAAATTGTGGGTGAAAACAACTAAATCAAAATTTAAAACAAAAGAGCTGACATTCAAACCTTACATTTTTATTTAGTAAAAGGGCAAGTATGGAGTTCGTTTATGAAGAAATTTTGAGGCTTTAATCAAACATAGAATAGCGATGATAAAGAAGTATAAGATGAATACGTGCAGCTTGATTCTTAACAGTTTTAATTATTTTTTTTATTTTAGCTCAATTTAACTATATTTATATTTTTTTTTCAAAAACGGGATTTTTAATCCCTGTGTCTAAAGAAGTAATTAATAAAATAAATAAAATAAAATAAAATAAAATAAAATGAAATAAAATAAAATAAAAAAAATAAAATAAAATAAAATAAAGACACCTCGCAGGTTTTTGACAAACACTTCAAATCATAGACATTGTGCGTCATTGTATTTTCACAAACTCATGCAGAATTCACAGCTACAAATAATTCTAAACACTATCTGCGAATTATTTTTACATAATTAGAATAAGAGCTATCTTGAGCCAATGTGAATTTCAGCCCCGACATCAGCCAACTGCTTGCCTCGAAGAGACTGAAACAACATGTGTCAGAAGAAGGCGCCAGGAGACTGCGTAATGTTAGTTCTGACAAGAATCTCTCCACAAGTTTCGATGAGCTTCATTTCGTCAAAGATACCAAAACTAACATAAAGAGGTCTTCACCAACAAGTAATGCAACTGCACACACTTGATAATGGACAGGATGCAATGCCTGGTAGCATAATATATTTCGGACAAAAACACCCAATGTGACAGCTCCAGACTTCTTTCTTGTTTTTTTTTTTTGTTTTTGTAATCATTTGGCAAATATTCTGAAAGCTTTTAAATTGAATATCCTACAAGAGTCTAAAAGCGTATAGTCCGAAGGCCATATAACAAGCATTTCCCAAATTTTGAATCTCTATAGCACCCTCTCCGAATTGGCGCATTTTTCCATTCGAACTCAATAAATTAAATCTATTCATGTTCTTTGTTCCCAACATACATATGCATATGTAAATATATATGCTTGCACAACGAGTCCATTTATTTTTTATTTAACCTTTATGCACCATATGGGAACTGTTTCGCGTCTGACTGGAGTCCTCAACAAATAGGGCAAACGATGATACCATTTTAGTCAGCAACGAGTTCAACCTACAATCGCTGCCACCTTCATCACCATCGCCACAACAGTCGAGCTTCTACCTGACTGGACTAAATAAGAATAAAAAAAAAAGTAAAACATGGCCAGAAACTATAAATTACCGCTGCAATAAAAGTGACGATTATAATCTCTAAGGTAACTGTGCTCGCGGCACAGATCTTCTCTTTCAGTAGAGCAGACACAACACACGCGTTCTTCATACAAAAAATTGAGATTAAAAAAAAGGAAACACAATGACCATATTCACGTTCAACCGGATAGCAGAGAAGTAAACCTATAGTTCCTCCTGCACCATTTGCATAAAAAAAGATACACTTGCTCCTATCAATATACGAGTAGATGAATATACATAAATGTATATATTATGTGTACTCGAGTTGCATGACAATTATTATACTCAGGATGCCCTTTCTGATGGTCCTCCAGGCGGTTCTCGACAGCAGCGACGCGACGGCGGCCGGCCAGCGATAGCATCATCTGTATACTGCACTGTGTAGAATTAAGTTATTTGTAAGGGCGCGACAATGACATGTTGTATTTGCAACAACATAAAAAAAACAACAACAAGTCCACTTAGAGGAAGGAGAAAGTGTAAGGTATCTGTAGCCTTTGGCTCTATTCATCCATAGCCTGTGGGGGTTATAATATTGGCTCTAAAGTCAGGATAGGTTAGCTGCTGGTCCTGCAGCACAAATTGACTCGTTAACAAATGATTGTCGACATTTGTATAGCAATGTGAGCAGCGCAATAGGATTGGATTGTAAAAGCAGTTCAATTCGATCTATTGTGTGAATTCTAGGAGAAAATTGTATAGTGTCATGTTTGTTAGGTGAATTTCAACGAGAATTTTCTAAAATTAAATATTTAACCCAAAGTACATTTGATGGAACTGTAATTTTGTAAATAAAATACAATTCACTAAATTACTAATTGTAAGAAAAATATACCAGTATTTTTGTCATACAATAGATTAATAAGTTAAACTAACATTTAGTTTTGACATAAGGATTGCATCGTATAAATATAGTCAGATGACATTTACCTGCTAGCACAGTGACATTCCGAAAAAGTTACATCTGGATTTTCACGATTGACAGAACAGTGTAATTATTTCTGTCACTAGCCATTTTCTACTATAAAATATTTAATGATAAGAAATGGGTATAAAATGGCAGAAAATATTCCCAAATCCAGGGATAGGTGGCGTTAAACTAATTCCATCATTTTGACATATCCGTCACTTTTTTCATCGTTGATACAAGGGCCAGTTGATTGATCGATCGTGCAATTTATTGTATTCATCACTTTTATATATTTCTAACAGAAATTATGGTATTTCGTCAGTAGTAAAAATATTGTATAATAGG
Source organism: Philhelius pedissequus (assembly GCA_910595825.1). Classification (NCBI taxonomy): domain Eukaryota; kingdom Metazoa; phylum Arthropoda; class Insecta; order Diptera; family Syrphidae; genus Philhelius; species Philhelius pedissequus. The sequence goes on from OU343163.1 coordinate 37,275,180, forward strand.
TCAAAATGTCGACTGATGTCAATCTTCAGTAAAATGTTTGTCTCAGATAGTGCAGAAGGACTACAAACAGTCCAAAATGTATATAATCTTGTGTTTTATTTGGAAGCTTGTAGTAAAAGCCTGGGAGCTGGGAAATTGTAAGACTACAAAAAAAAATTGTTTGTATTTCAATATACATATTTATACTTAATTGGTCTAATTCACCTTATTCATCCGTGTGGCACACGTTTTACAAGTGTTGGCAGTTTATATAGGTAACTTACCTAAAGTATAGATTGAATGTGCGCCCAGGTGATAGCAATGGATTATAATAGTCCTGTAGGGAGTTTTGTAATTAAAATTTTAGTTGTCCCTAGGGACATTGCACTTGGCAGGGATTTGAACTTGTTTTCATGTATAGCTGTTGGACATCAGACATATAGCCATGATGTGCGCCCTCCTTTGACTGTCATTGCCAATAAAATCAGGAATTTGTGTTCGGATAATAGTTGTATGAGTTCAATTTGTATTTAGATGGGGATAGGTATAAATTGATGGGATTTATCTGTTGGCTGGATATTTTAATTACCAACTGTGCTAGGTTTAATGGCTTGTTCAGTTGAATATTGATTGGGGGAAGGATATAAGACAGTATAATACCGAATGCACGTTTATAAATATTTAAGCAATAATACAATTAGAGATATTTGTAAAGATTTCAAATAAATATTTATATATCTTGTTGGCGTCGTCGGCCGAGCAGATTGTTAACGGTAGTTTTAGTCTAATGATCTTAAACAATTTTACATAAGGATAATCGTTTTAAACTGAGGCTTTTTTCACAATTCCTTAGTAAAATTCGAGAAATTGTTCGAGAAATACATATTTTTAGGAGAACAGGACTGTGCAGTGCATCAAAATTGGGAGATATGTTTTTCATAAGCTAATATATTTTACTTTTGCTTATAGGGCATGTATTGGTTTCATTTAAAAAAATCCCACTGAATGTTACAATTATGGGATAACAATTATAAATACTTAATTTTTTTTTAATAATATTACACGCGCTAAAGGGCTTATGATTACCCTTTATACGAGTATGTTTTTAACACAGCGCGGGCGTCATGAGAAAGAGGGATAGGAAAGATGTGTGGCGCAAGGTGGTTGTTGTCTCAGATTTATCTCCAGGGATGGCGGCTGAGCTAATGCGGAGAAAATTACCGTGTCTGATTTGTTTATGTCTCTTATAATTCGCATTATTTTATGACAATTTTTAGAATTGTTTTTTAAAGGAAAATAAGACGACATAGATCACGGCAGGAATCGAACCTGCGACCACCAGGTTGACAGGCGAGCACACAACTAACGCACCACGGCCACCCCCAACATATAATAAAATAAACTTAAAAACAAAATTTCAGAAAAAATCGTCCATCCATTTTTAAAATATTGAATTTTCAAAAAAAAACAATGTTTTTTTCAAAAATCAAAAAAATATATTTTTCGAAAATCTTGAAATGCTGTATTATTTAGAATTCGAAGAATCTCCTGTAAAAAAATGTTCATCGAAACCCGCTTAGCCGCTTATGAGAAAGTCGAAAATGAACAAAATAGATGCTTGGCAGGTACCGTTAATAACTTAATATGTAAAAAAAATTGGCCAAAATATAGACCATATCTAAAGTAGTACACGTACTTTTTTTAAATCAAAATCATTAGAGCCGTTTTTGACATAATTACGGTGGTAGACAAATTTGTAGATCGTTCTACATACAGATAGACAGACTAAATTGCGGGAGCCACTTTTTTGGTGTTCTCTATTATCGTAATGTCAAGTTTGATTAAAATCTTGAGTTATTTCCAAATGCAAAACTTGCCTTATAGTTCCTATGACTATATCGCAAGTAAAAATGCAGCTGCCAAACTGAAACGTAAATTTCTCGGTTAATTGCACTGCCGAACAAAATTTGTTATAAAATATAAATAAATTGTAGTAACCTGGAACTACTGAAATTGGCAGCACTGCTCACTGCATAATAAATGACAGCCAAAGACAGTCAAAAGGTGCGTTTTTTTCCAAACCCCGGGATAATTGGTCGAAAAAGACGACCACGGGGCTTAGTGAGAAATCTTGGCAGCGGATGAAAGAATGAAAATAATGAAAACGAATTTGGTAGTACAGTTGTAATCCTCTCCAAAAACTATTTCCGAGAATTCTCTGGGCTTAAGCTAAGCACCCCCGGGGATTAGTTGATGTTGGATTTAGCATGCAATTTGTTAATCCCACTCATCGTTTTTTCATCCAATATCCTCGGGGTTTAAAAAAAACGCGTCTAATTTTTAGATGTGTGCCCGTACTCCTTAGTCTACAAATACACGATGAAACTATATGCATCATGGTCATGCTTGCGAATTTTCGAACAACGTAAGTGTAAGAGAGAACAAAAATTCGAAAAGATTCGTGGTTAAGTTTTTGGCTTCCCTTTTCTCTTGTTCGATTTTTTTTACTATTCTGCTTCATATGCTTTCGTCCTCCGAGGAGGAAACTACCAAGCAAAACACCACAGTTCTCTTGATTGTGCTTTAGTCTGGTATTACACATTGAAACTAGATGGATTCGAATTTTCGAACAACGTATAAGTGCAAGAGAGAAAAAAAATCGAAGGATGAGTCGACAAATTGTTGCAACGAAAATTTACCCACGAGACACACGGCAGTTTTTTTTTGTCTCATCTTTTCGAATTTTTTGTCTCTCTTACACTAACGTTGTTCGAAAAGTCGCATACATCTTGTTTCAACGTGTAATACCATACTTATTTAAAGACACAATGGATTTTGTACTTATTAAATCGAAAGTAGAGTAATCGAAACAAAAAAAAAAAACAAACAGAAACAGCCACAGTCACAGACTAGCAGCGAAAGAAAAAATGGAATGTGAAATTGTATTCATGTAATTGTTTTTTTTTCGTCTCATCTTTTCGAATTTCTTTTCTCTCTTGCTCTTACGTTGTTCGAAAAGTCGCGTGCACCTCTTATAACAGACTATATATTTGCGTTAGCAAATTGATGATCTTAAAAAACTTTTCAACATTTTGTTAAAAATTTTCAAAAATATACTTTTGTGTTGACGTTTAAAAAATTGGTAAGAGCTATTTGGCTTTCGTGTGTACTAGGTCTGTTTGGTATATTTTTTGTAGTAAGAACTGTGACAACTGTCAAACTTTAAGAGTAAATTTTGCAACAGAGTAAGCAAACGCCAATTGACCACATTTGTGTGTAAAGTCAATAATGCCCCTCCGGACACATAGCACACAAAGTAGTGATGGACATAATCAAATACTAACTCAGGTAATACTGAAACCAAACCAAAACAAAAATTAAAAAAAAAGAGAAAGAGGAAAACAACTAGCAACACAAAGAATAATGCACAAAACAAAAATATTCCATAAAATAAAATGAGAAAACGCTCGAGAATTCCAGTGAAAAAAAATTAAAATTTTACTCTTCTAGATTATTTGTGTTTTCTTTAGTGCCATTTCTTTCTTTATTCCAATTTGTCTTTAGCTCTCAAAAGAGATGTTTCATATTCTACATAGTATACAAATATTGAAGTTCGAGTTCTCAATTCTTTCGAATGCGCCCATCACTAACACAAGAAAATAACAGGAAAAAAACTTTACAGCTTCGTGTTTTGACAGTCCTTACACCAGTTACCCACCGAATTTTGTGTAGTAAAGGGCCAGTTTTAGCGAACAGGAAAACGAATCAGGGAAAAAGTTCTAATGGATAATTTATGAGGTTTTCACGCGCTTTAAAATACAAATGCTACACTAATCTATGACAACTAACCCAGATAACGTTTTTTGCAAAAAATATTTACAATAAAACAATTATGTTTTGTTAAAAATGTATTTAAGTATTTGCCTGATGAAAATTAATTTTTCGTGCCAGCTGATTGCCAATTGACACCAAGTGGAACAATTCATTATAATGATTAGAGTTCCAATTTCTCCCGTTTCACTGACAGAATTGTGGACGGAAAACATTTTCGCGTGTGTTTCAATCAGGAAAACATGATGGCAGATTGGTAGTGAGACTTGCCAACTGACATATTTTTCCTGTTTGCTATAAACGACCATCAGGAAAAAATATTAATTTTCATACTGTTTTAACTTTTCTTGCTGCGTTTTCCTGGCACTATAACTAGCCCCTAACAATTCATAACTTTTTCAATGTAGAAAACGTTTTTTTCCTTCACTTTGATGAAGTAAATTTTAGGAGTTAATGAACAGCATTTTGTGAAGATTTGTAAAAAACGTCACGAATTCACAAGATCTACTATATGTGCCTACGTATATATGAATTTTTTTTTCAGATTTTTCTGAAGTTTTTCTAAGTTGGTGCTAAAATTTTTAAAGTGAATTTTATGTATGAATAATTTATCTTGTAGATAGAAAAAGTTTGTTTATTTCCGTTAGTTGACCACTAAAATTCTGACAATATGGTCAGTGAAATTAAGTGGCGAATACTGTATTGGACCAATCGACATGAGTCAATAAATTCACAGCTATTGAAAATTGGCCCACTTTTTATTTCCTCAGAAACACTGCCACATAATTTGTTTCTAGCGTTCCCAATTTTCAAGAAAATGGATTCAAATATTTAGGATTTAGCCGAACGGAAAAATCAACTATTGTCGTCATTGTTTCGGAGTTCGTTTTCGTTTTTAATAAAAAAAAAAAGAAAACCAGAACACAGGAATAGTTGATTAAGATAACGAAGTAGCAAGGGTCGAAAATGCCTCGTGGACGTTTCTTTAAATAAGGGCAGATATTAATTAAACCCTTTATTAAAATTATTCATGATTTTGACTAAATTCGATGACATTCCTTTGTATCAATCCAACACCCTTATGTTTCTGTTTGATCACCATGTAAATTTTTCGTTACAGTCCAATGCACTCAATAATATTCTTGTCAAATTGTTATCAACTTATATTCCCCTAAAGCCAAAAATGAATAAAGACAGAAAACCCATTGAATCATGAAAAAAACCATCTACCCTCACTCATCCACGTGTTACTTTTTTGAGACAAATTAATTCAACAAAAAAAAAAAAAAACAATAACTTATTGCTGTGTATCTTCAGTGATGTGAAACATGAACAAACAAAAAATTAAATTAAATAAAACGTTTCATTGAATCATTTATTCCATATTGAAAGAGGTCACTAGATACACACTATATAGTACACACAACACACGTGGGACATGCCGGCCAGCAGTCTCACACCCAACAAATTTCACCATTACAGAGTGAAAGGAACGAACATCAGGATATTTAATTGAATTCCTTTTTCCATTTCGTAATTCCAACCCCAAGATGGCAATCATCGCCAAGTGCTACACCACACAATAATCGCTCGCTGAAACAAATAAAAGCCCATAATTGGCAAAAGCAAACGATTCCATGGAATTCTTCATTCTGCTCCAACCCCTCGGATACTGGAGTTAAACACACTATCCCGGCGAGATGCCACACTGCGTGCGAATGACCATTCTCGGAAAGTTCATAAAATCACCATAAATCACCGATTTCCAATAATTAATTTTTGTTTTTATTTGGTAAAGCGCGCGCGCGCGCAAAAAGAACCAACATAACATACATACATATATGTATTGACCCAAGGGCAAAGTGGCTAAAGTGACCATTCGGTTGCTCCTTGAATAACTGAGAAAAGGAGGGCAGCTCCTCCCTGGAAACCATGTCTTTCATCGCAGATAACTCTCTGACATTTGGGGTTTGTTTGTTATTCCATTTGTTCAGATGTCCGCCCACTGCCGAAAAATATACGTCCTGGCCAGACCATCAGAATGTTGTAAGAAGCATCGGAATGGAACATCGATTCCGATCGCGAGTTGTTTTTTTTTTTAGGCGAGGTCGGAATCCGAATCAGAATCGGACGGCCGGCCGGCCGGCGCTGCGCATCCGTCGCATCGGTGCGAATCAGTTTTTTAATTAAAAAAATTCACAGCCCATTGAGTGTATTGGTTTCGGGTTTAAAAGAATCAGTGGTGCGATATGAGGAGCAAGCAGACACCTTAGTGTGTTGCCAAAAGCCAAAATGATGGCCAATGCCAGAAATGCACTTAATTGAGTTAAGACACCGTTCTGCCCCAGAACACCTCATCACTGCTGCAATGAAACTGGGACTGGGGTGTGCTCCTTATGCAGGATGGATTAACCGAACAATCCTTTGGGAATTTTTTTTTTTTTTTAAGTTTTCGCAGAGATTCAGCGGATAAGATTGGGAAGTTGGTAAATGTTTGTCTTGTTTGCTTTTCTAAGGAAGTTTTAATTCGACTATAGTCGTACGAAATCTTATCTAAAACCAAACGATCTTTCTTATCTGCTGCCTTTTAGAAAAAAAATTAAAGACCATGGCGCAAAATTTTAAATAGCTTGATGTTAAGGGCTTAGCATGATACTACTTAACAGTTTGCTAACACTAAAGCGCTTTACTAATACTTTCCTCATTTTAGACACTTATTAACTGGCACCATACTAAGTCCTTTTTCTTAATAAACTACCACTCAACACGCCTAAAATCATGCAGAAAAGTAAGCGAACATACCTTTTTAACGTTTGTAAATGTCAAAGTGGCATATGGATTTAGTTCGATACTGAAAAAATAAAGTAGCCATTTTGTGATTTTAACTTTAATAAAATGTTAAGAAAATAGTATGATACTAAACTGGTTTAAAATTAGCAAAATCCTCTTTTTAGCCTAGTTCATACTAAAAATGATTTACATATTACTAAATCGACTAAAATTTTGCGTCCATCATTTTTGGAAAATAAAATAAATACCCAATATCTTAGGGGCATTGTCAGTTAAATTTGGTTAAAACCGAAACTACCAAAAAAATCTAAGACAAATTATTTCTGGGAATAAGATACATATATCTGACAACTGCAAAATGTGCTAAATTGACTTTTGACAAATTAGCCCTAAATGGTTTGAAGAAATTAGACTAGAACACTTAACGGATAATTTTAACTAAAGGAGTTATTTTGGAAAATTGTTCTAAGATACATAATATTAACAGTGTGTTACAGAAATGATGATAATGTTCATGATGATCCATTATATACAAGAAATATAAGAACTTTTGAAGTGAAGGATGCGCTTATTGCGGATCTGATGGAGCGACTAGAAAAAAGCAACGTGAAGTCAAAACCTTCTGCTTTTGTTGAATTAATAGGAACCATAAAGTAGAAAAGTCCAAAACATGACAACTATTAAGAAAAACACTAAACTCTGTTAAAACAACGATTTAAAGTGTTTAATGGAAGTTCTCCGAGATAGTCAAATGGGACTATGCATTTTATTTTGATTAAAATAACATTTAAATGGAATTTCGAAATTTGTTAAAGAACATATAGTGGCCATTTTGTTGAATCAACAAAATGTATTGTAAATTGTTAAGCAGTATGTATTGCAAATCGTCATAAAATAAAATGCACTACTGGATCGCACGTACTTGCTCCTATGTTCGATCACAATATATGCAAAAGATTCTTTTTAAAGGAAAACCTAAATGTATTTTTAAATTCATTTTTCACCTAATGTTTTATATATGAAAATTCTAAAAATTTTCTAAGAAAAAATGGGTATTAATATTTTAGGTATTTAATAATATAAATTTATGAACAATATTTCTGAAAAAATCGTCCACCCGTTTTCGAAATATTAAATTTTGAAAAGCCAAAAAAAACTATTTTTCCAAAATTTTGAAATGCAGTATTGTTTAGAATTCAAACTATGTAGCTCCTGTATAAAAATTTTGAAATGGTTTAATGGCATGTACCATTAATAGCAAAATATTTAAAAACAAATGCTTGGCCAAAATGTAGAACATTCCAAAAGTAGTACACACGCCGATTTTTATCAAAAGCGTTAGAGCCGTTTTCGAGATAATTAGGATGGTAGAAAAATTTGTATAGCATGTATCAATATTTTTGGGGCTAAAACAACGATTCAATAATCTATTTTGGACAATCACCTAGAACGCCTAAGCACCAAAGTTTAGCCGTTTAGGCTGTAGATCGTTCTACAGACAGACAGACAAACGGAATTGAGGGATCCACTTTTTGGTGTTCTCTATCATCGTAATGTCAACTTTGATTAAAATCTCGAGTTCGATTTTTTTTTCCAAATACAAGACTTGCCCAATAGTACCTATATCGCAAGTAAAATGTTAAACCATTTTTTTTTCAAAATTTTACATATTTAATAACTATCTATGTATTTTTGTTTTCAAACTTCGGCGGTCTTATTAATTTTTAATTAAAAGCCGGAATTTCAATTTTTTTTTTCAAAATTTTGGTTTTGAAAATTAATTTTTTTATCAAAATAATAAATGTTAAAATAATATTTTTAATAATTTTTTTCTGTTTTTTCTGTTTTATGTCAGTTTTTAACGGGGGCAAGTAGATTCCGCACTCGTACGATTTGTTTCTTGCCTTTACTCAACCTACACATTCTAGCTTTTTGTCACACCTTACGCGAATCAACCTGTATGGCTAAATTTTACATCTGAAAAAAAAATCGATCTCGAGATTTTCATCAAACTTGTCACTACGAAGCCGAAGCCGCTGAATCGATTTTTTTCAACTTGGTACTAAAGCCTCTTAGGTGATATCCTATAGATTCTTTTTATAAATATTTGAGTAACTGTAGCTCGAAAATACTTAATTTGGCATACCGAATTTTTTGGTTGAAAATTGGTAAAAAATGTTTAAAAAAAACGACTAATAAATATATTTGTAGCCTTACAAAAATTCTTTGCTTCAAATATGATCGAAGCGTAAGAGAAAGTACGAATCACCCTGGCGGACATTTTAATCTTTTTGTATCCACGACATTTTTAATCCTAATATGAACTAGGGTTCAAATAACTGACAACTCACAAATTAAATTTCTCTGTTTTTTCCTTAGTAGTTAACAGCAAAATTGAGAAATTTAGCTGAGGGATCCTGTTAAAGTCTAAATTCTAAGAACTTGTTAGGATTTAGAAAAATCGAAATTCAAATTAAAAAACATAATATAATGTATTGCGAAATCGTTAATTTTTAAAAAAATATCTATTTCATGGTGAAACGTGATAATCTGTGTGTATTCGAGGTCGCACTGACAGCTGCGAATGTTTTAACTCCCGGTTCATTTGTTAACCGGCACTTGATCTAACAGTAAAATATTCACTACTTTAACTGCTAATTAAACCTATTTAGATATTGTGAAATGCCAAGTCAAGTGGAAGAAAAATTTCCAAAACCAATGATTCAGATTTACCTACGTCCTTAACGCTCTCATTCTGAAAATAACAATCTTTAAGTTTCGTTATTTTTACCGGATGTCCTTTTTCGCTAAGCGTTAAACTGACCAAAAATAAAGTGCTAAGTTCAACGGATTTCGTTTGCAGTCTGCAGTGAACCATTTATCGCTTCCACAAAAATTCGATTACAAGTGACAATTTGACAGGACTCACAACACCAACACAATATTCGTAAACAAAAAATATCCATTCAACATTATATTGAATTCAATGGCGCCAGAGGCATCATTCACACACTTGGACTCATAAATTCTCAAGGTTCTTAATTGCTAACTGGTTAACGTTGCGCTGATTATACGTTTAAAATTTCCAAGAAAAAAAAAACACAAAAACAAACATAAAATTTACACACAAAGCTGGAGAAATTGAAATACACAATTAGCTAGCTAATTGGTGCACAATGTGCACCCATTTCAGTAAAAAAAAAATAATATCATTTTGGGGCATGTTGATAATGATGAGGGTCATCAACATCACATTTTAATTTATTTTTTCGAAGCGGTTATCCGTTTGCTTAATTTAAATTTAATTCGATGGGGGCAAAAATTATGACCAATGCAAATAAATATAAATGTCATTAGTGAGTCATATAGTTCTTGAGATGGTTATAGGCGGATTGCCTTATTTGGAGTCCTATAGCAATTAAGTTTTTATTTTAATAATTTTGGGAACCTATTGTTGGAATAATCTATATTGCTGGATTTATGTTTTTTGCCATATTTGTGCTATTCATTGTCATAATCGTATTTTGTGTTAAAAAGTCAGTATAAGATTGTGTGAGAATATGGCGATTTAATGATATTGGATATTCATTCAAATTCAGGGAATCAGAAATTGCGTTGCGAGATATAATAATTTATGCAATTTTTTTGTGTTTTCGATTTGTTTTCATTATAAGGCGTCTATGATACTATCTCACAATTTGCTAATAAATATTAAGCCACTTTGAAAATATTTTCCTGATTATAAACACATTTTTACTATCCTCATTGCCCTTATGTTCGTTCAGATTGTAAGCACAAGATTTATAGCGGAAACTATATGTTTAAAATCGTTTTAAAAATTTCTTTAATTGTTTTTCCGAAAAATATGTTGTCAGCTCTCGTGATAAAGCCAATTTGCTTGCAGCGCAGTTTGCTGTAAATTCGACGCTGCCAGAAAGTGTATGACTCCGCCTGTACTTGAGAGCGTAAATGATTTTATGGGACGAATCTTCTTTCACTCGTGCAGTTGTTAGAGTCCTCAAGGACATTGATATTCCCAAATCCGCTGGCCAGGATAGTATCCCTCCCATCATTCTGAAGAGGTGTTCTTCAACGCTGGCAAAACCACTGAGTAAGCTTCCATCTGTCCTACTCTACTGGTCTCTTTCTGAGTGGATGGAAAACAGCATTTGTCCAGCCTGTCCCTAAAAAAGGCGAATCTTCTTCACCCGCTAATTACTGTCCAATTGCACTTACGTCCCTTCTTTCCAAGGTCATGGAAACGCTGATTAATTATCAGTTTAAAAAAATATCTTGAAGAACGAAAGCTCCTTAATGACCGGCAGTATGGCTTTCGTAGCAATAGGTCCACTTGTGATCTGATGGTATATCTCACCGAGCAGTGGCACAAATCTTTACATCGTTTTGCAGAAAGTAAGATTATTGCGCTTGATATTTCAAAAGCATTTGATAGAGTTTGGCATCATGCTCTCTTATCGAAAATGCGTGCATTTGGTATCGATGAATCTCTTCTTCGTTGGATTATAAATTACCTTTCGGACCGATCAATACAAGTTGTATTGGACGGTTTCAAGTCTGATATTCACAAAATAAATGTTGGTGTGCCCCAGGGCTCCGTATTGTCTCCGAACCTCTTTTTCATTTTTATTAATGATCTCTTATCTGGAACTTCTAATCCACTTAATTGTTTTGCTGACGATAGTACTCTCAGCTTTTCATATTAGTTTTCAGATGCGCCTCCTTGTTCTTCGGATGTGCAACTGCAACGGCAGCGTATGATAAGCTCATTAAATTCTGATCTCGACAGCATTGTCCAATGGGGAATAAAAAACCGCGTAGAATTTAATGCTTCAAAAACTCAGTGCTGTCTTGTGTCGTTAAAACAGAACCCACCCCCCATGCTGCTATCTATGAGCGGCACTTGCATTGAAGAAACCGATCAGCTTTCAGTTCTTGGTATGTGCATCACAGACCACCTCATGTGGAACGACCACGTATTCGATGTCGCCAAAAATGCTGCAAAGTGTCTGGGTTTTCTTTGAAGGTGCAAGAAATTCTTCTACCCGTCTGATCTGGCTGTAATCTATAAGGCCTTCATTCGTCCAAAGCTGGAGTATAACTCGCACATTTGGGCAGGAGCTCCCAAAACACATTTGATTTTTTTTAGATAGAATTCAGAATAGAGCTCTAAGAATGATAGCCGATAGAAATGTAGTAGAGACATTTACATCTCTCGAACACCGTCGAAATGTTACATGTCTGTCATTATTTTATCGCTATTTTTATAAACACTGTTCCAGCGAAATAGCCAGTTGCATTCCTCCCCTTAAATCTTTCAACCATAATACTCGCGCTTCTAGGAATGCTCATCAGTTTACCCTTGAGCCCAACTTTGGACGTACTGTCAAGTACAGAGATTCTTTCTTTAATCGTACAACGCGAATGTGGAATACTTTACCCGGCTCTATTTTCCCCTTCCATTTTGATATTCAGAAATTCAAAACCAATGTGCATCGGTATCTCCTCTTGCTTCCTTCCCTAATCACCTAACGCTCGCACTGTGCTTGCTCATATTAAGGGTAGTCAAAACCCCTTTAGTGCGCGCAAACGTTTAAAAAAAATGGAAATTTAAAGTAATAGGTAACGATATAAATTTAAAAAACATTATTTAAGAAAAAAATCTTCTACCCGTTTTCAAAATATTGCATTTAAGAAAAATATTCATTTTCAAAAATCCAAAAATATTTTTTTATAAAATTTGGATACGCAATTTTGTTTAAAGTTTGAAAGACTTCCTGTATAAGTAAATTGATTTTTCTTGAGTTTTCTTTGCACCAAAATAAATAACAAAGCTTTTCCGGAAGGGTTGTCAGGCATTGTTATTTTTGGGGCTAAAAAAATCAATTTCTCCTCTAGGAGAAATGCTTTAAATTACGATGATAGCGAATACGAAATAAATGGGTCTGTCTATCTGTCTGTAGTCTAACCATCCGTCCTAAACAGCTGTAGCTATTTTCTTCAAACTTTTCGTAGTTAAGCATTTTATGTGGTTTTTCTAATTTCTTTTAGCCCCAAAAATAACGGTATTTTTTTGTCAAAATGGTAAATCTTAGCTTTAACGATTTTGGTCGATAAAATTCAGTGCACTTTTATAGGAGTAGTCTACATTGTGATTTAATTAAAAAAAAAAATTAAAATACTATTAACGGTACCTGCCATAGAAACATTTCTTTGATTTTCAAATTTCGCATTAACATGTCAACGGATTTCGATCAAAATTTGTATGCAGGAGGTCCTTCAGACTACATTATAAAATTTTTGAAAAATAATTTTTTAGATTTATTTTGAATTTTAAACATTTGTTTTTGAAACTTTAATATTTCGGAAACTGGTGGACGATTTTTGTTTAAGTTTTTGTTGTTCAATAAAATTGTGATACAATTAAAAAAAATGCGAAATTTTGTACATTCCTAATACAATTTTGTTTTTTTTTGTTTTATAATTTTGCACGCGCTCAAGGGCTTATGAACACCCTTTATATGTTTTTAAAACAGCGCGGTCATCCGGTGAAAGAAGAGAAAGAAGTATATGAAAGATGTGTGGCGCGATGTTTTGAGACTAGAGCTGGTTTTTGTCTCAGATTTATCTCCAGAGATGGCGGCTGAACTCTTGCGGAGAGAATTACCGTGTCTTATTTATTTATGTCCCTTATAATTCACATTATTTTATTTATTTCGTTGTCATATTTATGCGTATACTAGTTTACTCAATCACATGTTGTTAGTGTTATGCCTAAACAGCATGTAATGAGTAAACCAGCAACTTATTTTATGACAATTTTTAAAATTGGTTTTTAATGGAATATAAGAAGACATAGATAACGGCAAGAATGGAACCTGCAACCACGAGGTTGACAGGCGAGCACACAACTATCGCGCCACGGCCACCTCAAATTAATTAATTAAATAAAAAAACTGAGAAAGAAACGCATTTTAGGTTTTATTCAAAAAACCAGTAGTTATCTGAACATTTTCATTTACTCTATAACTCCTGATACCAAAGAAATTAATAATTAGGAGTTGTCAAATCACAAGATCCTGAAAACCAATTTACGAGTCCATTTATTACGCAAAATATGTAGCAAGTCTTCTTTAAATGTTGTCCATATAACCCTAATTTTTGGAACAACATTTTTGTAATTTGGTAATTTTTTTAAAGCAAGAAAAATATTATGGTAAAAATGAAAGAAAAAACTACTTTAATAAGTAATAATTTTAAATATTTTTTAGGGTTAATCTAGAATTACATGGTCAACGCGATGACTCTCTGATGTTTTCTCAACGAAAAATGTTGTCAATTTGTTGACGAGAACGTTAACACATGCGTTGACACTAATTTTTCGATCAACGCTTTTGTGGTGACATATTGAAAATAAATTCTGTCTTGTCCATCATATTGACCGTGTAGTTTTATCTCAAGTCCGAAAATTTCAGTTTTGACTTTTCGATTAATAGGTATATTTATAGAAATCATTTTGAAATCCCTCTAAGAAATCTATAAGGAAATCCTGGAAAAACAATAACGCCAAGAAACAGATTCAAAAAACTAAATTCATTATCGAAAGGATAATTGCGTTACTGTATTCGAATACCTACCAACTTACAATTAAAATGTTTTTTTTTTCTTGACACAATTCCAAGTACCAAAACAAAATATTTGCCAGAAAAACAACCAACTTTGTCACACACAATTATTTCAGAATTAAAATCCTTATTTTTTTATTTGATACAAAAACAAGGACGCCAACGAGTCTATACAGTTTCAGGGATAGAGACTCTATAATATTATAAAGTTAACGTAAGGGTGGATAGAAATAAATTTAGAGTTTATTTACCTCGGTTACCACCTTTAAGGTGTATGAGTCGGTAAGTCTTTCGGATTTGGATTTTATCCTTGTTCGCAAGAATATTATTCAGCTCACGTTTATTATATATATGTATGTCGCTAAGGAATGAACTATACGTGTGTATGTTCGTACATAGTAAAAGGATTACCTCACCCAATTGAGACTGGTGAATAAAAGAAAATTAAATGAAATTGTTGGCAGTTTTCTTCTGTTACTTTCTAGATAAATTGATGCAAATGTGTATAAATAATACATAATATCCTTTAAGCTGGAGGTTCACAGTAACTTAACATTATTATCGAAGAGAAAGTATTGCAACAGAGGGATTTTTGCAAAGTCAAGAATGTGGAAAAATGTTTTTATTAGAGACGATGGGAAATAGAGTTGGTAGATTGTTTCTTTTTTTACTGCATTTCTGGGGTTAAATTGTATCCATCGAATTCCAGTTTTCGTTTGTGTTCAAAATGTTAGCCAAGAAACTAAATTAAGAGTTCATGGGTTTTCTTTTAAAAGGTATCCACTCAAGGCTTTAATTTATGTATAAGCGATTTAGACTTTTATTTATAGCTTTTTGGTGCAAAATAATCGTGAATGGCACATTATGTTCTGTAAAGTTAGCGTATTAAAATGAATACGAAATTTAATAAATAATAGTTGGACATTTTTTTGCCTTTAAGTAAAGATGCCGAGGTAAGTTTTTTTAATGCCAACTTTGAAAAAAAGTATATCTCGTAATTTAAATTAAGTTATAAATATAGACAGCCATATAAACATATAGTACACCCTCGCTAAAACAATCGATTCTGGCAGTTGCCTTCATTGGGGTTGTTGCATAAAATAAAATAAAATAAAACAAAATAAAATAAAATAAAATAAAATAAAATAAAATAAATAAAATAAAATAAAATAAAATAAAATAAAATAAAATAAAATAAAATAAAATAAATAAAATAAAATAAAATAAAATAAAATAAAATAAAATAAAATAAAATAAAATAAAATAAAATAAAATAAAATAAAATAAAATAAAATAAAATAAACTAAAATAAAATAAAAATAAAATAAAATGTATTGTTTGAACAGTGGAAACTTTGGTATATAAGTGTATCACGCTATATTTGATAGGCGATTTCTCGCCGCAAGGTTTTTGAAACAAAATAAAATAGAATAAGCAATGCTGCTATTTCGAATATTATACCTATTCTGTCTGATATATTTATCAATGTTATCGTCCTTAAGTACTATGGCGCAAAATTTTAGTCGATTTAGTAATATGTTAAATCATTTTTAGTATGATGCTAGGCTAAAAAGAGGATTTTGCTAATTTTGAACTAGTTTAGTATCCCACTATTTTCTTAACATTTTACTAAAGCTAAAATCACAAAATGGCTACTTAATTTTTTTTATTATCGTACTAAATCCATATGCCACCTTGACGTTTGACTTCAAAAAGTTATGTTCGCTTAATTTTTTCGACTATTTTAGGCGTGTTTAGTTGTAGTTTATTAAGAAAATAGATTTATTATGGTGCTAGTTAAAAAGTGTTTAAAATTAGGAAAATATTAGTAAGGTGCTTGAGTATTAGCAAACTGTTAAGTAGTATCATGCTAAGCCCTTAACATCAGGCTGTTTAAAATGTTGCGCCTATAATTTTAACTGTTATACTTATCTTCTATCTTATTTCTGCATATCCATAACTATATACAATATTATTCAATGTTCCTTTTATCTACAATGCATAAAATAGGATCTTATTGATATTGAGTGACATTCAGTGCAATCGAGTGTAGTGCTATTCAAAATTATTAATGTTATGCGATGAGTAACCAAACACACTCGATTGTATTTAACATGTTTTGTCACTCGTTTTGTTTATGGTTTAAAAAGAGGCAGGGGCGGCGTAAATGTGGGTACACTACAAAAATGAAATAGGTAAAATAAAATAAAATAATATTAAATTAAATACAGTGAAATAAAATAGAGAAATACATACGAATTTAACTTCAAAACCCAGAGACAAGAGCGTTAGTCGTAAACGAAAAGTAATATTTAAATTCTTTAATTGGGTAAAAAAAATTCAAGAGCCTCATTCGCTTTTTCTTGAAGGATACATTTTTGAAGTAAAACTTATTTTGATGTGTTTTTTTTGGTTCAATTTTTTTGTAGGTTCGCTGTGGATTCGCATAAATTAATGTAATTGGTATAAGCATTGTGTGTATTCGATGAAGAATTTTTATATTGGTTCGTCTTGTTGATAATAGGCTATTCACACCAAACCATAAACGAGATTTTACTCGTTTTCCTCAAAACGAATACTCAAAACTACTCGTTTTCCAATACATTTTTCATAAAGGACTTGTTTTGCAAAACGACTCGTTTTTGATAAAACGACTTGAAAACGAGTTGCAATTCAAAGAAGAATAAAGCGAACAGATCTTCCGTCAAGAGAAATTGATATGATTGTGAATAGGCCCTCAAAAAAAAAACAACAACTGCTGATTGCTTGCTGTCAAAAAATTAATTTCAAATAGTTCAAACGATTATGGAAATGCAGGGAATTCTAAAGAAAAAAAACTAAATGAATTTGGGGAAGTACGGACGAGGAGTTCTTGATCGAACTTTGGGCTGAATACGAGCCGGGCCTCCGAGGAAGTCGGAAAAATTGCAATATCTATAGAGAGATGGCGGCGGCGTTCGAATGTCGGCCAGTGGACTTTACCAACCAAAAAATCCAGATATTATTTTTTATTTTATTTTCCAATGAAAAATATCCTGCTTGTAGATACTTCTGGCCCAAAAATAAAGTTGGTTAAAATCCTCATATTTAGTTTTGCTCTCCTTTTATGCAGCATTATAAGATTTGATTGCTTATTATTCATGTTTTATCAACGTTTTGACAGCTTTTTCAAAAACAACTGAAATGTCAAACAAAAACAAGTAAATGTTCGGTGTGAACGCTCTACTCGTTTTGATAAACGAAAAGGATAAATTAGTTTGGTGTGAATAGGTTATGATTAGATTAGTGCGTATTGTGTGTATTTGACGGTGATTGTTTGTTTGTTTTGTTGGTGCTCATAAATTAGTGTACCTTTATTGTGTTGTTGTGTAATGCTTAAGCCGATGGTCTCGTATCTAGTTTATATATACGGAGTAATATAATGTATGTAATGTAAAATTGCTGAACCATGAATCAAAGTTCGAACGACTCGACGGTGACGTTTTTACAATAGGAAGATAGGGTCGTTATGGGCGATGTATTTATGCAAGTACGTTGCTGGTAACAAAAACTGTCAACTTCGTTGTTCTTTGACCAGTTTCCATGAAATTGAAATACATACATGTTGTAGCAGGCTTAGAATTACGAAAGAATAAATTGTTTCAAATTAGGGAAGTTTTACTTCTGACTCATGTACATAAGTACAAACACTCTTTTTTTAAAAGGTTCAATTACTGAGGAACTAATAGTAAACATTTGGGTATTGTTTTGTTCGAGAGTTTCCTAAGCCATAGAATAGATGTTAATCTGCGATTTTCTCCTAATGCTAAGTTTTGATTCGTAAAAATAAAGAGTCCGTTCGGAAATTCACAAAGAAACTTTTTTACAATGGACTATACATATACCTTTATTTAGTCCAGCTTCTGAAAATCATTTGTGAATTCTTATTCCTTTGCTAAAACAACTTCTTTTATGGGTTTACGTTTATAACTGTCAAATACCTGAAATTTTGTTCTATCACTAAGGACAATGTCCCACATTGATCCAGTATGCATTTTTCCAGTAAGTCTCCAAAAAAGTTGAATCATTATGGAAGGGCTAGTAAGCAGGGTTGTAAAAATCAAACCATTATTTTGTTTGATATTTCAAAATCAGTTCCTTCCTAGTTTTTGTTCTTTTCGTCGTTTTTTCTTTTTTATTCTGTTTTCAATCACATTTTATCATTTTCCGCAAATATATATCAGGTCATTTTCTTGCTAGATAATCCATCTGCATTGACGAATAACTTCGCTAAGATGAGGAAAATCTATTTCCAACAACGAAATCAATTTCATCCATGGAAATTATAATTATATTAATAATAATAGCATACAATAAGGCAATTATTTTTTCGTTGGAAAACTCGCTTTATCTTTGATATAATACCAGAAAAATAGTTAAAATTTTGATTGCCTTACGAGTCTTACCCCTCTTTCTTCTTCTTCTTCTTTCAAACATACTCTTTGCACTTAGCCTAACGATTAAGCTATACAACTAACCCAACTAGTCTAGAATATACAACGTTAAAGCAGTCTTGTTAAATTGGTTACTTTTGAATATATTAATCCATAGTTTACGCTATCGTGTCAATTTTGCTGCAGCTTTAAAAATGTTGCTATTACTTAAGCAAGGTAACACCAACTTTTACTTTTTTTTCTGATTAAATCATGCTGTGTTGTGTTGTATGTAGTTAGCTATAAGGGGGACAAGGACAAGTCCAATTTGAATGGATTTTCTCCAAATAGAAAATATAAAAACTATGAGCCCGTTCGAAAAGCTAAGCTTGGTTCAAGGTTTTTCTTAAGTACGAAAATCAAAATAAATCAATCTTCACAAAAATGGCATTCCTTAAATCTTTTAGAAACTTAAAAAAAAACACAAACTTTTCAAACTTGTCAGATATGAATGACGTTGTCTTGACTAACAACCATCATCAAATTTATGACTTAATTGGACCATGGGGCGTCATCTCTTTAAATTAGTTGTATATGAAAAACTTATTTTGTTATCAAAGTAGGAACGTACACACATAAGTAATATTTAAATTGGAAAACTGCTCATATAAAATCATCATTCGATTACCGCAACATTGAATTTATTTCACATAAATTGTCGGCGCAATTATTATGCACAAAGGTTGCGAATGCTGAAAGCGCTTGCCTTTGATGTTCCTTTCTTTTATAACCACTTTATTTTTGGCTGTTTTGTGTCACTTACACAAAATGTTTGCGCTGATTTATAATGGACACACCTAACCATCTCCATTTTGTGCGGACATCGTTTAAGGTGCTGATTGGACTTCGGTGCATGCATTAAAGCATGACTTTTAGAATATAAAATTAACACTGCACCAACACCGCCATCAACGATGAGGTTAACCAGGTCTTCTTCTCCTTTGAACAGGTTATTAATGTCCAGTCGATTTGGTGACACGATGGTCATCGCCTTGACACTCCTTAATGAAGGTACATGTAAATCATTCACCAACAAATACTTGCCCAGAATTTCAGTGTAATCTCTGGTTAAGATATTGTTTTTTTTTTCTTACAAAGAAGATATTTTTATTTTACTGTTGCGGAACTGGATGATGAATTTTGCAAATGCAACAAAGGAAACGCAACTAACTTGCACAATGTATTGCAATACATTTCTGCGGCATTAGATTCAATAAGATATATTTTTGTTTTATTTTTGAAAAAGTTTTCATTTCTTCTTACAACTTTGTTTTCTATTACAAGAAGAAGTAGGAATAGATAAAAAGTTTGTGTAGACGGGTTTTCCTTAGATGGGCGCCATGAGATCCGTTAAAGTTGTTTATGATAGCGAAAATCTTTGTCTGAAACGCTAACTTTTGGTTCATCGAACTCAACACCGGATATATTTTGCCCACGAGACGTTTGCTGTTGTCAATTTATGCTGGGTTAACACATTAGTTTTTATACTTCCTATTTACTCACAGATAAGACAGTTTGTATTAATATTGGTGTTTTAAGGAGAATGAAATGGTTATAAACCTGAGGAATATCTGATTCCAAACAGTTGGAAAACATTTCGACACCTAGGCACATTTTTGATAATAAAATATATTGGTGACAGACTACAGACATTAGAATAATGTTGATATACTACTTTTACACCACTGCGATTTGTAATCCATGTTTCCGTTTTGGACTTCTTTCAGTTGCAGAGATACTTTTAAGCACTGCGATATTCAATAGATGTTAACTTTCCTCAAACATATATCCGCACTATTTACTCTACTTAATTTATATAAGTTCAATCGCACCATAACGAAAATTTACAAAGAAGAAAGGGAGATAACTCTGCAATTTTTCAACCTGAGCAATTTTGTCTACCCCGGCCACCACATACGTTCCTCACCCACGTGCTTAAAAATCGCAAGCTCAAATTGCATGATGTAAAAGCTGAAATAGATATAAACTTGAATGCAGAAACGTTAACAGATAAACGCTGGGAATGTGTCAAATCGAAATTTCATGCTCCGATCCAATTTCGGTTATCCTTTTTCTCTCTAAATTTGTTCTGAACAGAGCGAGATCCGATCCCTGATTTGTTTTCTAAACATATTTCAAAACCTTAGCTGTCATTACTTGACATTTTGTTAATTTAATTATGTCTTATTTTATTATTTATAAAAAAAATTACATTTTGCGGCCATTAGTGTATGCGAACATGTTCAGAACACTAATTCGGAGCTCTGAATACTCTAAGTGACAAAAGAGTGACAGCTTAGGATCTGTCCTGAGCTGAAAAATTTAGATCAGAAACAATGAGGGCGTTCACTCATTTATTAGATAAGTTATCTCGAACAATCCGAATATATTTTTGAAGGACTCGAATAGGTTAGCTAAACGCTGTTCTAACATCTTTCGTGGAATAGCTTAGCTAGTAATTCGAAAAGCGATAACTCATGATAACTTTCATGAGAACAGCTGTTTTTCGTCAGCTGCTAGTTTGCACAGGTTAAAACAATAGAAGGTTATATTAAATTGCACAGAATAAATGTGTGAATGCTCGGATTGGAATCCAATTTAGTCGCGCGTTGACAGCTGACAATTGTCTTGTGTATGAATTCTTTCGTATACGTGTCACACTCGGAAAACCATTTGCTTATTTATGTATGCCAGCAAATACTTAAAAAAAAGTTTGTAGTCAAATAAAAATGACAGCAGGTGCATTGGTTTTCAGATAATGAGAAGAAAAATATACTTTCTCAGTGACCCTCTCAAATTAATTTTTATTTTTATGATAAAACTCAACTTAAAAATAAATAATAATAAATTAGACCTTCGGCAGTAAGTAGGGAAAGTTTGTTTTCTTTTGCTTAATTATTAATTCATACCATCAACAGTTTATAATTTGAAAAAAAGTGACAGAGGGGCCCTAAAACCTTTTAGTTTTTTTATTTTTAGCAAATGCGAAAACTTGAACGAAAACAGAAACTGGGATGTTATAACAAGTCTGATCTAGAGTATTTTTGGGCAGAAATTGGTGGCCTATCAAATTTTGAAGAATAAGGATGAAATTCTCTGAGAGAGAAAGAAAATAGAAAAAAATTCTCGAACTGTTTCAATACAATTTTGCGCCCCTTTTGAAACGTCAATTCACATTTTTATTTAATTTTAAAATTTATTTTATTTGTTTGACAACATTTTCTGCAACAACTACACAGCAATAAAGAAACAGACATACATTTTTGTTATTTGATGACAAACGTCAACCTAATACTTACTTACTTATCCGGCTCCCGATCCATGGAGGGTCGCTGGCTGACATGTTGCGGTCTTCCATCGGTCCCTCGCACGCTCCTCCAATCGTCGAAACCAAGCGCTCGTGTCTGTAATCGCCTGGTCCATGTAGCGGAGGTTCGGTCTTCTTTGTCGTCTCGAACCTGCGGGCTGGCATTCGAAGTTTTTCTGGACTGGAGAGTTGTTGCCCATTCGCTCGATGTGGCCGAGCCAGTGTAGTCGACGCGCTTTGCCTCTTTGGACTTCACCCATATCTTGGTACAGCTTGTACAATCCTCGATTGAATCTTTTCCTCCATAGGACCAAATATAAGAATTTTTCTCTCGAAAGTGCCCAGTATCAATTCCGCTCTTTTTTTCTTATCGTCCAGCACTCGGCGCCGTAGAGTAGTACTAGTAAAATAAGCGTTGTACAGCGTGCACTTTGTCTCTCGAGACAGGAGTTTTGAACCAATTTGTTTGGCCAAACCGAAGAAGCAGCAGTTCGCTTGGGTAATTCTTCGTCGGATTTCCACTAAGGTATCCTTCGTGGAATTGATGTTTGTTCTGAGGTAGGCGAAGTACTTGACTACCTCGAAATTAATGCTACCAACAGTGACGTTTTGTCCTAGATAATATTTGAGGATAGTTAAGAAAAGTTAGACCTCATCAACCTCTTTCATATGAACAGGATTCTGCAGCAAAATTTCTCAATTTTAATCTTACTGTCAATTTTTTTCGGAGCGAGATTTATGAGATCTCAGTTTTCTGAACTGGTCAATTTTTTTAAACTCCATTTTGAAAAATTGTTTTTTTAAAACTGCCATTTTTTTTAATTAAATTTATTAGGCCACTGTTAAAAACATCTGTTTGCATGCACGATTTTCAGGGTAACCCTGAGGGCCTTATTGATTTGATGTCTCATTTAAACAAAAACTCGTTTATATGTAGAATGTGTATGTACATTTTTTATTGAATATGTTGTTTTCTCATTTGTTGCGAAAACATTGTTAAGAGTCTTGCAAGTCAAATTGTTTTTTACTTTAAATTGACAGATAATAGTGTAGTTTATTTCGTATGTGACATTTTTGTTTAACTGGATAGTTAAAAAAAGTTTCTAAATTGACAGAGCTAACATTAGAAATTCTTAGCTTCCATATTTGTTTGCCAAAAGTAAAATCGCGACAAACTAAGTGCAGAATCAAATCCATCTTGAAACATGAACAGCGTAATGCACACAGCATATACGAAAGCTTAACTCACAAAAGAAGGATAGATAGTTTTTTTTTATCTTCGAAAAATTCCTTTGCAAATGATAATTTAACATGCCATTTTCCTTTAACTCCATTCTTCTTGGTCTAAATAATGCACAGCATAATGAAGTTGGATTCAAAAAACCTGAGAATAGTTTGGCTGTACTGGGGGACATACTCAGTGTGTGTGGACAGCAGAATACTGCAATCGCGCAATAAATTGTCAATTTGTTCAGGTCATTAGTATCGGAATTGGCCGATATAAGTTTTGTGGTCTTTTGCCGGACGGCCATACACGGCTAAGCTATAAAATTTTTGTAGCACACATTACGCATGGCTGGCGGCTATTTTTCCCATTAGTTCAATTGGGAACGATGACGACCAATGGTGGCGAAGACGAAGGCGCGATGGCCACATGAGGAAATATTTTTTCATTCGAACATTGGGGGCAGATACGACCTCATCGGCTGTCGTCTGGCGGTCGTCATCGGCCACTCGATGCTAATTTCTGAGAATTAGCACAACCGACAAAGTAGAAATATCTCTGAGCAGCAAACTGGTTACGTTGGCCGATTTCTGTTATGTTGATTGCTCCTGTGGCCCAGGTGGGCAATAAGTACTCGCATTTGCAATAAATTCATCACTTTCAACTCCGATAGATCGGGATTGAAGGTTCGCCTGACATTGAGGGTGATCCCTAAACCTAAAGACAGTCTGTGATCGGTGTGTGGTTATAGAGTGGACCGGTATACCGCTACCGACTAACAAGATGCTCCAATTTGGAGTACTTGGGGCAAATGATTGTATGGGATGCAAATTAATAATCGCTTGTGGTCGCGATATGGACACGCACGCGCAACTTGACTTTTCAGCAGTCAGCATCGCCAGCAACGCACACGGATGCCCAGTAATTTTCCCATCGACTTCACTTGGTGTTATGCTTGTTCCCTAACCCCGAGACGGCCGGAGCGGCGGGCGCAGCAGCTTGAGGTAACTTTATGCACACACGCAGAGTGAACACAGAGTGATTGTTGCTGTGAGTTATGTTTTAGTCGGGGTAGAAATCGTGCGGTCCTCTTGTCGAGCTCGGAATGAGTCGCGAGTACGTGTTTTGTTGTCGGTCGGATGATCCGACGTTCCGAAGGTAGAGGAGACCCACCAATGGCACGATAGACTACCAGCACGTATCTTGCTGCTCTGCACCTGTAATGAACGTTTTGATTTATGCGCACGATCAGCTACATCATGAAGGCGATTACAGCGGAGGAGGCACATTGCTTGATCTCTTTCTCTCTCTCTGCCACCCTGCAGTCTCTATACATCAGCATCACCAATTGTGCGGAGTGCGATCGCTGATAATTGGATGAAGCATATATTCGCCAAGCTATTGCGGGCATTATGACGCATGGCTGGCTGATTGCTCCTGCTGATGCTGATGTTGCTGCTGCTGCTGCTGCTGCCGTTGTTGCAGTTGAGATCCATCGTGCAAACATCTTCGGGGAAAATGGTAATGGGGCCCTCTTTAATTTTAAGGACAAACTCATATAAATGTTGGGTTAATGATAGGCATTGCGCATTTCAATTATCTACGTGGATACAGTGTTTATGTGAAAGGCGGTCGCTTTCATAAACCTAAATGGGTTGTAGCTAGTTATTTTGATGTGTAACTACAGCTTGCTCTGGATCATTTCATGGGTGATGAGTCATTAGGGTAACATGGCAAATTGAGGGCAATTTGTCGACTTAAACGAGGGATCAATGGAAATTGCTTAACCTTTTTGGTAACCCGCAATAAGGGCATTTTTTTTTTGGTTTATTGAAAGAAAATGCGATTGCGTCTTGAAACAAAAGAGCTGAGCTACGAACTTGAGAAACAGGCAAACAATATAGAATAAAATAAAATAAAATAAAATAAAATAAAATAAAATAAAATAAAATAAAATAAAATAAAATAAAATAAAATAAAATAAAATAAAATAAAATAAAATAAAATAAAATAAAATAAAATAAAATAAAATAAAATAAAATAAAATAAAATAAAATAAAATAAAATAAAATAAATTAAAATAAAATAAAATAAAGTAAAATAAAATAAAATAAAAAAAAATAAAGTAAAATAAAATAAAATTATATAAAATAAAATAAAATAAAATAAAATAAAATAAAATAAAATAAAATAAAATAAAATAAAGTAAAATAAAATAAAATAAAATAAAGTAAAATAAAAAAATCACATATTTTGTATGCGTTACCTTAACTACTAAGGATACAGTCAATCATGTTTACTTCTTCTTGGATACACCAACAGTGCGACCACGACGACCAGTTGTTTTTGTGTGTTGACCACGCACACGGAGGCCCCAATAATGCCGCACACCACGATGGGCACGGATTTTCTTCAAACGCTCCAAATCATCACGGAGTTTTGAATCTAATGTTGATGAAGTGTACTGCTGATACTTGCCATCGACAACATCCTTTTGTCTGTTGAGAACCAGTTGGGAATTTTGTAATGCCTTGGATTTTGGATAATGGTGACAATTTTGTCAACCTCCTCATCAGTGCATTCTCCAGCGCGTTTGGTGAGATCAACGTCAGCTTTTTTGAGTACAATATTAGCGTAACGACGACCAACACCTTTAATGGCAGTCATGGCGATGGTCACCTTTCATTTACCATCAATATTCGTATTCATGATACGAAGAATGTGCTGAAACTTTTCAGGAATAACGAGAGACATTTTGCCTTCAGAGTACACCGAATTCAAGCGAAAAAAATAAAATAAAATAAAATAAAATTATATAAACTAAAATAAAATAAAATAAAAAGAAATAAACAAAATAAAATAAAATAATAAAATAAAATAAATACAGAGTTTTCGGGGCTATTTTCTTAGGTGTTAATCGAAAAATTTAATTTCTCATCACTGTAAATTGATTTCCTTATCAAACTTGCTTAATAACTAAGCTTCTTTTTAAGAAATACATTTCTCTGAAGCTTTAGAGGGTTCAGCTCAATGGCGTACGAAAAGATTTTGATATTAAAAGAGGTGTGAAGGGGGGCTAAGCATCGGTATCTACTTTTAAATCCTTCCTTACTTTCAACGCTCTCCTTGCGGGTGATCATGTTAAGGGTAGTCAAGACACCTTTAGCGTGCGTATATCATTATAAAAAATACAGATTTTAAGTTAATTCGATTTGAGTTTATTCACAGAAATAACTAACTGTGGTTGATCTCATATATTCAACTAATTTAATGATAAAATTGTCCAAACAACTTTGTTAGGTTCGGGAAATAAGAGAGAGTGGACGATTTGACTAACTTAAATGTTATCAATCTTGATGATGTAAATAAATCTGATGCATTTACTTGACAACGACAAAAAACAAGACATCTTATAAAATTTCACAATCTACAATCTACTGTAAATGGTGTTCTACAAGTCCGTTCTCTGAGTCCACTATTTGTTTTTTTTTTGAGGAATTATTTTAAGACGATTTTAAAAAGGGGTCTTAAATCATAGGTAATCTCTGATTGAACTTAGTGAGTAGAAGGTTTTGCACTAATTGTTATTCTATTCAAAAAAAAAATAATAGATTAAATGGGTAGCGCAATTTTCAAAGATATGAGCAGAATTCCTTAAGCTCAGCAAAATAAACTAAGAGAATCTAATTGCTTATTAAATTAGGGAAATAAAGTACAGGCACATTTTAAAGTAAATTAGGCCTTTAGAGGCTAAAATTTTCTACCTAAATACATACTACAAGAGAAGTATCCTTCAAACTCTTTAAATTGACTCATCAAGAAAATGTTATCCTACTGCCTACATTATATACTCGTATGTGATTAAATTTTACTCCAAGTTACATCATTCAGCTAGCCCGCACTTCACGACCATGCATCATAATCAACAGCTCGTCAGATATTTATGTCAAAAAGAAGAAAAGAAAACAAAAATAATGAATAAAATAAAAAAAAAACAAAACAAATAATAACCAAATAATGAGAACAATGAAAAGGGGTGCCAATGCCAACCCAAAAACAGGACATCATCATCACATTGAACATTGAAGTAGATTCCATGGATTTTTGTGGCCACATGGTTAAGAACCCTTCATAAGTCTGGCTGAATCTGGAATTTTGCATCATTCTTGACAACACACAGTTGCTGCGCTGCGCTGGTTTCTGACTACTGTCAGAAAGGAAGAGAGTTATTGGTTTTCGTTTGTACAATGTACACGTCTCATTTTCAAATGCCTTGGCATGTTTCATTTAGCTTCCAGCTCATGAATTCCTTTGGTTTTCCTTTTTTTTTTTAGTCTTTTATTAAAGTGCGGTGAGGAAGGATATATTATATGTACGAGTGTACATATCAGGATCTTTTTTCGTATGTGCAGACTTTTCGTCTCCAGAATATCTTTACATAACCACATCCTCGAATTTGAGCTGCTCAGGGATGAGGAATAACGAAAAATGAGATAAACGTTTAAAAGCAAAGCAAACTTCAACCACCCTTCCTTTTCATTCAATCCAGGATTGAGGAATTATTCTGTATTTTTGGTTGTTTTTTTTTCTACATTCACATCATCGGTATCTCGATATGGCCCGCTATTCTACACACACTCTGTTGGATACCGATTCATTTGGAAAAAATCCAACCCCTTTTGCCAATGCGTCTAACCTTACTATCCTTACAACAGAAGTAAGATAGCAAAAAAAAAACCGAGGGAGGAATGGATATACGAGAACGAGTATGTATTGTAGAGTACGCTAAAGGGTAGCTTGTAATTTGTCTTCAAATTGAAATCAATTTGATTGCACGAAATTGGTGTGTCGTGTGTTGCATGCAATTTAAACGAAGAGTCAATATTTATGTTGTTTTTTTTTATTATTATTATTTTTACTGAAATGATGGCGTGAGGATTCAATTTAAAATGACTGTGCAGCTATAAGGATAATGATAGGAAGACGAATGTTTGGGTAATGGTGAAAGTTAATGTCCTATGGAAGGTGATAAATGATTCCTGCTCAAGGCGATAGAATAAATTAAACGTTTGCTGCAATACAAAAAAATTAATAAAGGACTTTTTGTAATGCCCACTGTAACTAGATGCATAGAGAAGAGGTTAAGGATTATTTGTTTTTTAAACAGTGACTGGGCAGTTCAGGTTAAATTTAAAGAGAATAATTGATAGTCCTTTTTGATGTACAAATAAAATATAAAAAAAAGAAGGTTTGTAGCTCTCGTACAGGATGTACCAATTTTTTTAGATTTCACGTATGAAATACATAGTTGATATGTAAATACAGGTACGTTGATATAATTCCCATAGTCATTGTGAATTGAAATTGTTCATACGTTTTGAATGAAATAATGTAGGTACATTTTTGAGGAAGTTGGCATAGTAGTTGGTGAATTCTAAAACATAACTTTTAACCTATAGTAGGCATTCACTTAAGAACTATCAAGTAAGTTTTCACACACAAATTCATACGGGTCTTAATGTTACAATATGAATATTTCATACCGGTAATCTTAATACAACTGGGTATTAAATTTTAACTTATTTATAAGGCGGCTCAAAATCAGATCGGGGGCCATTTAAATTAACCTTTTTTTTAGATAATGCGTTTTGGAAATTAAACGCGCAACAGTTCATTGTCTCAAGAGTTGTGTGAAAGGCAGCTACGTCCTGTAGGAACCAGATCAGTTTCAATAAGAGCTTTCATAACAAAAGCTTAATTATAGAAAGTTGTCAATTTTAAAAGCTCTTTAAGTTCCTTGGATTGTCTTGATAAGAGCTTTGAAGTTTTGATTTTTAATAAAATTGCATTTTAAGTTTTAAAATTCACATATGTTTTTTTACTGCCACATCCACATTTTAAATGGCTTTTAAATTAATTAAATCCTTTTATATTTTATAATGCGGATTTTTTTGTAATAAATAATTTAAAAAAGAATTGAGTTAATTGTATTTTGGTCTAAGTCGACTTTATGTAAGGGTGCTGAATGTTTTTACAAAAATGGTCAAGATAGCAGAAAAGCTTTACCTGTTTGTTTATAAGAATAAGACAATCTTTAATATTTGAGGATCCTCGATTGCCAAATACACTTTTTATTTGTGCTAAATAAAGATATAGAAAATTACTATTTCACTTTCTTCTAAAAATAAAACGTTATTCGAATTTGTGTAGCATAAAAAAACAGGAAACCAGGCGTTTTCATTGATGATGATTTTGTGAAGGCTTAATTTGATATCCACTATGCGGCAGTCAATATGAAGTGAATATTTATGAAGAATACAAAAAAAAAGCAAAATAATCCTCAGGCTTTTATTTATGTATCCGTCAAGTTCAGCCTCTATCATAAAGCCTACCGTGTATAACACTCCTCCCAATATGAATAAAAAACTCGATCGAGAATGTTGGCAACTTTCAATAAAAACGAAAAAAAAAAAATATTTCCCAAAGACGTCGCTATTGTGTCCACCAATCGAGTTCGGTTTACACGCTTATGGCATGGCAGAAAAACTTATTGTTGGCCACATCATAATGACACGATTAGTCAAGAGTGGTGGTGCTGTGCTCTCTGTGCTGTGTGCAGATAAATGTTATTTCGCAGAACTTGAACTTAAGGTGAATAACAAGGTTTTGGTCACGCCCCAAACAATCGAACAGAGCCGCGGCTGGACAGCTCCAACATCCAGAAGTACGTATCGTAAGCTATAGCAGATACGCACAAAACTTCTTGACCACTTGTTCTCTCTTGTTAAAGTCTCATTTTCTTGCATGTCAAATCGAATCGACTTTGCTACGGCTTGTTTGTCGTCCCTTTTGGCATTTAAGTTTTTTTATTTAATTTTTTTGTTTAAACAGGAGGAATGCACATAAGTATGTATACCTTGTAATTTTTTTGTGGCTGATTGACTTGAAGGTATGTCATGTACACATATGGTGTGAGAAAATATTTTGGCTGAAGGCCATGGACCACCATCACAGTTCCATGTTAAGGTACTTGGGAAAATACACAATCTTACCTGCATTCCTTTTCAGGCATGTCCCATAATTTATCGCCATATTTTCATATGAGCATCCATAAATATTGTTTCTTGAAGGCGATGAAAGTTAAGCACTTTTTGAAAATGGAAGCCTTACAAGTTTTACATTTTTTTTCCCCAAAATATAAAAGTTTTTCAGTTCAATTTGAGTTTTTTTCCTTTTATGTGACAATGATAGGTTAAATCGTATGGACTAGTGCTTGCGCAGGCAATTAGACTAAATTCCTTCCCTGTTTCGCTATACAAGCCCAAAAGTTGCTAGAGCATGACATCTGCGTCAGACATTTCAGTACTACTATCCAATAACCTAAACAATTTCAAACTACTTATTTGTAACTTTGTATAATGATTATTGACTATAAACTTGATTGTGGTAATGACAATTTTGACGCCGTTTGCGCATACCACAATAGTTAAGAACAACCCGTAAATGTCTAACGCAAATATAAGTGAAACAAAAATGTAAGTATAAAAATATTTTTCGCACATTTCTTGCTTATTTTTTGTTTGTCACTTCAAACTACTGCTGACGATAAATCGACAACAACTCAAAAAGTTTGAGCATACCTTTAATATATGACTTTTACTGTCTGTGTTTATAGGTTTTCAGATATAAAGAAGATACTTCGTAGTACGCCCACTTCTAAAAGTTATGCAAATTCTCATTGAATTCACACCTGAGTGTGAATTTTCCGCTTTCGATTTTTTGTACCGTTTTTACATGGACTGTAGGAAGGTATAATATAAGGACATGTTACGGTTTTCTAGAAAAAAAAATAAATGTGCCTAAAGACAAAAACAAAAAACTGATTAACGATTTCAAGTCCCTAAATATTAACGCAAATTGTGTCGTCGTCTTGTTTTTTGTCATTAAAACCACGCACCCCCATTTTCGATAGATCTGTCAAATAGTTTTGTTGTGGCAGCCATTTTATATTCTAGACGCCTACGAGCATTTTCGTTAAAATGGAAAATAGTGAGTTCGATGAGGGCCCATGAAAAATTATTTTTTGAGAAAATAAACTATCACGCGATCCGAACAAAAGCTTGACAAATATTATGGGGTCTCTTCACAATCGATTGGAATCATTCACCACTGGTTTACTCAATTTCGGTGAATTCGTTCAAGCACAAGTGACGTCGAGTCTTCTGCTCACCCAATTGAGGTCACGGCTCCAGAAATGGTCGACAAAGTCATGGTTTGATAACAGACGATAGGCCAGTGAAAGTGCGTGAACTTGAACAGGCCACAGACTTATCACATGGCTCAGTGATTTCGATTGTACATAAATATTTGGACATTAATCGAAAACAAACGCATTCGTTTGCCAACTTCAAAGGTGTGTTTGGCGTTCTTCCAGAAAAAATCGACTGAGTGTTTGCACTGTTTCGTAACGCTGCATGAAACCTGGAATCATCACAACACCTGAGAAACCAAGAGAGAGAGTCAAAACAATGGACTTCTCCTGCCTGGTGAATAGAAGCCGAAAAAGGTCAAGGTGGGTTTGTCATTCAACATGGTCAGGCCAATATTTTTTTGTTTGGTATGCGCGCGGTGTTATTCGCAACGATTACCTTGAAAAGGCTAAAAGAATTACCGGCGCATATTAGGCAGCTCTGATGGTTCGATTTCAAGCCGATTTGAAGCAAAAACCGTCGTATTTAGGGAAGAAAAAAGTTGATTTTCACCTGGACAACCCGCAAAAGTCCGCAGTTGCAATGGAAAAATTTCATTAGTTATTCTACGAAGTTCTCCAGCATTTTCCCTAGATTTAGATCCCTTCGACTATTTATTGTTTCCAAACATGAAGGAATGTCTCGGATGTAAGAGATTTGGGTCTAATAAAGAGGTCATCGCTAAAACAAACGCCTATATTTATGGGCTCGACAAATCGTATTATTTGAAGGGCATCAAAAAATTGGAAAAACGTTAGATGAAGTATATTGAGCTAAAAGGAGAGTGTTCAATTTTTGCATGAGCCCGTGCATACTTACTTTTCTAAGGAATGTTCTTGAATTAACAACAACAATTTGAGTGTGCTACCACCAAGTTTTTCGCAGCTTAAAATAATAGGAAAAAAACTTGGTGGTAGCACACTCAAGTTGTTATTGTTCATTCAAAAATATTGAATGATATAAAAAGTGCTCAGAAAAGCAAGTATGTACAGACTCATACAAAAATTGAGCATTGAACAAAAGGAAAATGTTTAAAAATAAAATGTTTCTATGCCAACAAAAATGTTCCTGATTTTACAGATCCACCAACACCACGAATTAAACATACACCGCAAACAAATCGCTTTTTTTAATACAAGTGGTTCCAAGAAAAATATAGTTAGCAAGTTCTTGCGACCGCGTTATGCATTTTTAATATCTTTTTCTATTCGTACTCACTGCGTACATGCAATATGGTATAACCAATAATATTATGACTGTCAATAAGTAATAAAAGGATAAGAGTACGTATGTAGGTACGGTTGGTTACTTTATTAATATTTTGTTAAAAATGCGCGGGTGGTTGACATAAATTGTTAAGTATAATTTGAATATATTTTTCATGTGGAAGTAATGGTAGTGATTGAAATAAAAATTAGAAATATTCCACTAATTTCAATACGACACATCTTCTGTTACTACTAATAATAATAATTATTATGAACAGCAAATCATGTCTTTAGAGGTTAAATTAATTAATCATATAATTTTGTATACATATTGATAAATTGAAAAAAATAATTGTCAGTGAATAATTATATATGAAAAATAAAAATTATTTTATAAAAATCTGGATTGATGCAAGTCTATAGAATATTTTTTTTTAAATACATAATACAGTTAAGTAGTTTTACCTAAGAATAACTCCAAGACGGAAAATAAATTATTCCATCAGATATCCTTACTTACTTATAAATTAAAATAAAAGAGAATATTAATTTGCACCTATAATAAAGGATTACCCAATTTGCAGTCGAGATTTGACATCCCTCTTTGAGTGACATATGTCAAACAGAACTGTCAGTTTAGTCTGGACTGGACATGGACAACATATTGAGTATAGAGTTTTCTATTTTATTATATTTATATTGTTTAATAACGTAATTAACAAATTATCATATAAAATGGAGGAAGCTGGGACGAATGAACGAAAAAAGTGATTTAAAGCTTAAATTCTTCACAGAATGATAGAAATTTAATTTATATTAAAGTTTAGACACTTAACTCAGCTTCTTAATTGTGAACATAAAATTTGAGAAAACAAATCGTCTAGAATAGCAATTTTATTTTTACGAAAACAAACTGTCAAACTCTGCGTTCTACATAATATCCACATTTTAACGTATAAATTGTTCTCGCGCTACTAACCTCAAAATCCGGGATTGTTATAAAACCTCTTTACCAACTTTTATTCGAAGCCATGTGATATTTCAAAATAGACGCTTATTCGTTAATTCGTTGTTTGTTCTAATATGAATAGATATTAACTGCATACACTAAATCCTTATAAAGTTCAAATCACTCAACTGGTTGAACACCCTGGAGAGTGGAAACGGAACTACAACTAGAGCTGAAACTATGGACCTACAGCTGTTAAAATATTAGACACACATAAATTCAATGTTACGTACACAACGCATTGCAGCTGCACAAGTTCTTTATGCCGGCTCTACACGACTGCCAAGTTCGCAGTATTTACTGCCAAAATACTTCTGTCATTAATTGAATTAACGACATGCTTTTACACGAAGCTAAAATAATGACAGATAAAAATACTGCCAACTAGCAGTAAAGAGTAAGCAAGTTCATTCTTTATCGCAAATTGTCATTATTTGAAAATTGTTTTGTCAGTACTGAATTGACACATTGTCAGTATAATGCCACAACTTAACGAAAATTCTGGATGGCAATTTTTTAATGACAAATATACTGCCACATTTTCGATTAAACGAACAAAAATAATGCCAAAATTTTGACAGGAATACTGCCAATTTGGCAGTCGTGTTAATCCGGTATTACTCACTCGGCACTGCAAGAGTTTTCCAAATTTTAACTTCTGCTTTTTGACATTTCAAAATCACTTGCTCGATATTGTTATGTACATGTTATTGAAGGAGATTTAAGATCAACACACACTTGACCTGTGTAGCTGTCATTCCATCGTTTTGTATTATTTATTAAAAAAAAATGTCCACCATTATAATTTTATGGAGTATTTTTTTCTTCACATTTAGCTCTTAGTCTTGACACACAAGACGTTTGGTTTGTTCAGCAACGAACGAAAAAAGAAACACACATTCGGAACACACACAAAGTTTTTGACAACTTAGACTCTGTTCTGAACTAAGGGCCCAATTATAGCGATCAGGGAAACGAATCAGCAAAGAAGTTCTAACGGATAATTTATGATAATTTCACGCGTTTTTAAATACAAATGCTACACTAATCGATAACGAATAACTCGGAGAATTTTTTTTGCAAAACATTTTTGCAATACCTAGAACAATTTTTGTTAAAAATGTATTTAATTATTCGCGGTCCACTGACGTCCTTGTGGACGCAAAACTTTTTCGTGTATGTTTCAATCAGGAAAAACTTTATGGCAGACTGGTAGTGATGCTTGCAAACTGACACAATTTTTCTGTTTGCCATAAATGACTATCAGGAAAAAATATTCACTTTCATACTGTTTCAACTTTTTCCGATTCGTTTTCCTGATAGCTATAATTGACACCTAAAAAAAACACCTAATGAGGTTAATTTTGTACTCAGTGGCTATTAAACAAAATTTTCGCATAAGGAAATGCAAAATTTTATCTGAAACTGTAGATGGAAAAAAGCATCCACGAAAATCATCTGTATGATATGGATTTTGATCTTTGCCCTTGGTGTCAAACGTTTATCTTATAAAACTGACTGGAAATCAAATCATCGCTGTCAAATATCATCGATTTTTGGTTTTAAATCACAAAAAACCTGACGTTTTTGAAACGAGTAAATATACAAGAAAATTATATTGCCAAAAACAAATTCTGCAATCCATTTATAATGGCAAGAACCAAACATTTCATTCAAATTAAAATAACATTTGCTGACCAATTCACTGTCTAGAACTTTAATTTTTGTATCTTATTATCAAAAACCGTCCCCAATGTAAGCAAAGACATGCCAGAAAAACTTTTTTCTGCAAAGGAACTAGGTATTTCACTTACATTCATATAAGGTACAAGTGCCATAACTTCATCGCACTGTTTTTTTTTAATCAATTTAATTATTGATATTAAATTTCATGAGAGGAAAATTTATAAAACAATTTTTAATTCTCAAACCTTTAAATATAGAATTTTGTTTTAAATTCTAATAAAAAAAATTACTAATATTTGAACCACCTACCTATTAAAATTAAATTCCTGCTTGTTTAAAAATAAAGATTAAAAAAATATAAAAATATTGAAAATTACTATTTACGCAAATATTTATATCTGATGAGTGAATTAATAACTTGATGGCATGTTGTCGTCTTGTCGATCGTAAAATTCTGAGGTATTTTTGATGATGCTTCGTGAGAATGACATTCTGTCACGTATTACGAAGCTGTTGACATGGTTCACTAATTTATATTCTAAAATAGTAATTAAAAATTGTATGCATACATTTAATTCCGTGTTCTTTTTTTTATTGTCTATTTGATATTTTACATGTGTAGTGTTCTACATAATTGTAATATTATTGTTTAATTACATAATAAAAGATTTTACTAAATATAAATATTTGATCCAAGTGTGCTAATTTTTGTATGATTAAAATAGAATAGATTTATATTGGATATTAATTCTTCACATAAGGATTTTGGAATGGGGTTTATGGGAAATTATATTAATGTTTTAGGTATTTTCTTTTTCGCAGAAGATCAACATTTACTTCAAATATTTGTATTTACTATGATTTTCATTTGAAAATAAAATAGCCTACGACGGAGTAATTTTAGAAATATGTAATTTTTTGTTAGCATGAGGAGGTAACTCTGTATTTGCAGTTTTACTGGTTACTGATTTAAACGAGAAACTAACAATTTTGCATTTAATCTAAATTGAGAGCTCGTTTTGGTGTAATCTAGTTATCTAGTAGAAATTGCAAGCTTTTTGAGTTTATGTGCTGCTTATTCATAAATTTGTAAGTGTCACACTTCCGTAATAAAAAAAATTATCGGTAAATAAATATAAATGTTTATTACTACAAACATCAATTGCAGCAATCTGAAAATTTACGGATCAGAGCCGACTCCACTATCCCCCATTTCGTTGAAATAAATTAAATCTAATGAATGATAAATTCTCTTCTGGTTGCCCCACTATTTCTTAAAATATATACTTCCCTAAAGTATCTCTTACTCTTTTAAAAATGTTCAGTTCATCTATATATCAATGAGATTATCTAAAGATAAAGTTAACTTCTATTTTTTTTTCAATCCCAATACGCAAACAAGGACCGAAAAGCGATGCTGATAAGTACCTATTTTCCAATAGGCAAACTTTCAAGAAATATACTCATAACCTATAATTTTGTATGAAATTCAGTTAAACTGTAGGTCACTCAATTCTCATAGATCCTCAATTTTGAAGATATTTTATTGAGATTTGATTACTATGTGGAAAACCGTAATAACTGTTTTATTTCTTAGCCAATCTAAGAGTACCCCAAAGCAGCCACTTAGGTCCTTCTATTTTTTCTTAATATTGACAGTATAAAAAATCCCACCAAGCAATGCGGTTTCCATTGGCGATACATTTATAGCAATCGCAATAGCAGAAAGCAGATAGCAGACGGACTATCGGATTAGGATTATGGATGACCGACGTTCATCTATGTTAACGAACCATAAATGTTAAAAAAAATAATAGATGATTCAATATCGATGTCGAAGGACGAATAAAGGACATTCCTCATAAACATCGATGCTTTCGATTCGATAATTAAAAAAAAACTCATGTGACATAAACGTTTTCATTTACCTACGTGCAACTTACCCCAAACATAGATCTACTTCAGGGTGAGTTGAGGGCTTTTAAACTTTATTTAATTACATATTCACCCTTATTAATAACTAAACTGTTCTATACAAGATCTTCCTTAAGACTGACTTTAAAAATATCTTATTTTTTATCTCATTGTCTCGTTGCGGGAGAGGATGATGTCATCTATTGGAATTCGGGGCCTGTAACACATAGCTATACAAGTCAAGAACCACTTGTAATATAATGTTAATATTACAAGTGTAGATTATTTCTGTAACACAAACAAAAACATTACAATTTTAGAAAACAAAAATTTCCCTACATTTGTAGGCATTCTGCTTACAAGAGCATATTCAAAGAAAGATAAGCACGTGGAAGCATCTTTAAAAAAAATTAATAAAGAATCCGTTCAAAAATAAAATGCTGCGAAAATAAAAACATTGGGGCAAAATTTTAGTCGATTTAGTAATATTTTAAATCATTTTTAGTATGATATATGGCTAAAAAGAGGATTTTGCTAATTTTAAACCAGTTTAGTATCGTACTATTTTCTTAACATTTTACTAAAGTTAAAATCACAAAATGGCTATTTAATTTTTTTTTTACTATCGTACTAAATCCATATGCCACTTTGACATTTACAAACGTCAAAAAGTTATGTTCGCTTACTTTGTTGCACTATTTTAGGCGTGTTTAGTTGTATTTTATTAAGAAAATAGATTTAGTATGGTGCTAGTTAAAAAGTGTTTAAAATTAGGAAAAATATTAGTAAAGTGATTTAGTATTAGCAAACTGTTAAGTAGTATCATGCTAGCCCCTTAACATCAGGCTGTTTAAAATTTTGCGCCATTATTTTTGGTACATGTTCGGATGTGTTAAATTAAATGTGACAAATCGAAGGAAATTTGTACTTAAGGCAAGAGTTTAAATTTAATTCCTCAAAATAAAGAGTGGCCATACCTATATCCGCGACGTGTTTTTGGGAGAGAATTGCCGAAAAAATACCATTGTAAGTTTTAATGCCGGTAGTTTCCAAAACATCAACACCAAAATCATATATATTATATTTTATATGCAAAACTAGACAACTCAAATAAAACGGGTGGGGCTGAGGGTTAAGGTTGCAGCTGACTACTTGCGACAATATGGTAATGAATATTGTCGGACAAGATTCGATGACGAATGGAACTTTTGCGAAAACTTTTCTGAGAGATATTCAATAACGGGTTTCGACACACGAAATTTTTCGCAAACCAAATGTTCTTCTACTTGAAAGTTTATGGTTTCTTTATACATCACTATCTTCATTAGAATCGAAAAAGAACATATTTTTTTGAAGACTTATACGTAGCATATTTTTTTTAAGACTCAGGATTTCACAACTTTTGTGCAAAAATACAATCCCAATTAACCGTATAAGTCGATCCAATTTCAATTGAATTCTTATGTACCAACATTATATATTTATGCATGTTCCCTTCCTAGTTCATTCCTAGTGCATTTTGCTTAGATTTCATATGTTTTCCATTGGTACTAATTTTTCTAAGTCTATCAATCAATAAAAAATCAATTATTTCTAAGGAAATCTAAGAAAAGTCATAGAATGCAATATTTTGTATTATATGAGATTTTAGGTTATTATTTTCGCGGATGATATTCATATTACAGAAAGTTTAAATTTTTCGGAACTTACCGCGTTAAATTTAAGAAATATTTTCAATTTCTTTTTCTTTTTCCCGACGTTTCGAAGAACTTTCAAACTTCGTGGTCACGGGATGAGACTGACGATTGATGTATGTTGTTTTAGTTATTGTTTTTTAGCTCTCGCTCTCAAATAGTACCGGTGCGTAGATGTTGTTGCACTTGGATTGCTTGTGGGTGGTGTACTCGTTCTAGGTTGTTGTTGCGTTGAGTCGATATATTCTTGTACACAACTTGTCACAAAATCGGCAATATGTGAACATTTGGCCTATAACGACGATCATTTTATCCGTTTTGATCAAGCCAGATCAATCGCAAATGAAAGATTTTATGTACCAAGAATTGTCAGGGAAGCAATTGAATATTTGATGAGTGTCATTTTGAGATATTTAACCCATTAAATATATATACTAAGATATCAATAATATTAATATACCAAAATATCTCAAAATGACACTCATTTAATCAAGTTTGACTCCGTTATTGAAATGAAATGGTGCCATTTATACTTAATTCATTGTATATATATTCTAGATAGATATAAATACAATGCTTAATTTAATTTTTACTTGTGCATTGTGAGTATTTTGTCAACAAATTTAAATTTACCTGCAGCTCTTTAGTTTAGTTTATCTATTAGGTATACAACCTACAAGATATGTACTTATATTGTAATTAAAAATCATGTAGTTACGATTTTGTGGGAAATAAGTAAATTTCGTTATATTCAACTGAAAATTCCCGTATTTAATATTTATTATTTCTATTGTGAACTGATCTGTAATTCCTCAAAAATATACATGTTATCTCACAATAAAATAAAACTCAAAATCCGTAATGTTAACGCAATCGAGCACAATCCACAAAATGAGTGTAACTGCAAAGCAACTTGTACAATGTTCGAATCTCACACATTACGAATAATTTTAAATTATCATTAATATTCGACAAGTTCCATTGGAACCGCAACATATATTTATGAACCAAATATCAACATGTTCGAAACAAACCATTATACTATTTTACTTCATACCCAAAATCCATCTATTATCAACCCCTTTTTCAATATAGAAGATTTTCGCCGCTAGGTCACGATGCCGGTGTAGTTTGATAGGTTTTGCATATGTGTGCGCAAGGGATGAAGGAATTCCTGTATTTTGCTTTCTCTAGGCTGGCTGGATTCCTCTTCCGTTTTCTACCCCAAATTCATGAACAGTTAGGGCAAATTCGACCAGAGAACAACAACTGACTGAGAGCGGAAAACACAATTCAGTTCGAAATCGAAAAGAACGTGTATCTTTTCCCTAGAAGAGCACAATAAAATATACTTGCATTGTTGTTTTTTTTTTTGTTTTTTTAAATGTGTTGGTTTAGATAGATATCTCTTTACTTTGTGTTTGCGCCGATTGTACGTGCGCGACGTCCTCTCGCTCCCACTCAGACTTTTTTTTGTTT
Organism: Philhelius pedissequus; assembly: GCA_910595825.1. NCBI lineage: Eukaryota > Metazoa > Arthropoda > Insecta > Diptera > Syrphidae > Philhelius > Philhelius pedissequus. The sequence continues at coordinate 37,315,666 of OU343163.1, forward strand.
TACAACAACTGTGTGTTGTAGAAGATTGCTGCGGTAAAATGATGGTTCCTATGACCGAGCTTAACCATAACCCATCCGTCTGTAGGGGAGGATAGAACAGAAACACGCTCGACTCTCTGTTGTTGTGTATTGTATAGAGTAGACTTTATCTTTGCTTTTTGGTATTTTCTACATCATTCAACATTCATACACTACTGCCCGTCTCGTAGACAGCTCTGTTGTATATCTTTTTTTTTTGTCGTCGAATTGTTTTTCCATTCTGTTCGATTTTCGGAATACGGATTATTTTTTTCTCTGTTTTGTATCTTTAAGTTTAAACCATTTTCCCGTTGTCGATTGAACTCAGTTTCATAGCGCCTACCGTTGGTTTAACATCGTCGTGTGCATTACCTATGAGAATAATTATTCCAGTTGAAAAGCAATAAATTGTATCTTGAAGATACTTATTTATTTGTTGGTTCAAATTTTAAGAACATCGCGCAGATGAAACCTTTCTTGGAGATTCACAATTAATATAAAAATAATATTATAATTAAAAGTGTGCTTTTTACATTTTGAATTTGAATAAATGGATGATCGTTATAAGATTTATAAATTTATTATTTTGTTTCTTAATTTAAAAATCAGTTGCGTTAATTTTATTTAAATATTCTTTTTCTTAAAACAAAACAAAAAAATCGACGAATAGAAAAAGTGCTTTTTGGACAGACAAAAAAAAACAATTTGTTTTTTTTTTATTTCTAACGTGTTTTTAAATAAAAATAAAAATATTTTAATTTATATAATTAAAGATTATAAAAAAAAGTGAAAGTGGAATAAATAATTTTATTAAAAAAAAGTTCCTGTTTTATTGCAATATAATATTATCTACCTAAATAAAAATATTTATATATATTTTTTAAATTTTCAAACAAAAATTAAGTTTGTAATTTTTAAATTGAAAATACATAATATAAATCAAAAAGAAAGAAGTGTTAAAAAAAAACAATTATTTATTAAACCAAATAATTTGTATTGGCTGATAAAAATTAATATAAAATTAAACACTCAAATGGTACATCGACCAGCTATTGGAATATAAATATACCAAACCCTAAATGAGGGTACAATGAGGTCAAAAATATACGATGTAAGTTTTAATGTTAATTATAATTTTTAAGCAATTTATACTATAAGTTATGGATTATCACTTCCTTTTGTGATAATTAGGTTGCTTTTTAGAAATAGAACATGGAAATAAAAAAAAGACGAACAAATATTTTGAAACACGTGATGCATTTTCCAAACGGTCTTTATTGAATTTAAAAGGGTTGATGAATTAAAGGGTGAATACCAAAATGACAGGGTTGGTTTTTTTTTCTTACATTCTTTCTGGTACTTGTGACAACTTATTTATGAAATTTATTGTACGTAGTTAGTGTTTTTTTTTTGTTCTTTGTGTAAGGGAACCGTGTTATCTATTGTGTGTGCAGAAAATGCAAAAAAAGCATTGAAGGTTTTTTTTTATTAGGTTTCCATAAAAGGTGATTTCATTGTGTCTCTGTTTGAGAAAGAAAAACAGTATGGGAACAAGGTGGAAGTTTGTACTTATAATTTTTTTTGGTTATGAAACGACTAAATTTGTTCTAAAATGTGTATCTGTTTTTGTTGTTTTAATTTTTTTTAGGAAATTCCCAAGCTGTATGATGTGTTTTGGTATTTTAACCTAAGTAAATATTTGGTAGGTACCTACCTAGATATTTTTGTTTGGTATTTTTAAAACAGTAGGTACGTAAGGAGGTTGGTAGTTAAATAAATTCTAATTCTAACTCTATTTTAAGGCAGTTACAATATGTACATTTCTTAAAAGAAAAAACAGGCATTAAGTAGGTATCACTATAGAATAACAAAATTGTTAGCATAATTAAAATCAATAAGTTGTAGGAACTTGACATGTTGCTAAAGCCAGTGACGCATGATTTTAAGCGATTTAGTACGATGTTAAAGCATATTTAGTATGATAGTAAGTTAAAAAGAGAATATTGCTAATTTTAAACAAGTTAATCATCGAACTATCGTATTTTGCTAAAGTTAAAATCAACAAAAGGGTATTTTATCATTTTAGCATAATCTAAATCCATATGACACTTTGATATTTACAAACGCCAAAAAGTTATGTTCCTTTACTTTTTTCCACTATTTTAGGCCTGTTCAACTGCAGTTTATCTAAAAAATAGGTTTAGTATGGTGCTAGTTAAATGTTAAAATGTGTTTAAAGTTAAAGGAGTATTTTCTTAAAGTGCTTAAATATTAGTAAAGTTTTAAGTAGTATTCTGGTAATAGCTAAAAACTTAAAAAACAGGCTGTTTAAATTAGGGTGCACACTGTCATTTCCTTACAGAAATGATGAAAAAATGATAGTGTGTAGATGTAAATGGTAAATGATGAATAAAATTATGAGAAAAATGATGAAGATCCAAACTTTTCGTGGGTATGGGTGTAATAATGGAATGAAATGATGGTGTGTAGGAAATAAATGGCATGTGTAAATGATAATGTGTAACATCAAATGAAACGTTCAGAAATAACAGTTTGAAATTTGTCATTTAAGAAATGACAGTGTGTACCCCACTTAAGATTATGCGCCATTTGGGGGTGGCCGTGGGGCCATAGTTGTGTTTTCGCCTGTCACCTCATGGTCACAGGTTCGATCCCTGCTGTAGTCTAGGTATGTTCTCTTATTTTTTCCATTTAAACGAATTCTAAAATAAAATGTCATGCAATGAGTTGCTGGTTTACTCATTACATGCTGTTTAGTCATAGCGATATCACTAACAACATGTGATTGATTAAAACTAGTATACCGATAAAATATGACAACGAATAAAAAATAGATAAATAAGACACGGAAATTTCTCCGCATTAGTTCAGCCGCCATCCCTGGAGATAAAATCTGAGACAACAGCCACTTCCAGTCTCAGAACACCGCGCAACACATCTTTCATATCCTTCTTTCTCCTCCTTAACCATATGCCCGCGCTGAGTTGTATCATTTAAAGGGTAGTATAATCCCTTGAGCGTGTGTAGATTATAAAAAAAAATATAATTTTTAATATACCTAAGAAATTAGTTAATTGACTAACCTTCCTAACTATTAAAATAGAAGCTGAGAAATTTAAAATTTCACGCAGATGATTATAAGGAATATACCTAGCTTCTGTCTAAATTCTGTCAAACTGTACATGTTAAATAAATAAGTAACATAGATAGATGTGTATGGGAAGCGAAAGTTGCACCATTAAATGTATACTTATTAAATGTGTAAAATATTTTGCAAAAAAAGTTTTCAAAAATTCCATTCTTTTATTTTGATTTTTGGACGGACCCTTTATTTTATATTTTTTTCTATTAATCGATAATTTTATCTGGGGGATTAACTTCAATCTATGGTTAATAAAAGTCGTGGATTAGAAGTGGATTAAACTTATTTGTTAAAATGGCTGCTAAAAATTTTTACCAACAAGAAATCAGCAAAAAAACTGTTATTTGTTTTAAATAAAACATTAAAAACCTTATTCATTAACACTTCATAGCGACTACATAAGTTCTGTATATAATTTCTCTAAACGTAAAAATATTATTCATTACCTTATATAACGTTGCATAAAACAGCAACATAAGCTCAACGCGTTGGAAGGTTGTATAGAGCGTACATAAATGTGATATTGTATCTTAAAGTCATTTCACTTCGCCCATGACAGTTTTTTCTTTTTCTAAGTATGAGCAAATGTGAATTTTTAGCATGCACCCACGATGATGCTATGTGAAAGCTAGTCTTATCTCGTCTCGATCGTCGACCGAGCAAGATAATCTTTCGGATATGGGGTATATATTTTAATTTTGGTTGCAAAACTCTCTTGTGTGTCAGAAAGAGAAAAAAGAGTACACATTGGTCATCAATACTTTATTTTGACATAAATACATTATAACTATAATGAGTAGAAATATGTTTATTGTACCTATAATGATTTGGATAGTGATGACATAAGTCCTTATGCACTGCATAACTATGCACGCGTTTAGTGTATTTTAATGAATAAGACTATATCTTCAGACTACAAATTTTAACTAGTATTTTGACACATTTTCGCTAACAATGAATTTCGAACTTAATATTTCTTCCCGACACTTGAGTTTTGTCCAGCAAAACCTATACTACTTTTATTAATATGACCTGTATTTTGCTATACCTAGCTATGTCTATAGTTAGGTACTACAATCCTCGTTTATAAATGTAAGTGTTTGGAATTTATTTGATTTGGAAAGGTTGTCAACCCATATTATAAGTATCATCCCAAACATATATAATCTCTTTTATAAGACACCATACCTCCACCTACTACATTGAACTTTGTCTTCAAGTTTTATCCAGACCGCACTAAAGGATTCTAACTTATACCTATAAACATATGTATATATATATATATATCACTTAATAGGTTTTCAAATTATATAGTAGGTACTCATCTAAATAAGATTAGGGTTAACCTAAATTAAACCCATTGGTATCTTTATACATAATGAACCATAAACATCCTCTCAGAAAAAAAAAATATTTGTTTGCCAAAAAATACGGTCGTCGTCGTCCTTGTTAACCTTTTGTCTGGGAAAAAAGCTTTTTATCTCTATGCGGGTAATATAATAGGTACCTCCTCTCTTATTGATAGGTCTATAATTAATTGCCTAATTCTTCTGGTAGATATATCTCTCTAAGAGGAATTAAGTTTCTGCTTAACCCAAAATATTCTAACCTTTTCTTTTCCTCAAACCATATAATTTGATTTTTTAGAGAAAACAAATATAAAATAAATATATATATATATATGCAGGGATGTATGTATTTACATACATAGAGATATAATTTTTATTTCTTTGGAAATATGTACTTATGTTATTTTTGTTTTTGTAAAAATGTGCTTACTCTCAATTTATTCTCTGATGTTGATGTGTTCGCATTTTTTTTTGTGGTTTGGTCTGGAATCCTTTAACAATTCTTCTTCTTGTGTAGGTAGGTATATATTCCTTTTACATCAGCATGTTATTGTTTAATAATAAGAATTGGGGTTGGTTATACCCACCACTGAGTTGAGTTAGAAATAAAACATCACATTTCTATAGAAATTTAACTGAAATTTATAAGAAAAAAAAACAACAATTCAAAATCAGAACAACCTTGTAAAATCAATGACCTCTTTTCTTACTTTTTGTTGAAGCTCATTCTAATAGATATAGTCTGGGAGATGTTGTTGTATTTGAGGAATAGTCTTTTTTTATTTAGTTGGAATGAAATCAAATAGAGTGATAACTTTTTATGGGAGGGTAAACCGCTTCGTTACGTAACGCGTTACAGTTGCAGTCCGTCTGGCTTCGCATTCTCTCATTCATACGGAGACATTTTGAAATTAATCAAACTAACGAAGAATTTTTCAAGCTTTTCTCAAGGCAAGCAATTTCAATGTTAAATAGTGCAGCTTAGATTAGCTTAAGTTATCACTTCTGTCTGACGAACTTTGTTTATCGAACTGAACTAAACCGAAGAAAAAAAATATATCCACCACACAATTTTTTTTGTACAAAACAATGGCAGTGACACTGTCAAAAAATCGGTATTTTCACCACGTATGTTTTTCTAATCACTCACTGTTTTTCGGGAGCGCATCGAAATCCCGCTTTCTAAAATCTCGTTTTTTAAACCTCCGAAAAAAAAGTTTTAAAATCCCGTCTTCTAAAATACTGTTTTCTTAAATCCCACCTATTCAAAATCCCGATCTATTATAATTATAAGGTGGGGGAAAATGTACCCCAAAGTTTTCCCCAAATTATAATTCTCACTTAATGCCTGCGCAATTAAGGCTAAGCAACAATCAAACGTATAGCTAAGAAACACTAAGGCCTGATGAACACAAACTTGGTTATGAAAGATTAAGGCCTTGGGTTAGTTTCAAAAAATTTTTAATTTTCAAAAAAATGAGTACAGAGAAACCTCCGTGGTAGTTTTCTTCGAATCGATAAAAGTAGTCGAGGAACAAAAACAAATATTTTTGTTTTATTGTTAAGATGACAAAATGACTTCTTCAATTTATCGCCTTCCATTGGAAAATCCCAGTCAAATAAATTGAAAATTTAAGGTATCACCTCAACTTACAGAAAACCCATTTTTTCAGAGGCGTTAAGTGAGGAAAAGTTATCGCCTGAGTTACAGAACATGGGTCCATGACAATTCATCATGTCAAGTGAAAATAGAAAGCTGTACGGATTATTGTATACTGTATTGTACTTTGTATTGTATTATATTATTCAAACTCGATTACCACTTAGCCAACCTCTTTTTTAGATCTCTTGGTTCCGTAATTTTATTTCAGTAAGCCAACAAAATATTATATATATACAAAATTGAAATAGGTACTTCCAGTTTCGAAATAATAATTTTATTTCCTCTAAGAAAAATTATTCGAGCCTCTCTGAAGGCAATATATGGGTGACAAAATGCCCCAGAAATTGGTTGATTGACTGAAATATCAACAAACAAAAGAGAAATGAACAATTCCAATTAGTGAAAACATACACAAATCTTCATCATTTGCAACATTACCTTTAGGACTATTAACCAGAGTACTTAGCTATACAAGTTTTAAACAAAAATCTTGAGGAACTCAATTATTATTATTTCCAATTGGATAATAAAAATCGAAACAATGAGTGCATCACACACATATGTAGGTACATTATGTCTGTATGTTCTCCACTTAAGGGGTGGATGTGTCGTTAAAAAATGAACAAACCCTTAACATTCAATGAGCGATTTTTTGTTGTTTTTTTTTTGTTTAACATTTTGTGAATAAACATTTATATGATAAGATTTATCTTTTGGAGCAGCAACCTGTCTAATAAGACTATACAAAAAATATCTTACTTATGTATGTATTGCATGACAGATACTTATATCACACTAATTGAGATTCGTGAACCGAGTGCAAATTTTCTAAGAGTCCGGCTTCAATTTCTATCTACTGGCGTCAGGGACAAGATCACTTAGTTGCTACTTGCATTAGTAGTGGCGCTGCTTCTGATAATTTTTTTTATTTTTTAATGTTTTATTTTTTGTAATTTAAGTATATGTATGTATATTTCATTTTGAAAATGTCACTTTAACACGTGCTTAATTTATGGTAAGATGGGTATACGTCAGAATACAAAAAATATTTTTCAAGTGACCAATTTGTTGTTAGAAGAAGAGAAATGAAAAGGCAGAAAAAAATTGAACTTAAAATGTATTGAAAAACCTTTGATCGAGTTAATATTCGATTAGATACTTTAGATTAAAAATTTATAACACAAAACAAAAAACAACATTTTTTTTCGATACAATTTCGATAAAATTTAATTAAAATTATTAACAATACTGTTCGTCTATTAAAGTTATACATACATACACACAGAATGTATTTATATTATTATTGTTTTGTTTGTATTATCAGTCACGTGGAAATAAAAAAAAATCTTTTGATATCTTCGCACTGATTTTATTAAAAACTCAAATAAATCGATCTAATTTTGTTGATAAAATTTCGGTAACCTACTATGTACGTACATGTATGTTGGTATTTGCTTATATTTTCCAGTTGTAACTAGATATAGTAAATAATTATAGTAAATTTAATTTTCATTGTAAAGAATTTTAACAAAAGGGGTAATGGTAAGAACCTTTAACGTGATTGAATGGAATGTGTTGATAGAAATAACATTATCGATTTGTATTGATTTGGACTTCAAGGCTTAGAATTATCTAAAAGAAGACAGTGGGTATCTTCTGCAAGTGTGGCTTTGTACAAACAAACAAAAAATAAGCATTTATTGGTATAGAGTGACTAGTCTTCTTTTGGGGGTCGAATTCCATTTTTCTTTGTGAGTACTGAGTATAAAATAAATTTTTGGTGGCGCGATAGCTATCAAACATTCACGTGTGCAAATTATTTTTGTGACAGAATGGAGTAGGTCTAGAATGTTTTTGTTTCATTCGATCGTCACAAATGTCAACACACTTTTGCGATGAATTAGCGATGCCATTATTGACATTTGTGTATATTATCGATAGGTTATTAGTGCAGACATAACAGCGTCACAGCGAGCAACAAATTTATGAATATTCGTCCATTTTGACGTTTCATTTACATGTTTTTTAACTCGCTGTGAATGACGTTTTATAATTGATAATCTCAGATTTTGAGGTAAGTCGTGCGTGAAGAATTTAATTATTAAAGTGTGGATTGTATGTGGAACTCGAATAGAACTTGATAGTTTTACCATTTCGCTTAGAATGTTTGACAAATTTTGGTTAATAAATCGCTTTTAATCACATTTAATTCAATATTCCTTTAATACCAACACAGAATCCAGCTACAGATTTCATTAATACCACAACTAATTGAAATGCAAATCAGTGAAACATTGGAATTTTTCTTCACAAGACGGCAATTACTGAAAAATTGGTTCCATTGCAAAGAATATTTTTCCATACAAAATCATACTTTGAGGTTAGAGTTGATCATTAAAAGTAATAATGACAGATTTGAACAGATAGAGAAAACTACTTAAATCATTGGAACGATAGTGTTCCACTTTTGATCCCTGAAATTATAAAATTGATTTTAATAGAAACATTTAAACATTTTAACATTTTTTTGTTGGTATTAAAATTGAATTAAAATGTCATCAATTTTCTAAATTTAAGTATCTGAAAATCGAATGGTAACATTTTCAAATATGATTTTCAATAAACGCTATAACTGGCGCCTTAAAACTTAGAAAGCGAAGAAAAAAACACTCCAGATGTAAAGTCAATAAAGTATTAAATTGATCAAGTCCATATTCAGTTTTTGTCATAAAAAACATCTGGTTTTACAGTTTGAAAATTAGAATACACAAAAAAAAAAAAAAAACTCTCCAAAAAACCCGAAATAACTCGCCGATGGTTATCTCTATTTTTAATTATAACTTTATAAAATCAAAATAAAAACATCATTTAAACCTTATTGACTCTGATCGATCTTTGTATCTTAATAAAATCGCCTTCTATTGCTGTGAGATAATTTATACTAAATCTAAAATATATATTAGGGTATAATGGCACTTAAAACCACATTAGGGTATAACGACCGTTTGACTCCTAAAAAAAATATCTTTAAAAGAATTTTTATTATACTTTTTTTATTGCATACAAATGGAAACAGTACAAAAAAAAACAATTAATTAATAAAATTAAGTTATCTGGAAAAAAAGTGGTTAGAAACTATAGGTACATATACTTGAATTGATTAGAATTTTGCTGAAATTTTAGATATACATCGAGATAAAGACCACCCAGCTCGTGACCACTAAAATATGGTACCCACATAGACTTTAATTATCATTTTATAAGCATTTTTATTTCGGTTATAAACTACTAGTTTTGAACCATTCGATAAGCATAATTTGAATCTTTGTTAGAGTTCAAGGTTTCAACATAGATTCAGTTGCTTTGGATAATTATTTCCTTTCTGTATATTGGATCTTCGAAAATATGTGATTTTCTATTTCTATTAAAAATGTACCACGATTTTAATAGATTTCCGTCTAAAATCGATTTTTTCTTAACTAGCATGAATCGAACATCCACCCTTCGAACTACTGTGTTATGGTCGGTTGAAATTAGTTTCGTTTGACTTAATCTCATTTACCGAACCAAGTCGATTCAAATTTATGACGTGAAACCTGTGTCGCGAAAGTGGTTAGACAGACCCTATCAACGAATGTGATAGTGTGGTAGTTTCATGTATCTGTTTTGGTAGATTACCAATATCAATTCGTCCTTCGTGTCTATTTTCAAAACCATTTCCACTCAACTCTAACTTATGAACTCTCAACTCAAGCCACGAAAAGCTTTGATCGAAAATTCAACCAAAAATTTGAAGTCGACCTGCATATAAATTTAGTCATACATAATTGATTTTTTGCTTTTCTCGTATTTGACAAAAAAAATATCAATATAGACTTAAAGGATCCTACATTCAAATATTAGCCTGATTTTTTCCAAACGAGTAACGAACACATGCAGTCAAATTATGCAGTCAAGTGTAGAGAGTTCACCTATCCTTGACCAAAGAAAACTTTTATTATATCGAAAAAACACAAACAAAATTTGTATCACAAAGGACAACTAAATAATAAAAAGGACATAACTGAAATCTGGCACATTGCCCAACTAAAATCTAGAAAATACACAAGAACAAACAATTTCGCCAGACCAAAGCTGATTAAGATTTTTATTTATGCCTTTTATTTTTCCTCACAAACAGATGACATCTTAGAATACAGATGTGATTTTTATTAAAAAAAAAAGAATTCAAATCACATCTATGTGCTATGGGGGGCAAACAAATCAAGCCTCCATAGGAATACATACCTACTTAGTTTAGATTTTTGTTTTGTTTGCTTGTCGTGCATTATTTTATTTATACATATACTCGTACTCGTATATTGTTTTCCTTACGTAATTTTACATACATTGTTTTTGTATTTTGCCGCTGCCGACTGTATGCAGTATAAAAGTTTGGAGCGTGCCAAATGTATAAAGTTGAAAAGAAAATCAATTGGTATTCGCCTGAGGTGTATACTTACGAGTAGTAGATATTTCATCCGTAACCTTATCACAAAACTATATCTATATTGGGCTATAACACCTGCATTAAAAATTCCAATCAATTGCACCATTTAATTTATAGTTGGCCAACTCAAATATGTATATGTATATGTCTGAACATAGTATGTATGTAATGTTTGTACATAACCTACCTAATCTAGATAAGTAATAATTGTTGTCGCGTCACAATTATGGCGTTGTCTTCTTTTTTTTTAAATTCAAATTGGAAAAAAAACTAAATAAAATTATTGTGATTGGTTTTCATAAGAAAGAAATAATTTTAATTCCTCCTAAAAAAAACCCTTATCATTTTTTCTCAAAAGACATTGATAATGGCAGCAGTTCTTAAAATACATTTCCATTCACCTAAAAATGAAACCTGGACATTCTTACAACAAGAATGTCACAAATATTTTTAGAAGTAATCTCTTGGATTAAAAAGGAATTTTTAATTGATCGAATCATATTTTGATTGATTAATTAGTAAATTAAAAATAATTGTGTGTTTTTCATCGTAAATATTTTGTGTTTTACGTTTAAGAAAATTATCATTTTGTATAATTTACAAGGTTATTTATATCTTTTTGTTTCGTATAGGGATCCATTGGTAATCGTTTTGGAATTTTGTTATCTTATTTTAGTAAAAATGTACATACATATCTTTTGCTATATATGTTTGTAAAATTACGTTTTAAATGTTTAATTTTTTTAGATAGTGAACCATTTGCACGAGTAAAAGATTATGCAAGTATTTACAAATTTTTGCGAAGTGAACAAAATTCAATACTGATTCGAAATAATTTTGAATGGAAATGAGTCCTTTCATTTTTTTGTACTCTTATTCATTAGTCATATTTTAATTTTTTTAAAGCGAGACAGTTAGGGACGTCAATACAGCAAAAAGTGACATTTCCATAGACAAACTATCGATATCAATGAGATAATTCGCGGCGGTAACACAGTTTTCTCCGGAGGACCAATTAATGCCCAAATATAACATTAAGTTATCAGAACCATAGTTGCAACAGGAAATACGCACAATATCTTCTGTCATCTGACAACACGCAAGTTAATGTAAGAACCATGTGAAATTTGCCTGTGTAATGCGAAATTTCTGTCGTTCTAGCTTAAGTCCGCGAAATTGATCGGAACAACGAGAACGCACGAACACACCCAAATTTTCTGACACATCTGTCAAATAGTTTTGTGGCGGCAGCCATTTTATATAGATGTCAACGTGAATCTCTGAAATAAACGCTAATTTTAAAAAGCTCGAGAAAGCGTATTATTTGGAGGGCATTCAAAAATTGGAAAAACTTTGGAAGTGAATATGCATCGAGTTAAAAGAAGACTATGTTGAAAAATAAAATGTTTTTATACCGAAAAGAGTATTCCTTTTTTATTTTCCAGGGACTCGTAAACGAAACTGATAAAAGCTTTAATTGGGCATGTTCATATAACAGTTTGTATTCGTTCGTTAACTTGAGATGATTTAAGTCAGCAGAATCAAATATGGTTGACCAATCAAGCGGGAAAAATTATCTGCGTTTAACTTAACTCAAAGGGAAATAGTTGCTCCTGCATTTAACATGTAAAGGGTCCGCCAAATAACTTTTTTTTTTGGAAAATGGGCGCAAAACATCGAGTGTAGCTTTGGCTGTGTGGCACGTAGCGCCGTCCTTCAATTTTTGTGAACAAAAATTCGTTCAACATGGCCCGATAACGATCGCCATTGACTGTAACTGCCACTCCTTGCGCATTTTCGAATTATGCCTCTGGAACAAAATCCGCACCAAACAGTGACTCGTTTTGGGTGTATCGGCTTTTCAATGTATGCGTGCGGGTTTTCTGTGCCCCAAATGCGACAATTTTGCTTGTTACATACCCGCCAAGATAAAAATGAGCTTCATCTGAAAAGATGATTTTTTTGGCAAAATCGGCATCTTCTCTAAGTAGATCGCAGGCCCACTTAGCGAGCGTTGCTCAAGCGTATACACAACCATATTCGTTCAGCGGAAGGATAGAACTAATTATCTGTCAAATCAGACATGATCTAAGTGTTACCATTCACGAAATAAGCACTAGTTGAAAAAAAAAGTTAGATGGCGGACCCGTTATATTGCGTAATTAATATCTCGTGTATTTTCCAGTTATTTTCTTGGGGTCTGACAAAAACGCGCCTATTATAGAGGAAACATTTTTGTTGACGATATTTGTTTTCAAAATTAGTTCTAGAACAATCACAAGAGTGATGATGAGTGATATGTATAACTTACTTATTTAAGTGTTATTACTCTTAGTACGGTATGATAGGATAATGCATTATGCACTTGTATTTTACTCAGTTGCAGGAAAAAAGAACGCATGAAAAAAGGCACATGCCACCAAAGAATCATATACTGGGATAGAGATATCGGTCAAGTGGACGATGATCTTTTGGCAGTCTAGAGGGGCCAAACCGTGTACATATCAAAAACGAGAAATTAGCCGATGCGGAAAAAAATCCTTAAACTGCAAACGCGTGTAAGAAATAATTACTTATCAGCCAATCTAAACAGCAATAATTATAAATATGTCATATATGACGCATTAAATAAAATTAATGATTGCCATTAAATATAAATAATTTAATAAGAAACAAACACGAGTAAGGTTAATCCTCGTTAAATATTCAAACAAATCAAAACGTGAATTTCAATTAGCAAATATACAAACAAAAATTAAAACAAACAAGTTAGATATTATGATATTTTTATTAAATATTTTTTTTGAATTTATGAATAAATACAAAAGATACAATTTCAATAAAACAAAATAACATATGACATATGTATCCTTTTGTTATGTCGTTATTTAAATAAAAGAAATAAAACTAATTGATGTTAAATTGAGCAAGAAATTTGAATTATTAATTTTATTACGGATTTAAGTTATTCAATGAATTTTAAAAATTTATTATTATTTGAAAAATATTAATTATTTTTTTACAATTTGATATTTTTTTTTTGAAACAAATTTAATGGAATTTATTATGCATTCAATTTATTAATATTAATTTTTACTGTTTTTTTCTACAAAAACACCAGGATTTTAATTTAACACTTATTAATGTATTTATTTTGTCTAATAAAAAAAATAATAATTTGTATAGTTCAAAAATGTAAAAAAAGTCAATTCATATTTTGTTTTAAGAATGGAAACCAGTTAGTGGAATGTTGAATTATTTTTGGAAAACCCAATAAACGAGATTCAACATTTTACGGGTTTTTCGCTGAAGAGAATTTCATAAGATTTGTTACATAATTAAGACTGGAAATCAAAAACTACCCAAAAGTTTCCACATTTCTATTGTAAAAATATATTTCAAAATTTTCGACAGTTCCATAATTAAAAAAAGTAGTTCTGTACAGACAGAAGTTTGACTTACAGAAATAAGAGCTTCGGACTTATTCTAATTCAAATTTTCTTAGGCAACAATAAATATTTAAAAAACTGCGTAATAATATTGAAGCAAAGTTTTTTTTTTTTTTCAAAAACAACTTGTGTTTTTTTCATTTATCACGGAAATAGCACTAGAAAATGCGTCACAATATTTTTCTTGATGGCAACCCTGGTGCTCATAGTAAAGGATTATTAATTTTCGGCCAGTTTCGTTCAGTTTGTTTTTCACCAACTTAACTCGAATATATGAAACTGGCAGTTTTTGGGGAAATACGAGTAGAAATTACACAATGGCCTTCTTTCATGGGTGACTTCCGCTTTTAAATATTCGCTGGTTTAAGATATTCTGTAGCTAAAGTAGTGGCTATATATTGCCCATCGCTGGGGAGAAGTATTGTTATAATTTAATTTGATGGATGCCATTTTTAAAGAAATAATAAAAATTGGCATGTGATTGTTCTTAAACTAATATGCATGTGGCTACAAAATACAAAGTAAAGCATCAAGCAATTGACCTTATTTGACCTCCAGGGTGTAGTTTTTTAAATTCATCCCTGTAATATTAGTTTTTTCTTTTAAATAGAACGAAAAGATAGTTCGAACATAACTATGCCCCCCCCCCCCCGCAGATAAACGAAATGTCTGATGGACAATTATTGTGCCTTCAGTCTTTTAGCCTTACCTCTTACCCTTACATTCAGCTCGAAACTCTAAAAATATGCCTTAATTCTGATTTATGATGACATATTTTTTTTTAATTTCGCTGTAAGTTATGAAACGGATATTTTTTACAATTTAATTTGAAGTCTGTATTTCTGAAATGTATCCTTTTTTCCACTAAAGGTAAACTTGTGGTAGAACCAGCATTATGCCTTATATATATACATATCTATTACATACTTTAATGTGAAGAAAAATGTCCTTATTTGAATTGAGGTATTTTACATAGAAGTTGGTTTTGAATTCTATGCAATTGTGTTTAGTTTAATAAATCAACCTTATGAAAAAGGGTTCTATTCCTGAAAAAAAAACGACAACATTTCAGTCAAATTATAATACCTACATAATATATTCAATCCTATAGAAGAATTCTTGTCTAGCTTTCGACCCATTTTTCTTTTTGTATTCCTTTCCAAAGATACCTTCTTAAATCTTTTTTTATTTCCTTGATATTATTTCATAGATTGGGAGTATGTTCTAAAATCTACATACATATATGAATTCGAACCTTACCATCACATCAAGTTCTATAGGTAACTACCTACCTACATATAAAATAAAAGGACATTCAAATATTGTGGCTGCAATTTTCGTTGTACTATGCAAAATCATTGTACTCTTCATAGTTTCCGGTTGGTTATTTCTTCCCATTCAGTTCCTTATTCTTCTTTTTTTCCATTTGTGTAAGTCAAATAATGCGGTTTAAGAATATCGCCTTTACAAAAAAATAATACCCCATTCCTACACACACACACACACTTAAACGTAGTTATACAAAAAAAGCAGCAAAATAATCCTTACTAAAGAATCGGAAGTTAATCACAGGATTGCTGAATAGGGGTAAAATATGTGTACCAAAAGGCAAAGACGAACAAGAATACAGTGAAAAATTAAAAGGATTACTATAGCATATGGGTATACGTCCTGTATATTATGAACAATATACACAAGAATGTAGCTTTCCGCCATGGTGTCAATATTTGATAACAACCAACATTTCTGATCTAAACCTAATATATTGTATGTATGTATTATTTTGCAGCAGAAAAAAAACACAAAAACACTTGAGTTGAGTTTATTTTTGAAGCAGATTTGTTAGACTACTTCAATTGGTGTGATATATAGGATTACTAACACATTTTAAGTGTGTGTTATTGAGTAAAATTTAGGATATCAAAAAAAACGAAAATCATACTTTTTTCAGGATGTGGGGTGCAAAAATTGTCACATGATATCCTTCTTAACTGTAAAGTAAACATAAAAAAAAGCAAACTGCCGGAAAAATATAAGATTTTGAAAAAGGGTTGTTTCGAGTAACCCAACACAATAATCCCCTACATCATAAAAGTTGATATTTTCTTTAGAAAACTGTCGAAAAAAAATAGGACAGATAAGGACGAAGGCGGAAGTCTAATTTTGATTTTTTGCAACGATTTTTTCTGTACAGGTGTTTACATTGAATTTTTTTTAGAAATTGACAATCATTGCAGAAATTTTCGGTAAAATTTTTTTCCTGCTAAAATTTTGTCACTTTTATTAAAATAATTGAAATGGCGAAGCATCGATTTTCCAAATTTTCATCCCACACACTATATGTTGGATGTTTCAATTAACATAACGATTCAAAAAAGAAAATAACGGTGTACTGCAACAAAATTATTAAGTTACTGAACAATCTGGTATTCAACTAAGGTTAAAAGTGTTAGCATTTTGGATACAAGAATTGTCCATTGCTGCAAGAAATTAACAGCAGTAACTCATCATGTTGACAAATTTTGGTTGCCAGGTGAAATCTATGAGAAGCTGTACGTTATGATGGTATATTTTCAGAAGTTAGCACTAAATTTGGGTTATCAAGCGCTTAAGCAAAAATTTAGGATATTATTTTGCTTCACACTGAGACCAGTGTTGACAGACGCTTCAAGTGAAATTCCCCTTTAGAGGTGTACCAATTTCACTTTTTCTGCCAGCGATATTCCCCTTTATAATTACAATAAAAAAAATGTAACTAGAAATCAATTCTTTCAATTTTTTTAATTTTTTTTTTATAAACTCAATGCCATATTATGTTCCGCAAAGAATGCACGTAATGCCATCTCAGTCGATCTTACGTTTTTTTTCGTGAGTGTTTGCTCCTGAGCCAAATTTATTAAGCATTGACAATATTGCTTTGGATGGTGAAATTTGTTTGACATTTTTAATATGTTTTTTTCATTTTAGAACTCTTTATTAGTTCGTTCTTACCCCGGGTCGCATTGTTGAATTACATGATCGGCAATACGATTTTTATGGATTGTCCTTCACCGGATCAAGCCACTTCTTGAAATCAGGAAGATCCAACCAAGAAACTTGAAATATTTTTGAGGATGTGGAAACCTCTAATTTTCCTTTTATATTACTCATTATCTGCAATTAATTATTAAAATGTTTTTAATAATATAATGTAACTTGTAAAATGTATCACAAACTGATTTTCTTAGCTAACATTTAGATTTAAGAAACAAACAAAGATACACGAAATAACTATCAGTTCAAAGCTCGTAGATTTAAAGATTTGTTTTCCATTTCGAAATTGAAAAATAAAAGGCAAAACAAACTTCCAATGGTGGTAAGCACACAAAAAAAGGAGAAAAGACAAACACATTTCCATTCAATGGAATATTAGCCGTGTTTTATTATCACTAATAACCCATATGGTTCACCCCACGAAAATAAAACGTTTTGGGTAATGCACTCAAATGTACCATCTGTTCGCCAAACTTAATACTAATATTTGCAAACCCAGATAGAAAACCTGATAGAAACCTGGATCTCATGTTGTTTTTGTTTGTTTGCTAAAAAATAAACCAGACCCACACCCGTAAAAAATAAAACGCAGCTTTTAATGAAATTTTCAGATTGCGCATGCTTGATTACACACAAATCAAACTAGAGTAAGTTAGATTTTAATGTTTCCCCATTTTTGTTGTAGGAGGCCATGGATTCCATTTCCCCTTTTCCGCTTCACAAAATGTTTGTCTTGAATTCTCCACGAAAAGGGGAATTGCCCAAAATATGGGGACTGAGAGTGAACGCAAACGGCGTCAAACGTCATTGTGTTCTGACATTTATGTGACAGTGTTGAAAAATAATAAGTTGACAACAATGTATCAATCCATTGATATCCACACTTCAAGAATATGAACGGAATTATTGGTACTGCCTCTTTGATGATTTTTTTAACGCGTTTTGAGATCCGAAGTCGTTTATCTTGTGCTGAAGAATTAAGCTTCTGGCACTATAAATGTCACAAGAAATCGCTCGCCCCATAATCCCCCTATCTTTCATCCCGATTTTTTGCACATGAGATCAGTTGAATTCTTAACAATACTACAGACCAAAAGTTTTGAAAAAATATGCTTTGAATTTTTGAAAAAAATTTTTTTTTAATTTCAATATTTCGAAATGGGTGAACGATTTTTTAGAATACTAGAAAACCATACTGTGCATTTAATGAAGGTCGTTGGTTTTTTTTATTTCGATTGTTTATTGGTATACAATCTTTGTAGTAGATATCAATATCTGCTAAAATCTTTCTTCAATTCAACCTCGTTTTTTTAATGAAGATTGTTCTTTCGAAAACTTTAGCACAATTTTTTTAGCGAACAATAAAATTTCTTTTTCAATTATTTCTATCGGATATTTTATACGAACATAATATTTATTACGATATTATGGGTTAATGCCAAGTTTACCAATGAATAATGATTGTAAATAGACCTCTTAGCAATAAGCTTACTCGTACTCTTATAATACGTGACCTGAATAATAGACACACCCAAGTTACTCTCATATATTGTATACTTGCGTGTCCTTTTTTGTAAGATACATTGTGCAGACACAGTGTAGACAACAAACAAGCTGTCTTCGAGGCAGGCTTGCACGGAAATGTGTGTCGAGCTTAATGTTTAATTAATCACAGCAAACTCTAAATACCTATAGTTATCAATTTGTTTGCCAAACTTATTAGTATTTTTTTTAGTTTAATATTCTTTAGGCAAGATTGCACTAGATTTGCTTGTATCGAAATTTTACAATAAATTTTATAAGCGAAACATGAATAATATCAATAGAAAATAATAGATATATTTATTATGTCAAAGGCCCAGATGAACAAATAATGTAGGTATTAATTTTTTTTTTCAGAATCTAGGTCAAACAAGAATAGGAAAGCAGCACAATGAATGTGATAAGTGTTTGTTATTAGTTCCAAAATGATGTAAGCTTAACACCATATGTCGGCTCTTGAGAATGCTTGCGCAAGAAGAAATTACCAACAGTTTTTTTTTTGATTGAGCCTACAAATGTAAAAAAATTGTTAACTAGTTACCTACTGTTGTTTGTTTTTTTTTGTGTAAAAATATTTTATTTTGAGATAATTATGCTCTTTTTGTTAAAATTTTTGTTAAAAATTAAAAAGTTCGGAAATATTCGCCCCTATTATGATTGTCAAATATAAATTTAATAATCAATATTCTTTTATTATCTTTCAACAATACCAACAATCGTATAACCAAAATACTCTTGGTATAAAATGTACAATAAATTTTAGAGATCTAAAGCAGTCGTTTTTTGACAGAAAGCATGTCAATGTGACATTTCAATGACAGTTCCATGGAAAATGTTTACCTCCAACGCCGCAAAAGAAGTTTTACTTCAAAATCGTGCCATATCGAAATATTTTTTGCTACATGGCCATGAAGAAATTTCAGTCAATAGACTTATGATTAGTCGTCAGTTTAAGAAATATCTTCATAACCTGGAGTATGGTTTGCGATATTATTTTACATCAATCTCTCCTTTTTCAAAAAATGTGTTTATTTGGTCTCGATGATTTTCTTTTTCGTTGGATTAGAAATTTCCCATTGATCTATGAAACACAAGTAGTATTGGAAGGTGTGCCTCAGGATTCCGTCTTGCCTCCAACTCTCTTTCTTATATTTTTACAAATGTCAGTACAGTATTTATTTCTTAATCTTCGTACATGTTTTTCGAATATGGAACTTCAACGGAAGTGTCTAAAAATTAACTCAGTAGTGTTTTATCGAAAACCCCGAACAGTTTCTTATTTTTTTTTTAAACACACTCTGTGAAATAACAATGTAAATGAACTTCAATCAAATGTTATCAAACAATAGAAATCCCTAATATTCACAAAGTTGCAGACGTGACCGTACAATCCTTATTCACTTGTATTTGAACACAATACAATTTTTTTTCCAAATTAATTTGACTAAAATATGTGTCACCGTTTGTATCAAACCTTTTTTCTTTGGTTTTTGCTTTCAAACCAAAAAAAATTAATTCAATTTATCATTGAAACCGAATCCTTTTTTGTCCCTGATGCGGCTATGATGGTTTTTATTGGTATTTATTTCATTTCAAATAATGGGGTCGAAGAAGTTTGATGCGATAAACCTTAAGGTTACCAGCATCTAAATTGGGGTTAATTGAATGAGTTCAGTCAATGTCAGATTTGAAATTTATTTTTTCCATTATAGAAAAAAAAGGAAATACTTTACTTTTTCAGTATTCATAAATGTAGAAAAAAAAAGAGTCGTGAGTCATTGTACATCTTTAATAGATGTGTGTGAGTGAATGATGAATAATTTTATGATTTTAGTATTCTATTATATAAGCTTAAAAATATGTGGTAACTACGAGAATCTAAATATTCTAGTTTAAAAAAATTGTGTTAAATTTCATTTTCTTGTTTGAACAATTTTATGCATTTTATTTCTCCTCTCTCCTGCTCCTTGGGAAACATGTGTCACTGTTACTGGTAAGTGATGATGAGGACCGAAAATTTATAAACTGGAACAGGCTTTAATGTGATTCGAGAAGACAGATGGTGGTACCAGACAAATATAGCTCGCGACGCAATGAACACTTAACAATCAATGAGTTTTCGAATCTATTGTAATATGTCGTTTTAGCGATTTGAACTCTTCTACAAGATTTTATTTTAAGTCAATATTCAAACCTCCGGCACAAACCAGTAGAAAATGAAGAAAAAGAGCTTAAATTGAGGTGCCGACTTATCAGATTTAATCTGCAAATAAATATGGACAACACTTGAAGATCCAAGGGCTAAGCATAGACGCAAAATTTGAATTATTTATAGTCGAGTCTAAATCACTTTTAAAACATGAGTCAACTCTAAAAACTCTTTTTAAATCGAAAGTCGACTCTTTGGCAAACTTAAACGAGATAAATTATAATTTAACGCTAAATCACTCGTCTAACTTTAAAAGCAGCTAAACGCTTCTCTATCTTTTTTAAAGTATACTTTAACTAGTTGACGTTTGACATTTCAGATCAAAAAATTTAAGAGAAATGTTTTCTGTAGAAGGTTTTAATATGTTTTTCAAGATTTTGAGTTTTTTGGAAAGACGATAATATAATGGGTGTTTTTTTAAAAGCTTAAGAACTTCGAATAATAATACAAGAAAGAAATATTGTTAGAATGAATTCTGTATTATGAATTATAGTCTGGTAGACAATTTTATGTCATCTTTTTTAGTACTTTTTCAATAAATCTTGTCATATGGCATCAATAGTGGCTTCAATATTCGCTTCTAATTTTTCAAGAGTTGCTAGTTTGTCAGCATAAACCAATGATTTAATATAGCCCTATAAAAAGTAGTCGAGAGGCGCTAAGTGGCACGAACAAGGGGGCCAGTTATCAGGACCACTTCTGGAAATAAAGTTGTCACCAAATAGATTTTGCAATAAATTTATAGATGCGCCCGCGCCGTCTTGTTGGAACCAAATATCGTGGATGTTTAGCTAATTTAATTAGTTTCTGGAATCGAAAAGTCAGTCCACAGGGCTCGATAGCGCTTGACATTCACCGTAACGGTAGCTTCTTCCTCATTTCGAAAGAAACACGGGCCGAAAATATCGCCAGCGTGAAAACCCCACCAAACAGTCAATCTTAATAGATGTGATGGTGATTAGTAATGGCTTGAAGATTGTCTTCGCTCCACATCCGGAAATTTTGCTTAGAGGAAGCCATTTACCCCGAAATGAACTTCATCACTAAAGACAATTCTCGGTAAAAATATGCTCTATGAACTTCGCTAACTGATTTTTTTTTTCAAAGTAAATTTCCACAATTTGGATGCGTTCTTCCGACGTTAAACGATTCATGGCGAGTTGCCAAACGTTACTGAACAGAAATGTCATAAATAGAGTTTGACATTTTCAACTATCAAACCATAGGCAACAACCATCGAAACTTCTCAGGCAGCTGAAAAACCATTGTATAAAATTCGAGCAAATCCTTTGAAGAACTCCTGGAACTTGAATCAAAATAACAAATTAACTTAACAATTTTTAGATTTTTAATTAAAAACCTCAACATAAGGGAGCCAGTAAGAAATCGCGGTCTTCCTATTCCCATTTTACCATAACTGTAAATCCTTGAGACCTTATAATTGTACTGTCAATGCAAATGCAATTAATTTGAAAGTGATGTGTTTCGTGTGTTTATGTTTCATTCTGGTTCTGTTTGATTTCTATATCTGACAGAAATAGGCGCGTTCAAAAACCTATGTTCTCAAATAACTAAAAAAAAATGGAGAAATTAGTTTTGTAATTTCCATCAAAAGTTCTGTTTAACAAAAACACTTTAAAATTTACTTTTATTAATCATCTTGTAAATCATAAAATTTCCTCACACCAATTTAACCCAATTAAATTGTTATAATTTTCTTCTGTTCTTAGAATGAAATTCCCCCTATACAATTTCTCGAACATAAGCATCTTAATTAAATTAAAAGCACATCCACCAGCCATAATTATGCTCAAACATACACAACAACAATCAACAGAATAATCTACAAAATGGTCACCATTAAAATCACATCTTTCATCTGGAAAAAAGGGTTTAAAATTACAAAAAAAAACACCTATAAGCTCATAAATTAAGCTCTTTAAAATACCATCCGCTCCCATAAACAATTTAGTCCAACACAAAAAATAAAGAAGAAAAATCAAATCATTTGTCAAAAGACTTTGTAAGTTCAAAGTGTGAATGGTGAATTGAGCATTTTCGTGCGCTTGAATACCTTTTTGGCACATTCAAGACTCAAAGAACCAAGGGCACAGCGACAGCACACGCACAAAGAATGAAACACATATATAGTTGATGTGATAATGTCGACCGACACTCGACAGTAATCATCACCGTCAATGCCTCAAACTCAGCCCCATCCAGTCATACGGCCGGCGGCCGGCATTCAATTATTTCAATGTAGGGTCATTAATTCGGAATTCCCTTTAAAATAAAAAAAATCTTTTTTAGTTTTGTTTTGTTTTACGAAAATAAATGTATATATGTATGCCTAAATGGGGACATTATGTGAGTCCATAAATAGGTAGATACTTTTTTTTATTAATTAGAGTAGGTATCTCTAAGCTACCTTAACTATAGATAATCCTAAATTTGTTTTTTTTTTAATAAATAATTTAATACGGACCGTTTATATTTTGTATCTTTTTATCTTTCTAGGTTACCACAGTTTATGCCCAATGCCAAGATTATTTTTCTACTGATGGTGAGTATAAATTAAATTTTATAGGTTTTATTTTGCATTCCCTTTTTTTATTCCACATCATTTAATCCCTCTTTAACCAAAAAAAAAATATCCAAATTGGCCTGTGAATCACCTGCCTCATCCAGCCGGATATACCTAAATTCCTAAGTATCTTCTGTACTGGTGTGGTGTTGTGTGGTGGTTGCTGGCGCTTTGTACACTAAAACCCATACCACACTTTAATGGGTTTGAATTTAATTAAAATTACATACTAATTGCACATTTTTAATTCGAGATATGGTACCTGTTTTTTTTTTTGTTGTTTAATATTAACATCGAAGCCGGATTGTGTGTGGTGTAGTACCTAGGGTTACAACGGATAGGTTGGAATATCGGATTTCGAAGAGAGATTATACCTGGTGCGGTGCTTTACACCTGTGGAGGGTTATTTTTAGTATTTTTTTTTCTTGTATATTATTTTTAATCCTTTATGACATTGATATGCACTCTCACGCGCGATATAATTCTATGGATATTGGATCATTTAAATTGACTTGATTTGGCCGACTATAGCCGGACGAACTGGGGCATATAGGGAACGACGAATTGGTGCCGGACATGTGTATCGTGTCGGATTATTTTGTCATTTTTGAAGGTTTAAAGTTTTGATTATTATTTATTTTTAGCTGCGGTTGAAGTTTGTGGCTTCCTGTGTGACAAACTCCTTTTATAGGGAATTAGTTTGGCGTCATGCTGATTTCTGGAATTCAGAAGGTTCTAGTTATGCAAATCGAATTATGAATATAATTAACGGGGGAGAAGCAAAGCAGGATAATGAATATTTTCAAGTTTAGTAAATGAAGAGGTAGATTGTCAGAATTTTCCTGATCAGTCTGAATTTGACTGACTAAGCCAAAATGTCTGTTATTTTCTGTTATTAGTTAAAAATTGATATTAGAAAGTGAAAGCTTGTTAAATCGCAACTTTAA
This sequence comes from Philhelius pedissequus, assembly GCA_910595825.1. Classification (NCBI taxonomy): domain Eukaryota; kingdom Metazoa; phylum Arthropoda; class Insecta; order Diptera; family Syrphidae; genus Philhelius; species Philhelius pedissequus. The sequence continues at coordinate 37,340,112 of OU343163.1, forward strand.
AAAGCCAATAATTTCACACTGCCTTGGGTTCAGGATAATGAGATTCAGTTTTTTTATTTTAAGTAAAACTTCTTCTACGGCGCGGGGATAAATATTTTCTATTTAGCTGTCAGTGGCTTGTCAAATGTCAAAAACCGAAAGAATTTTTCACGATAGATTTTGCTAACAAAATTTGACTAACCAATAAATATTAAACAAAACATCTTTTTTTACCGAAAAAGAATGTTTTTCTTTTTTTTTTTTTTTTTTCAAAAAACCACAAACACCGGCACAACATTGAACACATATTCTAATTAAGAATTCATATGAAAGTAGTTTTTTTTTTAAATCAAATCCAAGGAAGAATAACCACCACAACCAAAAACCATTTCCATTTACAAAAAAAAAAAACAATTTTTTAACACTTTTCACTTTTTTTTTATAATTTACTTACTTAAAATTATTAAATAAATTTTCCTAAAATAAAAAAAACTGCCATGTTGACAAACGTAGACCAGCAGTGCCATATACGAGGAATCCTAATACCGCTGATAAATCTAAAATATCATTGCCATGCATTGGGGAGATTTACTCTTGAACAAAATGGATGCGATGAGAAAACGATACGTGAGTGTGACGATATCTTGTCGTTCTCGTTAATTTAGTGTCAAACTATGACGGACGGAGGATACATATAATATAACATTTTATGCAGTCACGTTACGTTGAATTAATAAATTAAGTAATTGAAAATCAACATTATTTTGTTAAATCTCGTCGTGAAAAGTTCCTGCTCAATAAAATGGGGAGTTCTTTTTATAATTATAAAGTTCTTACAGTGAATCAAGTCACGCTCTCGTCTTATTTGCTTGCGAATTGTGAGTAATTCTTTTCGGAGATTTTACTGAGGTAAATCGATGAGATTAAATCGTTAAGTTGAAATCGGTGGTTTAAAATTTGCCAAATCACGGATTAAAATCTCAACCAACATCAGATTTCTTTTAACTCGCCAAAGTCGGTGAATTAGATTTGTTGAACCACGATATAAATTTTAAACAACGCATTGTGACATTTGTGCAATTGGATAGGTATTTGTTATGCTAGTACAGGCCCGTGTTCAAAAAATGTGAATTTCGTTGTGCAATGACCGATTTTCATGAAATTGAACATAGAGTTATGAAAAAGAAATTGTTTCAAAACAGGGTAGGTCAAAAAATGTAATTTTTCAAGAAAATTAATGAAACTTGTTCTACATTCAATTTTTATTTAATTTATGTTGAATTAGAAAATGTTTTTAACAGCAATTATACCCAGTTTTTCAGTAGTGAGTTAAGCCAGAATTAGCTAATCCTGCAAATTAAATGATCCACAGCTAACTAACCAAGCAATATTTTAGAGAGGTATGCATGCAGAAAGACCTACAAACCGATTTTTTTCAGTTAATCCAAGATTAACACAACATATTTGGTGAATTAACTCGGTCTTAACTTTAATATTATTGCTCTAGAAGGCGTCACTATAATGGTCATTATAGTTCTTGGTATAGTTACCCCATAAATAAATCATTCACTAATTAATGTCTACACGCCTGTAGTCTAAATATTTTTCAATAAATTCTGAACAATCATAATTTTTAATTTTTGCAAGCCCTATGACTGACCAATCCAATTACTTCCTCTAAAGTAGCTATTATTATATTATGTGCTGCTTTCAATCGCAATTTTTAGGGTCACAACACAAAGTAACACAAATGGTTTTTAATATCTAAAAAAAGTAGTTTGAACTCTTTAGCTATTTTTAAAATTTTTTTGGCTTTAAAACTATTTTTAAATTTATGAAGGTACCTACAAACCTATGTCTTAAAAATTGACAAACAGTTCAAACTACTTGTCGTCAAAAAGGCTTGACCCTGTTACTCAGGAATTAGAAGAAAAATAATTGAATGTACTTACGTTTAAGCATTTCTAACATAACAATGTTCAATTTTTCAATCAAAACTAAAAATAGAAACAACAAACTTATAAAAATCACCTCTAAGACCTTCCCACCGATTGGTCAACCAGGCTAATACTAGATTTCTAGTGCAAACAAAGTATGCTCCCCAATCTTTTTAAAATATACAAAAGGTATACGAAATCTATTCCTTCAAAGCGATAGGGTGTAGTGTAGAATGTAGTTCTACATCGATAGATACATCTGGACTACATCGCGCCATTCCTGTGCCTGTCTGATTGGATTACCACTTGACAGAAGGGTGCTAACCCCTGTAGTAAGTTCTGTTTTTGTTCTTTGTAACATTGAAAGAAGCTTTTGCAGAACATAGCCTTCTTTTGGACTAATATCCGATTTCAGCATAAATTTAGCCTCTTGGGGAGCTCCACACAATTTTAATTAAACCAAACTAAGAGGGTGTGAAACAATAAAAGGGGTATCTAACTAAAGCTGCCTGCTTGAAATTTTTAAATAAGGTCAGTATCCTTCGAATTCACAGTTAATCCGTTTAAAATGTATTTCTAATTCCAAACGATGCGATCTTACGAATGCCGCGCCGAGCCGCCTATTAGAGGACCCCTCAATATGCCCATGTGAAGACTTTAAGAGTGATTCATTAATCAGTGTCTAATTGAAGTTTAAGTTAATTCATGTTTTGCAGGTTATGATCTTTTATGACTTTAACTTGATGAGATTATGTTTTCGTTCTTCTATATACTTTTTTTTTTATTTTCTCTTCATTGTGAGTGAGAAGGTTATCTACCTTTTGATTGATAGACTAAGTCTGTCATCATGTTAAATAGTTTTGTCGGGGGCAGCACATTATTATGTACGTAGTATTGATTTGTAGTTTCCAGACGTTGAAGACAACGACGACGCGACGCACGATGTGATCGTTGTCTGGTGGCATTGCCCGCCTGCCTATGCCCGCCACTGTCATAACGTGTCTCGATCTCACCGGCACATTAAAATGCCGTGAAAAAATATGGAGGTCAATTGTTCTCTTGATGCAAGTTTTATGCAAATTATCTTTGAAAAATGAAGTATAGTTCAATCGATTGGTTAGGATTGGATCTTAGCTGCGCTGCTGTGGTACGGAAGGTGTTCTATTGATTTTAAACAAACAGCATAAACTTTTAAGTGGGGTTTTCCGGGTGTTTGAGATTTTGTTTTCCGGGTCATTAGAATATTTTAGATGTGTGTGAACCTTAAGGCGAGATTTATTTCTTTTTTATTTTCCATTCTCAATGTCTAAAACGGCAGCTATTTTTGATTTGAAGGATAGCAATTTCTATTATTTCATTCGAAATATCATGGCATTTGATAGTATTAGGTGGGTTTTGGCGAGAAGTATGTAATCGAACAAAACGAATAGTAGCAATTATATTGCAACTCACATTTGTAAACCAATTGGCAGTAGTTACAATACTTGATAGATTTTAACCGATTGAGTTGTGACGTCGTGCATAAAATATGGTTATTAAAAATCCAATAAACGTCCAATACAGAATTGCACAATGCGTCCAAAAATAAAATACACAACTGGATCGGACGTACCGTTTCCAAAATACTTTTTCCATAAAAACTAAATTAGAAGCAAAATGTTGATCGAATTCGTTAAAGCCTTTAAGCGAAAGTCGAAAATCATTGAAGGGTTCAATGACAGGTACTAAATTTTGTGGTCTATTTTGTTGCCCGAAGTATAGACCATACTTAAAATAGCACACATATTTTTTTTATCAAGATCGTTGCAGCAGTTTTTGAGATAATTAAACCTTGTTCATAACACGTTTGAACAAAATTGCCTCAAAGTTTTCAGCTATAGATGGCGATACAGACAAATGAAATTGCGGGACCCAATTCTTCCGTGTTCTCTTTCATTGTAATGTCAACAAAGACGACCAATGTTCAAAATCGAATATGAAGGGAACACAATGCAATAACAGTTTGCTGTAAAAAATTTGCAAAATGCTCAAGAAAATTATACACATCATAAATCCAACTGAATCTCATTATCTGTGTACCTGTACATAATATGCTTCTTTCTAAAGGGTTCTTTATGTATGGCAATGCTTTTATTTTGACAACCATTTCTATGACAGCGAAGCCAGTGCAATATTGTCTTTTTTGCTTCTTCGTCAAATATAAAAATTTTAAAAAAAAGCTTTATTTTGTGAGTCAAATAATAATAGTTAATGTAGTTTTCGATTGGCTTTTCCGAGTTTTGCAAATGGCTTCTTCAAAGTTTTATTACTTTTGACGAAAAACTATGTATGCTCGCTTATGTAATCGAGAACAGTAAAATGCTCGAACGCATTACTTGGAACAGCGTATCGAAAGCGAAAACGACATAAGAATTGTATATTTTCTTATTTATTTCCTGAGGCATTCAGTTGTTTTTTTCGTTAGCCCGGTATTACACGGCACATACTCGTATGTTTGGCGTCACATGAATAAAGTACAAAAGAGTAAGAAAGAAAAGATGAAACAGTAATAAATCTATCTGACGTTTCTCCTTCTATGTATACATTTATTTCTTAATTTGTTTCACTTTTATCTTGATTTAGAACGAAAATGTATGGTGACCGAAGAGTTCAAGTGGTCTTAGGAATAAAATTGAAATACAGCTGTCAAAAATATGCTCAACTTGAAAGGTGCTTAATGTAATAGTGCGCGGATTACCGAATATATGTTCAAAAGAAAATAATCATGTCGTGTAATACCGGATTTTGACGTAGCAGTTTCTTTGAAAATTTTAGAAAATTAGGATGGTGTGAGAAAATTCACAACGAATCAATTATTATTATTATTCAATTTTAAGTTGATTTGACTGACATTAATCATGTCACTGATAGTTGACAGATTGAGAGAATAATCAACCCAACTAACATTCTAGCTTCGATAAGAACTTACCGAAACTTTTTAGAAGCTGAGAAATTAGTAGAGATATCACTGACAGTTTCAAAAAGAAATTCAGAGTAAAAATATAGTTACCGGTTCAAAATGAATACCATAATATGTTTTTAATTTATTAACAAACCGCTTGAAATAATTTATTTTCATTTATCTGCTGATCACCTTTATTTTTAACCGTTTAAAATTTTTTGTTAAGCAATCTTACCACCACATTCCAATCCAACTTATTAATCCATCTTAAATGCCTATGATATTCCGATTTAATTAAAAATATGTATTTGCACACTTTTGTCTATCTTTTAATTACAATAAAACAATTTGGTTATAATGATAGATAATATACATAATATCGACCTACTAATAATAAACTGACAACAATATTTTTTGTTTTGAGTAAAACAAAGGTAGATATTCTATACAATACACACAGATCACAAACGGGGCGTCAATTTCTGTACGTAGGTAATCTATTGATATGTAGATACCTACATACCTATGTATATTAAAGAAGTTAGAACATATTTTTATAGCGTCATGCTTGTTTTTTTTACGGGAAAAACCAAAGAGCTTTTAAATTGTTTTCATAGGTTGACAGAACTTGGAACTAATGGCGTGTGATTAATTTTTGTTTCGCTATATTAACAATTAAAAAAACAAGTTGTTTTTTTTTTTGAAGGAGTGTTATGATTTTTGCATCACTGGGTGTTTTTTATTTGTTGTATAGAACTTGTGATAGGGCTCCGTTTGGCATTTTTTCTAAGCTCGAAAAAATTGTACCATATAGTGCCTTTTATATGACTCAGTCTTTTGACAAAAAACTAAATTATTTTTTGATTTTTCAAAAAACCTTTTTTTATTCTTTAAATTTGCCAAGTTATCAAGTTTCCAATTAGTTATTATTTTATATTTGTAGAAAATGATATCTTTACTTTTACGCCAGTCTGTGATACCTATTATTATCTTGAAGTGCAAAATTAAACTATTGAATAACTTAGGTACAAAGTTCTCACAACTCTCAAACAAATCAAAAGGCACATACCCAGTAGCTATGTATACAAGTCTAACACCTTAACTTTTCAGTATTTGTTGTGATATTTAATTGAAAAAAAAACTTTAATTCTAATGAAGAATTTCGCAAACTGTATTTTATCATTTATCTTTATCTTATTCTATATTTGTTTATTTATTATATTTATCTACGTCACAGTCACAACCACTTATAATTCTTTTAATTAAATTAAAATTAAATCTTATGTCTTTTAATGATAGATACATTCTTGTGATACGAAATGTGATAATTTTCATGTTTGACTTTGTACATGACAAGTCTTTCTCTATTGATAAATTATCTAACTTAAATCTTAAAAAATATAACAGTATATTGGTCTACAATCATTACATTTAAATTAGTATGTTCCAATAAAATTTGGCATTCTTTTCTATGACTAAGTTGTGGATAATATTATATATTTATTTTAATTAAAATTTCTTACTTCAAAGTTGCAAGTCATTGTGAAATATTAAACTATTAGAAAAGGCAGTTAAAGGGTGTTTTTTCGCCCTGGCAAAACAATATGTTTTCAAAAATTCGATAACGTTGTTAAAACGCTTATGTTATCACAAAATTGCAAAGGCTACTTATAACATAACAAGTTTTGCTGGCAACTTATAATCTGACATTTGATTTGACAGATAAAACTGCCTAAAGGTAGTTCCTTCTAGGAAAAAAAAACAACCTCTACATACATTGGGCATTTTCTTTTTTTCCCAGAATTCTAACAGTATAGTTCAAAAATACTTAAAGGTTTTGCTTAATTGTTAATTTGCTTGTGAATAATAAAAGAAACTCTCTTCAGTGTGGCGATCGATCATAAAAGTTTTAGTTTAATGGATTTGTGATATTTCTGGCTTTTAACTTTGGTAATTCGTGTTTTTGAGAAATTGTTTCCAAAACTGTTATTTTTCCTGACGGACCTGAACAGAATGATGACTGGGTAAAACACCCTGTGATCATCATACTAGGAGTTATCAGCAGTTTATTATACAAAAGAAATATTAGGGAACTTGTCAAATTTTTACTTGCGATATAGGTACTAAAGGACAAGTTTTGCATTTGGAAAATATCGAACTCGAGATTTTAATCAAAATTGAAATTACGATGATAGAGAACACCAAAAAAGTGGGTCCCGCAATTCCGTCTGTCTGTCTGTCTGTGGAACGATCTACAGCCTAAACGGCGAACCTGTTTTGTTCAAACTTGGTGCTTAGGCGTTTTAGGTGATTATCCAAAATAGATTTTTGAATCGTTGTCTTAGCCCCAAAAATAACGGTACTTGCAATACAATTTTTTCTACCATCTTAATGGCATTTTATTGATTTTCGACTTTCTCACAAACGGCTGAACGGATTTCGATACAAACTTTCATACAGGAGGTCCTCCGAATTCTAAATAATACTGCATTTCAAAATTTTCGAAAAATATTTTTTTTTTGGAAATTCGATATTTCGAAAACGGGTGGACAATTTTTTCTGAATTTTTTTTTTAATTTATATTATTAAATATTTCAAATGTTCGTACCAATCTTTTTTAAAAAAAAAATTAAGAATGTTTATATATAAAAAATTAAGTGAAAAACGAATTTAAAAATACATTTAGCCAATTCTATTACGAATCTTTTCCATATAACGTGATCGAAAATAGTAGCAAGTACGTTCGATCCAGTCGTGCATTTTATTTTTATTGATTTTTACAAAATCCAATTAATTAATTTTAATTTTTTTTTAATTTCCAGGTGATGTTTGCCAGTGCACTATGTTCAACAGAAGACGTTGTGATAATGTTAAAAAGCGCCAACCACAACAAAGCTCTCCACATAACACCCGGAGGCAAAGTTACTGCAGCCGATATATCAATAGCACGTAAGTATCTTTCTTTAAATTTTCACGAAATAAAAAAAAACTTAAGGTAGCAATAAAATAAAGTTTTAAATAAATTGATCACCAAATCCTCCTCATAAACGTTGAGGCTTTTTTGATGCGCTTTTCTTTATCTACTTATTATACCATATATTTTTTTTTTAAATAATTTTTTATAAAATTTTTATGTAAGCCTCTTGAAATAAAACTCATAGTCACTAGTCAATCTTGCACAGGGTCATCTTTTGTATATTAGGTTGTCTTTTTGTCTATTTGCCTGCATTTTTGGACTGGAAAATTATTATTCATTTCAGCCTACGCAATTTGGGTTAATTCACTTGTCGATGATAACTTAGAGTTTATGTATCTTTTTTTTTTATATAATTTTTATCGTTTTGTTGTTGTTTTCCTTCTTGACAAAGGTCTCTCAGCTCGATACCGCTTATAGCATTGTTAATAGAAATCTTTATAAAAAAAAATAAAATTTCGAAATGCACTTTTATACGTTTGGAAATATATTCACATTTCTGTCTGGTAAATTTTCGTCTTCTGGTTTTTTTTATGATCTGCATGGGTTTATAGTTTGTTGGCGCCATGTCATTTTTAATACACGTGATTTCATAAATTAAGTGATTAATCTTTTTTGTTTTTGATTTGCTAATGCCATGGTTAAGGAAAACAAATTTATAAATTAAAGATAGCAATTAAACAAACTAATTGAAATAGATATGGATAGGAAAAAATAGGAAAGAAGAATTGAAAAAGGTGATCGATTTAATAATCGAAATATGGTGTGAAGGTATTTCGTCATCTAGATTCTAGACCACCTCTTGGGCCTTGGATAAACAACGGCCTACACCAACAGTCTAAGTGGCTGTGAAGCTTTTCGGGACTCAAATGCTAAAACAGTAAGAGAACAAAATTAAATAAAATTATTGTAAAGAAAAATCAATATGTTTTCTTAAGCTGTAGGGGAGCTGTTTTAGGAAAATGCACTTGCGGTGAGTGAAAAAACTGGAAAATAGAAATAAAGAACAAGGTGGTTATTAAATTTCATTATACCTAAGCATATATGCAATCGTTTGGAAAAGAGATATTTTTAGCCATGAATTATGTTGCCGACTTGCCTTCGTAAGTTCATGAAAGGGTAAAGATCAAAATATGTAGTTACAATAACACAAGACAATATTAAGCATGAAATCAATTCGAAAAATCAATATGGAAAGTAAAAGTTCTCATTTGAGATTATGCTCCAAGAATAGCTAACCATTTCTTTTTCAATTTAAAACATAAATGCCAAACCACAACGACATTGATATTGCTTGAACGATTTATACATTAAAATTTATTTCGCCGCACTTTGTAAAATTTATGAAGCTTAACAAACAAGCATAAATAAGTTTATCAATTACGGCCAGTTTTTCAGATCAAGATCATACTAGTTTCAAAGCTAAGATAGATATAAATCCTGCAGTGTTTTTTTTTCAGCCAATGTAAATCCCGATATAAATCAACACATTCGCTGAGTTAGATCGGGATTAAGCAGATATTTCTAAGAACTATAGAAAAGGAGATTTCGATAGTTTCACCATTTCTACGTATTTTTCAGAGCATTTTCTCTTGCATTTCTTCAGCTACCAATGTCCTTACTTCTCGGATATTGGCTTAAGCTGTTTCATGGTTCTATGGCTAATTGCCGTACATCTAAAATACCCCAATACTAGCTTGTTCACCAAATTTCCAACTACACGAGGTCTTCAAGCACGCCAAAGATCACAGACAGCTCCTTATTGTTGAAAACTCTGAACCAATCGGTAAATAGTTGAAACAACTGGGCACATTTCGGACATGAAGGAAATTTGATCCTTGTGTCTATTGAAGTGTTGAATAATTGAATGTGGACTACCAAAATAAAATCGAACAACTTTGGCTTTTTATTCTGTGCTAAATCTTACTTTCAAAAAATTTCCCAAGTTTTTCAAAGTTAATAGTGAAAAAATAAAAAATCAATACTTAAATCATAAAGTTACTTATGCGCTAGCTTTAACATTTGAATTTTAAAGCTAATCCTTTACTGAAAACTTGTCCTCTAATTAAACAGGGGTTAGTTTATTTACAGGATTAACAAACTTTGGTTTAAAATAGTGTTAACTCGGCTGAAAAACTGGCCCGTAGAGCAAGTGTTTTTCAGTGTCTTAGCAGTAAATTTAATCAAAGTTAGATAATCCTGTAGGTGAATTTGACTCTCAAATATGTGAAATCAAAATGTCTATGTATTTTAAAGTTGGGCCATTCAACTAAAATTATATTATATTAATGTGCTCATCAAAAATGAATTTAGTATCGAAGAGCACATCTATCCTAATTTCACAATGTCCCACTTTTAATCGTTAAAGCTTCCTATCTTCCTCACTACCACTCTGTCTATCTTTCCACACTATATAGCTCACGCAATATCACTGTCTCGCTTATGAACTATATTTCTGCACTGTTTCTCTTTAATAACTAAATATTCAAGCAATGTCAAATAAAAATTTTTTGTAACTTCTACTCTGTTACATTGTCACAATGTTCCAATGTTATACTGTCAAACTGTAACAGTGCCATGCTTGAATTAATTATAACCAGAAAGTATCAGATAGTCACACTTAATCCCTAGGAAACCCAAAACACTGTCACATGGTTGCCATGTCTCGAGTCACGTCCTTTCTGAAACGTCGTTTAAAGCTTATAGATAAAATTTCCAAAAGCATTTTTAATATATCTGCGAACCATAGAAAATGACAGAAGCGTTCTATAAAAATCACTGCCATTAACATAAATAAAAATAGAAGGTCCTAAATGACTACCCTCTGGAATGCCTGTAGTAAAAATAGTTTGCTCCGAAATTAGTCATCACAACTACTTGTTTACTTTTAACCAAACAAATAGGACGAAAGATATTTTAGTACCGCATCGCTTAAATTCTATAAGCTGCCAGGTTATTCGTCTATATATTGTGATTTATTCGACATTTTATAGGTTTGTTTTGGAAAAATTCAGAGTTTCAATTATCCGCGGAGAAACTCATGTTAAAATAAATTTATACGAGTATCTGCTTTGTTTTTTTTATTGTTTATCAATCAACATTCCATAATATAACACAATGCCACTGAATATATCTAGGTACATCAAGCTTATCAGTTTGACATTCAGTAGCACTCTTGATTTGTTTGATTTTGCAAAAAAATAATCGTTTCTTCCATAAACAGCAACACACACAAACAAAAAAGATATTAACACTGCTTGGTATTTATTTTCTAAATTATGAAACAAATATTGATTTTGCTCATATAACTGTCTATAAAGCCCTTAAAATCTTTTGCCTATTTGACAAATTTTTAAATTGGCTTTTCAAAAATCTTCTAAACCCCTGATGAATGATACTGTGTTAAAAAAACATCAGAAATACTGTTAAAATTAGCACTTTGTCCAGCCTTGAACTGCTCACATGCTTTTTTTTATAAACATAAGCTCTACTGACATAGATACTAGATACATATAAAACATAAATACGGAAACTGTCTGATTAACTTTTATTTCAGAAAATGTGTTTATTGTTTGCAGTATATATATTTGTTTATAAATGTTGAAATATAATATTAAGGTTTATTTTTATCTTTGCAAAAAAAAAAACATTAATAAATATTTTTAAATAAACCAAACGACGACGACGCATGGAAATTTAAACGTCATTTCTAAGGCCCGTTTATTGACAAAACATTTGCTTTTTTTTAAAATAAAGTTAAGCCCGAAGCCCCCCGCCTAAAAAATTATTGTGTATGGTGGCCTCCAGTAACCCTTTTTCTGATTGTTCTGTTAACATTTTACCGCCAATTATATGGTTTTAAACACCTTATCATCTTTAATTGTTCAAAGTTATTTCAAAAAAAAAAAAATGAAAACAAAACAAATTCAATTATTTGCCACACGACTTTTATCAATAAAAGAAAAACGAATAATATCTATAAGCTCAGTTAAGCCATTTGTACTTAAATGCGCACTGTTTAACTACACACATTATTTTGTTGGTATGATGATTACTGTCCATATAAACTAATTTAAAACGTAGTATAAAATTTTCTGACGAACTCAACGAGGTGCCTCTAATCTATACTCGTATTAATTAATTACATCAGGTTGTATAGAAAATTCAGATTGGGAACTGTACTCTACTCATAGTTCTGGCAACAATGTACTGCAATATCGTAAATTTAATTGGTTGCTTGTTCTTCTATAAGCAAACTTCTCCTAATTCTACTACATTATTTTAAAAATTTTTCTTACCCTGATTCCTAACAATTTTAAAGTCCTTAAATTATATGTACATAATGTTTCCTCAATAACAATAATACTTCGTTTCTTTTTACAACAACAAAATTGACAATACGGATTTATCATTAGAAACTGGGTTATCTTGTTATACGTGATAGTAAAATGATCAGTTGGAATATTTATTTAAAGATTCCAAGTGAAGTACTTTCTAACATAGATTTTATAATTTTAGTTGCAAATAGAAGAAGAAAACAATATTGATCTACTTCGATTTTATTGTCTTCGATTAAAATGAGTGATAATAAATATTATTTTTTTTTGTTATTTACAGAAACCATTACAATTGGCAGCCCTGGAGATTTCATAAATACAGGTGTTTTCAAATTAACACTTTATTCAAAGGAAGCCGGAAAATATCTTTGCTTCAACAAACGTTGGAAACTTGTCGGAATGGTAAGTTGAAAATTATCAGCAAAATCAAAACATTCCCCAATAATTTCTAAAGTAACCAAGTAGTTTGTTTTTGGAAGTTCCTTGAAATTTGATTTTAACAAAAATTGATTTTTATAGAACACACAGAATCTCGTAGGATTAACTAAAGTTAGTTAATCCTGAAAACAAAATAATCCTTTTCTTTAATTTGTACAACTAACTTTAACTTCCAGTGGTCAAAAGATTGACAATTTGACTATATATCTCAAAATGGCGATAATATTGAAATAGTTCTTTGCAAATGGATAAACACATTTAAATAGTGTTTTTCAAATTATCTTTTAAATTCTCAATTCGAGATTTTACCCTGACACGAGGATCATCTGGCACTAAAAAACCCTTAAAATTATAAAAAATATCACTTTTCAATTCCCTCTAAATTTTTCTTCTAATTTTCATAACCCCCTATATTTTCGAAAAAGTACTAATTTCCATTATTGGCATTTTTTTCATTGCAGAAAAAACCAAGAGAAAGCTGTCACTTCTTCGAGTCAATAGATCGCGGCTACTTCGAATTTCATTCAGTGTTGAATCGATCACGACGAGTCGGTTTCAATCGACACTTTAGACCAGTTGTGCTGGAAGGCGAACAGAACCTGGCCGATGCCTATTTCCATTTCCAGAAGATTCCAGCTGAGAACTTCGATTTTAATGCCTTCACAGAGGCCGAAAAAAAATCAGCAACGGCGTTAACAACAACAATAACACAACCACACCAGAAACGCCGCAACAATAATAATCGACGATTAAAAAAAACTAAAAGTAATAACGGCCATAACAGTACTTTAAGCAACGACGTTACTAGTATTAACAACAGTAGTAATTTAAGTCAAAAAAACAAACATAACAATAAAACCAGTGGATCACTGCAGCCCAAGGTGTTGGTGCGTCATAAACATAATAATAGCAGTATTGTCGAACGTCGACTTCGACATGAACGTGAGCAAAAAATTCGACAAATTCGCAAGCAAATACAGCCCGAAAATACTACGTCATCTGCGACGAATCTATCGGCGAAATCTTCGTCGACAATTTTGGCGCCAGTTTTGAATATTTTCGCAACTCTGGCGGCAAGTAGACGAACTAGAGGTCGTCGGAAAAGTGACGACATCCGCGAAGAAGACGAGGACGACAACGATAAAGTTGTGAAGCAAAAGAAATCCATTGATAATCCATCGATGGCTGAACCATCTCAAATGTATCTTTCGTCAAAAAATCCCGAACATCGTCATCGCCATCATCACCTGCAACAACAACATCAGCATCAGCATCGGCATCAGCAGCATCATCCGCATCAGCATCATCAAATCACAAACGAAAACCAGCAAAATATCAATAAAAACGATGCCGATTTTAGTATATCAGATAAAATTGGCAAACAAATAATAAAATCAACTGCCACAAGTGGCCTCAAACAACAATTTTCAAACGAATACTCAAATAAAAATAGTAATACTAATTCTAATATTAATAATTATAATAATAAAAATAATAATAATAATTATCTTGCAATACCTGCCTTGCCAAAAAATTTGTATAATAATAATAATAATAATAATAATAATAGAATGACTGAATACGTTTATAGTGGTAGTACTAATATTAAAAATAATTTAAATTTTAACAATAATAACAATAATAACAATAGTGGTAGTAATAGTAAAACTAGTTATATTGATAGCCATAGTAAAGAAATGAATATTAATAACAACTTAAATATTGACAATAATTTTAAGGACTATTTAAATACTACTAAAGATAAGAATAATGCCAATCGAAAAAACTTGTTTGAAGCGATAAAAAACATCAACAACAACAATAAAACTAAAAATATAGTACAATACAGATATGCAGTTTCTTTTATTTCGATAAAGCATAGTTTATCGATTTGATTATTATTTATTTGGGTGTTTAATTTTTTAGGAGGGAAGTTTTATTTATCCACCATTAAAGTAAGTATTACAATTTGATAATCTTTCCAAGGGACAAAGATTCAACAATAATCTAAAAAACACAAAAAAAATGCTGGCTAAAGGTCTATTCACATGAGAGCGACAAACTGACGATGATTAAATAAATAATTGTGTTTTATGAACCAAAATGGTAGAAATGTAATTTATATAACTGTTTAAATACTAAAATTTGTTAATAAATTGCCAAAATAAATTAATTTGAAATTTGATTGCAATTTCTAGGAACTGTCAAATTTTATGCACATTCCACATACCATCCACATTTCATTTATAAAACGTCATGTTAGAGAAATGTCAAAATAAACGAATATTCGTTAGTTCGTTAGTCGTTGGTCGCTTTTATGTGAATATTGTGTTGCTGCCCTAGTTTTATAAATTGAAGTGTCTAGAGTCGATTACATTCCAGAAAGATCACTTGTATTTGTGGATTTTAATTTCATCGTTTTCGCTTTGATCTTGTATCACACACATTTCCACTTAGTGTTGAACAGAAAGCACATACGAAAAATAGCTGTGAAATTGTTGTAAAAAAGTTAAAAGTGAATTGGGAAAACTGGAAGTAAAATGTGATTTACACGAAATATTTTATATTTTAATTCGCTTTTGAAAATATCTCATGGAGAGGACGGTATATGGTTAAAATACCACTAATATAGTGATTTTCAAAAAAGAATAGTGAGCTGAATTGACATTGGTCGATATTTCAGCGTCGATGTTTAAAATTGAATAAAATTGAAATTATGATAAATAAAGGTCTGCGAAATAAGGTCCTAAAATTCGACACAAAAAAATAACAAAAACATATTTCTGAATTGTTATTTGCATTTTTAGTTATTCACCCTTATTGCGATAGTCGTTCACAGCATACCAAAACATGACGCAAGAATTTGTCATTGCGTATGGTTGAACGCCAACTGACTTTTATGTTCATGTGGAATGTATTCATTTAGTGACGTTTGAAACGACTATCGCAATAAGGGTGATTACAATAGTCGACATACACGCCATTAACTGTTAAATTCTGGTTTTGATGTCGATAGAGTACAGAACCTCTACAAAATCTCATTTTTTCCACTGAAAATTCGAACTTTTTCAGATTTAATTGTTAGCCATGAAAATGGCTTATTTAGAACTTTTAAGTGCCATTTAAAAAGTAGTTACGTCAAAATGTAGCTTATTACTTATGTATATGTCATGCCATATAATTCGTAGATAATCAACTTGGCCCTAAAATTCATATCAAAGCGAGAAACAGCGCATTAGCAGTGAGTATTCTGCATTGATGATCCCACGACTTGACAGTTCTGTGACAGAATTTTACGTCATTTTGTCTTCCGAGTTGAGTTCACAGTTTGCTTTGACCGTCTACTTGTAACTAATCTGTTTACTGGACATCAAGCTTGGTTGAAACTAGGCGCAGAAATGAACTTTCGAACGGGCCCAAGTACTTTTTCAGCTACATAACACCAATGTCATAGAACTCCTTAAGATAGTCAACTTTGAAGTAAAAAGTGCCAGTGATAAAAATGATTATAATCGTTTGATCAACCAACGTATTTAAAAATCCGAAGCTGAAATTGCATGAAGTAAAAGCAGTCATAACAACTTAGTTTTATATGAATTTTGTGTGCCTTGAAGATATTGAAAATAATACACGATTAATACTATACGTTTCCACCGACCATCACTAAACTGAGATTTAAGTAGATTTAGCTAAATCTCCTACAAATTTTAAGGATTTACCAAACAAATTTTAATCTTCTCAGATGAAGATTTAAGATAAATCTCATTTAAATCTTCACATCGCCAATACATGTAGAAATCGAACTAAACTATTCCCATATCGAAATGAACACATTCATCGGTAAAGTGAATTTTTCGCTTCAGTTTACACAAATGAAGCTGCCTGTCTCACGTCTACATCATGAGAGAAAATCAAATAGAATTTGAATAGTGCTTTCAAAATAAATATATTCTTGGAGAGGTCAAAACACTATTTGAGATTATAGTACTTCTACAAGAGATTAACGTTATGTGGAAACGTAGTATTCAACATACATTTTTTTGATAAGTAAATAATAAATAATAAAACGTACATAATTTAATAAGTAGGTATTCCGAATTTTACTACGAGCATAATTATTTTTATTGGTATAAATAACAATTCGAGCAATGACTTTTAAACGAGAAATTGAAGGGAAAGGCCTATCAGATTTTATGAAAGCTTTACATTAAGCAATTTTGCCCTATCAGGAATCTCACAGTGAATTTTACTCTCTTGTGAATATTTCATCCGCTTGATATTTATTCGTAGTTGACTTCTGCCAGAATGAATTTCCCTCGACAAAAAAATAGTATGAAATGAAAGAAAAAATTCCCATGGAAAGCTTATTCACAATACTAAGAAATTCCGAGGATAACTTTAAAGAATCATTCATGTTCACTATTTTGAGCAAAGACGGGAAAAATTTTATTGAAAAATTCATATGTGATATTTTTAACATCCCGGCTTAGCGAGACACGACTGTACCTACATTTTTCTCACGGACTTGCCAGAAAGTCATTAGAACAAAAAATCAAACAAAATATTATAAAATAATATGAGTTTATCGTCTTGCGTTCTTTGCGCCACGCCGCGCCGTTTATACAAATTACGAACGTTTTTAAATCCATAATGGAATGTAATTTTAATATTATTAAGAATTAAAGCGCCTAGGGACTTATTTCATTTGAAAAATCCAAAACACACCTTATCCTTTATAATAACCATTATACTTATCTACCTACAGTTTTCAAAAAATCATCACTCTCAACACAAAAGAACAAACATTAACCGGACCATTCTTTTCAAAAAAAAAAAAAACTCATCACACCATTATACCTGATGCCTTATATGCGTATGCGTGATGCATCCTTTGAAGCGTGTAATTTTCTTTGTTGTGCATTATTTCAACTACTGGTCTCAAAGTATCTAATATATTTATATATGGTCATGGGGATATAATATGGTGAAAGGTATGAGGGCGTTTCCAAATGCTCATCGGTAATTTAAATATTTTTATTGCATCTTTGACAAATGTGTTTCTCACCTGGGCGCTGGGCCTACCTCAATGTCAGCAGCTATACGTACGAGAATATGCGGCTGATTGATTGATCTGCCACATGTGCTTCAGAATGACTCTGTGCTGGTTTTGTATAATATCTCTATGCAATGTGGCTCCATCTTTTTTGTATATAGCTCCGCATAGTGTGTTGGACTATTACAACGATGGAATCATTAAATAGACGAGATGTGAGCATTGAGTTGAAAAATTGAAGATGATTTTTCTTTTCTTTAAAAATTGTTTCTTTCTTTTTTGTTGTTGTTATTCTTGAATTTAAATCGATTTACTTTATTTGGTGTGCGTGGGTAAAATTTGGTGGACATTGAATAATCACCAACAGCAGGACATGGAGATGGAATTCTGTTGAATTTTGTTCAATACCTGAAGGTTATAGACATTCACTGATATTCATATATCGATGCGTCCTACTGAGGTAGCTCTGCATGATACATTATTTCTTCAATCTTTTCAAATTTATTGCATCACAGGCGCCACACTTGCCAATTGTATTGGTTGGGAAATCGTAATCTACCTATACACCATAGAATGGGTACTGGTACATCTTGTCCAATAATAATTGTCCTGGTGTTGTTATCATCAAAGGCTATCCGCAAATTACCTATATGTTGTTCATATAGATCTCCAGGTATCTTCGCCGAATTCTCAGGGTAGTTTGAAATAGAGACCAATTCTGAAAAAAATTGTTGTCCTTACTATCAAACAGATATCGGATTCAGTTAAAGTAAGCCAAGTGCTTGCAAGGATAATAAAGTGATATGGGAAATGTATGTATTTAACTTGTGATGTCTCTCTTTTTGAGATGAACAGGCAATTGGATTTTATATTTCCTTATCTTATGGTCAAATTCGTTGTGGTCTTCTAAAAATTGTTGGAAATTTCAAAGGTGCGCTATACTCTGATGTTTTGTGCGGGTTGCAGGAAAGAAACATTACTTTTTAAGTTCCTGGGTGTTCGATTTACGTAAAACTCTAGGTACATACATATATATATACATCAGGGAACGCGAACATGTTAACATCAGCATTCAATTCGGTATAATTTTAATGTAAAAAACAGGGTGTTTTTGTTTTTTTTTATCAAGTTTAATTCAGTTCATCCCGAGTTGGAGATCATCAAATTCGTAGAGTTAACTCTGGAGTAATTGTATAGATATTCATATTTCTGAAAAATGCTTGTCAAAAACTATTGAACCTATGAGCGAAACTATGGAAACGGCGGTTTCGATAGTGTCGGCCATCTCCATTTCGTCAGTGAAATGTCGATTTCCATAGTGCTGAAAATCGAATTGGATAAAAAAAAACATTTCAACTTTTTTAAAGAAAAACAGGGTGAAAACTGTAAGTAAAAACAGCAGCAGGCATAAAAAGAATATAATTATAAGTTGTGTGCCTCGGTTTTTAAATGTACATGGCAATAATTTTGATTTGAAATACCTTGAGAGCCAGAAGCTGCAGAAGCGTTTGGTTTTCAGGGGTGAATAGACCTTTCTTTTTATGTATATATCGATGGGTTTGGGAAAAATGTTTGAAAACGTAATTTTTTCTTTAAAAAAATTTACTCTGCAAATTGTTCACTAATAGAAAGGTCTGTTCAATCCCTTTCAAGTACTGAAAACCTCAGCTTTTAGTGAGGCTTGGTTGTCGAGATATCAGCTTTCAAAGCAAGTCAACTGCAGTTGGTTTGACAATCTATGGTAATACATTTCATTTGAAATATCTTGAGAACCAGAAGCTGCAGAAGCGTTTGGTTTTCAGGGGTGGATAGGCATTCAATTAACCTTTCTTTTTATGTATATACCGATGGGTTTGGGAAAAATTTTTGAAGACGTAATTTTTTTCGCAAGTGGTTAGCCTTGATTTTTTTCTAAAATCTTTAAAGAAATTAAATCTGCAAATTGTACACCAATAGAAACGTCCAATCAATTCCTCTCAAGTACTGAAATCCTCAGCTTTTTGCTAGGCTTGGTTGTCGAGATATCAGCTTTCGAAGCAAGTCAACTGCAGTTGGTTTGACAATCTATGGTAATAAATTTGATTTGAAATATCTTGAGAACCAGAAGCTGCAGAAGCGTTACGTTTTCAGGGGTGGATAGGCATTCAATTGACCTTTCTTTTTATGTATATATCGAAGGGTTTGGGAAAAATTTTAGAAAACGTAATTTTTTCCGCAAGTGGTTAGCCTTGAATTTTTTCTAAAATCTTTAAAAAAATTAAATCTGCAAATTGTACACCAATATAAACGTCCAATCAATTCCTCTCAAGTACTAAAAACCTCAGCTTTTTGCTAGGCTTGGTTGTCGAGATATCAGCTTTCAAAGCAAGTCAACTGCAGTTGGTTTGACAATCTATGGTAATAAATTTGATTTGAAATATCTTGAGAACCAGAAGCTGCAAAAGCGTTTGGTTTTCAGGGGTGGATAGGCATTCAATAGACCTTTCTTTTTATGTATATATCGAAGAGTTTGGAAAAAAAATTTTGAAAACGTAATTTTTTCCGCAAGTGGTTAGCCTTGATTATTTTCTAAAATCTTTAAGAAAATTAAATCTGCAAATTGTACACCAATAGAGACGTCTAATCAATTCCTCTCAAGTACTGAAAACCTCAGCTTTTTGCGAGGCTTGGTTGTCGAGATATCATCTTTCAAAGCAAGTCAACTGCAATTGGTTTGACAATCTATGGTAATAATTTTAATATTAAATATCTTGAGAACCAGAAGCTGCTGAAGCATTTGATTTTCAGGGGTGGATAGGCATTCAAAAGACCTTTCTTTTTATGTATATATCGATGGGCTTGGGAAAAATTTTTGAAAACGTAATTTTTTCCGCAATTTTAGCCTTGATTTTTTTTCTAAAATCTTTAAAAAAATTAAATCTGCAAATTGTACACCAATAGAAAAGTCTGTTCCATCCCTTTCAAGTACTGAAAACCTTAGCTTTTTGCGAGGCTTGGTTGCCGAATTGTTTGGTTTTCAGGGGTGGATACCAATCGTGGCAATACCAATGTTTTAAAACATTCTAATTTTTTAGTCTAGCTATCAAACCCGTCATGTGTTTAACTTTTTTATTTATTTTTTTCTTTATAGATATATCCTTACCGAAGAAAATGTTCTTGTTTTTAAAGAGAATACCCAATAGTCATTTCACAGTCTCGACATTTAACTATTCCAAACACCCTGTATACGCGTATAGGTATGCAGAATAGAATTTTCCAGATGTTAGTTCTTTTTAACATACACAAAAAAATGGCTAATGAAGAGCATAATTTATTACCTTTCATTAAAAATGAACCTCTACGTTTAACGTGTTTTTTCTTCAACATTCACTTTCCCAATTAATTGTAGATACCTATCATTTTGTCCAATTTTTCGACCAATTATCAACTTAAGACGCACTTAATTAAATGATGGTCGGTTAATTGAACATTTCGGTTATCTAAAAAAATAATTTCCTATATTCTAGATACTTCAAAATAATTGAGTTTGATCGTTTGAATCTCTAAGGTTGCAAAAGTATAAAACATATGTAATTAAATAAAATTAATTCATTCACTATAAATTAACTCACCGACAGCAGCCACTATTGACGTTGCCACTGTAAAAATGCTATCTACAATATGTAGCTGTCATTTATTATTCAATGCTGTCAATTTGTCAATTTCAATATGTCCAAAATCAATTCTTAAAAGTCACTAGATACATTTTATTTAGCTTTTTTTTACTTCGTTCATTTACCTGACATCCCGCTTAATTGACTGACCTGTTCACTTAATCGAAAACCGTTTAGTTGCACGAGATTTAAGAGATACAAAAATATGCATCCATACCAACTGGAAAAATTACATTTCTACACAAAAATATTTCAACAGATTTTACCCAAAAATAACAAAGGGTGTTTTCAAATATGTTAAAAATCTGCCCTGGTACAATCGTGTTTCTTCTTTGCTGCATTGATGAACACACTGATTCTGCAGAACATGTGCAGGCCTGCTTAAGTAGATACAATATGTATTAAGCAGTCACTGAATGTTAACATACGTCAGACAAAAATCAGAAATGACCGTGAATGAATTTGAGCTCGATTTTATTTGTGTATTATTATTGACAATAAATTTATACTAGTAATTTCAAAAAAATATTTTCGGATAAGGAAAGGAAACAATGATATAGAAGAAATTTCATAAGAATAAAATAAAAAATAATTGTCGAATAATTCCTAAAACTCTTTTTTTATTAAACTTAATTGTGAGCAAAAAATATATTAAAAAATTGACAAAACTTACATTTTCCTAATTTATTTTTTTTGTTATTTCCCTCCTGTATTTTCTGCAGTCAAATTAGCAAACGCCTATGACATTTATTACATTTATGAATAGGTATATCTTCTGCAATCTGACTTTATGAACACTTCAATTATAGGGATTAGTTAGGAAGACTTCTATCTTTCGAGTTTTATCACTAATAAATAATTATTTTAAAGCAAAAGACTAGCCTATTAATTCTAGAAATACACCAAAATTAAACAATCCAAATAAACAAAACAGAAAATAACAAATAATTTTGACAGTTCTCACTATTCTGTTTTAGTTAGATATTACTTTAAGGCCAGAACGGAAATCCGGTTTTCTTCTGCTCTAATCTATTCTAAAACACTTCACTGAACATCAAATCCTAGCAAGTCATAACAGAAAATTCCTCAATGAACAACTTTTTAGTACTTTTCGGTCCAGAACAATTAAGGACAAGTCAAAACTTATCTTAGATACACTATCGTAGCGACATATGAATGTACCCAATGACACCCGCGGTTTGCTGTCTTTATAATCAAGGGTCTTTGACTGTCAAAAAATATGAACTTTATCTTTTTGAAGTGATAACTTCTTATGGGAGGGTAAGACGCTTCGTTACGTAACGCGTTACGGTGCCCGTCTGGCTGGGTTTCTTTCTCTCACGCATACGGATAACTTTTGAAATTAATCAAATAACGAAGAACTTCTGAAGCTTTTCTCAAATTAAACGATTTCAATATTAAATAATTCAACTTAGATTAGTTTAAGACTTTAAATTATCACTTCTGTCGGACTTCCCGAGACGCACATGTTTGTTGGTATTCTATGGTAATGGGAAGTAGTGTAAGATGTAAATTCTTATTTCGTCGCTAAACAATCTTTTTCGGTGAGTTAGCGAAGGAATTACTTATAAATGCCAAGAGCAGACATTTTATTTTATAAATGACATATTATACTTAATCTACGACGCACGTCTTAAAAATAAACCGTCACTTAATCGTGTTTTTTTTACATATGGGTGTATAAATAGTTGCTTAATTGTTGTCCTATAAATTCAAAACTTCAAGTTTTTCAATATTCTCTTAATTGAAATTAATATCTTAATATATAAACATTCATATTTCAAGAAAATGGAACATCGAAAAAATGCCTGTATTCAAAGAAGAAAGTTTCCCCCAAATGAGATTCTTTCATCAGCGGGCGGCATCGTTTTGTCTTTCTGCTTCTTTTTCGAACAAAAATAAAAACATCATTTCATTCATGATTCGACAATGAATGTCGAACTATGTTGACATGATTTTTCGTCGACGTCCAGCTGGGTAAGGAAAATATATATTATGTTCGCTGCATGCATCTGCCACATGAGTGTTATAAAATATTCACACTGCGAACCAATACGATTTTTTTCTTCTGTGTTACCATTATCGCATTATGGATCAGAAGAATGGTGCAAAAGTACCGCTGATCAGTATCCGAAATTTGTACATTATATTGCCGAAAATGTGGCGCCATCATATCATTGTGTGACGTTTTAATTGCCAAAAAATAAAAAAAAAAAAAACAAGTGCGAGACCTGGAATGAATTATGTATCGATTGCATGATTGCTTGGAATGCCAATGAATAAATATTTAGGTACTTTATGAATTTTTGTTGTTGTTGTTGTTAAGTTTCGCATTGAATTTTAATCCAAGTTCTCGGAATAAAAGGAACCACGGTCGTGCGGCAGTGTTTTTGTTTTTTTTTTAATACCCACAAATTTTTAACTGTAATTTTACACGCATTATTTTTAATGGAATGTCGGTCAGTAGTTTTTTATGGAATTCACCTTGCCACCTTGTGGCAAAAGTATTGCCAATATTAAATCGCCAGCCATTTTGTTGAAAATTAAAAATTTAGCGATCTTTTGCTTACAGATAAAGTTGATTGAATCAAGATCCAAGACAGAAGATGACATCACGGCAAAGAAACTAGTGTTTCAAAATTTGTTCAGAAATTGCCTGAATTGAAATTTTTGTTTCAAAATTTAGTATAAATATTTCTTGATTTCAAGTCAAGCGCATAAGTGTCAAAATTATCAACTGTTTATTATCAGTTCAATTTTAGATAAATTGCTTCTGAAATCAAGTTTTTGAAAATAATATTTTTTCCTAAATTAAATCGGAACTTTGAATAATGTCGAGGATTCTGAAGATATCTTAGAAATACATACTGGGCTAAGAAAAATATTATATCTAATTTTTTGTAAAATCAAATTTATGCTGGTACTAGAAGTAAATTTCCTAGTTTGACATTTCCTCAGTACGTTTTCTG
Organism: Philhelius pedissequus; assembly: GCA_910595825.1. Lineage (NCBI taxonomy): Eukaryota > Metazoa > Arthropoda > Insecta > Diptera > Syrphidae > Philhelius > Philhelius pedissequus. The sequence continues at coordinate 37,364,414 of OU343163.1, forward strand.
AACGTAACCAACATATGTACACAACATAAATGACAGTGTTCCCATACTTTGTGCACACAAATCCCTTCCACATTTTCAGGAGGAAGGTAAATATCTTTAGAGACAGACAAAGTTCCAGAAAAGTACGCGAATGCATTGAACATAAATTTTAGCCATTTTCAAACGTCAAAACAAAAGTGTATTTTAAAAAATGTTTAAAGTTTTTAAGACAAACAAATTGCTATGGTAATTATTTATAAATTAATAATTCTATTATTCTTAAACTTTTGTAGTGAAAACGCCTCACAACTGACAGCTTTTGTATTGATTATTTTTCTTTTATTTGACATTCTTCATAATTTTGTCGAACAAAAATTTCTTGGGCTTGAATTCAATGTCGTGAGCTGGCAAATTTGGTTTACGGGAACAGAATTTGACGGCTTCTTGTAAAATTTCGTACGTTTTCACAGTTTTAGAAAGTGAACGGGAACACACCTAATGCCAACGCACAATAAAATTTGATTCGATTTGTAAAAAAAAATGATGGCGCATTCACATTTGGAAATTAAGTCTGTTCTCGAGATTTTTCAAGTTAAGACTTGTGAATTGTCAAATTTTGAGGAAGGGGGGCTTAAATGGTCTCATGGGACGAAGAAAACTGTCAAAATATCAGAAACCGATTGAGCACTAAATATTACTAAATTCACCACTTTTTAAATGTCAAAGAACACTCAAAATTTCTCCAAACCGTAAATGTATAAGTAATCAATAATCACACAAAAATGTTGAAAAGAGACAGACAGAGAACGTTGCTTGTGTAATATCATGAGCTTATCAATTAAGGGTGCTTAAAATAAGCGAATTATTAGCCCAAAGCTTAAAAAATTTGACACCTACTCTAAATCAGTTTTAAAATATGTAGAAGTCAACTTTAAAAATGAGTTTTAAGATGAGAATAGACTTTTTGTTAATTTTAGACGACAAAAAGTATATTTTAATGTTAAAGATGCATCTAACTTTAAAAATAGCAAAACGCTTCATACGAGTACATATTATATTTTTTAGACTATACTTAATGAAGTTGACGTTTAACATTACATATATAACAAAAAATTAAAGAAAAATGTTTTCTGAAGAAGATTTGAATATTTTTGAGCTGTTATTTATATATATACATATATATATACATATATATAAATATATGTATATAAAGTACGAGCTTCTTCCAAAAAAATCACAGAATGATTTCCATTTCATCACGAGAAATGGACACACAATCCACATTCTTACGTAAATACGAAAGCAAATGAGAATGCATTTCATTTTAATTTGATGTGTTTCATGTGTTTGTGTATAATTCTGGTTCTGTTTCATTTCTATATCTGTCAAAAATTGGCGCGTTCATCTAAGATCGTGTAAAAAAACGAGCATCAGTGACAAAAGTTCTATAAGATGTTTAAAATTACTATATAGGAAGAAACGACTTCTTCTTCTAGAGTCGTGTTTTTCCTTAAAAGAGTACGGTTTAAAATTTTGTATATTTAGTACAATGTAAGATCTAAGTTACATGTTTTTCCCTAAAAAAATAAAATATTTATTACCTTGTTGGTGGTTTCTGATTGTCATTTGCGTGTGAAATAATTCTCCTTCACAAACAAAGAAAAATTCAATTAAAACTACAGATTCTAGTTTCATATTTGTTTATCAAAAAATAAACCCTACCCTAGGTTAAATTTCTGTAAGCTTACCTACCAAAGTTAAAAGAACAAACAAATTGTTAGTAGGTACCAATTTTGTTTCCTTTATAAGTTTCGACAGCCCTGATAAATCATACTCGATTATACCACCTTTTGTGTGCAGCCTCTGAAGCTTCATTTATGTTTTTTTTTTTTCAAAAAAAAAGGTGGAAAAAGAATGCACACAATCAATTAGGTTAATAAAACTCCATTGAGTCAAGAAAAAAAAAATTGTACATACCTACCTACCTATGTAGGTATTCTCCACAATATAAACAATCCCAAGCTAACGAACTTCGTTCGTTCATAAAAGCGTTACATAAAATATCGACAAAAAGTTATTGACCTGAAATTCGATATCCATGAGTTTTTTTTTTATTAATTTTTATTTTTTTATTTCTTTTCAATTTCCAAGTATTCGTCATTTTTCGTTCTAATTACGAATAATTTCTCAAGAAATTCTGTTTCGTCTATTGTAGAGAGAATAATCCCATCAGCACGAGCAACAATGAAAAGTTGTTAGAGAAACAACAACATGCAACAGGTGCTGTAGTGAAGCAGTTGAGAATTAATGGAATGCTACTATAAAAGTTGAGTATAGTGTTGTGCCCTCATAATTGAAGAGCGTTCGTCGCTCTGGTTCTTCAAAAGGTAAAACAAATAGCGTCTAATCATCACTTTCGATTAATTGAATCGGGGATGATCCAACTGAGAAAGCACTCTCCGTCATCGTTCATCAGTGCCTGAGCCAGTGTCTGTCCCTTTTCCTTGTCTGACGTAGCAGGGCCGTTGTTTGTTGGATTGCGCTAGCTCATTCATTCTCCCACCTGCATTGAATATCTGGTATGTCTCCTGTAACTGCGCACCTGATGGACTGACTGTCGAACAGTCTAACTAGTGACACACCTAATTACGGAGACCAAGTTTGTTGTTTTTGTTATCCATGCACCTTGTGTGCACTATCTATCTATCTGATGCATTTACAAAAGAAGTGCCGCCAATTATTGTGGTCGGTATGAGTGATAAGCAATGGCGTCCGATCCGCTCCGCGTCCATTGCTCTAAACAACATACCTACATAATGTTTACAACCCTTGTTGACTGGCTTCACACTTACAAACATAACGAACGTAGCAGTAACTCGTTGATGAAGAGAGTGGATCAGAGGAAGGGGCCAAAGCTGGTGCTGTTCAGGTCCGATTGAAAACAGGCGTTAGGTTGGAACATGTTTCACCTGATAAGGCGGCAAAACCCTTTCACTAAGTCACAATCACAAAACCGACTAACTGCGACAGTCGGTCGAAATTTGGAGATTCGTAATTTATTCAATCAATTCGGATTCGGATGAATCATCATCATCCACATCGATCCACATAGGAAGAAATTCCTCAAGCATGATTGGGCCGGAACGTGAAATATTTTATAAACTAAACTGCTGCTGCCGCTCTGCTGTTACATATTTTACACACCGTGCGCCGATACGACCGTCTGTCAGTCGACCGATCACGATGACGGCAACGGCAACCCGTCCGATAACGATGCGACCGACGTGGAAATCAACGCAGTATATACGTATTGCATTAGTAACGCTGACGATTTGAGAACAGCCACTTAGCGGTTTACCGGTCACACTGGTGAGTTGATGTGATGTTTGGAAAATCAGAAGGGTTTTGTTGACCGATAAACTTATGCTTTAATTTATAATGAAGTGTATATTTTTGGAATTCTTCAAAAAGCTGAAATGTTGGTTTATAGATACTTGTACGTATTGTATGTCGGCGGTTATATTACACCTGAGTTTCTTTTTGTACAACACAAATTCGTCACTGTTTTCGATTCGTTTTAAACTTGTTCAACTTTAATTGTGGAATATTTTTATATATGTAGGCCTTGTCAATGGAAGGTCGAAGAATTTTATTCGAATTTTCGTTTTTTGGTCATCAAGGAAGGAAGTTAGTATAAAAAGCAGAGTATATTCACTCAAAGCGGAAATTTGCTTTAGGCATTGCTTTGTTCTTGTTAAGGAAATTAGATATCTATACCTATGTTAAGGGCTTTTCACATGGAAACAACCAAAGGCCTACGAATAGACGAAAAATTGCGATCTAAAATTTTCCAAATACATATTTATATTCTTACAAACTTAAATTCTTCACAAATTCTAAACAAAATAGTGGAAATATAAATTATATTAATGTTAAGGTACTAAAATTTACAATTTTATTACCAAAACAAGATCAATTCTAGAAAACAATATTGATCTTCACGAATTGGATCAGATTGTTACGAACAATCAAACCTTATTCGAGTTCCAAATACCATCCACACTTCTACGAATAAATTGTTCGCACGCAACTAATCTCAATATCATAGATAATCAATAATAGAACGGATCGCATTCGTGAGGAATAAAGTCTCGCGCAACCTGAAGCGGTTGCGTTGGCGATCGCGATAACAATATGGAACGAATAATAGAAAAACAATTCTAATGGATAATATATGATGTTTTCACGCTTTTTCATATACAAATGCTACACTAATCGATGATAAATAACTGAGAGAACTTTTTTGCAAGCAAAATTTGCAACAGAAAAATTATTGTTTTGTTAAAAATGTATTTATTTATTTTCCTTATTGTATATACATTTCTAAATGTAAAAATGAAATGTTATACAATGTTTTCCTGGTGAAAATGAAATTTTGATGCCAGTTGATTGGCATTTTTTACAAAATGGAACAAATCGTTCCAATGATTTTAGTTCCAATTTCTTAAGTGTTCCACTGAGAGATTTATGAACGGAAAACACGAAAATTAGTTGGTAGAAAGGTAGTGATGCTTGCCAACTTACATAATTTTCCTGTTTACTTTCTTACTGTTTCAAGTTTTCCTGATCGTTATAACTGTCCCCTAAATCAATAGAAGGACACACATCAACGATACAAAAGGTGCGTTTCGGAATCCATCTTTTTAAGATCCCGTTTCTCAAAAATCACGAAAAAAGTTTAAAAATCCCGTCTTCTAAAATACCGCTTTTTAAAACCCCTTGTTTTAAAATCCCTCTTATTCAAAATCCCGTTCTATTATAATCCCGCTTTTTAAAATCCCGTTTAATTCCGCTTAGGCCGTTTTGTATTTTAATAAATGTTACACAAAAACTTTGCATGCACTCAAGCTCTATCCCACACCAAGTCCTATATTGGGCCATGGAGGGGCGCAGGGGGCAACATGTCCCCCCTTGATTCTAAAATGCGGGATTTTAAGAAACGGGACTATAAAAAGCGGGATATCAACCCCAGCCCCTTAAAAAAGCTTTAAGTTCGTGTTTTCTGCACAAGGGGCCAGTTATAGGGATCAGGAAAATCTGAAACAGTATGAAAGTGAATATTGTTTCCTCATGGTCGTTTATAGCAAACAGGAAATTATGTCAGTTGGCAAGGCTCACTACCAGCCTGCCTTCAAATGCTAAGTGTACAGCATTTGTTTTTAAAAACGCGTGAAAACATCATAAATTATCCATTACAACTATTTTCCTTATTGGTTTTCCTGTTCGCTATAACTGGGCCTATAACCTACAAAATACAATGAACAACAAATCAAGCAAGACTTTAAAAAATCACGGAGCTCAGATATGATGTGTAACATCTGACATCACTAAATTTAAAATATCAATGGTGAAGTTTCCTAAACATTAGACTTTTTCTTTTTTAAATCAAGATCATAATAATACATAAAATGTGGTAAAAGAATATTCTCAATATCTCGAAAAAAAATGACAAAGTTACGTATGATGAAGATATTAAAAAAAACAAAATGTTTCATTAAATGGTTAGTACGATATTCTAGCATTTTACAAAATTGTGCATCAGTTTTCGATATGCATATTGAATTTTCGAAAGAACAATATATTTTTTTTTAATCCAAAAAATGATGGTCCGAAAATGTTGGTATGTAGTACCAAGTTTGCAGAAAGTCGCTTGAGGCGCTTATAGGCTGTAGATCAACCTACAAACAGTAAGAAAAAAGACAGACAGATATCTAGATACATATAGATAGGCGTCAGGCAGATAAACCGACAGACATACATATGGAATATATAAATATAACTTACTTTTTTCGTGTTCTGTTACGAAATTACTCCTATAGATTGCAGGAAACCGAGCGTAAAGCTTTTACACATCAAAATCCATATGAACGAAATGCCAAAATGGGAAAATATCGTTAATTTGTTGGTCGTTGATTGCTCTCATTTCATAGTGTTTAACAGCATATTTCTGTGAACTGTGAAAACTAAATTCAAAACCCAAAATAAAATAATCAGGCGAATAAAACCTCACGCATTGATATTAATTATTTATAATTTATGACAATATTCCCATCTGCCATTTATGACCAGTGGTGTTTTAGCGGGTTGACCATTGTGTATATTGGTATGGTGTTAATAAAATATGATGCCATTTTGCAAATAATGATGTAGTCCGGATATGATATACCTTTCTTAATGACTTACTTACGTCAAACCGAACTGTCATCCGAAATTGTTTTAGGCTTATCATTTTTTTTAGAATATGGCCGACGTTAGTGAAAGTGTTGAAGATGATTAGAATTCATTGATTTCATGGTAATCATAGTGTTTGGCCTTGTCTGGTGGACCATTTAGTCGGAAAATATCACTGCAATTTGGTTCAAATTAGCGCATGCGTCAGAACTCAGATACCATTGTGCCACACATGGCATTGGCATAGACATGCACCAAACTGTTTTTTGCAATTTCTTTTATTGCTACTTTTAAATAACAGTTATAAATACCTGTTACTGAAATAACAATTATGGAACAAAATTGTCAGTAAAAAATAACTATTTTAATAAATAATATTATTTTATTTTGTCCTTCATGATATAAACATTTATTAGCCTTAACCAATTCATAAATTTTTTTTCCATTTTTTAAATCATAAAACAAAAAATATTTTTTTGTAAGTCAATATGAGTAATGCCAAAGATCAATTATTTCAGATTTTTTTTCTTTGCTGTTGTGGCTGCAATGAAACTTGGCAATCAATTTAGAAATAGAGACATCGTGCAGCGAGCGCTGCATGCAGCCCTTGGAATGTATCAACCCTCATAAAAACTTAACTAATTTATTTTGGCTGCATGTGAAAAAGCTGCACATCTGTTTAGGGCATTACTCTTACTGAATTAATTGCCCATCCCTTTTTATATGTAGGTTTGTCAAAAATCAGAGTGGATGTGTCAAATCACAGAGAACTTTATATCATATATGACAACCTAGGAGCTCTGACCTATCTATCCAGAACAAACTAATGATATATAAGCAAGTACTGAAGCCTGTTTGGACATATGGCATCCAACTATGGGGCTGTACAAAGAAAACAAATGCTGAACCCATCCAAAAATTCAAAAGCAAGGTCCTTCGTGGAATAATAAATGCCCCTTGGTATATAAGAAATAGCGATCTACATCGTGACCTTCAAATTGAAATGGTTACAGAAGTGGTTAAAAAACACACTGTATCACACAATCGGCGACTGCAAAGTCATACCAACTCCGAAATGGAGACCGTCTTAAATGAACGAGACAATGTTCGGAGACTCAGAAGAACCAAGCCTCATGAGCTGATGGTCTAAAAGCTATGGGAAAGTGTAATAACTTTAAACTCCCCCCAATGCGATTTAAATATAAATTAAGATAGTAAAATCATTTGTCGATCTTTCATAGATTGGTCCTGATTTCACCGGTGGTTTTAGTGCGGTAAGAGTCCCACACTACACGGTACCGATTCTTTTGAAGATTTCCATCGGATAAAAAAAAATATATATGACAACCGATTTTTGCAAACATGTGTAAGAGCATACATTGAAATATGAGTGCAGAAAAAAATTTAGTGCAGAAAAGTCAAATTATAGAGAAGAGAGAATTATAAAAATTTCGACAATTAGAAAACTGCTGTGGTGTTTAGAATTCAAAAGTGTTTGCTCGTTTCTATAATATATTCCTTAGAATCAGTATTAGTAACTCAGTTTCATTGTAACTTTCTAAATGTTACGTTGTGCTGATACTCGAATTTGTTATTCTCATTACAATAATAATATTTACTGTAAAATTTATTAAAATTAATAATCTTATCTTCCTCGGCGCTTTAAAATAATAAAAATTCCTAGGAGTTACATATATGTGCATATCCATATATTTATATAAAATAACAATAAAATAACTTTCAGCAATAATATACACCTCTACAATTAAAGAAGTTACACACCACATCCAATAAATCATCATTTTTTTTTTTTTGTTGAATTGATCGTAGTATCATGATAAGTCTTATAGAATTTAGAAAATGTCATTCTTCATACGAAACAATATGGCTACCATTATTAAGCTTGCTGATATGCCATGGCAACAGCCTTCCAATATCGCATTGATAAGGGTTAATCTATCATTAAAGCCAGTTGCGCTATTTCAAAATAACTCTGACTTGCTTGGTGGGTGGGCATGGGCAGGGTTGAATTGAATTAGGTTGGGTACTAATTTATTGTATGTACCTACTATTTCAGTGACTCTGCTAAAAAAAATTAATTCTTTGATATGACGCATTTCAAGAATGTATGATGTCTTACCTACTCAGAGTGAACTAATCAATTTCATACGTCAAAAGATAGAAAAATATTCAATAGGTCAGGGAGCCAACGAAATATAGAGAAAGTCGTACAATTTATAGGTTATATTAGGGGTGGTAGTTTAGTTATTATTTGAATTTGAACGAATAGCTCCTTCGTTGGAAAAGCAAAGAAAAAATATCGATGATTTCATTGAATTGTGTGTGGTGACGATGGGTTACATCATCTATCTAGATTCTAGGACATCACAAAGTCTACGACACGCACACGATTTCCTAGAAATAACAACCATTAAGGCCAAACTCATATGCCCAAATATTGTTTGTACCGATTCCGTTGGGTATACCTTTTATTAGATGACCTCCGTTTGAAGAGTATTCATTTTTTTTACTATCCACTATTTGGTTGGTGCCTTGGTGTCGGTTATGGTTTATATAGCTACGTTACATTTATGTATAAAAAATGAACTTGTGAACAAATAACAAACAACAAAATCAACAGGAATGTGATAAAATAAATAGGTTTTGTTATGCGTGTATTTGGGTGTATTTGTTGGTGGTCGCCCGCCGGTCGTCGTCTAAAATTAGTAGAAGAACAAATTGTTAACCCATTTATTTTTGAGCATTGTTGACGAAAGAATTCATAGCATTTGGTAAGAAATTGGAAACAGGTTGACTCAGGCGAGGCTTTGAAGTGAGGTGTTGGTTCCTAACACCTAGAATGACTGTTTTTTTTTTTTAACTTGGAATAAATAAGGTTAAATTTTGTTCAGGATTTTAAACATGTGCATCCACACAGATCTGCTGATCCAGTATACTAGGGAAATCTGAAATTCTATTGACTATAGAGTTGTTCGGGAATTGCTTGGAGAAGATTTACTTAGTTCTAAGCTTTTCATTTGACTAGCTTATTATCGATTAGTGGTCCTTTCTTAGCATGGATATTCATAATGAAAGAATTGCTTTAAATAAAGCATGAGCTTATTTACATCTCAGAAATTGTCTGGGATTATCTCTTATCCGGGAAAACTATGCGTCACAGTCTGGAATTACATATTTGCTATCGATAGCTTTTAGGGAAATTTCAATGTTTTCTCTGATGGTGTCGCTTTCGTAGTCAAATTTCATCCGATCTTACATTCCGATCTTACATTGTCCGACATTGTAATTCTCTTCAGGGAATGTAACCCTGTTTTTTTCCTACCATCTTAATTATTTCGAAAACAGATCTAACGATTGTGATAAAAAAAAGTGTGTACAATGGTGCAGTACCTTAGGAATAGGTATAGTCTATATTTTGGTCAAATATTTTGTTATTAACGGTACTTGTCATACAACCATTTTTTTGGTTTGCGACTTTCTCATAAACGGCTCGAAGGATTTCTATCAAAATTCTAACGTAGGAGGTACTCGTACTTTGAACTATAAAAATAATATTGCATACCAAAATTTTCGAAAAATATATTTTTGTGGATTTTTGAAAAGAAAATTTTGTTTATGAAAATTCAATAAACGGACGGATGATTTTTTTTGAAATGTTGTTTTTAAGTTTATATTACTAAATATTTAAAATTGTCAAACCATTTTTTGTTTAGAAAACAATTAAGGAAATTTTGCATTTATTTACAATATTAGATAAAAAAACGACATAAAAAATATATTCAGATTTTTAATAGAAATTTTTGCATACGATGTGATCGAACATAGAGCAAGTACGTGCGATCCAGTCATGCATTTTATTTTATTTACATAAATAGATAAATACCTTATTATAAATAACACTTTTCTTTATAATTTACTGATTGGCTGATTTCTAACCCAATAGCGCGATCGCGTTAGGGATGCTTACGTCTATTACTTTAACAAGCATTACGGAAGCGTCGATATAACCGGCATAACATAAAAGACTTTAAGAGAACACACAATATACCTTATAAACCCATGAATCAAAGAAAACAAGATTACGACACTTCTTTGTTTTTCTTTTTTTATTGACGTCATATGTGATAAAAATCCATTAATCGTCAAACAACAAACAACAACAATTCGCAGATTTTTTTTCACATATGACGTCAATAAAATAATAAAAGCAAAGAAGTGCCTTAATCTTGTTTTCTTTGATTCCTGTTATAAACCTAAAGAATTATAAAGTTTAATTAAGAATTTCTACAAGACGTCAATTAGCTGGGATGTAGAAAATGTGAGTGTGGGATAAATGCTGGAATGTAGAACAAGGAAATGCTCAATAGTCCAAACAAAAACAAAATTTAGTTTCCGCTTATGTTACGTTGGCTAGTGCACTTGCTAATATATGCCGAATAGTAACATTAGTACCCAACTTCATTGTAAACACTTTACAGAAATTGATATTTTTGAAGTTTGTCGTTGAGAGTAAAATCTCGCAAAGTGACGCCCAACACGGCATTGCAAATAAGCCATAATAGGTACAGTTATTGCAAATAAGTTAGTTTCAATATTACGCTTTTAAGTCTCGTCGTGAAACGGTTCGTCGAATGGAATTGGGGCCTGATTTTCTAATTACAAAATGCTTAAAGTGAATTATGTTACACTCTCTTCTCGTTTCCTTGCGCATTGTATGTAAGTCAATCATATCTGAAATCTTGTCCTGATTTCGGAGGTAATACTAGATTGAGTTGAGATAAAATTGTTGGATTGAAATCGGTAAGGAGAAATTGCTAAGCCGCGTATCTAAATTTGAACCAACGTTAAACTTCACTTAACTACAGATCAACGTTTGTACGACAATGCGACGTTTGTACTATTGAAAGATTGGCGTCATTATGGAGGAAGTATTTATGCAAATACGTGGCCAGAATTAAAAATATGTCAACTTCATTATTCTTTGACCAATTTGCATGAATTTTAAAACCATTGTACCTATGACATAGAATTATGAAAGAAAAAAATAGTTTCAAATTATTAAAGTCTCAGTTCTAGCGCGTGTATATAACACAAACTTTTTTTTAGGACCCATTTAGAACTAGAGAATTGTGAGGACTTATCTGTTATTCGCGAAAACTCAGAATTTCCGGCTCGAATTACTAATTTGTTATCGATAACTTGTATGGAAATGTCAATTGTTTGTTTATTATTGCGTCATCTTCGTTTCCGATATCGTATTTTCTGTTAAAGTCAATTCAAGCTTACAGACGAAACACGTTATATATATCCAATATAAGAAATTAGAAGAAAAAACGAACGTATTCTCTTCAGGCAGCGTAGAAAACTCGTGACAGTTATCGATATTTCTTATAGAAATTTCCGTTTTTTTCGGCGGGAAAATAAAAGTACAATTTGTAGCTGATGAGTAGACAGTTTTTTCTTTCTCATATTTTCTAAGTATGTTTCTATAAAATTTTAAGCATTTGAAAAGTTTTGCTCCTTCAGCCAGCCATGTTGAAAGTTCTGAGGGAAGGAAAGTAGGTAAAATGGTGGTCAAAGCGAACGCGCATCTGGGAAGCGCCGTTTTGATACCAAAAACTCGTATGGACCTGAATAAAAGATTTTTTTTAGCGGAAAAAGAAAGGGCAAAACTCAAGCGCAGCGACGCTACAGCCATTTCGACCCGTTGAGGAATGAGAATAAGTTTTTAACTTTTGTAACAGACAGTTCTTATATATCAGATCAGAAAGCCCTTCCAAGGGATTGCATTCTTAGCTTGGCCAAAGCACTGTTTCTTTTTCCAACTGATTTTTACAGTTAAGGCAGTAGGTGTTATGGGGAATACCCAGTTTTGTTGCATACTCCCCCAAGGGCCAGTGCCCCGCACAGGTAGCGACTATCCTTGCTATGTCCCGCCTTGGTGTACAAATGAGATGGTTTGTGCGGGATTTATTGTACGAAGGCCATATCATTCTAGATATCGCGCAGTCGGTTATATTATTCCATCTTTTGTTGGATAACGTGAGGAAAATTGAAACAGTTTTGCCTTTCATAGCAGCGAGTGGTATAGATACATTCTCTGCAAGCGAGCTAGGAAGGGCTGATCCCTCCCGGCCCAACTCGTCTGTCCGTTCGTTTGCCCTCGATACCACTGTGTCCTGGAATTCAGACTAAAGTGTGCCTAATGTTCAGGTTTTGTAGCTCATTTCGACATAGTTGAACCAGTTTTGATGATATTTTTGTTGAATTTTCGGCTTTGATAGCCGCTTGGCTATCTGTGAATATTGCCGAATTTAGATTTTGGTTTGGGCTTAGTTTAAGAATTTTGAATGCTTCTATTATAGCTAGTACTTCAGCTAGAAAGACGCTAGCAAAGTCGGGAAGATCTAGAGACTTGCAGTGACTCTGAGAAGACTCCTGCTCCTACACCGCTTTTCATTTTAGTTTCGTCGGTAAAAATTTTTACATCGAAATCTTGGGACACTTCGTCATCTTCCCAATTCTTCCTTGGTGGAAAGATAACTTCAAAACCTTTGCCGAGGCTCAGAATAGGGGTGCAGTGTTTGTCGACGGAATATCTGGTGGAATCAGATTTGCTGTTTTGCTATGACCGTAAGGTTTGGAAAACCAGCATTTTGACCCTTTGAGTCTTAACGCACTGCAACATAACAGATGTTTAATGTGGAGGTCAAGAGGTAGAAGATGTAAAATAACACTTAAGGCATCCTTCGGGCAAGATCTTAAGGCCCCTGCGGCAACAACGATAGCAGTTCTCTGAATTTTCTTAAGTCTATTGATGTTGTATTGTTTTATTTAAAGCGGGCCACCATACAATCGAACCATAAGCCAGGATTGGCCGTACTACTGCTGTATACGTCCATAGGATTATTTTCGATTGAAGACCCCATTTTTATCAAATGTCTTAATACAAGCGTAGAAAGCAATGCTAGCCTTCTTATCCCGTTGTTCAATGTTGAGTTTCCAGTTTAGTTTAGAGTCCAGGATAACTCCTAAGTACCTCGCACTGCAACATAGTGAAAGATTGTGGCCATTTAATCGAGGTAGCGTGAAAGTGGGTACCTTAGTCCTGGTAGTGAATAGTAGCAATTCTGTTTTGCGTTGGTTAATCCCTAGTTCACAACTCGTGGCTATTGCTAATCTTAATCAGAGCCCTCTCTGTGATTTCACTAATCACTGTTCGGAATTTACCTAACATTAGAAGTACTAAATCATCTGCGTACGCTACCGCTTTCACACCACTATTCCTCAGCTTGACAAGAATCCCATTCATGACTAAAAGCCAATGGAGCGGGGACAGAACGCAATCCTGTGGTGTTTCTCTATTTACATATTTGGTATCGGTCGAAGATATTATCATCCTGTCACTAAGCATAGAGGAAATCCTGTCTTGGATATAGTCAGCTATGACATGGTTCTTAAGTGAATCTTGAATAGATTCGGTAAGGACATTATTGAATGCTCCTTCTATGTCTAAAAAAGTAGCGAGATTATACTCCTTATAAAGCATGGTTCGCTCGATCGTGCCCACTACTTGGTGTAAGGCTGTCTCTGTTGAATTGCCTTTGAGGTATGCATGCTGTTCTGAGGGAAACTCCAGCTTCGTCGGAGTCCACCATCTCTGAATATTATCTCTTTAAATTTTTAAACCCAAACATTCCAATAAATATTAATAAATTTAATAAACCGTCGATTTCATGGTTGCTCACATCGCTGCTCGACTCGTTATCGCAGTCACTATTCCAACAAACACGCACCAAAAACAAAAATGGTATAGGTGCCACAATGCCCGTGTCCTTATGTTCACGCTTCGTGTGCAACAAGGATTGATTTGAGCCATAGCAGTTAGATGTATACAAATTATTAAAATTTTAATGGATTGTTACCCATCATAAATTTAAGATGTAATAAAAAATTAAATACAAAATCCATAAAGCCTTAAAATAATTATTAAAAAACCGGTGAAAATAAATGTCAACCACATCCAAACACGAAGGTAATAAAATCCTCTAAGGATCTCCCTCTGCGGACATGCGTGTTCCGATACCGCAGTTAACAATAAGCATAATACCTACCTATACTCGTATGATTAGATCAAGCATGTCCCCAAACACCGATATGGTGCGTGGAAACAAATAAAATCCATTAAGATTACCAAATCCCCAAAAAGGGCCCAAGAAAATCGCTGATGTTGAAAGGATTGTGCATAGCAGCAGCGCATATAATATACAAGCGAGCATATCCCAATTGAGATGCGACCATAGATAACAAAATTATAATCATTACCATGCCAGATGATGACGATCTCATGTTGATAATGGGCAAACAGGGCACTTTTGTGTACTTTTATGGTACGTTCATCGGCGGGCGGCTCGTCAGGGGTGTCAAGTGCATATTATGGGGTCATGGAGTTTTTGTTTCTTAATGGTTAAGTCCCATTGTGAAGACGACAAAAAAAAAACACAGAAACACAAAAACCAAAAACAATGGAATCCCGCGCGCCGGCAGACGAGCATCAATTCACTGCAGTGATAAGTTAAAACGATGACGATGGATGAATGCCAGTTTGATCGAAATGTTATTTCGATTATTATGCCTTGAAATAGTTTATGGGATAATAGAATTTGGGTTTTATTGCTGTGCGGTAGTTCTGACAAGATACGGTTTCAATCGGGGTGTTGTTTGGTTTTTGTATCTGATGGGTTGGTGATTAGATATGCATACTCGTATATTGGTAGATGCTTGGGGAATGTTATGAATGGATGATATCAACAAAAGGTGACACAGTGTGAAGTTAGGGATACCGTGAGAAATTAGTTGAAAGCTGCTTCAGATACAACGTAGATAGGTATATGTACACGTTTTATTGTAATTGTTTAATAATATAAAAAAATATTTTTCTTCCGGTTAGATCACAGTTTAGCATTTCTTTTTGCTCAAAAGTCAATCGCATACCTAGGCGTTGTATTTTTTTTTAAATTCAGAGCAGAGTTTGAATTGTCAAAAAAAAGATTGTTCCTTTTTTCACTCAGAGTATTCAGAATTCCGAATTTGTGTTTTTTATTCGTTTTGAACTTGTTGGAAGCGCGCTCGATGAGCTCAAGCACGATCGAAAAACTGTTTTCAAACCCGGTCACATGACATATGAAAAAGCTGCAGTCGAATTTTAGGGACTTTTGTATGAAATTTCTTGGCAGTTATTTCAGCTACGACTTCTGTTTCAATTTCATAAATCAATCTTAGGCAAAAGGGGTACTGGAGAATATCAGTGAATTTCAATCAATTGCCTACAAACTAATAGCTGCATTTTAGAGCTAAAAAAATTGGACATCCTTCATTTTTACTTGCTATTATAGTTAATATAATACTTATACAAGTTATGGATTCGTGCAAAAAAATTCTAACAAGCAAACATGAAATTACGATCATAGAAAACACCCAAAAAAGTGGGTCCCCCAATTCCTGCTGTCTACCTCTCGGTTTGTCTGTCTGTTTCTGTCTGTCCTCGAGTCTGCAGCTTAAACGGTTGGATTGCTTCAAACGTGGTAGATACATATTGTTTTTTCGGTAATATGCCCACACGTTTTTTTTAAGACGACAAATAACAGTAGCTCCCATACATTTTTTTGGCCGAAAATAAAAATCTTATTTTTCTCGAAAACGGCTCAAAGAATTTTTATAAAAAATGTGTGTGTTCTTGAATTAGTACAGTTCACTTTCGAATATAAAAATATTTAATTTTGGGTATAGTTATTAACGGTACTTTCCATAGAACGACTTTTCATATTTTCGCCTTTCTGACTATTGGAGGAACCGATCGTAATATTTTTTTTTATGTAAATGATCCCTAAAAGTATTAATAAAACTGCATACTCAAATTTTCAAAAAAAAGTTTTTAAATTTTTAAAAAATAAATAAATCATTTTTGTGAAAAATCGATTAAATAATATCGAATAAATTTATATATATACTAATAGCTTCAAAATGGCGTTTAATTTATTTTCTAAAAATGTTTTCAAAATTTTATACATAAAAAATTATTATTTCTTAAAAACCCACTCCAACGATATTTGTCATATTTTTGTTTATATATTCTAATTTACCAGGAATCCAAATGGTATTGTTAAACTTTAGCAACTAAGCAATATAAAACATTTAGTTATGTGTATTATGCATTTATTTCTACCTTAATATATTTCCTTTTTAAAAATGTTTGCATACGTCACTGAATACTACGTACAAAATAAGCCTTCATACATTTATATAATGGGTTATCCATTTTGCGGTTTCAAAAGTAAACTTAAATAAAACACATACAAAATATTTTTGTTCATGGTATTTCTTTTTTATTATAAAGTTTGAAAGTTGACATTATGTGTGAAAAAACTACATCATTTAAATGACCACCACGCGAATTGTTGCAAGCATCGATTCTTTTGAGGTAATTTTCGAACACTTTTTGATACATATTGGGCGGTATCTCAGCTATAACTTGACGAATGTTGGTTTTCAAATGCTCTGCAGTTAAAGGTTTATCTGCTTAAGCACGGTCTTTCGCGTAGCCCCACAAAAAAAAGTCCAGCGGTGTCAAATCGCATGATCTTGGTGGCCAGTTGATATCGCCACGACGAGAAATTAAGCGGTCAGGAAATGTCTCTTGCAATAAAGCCATATTCGCTCGAGATGTGTAGCATGTGGCACCGTCTTATTGAAACCTCATATTCTCCAAGTCGTATTCTTCAATAGCAGGTAAAAAACAAGTCGGTTATCATGTGACCATAACGCCCCGAAGTGACGGTAACAGTCGTTCCATCGTCGTTTTCGAAGAAGTAAGGTCCAATCACACCTCCGGACCAAAGAGCGCCCCAAACAGTGACTTTTTGGATTCTCAGAACCCTAAATACGAAAATTTTGTTTATTAACATACCCACCGAGTGCAAAATGTGCTTCGTCGCTGAAGAAAATTTTGTTAGAAAAATCGCCGTCCACCGCCTGTTGTTCAAACACCCATTTGACGTATCTACGACGTTGTAAATGGTCAGCTGGCTTCAATTGTTGTGTGAGCTGGACGTTTATATGGATGTAGGTGTAGATCCAAATGCAAAATACGCCATAATCTGCCGTAAGACAGTCCTAATTCCTGAGAACGACGAGGAATCGACACATTCGGGTCTTCGACAACACTTTAACTTACAGCAGCGATATTTTCAGCTGTACGAGCGAAACGATGATGCACATGCCTTACAATATCTGTAACCAATCCAGTCTGTTCAAATTTCTTCACAATTTTGCCAATTGCTTGCGTAGTTGGACGATTATGTAAACCATAATCTCCTTTTAAAGCACGATATGTGGCTGTGGCAGAATCACCATTTTTGTAGTAGGTTTAAAGAATTTTTGTGCGTTCTGCGATAGTTAAATACATTTTCGTAAATGTCAGACTTTCAACTGAAAAAAAAAACCGGTTTAAGAACTTAGTTTGACAGATGTCGAATTCCAGCCCTATACGTTTGAAACCGCAAAATGGATAACCCTTTATACATATGTGTCTTTAAAATTGACATGAATCTTACGTATGCATATTGCACCTAAATTATAAAGTTATATTCATATAGCTACCTACCAACATACATGCTTCATTTTCATTGTCACGAGTAGATATCCACATACCTAGGTTCCATCCATGTATAAAGGTATAATTTCTCTACTAACTTATATAATTAAAATCCATAACCTGGATTAAAATATGCATATAACTATTCTTCGAATGGATGATTATTCGACAATTCATTATACTAAGATTCGAGGTAATCTTACCTACATCGGCTTTAAACCTTCATAGGATAATAACTAAAATACCTTACCTACCTACATACTAACAGCGTCAACGTTTAGCTACATTAAAGTTGTTAGCTAGTCTTGCATTTAATTTTTGTTGTATTATCATTTGGAGAGCAGTTGCGAGTGTGTCAAGTTCGCGGCGCCAGCCTGACACTTCCTTAATTGAATTGTCAACATCAACAAGTGTAAATACTGATTAAAGGCAGGTTTGTCGAATTTGTATTAAGAGCCTGTTTTCTTTATTGAAATTATTAAAAGACCCTCAAATTGTTTACTTGTATATTGTTTTATTCAGATCACTTAAACCAAAACTTAGTCTAAAAGTTATATTAATTTCTCTGGCTATTAAGGTATTTAGGGTATTTCGATTTAAACAATATTCAGTCCCAACCCAGAAAGGCATAAACTTAAAAAGCTTTTCCAATCCCGACTTATGTCACTGCACTTATCTTGCTACCTTTTTATATTTTTTTTTTTAAATTTTATGACCTCTAGAAACTTAAGGTTAATTTGTACAATTTTATAGCCTATTTCTATAACAAAAGCATAACACAAATCTTGCATTACAATTACCTGATTTTTACTCGCGCATATTAAATTAAGTATTTATCAGTAAGGTATAACCTTTGTTGAATAACATCAAATCCTCATAGCTTAAGCACGCAAATCTTACACAAAAAAAGTAACACTAAAATGAAAAAAAAAATTAGAGATGAAAACCTTTTTAACGCAACAGAGAAAAATATCTTCCTAATCGCCGACTAAACACCTTAAAAAACAGTCGTAACTATTTATTATTCAAATGACGCCAATCGAGTCGTAGTCTCAAGAAAGAAAGAAAGACAAAAAAAACTACTACTCTAAATGTCAAAAATTCAATATTATTATGTCTGTCAGAAGATCGTCATTTTAAGTTCTGGTTTTATATTTCCGCTTTGAAAGTTTTAACGTTTTAACGAACAAAACGCCCGCCATCGCAAAACATTTAAAATTTATCATCATTAATATATGGTATAGAAGTTAGAAGATTCTTATGGTAGGTACCTACTAGAAGTGATGTTTTATGATAAAATAAAAAAAAAATAATAATAATCACAAAAAAACTCAATAAATGTCAAGTTGAGGCGTTAAATTTGGTCTTGCATGTGTGGATTCGGTCATAATAGTTTTCTGTAGCCTTATAGCCTGGTCCACTTCTCCTTCGTAAGAATCTGGTAAAACAAGATCATTTAATTTGTTGATGTGGTTTTGGCTCTTAAGTTTATTGTGAAGATCTCCACTTTTGGAATGTTAATTGTTGGAACATCAAAATGCTTGACATTCCCTTCGTCATCATTAACATTCTTCGAAAGTATAGAAGTTTAAAATTTTTTATCGAACCATCTTCAATTTGATTGATTTTCTTTTTTTTTTTTTTGTTTCAAAATAAAACAAGATAAATCGATTAGATTAGGATCGATCGGCTTGCAACCTTTTATCATCCCTAATTGTTGTAGCAACCACCCTAATCGATTGTAATCAAAGGATGCGCGTGCTCGCTTGAAAAAACTGCAAGCTAACCTCCCTGACAAAGGAATATAGAACACCAGGATAGCAAAAACACGTAGGAGAACCAAGGAGTGCATATGCCTATGGATGGATAGCAGGAGCGGACAAGAAATGTGGCTGCCAACGCCTGCCGCCGCGCCGCCATGTACAAAAGTGATCGATGTTAATTAGCCGATATACAAACCCGCAGTTTTACTGATTTGCGTTGTAAGCGTTAAAAGAATATATACCCAAGCGATTTCCAAAGGCAACTCATAAGCTCTCGTTACCGCACCATCACATCGTCCATAATCATCATCGACAGCGGCACCGCAAGGAACTAGTTCTACGAAAGGATTCGCTCCTGCCTGCGTCATGTTATAAATTGATTTTTTTAATTATGGCATTCCGATCGTTATCAATATTGATCAACTGCACAAGATAACAATGTATGATAAACGAGGCGAGATCAATCGGTTCTCAAACTAGCAGCATTTGAGGTCTCGGTTGGGAATGTGTTGAACGTGATTAGCATACTGGGTCGCGATCTCGAGTCATGTCGGTCGCTTGGCGAGAGAATCGAGAACATGGAAGAAGCAAATCTCATTTTGGTTAAAAGTTAAGGCTAAATGCATCTGAACAAATTGCCTGTGGATATCTTAATTAAAATGGCTTACAGATAGTGCGTTCGTCTTTATAAGTGCTATCGTTGTGTTATAGGCCGTTAGATTAGAGTATTTCCGGTCTCCTAATCTGCTTGGCTTTGCAATATTTAATTCGCTATATAAATTAATTTATATTTTTTTTTTGGTTTACCTACTTCGTTTGTATTTCAAGAAATTAGTTAAATGATAAGAAAGTTATTCGGATTTGTGGACAGTCCTAACTGGATGTTTTTTTATTTACTGATAATTGGTATAAAACATTTACAAAATAATTAAGAATAACCTGTTCGATCAAAAATACATGAATGTACCTTATGTTATGCCATATGCAAATAATTTTATCTCCGATACTGTAGAAGAGTTGACCATTCTAACGAAATCGTATTTAAAATACAAGCAAACGGTGTCTGGAAACGCATACAGTGAATTGGATAGTGTGTATTTCTATGAAACACAATTAAAATAGTTTTTATCTTTTTAAGAGAAACTAGATTGTTTAAGATAGAATTATATATAGAATTTATAAAATTGAGCTTAAAAATATATAATTTTAATAAATATTATTTTTGTAATGAAATAAGATTTACCTATACAGAGGTCAGGCAGCTGCTGTTGCCAAATTTCATTGTCAATTACGATATATAGTACATACATATGTATGTAGGTAAAACCGGTATTTGTCAAGTTTTGCAATGATACGAAAAATTGAAATCAAGCCTGACATTACAATAATAGCGGAGACGAAAAAAGTTGATCACACGTACAACTAAGCACAAGATTCTAAGTAGAAATAGCTGAATATAATTTAAAAATCGTTTTTATTTTATTTTGTAGGTACGAATTTTCACTAATATTTTCGAAAAAAAATCGTATTACAATTTTGTGTACTTATTTAATAATATACAGTTAAGAACATAATATGAAAAAAAAAACGTTTACCGATTTTCGAAATATTGAATTTTCAAAAAAATTATTTTTTTTTTTTCAAAAATATCAAACAATAGTTTTTGAGAAATTTTAGTATGAATTGGCGCAAAATTTTAAACAACCCATTGTTAAGGGCTTAACATGTTACTAGTTAGCAATTTCCTAAGTGCTGATTGATTGAATGACTATTTAAAATTTTTTAAACCTTTTCGGAACTAGTAAATTGCTAATTAAGCAGAAAGCTGAGCATTTGTAGGGTTTGAATTTTGATAAACACAATTATTGTTGTTATGCGTTGTAAATTAATTATATTGTGATGAAAACCCAATATGTGCTCTAAAAGGGTGTTAGTTATTTGTATTTTCATCATTTTAACTTCATTATTTACAAAAAAAAAACAAAAAAAAAATTGGCAAGGCTGATATACTATCAGATTCTATAATGGATTAAGCAAACAGGTGAAGTAGCCATTCCGTGATTTTAACTTTAGTAAAATATTAATATCGTTTAAAATTAGCTCAATCATCTTCTTAGCTTAGTAAATTGCTAAAAGTGGCTTTAACATTTTCCTAAATCGTTTAAAATTTTGCGCCATTATATTTAAGAATATCCACAAGGGATCTCCTATATACAAAAAATAAAATGCACGACTGGGTCTCAAGTACTTGCTCTATTGTTCAATCACATCGCATGCTTCTATTAAGAATCTAAATTAATTTTTAAAGTCGTTTTTTACTTAATTTTTTATATACAAAATTTCTTTATTTTTGTTTGTAAAAAAAATTGGTATGACTATTTTAAATATTTAATAATGCAAACTTATAAACGAGCTTATATTCGAAATATTAAACTTCCAAAAAAATGTTGGTACAAAGTATTATTTATAACTTAATGGAACTCATACGAAAAAATGTTGATTGAAATCCGTCAAGCCGTATGTGAGAAAGTTGAAAATAAAAAAGAAATTGGTTGTATGTCAGGTAACGTTAAAAATAAACAACACTTATGAACCAATTTATGAAAAATATATACAATTTTTTTATCCAAATATAGACTATACCTAAAGTAGTGCACACACTTTTTTTTTCAAAATCGTTAAAGCCGTTTTGGAGATAATTAAGAAGGTAGAAACAATTTTATGGCAAGTACCGTTTTTTTAGGTGCTAAAAAACGGTTCAAAAAATATTTGAGACAATCACTTAAAACAATTAAGTGTCATGCTTGAAGAAAATCGCTTCAGCGACTAAAATCTCGAGTTCGATTTTTTTTCCAAATACAAAACTTGCCAGAGTACCTATGTACATATATCGCATGCAAAAATGATTGAAATGCGTTGAGCTGTTAAAGAGAAAATTGAACTCATAAAAACTCTTTTTCTATTTTCTAGTTTCTCATAAACGGCTTGACGGATTTCGATCAAAAATTTTATGTAGGAGGCACCTCAAATTCTAAGCAATACTGCATACAAAAATTTTTGAAAAAGATTTTAATATTTTATTTTTATTTTTAAAAATTCAACATTTCGAAAACGGATGACGATTTTTTTTCCAAATTATATTTGGAAGCTTTTATTATTAAATACATCAAATTGGCATATCATTATTTTTTTCAGTAAAAAATTAAAGAGATTTTGAACGACTTTGAAAATATATTTAGCCGTTTCTACTAAGAATCTTGTGCATTCGATGTGATCGAACAACAGAGCAAGTACGTGCGATCAAGCCGTACATTTTATTTTTTCTCAAAAACGGCTGCAAGAGTAATGACAAAAAATTGAGTTTTAGAATTCGGGAATACAACTTTTAAGTAAAAAATTATTTTATTTTGTGCTCGTAGTAAAAACGTTACTTCCCATAGAACCTCTTTTCATACTATCAAAATTCTCATGCTCTTATTGTTGGATAAACCAAATAAAAATATTTTTTTTATACAGATGCTACTTAAATTTTTGGTTTTGTAAGTTCAAAAATATCAAATTCTTTATAATAGTCCTCCCATACTATATCTAGCTTTACATTAATATTTCATTCATTATTATTTTTAAAATCCCATGAAGTTTGGTATTTTGACACTGAAAAGAAGTTTTCTAGTAGTGGTGGCACTCGTTGGGTTTCTTCCAATTACTTCCATTCTAGTTTTATTTATATTATACTAGCAGACCCGGTCGCGCGTTGCTGCGACTTCATTGTATTGCGCTAATGATTATTAGATATTAAATGGTATTGTTAAGGGAGTGATTGGTAAAGTTTTTAATTAGTATTAATCATTGCTTTCCATTAATGAGGAACTATATGATCAACAATATTACTCGTTAATCTGTCTTTTATTAAAACAAATAAATTTGATGGTTTTCAAACACGTAAGCATATGCAACATAGAGCTGACCATGGGAGAAACTCGGATTTTCCAAGTCCACGCCACAAATTGTCATTGTCTGCCCTTGTGGCTTATACATCGTCATCGTGAAAGCCAAACCTATCATTAATTGTATATGCTTTTGAAAAGTATTGTTGATTCTGATGGAATCATAGGTATTCAAGGTAATAGGACGACTATTTCTTTAAACTTTCCAGACAATATCGTTGCTTCAAGTTCATTGCCTTTAATTTTTCTGATGGCTAATCGTACACCGTTTGCAATTTTGGTGGATTTAAGTTCCGCAAAAGAATGAGCGGTGAACAAATTTCCAGACAGAGCTTGTGTGGCGGCATTCCTGGCATATCCAAAGAATTTAAAAATTCAGTCGGAAAACTGACGATCTCATTTTCATCAACAATAGTGTCAATTGACTTAAAAGTTATCAAATTACCTGGCAATAAAAATTTGAAAAGAATAAATTTAATATCTCAAATTTACGTTTAGACGTTGGATGAGGACGATGCTGGTAAGAACACATAACAAATAATTATGGAATTAAATAAAAGTTAAAGTTTTGTATGTGTCGTTTTTTCCTTCAACCTGTAATGAGAATATTATTTTAGTAGTAAGTTGTCTTAAATCGCAATTTTCAAAGTTTCATGAAAATCGGTCCATAATCACCAAAAATATGACTATTTTGTATAGAAGCAGATAGGAATACTTAAATATTCAAGCTTGTGTGGTTATTTCATTGGCGCAGTCATCTCGGATTTACTGGAATAACCTCGCTGCTGATCAGTGCTCCCAATCATTAAATTTTCTTCTGTGAATTATACGAAACGAAATATGTACACGAATTTTCGATAAATGTACCAATAATGGTTTGGTTTGAATTTCGCATCTAAAATACATTTCTGGTTATTCTTATTCTGAGGCCAAAAGTCAATACTTAAAAAAGTGGTTTCATTCTATTTTTATTAAACTATATAATAAATAAAATTAATGAAGTGTGAGTCCTGATTGGCTCACAACAATGACGCAGATGAATGTTTAATCACATTGTATGTAAAACATTTCTATTAAGAATCTAAATACATTTCTAAAGTCTTTTTTACTTAATTTTTTATATAGAAAATTCTATTAATTTTGTTCTACAAAAAAATTGGCCTAACAGTTTTAAGCATTTAATAATATAAGCTTAAAAACGAAATTTCAAATATCAAATCATTAACACGTTTTCGATATATTGAATTTTCTATTATTTTTTTCCAAAATCGAAAAAAAAATATTTTTCGAAAACTTTGGTATGCAGTATTATTTATAATATGAACGAAATCCTATGCAAAAATTTTGATCGAAATCCGTCGATCCGCTTATGACAAAGTCGAAAATCAAAATAAAAATTGTATGGGAGCTACTCTTAATAACAAACTACGTAAACAAAAATGTTCACCAAAATGTAGACTATAGCTGTGTTTTATTGGGAATCTATCCATAGTACCGTAAGTAATGCCCAAAAAAACGCATCGACCGTAGCATGGACCGTAGCTTTTTTATTTTTGTAAAAATGGTACACCTGCACAGCAGTCACAAGTAATGAAAGAGTCTTTTGCAAAGTAAAATTATTAAAAAATCAAAATTAGGAACAATAATTAGCTTTTATTCATATAAAATAGAAAGTAGAAAAACGTACCAATATTTATTTTAAGTTTCAAACCAATTTCTTGTGTTCACTTTTTCTGCATTTGCAATTTTAAATTCGAACATTCATTTTGCACCAATAGAAAGGAAATGATAAGTGAACGGGTTTGTTCATAGACTATGGTCAAGTCCCTTTTTACACAGGGCAATTTTTGTATTGCTTTAAAAACCGTCTATGCCTTTCACACGAGGAAACACAATTGCCGGAACATAATTTGCTTGTTTCCTTTTAATGTTTCTTGGTTTTGAACGCACAGTACAACGTAGTTTAAATTGTTCACTCCCCTTATATTTCCCCTTTATATTTCATGCTTTTATTTATTTTCTGAGTAGATCGATAGCTAGAGTTTTATTTTTCAAATCAATTTATATATTTATTTTCTGTGTATAATTAGCTTTCAATTCAATATTCACTCAACAGAGATCATACTGCACTTAACATACGTGGATTAAGGAACAAATAGTTAACATTTGGTTTGCAATTTCCATGCACATGTCCAGGAAAAAAAACAATGGGATCACAAAATTGTACGCCCAGTCTTTGTCCATGTAGTGAAGCGAATACTGTTCATGGCCAATGTCCATTAAACAGTGAGGAAAAAGCACATTTGTGAAGTTCAGTTGCCGCTTAACGCACTTAGGCCAGGCGCGCACATGCATTTTTCGGAAACGAAATAGTTTAATCACTAATTGAACGATGATCGCGCACATAAGCAACTTAAAAATCAATCAACGAGATAAACCAACACACAGACAACATATTGATTTAATGTGCCCGCAGTTACATTATAGTTCGGTGTGATTCAAACTGAAGAACTTATTTGGGGCGATCGTTCGATTTGGGCCAAAACACAAACTTTTAAGTTGCTCGAATCGCAGACTGAATAGTTTTTGCATAAGTCCATGGTATTCACTTTAGCAACCAAACTGTTGCAAAATTGTAAGTTGCATATGTGGGCGCCTGGCATTATAGCTCATAGAATTTCATACAAATAAATATTTTGCGGCGCAGTGTCGAGCAGTTCCTTTATAGTGCAGTTCCACTCAATGCGGTTTGTCTTCTCAAATTGGTTTTTTGTAGATCTAAATAAAAAGATGATTTTTTCACCAAACTCCGTTTATTTATAACTATCAATAAAAATTGAACACAAAACGAATATTGGCCTTAGTTAGTCAAAAATAAAAGTAAAACCGAATTCATTCCATAGATATTGATTTTTTTTTCAAAATGGAAATCGAAATTTGTTAAAATTGATTAATTGACATTAGGGATATGCAAAATTGCAGATATGGGTGGAATTTTAGACGTACTCCAGAAAATAACTGAGCAAAGAATATAGTTTTTAATAGTAAAAGTCAGAAACTTTTCAGAAGAACAGCTTATAATTTATTAAAAAAAAGGAATTATCTAAGATCTTAAAAATATTCGTATAAACTGGCCAACTATAAAAAAAGAAAAAAAAAAAGAATCAAAAAGATCGATTTGTCTTACGAATGAAATTGATAATTATAACACTCCATGAACACATCCATCAAGATTCAACCCAATTATCAATCGTACCAACAAAACTAACAATATCAAATTCGAGACTCGAAGAAACGTCATCTAGCCATCCACCGTAGCTTCTACTTTAGCTTTTTATCGACCGTATCGCATTTTATGTAAAATGCTACGACGGATAAATTTCCCAATAAAACACAGCTTATACTTAAAGTAGTGTACACACTTGTTTTTATCAAAATAGGGAAAGATGTTTTCGAAATAATCAAGATGGCAGAAAAAATTGTATGGCAAGTACCGTTATTTTCAAGTATTAAGTATTGAAAACTATCATATCTTAGGAACGCCAGCAAAATGAACATTAAAAAAAAAACATGAAAATCGGTTTGATAGTTTCGGAGTTCGGAGTAGATTTGTATTTTCCAGTTTTTGTTTTACTTTTTTCTATTTCTTGACGTTTTCGATCAATTGTAAGTTGACTACCTCATGTAGTTTCATCCCAGGTTCGACCTTTATGTTTATAAAAACCCATGAAAATTCCCTGGAATACTTTATTGGTCTACGAAAAACTAGAGTACAATATTGTACTTTTGCTTAGAAACTACTTAAGAGGACTTTTGCACGAATGGTTTTTTTCATTGTCTTACTTGTTATTTTACTTTGAAGTAAATAACATCAATGATGTTATTAAAAGATCATCCTAGAATGTCCTTCGACATCAATATCAAAAAGCTGCGTTTCACAAATCCTGTAAAATTGCTTAGTTGCAAAAAAACACAATTTCCCTCTCCATAATTTAAGCTCGAATGTAATATGTAACCATATTAACTTGTCACTTTTGTATTGCTTCCATTCATTGGCATGAAAAGAAAAAACAAAATACTTTGTTGTTTAACAATACACAGAAGTCGGGATTTCTATTATCCATTTGGACAGCACATTCCATTCGACATTGACCATCTGCTCAAATTGCGTAACATTGCATCCGGTCCTTCTTGGAATTATATTTCTGTAGGTACGTATGTATTAAGTACCTATATATTGCGAAATTGATTTCTTTTTATATAATACAATCAGGAAATCTTAAATTGTATCCTTTTGAAAATTTGCGTCAATAGATTTCGTAGAATGTCTAAGTTTGGCGTAATGTTTCGCACTGAATTTATTGCGTTCCAGTTAAATGTCTGCAATGTTTTTGAGTGTGGCTAATGTAGTTCAAAACGCTAATAAGTAGGTACTGATACTGATTTAAAAAATGGGTTTAGAATTTTCTATAAGGATTCTTTCGATGATGACACTCGAAATTTCTGTCAAGTCACCAATAAAAGAAACCACTAATGAGCAAGTAAAAACAATGTTTTTTTTTCTCTTCCAATATTATAATATTTATTATGAAATACCTACAGCTTGTCATCCTTATCACCTAATTAAATGTCCTTTTAATGATTCACCCTCAAAAAAAAAGAAAGAAAGAAAAAAACAAGCAGCGCATAAACATATCAATTTTATTATGATAACATTTTTATACCTCGATTCTGTGTCTGTCTCTTTATATGACCCGCATTATAAATCATAAAGGAATAAAATGACACGTCCTGGAATTAAAAAAAAGACCACCAAGAGAATTCCTTTATTAGTTTAATATGAAAGCAAGGGTCAGTTATGATAAGATCAATATAGGAAAAAAAAGAAGAATGGGATATAAAAGGATATTAACACCAAATTAACAAGTTTATCAATGAACTGAGGCAGCTTGAGACCTTTTTTGTTTAATTTTAATTGAATTTAATCATAAATTAATAAAGAAGGACCTTCGGTTTTGTTAATTGACACATTAAAAGGGAATTTTGATAAAATTAATTTGAAATATGAATACTAAATACAATAGTATATACTGACACAAATACCTACTAAAGGTATTTATATATTATGTATGATAGTTATGTGAACCACAAAATATGTAACTCAAATGGGGTCTTAAATTATTACATGTAGCTACACTCAATCGCATATAAAGGAATGTAGCTCTACATTATTCAGATAGCGCAATTTTACTTATCTACATGTCACTTTAGAGAATATTTTTTTTATTTATAAGAAAACTAAAGATTCGCTCCACAATTGAGAGGGACCAACGAATTAATGACATTTTATCCATTTTGACATTTCGTTCACATTTCTTTTTTTTACTCATCGTGAACGACGTTTTAAAATTATTGATAAATGTATGATTTTGAGGTTCGTCAAGCGCGAGCAATTTATTCGTTGAATTGAGGTAATATTTTGAAACTGTCCGAAATATAGAGCTGTCCGGACTAGCGAAGCTGTACTGTATTTGAATTACCTTAGGACATTATATGAAAATAGAGGGTGTTTTTTTCTGTATTAGTTTCGATAGTTGTTGTCTAAGGTTTGACAGTTGAGAATGTCAAACTCTGTTGACATTTCTGTTTATTAGGGTTTGGCAATTCATCATGAATCGGAACTACAATGCTTCCAAATTGTGTGAATTTTACTTTGAAAAAAATAAATATGTTCGCGAAGTTCATAGAGCACTTCGTCCATCCATTTTACGGTCAACATAATCGGACTATACTGAGCAAGCAAGTAATTCGTGCAATTATTGATCATTTTCGCACAAATTTTACTCTTCTCGATTCAGAACCATCAACAAGACATTAACGAATCACAACATTACATCCATTAACTCATTGGTGCCCCCTCCTTGGGGTAAGCCTTGACGTGGCGGTGGGGCTTACGGTGACTACTACTTTGAAACCTAAAGCTATGAGATCGCGGAACTTGATTCTGCAGTAGGGCCACCCATGGTCGACAGGTCGAAGTGGAGTATGATGTCGCTACTAATTACTCCCCCACCAAGGCACTCCCAACAGATTTGACGGTAGCGGAAGAATTCTCGCGATGGAATCAACGGTAGCGTCACTAGTTCCAGTCAGGTTGAACTACTTGATGGACACCTTGTATAGACTACTCAGAAGTAATCAGATCACAGGCTTATAAGGAGCGGTAAATCCAGACTCTCGTCCTTGGAGTTATTAAAGGACCTGGCCCTCCAGGTTGGGGGCTCCTGCCGCTGGGGTAACTGCCCGACGTAGGAGTATCTAGATAGTTATGAAACAACTACAAGCCTCGGATATGGATGATCCAAATGTTGATGACCCTGGCAAACGAAATACTGACAAGGAATTTCGGATCTGCACGCGGAATATCCGGACCTTAAACAGACCACGTGCAGCAGAGCAATTAGTAGAGACCCAGGATAAGTACAAACTTGATATAACAGCACTCCAGGAAATGCGATGGGATGGAAAGGGCATGCAAGTTGACAAAAATTAACATTCCAACTGAGTTACCAGTACCCATTGAAAGCAATACAAGAGCTTTATCAGTGGTTATTTTTTTACAAAAGCTTTGTTTTAAGCTTTTGAGAACAAAATTTAAAAAGGTGAGGAGGAGATGTGTTGACACTTTGATTTTCTCCTTTTTATTTGGTTGTATTTCTTAATAGCCCTTTAAATCTTTAAATTGCAGTTATTTTTTTTTTTGCTTTCGGTGTTTTTGCAGAAAAAGTTATTTGTGCAAAGGATTGAAACGTTCAAAGCAAATTACTTGGATTACAAAGGTTTTATAAAGTGAATAATTGATATTGCGTTTGTTAAATGGTGAAGTAAAATTGAGTTTAAATAAATAGTTATATTATATAACTTTTAAGGTTTTCGCGGAAACCCTTAAGAAACGCTCTATTGACTATACTATATTGGCTATACTGCTCGCTTGGTGGTGTGGAAAAAGATATGAAAATATTTTTATATTTAATTAAAATATTCATTGTTTTAAATAAGCTACCTTATTGTTGTAAGGTAACCCATACACACATTTATCTCATATTTGCGGCCATTTAAAATGATAAGTATGGAAACCCTATGAGAGCTTTAACTTGAGATAGTTTTGTGCAAGTCTATGCAACCAGAGTAAGATGCAAATGCTATATATTCCCTGTACTGGCTATTTTTGTTGTACAGAGTATAGTTGAGTTTATTTTTAACGATAAAACTTTGTGGGTTGTGATGATTGTGCACTAGACATAGCCTTTGTTTTGACTTTCACATTTCCCATTACACAATAAATATGTAAAATCTATTGTGTTGACACGCGTTGCAGCTTTCCAAAATTCGACAACGTTTATAAATTAACTACATCAACAATCAAACACCACTCCCACCCACCTTCGTTCTTGTCAATCCGATAAAAATCGAAGGAAATGGAATAGGAAATAAATATACAATCGATGACAACGTGACATTGTACGGCATGTTTTTTTCCTGCCAAAAGTTCAATGATATCTCTCTGAAGAAATCGTTAAAAATCCTCCAACTTATATAATCTCTTATCAAAATCGACTTTATTTGCTTCGAATGCCAATATTGCTGCCAAATTACCTAATGGGCTTCCATTATATACGTATCTCACCAGTTAGGGGAGTGCTAAATAATGTTAGCGGATATTGCTCCGAAGGACGAGATATTCCAATGCGAGGGAGATTTTCGTACGTGATGGTACACTACATAGAAATAACCATAAATTATGCTCCCCTATGCATCACACTCCTGTAAGACTATAAGAATCCGATGGAAGGTGAGCTCTTGTTCTACTCCTTGGATTTTCCTTGTATTCTGTTGCCTTTTTCATATATTATTTTGGATTTTGTGTCCTTTGTGGGAGGGAGTATTGTTACAATGGGGTTTTTGCTTGAGCATATACATATTACAATATCCTTCTTTAGTAGGGGTTTTGCATATTGCATATTCATGGCTTGCCATAATAAGTATAAGGTAAGCCAAAGCTGTGTGAACAATTTATTTGAAGTGCATTTTCGAACAATAAATTTTCTTTAATGGGGCGAAAGGATATTTATCCTGTCTGAACACAATTCAGGTGGTAATTTAATACCAGTCTAAATATCTGAATGAACATAAGTAGAAAATGGCTTTTGTATTAAGTGTGCCTCAGAAATTCTTTTGTTGTCTTTTGGAATTGCAATTGAACTAAATAGTTTATAGTTTTCAAAATATGTCAAATGTGTAACCATTATGTAAAATGTGTTGTTTTTAGAGGTATACAACTTTAAGCTGGCATCCCTGTTTTTATTGATAGCCATTTTTTCATCTAACATTTATAGTTTGGTTTGGCATTTCATCATGATTCGACTCATGCCTGAACAATGAATGCAAATTGTACAGATTTATTTCGAATGTGCTGGAATCGAGACTGCTGTTGATTCCGATTTTCACAAGAAAATTTTGTTCAGCGGTGAAGCTAATCTTCGTCAATAAGCCAAACTGCCGCATTTGGAGTGTAAATAATCGTCAAGCTATTTTTGAAACACCGCCGTTAAATACAGAAAACTGAAAGATTGGTCTGCTTTATGGGTTGGTGGAATCATTGGACCTTGCTTTTTTAAGAAATTGGCGGTCATAGGACTACAGTCAATATAGACCGTTATTGGGCCAGGATCAATATGACTTGTTCGTTTCTGAATTGAATCGAAAAATTATTAATCTCAAGATCATATATTTATGAAACATAAAACGTCATTCGCGTGGAGTAATGTCCGATTTACACGAGTGAAAAATTGCCATTAATTCATATCATTAAACTGGCAAAATAATGGTAAAATCTTATCATTAATGATAAGCATTTACACGGGGCAATATATTGACTGTTGAATTTATAACGGCAATCTGCCACTAAAGAATGAGCAAGTTTATTCTTCCTCGCGGTGTACCATTATTTTCAAAATGGTGTCACTGTGCATTTACATGACACCATTTTAATGGCAATATTTAATTAAGTTTTCTTGCCATTTTTTTAACGACGAAAATAATGACAAATTTTTAAACCTTTAACACGATTTTGTCATTAATGTCAATAAACTGTAAGACATAATGGCAATTTGTCAGTCCTGTATGTCTGTCATAAAACAAGCCATGTGAACGAAATATCAAAATGGAATGAATGTTATTAATTCTTTGGTCGCTCTCAATATTGTGGAGCGGATCTTAAAGCGTCATTGCTGTTGTTAAGCCTGTTGAAGAAGAATGTTTAGTTTCTATTCTAGCAATGGACTGAAAAATTCGAAAGATCGTGTTTCTTTTAAGCATTGTTATATACAAAGCTACGGAAAAGGCTGGAAGTGGACAATGATTTTTGTATTGGTTCAACAGTTAACCAAATGTTCAGTATTTTAAAAAATATAAGCAAAAATATTTAAACGAGTTAGTTAATATTATAATGAGAATTGGCAACGCTATGGGAGGATAAATACCTTATACCAATTGTATCTACAGTTACACCCAGAAATTTACTCGCTAATTTAAAAAGTAACCCTAATTCAT
Source organism: Philhelius pedissequus (assembly GCA_910595825.1). Taxonomy (NCBI): domain Eukaryota; kingdom Metazoa; phylum Arthropoda; class Insecta; order Diptera; family Syrphidae; genus Philhelius; species Philhelius pedissequus. The sequence goes on from OU343163.1 coordinate 37,397,620, forward strand.
GGCATAATTTGAATCACTGATCCAAATGATAGCACATATCTACAGATGAAATAAATAAATGGGCTACTGGTTAAAATTAACTTTTCTACTACATTTATGATACAGAAATTATTTTGTCACCTCTACAAAACGAACGAAATATTGAAGGACGGAAAATATTTGATAGTGGCATTATATGGTCTGAACAAAATAGTGCACCTCAATTGTATATCCTTCTTTTAAAAAGTTTATACGTAGAAGCTGAAGAAATATGTTCTTATGTGTCCGGATTAATGAGGCTGTACTGTACCTATTTTAAAACTACAAAGTTCTGTTTTCCAAAAGATAATTATCAAAGCATCTTAAATACCACAATGAAGATCAACTATTATTTTAACAAACATCTTAATAAAAACGTTTCATTCTTCTGACGGATAATATCTCATCTTTCCATAATAACACTCAGCAGTTCAGCACACTTGATTCACCCTGAACTTCTGCTTTCCACCCACACCAAAAAAAAAAACATTAAAAGGACAAGAAAATTATCTAAAAATAAACCCAACAACCAATCTTTTCCTGGTGAACAAAATATCAGCTCATTCTCACTCTCCTCCCGTGTCACAGAAAATTACTTATCTCGATGCGACAGCCAGACGCCATGTCTCTCCTTGGTAACAACAGTGCATAAACCACCGCAAGACCAAAAGCACCTAAACTTTGTAGGAGTGTTTTAAAGGACTCCATTATAACGCACACAAACAAAAAAAGCAGTCTTTTTGTTCATTTAGTCCTTTTTGTTTAATTTTCTCATCAAACAAAACAAATAATGTCGGCAAAATAAATTTTAAGAAAAATATCTGATTGTGAAACAAGGACGAGAAGACTAACTAAAATACAAAGAAACTTTGAAAGATTTTTATAGGTTTTCCTTGTCGTGCAAGAAATTTTCTATTTCTCCATCATTTCTTGCCTACCTACCTTCACCTCTTTTTCAAACAAAATGGATGGGCTAGGGGGATGGTATGATTTTCTTATGCAATGCAGAAATAAAATGAAAATTTATCCTTCGATTGAACTCCTACTTTGCAAGTGGGTGATTAGGATCCTGCTAAGCCGAAAATCCTTGACAAACTTAAGGACAACGAGAAGAAGTACAACAAAGTTGAAGTATAAGAGAAATAACACTATGGTATAGGTATCTATATATGTTAAGATATTTTATTTTCAGTTTTCAAGCCTACGACAGATGAATATAAATGGCCAACATCCGAAAAAAAATTCACCAATATTTTAGATTTCAAAAGAATTTTTTTAATGTAAATTTTTGACGTTTTTTCGAGATTTAATAAAATTTCCCATTTCGCACTGTGAACTCCGTTAGTATGTTTTTTTTAAAATTTTGCTTTAACTAAAATTCCCTCATGTTTTAAGCAATTTCCCTGAGAATAATTATATTTCTCTGTTCAAGTCAATATCATTACGGAGATTATTTTCAAAACCAAAATTCTTGATTTCCAACACATTTCTTTCAAGTTTTCCAGTCTATCTTAAAATTAGTTTAAAAATTCTTTGCTTTAGCACTTTTTGTAAGAAGTGCATAAATAACATAGTTTTATAGTTTTTTACAAAAACTAGCTTGAAAAATGTTAAACAACGGTCTTAATGTTTGCAAATAATTCCCCCTCATGGATAGTTTACTTATTTAGTATATGAACACTGGCAACAGTGTCAAAACAACACAAATTTCTCTTCATCTTAAAGAATTATCGACTTGATAAAATGCTTGAATGCACGACACCAGGAGGTCAATTCCTGATCTGTGAAGATGTGAAGTGATAAATTTTATCACGCTTTTTCGTCTAATTCGATTCTCGATTCGTGAAAAAGTGAAGTTAAATGATAACCATTTTTCATATGATAATTTTTTTATCACAGTCAATTGTTTTGTGAAGAAAATGTTTCTAATCGAATATTAAGAAGAAAAACAGGATTTGGCACATGACAAGTAAGCAACAATTTATATTTATACACAAATTTATTTTGGTAGTAAGTTATATTTGTGTTAATTCGAGTAAATAAAGAAATTGTTAAATCAACAGATTCACAACAGCCGACGCGACTGTGCTCATTCCCGCGACAGATCGTTGGAAACTACCCATTGCAAAAAAATGCAGAGCACTTTACCATATTTAAATGGCTTTGAAGCGCACTTATAAATTGAGTGTTTTTCAAGAATGCTCTCAATTCACGTATTAAATCCATGCATAAATGTTTTGGGAATCTATAAAGTTCAATAAAGTGCTCCTAGTTGTAACTTCGAATAGATTCTGCCCACCTCGAAGGGAAAGCCTCAATATCCTCACATGAAAAAATAATAAATGTTACTCAAAACAGAGATACTATTGAATATAATATAAAACCCACAATTGTTCAGTACGACGTCTTTTATTAATTTATTAAACGAATTATTATTCCCGACAATATTCTTAAGCAAATTTAGAAACTGAAATGATATATTTACCTTTCCCAACAAAAATTCTAATCAGAAATGACAGAATTTATCATTTAGTACTTTTTAGTACAAACTTTATCACAATGAGTTCTAGAATCGCATTAGGCGTTTGCGTAAAGTTGGAAAATGATAAACCTCTGTGAAAACTGAAATGGTATTATTTTTTTCACTTCAAAACTTCACAAATCGGGAATTGACCCCCAGGTTAAATCTTAGCTGCTTATATTCACCACGCTAGTGTCAAAATTTAACTGTGGTAGAAAATTTAAATAAACAATTTAAAGCAGTTGACATACGGCCTTAAATAGACTAGTGTAAGTGCTGGTAAAAATAAAAATGATTTTGGTAATTAAAATACACATTGGTTTAAGCTTTTAATATATTTCTTTTGAACAAAAAATATATTTGGTGGTGAGTATAATTTTTTTTCGTGTTAAACTTAGTACATATAGAGATTTTTTGACCTACAAAAATGGTGGTTAATAGACAAAATTGCCTATAGAAAAAGCATGAGCTGAAAACATGGATTGTTTTTTCTTTTTCGTGGTGAGTTTATTTTTTTCTTCTTTGGGTTCTTTCACACTTCGATGAAAAAAAAATTTAAAATACAACTTTTTTTCCATAAAAGTCACTCCCATAAGAAATGCAAGTAATTTTGTTTTCTCGTTGAGAAAATGTATTTAGACTACCGATATTCCGGTTGGATCGGAGTGAAAAGATGCTGTATAATTAATTATCAGGTTGGCACCTATGACCGTAAGAAAAAATCTAGCTAGCTTGTGAATTTCACCTCTAAGTAGAGAATTTCTTTCAAGTTTTGGAAGAATGTTAAATGGAGATCCTCTTCACAATCCACATTAGGAGTTGACTCATTCGTTTCACTTAGAATTTCCTTGTAGCCTTGCAGAACTAATAGAAAAAAAGGTCGGGCTGTTTCATCTATACATATAAAACATTATATCTTTTAATTTTTTTTTTTTTTGGATCAATAGACTCGAATGATAAAACTTCCAAGTTGCGATGTGATGCGGGTAAGGTTGAAACAGTATTACAGTTTAAGTTATCGACTGAATTGAAAGAGCAACTTCAGGGTAGAATATCCCTTTAGAAAAGATAATGCATAAATTAGGGATAAGAGAGAGACTAAAGCCACTTGAGCAATGTGGGTTAAAAGGTCGAAGGAGTGCTTTTTATTGGCCCCCAGAGGGCCTCACAGATGAATTGATTTTTGGTTCCTTTCAGTTCGATTTTTCTTAGGGGGAACTGAATGGAGGATAGTAAATTGAATTCTGTAGGATTTTTTCAAGCCTGCATTGGAAGGTGGAAGTTAGTTGAAATAATAATAAGGAACACGGAATGAATTTAATAAAATTTAAAATAGTTTGCATGTATGCATTGAAAACAATATCTTTTCATTCGCTTTTGATTTGAATTAAATATAACGGTATATGAGTTGCAGGTCTGGCTAGTTATAAAGTTTCCAAAAAGGGTGTTTAAGGAAAGACATTGCAGCAAAAAGTCAAAATACATCTAAAGCAAAACTTTATTATATAATAAAAGCTACAGAATTGACATAGACTAGTTTTGTCTCTCTCAAAAATAGAATCACATCAGACTCACATTTGACAGCTGCGTATATTATATTTATTATTTATATTAGACGAACTTTTTCAGATGCCAATGTTTACCAACTATCCCAATTCCGTTCCACTTTTCAGATCTAATAATAAATCCACCATCGCTATGTGTGACCCAAATTATTGAATGAAGATTAGAAGTGCTTTAGATTTATTACCTTAAAAATTTAAATGATGAACTCAGTCAGCGTTTTTTTCTGCGATTAAAGGTGAGATCATTGAATAACTGCAGCTACTCCTACACGAACGGAATGCGTCGTTTGAAGCCTTCAAAATTTGGATTGAAAAAATATGCTTTCTGATAATTCAAAAATTATCATCAGCTCAGATAAAGGCCAGGTGGTGTTCATGCAGGAGAATACTTTTTTCAGCGATATTTTATCATTGCCATAAGGAAACATCCTGAAAATCACTCAGAATTCATTCTGGATCAGAAAGTCAGCCCATCCTTAAATTCTACTTACTTCTTTCCTTAAATATCATTATAATTTACTTGTTTATACCCTGGGGGAGCACAATGGATTCATTGAAATCCAAGTGAGGTGATAGGGCTTGCAATATCATCACCAATCGTTGAATTTTTAAAAACTAGGTTTCCAACGCCATACCTTTTAATCGCGTTTTACGAAAGATGTTAAATTTTTCGAAAACAAAGCAGTGTTCGATTTCATCGACACCATTTAACGCATATGACCTAACCCAAGAATTATTCTTTCACAAATGATGATTGGAGTACTTCAGTGTCGCTTTCATTTTTGCATTTTTTTTAAATAGATTTTTCCGGCTCATTCGAATATTCTTTGTTTTCAATATATTCCTAATCGTCTGAGGAGACACATCTATCCCATCAGTTTTTTTTTTTTTAATTTACTAGCGATCCAATGTATTTTTTGCTTGTAATCTTCTATTTCTTCGAAATTCATTATCAATCGCATTTCCGTGCGACTGTTAATCTTTTTTGGATGGCCTCATTTTGATTTATTCGGAATAGTTTTGGTTTTCTAAAAATATTTTCTAAAAATATTTAGATCACCTTGGATGGAAGAACGGGTTGTTAACAATTTTTGAAATCTCCAAAAACTTTCAATTATTGACCAAAGACATTTGGTTACTGTTGCTTTTCATTTTTATTTTCTTGTAATAAAAAAAACGAAATAATTTATCTAAAATGCAATTCAAAACACTTGACGCCTATACAGTATACACCTTAGAGAATGACAACTGTTTGGAGACTTTATTGTCTCCATTCACTAATCTCAGCAACTGTAATTATTATCATAACAATCTTGGATTTTAGTAAAAAAGCAAGAAAGAAAACACGCTCCCTCTCTTATGTTATGTCATTTTGCTTTTACAACTTTTTTTTAACATTTTTTTTACAAATATAAAAAAAAACTTCTTTGCTGTTCGGAGACTTTTTTAGATTACCAGTTAATTAAGCAAGTTCATAACATTTAATATTTGCATTAAAGAAGGGTTTGTGTTTTAATTTATTACAAATATTTTCAGAAATTGTTGAAAAAAACTCATTCGTTGCTTCTAAATTTAAACAAAAACATCATTAATTGAAGATTTTTATTTGCCATTTAAATTAACACAGCCTATTTTTCAAAGTCAAAAATTTTACAATGGAAAATTACCAAAAATTTGTTCATTTATTTTCTCAGACTTCGATTAAAGTGGCTTAACTGAATTTTCATTTACTTAGTTCCGCCAGCTAAATCAAGTATTATTATGGACTTTGGCTAAGACATAGTATGTATGTGTTAGCAATGATGCTAAGACACATCTTAATTATAATCATAAACAAATGCAATCGAAAGAGCAATTAAAATTCTGTTTAAAAGGTTTTTTTTTATTGTCTTATGTATTTAAGATAATTAACAAAGTAATCAAAAAGGCATTAATGTTTTAAATAAATTCAGACTTCTTTGTGATGTTAAACATAGAAAGCGACAGGTTTCGGAAATGTTTACAAGCATCTTCAGGCCTGTCAACATTTAAACATTATTATTAAATCATTAAAAAGTTTTGGCCAAGAGGTTTAAGGATTTTAACAGTTTTTAACGGCCATGCTTGTTAAATGTTCGAGTTTTTTTTTTGTATGTATCAGTGATGAGGCACATTTTTGGAAGCACGTGTAAACCAATTATCAAAATTTTCAGAAATCGGGACAATGACAATACATACGTGGTTGACCAAGTGGTAATGCATCCGCAGAAATGCAATTTTTGGTGTGACCTTAGGATAACGGAATTGCCATCAATAGGCGTTTTTCTTTTTTAGTTCAGAGCAGAGTCTGAGTTGTCAAAAAATTAGTTTTTGTTTCTTTTTAACTCAGAGCATGCAGAGCTCCAAATGTTTGTTTCTTTTTTTTGTTCTGAACATGTGTACGTATAGATCGCACTCGACGTGCTCAAATATAATTGACTGAGCATGTGAGTTGCTGAACGCACCAAATGCCATGTGTGCCAAGAAGGAAAATGTTGAAAAAAAAATAATTAGATACATAAGTTGGCGAAAGAAGTTGATCGCTTGTTGATTTTCTGGATCTGGTGTTTACCAGTGTAAAAAAAAGGGTAGGTATTGCTATTTATGGTTAGAAATGAAAATGTATTCTGACTTTTGTGGTTCAAGTGTGTTTAAAAAGCATATCAGTGTTCAGAGCTCGCTCTGTTTGGAACAAGTTCATTGCATAATCTATGTGTTCGAACTCTGTTCAGTGCTCTGCTCTGAACGAAAAAAGAAAATCGCGTAATGAAGAGTGCTCTCTTTCAATCACGGTCTTCATTTGCCTACATATATAATTTAAAAATTTAAATTCATTAATTCGTTGAACAACAAATTACGTTAATGTTGGATTGAAGTCTTGTAAAACAAAACCAAGTCGTGTTTTATTGAGAATCTATCCATAGTAAGTACACCTGCACAGTTGTCAAAAGTAATGAAAGAGGTAGAAAATTCGATCATTCATTTTGCATCAATAGAAAGGTTCATGACTATGATGCAATTCCACTTTCACACAAGGCAATTTTTAATTCCTTATAAATCTGCTCTAATTTTCACACGATCAAACAAAATTAAATTATTCGTTTTTGCTTAATTTTTATATTTCTTGGTTTGAACGAACACTACACGAAGTTTAAATTATTCACTATCCTTACATTTCCCCTTTATGTTTCATGCTTTTACATATTTTATGAGTAAATAGATATATAGAGTAGAGGCTTATTCATAAAGTTAATTAAAAAAAAAATATTTTCTTCTCTTAGAAGAAGACAAGAAAATTGTTAGTCTTGGTAACAATATGTAATTAATAATTTTTGTGTTTAATTTTTTTTCAATCATGAACGTGAATGTAAGAAAGTTAAGATAGAAAATAAACTGCCCAACACAACCGAAATAAGTTGAACAAATTTACATCTCAAAACTGTATTATCTTTTTAGCACCGGGAGTGCAAATCTATAAATTGATTTTAAAATAAAAACTAATACATAAATGTTTTCCCCCATCCAAAGTTGTCAAATCGCCTTTTTATAGACCTAAATAAAAAATGTTTTTTTACTTGCAATTATAGGTACTAAAAAGCGTTGCATTCATCGAAAAAAAAAAAGTTTTGAGATAACAATCAAACATGACATTACGATGATAGAGAAGACGAAAAAAGATGGTCTAAAACATTCTGCCCGTCTGTCAGTCTGTCAGTCTGTCAGTCTGTCAGTCTGTCAGTCTGTCAGTCTGTCAGTCTGTCAGTCTGTCAGTCTGTCAGTCTGTCAGTCTGTCAGTCTGTCAGTCTGTCAGTCTGTCAGTCTGTCAGTCTGTGAGTCTGTCAGTCTGTCAGTCTGTCAGTCTGTCAGTCTGTCAGTCTGTCAGTCTGTCAGTCTGTCAGTCTGTCAGTCTGTCAGTCTGTCAGTCTGTCAGTCTGTCAGTCTGTCAGTCTGTCAGTCTGTCAGTCTGTCAGTCTGTCAGTCTGTCAGTCTGTCAGTCTGTCAGTCTGTCAGTCTGTCAGTCTGTCAGTCTGTCAGTCTGTCAGTCTGTCAGTCTGTCAGTCTGTCAGTCTGTCAGTCTGTCAGTCTGTCAGTCTGTCAGTCTGTCAGTCTGTCAGTCTGTCAGTCTGTCAGTCTGTCAGTCTGTCAGTCTGTCAGTCTGTCAGTCTGTCAGTCTGTCAGTCTGTCAGTCTGTCAGTCTGTCAGTCTGTCAGTCTGTCAGTCTGTCAGTCTGTCAGTCTGTCAGTCTGTCAGTCTGTCAGTCTGTCAGTCTGTCAGTCTGTCAGTCTGTCAGTCTGTCAGTCTGTCAGTCTGTCAGTCTGTCAGTCTATCAGTCTGTCAGTCTGTCAGTCTGTCAGTCTGTCAGTCTGTCAGTCTGTCAGTCTGTCAGTCTGTCAGTCTGTCAGTCTGTCAGTCTGTCAGTCTGTCAGTCTGTCAGTCTGTCAGTCTGTCAGTCTGTCAGTCTGTCAGTCTGTCAGTCTGTCAGTCTGTCAGTCTGTCAGTCTGTCAGTCTGTCAGTCTGTCAGTCTGTCAGTCTGTCAGTCTGTCAGTCTGTCAGTCTGTCAGTCTGTCAGTCTGTCAGTCTGTCAGTCTGTCAGTCTGTCAGTCTGTCAGTCTGTCAGTCTGTCAGTCTGTCAGTCTGTCAGTCTGTCAGTCTGTCAGTCTGTCAGTCTGTCAGTCTGTCAGTCTGTCAGTCTGTCAGTCTATCAGTCTGTCAGTCTGTCAGTCTGTCATTCTGTCAGTCTGTCAGTCTGTCAGTCTGTCAGTCTGTGAGTCTGTCAGTCTGTCAGTCTGTCAGTCTGTCAGTCTGTCAGTCTGTCAGTCTGTCAGTCTGTCAGTCTGTCAGTCTGTCAGTCTGTCAGTCTGTCAGTCTGTCAGTCTGTCAGTCTGTCAGTCTGTCAGTCTGTCAGTCTGTCAGTCTGTCAGTCTGTCAGTCTGTCAGTCTGTCAGTCTGTCAGTCTGTCAGTCTGTCAGTCTGTCAGTCTGTCAGTCTGTCAGTCTGTCAGTCTGTCAGTCTGTCAGTCTGTCAGTCTGTCAGTCCGTCTGTATGTATGTATAGACACCTACAGGCCAAACGAGAGATTTTTATGTATTGTACAGAAGGGAAATTGAATTTTGCTCAAAAAATAACGTTGCTGAATACCTATGAATTGGGGTTTTTGAATTATTTTTCAAAAAGATTTAAAAAAAAAATTTTTTTCTCAAAAACCATTCCACAGACTTTAAATTTTTTTTTTCTCATAAATTCAAATTTATACAGGAAATAAAAATTACGTACATTTTTGGCTCAAATTACTTTAAGTATTTATTTCAGAATTTTGAATTATTTTTTTTGATTAACTCGATTTAATCTTTTGTTTTTAAGTTTATATTTTTAAATATTTAAGATTTTGTGTATATAAAAAATAAAAGTAAAAAACGACTTTAAAAATCTATTAAGATTTTTACTAGACATCTTTTGCATACGATGTTATCGAACATAAGAGCAAGTTCGTGCGATCCAGTCGTGCATTTTATTTTTTAACAAACTCCGCTTATTTACGGAAATAAATTAAAATTAGAAATTGAGCAGAACACGAAAATTCTAAGTCTAAGTTAGTCGAAAATGAAACTTAAACGGAATTTTTTCAATAGACAATAGATATTGGTTTTTTCAGAATGGAAATCAAAATTTGTTAAAATTGATCAATTGACGCTTTTAGCATCGTGGGTATAAAGAGTTGCAGATATAGGTGGAATTTTAGACGTGCTCCAGAAAAAAATTGAGCAAAGAGTTCACGTAATTTCACTTACAGTTTTTAATAGTAAAAGTGAGAAACTTTTCAGAGGAACAGCTTACAAATTTAAACAAAAATGCAGTTATTTGTGATTTAGAAATATTAACTAAAAGAAAAAAAAAGATCGATTTGTCTGTCGAATGGAAATTAAAATTCACAATAAAACACGCCTATTGTATAATTCTTCTTTTAGGGACAAAACAAATAACAGCTACTGACAAATAAATTCAGAAGACGATAGTCCCCCATTTGAAGTATTTTTTTTTTCATGACCCGATGCCACGTGGTTTATCTAATGGACAAGGTAAAAGTAGGTACATACCCTAAATAATATAAAAATAAAAATAAACCAATAAAATAGGGCGCGCCCATCGGTTAACCACAAGCCAAATATTTTTTCCGATCCTTTTCGGATTGTTTATTGTATTTCTTCTGACATGATCTTAATTCCATAACACATAAATTTTATAACATATCATACGCACATTTAATATAAATTATATCATTTTCTGACCAAACGTGCTACACTTCCGCCCCAAAATAATGACAATCCAATAGTCATTGCATGTGCCAAGTTCTATTTCCAAAATCTATAAGCATCCGAGTGCATATGTATGATAGAAAAGTAAAGGAATTTTGCGGTCACTATAAATCACAAAATAAAGCGCCGATATTATGTGCCTGCACAGCGGGTGCAGGAGAACCTTTATTTTTGTACGAGAATGTGTCTTGTTATGCAGAAGCGCACACGTTTGAAAATGTCCATAAATTTTGTGAAATTTCACCCTCAACTGACAGTTTTACAGCAATTATTATGTTTTATCATTTCACTCTTGCATTTCATTGTTGGCAATAATTTCAGAGAAAGTTCCGCACCAAAAGGTGCGTTCGTTAGAAAGTCCTTTATTGATAGTTCCAGAGGTGTCCTTTATTTCTAATAAAACGATTCAAACCGCAGATGATTCGAGTTCAGCTGAGACCATAACACGAACAATGTCATATCATAATGCTATAGAGATGAATATTTTTTGACATTTCTTTAGTTATTTTTATGACGATGACTACTTTATGCATTCATATGGGGATTTTGATATTTCTGCACCCGTTCTGAGGTATTGTTGTGATGACAAAATATTTCCAAGTATTCGATCATTATAGTCGAATGCTGCCTAATGGGTTTATGGTACAGATGCTAAATTGTTTGCTCGTTTCCCAAGTGACATTAAATGGCACGTGCATCAGTCGTAAATTTTAACTGACTTGTGACTTATGTCAAATTTCCTGTCCCTGAATGCAAGAATTCGCTTTAGGATGTTCTAGAATCTTTTAATGAAATGTTTTTAGGTTTATCGAAACGTGTGTCCTCCGGGACAGAGTGCTTAATAACAATTTTGTGTCATGTCAACAGTATGCAACCAATTTGTCGAAATGTTGCCGTTGGTTCATTAGTTATGTAGAGAAGAAACAAATTGGCAAACGCCATCATAAGCACTGCTTAATGCAATCATTTGACATTTGTAACATTATTTTTTTTTAGTTGAAGAAACTATTGTCTTCGTCTTGTGTTTGGTCAGAATCTGTGAGTAAAGACCTCCTATTATACCGATATTTTTTGTCAAATCTCTGCAACTACATAATTATATGTAATTATAATAGCCGTGTTCTTTTGACAAAAGCTATTCGCAGCAAAGCAGAATTTACAAACATTACAAATACAAGAACCTGCTTTCGATAAAAGTAAAACAAAAGTCTGCTAGGGATAGATTTGTGACGTTTATTCGAGTATCGAATGATATTATGTTGATGTTGTTAAGTTGGTAGTTCCGATGACTTTGATGAATCTGAAAGTCTTGTTCGTAGAGTTCTTGTTTCTGTCAATGGACACGTTCACCCATTTATTAGATAAGTTATCTGGGAAACCTAAATTTCCGAATATTTTTGTGAACGATTCGGAAAGGTTAGCTTAAAGCAGTTAAGACTTAATAATTTTTGGTTAAGTATGTGTTCTTTTCTTAAAAAAATTGTTTCACACCTATTCACGTACAGGAAATAAAAAATTCCAACGCAACGAACTAGGCTAAAAGTACATTTTATTAAATTTTGTTACTTTAGAAATCATATTAATAATCATAGATAATGGGCGCTCTTCCACTTTAAGTTAAAGTTAAAGTTAGCGTATTCGTGCGAAACTGCCACATCAAAGATAATTTAACAAAAGATGTTTGAGTGGCTTTGTGTTGCTGCTGTAAAATTGCCTTAGAATGAACTAGCTAAAACTTGAGCAGCGCCACCTACCAAAGCTCTTTAATTGGAATAGAAACAAGCAATTAAGGAGCAAGTCAGTTCATATTTATTATTGAGTAATAAAAAAGCACTCATTAGCAGTACGTGAGTGCGTGTGTTATCGATAGAGCACTTATAATACGTGCAAGCCATAAACTGTCGAATTCCATTGAAAGATTATTATGATTTCTCCTAAAAAATCTCAATTTTTTTACACCAAAAAATGGAAATTTTCAGATTTAATTTCATCTGTGAAATTAGGCAAGAAATATATTTTAAATATTTCAAAAAATAGATTATTGCCTAGTCAGAAAATGTCAAATTTTATTGATGGATGTCGTAGACAACAGCTTGACCCTAAAATTCGTATCAAACCAGATTTTATTTGTATATTTGTTGCAATACTAATAATTTTTTGCCAAAACACTACTCTACCTTAATTATAAAAGGTGATTTCTGTCCATATTTTATATAACTCATTTTTAATTTACTTCTCTACTCCAACTCGATCCTTCACTCGCATGCAAACGCGGTAAAATACTAAATAGTTAAATAATTAATGCGATCATTTTTGCAAGAAACACAGCATCCAATTTATTGAAAAAAAAGTGCAAACACATAAAATAATTTAAAAATCAACATTTGGGGCCACACAAATGTTGGAAAATCAAATTTTTGTTATTTCTTACTGCATCCTATATATTCCATTTTAATTTGATATTTTAATTCAAGATTTAGTTTTCTTATATGATTTTATAATTGATGATGACATGCTCGGTAACAGCAACTTAAAAATATAGAAAAATCGTGCTGCTAGGGATTGTCCTTTTGGAAAATCCTGCTTTGCTGCCGATAGATCTCACAAAAGAACAGGGTTTATATATAGTTTAGAAGATAATATTACTTAATTATACAGTGATAATGGTGTGTTTTCTATATCATAATTGTATCAATTTTCTCGAGCATCAGGACTCCAGCTCTTCAATCATGGCGTAGAAAGCCTCATTCTGAAAAGGGACAAATCTTTTTTTTTAGGTCCAAAAAGACCTACTTTAGATTATACACGGATTCATTAACTAAGGCAAATTGAATTGATCCATTGCTTAATCCCAATGTTAATCTTAATATTTCTCGGCAATTGAAAATCGAAATCAAGAATGAAAATGTGTCTTACAGTTTCGTAACTCATCGTAATTTCTTACCTCTTCTTGTAATATTTTTTTCAGTTAACACACTGTGAACTGTAAGCATTGCAAGTTTAAATCAATTATGTGTAATGCAATATAATGTTCTGTGTTCTTATGATGATTGTGACGCGGTGAATGGTTAGTAAGATGTGGACGACGATTTGTAAATGTAGCTCAATTGTCGTATGATGTTAGTGTTAGTGTCGATATCAGCCCTATTAATAAAAAATACTTATTCCACCGCTAGTCAATGACTTTACTAAACCATAGAATAAAAGATAATCTGCGGACTAAAACTTTCAATTAAAAAAATCGATAATCTACAAACAAAATCTACTACAATAAGTATCAACTCTATCTCTTTTTATTAAATGTCTCTGTAAGTTTTGTTATCAATTTCAATTCTTAGTCATTCGTCGTCCATCTCGATTGTTAACGAAGGAATAATCTTGTAAACGTCAAATAAAAGAAATTCTGTTTTATTAATAGCATTTTGCACTTAACCAGGGAATAAGTCCATAACTTTCCCTATTCCATGTTTATTAATTTGGATGATGTCGGATAAGCAGAATATTGTCATATCTAAGGTAAATACGTTGACAGATGACTTATATTAAATGCAGGACATCGCTATCACATACCACATACTTTACATTGGAAGAATTGTTCTGCATTCTTACGATTGCCAGTGCCTTATTACCGCAGTTATAACAAAAGAGGACTTAAAATTTACAAGTAAAAGTATGGACTTCTGCCTTTAGTGTTGTACCAATTTGGAGTACGAAAAGGTAGTACTTAGGAACAAACTGCTGGATACATGGTACTTGACCCCTTGCCGTAAGTCTTGTGCTTTAGCTTCTGTTAGGATAGGGGACTCTTTCCCAACTCATTAGCATACGAGTTTGCTTTAAGGAAACCTACTGTAAATCTTATGAATTTCTTTGTTTAAGCATTTGTAAATGAAAGTGTTGAAATAATAAAAGTCGAATAAAAATTTACAGTTAAATTGAGTTATTAACTCTTCACGAACCGAGTCTTATTACTTTCTTCATCAGACCCTGGATCCTCTAAGGCTACTTAACTAAAACAAAAGCATCACAATACTTGTTGGTTCTGCGCAAAGCATTCCTTCATTATATGAATACCTTTGCTATAATCCACCACCACTGCGCGGTAATGGGTTTCGTAAGCTTGCTTAGCTCTTTAAAGAATATATCAAATATTTCTTATCTCGTCGAATTAATTCATTGAATATTATCGGATATCTAAAAAAAGCAAAAAGCCGTGCAATGAAGATTTATGCTTCAGATCTACCCGGAGTGTACCTAGACAATATAAATTGTATCTCATGCGCCGATATAGAGTGTAACATCCAATGTCAGCGGGAGTCAAGCACTGTCATTAGAATAAGTATATTTTATTGATTAGTCTATAATTTCTTATAATTCACATTTACTTTCAACCGAAACAATTAAGTAAAAATTAAAGTCCTTTGGATGGAAAAGCTTGTTAAATTTGAAATTCTTTTGTAATTCTCTGGCAGAGTTTAATAATTTCGACCAATATTGGCAATAAAAAGATAGTTTCCCTTTTTTCCCTTTCCAGTAAGATCTGGGCCAACTCCATACTCCTATAATAAGATGGTTATGAACTAGTTGGTAGGCCGTATGTATCTAGTTTTTAAACCTTTTTGGATAAAATAAAGAGATAGTTCTTCTTCTTTACACGAGTTTAACTGGGTTTTCTTCAGGAAAAATCTGGGATCCGGCGAGCGTACATACATGGAAAAAAGCATCACAGTCGTTCTTAAATGGAAACTTGTAAAATAAGGGTATTTCCAAAAGTTCCAAGATAGTTTTATGCGCAAAATTTTTAAATAAAGAATTTGGATGTAATTAAATTGTGAACACGACAATAAAACTTTGCATTCCACTTAAAGATCTTAGACATTATTTTTTTGTGGATGTTTAATCAGGTAGTATATCAACTTCCTTATCTACCTACACCTACACGAACCAGAGATATATTCATCAGCATATCGTTTTGTTACCTTGAACTTGATAAAACACAATTCAAATATACAAGCAGGCAGAGTGAGCCTAAATTTACAAAAAAGAGTCCATTTTTCATTACCTACATATTAAATCTTTGAAATAAAATAAAAATTAGATCTTCGATAATAAACAACAACAACAACAGCAAAAGTGATGACAATGAAGTTCAAGATATAAAAACACACATAAATCTTTCTCTCAATAATAAGTTTTACGAATAGAGTGTTTAACGACGAAATCAATTTGATTTCACTTATCAGCAAACGAATATCTATGATATTCTTTGTTGTGGTATAGAACCCAAGCAGCGCGCATCTTTCCAACTCAATCGGAGGTTCTTCTTTTCTGATCTCTTAATTAAAATTTATACGAATCAAGCAAATATAAATATTTATCTCTGTGACATTCGAATACCGCGCATCATCTCGGTTGACCAAAAAAAGCTAGAAGGGGTAATTAACCAAAATAAAAAAAAAAAACGGGATTGCCGTGCCTACCTTTTTCTGAATTTTATCGGTTGAATTAAAAAGCTATAAGATCACACGGTAATTTTTCTCCATTTTAAAGTTTTGGTAAGATTAGTTTTATGATAAGAGATTATTTTATGAATTGGCTTTACGATTCTACGTAAAAGGCAATATATATTTCACGGCAACCGAGCTTAAAGATTTCGAGATAATTTTAGTTTAAATAAAAAAAAAAAATAAGACATCTGAGATTTTTCAACTCGAATCAAGAGTCAAGACAAAACGTATTGTTTACTGTGGCTCATTGCTTAATTTCCTACCTAAGAAATCTCAAACTGTGAAAAGTGCAAGAAATCACTGGTAACAGTTTTATTACCAAACTAGGTGTATTGTAGTTAACTGGATACGGGGAATGATCGTCCACCAAACTGTTGACTTTGGGTGAAAAATATTCCAAAGAACCACAAATGAGTACAACCAGGTTCGGAATTCCCTGACATATTACACTGTCACTCCCAAAATTTGTTTGCCAATTGTAGACGATAATAACTTGGATGCTTTCTTTTGTAACGCTGAATCTAAATATTTGAAGTTTTTGAATAGAAATTTTTTTTGTTTTATTGTTCAATAAATTATAACTCATTTTTTTTTTAATAAAATTCACAATTATCAAATTCGAAGGCAGGATTCAGTTATTAAATCTGTGAACCCGCGACGCAAATAAAAAACAAATAAAATACACGACTGGATCGTACGTACTTGCTGTAATGTACGATGACTTCTTATGGCACAAGATTCTTAGTAGAAACAGTTAATATATTTTTAAAGTCGTTTCTTACCTACTTAGTTTTGTATAAGCAATTAAAAGTACTTATATAACAATATAAAATTAAAAATATAATTTAATAAAAATCTTCCACCCGTTTTCGAAATATTGAGCTTTCGAGAATTTTTTTTTTTTTGAAAAATCAGAAAAAAAATTTTGGTTTGCAGTTATTTATAATTCTAAGGACCTCCTATATAAACATTTTTCTCGAAATCCATAGAACCGTTTATGAAAAAGTCCAAAATAAAACGAATGGTTGTATGGTAGGTACCGTTAATAACAAAATATGTTAAAAAAAATTTTAACCAAAATATAGACCTTACCTAATAGTGCACATATTTTTACTTGCGATTACATGTACAATAAGGCAAGTTATGCATTCGTAAAAAAAAATTCTAACAATCAAACATGACATTACGATTATACAGAAGCCTAAAAAAGTGATCGGCAAAAAATGTCTGTCTGTCTGTCTGTCAGCCTATCAGTCTGTCAGTCTGTCCGTCTGTATGTATAACGATCTACAGCCTAAACGGCTTAAGCGATTACCTTCAAATTTGGTATTTGTGATTATTTTGGCATTCCTTAGAGGAGAAATTGAAATTTTATTTTTAGGCCAAAAAATAACTGTACCTGCCATATGACCTTGAAGGAAAATCTTATTTTTCTCGAAAAGGGCACCAACGATTTTGATAAAAAATTTTGAGAATTTTTTTGTTAGTAATAGCTAACATTTGATATAAATCATGTTTACGGGAAAAGTCTATTAAAGGTACTTTTCATATAACGGTTTTATACATTTTTGGCTTTCTCGGTAGCCGTTCGTTAGATTTCTGTCAAATTTTATATCTGAGAAGATCTATGTAATTTTAAATAACATTTTTTATATAATTAAAATTAATTTTTGATTTTTTTTGAAAAATCAATATTTTTAAAACTAATCCAAAAAAATAATGTTAAAGTTTATAGTCATATGTATAATAATAAACTCTACAAAACTGCATACCAAAATTTCAAAAAAAGTTTGTTTTCAAAAAAGTAAAAATGCAAAGCCAGATTTCATCAAAATCCGTCCTACAATTTTCGAGATACTTTTTTATAAAATTTTTATTGATCCGTGGCATTTAATTCCGTTCTTTGTTTTTTCAAGAAACTGATTGAAGTGATCGTTTTAGCACTTTTTATCAGTTTAAAACACGATTTTTACCCACCTATACACTATTCACTTTCATTATTATACATATGTATAATATAAACATAAATATGTACATATATTTACATACCTAGGCACCATCTATGTAGGCAGGTACACATTACCCTCCTAATTTACATAATTATAATCTTTTTAAATATACATTTGAAGGATGGTACCTAAGTCACAATTCCTTTAATCATATGCATTCGACAATTCCTTATATTAAGAATCAAGGTAATCTTACCTACTTCGGATATAAACCTGCACACGATAACTGAACTAGACTACCTATACCTACTAACAACTTCAGTGGTGAGCTACTACTTTACACTAAAGTTGTTAGCTACAAGAGCAAGTTCGTACGATCCAGTCGTTCATTTTATTTTTTTATCAAAATCGAGGTATTATTTTTATTAATTGTAGTAAATTTTTTTTAGTAAGGACTGTTATCTTTAGGCCTACAAAAACGATTCAAAAATCTATTTGAGACAATCACACAAAACGCCTAAATATCAAGTTCGAATAAAATCCTTTCAGGCGTTTAGGTTGTAGAGCGTTCTGCAGACATATAGGCAGAGGGAATAGCGGGACCCACTTTGTTGGTGTTGTCTATCATCATTTTGAAAACATTATTAGGAACAAAACTTAAAGGAATTAATAATATACGTACAAAATTTTAATTTCAATGAAATGCATTCCCTCAAAGTCGAAAAAACATTTTTTTTTTTAAATTTGAATAGCTATGCAATAAAAAAATAATTTTAATCGGTTCATTCAATAGTAAATATAAAAATTAATAAAAATGAAAAACAAAATATTTTTTTGCTAAATTAAGAACACACACATTTTTTTAAATTAAAATTCTTGTAGCCGTTTTTGAGAAACAAATTGTTTTCAAAAAAAAAAATAAATACAATGGGCGCATTCATAGTCATTTTTAAACTGCGTCTAAATTAAACCTAAATTTAGTTGGATTTTCGGACGTAGATTGTATTTATTTAGCTTATTATTCCAAAATATATGAAGCTATTTGTGTAGTAACATATATATCTTATAAAAAATATAAAACCAACAATTTGTAAGTGAAACCGGTCTTTATTCATTGACCCAAAATTGTCTTAAACTGTAATTTAGTAAAACCTGGATTTATCAGCGACTATGGATATGCTCCAAAGTTTCGAAGAAATCTATTACTCCGTTTTCGAAATATTGAGTTTTGAAAAAAAAAAAATATGTTTTCTTAATTAAAATAAACGACTTTCTATGAGTTTCAACATTCAAAATTTAAAAAAATCCAATGAACCATTTTCCAGAAAATGAAAAACCAAACAAATTGTTCTTGTACCAAAAATAACTACTTGTATCCAAAAAAAACACCGAAAAATACCTGGTTTCTCTTCATTTATGAAATGATTTTTTTAAAATAAAAATCGTTTGAGTCGTGTTTGAGAAAAATAAGGCTTACCGTTATTATTTGTCTGAAGAAAATGAATAAAATACTTGTTGGCATATAACCGACATTAACATTATGTATCAAGTTTGAGGAAAATCCACCTACCCGTTTAGGTTGTAGGCTCCCGGACATACAAACAGGCAGACAGGGTTATTGTGGGTCCCACTTTTTTCGTAATATCAAGTTTGATCAAAATCTCTAGTTCGGTTTTTGCATTATGTACCTTTCTCTCTTTGAGTTATATTCTTTGATTTGAGATATTTTTTATTACCAAGTTGTAAAACATTTAACAAGCTTCAACAAAATAAGAAATAAATCAGTTTTTGATGATAACGAATATCTTTTTAACGGTTATATTGACGACATCCAAAAACCAAACTCAACTCAGTAATATTTTTGTGGATTAAAACCTGTATAAAAGTGATTGTTGCTTTCAATGAAGTAATAGTCCAAAAGTCAAAATTTTCTTTGAAACAATTCAATCTAGGTAAAGAAACACGTGAATCGAATTATTACAAATTGCTTAAAGAAAAATTGTAAAGTATGATTATGATTATGTATGATAAAATATTATCAATTAAAGATAATAAATGACTTATGCACGCAGTTGGAATTTTGACGTCAAGACTAATGAAAAGCGATATGGCGTTTTGCTTTTTTTTGTCTTTATATCACAAATGATTTCTATTGCTTGTAATGCTTTAATTTTTAATGAGATTTGTGTTTTGTTACAATTAATCAAGATATGACAAAAATATATAGGTTAATTTATTATTGTTCTCTAATTTAACACTAAAGCTTGTAAGCAAGGTAAGTTTTGGAATTCTTAAGCGTAAGGTTTATAGTTTTTGTTCTGAATATTTATACTAAAATTGTATTTGAATTTTGGTCCTGCAGAAAACGTTTTAGGCTAAACTTCATTAAACATTTTGGAATACAATATTGTTTCTTATGTACCTATGATACACCTTAATTGTTATTACTTGAATGGGCCTATTATTACTGTATCTGAAGTAGAAAAAGTTTTACTTTTTCAAAGACAGAAAATGGTTTCCGGAGAATATAGAATACAAAATGCTTTAAATGCTCTGGTAACTGGCGTGTCAACTAAGCGAATTTAAAAATGGCTAAACAAAAACCTTAACACAAAGTAAAAAATTGGCGAATTGATCTTGGCGAAATGAAATTTTGTCAAAAAAATTCCGCCAAATGAACTCTAACAGTTATTCTTATAAAGAAATGTAAATTATACACTAACAATTTCATATAATTTGGTATATTGGCCCTAGTCGAAACCAAAGTCACAAAATTCGTGTGGTAGATTCCCCATTCCTGATCGAAACCAAAGACACAAAGTTCGTGCGATAGTGTCCCTTACCCTGGTCCAAACCAAAAGCAAAAAGTTGGTGGGATAGAGTCCCCGGCCCTGCTGAAACCCAAACTGAACATTGTTAGAAAACATATTTTAAAAAACACTTGTTGTTTCCACAGTATAAACATTGACATCTTCAGGGCACTGACAATAACATACAAAATAAGGTTCTAGTGGTGAATTATTACAATAAGTTTTTTTTTTTAAATCTAAAAATATAGAAAGCTTAGAACAAAAATAAATTGTTTAATTTAACAAAGGACATTTAACAAAGGACATTTAACAAAGCACTGTTATTCGTCAAATCTATTTATTTGACAATTGAGAACATTAAACAGTTTATATTTGTTGATTTCAAAAATCTCATATTTGTCTAATACCCTGTCAGCCGGAAGGTGATAGAGCATCCATGACCAGTTTTCTTCATATGCTGGCAAAGAACAGAAGAAGGAACATGATATGTTGAGGCTTTCAGATATTCCATTATTCTTTTTTCCAGTGATCTTGAAGTTTTTCCGATGTATACTCCATTACATACTTTACAAATAACTTTGTAAACTCCACATTTCTTATTTGTATGAACTGGTTTTTTGAATTTGTTGTTGCATAGAGCATTTTTTAAAGTAAAATTGTTAAAGAACGCTGGCTTAATTTTTGCTTTTAAGAGTGGCTTGGAGAGTTTGTCCGAAACACCTAGCTAGTGCACCACGCACTCAGCAATATGTTCGAGCATGCAATGGAATTTTCCA
This sequence comes from Philhelius pedissequus, assembly GCA_910595825.1. Taxonomy (NCBI): domain Eukaryota; kingdom Metazoa; phylum Arthropoda; class Insecta; order Diptera; family Syrphidae; genus Philhelius; species Philhelius pedissequus. The sequence goes on from OU343163.1 coordinate 37,419,099, forward strand.
ATGCAGACCACAAATTTCATGAAATAAATTATTTTACGAAATCGATTTTAGCATTTTTTTCTCACCATCTCTGTGAAAGTGCATGAAGAAATAATTTGTCGTTTAATGATAATTCGACTGACATTTGTGTGCTTTTTACATTTACATGTGTATATTGATGGGTTGAGTTGGAATTCCAGGCCGAGAATATAAATACAATAGGCGTTGTTTGCTTTGCAGTTGGCACTCTGATTGTCAATAGGATTTCATGAAATAATTTGCCCACTGAACGAAGAAATAAAAATGTCTGCAATAATTGTTGAAATACAAATAAAAATTGCATATGGAGGTGCACTAGGTTGTTGAATATAACACCCAAGGTAAGTCCATGCTTTTTCCTACAAATATTACCTCCTCTTGATATATTTTCAATAAAAGGAAAATGTGAATTGTAAGAGTGCAGAAAAACTCATTCCCTGTACATCATATGACATAATGTTTGGCTTGAAGCTTGATGGTGATGTTTTGATTTACCTATATATCGTATAGTCCCGAGTCTGCTTAATGACGAATGACGATGCTCGGTGTTGTTGATTTTCTAGAAAAAATCAACTGAGGTTTGGCGCCGTTTTTTAACCTTGGACACCAGAAACTAAGGAACATTCAAGACAATGGACTTCTCCTGTTGAATCGAAGCCGGCGAATGTTAAGGTAGGTTGGTCAGCAAACAAGGTCATGGGGACATTTTTTTGGGATGCGTGCGGTGTTATTCAAAACGTTTACGTTGAAAAAGAGGTTAAAACGATTACCGGCGCATATTGCGCAGAGCTCCTGGATCAATTCCGCCGGGATGTGGGAAAGAAAAAGTTGTTTGCCACCAGGACAAATGCGCCGGCACAAGTCCGCACGCAGAGTTAGGCTACGAACCTTTACATCATCCCTCATATTCCCCAGACTTAGCCCTCCGTGACTATTTCTCGTTTCTAAACATGTAGAAATTGTAAGGAATTTGAAAGGAGATATTTTGTGGAATGAACAGGTCACCGCTGAAACCTCACCATTCCATGGAAACTTCTCGCAACCATTATCGTACTCCTAAATTTGATTTAAACCTAAAATGTTGTCCTACATACAAAATAAATATATATAGGTACGTACTTCCACACATACCTTCTGAAGAAAATCTTTTGAGAACAAAACAAAAAAAAACAAAATCCAAAAATACGTTTCTTAACAATTTACCTTCGAAATCTATGACAAAAAATACCTTGCCTTACCCGCTAATACCTTTTGCCTCAATGTGACAAAAGGCATTTACTATAGCCTTAGCACCCATTACAATGTCTAGCTCCATATAAGATTCATGTATGTCGCCCACATCCGCTCTGCAGCAATAACCCACTGTGCCGCAGCTTGCAGCTATATGTTGACATAATAACCTGTCCACAGTGTCCACATGCCAGTGCACAATCAATTACCTCAAATCACCTTGTGGACAACTCTCGGCTGCAACAAAGAATCATCCTCAACCAACGCACATCCCAAGTAAGTTATATATTACAAGTGCTATTGGAAGGTGCTGTCCACTAAAGCAGCAATCTCAATCCCTCTCGTTCAATTGATATGTACAGAGCAAGGAGCACGTAATTCCGGAAGCATTCTTCTCTCTATTCGATATGCAATTTACAGTCTTTTGGCTTGGTTAGGTAAACCATGGCCTCGTTCATAAATAATGAAACAATCGATTAGCGCACGATTAGGGTCCACGCCAATCTATCGGTATATACACACTCTGGACTGGACACAGTGGTCGAACTGTCATTTTTAATTGCGCTGATAATTTTACAACGATTAATCGGCAAGGCCACTGTGCCAGTGCCATCAGCTCCTTCGGAAGCGCAGAAACAATCACACTGTCCAGGTCCATGTCCAGGTCCAAGCTCGCCATCAGGACCGACCACATTAGATGCTGCTAATTCTGGAGGTGCTCTTGGTTTCTCGTCATGTCGCCAATGTCGCGTCGCGTAACGAAATTTCTCAAATTGTTTTCATCATGGGTGGTAATGTGCAGCAGCGCAGCGTTTTTCTATAAAAACAACGCAAACATTGCCACTGCTCGCGTCTCTGTGCCGCGTGCACAAGAATTTAAAGTGCAACCGATTGGAATGAGGTATCCAGCTGATTGAAGCTGGTTCTTTCCTTCAAGCTTATAACTATGAAGTGTAAAACGAATACAAAAAAAAAACTTAACGCTGCCCCAACTTGTTTTTTTTCCTTATGCGAAAAGGACCTGCTTAAACTTCTTTCAACCATCATCGCATCATACAGGTAAGCGTCCGTCGGCTGTCCGTCCATATAGATACATGTAGAATGCTGCTTCAATTCGATGCGGAATTTATCTAATTAACTACGTAATTTATGTGGCATTCTTGGTAAGAAGTAGTATCTCAATAAATATGATTATTTGCGATATTTTCAGATTTGTAAACATCTTGAGGTTTAATTTATAAGCAAATAACAATTTTATTATACAAAAAATTATTATAAGAATTAAAGTTGTTATTCTTTGTTGTTGTTTTTTTTTTTCTCTGTCCGATGTCCGTCCAGTAGATAAACTTGTTATTTCGTTGGAATGCTTCTTGAAAGATAAAAAATTTCAATAAATCATATTTTCTTTTGATTGGATTCTTTGACAATTTTAGATAATCAAACAGACAATAGACCACCAACAATACTCACTTATGGGAGGTCCTTTCTAGTCCTTTCACTCCTCGACTTCGTTCTCATAAAGAATCTTTTAATTGATTTTTTTCCTTTAGTATTAGGAATCCAATAAATTGAAATCCACACTAGGAACAATATTGGAAACACAAAAGAACAATTTATTATGATTGAATCCACGCATACTACGAAAGATATATTAAGTTGGTTAAATGAATAGGGTAAAGGCACTAGTATTCGGACACTTAACACATTTGTTATCTTTGAGTTTGATTCGTCGACTTCCTATGAAAGCTTCGAAATATTGATATACTGCATCTGAAAGCTTGTTTAATTTTTAATAGCACAAAATAAACAAATTTCGCAAATTTATCATAATAATTATTTAAAACATAAAAATCTAAAAATAGTCGAATTGCACTATTATCCGGACAGAAAAATTTAGTTTCCGGACAATTTTATTTTAGTATCCGGACACCACAATCTTGCACGAATTTATAGTTATTCTTCAATTAAATAATTCAGTTTATAGTTAAAGTTATCACTAAGCAATTCAAAAATAAGGACACACTAACAGCTTGTAAAAAAATCATATTTATCATTATGAAGGCGACAATAAAATTAGAGGGTCCTCAATTATACATAACAGTTTTCTGGTATATCTTTTTCTAGAGATCCATTAATATTAAGATTATAAGCCCCGTGCTTAAGTCTGCTAGGACTCCCGGGATCCTAACAGCAGAATCAACCGTTATGTCTAGCGATGGCGGTGATATTTCTATTGCTTTTGATGCTTCAGTTTCAATTACCTTTAAGATGGTTTCAACATCAACTCCAGCATTTTTTAACTGCTCTGACAATTCTCTTATCACTTAAATTTCGTAGTTTGGTCAGCATTTGATGGATGTGGAGCTTCAGGAATCAGCAAATTTTAAGCGCTGTTCCTGATGCATTTTGAATAGTCCACAGCTGAAGGCTTCAATGGGTATAAACCACACTATCTAAAACGTTTTTTATCCTTGCCACCGTCTTCATTATTGTTTCGTTTAAAAGTGGACAAAAACTTCGTTAAGTAAGTACATTGTCTACATTTTTTGCTTGCCATTCACGAACTGTTTTTCTTTTTTAATGGGATGTATGGGGTTTAAGGACACTAACACCAATCGGCTGCATGATTTTATAATGTTGTCCTGTCAAACAACTGCTCTTCCCTTATTAATGTTTTCAGCTGCTCTCAAAGTTAGATTTAGATTTCGTTTCATAAATGCCCGCTACCATGTCTTATCTGGTATATCGTCCTTGAATGGCGTTTTTCTTTTTGAATCCTTTTATAATTTTTTGCACGGTATATAACTTTCTGTTATCAGGAAATGGAAAGCCACATTTACCACTTAGCAATTTATTCCTCCTTCTCAGCTGTTAAGTAAGTATCTGGACCCATTTTAGGTTTATTTTCACCGATTAAACTTCTGTTTTTCAGCCTGTCATGTAGTGATGAACGACACATACCATATTTAGTTGCAGCTTTTCGGAAACTAATTTGGTTTGACCTTATTTCATCTAAGGTCTTTGAAATGTTTTCTGATGTCATTCATTAAAAGATATGGATTTTAAAGGACACTAAAAACACTTAAAATTACATTAAAACTGTCCGGAAACTGAAACAAATTTTTAAGCATCCGGACCCATATATTTTTAACCAAGTAACTCTGTCATTCATTCATTTAAACCTGTCCGGGTACTGAAACATTGAAAGAGAAATGCAATTCTATTTCATTCAGACACAAAATATATTCCAAACTACCATTTATGAGCCTTAGAAAGAGATTTTTCCTTTTTCCTCATATTTTCAGTATCCGGAAACTGTGTCGGGAACTGAAAAAATCTTTAATTTTAGTTCCAGTATCCGGACACTTAAAAATATAAGAAAAAAAACGTTTTGACTATGTTTTTTTATTAATTATCAAAATTTATCATATTTATTCAAAACAAACAATTTTCTTTTGTAATAAAATTAATAAACAGATCTTAATTTTTGCAAATGCTTCCATTATTTTTTTCTTAGATAAAACCACTTTAAAACCTCACCCCCTAATATCGGACACTTAATTGAAGTATATCTCTTAAACCATTCAGGTTATCCGCTTAAAACTTTACATGTTAATGTGAAATCTATCAGAGAATGTGAATTTGTTGTTTTATTCGCATTTACAAGGATGATGTACCTATTAAACAATAGCACTATCCGGATACTAGTGCCTTTACCCTACCTCTTATAATAAAAAAAATAAGTTCTTTTCTCTCGCCGATAAAACAAGCCGAAAACTTAGTCGATGAAATTCCAAAAACCTAACACAATCGATAGAAAATGTGTCTAACTGTTTTCATTTTTGTCTTAAGGAATGCTTATATGTATATTTTGAGCAAAAAAAAAAATATGGCCTATTCGCTTGAGCAATCTGAAAGGCAATTTATTTTCTTCTTCTTGTCGTCGGCGAATTATTACTAGATACGAATATAGTTTGTGAATGGAAATTCTCTTTTTCTTTGTGTGGTTGATGTAGGTACTAAAAATAGTTTTATTACCTAATAATTTGTTCAAGGACTTTGCGGGTTTTTTTCTTGTGCGTTTTTGTTGGTCTATTTTAGGCGAAAGGTCAAAATGTGACCTTTGCTAAATTTATTTACCTATGACGTAATGCTATGGCAAAATTATTGGCGAAATAATATAAGGAATCTAGTTGGCTCCATGAGGGGCAACACATGTCATTCTCTTGAATTATGTGTTTTTAGGTGTATAGCTGTATCCGTTTTCGTTGCTGTAGCTTATCAAGATTTATGTAAATAGTTTATTTGGAAGTTAAGATCTATCTATCTGTTTTTTAATATAAAATACCGCTTGTCTGATTACAAATAGGTATTATGGGTATTTAAATTACATATATAGTCAATTCTGTCATTTTGGATCTAGAGACTTTATGTTTTGGAGTTTGGTTTTCCAAACTCTTAATCTTTGTGTAATCCACTTACCACTGTGCATTGGGCCAAATGCTAAAATTGAATTGAAACTTATTAGTAGATAATAAAAAAAAATAGAGAGTTCCATGAGTTTATTTAATTTTTTAGAATTTGTATTTGTTTGAAAAATTCTCAGGCCGTTTTGCGATTTGATTCTGCCTTCTTCTGGCTCGGCTTTAATTTGTCTGCAGGGCAAAGAGTATCAGTTAAGCAACTTAGCAAAATATAAAATTCTATGGTAAAATTATAGGAGACAGGGTGGCTTAAGATGTATCACTTAATGGTAAGTAAGCCACTTTCTTCTTTGGAAATTTTCGTTAGGGTACGATTCAACTTTTCTAAATTAAGTGGAGTAAAGAGTGCAGATATATGTTTGCAGAAATTTAACAACCTATATTAAATATCACAGTGCTTAAAAGCATCTCTGCAACCGAAAGAAGTTCAAAAGGTTAAATTTGGATTGTCGGCTGGCTGCTGCGCCAAGATTTTTGGGAGAAGGTAGCTACCAGCTTGGTGCTGATAAGGATTCCGAAGTTAGTATGGCGCAGTCAACATTTTCTTTCAATTTAAAAAAAAAAGTGCTCAATGCACTAGAGAGAAGATTTAAATTTGAATAAAAATCCATTAAAAATACTTTTATTTTTACTAAGACAACCGTTTTTCACCTGGGTGAGAGAAGAATAACTTGTCGTAGAGAAAAAATATTTCCGTTTCATTCAGATTGAGTGAATAAATTGTGGAAAGATTCCACAAATTTCGAAATTCGTTGCAGACTTTCCAGAACGAATCCACTACGAATGGATTCTATGATAGATTTTTCGGGATTTTTAGCTGACTTTCGATTATACGATGGATTCTGCGATAGGGCCGATTATCTACAAGAAATAATGGAAATAAACTTAAAGGTCTAAATTCGTCTCCCCTTTTGTTTTGGTTGTAATCCAGAAGAAAACTTGAGAATAACTCTCCGGGAGCTTCTAAAGAATCATCTAAATCTCTTGAAAACAAATTAAAACAGAGCTTTAAAATTGATAGTTGACAGAACTACAGGGTGTCTGGCGGCAGAGTTATATTTTTTCAAAGTTATAAACAGAATTTATAGTATTTGACATATCGTTTTAATTAAATAATTGAACGACATAATAATAATGCGGATTTCATTTTTGGAAGATTTATCATCCAAATGTTTTACACCGAGTACACACACTGTTCGAAATAGTATATTCTGCGTCACACGCTACAATAAACTTTTTCAATTGTGTTGATTTCTCGACGAATATTTTGTTTTAGGTTCACAAGGGTTCATGGATTGTTAACGTAAACACTGTATTTAAGATGGCCCCATAAAAAAAACCATTGGGGTTAAGTCCGGGGACCTCGGTCGATATTTGATGTACCCAAAGTGATTAATCAGTTTTTGAGGAATACCTTCTCAAAGCCAATTCATAATCGCTCTTGAAAATCGCAGTGAGGCTGCCTTTTTCCGTATCGAAAGCCCTTGAAGATCGACTGGGCCCTGGCCGTGGGGTGTGCGGAACCTCCCATCACTTATCCGTCGAAGTGTGAACAAAATTGTCGACGAGCGATTACGTACAAATCGTAACTCTTGAAAAAGGCCTAGATGGCGAACGTGTGATGTTCACGCTCACTCGACCACTGCGACATCATGAAATATTAAGGATAAGGATAATCTAAACCCCTTTAGTACGCCCAAAAATTAAAAAAACCTAATTTATTTTATCATTCTTTTAATTTTTCATTTCATCTTTAAAATACCAAAGAAACTCGATATGAAACGCATTCTCCTAAATGCTATGCGAATTCTAAACAGGCAACAAAAAATGATCAGTTAGCTAGAATTGGACTATCGTTTAATGCAAGCTAATCAGAACCAATTGTTAAGATTCCGAATCGTAATATTAAACAGGAAATTAAAAGAAGAATACTCACAAAAACTACCGGAAACTTGCTAGGTTTCAACAAACAAAAAACAGGAAAAATTATCCAACTGAATAAGAAATGCCACATGAGAACATTTCCTTTGTCCTTATCCTGCATCAGCACTCTGCCGTTATGAGAGACAATAATTCCTTGCAAGTTATTTTTTTTGATGACTTGGAGCAACTTTTTGAATTTTTAACCGACAGCCTTTTGTTTCACACATATTATAGGTTTTTACTTTAAGAACTTTCTGCACTACTCTAAGTGTGACCATCAGCTAGAAGCCCATCAACCTAACCTATAATTTAAATATCTTAATATGTCAGATAATCAAAGTGAAGTGGAAGCTGTTTTCTCTGTGCAACGATGGCCAGGCCTACAAAACATTGAACCAGCAATTCATACCAGTAGCAATTCAGTAAAAACAAGAAAATTATCTAATTTCTCCTTTCCCCAAATACACCTGCAAATTCGTTTTATGACGAAATTTGAAATACAAGCCTAAATTCCGTCTATACCCAAAATTCCTATAATGATGTTCAAAAGTTTTTCGTTTGTATAATGTCTTAGTCGAGAAGCGAGATCCATTATAAAAACAAAGAAACAATATTAGGCGGCACTCTGCGACAAGATGCCGCCATTGTCGATATATCGAGCTCCAAACTTGAAAACTATATGCTTAATTAATTAAATTTATTATTATTCCTTGAAATTAATTTTGTTTGTGATTTAATGGAGTTGTTTAAAGCGATAAATAGAATGTTAAACTGCCCAATTAATCATTTGAAATTTAAACAAAATACAAAAAAAAACTCACTTACCTAAAACAAAATATTATAAATAAGAAATTTGCATACCTACATTGTGAAGAGACCTGCTTCGTATAAATACATAATTTAATTTATGAGCCAAGATCTTTAGTTTCACACCTTTAAAAGATTGGCGCCAATCGACCCGAATTGAACCCCTCATCTGTAATATATGCCTGCCTCATCTGCAACTTATAGTTTCCCAAACACAAAAAAGTTGCTGTCGAAATCCGGAATCCAAAATAAGGCACAAACGCTTAATATCGATTTTGATGACCTTATCGCTAAAAATCTGCCTTAATGAGCTATATCTCAGTAAGGCGCCACAAATTTTGTATATTTTCGATAATGTTGATGCTGGTATGGTGATGCGTCTGTTTTGGATTATTTGAATATGTTTAGATCCGAAAATGGTCATAAATATATCAAGCAGGTCTTTCCATCAAGATGATGCCTTATAATTCCTAGGATTACCACAATCTCACGACGATAATTATTATAATTTTACGATTTGTTAAAAATGCTGCTGACTAAATCAAATATAGGTTTTTTTTTTGTTAGCTTTGCTTCGTGTGAATGTAAAGGGAATTTGCATAATTTTGCTGTCAAATTGACCCTCTCCATATGTTTAGTAGCCGGATTCCAATGGGCAATGGGGCATCCGTGTTCGAATAAGAAAATTTATAAACAATTAATGATCGATAGTAGCTGGCAGCGCTTTGGACGATCATAAATATTGTTTTTCTCAACTTCAATAAAAAAAAAACGTGTTAAAAAAATATTAAATGCTTTCTCTCTTTCACCACTCACTCTCTCTTTTCTACTCTCTTTAGCTTATAAGTATAGATATCATTGAAAAGTTTCAAGTTAAGTTATTTTTTGTCGGATTTTTTACTAAGGAATTCTTAACCCAGGCTAAGAAGGGGTCGATCACACAAAGGCTTAAGGAACAACAAGACGAGAATTTATGATAATTTTAATCTGGTTCATGAATTTTCAAGTAGAATGAGAATCAAAGGACTTTTTCATGCTGTTGCCGCTCTAACCTGAGATCAATAGCAATTTGTCAATTTGTTTACACTCTTATTCCATTTAATGGATACATTTTGGATAATACATGAGTGTCTGCAAGCAGTGTCTGTTAGTAAAAAAGTTATAAGAAAATCTTATATATATATCTTATACGTTATGTCATGTGTATGTCAGTTCCGCTTCAGTTTGCTGTTTGTAATATTTTTTTTATAATGAAGGGCGCACTAAAAAGGTTTTGAATATTAAAATAGGAATAAAGTCATGTAAATCATTTAACATTCGTGTTGTACGGCTAATGAAATAATCTCTATACTAGACAATACATCAGTAGTTGGGCTCAAGGATAAACTGATGAGCATTCACAGAAGCGCGAGAATTAAGGTGAAATTGTAGAGTTATTCTCTTTCTTGATTACAGCCAGAACAAAAGGGAAGAATAATTTCTTACATATTTGAAGAAATTCTAAGTACTTAGCAGCATTTTTAGCAACACCGGTGGTCTGTGATGCACATACCAAGGACTGTAAGCTGATCAGTTTTTTATGGGCAGCGGCATGCGGGGTGGGTTCTGCTTCAACGATAAAAGACAGCACTAAGTTTTAGAAGCACTCAATTCTACGCGGTTTTTATTCCCCATTATACAATGCTGTAGAGATCGGAATTTAATGGACATAAGTCCCAATTTTGCTTTATGGAATTATGCCCTACATAGGTGAGTCCCTAAAACTAATTTGGGACATATATCTCACCTCGGCGGGACATATGTCCCAACTTTTGTTTAGTGTTGGTAGGAGAAAACTCTCAAATTTTAAAAGGCATAAATATGACACATTATGTCAAATATTCAAAATATAAAATAGATTTCAAATGTAAACAATAAGTTTCAAAAAGCTTGGCGCAACCCCCCAGCTTGCCCCTAATATAGGATTTTGGGTGGGTACAAGTTTGGGTATATTCAATTTTTTTTGGAATTTTTTAAAAAGAAATTTGCAAATACCCAGACTTATACCCACCCCAAATCCTATATTGGGCTACGCAGGGGGGTTGCAGGTGGGTAGCATGCAAAAGTTGCAAAAACCACTTCACACAAGCACCAAAAAGCAACCTTATAATGGGACACAAGTTCCAAATATTTTTTGTGGGATATAGGTCCCAAATTAAATTTTATCTCATCTATGTGGGACATAAGTCCCAAAGAGCAAAATTGTGACTTATGTCCCTGTGCCAATTTAATGAGCTCATGCTACGCTGCCTTTGCAGTTCCACATCCGATGAGCAAGGAGGTGAATCTGAAACTAGAAGTTACAGACCAGAGATCATCGATGAACATGAGAAAAAGAGTCGGAAACAGAACGGATCCCTAGGCACACGAGCATTTAATTCTTGAATGTCAGACTTCAAATCGTCCAATACGACTAGTATTGAAGGGTCCAAAAGGTAATTTCTAATCCAACGACTAAGTGGTTCATCGATACCAAATACCCCCATTTTCGATAAAAGAGCTTGATGCCAAAGTCTATCAAATGCTTTTAGTAAAAATATCATAATTTTTGTTTTTTATTTTTAATTATTAATTATCTACTACACATTTTCTGTCATTTTCGCTTGAAATTGTGCCCTTTCTATAAAACATTGAATTACATATTTGTTTAAAAAAAACGTAAGGAACAAGTTATTAGGTTGATATACAAATAAAACAAATGAAATTCTTCGACGGCGTTTTCTCGAATTATCAAATCCGTGATGCCACTTCGCTGACGGGCTTGCATGAAAATTTTGCGATGACTCTGGGTCACAGCTATGTTGATGTTCTTCATTTGAGGATTGTTCACATAGACCTGCAACCAGAGTCGTGCGTATAAGTTAACAATTTTAAAGGAAAATTCAGAACCCAATTTTATTTTATTTTTTATTACGATTTCAATAAATATGTATAATTTTGGCCTACGAAGGAACCACAGTGCAATGGTTTGACAAAAATAAGCGTCAACTCTAAGTAACTTTTTAGTGACCAGCTGCACAGTAGTTAAAAGCACATCAATTTTTTCATTTCTGGCAAAGCCTCCTGCTCCGTTACGAAAAGTTATTATTTTGCGATTTTCTTATATTTACAGTCATCTAATTATTTTGACAACAGTGTAATCGCCCTTCTGAGGAAAAAAATTGGTAGCGGTAAATTTCATGAAGTTAATGTTGAGAGTTGTTTATCAGAGTAAGAACATACCTATAAAGAAGAAATACGTACTCAAAATGCCGATAGTGAACGAATAAAATAATACGTGAATCCAACTTCGTATTCCGAACAAAGAAAAAACAATATCTTCATAAGTCTCTGATCATCTAGAACAGAGTTTTATAGATTGCTGAGAGTTTATTTGAATTTCATGGATCCAAAAAAAAAGAAAAAAAAATTTGTCCGATTGCCAAAAGAACAACTTAAGAAAAAATTTCCACTTTTGCCAACAATGAATCCCGGAGGTGGTTTAGTTATTTTTTTGAGTTATTTATGGACGAGTAGTCCAAGAAATTTAGTCACAATTGACGGAATAATGAATATTTGACAATCTTAAAGGATTTTGTATTTCCAGCTGGCAATAGACTTATTGAGGAATCGTTTGCTTTTCAGCAGGGCAATGAACTATGGTACAGAGTTGAATGATCACTTACATTCTACGGGACATCGAAGTAGATACATTTGACTGGACACCTCAAAGTCCCAATTTAAATATTATCGAGAATATATGGACGTATTTAAAAGGATAAAGGAGTTTTTCTTTGACAGGAACTAGAATATAGACACGATTTTTGAAGTGAGAAGACCTTAGGAATTAGTTTCTGCAGAAGAGCTTCAGAAACTTGGAATCTGTGTCAAAACGTGTTCAAAAGTCCTACAAGCTAAGGAAAGATACATATTTAATTAAGAAGTGCTAATTTTTCACTTGTCAAAATAATTATGCCGACCATTGTCGTAGCTAAACATTCCTTCTGTAGGCTGTTGATCATCATTTATATCTTGAAAAAATGGGGAAATCCCGTCAGAAAATCTTCAAAGTCGTTCAGAAAAATTGAGGACAATAACGGACTCGATTAGCCAGGGGCATAACTATAGGGTGACCAAGAGGCCACAAGCTCAGAAATAAACTAACATTTTTAAGAAAATTTTGTAAGTACTTAAAAATTATAATTTTTTAAAGTATACTTAAAATCAATCAAAATGTGGCACAACTAAAGATCATATACCAATTCAAACCAATCATTAAACTTCATTTTTCATTTTTGTCGCGGTTTATTTGTGACGCGGTCGGGCAATTCCCTCATTTTGTTAACCAAATAGGCTAAAAGCCGGTGACACTGAGTCCCGTCATCGCGGATCTTAAAAAAATTAAATGTAAATCGATAGTTAACAATTATACGAATAAAATCAACTTGGTACGCTTGACTCAGTAAGCCAAAAATATGTTAAATAAATGAATGATGAATCTTAGTTCATTCGATGGGAAATTTTGCGATTTAACCGAAAATTTTGCTGACAAACTTCATTTGTCTAGAAGGGTATAAGGTGCCTATTTGAACGGTATAATAGAACTTGAATAACATTAAAAACATTGAACCCTACTAGATGGGCAGGACGTTATGATGTTGTTTTTGTTTTAAAAGTTCAGTTTGTTGAATTCCAAAAAGCGTTAACGAAAACAGTTCTGTTAAATTGCAAATAAGATGAAAGAATTTAAGTTATTTCAGATGAATTTGCAAATTTAAAAATGGAAGCAAACAGTATATCAGAAAAATGGTACAAGATAAAATGCCATTTTTAAGAACTTTACGTATATGATCAGATCCAGAAAGTTCGTAGTGTTAGTTCGTATTTTATCGAGTATTATGTCTTATTATATTTTTATTTGGGAATCCGGAATCCTTCCTAGTAGTATAGATTGGTAGGTTCTGGCGTTCGTAAAGTGGTGCAAACACCACCCTATGGATTGGTAGGTTCTGGCGTTCGTAAAGTGGTGCAAAACACCAACCTTCTTGTGGTTTTGATTTGATTGACAGTTGGATGTTCCAATTGTGGTTAGGGTGTTCTAATTGTGGTTACGATGTTCGGATTGTGATTATGATGTTCCAATTGTGGTTTAGTTGTTTATAGTTTTATTTTTTATATTATGTTTGATGAATGATCTATTTTTAGGATTTATTTTGCTGTGATGTGCACACTTATAATTATATAAATAGAGTTGGTATCATGAATTAATCATTATTTGTCGGAAATGTATTGGATACATCTGATCAAGACGTGTAATAAAAATTGCAATTGTCACTCTTCGTCTTCTAAGAGGTGTACTTGCTGCATACATGTTTATAGAAGAATTTGTGTGTAAGGGATGTTTTGGATTCAAACTATAAAATCGGGTGATCGATATTGCACTTGCCTCTCATCGTGGAAATATTTTAAAATTGTAAGAGTAGATATAATTTATAGTAATTTATCAGTTTATCTAACACCGGAGGATGGGAATAAATGTTTATTGTTGAATATGTGTAGAGGAGATTCACTATCTGGAAGTTTATCATCAATATTATATCAATTTAATATTAATGAGCATCTTAAAATTGAAGTAGTCGGTGGTACAATAACATTAATAGGAGTCACAACTGATGGTTTTCATCCCCTGAGAACAACAAATCGTTTTAATGAACATTGTGTATTTAATGATTTTGATACTAAGCTAAGTGATATTGATGAAGAAGACATAAAATTGTTGGATCAACTTATTATTGCTGAAACTGATAATAGAAAGGATGGTGGACATAAATTTCGATCAGCTTAGGAAGCAAATTTCTAACTTTTTAATAGGCAACAAGGACATTTTGTTGGATGAGCATTATGAGGATATTAAACATTGCTACATAAAATTATGTGAATACACTCATGCTTCTCTTATTACTTCTAAATATGGATACCATTATTCAACATGCAGCTGGTCATCAGATACATGTCAAGACGGACCCGATACTTGTGGTTGTTATATGATGGAGAGTATAGTAATACGTGCAAAGAAAATAATGTCATTATATAATAACAGAATAAATAAAAAGATTTAATTTAAAGAATTTTAATTTAGTATTAATTTGACTTTTCTCTGGTAAGGTGTGTTCATCTCTTCCGAATAATCAAACAAAATGTATAAATATTCCTTGCTGATAGTTTGCTTTTCATTGGGTTTATTACAAGCTATCCCAATACCACTAAATATTACAGCTAATGCTGAGAATAAAGGAAATTTGGAATTCTCTTTGCTGCTACCTAGCAATGATACTTTAAAAATTGATTTGTCCTTTCAATTAATGAAGATCAATGAGATCATTCATCAACAAAATGATAATAATAAAACAACAACAACTACAACAACAACAGAAAAGTCCCAAGTAAAATATTTTACTGTCAAAGAGGCTATAGAGGCATTCAGGCAAGATTTGTTGAGAAAAGAGAAGGATATACAAGGAATAATTGAAAGTGAAAATATTTTTTACAGACATTTTAAGTTAGAATATGATCAATTAGATCTGACAATTCGTTGTTCATACGATAGTAATTATAAGAAACGTACTTTGGTAATAGCTTGTTATGAATATCGTGAATATTCCACCGAAAGAATTATGAGTAATGGTGAAATTGAATTATTTACAACACAAGACACAGAGTTCCGATCTGATGTTGAACTGATCGATGTTAAAAAGTATAAACAGATATATGATATGACAATTTCGTAGATTGTGAAATCATTTATAAGAAAGTTGAGATAAAAATGCGAACGAAAAACTGAACTTGCTGGGATCACTTTTAGTTTGATCACAGCATCCAATCGAGAAGGATGGATAAAGATAAGGTTGGAATGAAAGATACAACACTTAAGAAGCTGCAGTATCTTGTAATAAGGAACCCTTTTAAAACATACATGGACAATAAAAAAGAATCATCATCATCATCATCATCATCATCATCATCTAATTGTACATCAAAATATACTTATAAAAAAATGTAATAAAGAAAACAGGTTTATTTTTGAAAAAAAAAAAAAAAAAATTAAATTTTGTTTTTTGTTTTATTTATAAAGAAATTTCAGACACAAGTGACCGCAGTTAAAAGAATTATAATTTTGCTGTTGGTTATAGTTGTATTTTATGTTGTTTCCTAGATATTTCACAATTTCTTGGGGTGGTTGAAGGTTTCCAAAGCTATCAAAATACTCTTTATCGTTTTTGTTTTTTTTGTATGCTACCCAGTGTGTTCCAGAACCGAAAGAAGAATCCAGATTAACGATGCCACATTCAATTGGATAAGGTTGCCTTGGTAAAGTATCGCGCATAAAAACACCTCTAAAATGTGGTAGATATTTTGTATATCTGAGCAAATCGATGTCTGTAAGCGCTCGCCTGGGTAGGTTCTTCAATAGTTTTTTGGTTGTGAATGATAAAATAATCCGTATCCCTTCCTGTACGGTTTCAGATATAGACCTTTTCCCATTGCTATGGCTTCCATAGTTTTATTATGACGATTTGCTTCTTCGAATTGCTTTCGAGCAGATTTTGCTTCATTTATAGCTTTAACGATAGCTGATCCACCAGATGCTAGACCTCCAATTGCTCCGAGGGCTGTTAGTATAGGAACTAGAGGTAAAAATCCACCAACTTTAGGAAGCGGTATTATGCGTGGAATTTGAATCGTTGATTTTTTTCTTTTAAATGAATTATCTATAACTTTCCTAGCAATCTGTATTGCGCTCTCAATATCGTTCGGTTTTTCTTGTATCAAAATTTTTTTTGCATTTTTTACAGCCATCTTGAAAAGTTTATTTCCAGTATTGCATTTTTTCTTTCTTATCGATTTCATGTTCGTTTTGTTTAACTTGTTACCCATACCGAATTTTACTTTAGTATTCATAGCGTTTGTCACTAACCAAGCGTTTGCACGTTCAGCAAAATTATTGTCTTTGGATTTTACTATTGTCCACGCCTTGTTGCTTAATATTTGGTCTGCTGCGTGTCGTTTATTTATGTCTTTTGATTGAGAATAAGCAATATCATGTTCTCTGCAGGCAGCGTCCAAGAAATTTATTCCTTTTTCCCCTCTAGCTAAACGTTCTTTAAGTTTAGTGCCGGGTCCACAAAACTGATAGCCTGGTAGGTGAAGTTCAACAGGTAAGGAGTTAATAACTTTATCTATTAGTCCTCTTCCAACTGTGTTTCGATTGATACTGGAGGGCTTTTTATAAAAAACTACCATTTTTATTATCTTATTGATTTTTATTGAATGTGGTGATCAAGTTTGATGAACGTAGTACTGAAGACTAAAACATTTAAATTAAAAACTTAGGTTTTAATGTATATGTGTGCACTCATTATTAAGATGCGTTTCATTAAACAACAAAACGATCTTGTTGTCCGCAACAGAGATTTTTCAAATACTAATAGTTTATCGAAACCGAGGCATAGTTTACTTTTACCAAACACAATAAGAGCTTTGATAGTGGGACCATCAAATTGTGGAAAAACAAATGTTATGATAGGTTTAATAGAAAGTCCAAATGGAGTAAAGTTCAAAAATATTTATTTATATTCAAAATCATTATATCAATCAAAATATCAATATCTACAACAATTAATACAACCTATAAAAGGTATAGGATTTTATACATTCTCTGCAAATGAAGATGTTCTACCACCGGATGAAGCAAAAAATAATTCTATTATTATTTTCGATGATGTTGCATGTGAGAAACAAAACAATATTAGATCATACTTTTGTATGGGGCGTCATAAAAACATTGATTGTTTTTATTTATGTCAAACATACACACGAATTCCTAAACACTTAATACGAGATAATGCCAATATGATTATCATGTTCAAACAAGATGAAATGAATATGAAGCATATATACAACGATCATGTGGGTGCAGATATGAAATTTGAAAAATTTTCAAATATGTGCACCGAGTGTTGGAAGGATAAATATGGATTTCTTGTTATAAACAAAGACGATCCTATCGATGCGGGTCGTTATAGAAAAGGGTTTGATATATTCATTCAACAATAAGTATTCAAAATTAATCAATTTCTGATTAGTATACAATAGTATGAGACTAGGTCAATCTGTTAATCTGATCTGATAATTACAAGCTGATCTATTAACAACCTGATCTGATATTTAAACAGCTGATCTGATAAAGCTGATCTGATAAAGCTCATCTGTAAATAACCTGATCTGATATCTACAAGCCGATCTGTTAAGAACCTGATCTGATCTGTTAAGAACCTGATCTGATATCTAAAAAACAATAAATATTCAATATTAAACCGTTTCTGATCAGTATACAATGTGCTGTTGCAATAGCATGAGAGTAGGTAAATCTATTAACTGATCCGATAATTGCATGCTGATCTGTTAACAACCTGATCCGATATCTTAAAGCTGATCTATTAACAACCTGATCTGATATTTAAAAAGCTGATCTGATCAATGAAAAAAATGAATAAGAAAATAATAAGAGATGTTATAAACACGAGAAATGTATTGCGGAAAAAGTTCAATAGTATTAAATTACAAGAATTAGATGCAGCAGACTTTTTGGAAGACACTTTTAAACCAATCACTAAACCTCTCAAAGACCTCGTTAAAAATTCAAAGCCTAGTTATGATTATGGTGAAAATGAAGAAACCAACCTTGAACCTTTACAATTCCATCTAAAAGGTAATACAAGTACACCCCTTAAAAAGAGCAACTCACCGGTTGATCATACTTATAAAAAAGATGATGATAATGATGATACGATTTTAATCAATTCAAATGGTTTAAGTAATGAAGATACCTTCTATTCACAAAATGATGACACTAACAAAAGTGGTGTATATACAAATTTGAATTTGACAACATTGGAACAGAAAAACAAATTGGATAAATTATATGGTCCACATAGAGATTCAAATGCTAAATGGAAATTTGGTAATAAAGAATTCGTACTAAAATCAAATCAAATTTCTATAGACGATCATATGTGGTCTTTAACACCCGGACTCTTTGAGCTTTTGTTTTACAAAACACCATCTAAAAACTATAATAAATCCGATTTGCAAATTTACAAAAAAATTCTTATTATAACAAGTGCACATAAACGTCAATATGATGAAAACGAACAAATTAAAGGAACAAAAGCATACAAGTACAGAAGTATTATAAAAAAGTTATTCAATGATAAACACAATGATAAAACACTCCATAAAGGAAATGGTATCATGACTGTAAATCCACAAAAACCTAACTATATTTTTTGGGATGATCCCAATGAAATCGTCGATAGATTACGACTTTTAATTTCATCACAGTCGGCAGGTCATACAGGTCACAGTAATGAAATTGTTTCCATTATTGAAGAACTTAAAGAAAGCAATATAATTGTATAAATATAAATGTATAGAATCATTAGCAAAATGAGCGTCGACAAGTTTGGTCACTTTTCTAATAATAATATAATACGACAGGATAGACTAAAGAAAACCATTGGATTTAATTTGGACCGTGATCGAAATATAAACCTTCATTTTAAACGATTGAAGAATATAGCTTTCCCTATTGAAGACAATGATGCAGTGTCAAAGCAATTTGTCTCGGAAAGTCTGAGTCAGTTGTCTTTAAAATCAAAACAAGAAATCACACTTTTGAGAAACAATATTAAAGATATTGAAAAAGTTATAAAAGATTTAGAATCCAAAATAAAATCAAACAAATTGCTGAATGAAAACCTAAACAATGAAATAAAAACACTTAACAATTATATTGAAGATAGGTTCAGAGGGTTTGAAAATTATATGTTTAAACAATTGATGGAACCAAGAATCTTGAAAAAATTTGAGCAAAGCCATTTACCAAAGCAATGAATTTAAATATAAAAAAAGGATTAGTAGATGAGCTTCATAGACAAGCGCGCAGGAATTTCCAACGTCGTCGAGTAATAATGAAAGGAATCGATGATCTTTGGCAAGCAGATTTAGTAGAAATGGGTATCTATTCAAAATTTAATAAAGGTCATCGCTTTCTTCTCACTATCATAGATACATTTTCGAAATTTGCCTGGGTTGTACCTCTTAAAACTAAAACTGCTTCTAGTGTCAGTGAAGCGATGAAAAGTATACTTATTGAGAGTCGTCGGTCGCCAGCAAACTTACAAACTGATGATGGAAAAGAATTTTTCAACAAACAATTTCAATTTTTAATGAAGCAGTACAGGATAAATCATTATTCAACATTTAATATTGTAAAGGCATCAATAGTTGAACGTTTCAACAGAACCTTTAAAGGTCTAATGTGGAAGGAGTTTAGTTATCATGGGTCATATCAATGGATAAATATTTACAAACAATTGATTGAAAGGTACAATAATACAAAACATAGAACCATTAAAATGTCACCAATCAGTGTAAATTCTACAAATGAAAATATGTTACTAAAAACTGTTTACAACAACTTGAAAATATTTAATAAACCAAAGTTTCATAAGGGAGACAGTGTACGCATTAGTAAATATAAACATGTTTTTGAAAAGGGTTACACACCAAATTGGACGACTGAAATTTTTAAAATCAAATCAATTCAAAATACTAATCCAACTACATACATTTTGGAGGACTATAAAGGCCATGTGATCAAGGGAGGAGTCTATGAGTTTGAGCTGTTGAAAACTAGATATCCAAATAGTTATCTAGTTGAAAAGATTCTTAATACCAATGGAAACAAAGTTCTAGTAAAATGGTTGGGATTTTCAAACGACCATAATTCATGGATTAATAAAAAACATATATTGTAATATATACATACACACACACTCACACACACACACACGAATAAAACATTTTTTTTTTTATAAAATATATATAAAATATGCTTTTAATTTCATTGTTCACCTATCGCTTAAGATGTCAATGACGCTAACTTTAACTGGGAATATCTCAAACCTGGAGGCAAATTACTTTCCATCAATAAATTTGGATAGGGATTACGAATGCGGTCTCGTTGATTTTCATGCATATAACACTGTTCCCAATGTTGATTTGGAAAATAATTTGTTTCATGTACAAAACACATTCATTGAACTTCCAGTTGGCTCGTATGAATTCGAAGATATAGCTACATACTTGGAGAAAAATTATGAGAGTATAAATAAAAGTGGAGAATTTTATATTGATGCTAATTATAATACATTGAAAACAGAAATTTATTGTAGTGATGATATCGACTTTAGTGCAAATAGAACCATCGGTTCATTATTGGGTTTTAGTAAGAGAATGTTAAGAGGAGGAAAAGCGTACGAATCAGACTTACCTATCAACATAACAAAAGTCAATGCAGTACGTATTGAATGTAACATTGTAAGTGGATCATATATTAATAATGCACCAGCACACACCATTCATGAGTTTTCGCTTAATGGTAGTCCTGGATATAAAGTAGATGAAATCCCCAAAAATGTCATCTATTTACCTGTAACCACCAGACAGATAAGTTCAATAACTGTTAAAGTTATTGATCAAAACGGTAATCTAATAAATTTTCGTGGAGAAACCATCACACTTAGGCTTCATTTAAAACCAAAGGACCAATGATTATTTACAATAAAAATAACACTAAAATAAAACCCTCCATCACTTCTTCACTATCAGTCACACGACCAACAACAGTAGTTTGGAAGGAACCGTCGCGAAAAAGAAAAAAATTAACTACCAACAATAAGAAATATTTAAAATCATTAGGTTTCCTACTAAAAAATAATGAGTGAAGTATTGGATGTTTCACAAAAGCCCGTCTATGATGAGAGCATCATAAAAAAAGAATATCATAGCTACACACCATATTTGCAATCATTTAAAAATAATGATGAAGTAAGAATATCGATTCAGAATCAAGATATCTATGTGCTACCTAGCGAAAGTTACATTTATATCGAGGGATTTATAACGCTGGATAATGGAACAATATCACATAATATAAAATTGAAAAACAATTGCGTAGCATTTCTCTTTGATGAGATCCGATATGAAATTAATGGAATAGAAGTAGATCGGACAAGATATCTAGGCATAGCAACGATGGTTAAAAATTATGTCTCATTAAATAACAATGAAAGCAAAATGTTAAAAAATGCTGGATGGTTTGAAGAGACCGATTTTAAATTAGAGAATGGGTATTTCAATTTTTGCGTACCACTCAAAATGCTCATGGGCTTTGCTGAGGACTTCAATAAAATTGTATTGAACTCTAAGCATGAGCTCATATTACTACGTTCAAAATCTGATAAGGATGCATTTTTTTCAACTGATGATAAAGAGAAAATAAAATTAAACATTATTAATATTACATGGAAGATGCCTCATATACAACTGGCTGATTTTTCAAAACTGGAAATTCTCAAAACAATAAACAGCGGACGATGTTTAACAATGTCATTTCGAAGTTGGGATTGTCATTATAATCCTGTACTATCTCAAGGACTACACAATTTTTGGAATGTGAAACTTTCTCCACAAAGTGAGAGGCCTCGGTTTATTTTAATTGTCTTCCAGTCTGCAAATGGATTTCAGCACTGTGATTTGAGTAATGTTAAAGTGCATCTTAACTCTGATTCATATCCGTATGATGATCTCAATATAAAGTTTGATCGTAATCAGTATGCCATCTTATACGATATGTATATCAAATTTCAACAGAGCTATTATATGCGTGACCCTCAACCTATTTTATCGCGTGAAGATTTCAAGAAAGTCGCGCCAATCATTGTAGTTGATGTAACACACCAAAACGAAA
The DNA here is from genome assembly GCA_910595825.1 of Philhelius pedissequus. Taxonomy (NCBI): domain Eukaryota; kingdom Metazoa; phylum Arthropoda; class Insecta; order Diptera; family Syrphidae; genus Philhelius; species Philhelius pedissequus. The sequence continues at coordinate 37,441,452 of OU343163.1, forward strand.
CTATCAAAACTGGCCCTATAGATATAAGAGTGGAATTTTATACAACGAAGAATATCCCTGACCAGACTTCTGCATATTGCGTACTTATACATGAACGTATAATTGAGTATACACCTCTTACTGGAGTGATAAAACGAATCGTATAATTTTATCAGTTACAAATTTGCAGTCGTCCCATACACATTGTTCAGTCTGAAAAGTTTTTTTTTTTAAACAATATAAAATTAAAAAAAAAATGGTTGCGAAAAATTTTATTACAATAGACGCACAAGGTTTCAAAAATGAAACTAATAGTTTTATATCTAAAGAACTCGCGATTACTTTTAACTATAATGAATATCAAAATTTTCTGATCGAACCACCATTCCCCTTTGAGAGACTACCAGTTAATAAACAAAAAGAAGCAAATTGGTTAAGAAACCATTATCATCATCTGGCTTGGAGTGATGGTTCGGTCAGCTTTAACAGTGTGCAAAAGTTTTTAAAAGAAAACATTTGCATAACCACAGTCATCTATGTGAAAGGATTAGAGAAAACAAAGTGGATCGAAGATATCCTTGGTGACAACTGGTACCAGGTTGTTAACATTGAAGACTTGGGATGTGAAAATCTAAAGTCTCTTCAAAAAAACAACTGTTTATCAATACAATGCCCACATCATTACGCTGCTGGTTGTTGTGCCTTGGAAAATAGTTTTTTAATCCGCAGTTTTGTTGATTCAAAAAAAAATTATTAAATAAAAAGTCATTTAATTATGTTACATTATATGTAAAAGAAAAATTTGTTTTATTTATTTTTTTGGTACAATTTTTATTTTCGAGGATCTTCCTATAGGACCTAAATAGGTAAGGGTGTATGGTGAACTATTTATCGTCTTAATAGCATCATCCGATAAGCTTCTATAGCGATCCGGAAGAAAAATCTATTAAAAACAAAAAAAAAAGTTATTATATTATTTTTTTTATTTTTTTTTTTTTTACTTACTTGAAAATCTTTGAAGATGCATAGCATCTTTTTCCCGTACTTGGTGTTCACCACTTTGATATGTTCAATATCGTATAAGTAGTCCTTTACCAAGCTATTTACCTTTATAGTTGTTTTAAATTTATGCTCCTCTATACTTTCAAGTTCCTTTTCAATATCCATGATGGTACTTGTAGAAAACAAATTATTAATTGTACTGTCCACTAGGAACATGAATTCACCCTATTTATATTATTTCAAAACTGTAGTTAGTTAGTAATGTTGTCATTACATAAACCACAACCCACATATCAGCTTTGTTTTTTTTTTTTTATTATAAAAAAATTATCATTGACCTCCTCACAAGGATTTTATATGTAGATATTTTTTAAAAATAAAAAGAAACAGTCACACTTTTTTTATACATTTATTGATTTTCATATTCAATTTTATAATGTCCCCAAGCTAAAGTACTTATATTATTTTTACATATATATCTTTTTGTATCCTCAAAGTTCAATGTCATCTTATTTAAATTTTGTGTATAAATTATATGAAGCTTATTCCTAAAAGTAGTCATATTCTTATAAATAGAGATTTTATCAAATAAACAGGTCTTATAGTTTTCTATAGTTAGTCTTTTTGTAACATACTTCTTGATCCCTTTACATTTCTGAATTGAAGTACCATCATCAATTGTAAAGGAGTACATTTTTGCACGTAAGCCAACAAATTGTACCATTTTCTTTCCACTATTCTCATCTTTAAACATACCTATTTTTTTTGCATTAACAATCGGAAAGTTGTGCACATTCAAGGGATTGTAGTCAGAAGTATCAAAATATGTGACTAAATCAGTCAAGATATCAGAGTAAAAATCTTCTGTATTTATAGTATATATGAAAGAATCTGTATCCATATAATTAAGAAGCAACCTGTTATCAAATTTTACTTTCATATATTCATAATGAAACTCATACATAAGTAATTTTGAAAGTTCTAAGACAACGAAGCCCAAATAAAGAGGTTTATCATAGACAACTTTTACCCTTTTCATTTGTATAGCAATCATATTTTCAGAAAAAATAGATACACTGTGAAAATTTGGTTTTGCTATTAGATCCCGTGCACCTTTTCTTTTACCAATATTCTCCCAATATGTAAGAATTTTAACATCAGTTCTTTTATCAACGTTTTCCATTGTCTTACCATAGACACTATTATTCATTAATTTGAAAAATTTTTTTTCGAAGGTATTTCTGGCTTTCTTACGATGGTTAGTATTCAATTCAATATACTTTTGAAGCCAATTTGATTGTTTAAATTGAATGACTCTGTGAACTTTTTTTAATATCAAACCGTGTTTTAAGGTTTGCTTCAAGTTTTCTATATGAATAACATATTTACGTTTATCATAAAAGCTGCTTACCAACTTTTTAGATTTGGTTCCCGGAGTGCAAATATTTTCTGGGCAGAATGGTAAGTCATTGTGAACATCATGTAAGGAACTGGGATAATCCAAGTCTACTTCCAAAACGTAACCAATGTCTTTATTTTTGTAAGATGTTATATAATTTTTGGTAAACTGCTCAACATCAGTCACCCACTGAAAACCACCATAGGGAAGAGTTTGATTCATAGCCCAACCATAGAGATTATTAACATCCAGGTACATCAAATATGATGAAGGTAAGTTTGGCATATATGAACTCATAAATTTGTTGTTTGCTTTCGAATATCTATGACAACATTGAGTTAAACCACCTCTAACACCCTTTTGGAAAAATTTATACATTTCTAATTCGGTTAATAATTCCAAGTCAATGTCTGTAATTTTGAGCATTGCATCCCAAGATAAACCTGGTGCTGTATAATAGTAGCAGGGATCTAATTTATAAATTTCTTGACATATTTTTCGAAAATTTTCAAAGATATCGGCAAGCAAAACAACATCACTTTGTAAATAAATTTGCATGTATTCCTTCATATTCTTACAATTGAAATATGACCACATTTTATTAGCAACTTCATATGACTCATCGGAACATTCCTCATCAGTTAGTTTGTTAAAAAAATGATATTTTTCCGGTAAAGACTTCATTTCTAAGCGATCCCATGAATTAATATAATCATAGGGAAACACACCCTTTCGTTTAATTAAATCGAATTGATTATCACAATTAAAATATGATGTTGTTAATTTAAAATCATCTTTACCTAAATTTTGTGAAAGGGAGTCAAGACTTTCGTTCAGAAAGCGATATGAATCAAGAAATCTCATTTCAAAGTAGGTCTGTGATTTTTCATCTACAAGTATCTTTTTAGATATTGATACATATTTTTCTTTATTCAAGGCAATGACATTTATTTCTCCCTCCACTGCATTCAATGAAGAGAAAAACAAATGACTGTCATAGCCTGTTAGATTGTGTAAGAATATTGGAATAAATTTGGGAAGACCTGATCTTAAATTACAACTATTATGACTAGGTCCTCTATATTCACCTGTAATATGACAGTGATCTCTTACTCTATATTCAAATTCTACAAACTTTTTCTCACATAATATGCAGCATTCTTTGTTCTCCTGACACCATTCTTGTTGCGATGTGAGATCTTTCATCGGTACAGCATATTTGTAATAATCAGCATAAAGACGTTGAATATCTTCACATAAACTAAGAATAAATTCCTTCGTACAATCTGGCCCTATAAAAAACAAGAATATTTAAAAAATAAAAAATAAAAAAATAAAAATATAACATACCAGTAAATGTCCTCATTAAATTATTTCTTTTATCAAAGAAGCAATTAATGTAGTACGCAAATGCACAAGGAACATGCTGTTGAGTTGTTGTTGTTGATGATATGGTTGGATCAGGAAGACAAGTACTGACAGGTAATAAAATGCTCTCAAAGTCTGCATATATCACGAAAGGCACATTGATAGAATTTTCAACTTTTGAAAACTTTACACAGTTTTCTCCTTCCTTTGGCATATGTGTAACAACACCCCCGCATTCTTTCTTATGGTTCTGCAAACTTTCCTCGCTGTAATTATGATGTAAGCAACTATTGCAAAAGTATAGTTTTTTCTCTTTCGCATTAAGTATCCTATCGCGTAGAAGCCGACTTAAACTTTTTATCCAAACGTAATGTGACATTGCGTTAGCCTTGCAAAATAATAAGTTAATATGAATCGGTTTTTCAGTTTTAGTTAAATAGTATGGACCCTCAATACTATTTTCTTCATTTGAGTATCCAAAAACATTTACGCTTATATCATTTTGTGCTTCAAATTTGTATATCTGATCAATTCCCAAAGGAAAAACAAGATCTTTAAAATTTAAAACCATATTAGCAATGGGAATACAATCACTAGTTATATCTGATATGTTATAAGCATATGGGGAATTAGCATTCGACACGTTTGGATTCACAGCTGATATTATAGCCCATTTGAAACAGTATATATCATTGTTTTGAATATTAATAACAGCCTTTTTGTTATTAATGAAAGCTGGTAATTTGAAGTGCTTTGACCCCCTCAAACACTGAAATCTATTTATATTCAATTCCAATGCTTTTATCTTAATAAGAGTCCATCCACTGTCTCGCTCCTGAAATTCTTCCAGCTTCTCCATTATATTTGTCTCCATTTCTGATATTAATTGATCAATATTATCAAATGGAAGAAGAGTTCGCATACGTGTCATCATTGACTTTACATCAAAATTCATATCATCCACATTAACAATCTTCACAAATTCGGCGAATAATTCCAAATTGAATTTAATTGATCCATTCTCTACGACTTTTTCTTGCAAAAGATTTTTAATATTTGCTCTCTTCCTTGCAAAAAATGAATTCACGTCCAAATCGTCTTCTTTTTCATTTTGGATGGAATATGACACAATTCGATCTTTAAATGATGTCAATATTTTATACACGTTATCACTGCAGAACACTTGCTCTTTTATTTTATGTACACTGCTTCGCTGATGTTGTTTCCATCGTTTCTTATCAATTTCAATATTACACACTTTGCATATCATTTTTGATGATGATGATGATGATGACTCCGACGGTGATATTACTCGTAATGTTGATGTAGCTAGTGATGTCACAAGTAATTTTTCATTACTTTTTCTCCTCTGCTCAACCAAAACTATACATTTCAACATATGCTCCTTCAATTTGTATTTCCTAGTAAATCTCTTGCCACAACCCGCGCAATGATTTAAGATCTCCTCATGCATAGTTTGTATGTGATTCATCAAAGATAATATATAAATAAAACTATAAACAACTAAATCACAATTGGAACATCATAATCACAATCCGAACATCGTAACCACAATTGGAACACCCTAACCACAATTGGAACACCCTAACCACAATTGGAACATCCAACTGTCAATCAAATCAAAACCACAAGAAGGTTGGTGTTTTGCACCACTTTACGAACGCCAGAACCTACCAATCCATAGGGTGGTGTTTGCACCACTTTACGAACGCCAGAACCTACCAATCTATACTACTCTTCCTGACTCTTCTGAAAGTATTCACTTGGGAATAAATGACAGTTCTAATTCTGAAAAGAACAACATTTTGCTTCTGGATATGAAATCAGAATCGGAACCAGAAGCACTCACACATTTATATATTTACTTGACGTCAAACTCGACTGTTGTCCTTTTTTGTATCATAATTGTGCAACAAACATTTTTTTTTAATTTGAAAATTTCCACATACACAATTATTTTTACACCTACAATCTAATTAAAATTCAGAATCGTCAAAATCACACAAAAGTGTTCAGTTGGGATCCCGGATTGGAGAGCAATTTCGAATTTCCAAATTAAAACGTCATGTCGAATATTGTTAATCAACTGAAATGGCGTTTCCTTCCAATGAACGAAATTGTTTCCAATTTCAGTTTTTGCAACCTTCCACTTTCCAAATTTTAAATGACACTTATTTATTTAAAAAAAAACTCTATTTATTCATACATATAAAAAAGTCATATCTGAATCATTTGAAATTGAAATTCTGAGTTTTCGGTCCACTTTCAGAGATGAAATAAAAAAGTCTTCGTGTATTAGAGAACTTGCTATTTATTAATAATAGAGAACCATTTTATGTCGTGCAGCTTTCCTGAAATATGTACTGCATAATTGTGTTACAATGTTCCTGTGACTACAGCTAGTGCTAAACGAATATTTTCGAAACCAAAATTAATAAAAACCTATTTACGAAACTCTATGGCACAAGACAGGCTACGTAACATGGCCATTCTGACTATTGAAAATTCTATGGCCCAATCTTTAAACTTTGATGATGTTATAGATACTTTTGGGGAACAGAAAAAAACAGAAAAAAATTAAAAAATCTTATTGAATGTAAATTTTGATTTCATTATAAATATTTGTATTGTAAACCTATGCTCTTTTAACTGAAATGCACATAATATTATTAATAGTTTTCGGTAACTACTTACATCAGTGATTTATTAAAATTAAATTTTAACGTGACTATTTTTACGGCGATGCCGGAGGGCCATATCCAAAAAATTTGCCACGGGCCTCAGATGGTATAGTTACCCCACTGCAATTAGCATTCTTGTTATAACGTTACTGTCCCAAGAAGAAACGCCCGATACACGCCAGTAAAAAGATAATTTAATGTGGAATAGTTTTTTGTCAGAAACCTGCCTGGAAATAATTTAGAAGATTTTCTGATAGATCCAGTCACCTTGTCTTTCCCGAATGCTTCCGTGAATATTTTAGAAACAGTGTTCATAAACCAAATACTGCTGTAATTTCAAGATTCCTTATATTGCTGAACATGATGAAATTACGTTTTCTAAGAAATTTTGGTATTCTACAATTTTCTTTAATAGAAATAAATAGAATAAACAAGAAATAGAATTTAAAATTATTTCCTATCCTTCTACTCCTTCTAACTTGTGCTGTGCAATTTAGATTACATTTAAAAGACCTTAGTTCTTACAGGTATATAGTTAAAAATATTATTATTATAAAAAAAATTACATGTTGTGGTAAGTCCACAAAGGAAATAAATCATCTATTACGGTTGTAAAAAAAATTGTGCGGAATACGGGGATTTTCTGCTAATAGCTGTTGTTACATTCAGCAGTGAAATTTCCCCATCGAAAGATTCTCCTTCTCATCAAATTTCAGCAAATTGTAAAATCATTTCACTGGGCGGTATGAAATGTTGACGTAATACTGGATTTTCAACTTTGATAGTAGTTCTCTGTCTTGTGCCTTGTCGATTTTGTCATTTATTTTGGGCCTAATTCAGCACCTTATATATGTGATTTATTGCTAATTGTCACATTATGATGTTCGATCAATTTCTAGCATTCATAAGTTTTGCCTTTTTGCTGTGAAATGTTTCGTTAAAAGTAAGAAATAAGATTTGAAAGTTGAAAAAAAAATACAATTTCCTTTCAAATAAATTAAAGATGTTCCCCTTTTTTGTTTTTGTGTTAAGTGAAAACGCATTTCATGGTCTTTACCTTAATATTTTCTATCAATTGGAAACATCTCGCAATGGTTTTATTGACCCTTTTTTCGTAAATATTTTCAACATCAACACAAACTATACAGTTCATTAAAACAATCGCTAATACCCATCCATAATAGAAACACAAGTGGATTTAGCAATATTGCTGCAAAGAAAATACACCTTATAGATAGATGATTTGTGCCACTTGACCAATAACAACAACTGCAGCATCAGGAAACGCAAATAGCTGGCCTGCTGTGAGATGAACGATCTCAAGCGACCTTGAAAGATCTTCTCCATCTCAAATCGAAGAAAAAAACATGCATTCAGTAACTGAAATGCTAAGCAACAGCCGCAATAATGTACATTCCAATCAGCCGCCTGGTAAGTTGCAGGTGCAAATTAAAAGCTTAAACTGGCATAGTCTCTACTTTCTATAGATAAACGTATAAGAGTAGATTCGCCGTTCTACTGAGATGTTGTCGGTTTACAGTAATTGAAGTCGAAAATGATGGGAAGTACCTTGGAGGAGACCGATAACCAAACCACCATACTAACCCGGCCGGCCTGCCGCACAATCTTTTATGAAAATGATTCTTGCTTTTATGATGGTTATGATGATATTCACCTTAAAAATAAATGAAATGAGGTTGATAGGCATCTCTAACAAAGTTGGTATCCATTACCAACCATCTCGGCCGCCGCCGCCCTCACCGGTGCAACCACAAGCGCAGCTATAGTATTGCCGCCCATCTCATCTGGCATAGGTTGTGCACATGGGAAGATACCAATACACACGCCACGATCACAATTAGATTACAGATAGAACAAAGATTTATCTCACAGATTGATAGATTCGATTAGGTGGGGTAATTACCACATACTGCAACAAGCCCCAGAACTCACTCAACCTATAGAACAACTAGAACCAGCCTCAACAACTGGGGGTCTGCTCCGCAGAGTCTGCGCGCAATAAATGTTTGGTGCGTGCATCATATGAGCCCCACGGATTTTAATGGATTTTTAACTGGTTCTCCAGTTGCGTGCTGGTTATGTCGTCCCAGAGCAGCGCAGCACCATGCTGGTCGTCGAGAGTATCTTTTACTAATTTAATAATTCCAAAACCATTTAAGTCCTCTAATCACTTGTCAAATGGTGGTCGGTAATGCAGCGAATCTGTAGATCGTAGTGATCAGTGGGTGTAGGCGAGGGTACACTGCTTTGGCTTTGAGTATCAGATATATGCTGCGAAATTAATATTTGTTGCCCTAGGTGCATTGGAATGCGATCGTTTACAAAGATAATGCGCCTCGTATGATGACGGTCCTGAGATAATATCTAGCACCTATACGCTAATTACTTGGAAATCTATATGTACGAAGGGCAATATGCGTCTATGCGTGCATCATAAAGGCACAAAGGGAGTGCCATCAAGGTTTTGAACTTTTCACTCTATTGTTGTTCGTCTTGGGTCACAGAAAACAGATAACTTTAACTGGGTTATCAGTCAGCCTTTTCCAGGCCTACCAAGGTGTGGAATGACTATTGTATGAGCGCCACGTTGTTTTATTTTATTTTTCTTATTAATTGAATTTATTGCTTTACGGCTTGTTATGAACTTGCGAGCCTTTGACGCATTTTTAATGCGGTTTTTTGCTGAAAACATCAGAAGTATTGTAAATCAATTTGTTGCGGAGAGACGCCTTGGTCTTGATAGTAAAATATTGACAATTTTATAAGATAATATCGTGATATCGTATATTTTATGGGAGTGCTATTTAGGCGCCGATAAAACAAATATTGTCATATAGTTGTAAGGTTATGTAAGCGTGGGTTTATTATATGAACTTTTGAAATAAAAACACGTCAATATATGAATAAGCCTCTCCTACTCGCATTTGTAGCTGTGCAATGTGTCTCAGTTTAGCAATGTTTAAAAAATGCACCAGGATCTTGGACTTTTGCCATGCATCAAATTGACATTTTTTGTGTCGGATTATTAGCAGACATCAGTACAAAATTTAAGTGACCCGAATCTGTAGGATGATGTCTACAAAATGGAAGGCACTCGCGTTCGCTGAATGCAGTCTGAAGTAGTTGGAAGCGTCTTTGATTTCAGAAAAAAAAATTATGTTCATGTTCGTCAAGAAGCTAAATATGTCGTGTTTTTTTGCAAGCGGGACAACAATTGGACGAAATTGGATCGATGTCGGGAATAAGTGACGCTATTACAGAAAACAAATTAACATTTTCATACAAATTATCGATAACTAATTCGTGCCGGTAACACAGTTTTGTCCGGAATATGATTTGATCCCCGAAAATTCTTTCTTATGTAAATTATTTTAACTTCCATAAGACCTTACCGAAACCTAAAAAAAGCTTAAACGTTAAGTTATAAAAATCAACAAATTGGTTAAAATTTTATTGAATTACGACCACATGTCCATTCAACCGGAACCACCGTACATTAATGCGATCAGTGAAAATAATATTTAATTTTGGATTTCGGTCGCTCGATTATCGACTGAGTCAAAGTTCTAGACTCCTAGGGTAGTTCAATATATAAAATATTTTTAGTTTTTATTCTGGCGTGATGGTCGAATTTTTATTTTTGTTTGCTCCGGGTTGAACCCCTAATAAATATGGTTAACTTATCTATGCCTTTATGTTCATATATAAAACGACCATATCCAATTTGTGTCATAAACCACAATCAAATTTAATTATCATCACCTCTAACTGACAATTAATTTACGGCATGCCGCAATGTTATAAAACATGTTCCGCCAGTCACTTAAAATTTACCCACAAATACATAATTTATTGTATACTCCCAGGAAATGTTGCCAACAACACAATGCCGAATGCCGATTATGACCAGTCCAACTGCAAGTGCTGTTGCAGCCAGAAAGCCAAAGCCAACACAAAATGCGAGAAACCTTTTAAATAGATTTATGACGTCTAAATGTGGTCAGTCTTTTAAAGTTGAATAAGAGATAGGTACCTATGTTATGGAGCATATCGGACACACGATGGATGATCGAATTGAAATCACTGGTTCGTGTTTTTTTTTATATTTTGGATGATAGCAACTCTTGGTCTTGGGTCATAATAATTATTATTTCTATATGTCAGCGAAAGTTTGTTGACGTTCTCCTTAACTACGTATCTACACAACATGTGTAAGTATATGAGATGACGACTTGTTCACCTTAAGTCATTAAGTTGTACACAGGAACACACATGCAGAGCTGGTGCAGCATACCTACATCATAGTAGATATGTATATGGACAAGCGCAAGGTGCTATGTCGGTTGATCCGTGAGATACTCCGACGAAGATACAGGTTTCCGTTTACGCTGGCTAAGCGCCACTAAATATGTACATACGTAGGATGTAGCTATGTAATGGAAGATAGAATATTATATTTTCCCATCATAAACTTGGTGCCCCGACTCATCACATCATCAAGAAGAATCCTACCTTCTCCTACATGCAGAAAGAATGTAGTGTAGAGTGCGCGTAGTACAAAAGCATTTTTCTAGAGTCAAGTGCTTTGTTTGGATAACATCTCTGAGGGTCAAATTTGTTTCATAGGATTCTCTCGTATCTTATTCGTTTGTGTCTGTCTATATCTATACTACTCGAAAAAAAATTGTATAAATGTGTAATGTGAACCAAAATATGGAATGGAAGAAGCAGGCCAAAAAGAAACCCATGTTTTTATCCTATTTTTGCTCTGCTTCTTCATAAATAACCAGGAGCAGATTTACAATGAGATACAAGCAGGCCCTGAAGACAAAACAGTTTTGGTAAAACTTAATTATCTTGAAAAGGGAGTAAATTATTTTAATATAAGCAAAGCAGTGCAGTATTGTATGTAAGGTATTAGGGCATATTATTATAAACAATTTGACGAATGCTTTTAATAAGTATTAAAGTTCGCGAATATTTGAAAGTGACTTCGACTCTAACGTCAATACTGCCTGCGGAATAATGTAAATACACCGAATGACAGTTCGCGAATTAGAAAAATTCCTTCTTTTTAAACGTCAAGCACAGACGACTAAAAACAGTTTGAGTCACCTCAGTGAACCCAAAAGACTTAAATCAAAAATTAATTTTAAGAAGCAGTATGATTTAAAGTGTTATTAAAAATAAGTGTTTCAAAATTTTAAATAACGAGACTTTCATTGCCTTAGTATAAAAAAAAAAAACAAATGGAAATCAATTCAAAAAGATGGTTGAGTTAATTCATCTTAACCCAGACCTTGCTTAATCCTTAGCAAAATTCGGCACATCCAAAAAAATGCATTTGGGACACGTTTGTAACGGAGCTGAATAGCTTGAGATCACCTTGTCGAAAAAAATTGAATATAGATTTGTTAAAACAAATAACACATTTCGATCAAATTTTAATGTAAATATAATATATTTTCATATATTTTTAAAATTGACTCTGAAGGTTTGGCTGAACTATAAACTTCATATTCAAATAATCCAAAATTGCAACCTTTAACACAGATGGTGGCCCCACATACTATTCACATTTTCGCCATTGCGCTCTTCTTAATATTCAAATTGCCATTGACCCTACAGGTCAGGATTTTGGTCCGATTCTTATACTTTATAGACCGTTCGCCAACACATTTGACCTAAGGCATACCATAACAAGGGACATAGCCTACACAAAGAAAAATTTACATAAAATGTTATTAACGGTGCCTGCGATATAAAGGTTTATTTTTTATTTTCGAGTTTCTTAGTAACGGCTTTACTGATTTCGATCAATTTTTTTATTTTATTCCTCAGAATAACTCCTTATTCCATTATAAAATAAGCAGATAACTTTATTCCATATAACGGGTGATTTTTTTGCTACTTGGTTCTTGACGTTTATATTTTTGACAGATCACACATGACAAATTCCACGAACATTTGACATTTCGATCCAATATTGTTTGCCATTTCATCATGAATAGACTTACGCCTGAACAACGTTTGCAAATTATTGAAATTTATTATCAAAATTCGTGCTCTGTGAAAAATGTGTTTCGCAAGCTACGTCCGTTTTTTTTTCCGCTCATTTTTGGCTAAATGGATACGTGAATAAGCAGAATTGCCGTATTTGGAGTGAAGAGCAGCCAGAGGCAATTCAGCAGCTACCAATGCATCCCGAAAAATGCACTGTTTGGTGCGGTTTATGGGCAGGCAACATCATTGGGCCGTACTTCTTCAAGGACGATGAAGGCCGCAGGGTTACGGTCAATGGAGAAAGGTACCGTTCGATGATAACAGATTTTTTTTTGCCGAAAATGCAAGAATTGAACTCGGTCGACATGTGGTTCCAACAGGTCGGTACCATATGCCACACTGCACGCGAAACCATGCATCAATTGAGAGGCGAATTTGGTGAGCAGTTGATCTCACGTTTTGGCGCAGTCAATTGCCACCAAGATCATATGATTTGACCCCGTTAGACTATTTTTTGTGGGGCTATGTTAAGTCTATTGTCTATGGGGACAAGCCAAACACGATTGCTGCCTTGGAAGCCAACATTGAACGCGTCATTGGTGAGATTCCGGCCGAAATGTGTGAAAAAGTAAAATAAAATGTTTATTTTATTTTACATGTTGCAATCTGCAATCAACACCCCTGATCACACTTTCACAATTTGTCCAATAAAACAGTAAGTTCGGCATGCAAATATGCCTTTGACTATGAAAAAGATGCATTTTATATTTATAATAGATTTATTCCTAGGATTTAGCTGTATCTGACAGTTGAAAACTGATTTTTGCTCTTTCTGGAGAATATACATACATATACTAACTGACGGCTTAACTTTCTATTCAAAAATTGGCCCTAAGTCACTTAAAATTTCGTAAACCAAATTATTTGCAAAAGAGGAATATTTTTTTCAGAGCTTTTCTATATTTTATTGGCTATTTTCTACAACGTTCCCATGTCAAAATATTTCCATGATGTTTTGGTTGAAAAGTGTGATCATGTCTATAATAGCCGTGTTTTATTTTTTCCGCGATCCAGATCAGATAATATATTTATTTGCGTTACAACAACGAAAAGATTTAGTTTTGTTTTTGTAACGCAAATAAATAGATGATCTATTCTGGATCTCGGGGAAAATAAAACACGGCTAATGTGATATTTTGTTTTATCGATTTATAGTGACAATCGAATTTTACGTCAACCGTTAATATTTTGTCCAAAGTAATCTTTTTGTTTTTCTTTTTTCTCTTACTCTGTTGCAATCGTTAAGCTTTTGATTTTCTTTTAATTTTCCATCGGCATCGTATATCTGTTTAATTATTTCTTTTCATTCACAACATCTCTCCATTCTGTTTTACTCACTTTTATATCTTAACATCTTCATAAATTTCTTCTTTCTGTTTTTTATCAGAGAGAACTTATCATTCTTTTTCTTTTATTGTTCTATACTCCGGTATTAAGGCAAATAGCGATTTTTGGAGAATTTAACATTTTTCTCGGTGGTATTTCGAGCATTCTAATTTTGCCGATGAGAAATTCTATTTTTAAAACCTAAGTTAATTGATAGTAATAAAGATATATTCCGCTTCCTTTAACTGCATTTCTTCTGATACAAGGCCCCTAAAATTCAAAGTCCGGTCCTGTCTCTAGAACCCATTTTAACAATTTTACATTCCATTTTGCTCTTTTACCTAAATTGTAAATAAATCAAACGGGTGGAAATGTAGATTTGTAACGCGAATGCAATGAAACGAACATACAAAACAGACGTAGGCTCAGAAAACAGTCACAAGCCGATTGCTACGTACGTACCCTGTCCACTTGATGATGATGAGTCGTTAAGCCATTCTGATGTGAAAGAATTCCGCACCAAAATAAAGGAATATATATGAGTGACTGAACGAAGTGTCTCCTCCTTCACATTATGGGACTAAATACCTATGGTAAATTCTATGCAGATGAAGAAGATCCAACAAAACTGAAAGAAGACGAGAATCCCCATCATTAGCTTATGGAAAATAAGTGTCAATATAAGCATTGGTAAGGTGGGTGGCGCGGCGGCGCGGCGGTGAAAAGAATATTAGTACCTATTGCACCAACACCACAGTTGCGCCACCACACCATTTAACAGTATCACTTTACCTTTATTTCTGCAGACCATTTTCCCATATTTCCCTATATGCATGGTGAATACTTACTCATTAGAAAATTCCCCATGCACTCTTGGAATGGGGCCTTATGGTCATAAGTTTACTCATATATGTATTTTTTTTTTAACTTTTTGTTTAAAGTATAGAATTTCACTATACAACAGGTTGAAATTTAGGATTAGCTTACCTCACAGGCTCACATATCGCATCAGCATCAGTCAGATGCAAATATACACAATATTTGCTTTTAAGATACTTTTGCAGTGCAAATAACAACTCAGCTTCTTCTCTATACACAACATACATATATATATGAATATACTTGGATGACCAGAGATTTTTGTACGAAGACAACACGCGATAGATAGATAGTCCTGGACCTGGTCCATCCATAGGAAAGCATAAATACTGCGTGATTAGATGGGTAAATATTATGGCATGCGGTATGCAATCAATTATTTAAGTTAACAAAAAGTAAAACAACCTCAAGTTGAAAGGACTTGAAAAGATATTTATATGAATATTTGCGTCAACTGTTTTATTTTTTTTGTGTTGTGTATCACATTTACGTTTGTGTTAATTTGAAGTTTATGCGAGGACTCTGATGAAATATTATGCAACAATGTTTTTTGGAATAATCTTATGTGAAATCTTTTAATCTGAAAAGGGTTTTTGGCCAATCTACCTTTGGTATACAAATATTATCATAAGGACTTTTATTTTTAGACCTTCTTGAAGACTTACTTGTAGAGTAATCGACAAGCATTGAAAAACTGGTAAAAATAAAATGCACGTCTGTATCGCACGAAATTGCTCTTGGAGCTAACAACTCTAATGTAGCTAAACATTGACACTGTTAGTAGGTAGTCTAGTTATCCCATGCAGGTTTGAAGCCGATGTAAGTAAAATTATTTTGATTGGAGAATAGATGATTCATGGAATAGTTACATAAGTACCTATACCTACAAATGTATATTTAAATCTAGGTTATGGATTTTAATTATGTAAGTTAGCAGAGAAATATGTACCTGCATACATGGAGGGAACCTAGTGATGTAAATATGTACTTATGATACTGAACATGGAGGATGTAGGTTGGAAAGTATGCAATGAGCGTACATAAGATTCGGGTGATTTTTTAAGACATATATGTACATTATATATAAATGTATGAGGGCCTACCTACATTGCAACTAGTATTCAGTGACGTACGCAAAAAGAAAACATAAGTATGTACAAATAAATGGAGATAATACACATAATTAAATGTTTTTATGTTGCTTAGTTGTTATAGTTTGAGGAAAAACAAAGATGCCATTTGAATTCCTGGATAAATAAGAATTTATCAAAAAAAAATTTTTCAAAAATCGGTTTAGCGGTTTTTTTTTAAATTAATTTGTATGTACAAAATTTTAAAAACATTTTTAGAAAAAAAAAATTTAAACGCTATTTTGAAGCTATTATCAATATACATATTAAATTTAAATTTCAAAACATTCAGAGATTGGCTTTTGAAAAATCGATTTTTGAAAAAAAAAATGTTTAACTTTTTTTTTTTAAATCGAACATTTTTTGTTTGAAAATTTGAGTATGCAGTTTTATTAACTCTCTAAAGAAGCATTTGCGTAAAAAAAAAAGAATTTTAATCTGTCCATTATATAGTGAGAGAGTCGAAAATATTTAAAGTGGTTGTATGGGAATTACCGTTAATAAGTACGCAAAATAAAATATTTTTATATCTAAAAGTAGACTGTACTAATATAAGAACACACACATTTTGTTATAAAAATTCTTGAAGCCGTTTTTGAGAAATAGCTACATTTTTTTCTTAACAGTTTTTAACATTTGTATGGGAGGTACCATTGTTTTTTATTTTAGAAAAATAGTTTTTTTAACTATTCAAGATAATGACAAAACAATACCAAATACGAAGTGTCGAAAAATCTATTGATTCGTTTTCGAAATTTTGAGTTTTCAAAAAAAAAAAATAATTTCCAAAAATTTTGGTTTAAAGTAGTGTTTAAACTTAATGGGAGCTCCTGCGTAAAAAATTTCAACAAAAAAATCAAATTAACCGGTTTCCAGAAAATCGAAAACCAACAAAATGGTTGTACTAGAGGTACCAAAAATAACAACTTTTTTCTAACAAAAAAATTATCAAAATGAACCCTTTCCCTTCATTAAGATTTTCTTTTATAAAAATCGTTGCAGTCGTTTTTGAGAAATACGATTTTTGTCTTTGGCAAAAAAAGCTACTGTTATTTGTCGCCTTAAAAAAAACTAAAAAAAACGTGTGGACATATGTCATATTTGATTGCTAGAATTTTTTTTCCACGAACCCATAACTTGCCTTATAGTACCTATAATCGCAAGTAAAAAGGCATTAATTGAGTGAGAGATATTTCGACAAAACACCTCGAGGACAACAAGGAGATATACAGCCCTATTAATAAAAAAAAACGTTTAGTTCACCTTTAGTATATGGGATTACAAGACCATGGAATAAGAGTTAGACAATATGGACTAAAGTTTCCTAGTAATAAAAAATCGAACAAAGTAACAACTCTATCTCTTTTTATTCTATGTCCTTATAAATATTGGCGCAAAATTTTAAACGATTTTGTTATATGTTAAATCATTTTTAGTATGATACTAGGTTAAATAGAGGATTTTGCTGTTTTTAAACGAGTTTAGTATCGTATTACTTTTTAACATTTTACTAAAGTTAAAACCACCGAATTGGTTTAAATTTAAACTTTAAATTTTTAGTATCGTACTAAATCCACATGTTATTCTGATAGTATTCGGCTTTGCACGCGGGAGGCTCAGGTTCGAGTCCTGCTGGTGTCAATTTTTTTTTTATTTTTGTAAATAATGAAGTTAAAATGATGAAAATATAAACATCGAATACTTATTTAGAGTTTCTATCAACATATAATCAATTTACAACGCATAAACACTATAATTTTGTTCATCAAAATTCAAACCCTACAAATGCTTTGCTATTTGCTTAATTATCATTTTACTAGTTAACAAAAAGTTTAAAATTTATGGAAAGTTAGTAGACTACTATGTATATAGTAAATTGCAAACCTGTATCCTGTTAAGGCTTTAATAATAGGTTGTTTAAAATTTTGCGCCATTGTTCTTAAATGTCTTATTGTTTCTTAAGCGATCGTCTAGAGAATGACTAAGTTGTTAAGCATCGAATAGCAGAAATTCTTCACTTAGTCCTAAGCTTCCCCTAATACATGTTTATTAATTTGGGTGATAGTGACTAACAAATCTCGACCATTCCATTGTGTGCTACAATTTTTTGATGAATCTGCACTCCAAGAACTGGAAATCCAATCTTTAGTATGTGCAACAACAAAAAAATAAGAACCAAGTTTGATAAAAATCTACCCTGTAGTTTAGGCTGTCGTCATTCATGATGACACCCAAGACCCTGAGAATTATTAAAAAAAAAAAAACTTAGATACTGTCAGTCTTTCAATTATAATGAGTATATCCTTAAATTATTAAAAAAAGAAAAAAATCTCAATATCTATACATACAACTTAAAGAAGCCATATTCATATCTAAAATTCCCTACCCACTCTGTTTTATTTCTTTGAAACTATTGTTGTGGGTATTGCTTATTGACTGGCAATGGCAATTGCAATTAATTCATTGGCAACGGATCTGTGGATGCGGTTACACGTATTCCTTTCCCTTAAACCTATATAAACCTACCTCAATGTGACATATCATAAAATCGTGATTGTTTATTGAGGTGTTTGACAATGGCTATTAAATTAATTTTTTCAAAGCAATCCACTATAAATTATATTTAATTTGCGTCCTTTTCTTGAAATTTCTGACATTCCTACTAAGCTCGTTGGAGTGTAATAAAAATAATAACTAAGTTACAATGAATTTATTTACATTTTAAGTTGGATTTTTGCCCAACAAGTTAAATTTTAGGGTTTAAATGCATTACTTACCTAAATAGATTAATCTTATTCTATTTATTTGACACTTTAACCTAAAAGTACTTAACCGACTTTTTTTCTATGTCAAGCAATGCAAGTGCAGTAAAATTCGTCAGACGAAACTTCACTACTCTTTATGACATAAAGAAAAAAAATTGAGCTGAGAATGATGATTATGTGGAAATGTGGCTATGACGATGGCTATGGATGGCGTGGCAATGCGAAGGTGATGCAACATGATATCCCTCGTTCGATCATAAGACATTGATATACCTACCAGTCAGTGATCCATGGATGGATGCCGCCCGTTGTGAGAGATAACTAAACAGAGACTCCAGCAACTTAAGGCCAAGAATGGAAATGAAGAACTTTTGTCCTCGAACTATGCCGCCGAACTCTTTTAAGTAATGTTGTATAGTTGTATGTACATTATGTATGTATTTTTGTAAATGCTGTGAGAATGACCGTGGAGGTGGCGCAAATATTTATCTGGAATGTAAGTATAGGTATATATTGTGGTTTTGAGATGAAAATGATGATGTTAATGTTTGAACGACAAAAAAATGCTAAAATATGATAGTAAATTATTTAGAATGTAAAGTTTTTATTCGTTGGATTCGCGTTACATTTTTAATAACTTAAATTTTAATTTTGCGATTTTTCTTGTTTATTTTGTGTTGTGTAAGTTTTTGTTTGTGTATCTTCTTTGGTCCAAATGTTATTGATGAGTATAATTAATTTATTTATTTTCAGACTAAATTATTATAGATTATGCAGTTTATTATGTACAAGCTTCGATCCTGATATTTGTTAATGTTTTCCTACAAAGATGCACTGCTGAATACCTCGTGGCAGAAAAGATACTAAAATGAAATTATACGATTATATTCAGCAACTTAATGATTTTATTTTAATTTTGAACACTTTTTAATTATATAGTAGTGGTAAGCCTTGTACTGCAGCTGAATATACCTAAAATAATGACAGTTCAAACAAGAAACTATGTCGAATTCCTTACAACCATTTCAAATCAATTTTTGTTTTCAAATTTCAGTTTTGTTATAAGAAATTTGAAAAAAAATCGATTGTTTTTATGTGAATGATAATTGATAACTGCTATTATCAGCAAAAAAGTAATATTGCGAGGAAGTAAAAATATTCAATTTGACGTAAGAGAAATGTCAGATCTTGCTAGAATCCGTGTAAGGTCGATGATATCTTCCTAAATATAAGTAATTTTTGTTGACAACTAAAATCGATCAGGTTCACAAATACATAATTCGATTGAGTTCAGAAAAAAAATTAATGTTTCGTTGAATGGAATTTGAGGTAAGCAAACAGTCTTTTTTGACATATATAAATGTCAGATTATAATAGTGAGTAATAGTTGGGTTATAAATGCAAAGTCCTAACCAATACAATTTTCTTAAACGACTTGTTTTTGATACAACGACTTGTTTTTGATAAAACGACTTGTTTTGAATAAAACGACTTGTTTTTGATAAAACGACTTGAAAACGAGTAGCAATTCAAGGATGAATTAAGCGAACAGATCTTCCGTCAAGTGAAATTGATATGATTGTGAATAGGCCCTCAAAAAAAAGAACAGCCGGTTGCTTGCTGTCAAATAAATTAATTTAAAATTTTTTTTAATAATGATGGCATTTTTTGCAAATATATATTTATTTTTAATACATTTTTATTTTTTTTTATTTTATTTACATATTGTGGTTAAAGAATAAGCCAAACTTTCTGGCAGAATTTATTGACAATACACATATTGTAGACACATCTACACCGAACAGAGCTGAGATTGTTCTATATTCGACAGATGATCACAGCACAAAAATTGTTATGGCTCCCCTTCTTTTAATGGAATGCGCTCTCTGTAGTTAGTATCTAGAACTTCCAAATTTCTCATTTGACTGCGCAGCATATCAAACGTGATTGGTACATTCGAAAATGTTGTCTGAAATTTTCTCCATCATTTTCCAATATTTCTTGCTCCCAGAAAGTGCTGGGTAAAATATTAAAATGCATTAGGTATAAACGTTCATTGTATAATGAATTCTTATTAAAATCTCACATTTGTCCACATGCTTCTATGAATTGTACAACTTTGAGCTACTTACTCGTATACTTTTTTTTCTCTTTTTATGCAGCATCATAAGATTTGATTGCTTAGCATTCATGTTCCATCAATGTTTTGACAGCTTTTCCAAAACAACTGAAAAGTCAAACAAAAACTAGTAAATATTCGGTGTGAAAGCTCTACTCGTTTTGGTAAGCGAAAAGGGTAAACGAGTTTGGTGTGAATAGGCTATAATATTAATTTGATCTTATCTTTGCCCCATTATTTCTTCTTCTTTGGCGTAAGTACTTGCCTTTTGGCAAGGGTAAATTCAGATGTCGGTATGAGAGCCTACCTAAGATATGTTAGTATCCACTTAAATTTCTGAACAACCATCATCGGTTAGGTTAAATTGTTTTAGTTTGCGCATATATTTTTGACATTTTTCATGGGATACAAAAGTATACCAAAGTTTTTCGGATAGATTGAGATTTTTGTTTTGGCAGAAGTTGCTTTGTCATCAGATGTGTACTTACATGGGATTACAACAACACCAACCTATCCGGATAGCTATGGCTCGATTTTTGAATGAGGCCAATGATCGCGTTCAAATACGAAGCAGCTATAATAACCAAGCTACCTTAGTAGCGGTTTTGTTTTCGAACGATCAGCACTTTCTGTCAATTCAGTTGGATTGCATAAGCATCTGTAGTTTTGAATGTGCTGTTACTCAAGTTTCCAAATTAATCCAATAATCTTAGGCTAGCTTGAGATTTGTGTTTTACAAGAGGATTCATTCAGCTGTTGTGTTCCATAGACATTACATGCAAACATAACTTTTTGACGATTGTAAATGTCAAAGTGTCATATGGATTTAGTATGGTCCTTAAAACATAAAATAGCCTTTTGGTGATTTTAACTTTAGAAAAATGTTCAAAAATACATAGTTCTATCATTAACTTGCTTAAAATTAGCAAAATCATCCTTTTGGCTCCTCAAGCTAGACCAGCTCCAGAAACGTCTTAAAATTGCTGTTGCATTACTAACAACTTTTCCACTACGATATTCAGTGGAACCGCACTGCAAAGAATTAAATAAAAATTAAAAGAAGTTGTATTTATGGTTGTTTCGATATGAAATGTCAAGCAGATGGAAATGACAGTGCTGGTTGCAATGTGTTTGACAAATGTTTGCTGGCGTGCTCTTTCTTGTAGACAATGCTGGCGCTAGTGCCGCTTCAATCTGTTTCACCCATAAATGTATCATATAAATACGGTCATTTGATTTAATATATTATTAGTATATTGCCTTCCCTTGCTGATATTTCTGTTATTTTCAAAACTTTATTTATAACTGATAATAATTCCTATCTAACATCCGCTGTACGTTACGACGAAAATTCTATTAAGATAATCAGCTTATATCTTGTTTATTATTAAGTAAATACATAGAGGTGTATTGCTTTTGTTGTTTATATACTTATATAAGAAAGTCTCATTCAACTTAAAACTTATGAATGAAATGAAACTTATCGAAACGTTATTTTATTCGATACTTTTCATCTACTCGCAGTACATAATTCGAATGAAAATTTAAAAATTTAATATAAATACACAAACGACAACTTTAAATATTCTCGAAAGTGTTTAAAACAAGAACAGATAAAAAACGAAACAAACCCAAAAGTCATTAAGGCAAGGCCTCCCTAAAAATAAAGATAGAGGAGTCCCGCGTCTGAATGACTGAGAGGAGCTTCCCGTTTGACGTTTTGGTTGTGTCATTCATGTACATTATTCTCTACCTCTCGTCAGAGCATCGAGTATCATCATTGTGAATGTCGGTATGGTATCACATTGTGTTTTTGAGTTTTTAAGAGAACCCCCCATTGATGGGTAGAATGAGATAATGGTATAGTGGCGGCGTCGTCGACTATTCATTCCGAATGTCACTTTGTTGGGCAAATAAAAATTTCAAATTTATAGTCTTTTCTCATTTTCTGATTTTTTTGTTTTGCGTTCGTTTTCCCTCTCATACCGAGGCGCACAATGACATAAAACAATTTGACTACGTACAATCTCATGTCTCCTACATTCTCGATGTCGTTTTATATTGCCAACAAAATTCCATGCATTTTTGACACAAACTAGAGAGAACTACCTTTAAGCGTCAATAATTTGGAAAAGTTTCCTTTAAACATAACTATGCTGGGCTGATCCCAATGTCATTAAACTCGAACGGGTCTGTATGGGCGTTGAAAAGAACACAAACAGTCCTAAATCTCTATGGTGCTGTAATTAATAATACATAAATGTGTGTACTTAGTTAGTTATCGTGTGTACAATAAGGTTTAATGGTGAGGTGGTACGAATAAATATAAAATTTATTACACCTTCTCAACGAGCTTTGTGTCTTGGTATTTGTTTTTTTTTTTTGCTTAGCAGACTCGTCCAGTTCGACTTCGAATCGTTGTGTCTTTCTCGTTGTTGTAATTGAGCACTACGTCATATTTATGATGAGCACTGTGGATGATCTTTAGGGAATGTACATATAGACTTTTCTATCTCAACGCGGTGTTCTGTGTGTAGTTCTGTTTCATTTTTAACAAAATAAAAAAAACGCAGATGGTAATAATGTTTGTTGTTTGGTCATTCTGTGCCATCATCATTCGTTGGCGTTAAAATATTGATGGAAACGGTAATAACAATAAATTCAATAATAAATCAGAAATTACGGCTCTTTAAAAGCGTAGATCAGTTTCTTTTTGGAATTTGATTTTACAGGGTGTTTCCCATTAATAAAGATTCAATCCTTTGAGGAATTATTTTGGGAACGGTGTAGGTATTTTGAAATATGACTATGGAAGATGATGTTTCCATTCTGGATAGATATACAATTTTGTTTCACTTTGTTCGATTAGAACCTTTTATCACTTTGGCTCAGACAAACATATTTGCATTTGTTCTGTTAGATGGTGCTGACTTAAAACATTTTAACTTCGCGAATAGGTTAAAAGGTAAGTAGGTTCCTGGACAGATTATTACTGCTGTTTAAATATAATTTAAAGTATTGATAAAAGGTAAATAGCAATAATTCGTCCTATAATGAACAAAATAAGTTACGTGCTCGATCATGCCAATGCTTTATAAGTTAAGCCAAGTGTATTGTTTTTTTTTTCTTTAAAACACATTTGTAAATTACTGGATGTTTTTTATGCTAATGTAACCTTTTTGCTTATGAAAAACGATACTTTTATTGAGTAGTTGATTTTAATTATTGGCTTTTAGCATTATCGTCAACAAGCTTACTTTTATATCCATAAGGCAATTAAGTGGAAACAGATTGGTAAGAGGTTTAATCAATTTTGAGTTAGTTCAGATTGATTTGTCAATGCGGTGTTGTTCAAAGCTTTTAATTTCCAAATCATACCTTTTTAATTAAATGCTAGTACTTATGGTTCATGTACACTTGTAACTGCTAAGTTTTAAATACCTACACTTGGGTTCGAAAAAACAGGGCTGAACTTAATATGCATAATTCATATGTAAAATGTATCGCAATTAAGCGGGAAGAGAATTTTTCGGGGATTAACCTTAATTCAGATATAGCTGAACTGGCGAATGTTGTTGTAACTAAAATAATGAATTAGAGTCAAATTGGTCCATACACAAAAAAAGCAACCCCATCGCCATCTAGAGAATGCCAAATTAAAATACTTTATGTCATCTGTCAGCGAAAGTCCCTTCAATATCGGTCGAGCCGCTTGCGAAATTTCCGAAGGAAACAGACATAGGTACAATTGTTTGTTAAAAAGTACAGTACCGTTATATTTTGTCATATGCATCTAGTCAGAAGCTGTTATTTTTACAATACAAACAGTCACTTTAATTTTAGTTGTGTGTATAGATTTTATATTTGTTATGAGTTTGTATGGAAATGTCTATTTTCTGAAATGGCATCGCTAACTATACCCGGATGTGTCATCGAAATCATTTAACCCAGGAGCTCCACATGCAATATTTAAGCCAATAAATTTCCTCATATATTGCCAATGCCTTGAATATTGCCACTACGCACGCTTTGGCAATGGCAATGGCAGTGGCAATATTGCCCGATCGATGAAAGGAAATAATGGCTTTCCATCTCCGAGGCATTATATTGTGACATTTCAAAATGGTTTTCCATCAATTTTAGTGCCATCCCGTTATTTTAAAAGAGCGCCGTGGGTGAAACAATTAACAATTTACTGACTGAACAAAAACGAAAACAAATAAATAAGTGTGCCTATAAAAAACGAAATACAATATAAATTAAAAATGATTGAGCTTAAATTAACAAAAATAGAAACAGTAAAGTTTATTGAAATTCAAATTGCCAGCAATGAAATGCCCACCCAATATTTTTATTGGCATCGCATCAAATATTGCAAGTGGAGCCACAATGTAAGATGACAGAAATGTCAACTAACATCAGCATCAGTTTTTTAAGTAAGACTTCTTTTGCAGCAATGGGGTAAATATTTTCTAATATGTTTTCTTTTTGGCAAAAGAACCGCAAAGTTTAACGGAACAAGATCCTAACACATATTTTCATTAAACAACCACTTGAAAGTATCTTGTTTGTTTTTGCAATACGTGCTTAAAAAGACCCATATAATTAAGGTCAGCCATTATTTGCTTCATTGCGTCTCATTGAATTGGGGAATGGTTTTAAACTAGGAAATGCTTTCAGTGAATCATTTCACACTCTCGTCTCGTTCTTGTGAGCATTATGGGTCATTCTTTTCTTAAATCTTATCCCGATATTAAATCGTTGAGTTGAAATCGGTGAGTTGAAATTGCTAAAACCACGGATCAAAATTTGCACCAACGTTGAAACCGCGAAACGGATCACAATTTGACCCAACTTTGAACTTCATTATCTCGCCGAATTTGACAAAATAAAATTGATATATGTACATACCACGGATCAAAATGTGAAAACGATACGGTGACATTTGTAAATACAATTGGAAGATTGATCGTTATGGGGGATGTATTTATGCATGTAAGAGGCTGGATTCGAAAAATGTCAACTTTGTTGTTCTTTGAATGATTTTCATTATGTTGATTGAAATATGTTGTAGCTGACATAGAATTATGAACGAAAAAAAAATAGTTTCAAAATTCAATATTGCTTGAATTAGAAAAGATTTTTAAAACTCACAATCAAAAAAAAAATGTACATGGTTTTAAAATGTGCAGCGTTTTGCATATAACAGTTAAAAAAAATTCCAATGAAAATCATACGAATTCTTGTGTGAGGTATATATATACAAAACTAATTATTCGATTTGGATTTTTAAATATTTCTGAGTACGGAAATAGCTATTTTTTTTTTAAATTATGTATTTTTAAAGCTCTGATAAGCTGAGCAAATTATAACTAAATGGTACAATGACAATTATTAATAACGTACATGACAACAAATAGAAATACAAATGCTATTGTTAAGGAAAATGTGCTTTTCCATTTTGTATTTCATTTATCATCCCTCTATAACCAATAAAAATTGTTTCGCACTTAAAAACCCAGAATTTAAATAAATTTACAAATATATTTCAGTCTTGATTTTTAAGACGAAAAATGTTATTGTGAACTATGTTCTGTAAACACACCACACAGCTTGTCAAATTATTTTCGTATTGGAACATAATTATGAGTGAATTTTCTTTTCCAAGCAGAACCAACTTAAGTTGCATCAACAAAATGAGTGATAATATGCTGTAACATGCAACTACGCTTACAACCACTTTCTCTTACCTTCCACAAAAGAAAACCAGTGCAGCCGAGAGAAAAACACTCAAACATTCGGATTTAGGTTTCTTTCACTGCAACTTGTTTGACACAATGAAGTGTGGAAAAAAAATTCTCATGAGAGATTTGGATTTAAAAAAAAGATGTATTATCAACGAAATCGTCAAGGTAGGTAGGTATGTAGGTATATCTTATAGTTTCACCAGTGCATATTTGTTTTTATTGGGCTACTTACATTCAAAGTGTATAAGCAAATTGAAGCAAGACTGGCTTTTGACCAGTACTGCACTAACCCTTCTAATATTTCTTATTTTAAATTGACTTTGAAATTTATTGAAGTCTCACGACAAATGCCCAGTTTTACATTATTTCAAAACTATTAAAGCCTTTTTCATTTGCAAAGGAATTAGAAGTAGATATATATATTAGAAGTACTTTAATGTTCAAAGATTCATAGTTAGGTATTTTAAGTGGTTTATAAATGCTTTTAAGAAAAGTCAATTTGGGTTGGGTCGGTCAGTTGAAACTGTCATTGGGGTCAATTGAAAAACGTGGAATCAAAACAAAATCTTATATTTATTACATATTTAATTCATTTTGTTTTAATATTGACACAGTTTGATCACTTAAAAGTAGTTTCGTTAACAACAAAATAACTGATAATATTACAAAAAACATCATTATATAATGTAAAAACAAATTAAAAGAACAGAAAAAAATAAGTTTCTTGTTCCTTGGCATTCTTGGAAGTGCTTTGTGTAGATATTGCACTACTTCCGCAGAAAACACAATATCACCAATGGACAAAATTGCCTGAACACTTGTTGATTATCTTTGGGAACTTTGTTGTTCACTTAAGTCTATCTGGTTCAACAGGAATCACTCTCGGGAAGGTGGTAGTGGCAACATTTCATCAATAGGTAGGATATTAGCTATATGAATGCCCCGTCTGGAATATTGCATTTTCAAAAAGTTACCTATCCGTTAATGAGGGTGCAATATCAAGCTCACTGAATAAATGACTATTAAATATTTGATGATGTGAAAGACCGCGGGACATCTAAAAAGAAGGAAACTAAGTAAATACAGCGTTTCAACAGTCCTCATAAAAAATTTTTCACTTGTACCCAAACCCTTTTTTTACAAAAGAAAACCCTATAAAAATAAACAAAACTAACACACACCCCTAATAGCCAATACGTTGTATTCACACTTCTTGCTTCTCCAAAAAAAAAACAATAAAGCTTTCTGACCACAACCGAACCGTGCGACGAATAAAGTAAGACTGAAAACCGTAAACTGACTTGTTTCTGTTTCATTCTCTCTCAATACACATACACATTGCGCAAATGGTTGTGAAGCGGTTTGACCAAGCGTTCAATAACCACGCGAAGCGTGGGGAATATTTCACACTTTTGATCGCGAGCAAAGGTTATATAATTGCTATGAATTTGCATTTTCCTAATCCTACCAAAAAATTATGTAAGAAGTTTCGAAACACTTCCTACAATTTACTTTCATTTCAACTGTTCCTAGTGAAAAACAGGCTTAAGAAATTCAAGATACGATCTAAGCTAAGACACATGGTGTGTGGATCAGAAAAAAACTTCCTATTTCCTTGAATTCGAAACTCTACAAAAAAAAATAATATTGTCTCCAAATACGTTCAAAATACATGGCAGATTCCACATATTTCATTTCAAAATTCTTTAAAATAAAAATTCTCTCCAAAATATCCCTTTTGGCATATTCACAATAGCCACCCAAAAAGGAAAAACAAATTTCTCAGCAAAAACTGCAACCACATTTTTTCTGCCCCCCAGTCCTTCTTTCAATTGTTATTACCACCCATACAAACTTAATTCGTCCATCCACCCACTCACTCATTTTCATAGTCACTCAGTATGACGGGCAATGTTGCATGCATTGGGGAAAGAAAGTCATTACTTTATTAGTTTCGGATTCGGACAGGTTCCACACATTTACTTAACATTTTGAGACTTTGGAGCTTCCGCGAGAAAAAATAAAAACAGGACAAACAGAAATCGTGCCAACGAACATAAACCGAACCGAACTCCAGGTAAAGCACACCGCTGGCGCTGAAGGCCGATACCACCGATACAAAAAGCGGCACTACCACCACGCAACAGCAGCAGAGACAGCCAGTGGTGCATAAGAATAAGCATAAGCATAAAGCATATCCCGCTGTCGGACAACGGAACGACGAACGAGCCCCCGTTTTCTTCTTGTGACGGACGACGACCGACGAAACGGACGGTGCTCTCGCGTCTTGCCTCTTAGTGTCTATGGTGGTGGAGCTGGATGGAGTTGGAGTTGGTGAAGTTTTAGGATTTATTTTTTTTTTGTTTTTTGGTTGCTTCAATTTTCTTTTTAGTACGGTTCGGCTCAGGCACAGGCTAGCTACTACTAATAACATTATTTTGTTGTTGTGTTTGTCGAGTGGTTCGTTCTTCTTCTGTGGTGTTGCTCGGTGCGGTTGCACGATACGGAGAAGTGTAGTTTCACGTTTTCCTTCAGTTTCGTATCGCATTTAGTTGGGTTCACATCGTGCAAAGTATTTGTATCCCCATTCTGGCAACTAACGGAAAGGGATCAATCAAGACTAGAGTAAATGAAAAATTGGATTTCGCGGTGCTCGGGCAGGGGTTCCATATACCGGACGACAATAATAATTTTTATTTTTTTTTTGTTCTAATTTTTTGTTGTTGATTGCTTCTTCTTAGAACGAAATTTCTTTTCGTTTTCATAGTTTTTTTTTTTTTTTTTTTGGTTTTGCTCGAGAAGAAGAAAACGAGAAAAATCAATGACGGCACAAAAAGTAGTGTGAACTCGGTTCAAATCGGAATTAATGGAAACCCACTTGCCAAGCTGCTAAGGGTTGATTTTTTTTCTTATTATTGAAGTTGTACTCTGATGATGGATTTTTTCTCAAAGAGCAAACTAAAAGTGGTTACCTTTTCGATTCGCGAAGGGGGTAGTTTGGTCCGGGGCGTTGTAAAGTGATTATGACACATAATATACATCACAAACTATGCGGAACCGGTCGCAGGTCCAGAGAGTTGCTGCATAATTTCCGTTTTTGGCCGGTCTTGTTGGATTTAATAATGATGTCAATTCAGAACTAATGCCACAGAGGCAAATCGAGCCAGTACATCAAGCATTGACACAAAAAAAGGATACTCGACTCGGTGTTTGTGCTCGTTAGTTTTGTGGGTCAATTACGTGAATCGAATTGATTTGTGTGTTGTGTTCCTTTGGCTCTTGTTTCTCAATATTCTCGGGGAGATTCTCAGACTTTTCGGTACTGTTCTGACGAGTCCTTTCGTTGCAGGCAACCCTTCGGTAAAAAATAATACCTATGTACTTAGTAAACGAGTGATTTCACGAGTCAACCAGCGACGACGGGGTTGATAATTTTTATTTCGGATTTCGAAGTTACTGCGGCAGAATGAATGAAGTGACACAATTCGTATATTATTCATATTGACCGATGACATATAGCCTCCTCTTCTGATCCAACCACCCCCTAATCAGTGTTTCGTTGTGCTTGTGTATGGATATTGTGCCGTCTTGTGTGTTTAACAATGCCTGTCTAGGTATGTGCAATTTGCCGCAACTTGTGCTTTTTGCTAATTCTGTTGTTCGGGTAAAATTTTTGTCGGTTGAGTTTTGTTAATCGTAACATTACCTACGCGATTTGATTATTCTCCTGTGTCAATTAATACATAACGGCTTACTTATATTCGGACCGGCAGTGTTTTCAGAGTTTCCTCTTTCGTATATAAAACTTTTTAGAATTAATTAATTTTTTTTTATTTTTTCTTTAATCTTCAGGTGGTGTTTTAATGAGTGTGCTGGCGAAATATGTAAATAGTACTTCTTAATCCTGTCAAAATTATAACTCGAAATATTACCTGCTTAATTACTTATTTAATTAACGGAAGCGGAAATCGGAAATAATATTTGTTGGATAGTTAAACTTTGAATAAAAATAAAAGTAAGATTTTATACAAAATTAAATATTTAGTTATAAGGAACAAATGTATGTAGGTTAAACGGATGCTGGAGGATATTTAATAGCAGAAACCAAATGCAATTAAGATGCAAAGTATTTGTAGCTAAAATGTAAATGTTTCTTATTTATGTATTAAATTCTAAATATTTGTATTTATATAAGGACATACAGTCAAAAACGAAATATCGGTGATTGCTTTATAATTTTGAAATCCCGGTAGAGATTCATACAAATTGTAGGTATACTCACCAATCACGAATTATCGCTTATAACGAATGGTTTTAAATGAAAAAAAAAATTAAAAATCTAACGCTTGTAACGATCATTTAATCAAAAAATGATAAGGTACCCATTGCAAATTTTGTGCGTTTAAAATATATAAATTATGAAGATTTTCATTTTGCTGTTTTTTTACACGCGAATTTCGTATTCTGTATTCTGTTTTTTTTTTTTTGGAAAATGAGTTCAAAACGTACAACTCTAACAATTGAAGAAAAATCTACGCAAATTTCAAAGTCTGTAACTCTGGTGATTCCAATAAATGTTTTGCACTAGAGTTTTCTGTATCGGCTTCAACAATCTGTATCTACCATTTTCAATTTTTTTAAAGAAGAATTTTGAAGAATCCAACTTAAAAATAAAATAAAAAAAATACCTTCGATGTAGTCACCATCCCGGCGTAGGTGATGCAAAACACAGAGTTTGAAAACTCTATTAAACGGACCAATTCTACAAACTAAAGTAGAAGACTTTATAAGAGAGTTGGGAAAATGACGCCTTTCACATGCTCAAATATCTGGGATTCCATCATTTCGAAAAGTCATAGCTAACCTCGTTAGCTAATAAGGATAAGCAGTGAATGTGGTAGTGTTTGATAGTTTGGCCAAAGCTGTGAGAGTGTTTTTAAGGTGATGAAAAAAACTTCTTTTTATTTATTTTCTCAAGAAATTCTCTTGAAAACATTTCAGAAATTGGGAGAAAAAATGACAAAAAAATAAAAAAGTTGTTGTTAGTGGACAATTATTACCCTCCCAACCGAAAGCATAAAGTACTAAACATAATTTGTCATATCGAAAATCTCCAAGGCAATTTCGTTTCCCACGAAATATTTTATTCTATCAAATTTTTTTCCTGTGATCGTGAATCTCCCATCCTAAAAAAATTTCCCTCGAACAAAAAATCGTATATGAAATGACAGCAAAATTCCTTTGTAAAGCTTATTCACGTTACTAATAAATTCCGAATGGAACTTTTAAGCATCATTCACGTTCCCAAGATTCGAGTTGGAGGAAAAAATCCCTGGGACATTTTTATTCAAGATAACCCCCAATGCGTAAAATTAAGAAAAAATATGCACCTCATGTAATAAATTTTCTTGGATCCAATTCTACTGATTTCCATAGCTTGGTAGAATGTGTCTATACCAATCAAACATTGTTTTATGCATTGTAGGTTTCTCCAACAAGATCCTGATAATACAAATTGAAAACGTGTGTCCACTTTTTTATAAAGAACATAATTGAATTGAAATTCGGTTATAACGAAATACCGTATGAAACAAATAGATTGTCTAATCGATTCAAGTTTGAGCGATTTTGACTGCATATCGTATACAAATAGGTTTTTCTGAAAGAATAATTATATCTTGTGATATAATTTAAAAATTTTAAAGCCAGAAAACGTAGTTATATTGAAGCAAAAATTTGTAGGCAATTAAGTAGTCGCTAGCCGGATACATAAGCTTTCGGCTGTGTCGGGAATAACGGATTGTCCGGATTAATGAGAAAAAAAAATAAAATAAAGTGGAAAACCGAAATATATTCAAAGAAAACACATTTCAAAAGAAAATAGAAGTGCATTTTGCACGTAATTTAAATATGAATTCATGTCAAAAATATCTAAAATGTGGGAAAGTACATTTTTTCACCTTTTTAAAAGAAGGGTACTCATTTGAGCTGCATTATTTTTTTCAGATTTCCTTGCTTAATTGCTTGAAATTTTGGAAATGACCTAGCTTACATTTCCATCTTCTTCGTCATTATCGTCAATATTTCGTTGGATTTGTAAAGCGTCTTCATCACAAAAATTGTAGAAGAGTTTATTTTGACAAGTTGCAGATTTCTTTCATCTGTAGATGTGATACCATTTGCTTCAATGATTCGAATTTATTTATTTATTTCCTATTGCGAGAGAAATTCTGGCCATAATATTGACCAATTCTTTTCAATACATCTTGAAGCTGTTTTCAAAAACAAAATCGCATTTCATAAATTGAATTCTTTAAAACTGCTGTAATATTTTTATCATCTTGCAGAAGAATATGTATCTAAAGCTGCTTTCTACTTGTTACCTTTATTTTCTGGTTTACATTTTGACCCATCAGCTGCTATACTGTTGTACAGGTAGGTTGTAAAAATAATACTATGAAGTTGGGATCAAACATTTTGTTCGTTCGCTTAGGATGAAAGGGGGCATTACCCAAAAACCAAAAGCAATCTTGTAGCGTATTTTACTTACCAGGGACAGATTTTTCTTTCGCAAGAACCCATTTCGTTACCGGAAGAACCCTCCAAAAGCCAGACTTATCAGCATTAAAAAACCTGTTCTTCAATTACTTTCATTTCTTGAATTGCTTTTAAAATATTTTTCTTGAAAAGACTTTACAGAACCAACGTTGCTGGATTGGACACTTTTTCCCCACTTACCTTTGGAAATCTAATTCCATGCCGAAAGTTAAATTTTTCCAGCGAACCAGAAGTTTCTGTAAAATCTTGATTTCCTCTCATTTCATTGTTTAAGAATTTGGCTTTGATTGAAATAATATCTCTTGAAATTAACAAACGGCAATTTATTTGGAGTATAAACCATCTCACCAAAGCTTCTTCTACCTCTTAAAATTCACTTTGTCTGCCCTGGAGCCAGCGCTAAAATGTCCTTGAAAAATGACCATATATATTAAGAACTTAAATTTTCAGCCAGAAATGTATTAGATACAAATTTAGGAAATTTCATCTTATTGGTATGTCGAAAACAGTTGACTTGAAAACCTTGAAAATTTTAGCTACTTGCCAAACTGATATACCAATTTTAATATCATTCCATATCTTACATTTCTCAGGAAGTATTAAAGTTATGCGACTTCTTTTTCTTTGATTATGATTCTCCGTAATATCCATCTGGAAGAAACACCTCCAACATTTTTTATTACTTCAAATAACGAGACAACTGCATACATATATATTTTGATTCAATAACTAATTGAAAATCATGTGTTGAATTAGTTCTTAAGCACACATTAAGTTGATTAATTATTATTTATTTATTGGATTGAAAAGTCAATTTTTTTTTTGCAATACATTTAGTGTGTTGAACATTGTAATTCATCCTTAATTTTAATGTACTTTACATTCTATTACCAATACTGACGTCTCATGCCTCAGAAATAATAAATTTTGTTCTCATTCCAATCATAAAATTCTCCATGTACCTACAATTTACATACATAAATCTACCGAGTGTTAAAATAAGGGTCGATTTAGTTCAATTGGTTTTTCTGGGTAGATAGGTACCTAACCTATACTCATTTGGGTTGGATGTGGGGTAGGTACTTAAAATATGTCTCTTTTGATGTGCAAATTCATTTTCTAATGGAAATACATACATTTACATAGGTATCTGGGTATATAAGATACAGACTTAAAACCTCCAACTCATCCATCATAATGTAAGATTCCTTTGGAATGATAAGTAACCATTAGATCATCATGAGAGGCAAATCATCAAAATTATTTAATTAATTCAGGATCCAAATATTTTTTGATTGAAAAAACATGTTAATCCTAAAACTCGACTTTAACCATGATGAACTCGCATTGAAAAACTGAACATACATTTTAAAAATGTTAAGTGACTTGATTTATTAGAGCAGGTTTTTGTAACTTACATAACTTTATTGCACTTTTTAAAACTCGTTAAACAACACGAGTATTAAAATTATACGTACAATGTAATCGTACGTAAATCCTACTGCTTTAATATCTTAAGTAAAAAACGTATGTACGCATAAATTAATTATGTAGCAACATAATAGATATAGGTTTTAGATATTTTTCATATTAATAAATTTTCATATTTTTTTGTTTGTAAATAAGCAAAATAATTGCATTTGGTTTTCTTCCAGGATGAAAGGTAACTAAGCATAGGTATTTTGTAGATGAATTCATCCATGTTTAAATGCATACATATATAAAAAAAGAAGACGACTATAAGAATAAATCTGCGAATTTAATTTGTCAAATTATCGAAGTGAAACTTTGTGCATTAAAGCAATTATTTTTTTGGAACTTATATATCCTTGTTATTAAAATATGGTCTATAAAAGACGGATGCCCCCAGCCATTTTCCAAAACTTGCAATCACACAAGTTGAAAACTGACTTTTTTGTTTCTTTTTATTTACGAAATGTCAACTTTGACAGTTTAATATTTAAAATGGAATATTCGGAGTAAAAAGAGTGACTCCAAGCAGCAAATTGAAAACGACATAGGTTAAAAAATATAGGAAACAAAAATTGGTCGTATGAAAAAGTTTGACATTCCGAGAGTCATTTTCAAATTTCCAAATTTTAATATCCATAGACTATTTAATTTATTTAAATTCTGTATTAGTTTCTTAAAGTGAAGCTACTTTTGTTAGCTAATTCTGTTGGATTTTTTTTTTTTAAATTTATAAATTTAAATGGATAACCATGAAAGCTGTTTAAATTGATTAATAACCTAATTGATGTCAAATTGAATAGCATTCCTGAAGTCATATATTTTAATGTACCTATCATGGAGGATTTTTTTTTTAATTTGTACTTTATTTATACAATTTTATGTTAATATATTTATTTTCATAGGAAACTCTTCTAACAAATAATTCAAACTTTCTCGCTAAATAATTAATAATTCAGAGAAAAAAACGTATATCTTGCTCAAAATTTTGATACGAAATATAAAAAAAAAAGAAATAATTATGCAAAATGCAATTAAAATTAATTTATACCTACTAACTATATATAATTTATAATGAAAACAAATCAATTATGTGTGTGTGGTTTTGTGTGCGTGCTTAAGCTTATTAAAGTTATCAATTTAATCGAAACTAAATCGACATCCTGTGTATAAAAATAATCAGGATAATGTGCTAATCGAATAATAAAGAGAAATGCTTTTAATAAAATAAATCAAATAATCGAATCTCAAATTTAAAAAAAAACGCATTTAAAAGTGGTAATACATTATATAATTCATAATATTAAGAGATTTATAAAAGATTTAAATTAAAAAGAAAATAACTAAACTATAGTGAATTAAGTAAAATATAAATCATATTTAAATACAATTTGAACGTTGTGTATAAATGGACGCTTACGAAACACCGTAACCGAATGCGAATACATATGCAAAATAAATGGGTACAATGAGGCCAAATAAATACGATGTAAGTATTATAAATTTTAATTACATTGTATTAGTTATATTAAATAAATATTTATTTATTTCGAATTTAGAAAATTAAAAAAAAATTAAAAATCAAATTTGTTCAAGTGCAATTGGTTTGACATTATCACAAATGAAGTTGATAAAAAAAATCGAGTTGTCAATTTTTTAAGTTTTTCTGTGACGGTACCTATGTATGTGTTTGTCCAGGAGTTGTAGTCTGCGTTTTTGTATTTGTTGGGACGGGAAAAATTACAATGAAAGTTAGTAATTAAAAAATGTTATTTAGTTAACTTAAAGATTGGCTAATATTTCGATTTTGTGTAAGTATAAGTGAACATATAGCGGTGTGGGATAACAGTAACATTAGACATAGATTAACGTCAGATTTTAATACAGTGTACAGCAGGCTGGTTCTTTCTTATAACTAACTACGACGCTTCAAAAGTTATCAAGAGTTAAACACCTATTATCCCTATTAATAAATGACAATCAACAGCGAGTTAGAACTTACATAGATAAACAACTGGTAAAATCAATATGCAACAGCTTTGATACGTGTGCATCAGGCTAACACGCATACATTTCAATGCGAATTATCTTAAATACAAGCAAACTTGTCATAAATGTTTGGTGGAAAAATGTAAAACGATACTTCTGAATTATTGCCGTCCTCTTAGAAATGTTTATTAATTAAAACAAATATAAAACGGTAAGTGAGTTAACAAGTCTGTTCAGGAGTAGTAGGAGTAGTTTTTTTACTTGCGATATATAATGTGTACAGGTACTATTATGTCAAATTATGGATTCGTAAAAAAAATCGAACTCAAGGTTTTGATCAAACTTGACATTACGATAATAGAGAACACCAAAAAATGGGTCCCGCGATTCCGTCTGTCTGGTGTCTGTCTGTCCTCGAGACTACAGCCTAAAAGGTTTGATGGATTTGCTTCAAATACATATCGTTTTTTCGGTAATATGTCCACACGTTTTTTTCATTTTTTTAAGACGAAAAATACAAGTACCTGCCATACATATTGTTTGGTCAAACAGAAAAATCTTATGACATATATTTCTAGGTGCATGGATTTAACCAAGTTCCCCCTTAAAAATATATAATTTGCAGATCGTATATGCTGTAAGTTCTATTAGAGTCGGTAATCATCGACCAACAAATATGTATTGCGTCTTAGAAAGGTACGATAGCATGTAACTGATGAGCCAAACTAATTATCGTGCCTGGGCAAAACGCATTTTGGACTAACGGTCATACAAATATTTCAATTTGGCTATAATCCACACAGTCGAAAAACGCAAAAATCGACTTTTCTAACAAATTTTCATTTATTTTTTTAAAAGTCGAAAAATTTAAAAATTTGGTTATGAACTTTTATTAACAAAGAGCATTTGCATAAAAAAATAATTTTAATCGGTTTGATCCAATAGTGAGAAGCCGAAAATATGGAAATTGGTTCTATGGGAAGTACCGTTAATGTGTACGCAAAATATTTTTTTTTTACTTAAAAGTGGACTGCGCTAATTTAAGAACACACCCATTTTTTTATCAACATTCTTGGAGCCGTTTTTGAAAAATTTAGTTACCTACTGTTGTGTTTTGTTTTAAGAAATTGTTATTTTTTTAAATGTTCAAGATAATATAAAAAAAACTACTTAATTCATACGTTGTTTGAAAAAAAAAATCGATTGAATTGTTTTCGAAATATTGGGTTTCCGAAAAAAAAATGTTTTTTTTTTAATCAAAAATTGTTTTGAAAAATGTTGGTTTACATTAATGTTTAAGCTTTTTAGAAGCTTCTTCATAAAAAATCAAAAAAAAAATCAAATGAAACGTTTTCCAGAAAATCGGAAACCAAAAACGTGGTTTCAAATGGTACCGAAAGAAAACATTCTTTTCCAAAAAAAATATCAAAAAGTACCTTTTCCCTTCATTATTGAACTGATTTTATTTTAATAAAATTCTTTGGACCTGCTTTAGAGAAAAATAAGATTTTTCTTTTTAGCCAAAGAATTGTATGGCAGGTACCGTTATTGTGTCAAAAAAAACGTGTGGGCATAGTTTGAAACAAATCTATCCAACCATTTAGGCTGTTGACCCGAGGACAGACGGATTTGCACTACCCACTTTTTTCGTGTTAGCTATCATCGTAATGTCAAGTATGATCAAAATTTCGAGTTCGACTTTTTTACGAATCTAATAACTTGCCATATATTACCTGTATATCGCATTAAAAAATGCAGTAAACTATTCCATTTTTTTAATTTTTCATAATTCCACTAATTTGATAATTGGAATACTAATATTTCTATTATTTAAATCATTCGATTATGCCAATCCACTCTCTATAAAAATTCGTAGATCTATTGTTTGATTTTTGTTTAAGCAAGGTACTTAGCTCGTGAATGTGTATTCATTAATAGTCTTTAATGTTATGGAATTTTTTCCAAAATTGCAATTAGATACAACGTACAATTTTTACACTTTTACATCTTATTTCAGAAAAAAAATCGGTTTGATTCTATTTAAGTGCCGATTGTTGTTTTCCTTTCTTAAAATAATATTTCGGCCTCTAAAATACTAGTACCCAGTTATTTGCCTTGTAAAATAAGTTTCAATCAAAACATTGGAATGTGTGTTTTAAGGCAATTAAAGTTCTTGTAAAAAATATTCTACAAAAAAATCCATGTCTGTTTTTACATAATAATTATTTCAAATACATTTAAGTCCTCTAAAGAAGTATTTCCATAAAATCAGAATTTATTAATTTTATTTCTTAAGTTAACAACAAAATAAAGCCTCAACAAATTTACACTCTAATATACATTTTTGCACTCGAAACTATAGGTTCGAAAAAAAAAATTAACAAAACTTCAATCAAAAAAAGGTGTTACAAATTAACATGTTAATAGTTAAACACTGTGCGGTAAATAAAGTAAGTAAAAAGTAAATTTTGCACGACTTGTCTATGCAGTTCATGAAGTAGTTATAAGTAGTTACGTTTACCAATTGGAATAATATGCTAATTAGAAATTTTGTGCAATAATTGCTCTGAAAAGTGGATTACCAGACAGCACCATTAATTAAATTTCAATAAGCATAAACTATAGAGGTGGTGTGGTGTTTTATTAATGAAAATATTTATCTCTATAATTAAAATTAATCCGACTGAATGATGGTGGTTAATAGACTATTGATATACCACGCAGGATATAAAAATAGATTAATTATATTCGATTTGTAACTATCACATTAGTTTGATAGTTTTAAATAAATATATACAAACATACATAACTTGTTTGCTAAGATTTATGTCCTATTTCAAAAGAATATACATATCTTTGCTTACGCACTTTACTAGCGATATATGCTTATGCGTGGATTAATTTTTTTGAAAGTATATTTACACAAGTTTCAAGTGCTACTGTTAACTTACCTTTTACTTAAGTCAGTTTAAAAACAAATATGTCAAATTCAGAAAGTAGAATATTTAAATCGACATACCTCGGTAATTGATCAAGACCAACATTTTTGGTTTTGAGGAGAGAACAGGTGACAACAAAATTAAACCTCTTACAGTCCGTATAGTTCAGTTTTATAACATAATTTATAATCCAGTTCAAGCATTTTGCATAAATCAATAATAAAAATGTTTAATTTCGCAAAAAAAAAAAAAAAAATCTTTAGCAGAACATGGTTTCGATCCACGGACCTCTGGGTTATGGGCCCAGCACGCTTCCACTGCGCCACTCTGCTTGAGAATCATCGGCGTCAAATGTTTTTATTCAATGTGATGGTGGTTGAATTTAGTTTCAATAGAGAATTTGTATAAGTCAACCCTGTATGCACGCGTATAATTATTTGTATGCAATGCAACAATACATAGGTATACATCATCATGATAAAGGTGGATGTGAAGAGATTTTCTTCAATTTTATAGCAGAGTATTTATAGTTCATAGATTTTAAATTAGAGATTTTTTAAAAATTAAAGTAGTGCACAATGTAGCTCTTTTGGAATGGTTCAATATTAATTAATAACATAATGGAAATTAGTAATATATATAGGTACTGTTGATGATTTTATTTTAGGGAACATTTTTTGCTATTTACACTTATGTCTAAGAATAGCTATATATAATTGTTAGCACAACCGATTTTGTTAAAATTTTGCAAATTGATTTTTGAAGATTTAATTCTTATTTGGGAGAAATATTGTGTACAAGAACGAATTTCATAGATACGTTGATAGCGCCCCCCTATTCTTCTAAATATAACTGCATATAATTGGAGTCTCTGAACAGGTAACTCTGCAATATTTTGATACTTTTTATATCTAAGAAGACACTCTCTATGAGATCTAGATGAAGTATTGGAAATGTCCCGTTAAATATGTTTTGATATATTTTTTGAAATTACTGCGAAAAGTGCAGTCTTATCTTAGTTTATTTGAATAGCACCCCCTCCTATAATAACAGTTTTCGTGTGCAACCCAAAGCGGGTAATTATGCAAAAATATTCTCTGCCATCTTTTACTTATTTCAGTATAATTTCAGTAAAAAATAGTCGTGCTAAATCATTGGCAGAGGAAGAGAAAGTAGAAATCAAAGCTTAACGCGAATATGGCCTGTCTATTCACAAAATATCAAACAAAATGCTACGAAGCCGAAAAGTTATTTCCACATTTCAAGTGATACAAATTTTAATGCAAATATTTCGAGTCAAATCGCTTTAAAATGTTTTTAAAAATTACCAATTTATGTAAATAGTGATAGTATTCCTTCTTTTTTATTTAAAGAATTTAATAAACTTGAATTGAAAAAAAAACGAGTCATTTTCATTATTAGGCTTGGAGATATTCAACTTATAACTCGAAGCAAAGGGGGACGCTATTCAAGTGAGCGGCACTGTACATAATAGGTAGGTACATAATGAGTTTTAGTATTTGAATCGAAAATAAAATCAAACTCCAGATTTTAATTAACAAAAAAATTGTGCACTAATAGGTATAGCGTACATTTTGGTTCAAAAATTGTTTTTTGGTTTTTGAAAAAAAATAATTTTTTTTTTTTTTTGAAAATTTTATAATTCGAAATCGGTTGTACGATTTATTTTTAAAATTCTGTTTTCCAATTTATATTTATAACCACTCAAAATTATTGCACTAACATTTTATTTTGGGAAAAAAATTAAAAATATTTAGCTTATTCTTAGCATAAGATCGAACAAAAGACTAAGTAAGAGTGAATTTTTTTATGAGAATCTTCTTAAAAGCTTGGACGGTATTTTAAGACAACATTTTTTAAAAAAATCTTTTTTGTTTTTTGATAACTCGATTTTTTGAAAACGACATACTGGAATTTTTCGAAACTTTGTATTAAATAAATTTTTTTGAGATTTCCTTGAATACTCGAAAGTACAAAGGTATCTACGAGTACATACAAATATTATATAAACCGTTAAGCGAAATGTACTTTCGTTAAGAACAGATCCAAGAATTTTGGAAAAAAAAATGTGTATGATATCTTAAATAAATAAATCTATGACAGGTACGGTTAATTTTGGGCCGAAAAAATGTAAAAAAAATGCACGAACGAATCGCACGTACTTGCTCCTATGTTTGATTACATTATATGCATAATATTCTTAATAGAAACAGTTAAGATTATTTTAAAGTCGTTTTTCCCTTAATTTTTATATATAAAAATTCTTAAATTTTTTCTAAAAAAAAATTGTATGAACATTTTAAATATTTAATAATATAAATTCAAAAACAAAATTTCAGAAAAAATCGTGCACCATGCATACGAAGAAAAAAATATGTTTTTTTTTTCAAAAATCCAAAAAACTATTTTTCGAAAATTTTGAAATGCAGTATTATTTAGAATTTGAAGGAGCTCCTGTATGAAATATTTGATCGAAATACGTTGAGCCGTACCATTAATAACAAAATATTTTTAAAAAATGTATGGCAAAAATGTAGGCCATATCCAAAGTAGTACGCATGAATTTTCATCAAAATCGTTAGAGCCGTTTTCGGGGTCATTAAGATGGTAGAACAAATTGTATTGTCTGCCGTTCGTTTTGTGTCTTAAAATAACGATTCAAAAATCTATTTGAGACAATCACCTACAGCGCTTAAATACCAAGTTTGAAGAAAATCGTTTCAGCCGTTTGGACTGCAGAGTGTTGTATAGAGACAGAAAAACAGATAGACGGACGGACCCACTTTTTTGATATACTCTATCTCTATATTATTGTAATGTCAAGTTTGATTAAAAACTCGAATTCGACATTTTTTCGAAATGCAAAACTTGTCCAATAGTACTTATATCGCAAGTAAAAACAACTTGTATTAATAAAATAATCCTTTACACCTTCATTAGCCCCGCATAGTATCCATACGTCATAACCTTGATGTACAAGAGTAAGTTCGTGCGATCGTGGATTTTATTTATTTTTTACACGCTGGCGATGGCGCTGTCATAAGTTTCCATATATACCAACTTCAAGGCTAGCTTAATTGATTACGTTTGTTCCGAATTGATATTCACCGTCAATCGAACCATATGGCTGAGAGAATTACATTTTAAATACAAAAGACAAATACCCAAAACTCGTTAAACTTCCCCATAAAACTTAATGCAAGAAAAATAAATACAAAACAAAAATCCATAGTAGCAATTTAACGCCACCCACGACAAATATTGTGTTAACATGCACATCAAGTGTATATTAAGCTTCTTTTTTTTTTGTGTGTTAAACGTGAATCAACGACGCGACGACAAAATACCAACTAGGTACATATTTGTTAAACAGACGAAAAACCCAACTTTAAGTTTAATCCCATCCCACGAGGCCGAAGGGGCAATAATAACAATGTCAACGGTGGCGCATATAAAATTGTCAATTTACAACCGTAATCATCATGACAAACTGCTTATCGCCAGGATTAGACCTGACGAAGTTATAAATGTATCTGCTGCAGTCTGTAGCCGCATCAACCCAACAAGATGCATTTATCTTATTCCTTCTGTCGCCGCCGCCGCGCCCCATCCTGAGATGAGCTCCATTTACAGAGTCACGCAGAGCGTTACAACATTTATTTTTATTTATTTGCAATTTCTTTTTTTTTTTGTTTCATTAAAACCCGTAATTACACTTATAATCCTATTATCCTTACATATCACTGACATTAATAATTTCGAATTGAATTCTCTTTTATTTCGCATCGGCTCGGCTTCGGAATATGTATCGGCATCGACATCGTTGTGCACGGCAACGGCGCTCAGGATCGTCGGGCGGGACTCGCAATTCTGATATTTCAGTTTCGCAGTTTCAGTAGCTCGATGTGTATCTGGATGTAGTATGTAATTAAGAGCTCGAACTCGGTTTATCTGTGAGATGACCTTAATATTTTCCCTCTGCTCATTGTCAATTCGCGAAAAGCAGAATTTATAGCCAATCCGTTTTATGCATATACGCAACAAGGACATGGTCGTGGATATTTTATGAATGCACTTAATTAGTTGCAACATGAAGTGACACAAAAAACAAGGTTGTTTTATTCATTTGCTATGTGCAGTGTGTGTAGTGTGCATGTAGCATTATTTTAACATAAACAACACTATGCTACACACATCTCAGTTAAACATCCCTGAAACACACCACATCCCATCATTGTGAATAACGCAAACACACATCCTTTGTAAATCGTTTTTGTTGGCATGCATTTTACAATGAACAATCGGAAGTTAATCAGTCGACTCTTGTGAATACGATCTCAATATTTGTGTGTTTCTACTCGTAGATACCAAAAAACAAAAAAAACAAAACCATTCCATAGATATTTATAGATTTCATTGACAATTTAATTATTTTAACATCCACCATAAACATTTTGAAGGTGGTTAGGGTTATTTTGGTCTCGTTTTGGTTCCATCACAGTTGTAAAAATAATTAAGAATGCATTAAACAAACAGTTTGAATGTATTTGGTAACTTTGCATGTATAGAGGTGTATCTTCTATGTCTATATAATAAACAAAGAGGACATGTTTTTTGTGTCCTTCAACAAGGTAATTAATATTTCAGGAATTCTAGATATAAAGAGAAGCCTTTTCATATGTAATTTAATTGAAGAGCTTCGTGTCTCCGTAAAATTTTTAGTTGGTCTACTTTTTCGCTTATAAGGATTTTAGAAACATAAAAAGGTAATTATAATTTAAAAAAATGTTTTTTTTTTGGAAAAAATATCCAAATGGGATCTGCCCTCGGCAGATATTAGTTCCCATTAAAAATCC
The DNA here is from genome assembly GCA_910595825.1 of Philhelius pedissequus. Taxonomy (NCBI): domain Eukaryota; kingdom Metazoa; phylum Arthropoda; class Insecta; order Diptera; family Syrphidae; genus Philhelius; species Philhelius pedissequus. Next base: position 37,485,785 of record OU343163.1, read on the forward strand.
ATAATGTAGTGGCGCGAAAGCTCTTGAAGAACATCTATCGCCGGGCCTAATGAGACTTAGGACTTTCAACTGGAGGAGACCTGCAACCACAGATGAGAAATACCAAGATGGGAATCTTTCGTACGTTTCACCCTCCAAAAACCATTTCCTTAAATTTGTAAATTTGACCTTATATACATGAATAGATGTGAAAAAAAATTGAGCTAAGGCTGTGTTCAGAAATTAAAATTTTGATAGGGTAGACATACTTTAATTGTGGTAAAAATTTGTTTGCATGAAAAAAGAAAAATCTGAAATTTTCTTATTTTATTGACAGTGACATTAATTGATATTCGATCAACTGGATTAATAATCGTACAATATTGTTCATCCTTGGTTCAATATTTGAACTCGGTTTAACTCCTATGAAGTGTTGTACAATCGAAGTTTAGACTTAACTTACCGCTCAATTTTCGATTCGTGTTCTCTTTTGTGCTCGCTTTATACTTTGTCAGCAAGACTTCGAAATTTCACGCGCTATTATTGTTGTTTTTACTTGCGATATAGGTATTATAGGGCATCAAACGATGATAGAGAACACCAAAAAATTGGGGTCCCGCAATTCCGCGTGCCTGTCTGTCTGTACAACGAGCTACAGCCTAAGCATTTGAACCGATTTTCTTCAAACTTGGTATTTAAGCTCTTTAGGTGATTGTCTCAAATAGATTTTTGAATCGTTTTTTAGGCCCAAATTAACGGTACCTGCCATACAATTTCGTCTACCATTTTAATTATTTCTAAAACGGCTCTAACGATTTTGATTAAAAAAGTGTCTGCACTACTACAGGTATATTCTACATTTTGGTCGATCTTTTTTTTAAGAAATTTTGTTATTAACGTACCTGCCATACAACCAATTTTTTTGATAAAGTCCAAAATCAAAAAAATTGGTTGTATGGCAGGTACGTTAATAACAAAATTTCTTAAAAAAAAGATCGACTCATAAATGACTGAACGGATTTCGATCAAGACTTTTATGTAGGAAATCCTTTGAATTCTAAATAATACTGCATACCAAAATTTTACGAAATATTTTTTTTTTTGTTGGTTTTTGAAATAAAAAATATTTTTTTTTGTTGAAAATTCAACATGTATTTTGAAAATCGGTGGACGATTTTTTTTAATTCAGTTTTTACATTTATATAATTAAATACATAAAATTGTCATACAAAAATGTTTTTACAAAAATATTTACGAAATTTTCTAAATAAAAATATTGAGCTGTTTCTACTAAGATTCTTGTGCTAGAGATGTGATTTATTTATTTATGTGTTAGTTGTTAAACATTTATTCGAATAAGATCATGAACTAAACGCAGCTGATTACCACTGTAAAATATAAAATCGAAACTTCAAATTCGGTTTTCATAAAGATAAAATTGAAAATTAGTATATGACGTTAGAGAAATGTCAAATCTTGCTAGTGTACGTAAAGTAGATAAGATCTTGCTACAAATACATAATTTGTTTTGACGGAATAAAATCGATTTTGTGCAGAAAATGTTCGATTTTGTCCAGAAAAAATTGATGATGAAGTAGGAATTCCACAAAAAAATTGACAGTTTTAAAAAGCCCTTTTTGATACCGGGTGTATTTAAATCGTATACCTCATTTGCACCGATCTTGCTTTTTTGCATTCTTTAAAAGCGTTCGAAAAAAAAGTAACTTAATTCATTACAGAAAGCACTAAATAAAATGTTCATTACATTTGTTTATAGTTTTTGAACATACCCACCGATTTCAAATTATCGGATGGATGAGATTATAACAAAAATGGCTGGCGTATGGATGACAGCAGCTATGTGTGCGTTCTATAAGCATAGTTCTGTGCGTTAGCAGCTTGTAGGCAAGCCCGTTTGACAGCCGAGGATTCCCAATCATATTATTTCTCATCTGTGCCTACAACTTTCTTGCGGAATCCGAAAGGCAAAGGTTAGAGGCCCTATTTTTGGAGTAAGAGAGATTCTCGGAGGATTTATAACTTATTTGTAAGCTACAGAAGATACCCTATTTACTTAAGATATGTACTTCTCCTATATAGGCCAAGTTTTGCATTTGTAAAAAAACACCGAATTTGAGATTTTGATCAAACTTGACATTACGATGATAGAGAATACGAACAAAGTGAGTCCCGCAAATGCGTATTCCATCTGTGTATAGGTCAATCTACAGCCTTAGGTGCTGAATCGATTTTTTTTTCAAACTTGTTACTTAACCGTCTTAGGTGATTAACTCGACAATTTTTTTAAATCTTTTTTTTTTTATTCACAAAATAACTGTAACTGGCATACACTTTTTTGGACAAAAAATGGCAAATCTTCATTTTCTTGAAAACGGCTCTAAAGATATTGATAAACAGAGTTCAGTGCACAACTATAGTCTACATTTTGGCCTTTGCTGTCATAGATTTTTTATTTTCGTCTTTCTCATTAACGCCTCAACGGAATTCGATCAAAATATTTGTACAGGAGATTCTACAAATAATGCATTATATTGTAAGAAGTACCTACTAAATTATATAAATGTAAAAACAGAATTTCGCAAAAAAATAGTTGAACCTCTCTCGAAATAAAAAAACTTTCGATTTTCTGAAAAATGCTTTAGTTGATGGTCTAAGAATTCTGTCCGTCTGTATGTCTGTCAGCCTATCTGTATGTATGTATATAGACACCTCCGAATTGCTTCAAACTTGGTATATAGAGTTTTTTAGGTATTGTACAGGGGAATTGATTTTGTTTAGCTCAAAAATAACGGCACTTGCCATATAACCATTACGTTCAAACATATTTTTCTCGGAAACGGCTATAGCGATTCTGATAAAAAAAAATCAGTGCAGCTTTTAAGGTATGACCACTCATTCATATGGTTGAAAAAAAAATTAAATGACTAAAAATGGTACTTCCCATAGGACCGTTTTTTTATTTCGACTATCTCATAAATGGCTTAACTGATTCTTTCGAAATTTCACACATGTATAAGTTTAGGACACAATTTATACTGCGTACCAATATTTAATTTAAAAAATTTATATTTTGAAAACTGCTCAATATTTTTTTTGGCGTTTTTGAATTTAAAAACAAAAAATTTCAAAAAGTTTAAAAAAAAACGTTTTTCTCAAAAACCGCTTGACAGATTTTTAAAATTTTTTTTTCATAAATTCAAATTTCGAGAAGAAATAAAATGGCTTTCTTATTTTTGAGCTCAAATTAGTTTAAGTATTTATTTCAGAATTTTGAATTATATTTTCTTTGATTAAGCCGATTTAATCTTTTGTTTTTAAGTTTATATTTTTAAATATTTAAGATTGTCATATCAATTTTTTATAGAACAAAAGTTAAAGAAACTCTGTATATATAAAAAACTAAAATAAAAAATGACTTTAAAAATATATTTAGATTTTTAATAGAAATCTTTTGCATACGATGTGATCGAAAATAAGAGATAGTGTTCATGCGATCCAGTCGTGCATTTTATTTGTAGGCCAAAAGTTAAAAAAAAAATTTAAACAATTTTTTTTTCAAACTCAATATGTTGAAAACGATGCAAGTCGTTAATATTTTTGACACTATCTAGAACACCGTATTCTTAAAACAAAAATAGCAGTATCTACCATAAAAACGTTGAAAACCCATAAAGAAACATTTTTTTTCAAAAACGGGCTATATTGATTTATTTTTTAATTCAACATTTTATGAGCATATTAATAATTACATACTTTAAAATGGCGATCCATTTTTTCCGAAATTATGTTTTCAACATTTCATTCATAGAAAAAAATTTTAATTTGTTTTCGAAATAAGTAGGCTTTTTTATCAGGGTTCGATTTTTTTAAATACAATATTTGCATTAGCTTATAGATACTTACATTGCAAGAAAAACGCAATTAGCTACATGGTAGTATAGGAGAAGGAAAATAATTGATCGGCCAAAAAAGCCTTACTTAGATATATTTACCCAAGAAAGGAAAGCATGCGAACACGTCTATTATTTTCATTGAGGTCACAACCCAACTGACGTCTCCACATATAAACCAAATGGCACATAAACTTAACTACTAAGTTTAATTAGTGAATGCGGTAGATGAAACCCCAATTAAGGCTTTTTATTGAAATATGGAACATCACCCACAAGTCGCAAGGATAAACATTTCTACCTTAATCTAAAATATTTATATACGTACGTATACATTATGAAGGTACAAGCTCTACCGCAAAAGGTTGTATCAAGATTTTATTAACGATGACACGATGGTATTTTTTTTTTTGGCTGCGACTTGTGGATGTGAGGGTACTTAATTATTGAAACCACAATCGCTTCCCAGCCAAGCATCCATCCACCACCCACTGAGGGTGTTTTATGTGTTTGCTGCTCCGAGCAGTTGAAGGGATGGAACGCTAAATTAAATACCATTCCATGTTGGAGCTGCGGAGTTACCTTTTCTATATGGCATGTTGGTATAACAAAATTAACACCATCTATAGCTACGTGCGAAAGTTCATTCTAAGGACATCTAGTCAACATTTATTGCTTCTCACACCCCATTCCATATTTATCCCTTTGCCCCTTATACGACTAGTAGGCAGGTATGTATATGAGCCCTTAGAACCGTGATGATGCATTCTAATTTGCCAAGCGGAAGAATTTATGCAGCCAAAGCAGGAATGTTTTTTCTGCAATATTTGCATAAAATTACAGGAAGTTAAGAGCTCTTGTGGTAGTATATGCCAATGCCTGATGTCATAGGGATAAAGGACATGGACAAAAAAAGCACAACTCAAATCTACATTTTATAATAGAGCTCCAGGCTTACGGTTATAGTTAGAGGTAGACATAGATACACCTGTTATCTTGTATATGCGAGTGCTTATGTGTATAAAGGAGAAGAACAAGGCGAGGAATTAAATTACGTCATCATTGAGTTGGGAGGAAAGTTGAAACATGTCGTCGATTTTTCTATATTGTTCCTTGCGCGGCCTCATTGTTGCGAGTGAGTGCAAAAAGGCACAAAAAGGTCGCGAAGAGGTTAAATGAAATTGAAGTCGGGGTAGTAGTGGAATACATAATGCTAAACCGGCTGGAATAATACCCCCCACCCCCCACGACTACTGCATACACGTCTGTCTGCGGCGGTAGTTCGCTTGGAAAAGTTCTTTTTCAGCAAAACAATGTCATCCTTTATGTTTGTTTGTTTCTTTTTTTTTCTTAAATATTATTTTTAACCCATCAGGCTGTGGTATATGCGGCGGCGGCAATAAAGGATACATAGTTTGCTATGTGTCTGATCTTTGCTATTTTTCCATACTTCCATACTTAAATGTCGCGTGCTTAATTAAGGCAGTTGTTTTATTGCCCTGGGTGTTTCGATTTATAATATTTTTTCTAAAGAAATTTCTTGCTTTAGAAAAATGGACGATTTTTTTCGTTGAAAATAATCGAGTGAAGCGGGTGGATTTTTTCTTTTTGAAAATTCTGCATGGATGTCTGGAAGGATGTGCTAACAGTGGACCTGCTAAATTTCAACGCATAAATGTAGCTCTAGCCGCAATCTTATAATAAGTAACAACATTTAAATTTTATGCCAGAAACATATTTGTTTACCCTTTTCTCCGTATTTTATTCAATCGGGTAAATACTTTTGGGAAAAAATAAAAACGTCTTTAACGTTTGCGGAATTTGAATAAATTGCAAAATGCAGGACTGGATCGCACGTACTTGATCTTATGTTCGATTTCATATTAAGCACAAATTTTTAGTAGGAACAGCTCAATATGTTGTTAGTATTTTTTATATAATTTTTTAATTACAAAATTTCGTAAATTTTTGTATAACAATTTTTTTAGAATGACAATTTAATGTATTTAATAACATAAATTTAAACACTGAATTTCAAAAAAAATCGTCCACCCATTTTCGAAATATAGAATTTTCAAAAAAATATATATATATATATTTTTTAAATCAAAAAAAAAATTCGAAAGTTTAGGTAGGTATGTATTATTATTTACAATTTTAAGGATCTCCTATATAAAAAAATTGATCAAAATCCGTCAAGCCGCTTATGAGAAAGTTCATAAAATGTTTGCATGACAGCTACCGTTAATAACAAAATACGTAAACAAAATAATTTTAACCAAAATGAAGACTATACCTATAGTTGTGCAAATATTTATTTTAATCAAAATCGTAAGATGCGTTTTCGAGATAATTAAGGAAAAATTGTATGGAAAATCAAAAAAAAATCTATTTTAGACAATCACCAAAAATAACAAGTTTGAAGAAAATCGTTTCAACTGTTAAGGTTGTAGCCAACGAGCACACAGACAAACGGAAGGAATTGAGGGATCAACTTTTTTGGTAATCTCTACCCTCGTTATGTTAATTTTGATTAAAATCTCGATTTATTTTTTTTTTCCAAATGCAAAACTTGCCCTATAGTACCTACCAATATGGCAAGTTAAATTTAAAAAAAAAAACGTTGAGTAAAAAAACATATATTTTTTTATTTATAAAATTTTGTAATTTAAACAAATTTTTATTAATATAATTAAATTTTAATTTAAAAAAAATTAACAAACGACAAAAATATTTTTTTTTTCAAAATTTGAAAACGCTATTATTTATACTTTTAAGAAAAATCTGCATTAAAAAAATAATTTAAATCAGTGCATCCAATATTGAGAAATATTATAATATGAAAATTGGTTCTATTGGAAGTACCGTTAATAAGAACGCAAATTGAAACATTTTTAAAAATTAAAAGTGGAGTGCACTAATGTTTATCAAAATTCTTGGGGAAATGCGTAACGATTTCTTAAATATTTGTATTTAAATTTTAAATTAATTTTTTTTTAAACACTGTTTAAATTTTTTCCAGAAAATGGAAAAAATGGTTCTACTGAAAATAGCAGAAATAACCACTTTTTGATGAAAACAAATAACGAAATAGTAATTTTTCATTGTCTAAATTAATGTTTTTTTTTGTATAAAAACTCCATATTTGGAAAAAAATAAATAAAAATACAATTTTGGTTAAAATATATACATACATACATAGATACATATGGCAGGTAACGTAATTTTTTGATTTTAAAAACAACAAATTACTGTGAGCATTTACCGAAACCCATTTGCCCCAAGTTCAAAGAAAATATTTCTACACGTAACTGCAAGTTTGATCAACATTACGAGTTCAATTTTTTACGAATCTGAAACTTTACATTTAGAAGCTATTGCTATATATCTCAAGTTAAAAACGTCACGGTAAAATGAGGATTGATACGAAACTGTCCACATTTTTTAAGTTTTTTTTTGCAAGTTTTTTTCAAATGCGAAAAAAGCCTGAAGTATATTAGTAAGTCAAATATTTCTAGATATGTAAACTCACCTTGGGAATGAAAAGATGACTGATTAGATAAATGATATCCCACAAAGGTTATTCCGTCATAATGTGAGGAGACCATTGAGGAACTGTCTTCCCCAGATTGATAGAAAAACTGAGAAATTTGATCTGCTCTGAACTCTCTTTTTTTCGAAACCAGACTAATATTTCATGTTCCCTCAAGCTATGTATAAGGCTTTTATTTTAAGAAATTACGATTATAAATTACTGAGCTTTAGTTTTTACGTACAACTTTGTAAAATGCCAGCATTTAACGACTTGTTTGTTTCAAAAAGTTTGAAATTTTTGAAGTTCAGTACATCAAAAAGTATTTTTTCCCTATTCTGACTTTTATGACAAAAATTGCTGGTAGTTTTGTTTTATCAATCAAACTATAATATTTCAAAGATTCTTGATTCCATTCGTATTCAACCTTACAGTAAAATTTGTTTTAGCAGATCGGGAAATATTTGAACCTGTACAATAAGACATTCTTTCGCCAAAATATCGATGTTGTTGCTCAAAAAGGGCCAATCTGATATTTTCAACAGCCAACAAATTGAGCCGGAGATGGAACACTGAGTCCGAAACGCGTCACTGATATAAAAAATAATAATGTTGTGAAACGATTCAATCGAACAATAAAATAAAACAAAATTAAAAATTTTAAAGTTTATATTTAAAACATTAGAAACCTGATTGAAAATATCACCATTGGCCATTTTTGCGCAACACCATCGATATATGCTGGAATAATTTTTAAAATTGGTTTCGGAAGAAAAACCTATATCCATCTCTCCCCTGAAAAAAAATGTATGGAAAAATTCTGGTGGGTTTAAAATTCTAAATTCTTAGAAGGCTTCGTGACACGACACACTTGAACTTTTAGGTTAGAAATTTTTTCAGAAACCTGATCTACCACATGTATATAGTATAATAGCTCACCAAAAAAGCTTTGGGATTCTTAGGTTAGTTCTAATGGATCAATTTTCTAAAAAAAAATATATTTCCAAAATCTTCTATTTTGGTACTAAATACCAGCAAACTTTTTGAGAACCAGACTTGGACCTACCCTCAAAAGTAGACACATTGATGGAATAAACAAACTGAGCTTACTTTAATTAAAAATACATAAATTATTTACAACATAGCTCGAAACAATTAAAATGCCAAATACAATTATTTTCCAGTGTCCATTGTCCATTATGTTCTACGCAATAAACAATCTAGTCTATTGTGACTCACGTTTTACGACCAAGCTTAAAGGTGTTCGACAAATGACAATTTAACACCTCCAGTTATTCCATCACCAACTATACAAGTAATGCAACACGTAGCACGTTTATCAACAACATTCAATGGAATGGCACTCCGCCATCACCGACCGACGCACGGCTGTTCTCGAGGCGTCACAGTGGTGTCCGCACGTCTAACTTATGTAGCTGACACAGTGAATAGTGAAATTAAGAATCAAAGTCACAATAGATTTTCTGTTTTCCTCGTAGGTCCCAACCATACGACATTGTTATGTTTACCTAGGCCAGGCGCCCATCTGCCCATATGAGTCCTCTGCTACGGCTATATGGATCGAAGTTTACCGATTTCAGTTCAGACACTATGCAAGAGGACGACGACGAACGGAAAGAAGACGAACGTCACTACTTTGCTGTTGAACAATTTTTTTTTCAAATCCACCAGAGAATAAACCATTCTGCGGGCAGTCAGCGATACAATATTGAATGGCCAAGCAAAAAGCCAAGTGGTAGTCATGTTGAATGCGGTGCGCATGCGCAAACGCAACGCGCCTACGCGCTACGTCTCAATTCTCTGCACGAACGTGCTTCGGATTCCTAAACGGGCAAACACGTTAAAAAAAAGAAGAAGTAACCAATACTTTTGGTCCCGCGGTGTACACTACCTAAAGAAGAAACACTTTAAAGAATGTTTCTATACCGCTTTCAGCGACTCCTCCAACCTGTGTGCCACTGTCTGTCACACTGGTGTCTCGAGCATTTGTGAAACTTGATGTGCCAGCACAAGCAGTAACAGCAGCAGAAGTAGAAGGCTCTAAAGCGTCCGAATTAAGTGCGAATTTGTTAGTAATTTGACGGGGCACTTTGTCAAAAAGCGCCTGAGGCGTGTTCGATGTCAATTAATTCTCCATTTTTCTTTTGAAGATGGATGCGCGTGATTCGTTTTTGAACCGCACTATGATGTGCATTGGGATGATGGCGACTGCTTAGCCTGTCATGTGTCAGATGAATGTGTTGTGACATAAATGTGACAGAACATGTACACAGACTTGACATAAATCGGATGGACATAAAGAGAAGAACCAGTGTCCATTCGTTCGTGAAAATTTACACAAACCTTTATTCGAGACAAACAAAAAAAAAATACTCAATTGAAATACAAATTAGGAAGGAGTGATTGATTTGACAGATAGGACCGCCTGACATGATTGTTGACGGCAATGAATGGCGCAAAAGCTTTGACGTTTGAATGACTACTCTGTATGCAGATTTTTTTTAACGTTATTTGCATGTTTTTGATCCCGGAATGTCTTATCTAATTGAGATGTGCGCTGGCGCAGTGGAGAAACAGTGTGGTGGCAAGAGTTGTATAACTAGTCAAAAACAACTGACTATCATGATGCTGTATGGACTAAGCGACTCAATCAAAAGCCAACCGTAGTGGTCGTTGTCTTCTGCATCGTCTTCATCAGCGTCGTCGTGTTGTCGTCGTTGGGTGTATTTATGTTTATTAAGTTGATGACGTTGTTAGATGATGACGATTACGATAGCATAATGCTGCCAGTATTTTATGTTTCTTTTGGTATCAAACAGTTTTAAGTGAGTCTTTGAAATGCAAAAAAAGAGAAAGTTTATTGCATGCACTATGTCTGTAATACCTAAAACGATAGCAGAGACTAGATGGATGAATTGACATATTTATATATTTTTAAAAAATTAAGATACATTAAATAAATAGAGCTCCACTTTATTCACAATCGTTATTGGTATTAGTCAAAGTTTGATTGAGGATTTTATAGACTGGTTAAAAGTACAACTCTTTCATTTCATCATAACTTATTTGTAACTTTAAATATTTGATATAATATGTGTGTGTGCTTTAAGCCACTCTCTCTAATTAAAACTACATCACGGCCTTAGGCTCTCATTTAGCTTAAAAATCAGCTTACCTCTGATTCTTAATAAATATTACGCGCCGTTCTTTTTGTACGTTGTATAAAATAAATAAAAAAAAACACAATAAACTAAACTGTCATGTTGATAAACTTAGGCCAGTATTGCCATACACGAAGAATCCTAAGTCCGCCGACAAATCCAAAATAGCATTGCCGTGCATTTGGGAAAACGCTTTATTCTTGAACAGAACGGATGCGATAAGAAAGAGAGACGTGAGTATGACGAGATATCGTAGGTATTTTTGCACCTCACTTAACTCGCCGTACTCGTTGAACTAAAATTGCTGAATAACAGACGAAAGATTGTACGAGGTTGACGTTTGTATAATTGGAAGATGGGGCCGTTAGGGTAATGTATATGTGCAACTAAGTGGCCGGATGTTCTTCGACTGATTTTCATTAAATTGAAATATGTTGTAGCTAACATAGAATTATGAAAAAAAATTGTTTCAAAATAGGGTGGGAAAAAATGTCATTTTCCAAGAAAATAAAGAAATGTGTCAGTCAGTTAGTCCGCTTACCATTAAAAATGAATTATGAATATTATGTATTTGAAATGAGATTAACGGTACCTGCCATACAACCGTTTTTCTGATTTCCTATCTAATGAACGGCTCGACGGATTTCGCTCAAAGCTTTTATACAGGAAGTCCTTTAATTTCTAAATGATACTGCATATCAAAATTTTCGAAAAATATTTGTTTTTTGTATTTTTTGGAAAAAAATCAATACTTTTTTTTTTGTTTTTATTGACAATTCAATATTTCGAAAACGGATTGAAGGTTTTTTTTTCAAATAATGGTTTTATAGGTTTGTATGTAGGTATTATTAAATACTTAAAATTTGTCATACAATTTATTTTAAAGAAATGTTGTATAGAAAAAATTTAGAAACGACTTTAAAATTGTATTTAACCATTTCCGCTAAGAATCTTGTGCTTACGATGTGGTGTGATCAAACATAAGAGCACGTACGATCGATCCAGTTGTGAATTTTATTTCTAAATATTTTGGTATTTTTAAAGCTAAATAACATTAGTTAAGGCGAATCGCTAAAAGCGAAACAACAACATGAATCAAAGAAAATGACACTTCCTTGTTTTTCTTATTTTATTGACGTCATATGTGAAAAAAAATCTGCAAATTGTTGCTTTTTGTTGTTTGTGGATTAATGGATTTTTTTTCACATATAACGTCAATAAAATAAGAAAAACTAAGAAGAGTCGTAATCTTGTTTTCTTTGATTCATGAAAACTGATAAAACAACATGGCCGCAATCTTATGAACGTCATTATACTCTGAATAATTTATTCAAATCATTGCAAATGAAATTAAATAAATAAAATAAAATAAAACCAGAACACCCGTGCGAAAATTTAGCACATTTTTGCGATTATATTTTCAAAATGAAATTCTTTATTGATATGAACATATTGGTGCAAAATTTTCAACGATTTAGTAAAATGTTAAAGCCACTTTTAGCAATTTACATAGCTAAAAAGATGATTGAGCTAATTTTAAACGATTTTAACATTTTACTAAAGTTAAAATCACGGAATGGGTACTTTAACTTTTAGCAATTTGCTAAATACATTATGGAATATGATAGTATGTCAGCCTTGCACGCGGGGTGCCCAGGTTCGAGTCCTGCCGGTGCACAATTTTTTTTTTTAAATAATGAAGTGAAAATGATGAAAATAGAAATAACTAATACCTTTTTAGAGCAAAGTTGGGTTTTCATCAACATATAATTAATTTACAACGCATAACAACAATAATTGTGTTCATCAAAATTCAAACCCTACAAGTGCTCAGCTTTCATTTGTCCAAGAGCGGGGATAAAAATCCCTGAGAGAGCAACATAGTTTTACAAAACTACGGTAACGCTTTGAACAACAATTTTAGCCATTTTTTAAACGTCAAAATAAAAGTATATTTTTGAAAATGATTTCCAAGAAATTATTTCTTAAAATAACCAATTTCATATCACAAATTTTAATTTATTGCATATTGTCTGGCTTATCAGACCAAACTATAAATTCTATTATGTTCATCTTTTGAAACGATACACATTGGCAACTGACAGCTTATATATTTTTTTTTCTTTTTCCTTCATTTGACAGTCTTCATAATTTAACTGTTTTTCGTAGAAATATGTAGGATTTTCGCAGTTTTAGGGAGTGCGGGAACGCACCTAATATCGTTCTCCTCCACTCATGCATGGTGCAGTGAAAAAAAATGCTTCTCCTCCACTCACGCAATGCGTAAGCCAATTAAAGAGAATTTTAAATTACAGAAGTAGTACACATTTTTCTCTTTATAAGTTGGTATAACATAAAGTTTGTGTGCAATGCCATCGCAATGTGTAAATTAATAAACAGTGATACGTAATTTGATGGATTTGACTATTTTATAAATGAGAAAAAAGTAGCTTGACAAAAGAAATAATATATTTACATATAAATATGATGATAGAATAAAATAAAATAAAATAAAATAATGAAATCAGCGAAAAAATGCAAGGCGTAGTTCGACTAAGCGGACTTTACTGTACTTTATATTATGTATTTATTCCAAGCATGAACTTGTCTAAAAAACGTAATAAATATGATCGTGACATACCACTATAAACTTTATTTCAAATTTACAAAATTAATTTCAGTAATTAAAGTTTAAAATTTTATCAATTCATCTAAGTTTTTCTATATCTATTATTATAAAAGTGCTATGTACCCTTCTAAAAGTTTTTGTTTTATTTTATAAAAGGTTCCAAGTAATTTATGTTCCAAAAAAAATTACTATAATACAAGTAATTCGGTAGACGGTGGATCTAAAAATATGCTCTTCGTATATACCAATTAAATTAAGAAAAAAACAATATGAATTTTGAAACTTCAATACGCCTCGGCGAGTCCATTTTGGATAAACTCGGTGAAAGTGACAAGAGCAAAGTGCTCGAAGTAAATTCGGATAATGGAGCCCAGCTAACAGTGGAAGAAGCACGCATAAGAACCATTTCAATTACCAAGAACTTGATGGGAATCAAAATAAAGAAAGGCGATATCGTCGTGATTTACTCAAAACCCAATGAAAAAGTAACTCCGGTAGTGTTTGCATGTCTCTTAGTCGGCGCAGCTGTACATTTTCTCGAAATGAGTTTGCAAAAATGTAATTTTTAACTCATAACAATTAATTAATTATTTGTTCAAGATTTCCATTTTTATTTTTAGCTGTTATTGGTGAAAGAATTCGAATGCTTAATCCAACATTAATCATATACGAATTAGAATACAAGCTGGAATTGTACAAGGCACTAGAAAGGCTCTGGCCAAAGAACCTTCTACATGTCCTTTGTCTTGATTCTGACATTCTCAACCACACTCTAGATGCCAACGAATATTTCCAATTGCCACTTATTGGAGACCCAAAGGAACTTTCAGCCATTTTGATGTTAACGACGGACTCAACTGGGTCACAAAAAGTTGTCAAAGTGACTCATGCCATGTTGGCACGAGATCTTTATAATTTTCGCCATTTATCAGCGGAAAGCACAATGTTTTGCTCGAACCAACTGCAATTCACCAACCAAGCTCTACTTATAATGTTGCCTGTATTTTTAAGTACAAGACTCATCTACAGTGGTTACATTGAATTCGAGCAGAATGCGAGTGAAAAAACAAGACAGATAATTGATACTTTTGGTGTTTCATATTTCTTCGATATTCCGGAGAGCTTCTTGGAGATTATCAAAAGTGCAGAACAATCTAAAGATCCGAAAAGTTTGGCTTCTTTAAAGATTGTCTATATTTTTGGAGAATTGCTCATGGACTCATTCGACGAATGTGTTAAAAGGATAGTTCCTAATTGCAGTGTGATAAAAATCAATTCGAACTCGATTGCTGAATTTTATGTTGTGAAACAAGGAGAGACCCAAAATTCACAACGTACAATATCGATATAAATTTCTAGCTTATCTATTTCCCTTGACATCAGAAGCTTTTGTTTACCATCCTCTTAGAATACAACGCTCAATTGCTTCTCTAGAATCCGCATTCCAAATAAAATTTAAAACAAATTCTTCCATTGGATCCGTATTGACGTTTTTTATAAGAACGTCATAGCGCCTTAGTTTTCCTAGAATGTGTCTTGCCCAACCGGAACCAGAACATATAAGGTGGCAATTCAATTCTCTGAATTAAACAATAAAATCTCAGAATTATCATGACTTCAAATTATGCAAGATATCGTGCTCCCTATATGTATTATAAGCTGCTGTATTCATGATATGAGATTGCAGTTGACATTGGCCTTGTTCAAAACATTCGTTGTTGTCATAGTCTCATCTCATCTTCGAGTTGAAGATATCCGATCTGTAATTGTTTGGTAAATAATAATTATAATAAATTGTTTAACATGATTTTTTTTTTTTTTTTGAACGAGCAATTATTATAAATCATCAATTCTCCTTTCCATTTAGTCATGGCGCGGGGCTTAAGGGGTAGCTGCATCAGCAACGCCACTACTTTGCTGAAGTGTCACACTGGTTGCATTCCTATCGTTTCGCTAATTTTTATCGCCTTTGACTTTTAGATAAGATTGGCAACTGGCTATACCTATGAGTATGTACGAGTATATTGCATTGCATTGGTAGAAGGTGAGTGTACGGTGATCTCGAACAGAGAAATTCCTGGTGCCCAGACAGGGGAATTTTTCATAAAGTTCTTAGACCTCTGTTATGATCGATTATAGAGATTACATTCTGACGTCGATTTTTTTGACAGGTCGTGCTTTAAATTTTAACTTGTATTTCCCTTTCGAATTCTTTGACATTCCAATAAATTACATGACATTTCGTAAATGAATTGATTACAAGCAATTGATATATATTTTGTATAAATATACAAAGACTTCGTTTTCAAGAAGTCGCAATTAGAAAAATATAGATAAGCCATCAAATTTATTTTGCCAATTAATCCGGTTGAATGTAAGTCCCCCTTGAATGTCAAGGAAACCACCAGTTGACAATTGATATGATTCGGCGGAAGCACCATTTCCGTTTATCAAGTAGGTACCTAGGTATACCTACCTGTTAACATTTTTTTTTAATTACTGCTCTCGTTCGATTTGAAAATACTTGACTTAATTGTGTAGCAAGCGGAATATAATTAAATTGAATTGAATTAATTGAAGGTTATGGATCCTGATAAAAAACATGTTGGTAAGAAAATCTAAATGTTGCGTAATTATCAATTAAGAGTTGATAAATATTTAAATTAGGTGCAGGTCAAAATTAAAATTCAGTTTTTTTTTAAATTCTGTCGACTTATACTGAACCAAAAACAAATGTTTTAGGTAGTTATTTTGTAATTTTTGTCAAATAATTTGTTAGAAAAAAATACTAGAAAAAGTTCCCCGTCTATTAAATTAAATTGCTTAAATTAACTAAAACTATTATTAAATATATTGATCAGCATTTCATAAGTGCATCTTAAAGACTGCGTAAAATTAAAAAGTTTCTTCCTTAAAAAAAATGTTATTCAAAAAATTATGTAACATTGAATAATTTCTTCAGGATCTTGAACTGGTCACTATGCTTGCTCGATAGAGACGTTGACTCCAGCGCTAATATGATTACAAATATAATTCTTCAGGGGATGAAAGCCTTTATACCGAACAAAACCAAAAGCATCAAACCAAAGGAAAACTCATGGTTCGATTTGAGCTGTAAGGAGGTTATCAGGTTGAGAGAGGTAAGTTTCCGATGTTATAAAGCCAACCCAACTGAGGAAAACCGGAATAAGTTCAAACAAGCTAAAAAGATCCTTAATAGTCATATTCAAAGAACCAAATGTCTACATGAGCAAAAATTAAGGCAAAAAATACTACAATGTCCCAAAGGTAGTAAACATTTTTGGTCATTTGTAAAAAACGCACGAAATTCCACATGCTCGTCGGTTCCAACGCTCGTTTCCAATAACACTCCTGTGGTAAGCGCACAAGAAAAAGCAAATTTGCTAGCAGCTCAGTTTGCTGCTAATTCTACGCTTCTACAAAGTGTCATGACTCCTCCTGTACTTGAGAGCATAAACAGTTTCATGGGACGTATCTTCTTTCGTACTCGTGCAGTTGCTAGAGTTCTTAAAGATCTTGACATACACAAATCCGCTGGTCCAGATAGTATCTCCCCTATTGTTCTGAAGATGTGTTCTTCTACGCAGGCAAAACCACTACGTAAGCTTTTCCATCTGTCCTACTCTACTGGTCTCTTGTCGAGTGGGTGGAAAACAGCATTTGTCCAGCCTGTCCCTAAAAAAGGCGAATCTTCTTCACCCTCTAACTACCGTCCAATTGCACTTACGTCCCTTCTTTCCAAGGTCATGGATACGCTGATTACCTATCAGCTTAAGAAATATCTTGAAGAACGAAAGCTCCTTAATGACCGACAGTATGGCTTTTGTAGCAATAGGTCCACTGGTGATCTGATGGTATATCCCACCGAACAGTGGCACAAATCTTTACATCGTTTTGGAGAAAGTAAGATTATTGCGCTTGATATTTCAAAAGCATTTGATAGAATTTGGCATCAGGCTCTCTTATCGAAATGCGTGCATTTGGTATCGAAGAATCTCTTCTTCGTTGGATTAGAAATTACCTTTCGGATCTATCAATACAAGTTGTATTGGACGGTTTCAAGTCTGATATTCATAAAATAAATGCTGGTGTGCCCCAGGGCTCCGTTCTGTCTACGACTCTCTTTCTCATTTTCATCAATGATGAAAATGTCTGAAACTTCTAATCCAATATACTGTTTTGCTGACGACAGTACCCTCAGCTTTTCATACTCGTTTTTAAATTCTCATCCATGTCCTTCGGATATGGAACTTGAACGGCAGCGTATGATTAGCTCATTAAATTCTGATCTAGACAGCATTGTCCAATGGGGAATAAAAAACCGCGTAGAATTTAATGCTTCAAAAACACAATGCTGTCTTTTGTCGTTAAAGCGGGACCCTCCCCCAATGCCGTTGTCCATTAGCGGCGCTTGCATCGAGAAAACCGAAGAACTTTCAGTTCTCGGTATGTGCATCACTGACCACCTTTTGTGGAATGAAAACATATTCGACGTCGCCAAAAATGCTGCAAGATATTTGGGTTTTCTGAGACGATGCAAGAAATATTTCTCCCCTTCTGATCTGGCTGTAATCTATAAAGCCTTCATTCATCCAAAGCTTGAGTACAATTGTCATATTTGGGCAGGTGCTCCCATAACGCACTAAAGTCTCCTGGACAGAATCCAAAAAAGAAACAATAACTAAAACAATGGAGCCTCTCTCGCACCGTCGCAATGTTTCATGCCTTTCATTATTTTATCGGTATTATAATAAACAGTGTTCTAGTGAAATAGCCAGTTGCATTCCTCCCCTTAAACTATTCAACCGTAACACTCGCGCTTCTAGGAAAGCCCATCAATTTACCCTTGAGCCCAACTTCGGACGTACTGTCATGTATAGAGATTCTTTCTTTAGCCGCACAACACGAATGTGGAATGCTTTACCCGACCGAATTTTTCCCTCCCATTGCGATAATCAGGCATTTAAAACCAATGTACATCGGTATCTCCTGTCTAATCCTATCCCATTTTCCTAATCGCTCGCACTGTGTTAATACATTTTAAGGGTATTCATAACCCCTTGAGTACGCGCATAATTAAAAAAATAGAAGGCATTTTGAACTAAACGCGCTTTTATAAGTTGAATAGTGGCTTCATAGGGATATTTTGAATTCATAAATCAACAGTCACAATATTTTAATTTTTGTTTTTAACAGACATTGCTGCTTTAGAATATTTACTGTAATAGAATTCATTTTTTGTACTTTATTTGACACAAGCACATTGTAACAAATGCGGGTCGAAAAATGTTATATGAATATAAATTTACGTAACGCTGAATAGAACCATATTCACTACATTATTATCCAATTGTTAAGAAGTCGGTTAGAAATATAATTACAAAATGTAACTATTGGGAAAATTATTGGCGCCAATCAAATTGATAACAGATTTACCCACTCCTTTAGAATGATAGGCTTTGCAAATCCTTAATAATTTTTACATTTAACCTGAAATTTGTTTTATATTTAAAGAAAACCTAGAAGATCAGAAGCGTTTTAGGAACCGAGAAATTAATATTTATGGGCTACGGCCGTGAATAATACAAACCTACATTATAGACAAATTTGAAACGCAAAGTTTTATCTACATACAAAATTTCAGCTCCTATGGTGTATTTCCAAAGATACTAAAAATAATAAAATTAGGCGTGTCAGTGAACGAATTTTACTTAACCTAAATTTTAATTTATTTTCTGGATCATCAGAGCAAACTATGATAATTTCATTAAAATCGTTAGATCCCCTTCAAAAAAAGGAAGAAATGATAAAAAGAAGGCGTGGAACTGGGCAAATTTTACTAAATCAAAGACTTGTTATTTTTTTCTGAAAATCTTTCTTTAAAATTGCTTGAGTGTTTACCGAGACTCTAAGAAATTGTATAAGTGGGCGTGCCAGCAAGTGGAAATTACTTAAGATATTTTCGCTCATAAAAACAAACTCTGAAATGTTCGTTGAAATCGTTATAGCTGTTTCCAATAAACGAAGAACTAATAAAAGGAGGCGTGGTGGAGGGTGAGGATTTTACTCACATATTTGCTTTCAATTTTCTCTTGCATAAAGGCAAAAACTCTGAAAATTTCACTTAATTATTTAGTAGCCTCCAACAAATCAAGCGATTTCCAAGATACCATGAGATAAAATAATGGGCGTAGCAGTGGATGGACCAAAATAAAAATATCTTTTAATTTTTTGATCTCACGTACATTTCTCAAGCTCGTTACATCCGTTTCCGCACAACCAATCATATATATATGCAATACAAAGCTTAGCACGTTTAAAGTAATAAGATTCCATAATTTGGAATCTAGTTTTTTTTTATTTCTAAATACTGAAAAAATCCTGCTCTTACTGCTAATAGAAAAAAGAAGGTAATATTGAATTCTCAAACTTTAAAGATAATATTGCCTTTTTACCATCAACCGCATTACTGAAAAAAATATAAGTTTTATGTATTTTTAGTTCATTTCCAAGCCCCATTTATTCAATGACCTTGCTGAAATTCCAATAAAATAAAAAATAATACCCTTATTAAAACATACCAAAATATTTATCACTATTCCATTTCCCTTGCTTCATTTCAGTAATTTCCCAACTATTTCGTGATTGTATCATTGTAATCTTTAGGAAAAAGTGTACATTTGTTCAGCGATTAATGGCTCAACAGATATAGAGCTCTCTTTCTAAACTAGAAAAAAAAAAAAAATAACTCCACACGAAACATTAATTTCTTTGGAAATTCTATTTTCCAGCACGCAAGTTTCCACAAAAGAAATGTTAAAAAAAACACACAGAATAGCTTACTCATTCTGTTATCTCGAAATTTAATTAGGCCCCAACAAGGCTCCATGTATAGCCCAATTTATCACACACAACCACTAAGAGGAAACTGCTTTTGTATATATGTATGTTGTTGTTGGTAAATATCTACAGATACTAGCTATATCCATTTGAGAATACTCGTATACAAAATGCGAACGAAATTCGATTTTTCAGACAACATGCCGACTTCGTGTCCTGGCTTACATAATCCTAGTGTAGCAATATACTCACATTCATATAGATAGGTATATGAGTTGGAAGGGGGAGGGGGTGGGGGTGCTGGTATTGGTGTACCTAGTTATCTGCTCTAAGGGCTTTTATACTCACACCTTGCTCTGAATAGAGTATTGAAATGTTATTGTGGAAACCTTAAATCCCAGCAACAAATTTTCAAACAAGAGTACCTACCTTATTTTACCTAGGTCTAGAGTACATACATACATAACATACATAGATATAGTATATAGATACATTAAACCTAGCTATTGGCAAATAACAGAAACAAAAGCAGAGGCAGAGGCAGAGGCAAGGATAAAAAGGACACTTCTCTGACAGAACGTACCACCACACCGAGTCGGGGAAATTAGGTGGCCTACTTTCGAAAGCATTTCGAAGCCCCCAAAAGCCGGAAGCAAACGAACCACACTGTGTTAATACCACGTGCTGTTTCTGTTTCTGTTTCTGTTGGTGTGGTGTGTGTTTGGTATATGGTATGGTGTGATTGCCGTTGTTGTTGTTGGATGGTAATGATGATGGTGGAGGAGGTGAATATGAAAAAAAAAGGAAAACATATAGTCATTCGTATACCACAATTTCCGGCAGTTGCAGCTGCAGTAGCAATATAGCAACAAAAATTGTTAAGAGCGACAGCAGCAGCGACACAGGCAAATATGCTGCAGTGCCTCCTTTTGTGTACAACACTCAGGGATAACGGCTATCGATTTTCCACTACACATAGTCTGTCTCGTTTTCGCTTGCAATACTGCCATCATCCTGGCAAGTGTTGTATAGAGAAGTTACGTCTTCTTAGGTAGGTACTATCCTCATATTTACATAAGTGTACTCCAAAATAAAAGTGGTCGACAATTTAAGAGCCCAAAGAGGTTTTTGCAATGAGTTAATGATTTTTATAACCCAAGGATTACAAAAGGAATATGATAGAACAACACAAAAAAAAATTAAAAGGATCTCTGAATGAATGCCTTTTTTACGATAACTTACATATACTCGTAAAATATGTACCTATAGGAATACAGAGAAATTGAGAGATTTAACGATAATAATTTGCGAGTGGAAGGACTTTTGCTGAAAATCAAATTAAGAACTTTTGTACGTTTAGTCATGAGGGTCCTTTTGGGCTGTTTTTTTTTTTTTTTTGTCTCTCATTGACATTTTGATTAGGAAAATCATCATCATAATTTATAATATGAGAAGACCTTGAGCAGTGTGCGTGTTGATGTATCATCAAGTCTATCTACTACGACGAAGGACGAATGAGCTTTTAAATGTTTTATATCGCAAGCAAGTTGCTTATTTTTTCCATTTTTGTTACCAAGGCTTATCAGCGTCTAAGACTTTTTGGAACATTATTATTTTGAGATTTTTAAGTATGTAAATTCACTTAAATGGTCAAGTGATATGATTAAAAGGCTACAAATATTATCAGATTCTTAAACTGCCACGCCTACCTTATTGTCAGAATTTTTGCTTGGAATCTGGAACTGCTCGAAAATGTTTATGAAAATAAATATTTCGAAAATAACTGTCCTTTTTACAGAAAAAAAATGCACGACTGGATCGCTCGTACTTACTCCTTTGTTCGAACACATTATATACAAAAGATTCTTAACGGAAACGGCTAAATATATCTTTAAAGTCGTTTTTCACTTAATTTTGTATATATTTATAAAAACTCTTAAATGTTTTCCAAACAAAAAATTGGTATGAACATTTTAAATATTTAATAATATAAATTTAAAAACTAAATTTTAGAAAAAATCGCCCATCCGTTTTCAAAATATTGAATTTTCAAAAAAAAAAAACAATTTTGAAATGCAGTATTATTTAGAATTTGAAGGAGATGCAGTATGCAAATTTTGATCGAAATCCGTGCAGCCATTTATGAAAAAGTCGAAAATCAATAAAATGGTTGTATGTCATGTACCGTTAATAACAAAATATTTTAAAATTTTTTTTCGGTCCAAATGTTGACCATACTCAAGTTAGTAGTACACACACCAATTTTTATCAAAATCGTTATAGCCGTGTTTGAGATAATTAAGATGGTAGAAAAATTTATATGGCAAGTACCGTTATTTTTGGGGCTAAGACAACAATTTAAAAATCTATTTTGGACAATCACCTAAAACGCCTAAGAGCACCAAGTTTGAACAAAATCGGTTCAGCCGTTTAGGCTGTAGATCATTCTACAAACAGACAGACGGAATTGCGGGACTCACTTTTTTGATGTTCTCTATGATTGTAATGTCATGTTTGATTGTTAGAAAAAAATATTTTTCTTATGAATACATACTTGCCTTATAGTACAAGTAAAAATTATGCGCTTAAACAGAAGTATAGATCACGGCTATGTTCCAAAATATGTCAAACAAAAATTTCCGAAGCTATCGTTATGTAGACTTGATGCTTTGCAGAAAATTAACTTTGCAGAAGTATGTGAATTTCGGTACGCGTTGCAAGCAGCTCTTTGGCAGCTTAAAGAGAAAGCAATGAGTAGACGTTGTTTTGATGACGATTTTCGTCAGAAATTATCATTTTCTGACTTGAAAACCCAGAGTAGTAATTTTAAGAAAACGAAAATTTTAAAAACTCAAATTTAGAAGTGCATCGGCCTAATAATTTAATAAAACCCTTTTTAAATAAATACAAATAAAGACATTAAGACTCGTTTGCTGCGAGTAAGCATTTAAAGTAGAACATATATAGCACATATGTGAGAGTTTACGCAGAGCAAAAAGCAGTCCATAAGCGTTTTAAGAACATAAATGTTTATGATGCGTATCAGCAAACCGGTCTAATATATTTATATATATATCTTTTTATTGAATGCGCATCAATAATACTTCGAATGGATTTGGCTTTGAAAACATTTAGTATTTCAAATTTCGGATCGCATGACTTTGCACCAAATGCGCTTCTGTTACATTTTGGAACTAAGTCCATACTATACAGGTAATGACTGTTCCTCTTAGAAAATAAAATAAAATAAAGGACTGGCGCATTGGAACATGGTCTTTTTTTGTAACTTAAGTGGTATTTTGTACTATGCTATTCCCGCCAGATGGCTAATAAAAAATCTCAAGAATTAGATATTAACCAACAAAATATTTTCTTATACAAACCTTGCTTTTTTTAACGAATCTGTATTTGATCGACTTTATTGTTTTTCCTTAAAACTATATTTAATGAATTTCGTTTAAGATTTTCTTTAAAAAGAAAAGGTTTATTTGCATTCGCACTTTCAGTTCAAATGCATGACACTTCAAATTTCGCATTTTTTCTTTTGAAAATAGAGAAAAAAGTTTGTGGTACAACAGGAATTTTTCTTTTATTCGTCTATGGGATTTTCTAGAAAAAAATTACCTATCAGCACAGGTTCAAAGTTTGTGTGTCAGGAATTAATATAACTCTGTTTGTCGATAGTAGCTCGAATTTGGAAACATCGCATCGTGTGTTTACTTCTAGAGCTGTTTTAGTTTTATTCAAAATAATGCGTGACGACATTTGTTAAACTCAATATTTTGATTTTTTGAATAACGCATTGTTTAATCAACGGAGTTGACCGTATATGATAATGATTCAATTATGCAACGATTCTTCCCGAAATAATGAATGTGGCTTGTGATTGGCTTTAAGATTCAACAAAGCACCCTTAAAGAAGCAGAAGTTTGTAAAGCAACTAATTTAGACAAATATCAACTAATGGAATGCGTGCATGTTTCATCAATTGGGCTATGAAGGAGCAATGTTCTCTGAAGGCTTTTCTTCGCCTTCTATTTTATAACATATTCGAAAAACAGCTTAAAAGCGGTTGATGTTAACAGTAAGATGATAACTAATGGTTCTACGCAGTTTTTAGTAAACTATGAGCCATTTTCTTCACTATTTGTCAACTTGCCGCAAACTCTCAAGTTGGCCAATTCTAGAGCTAGCACAAATTTGAGAGTTGAGTGACAAGTTGAAATTTGCTTTTCTTCACTATTTTATATCTCAACTCGAGAGTAGAAATTTAAAAGTTAGCCTACTTAAGTTCGTAAAAAAATCCCTGGGAAATTTGTGACAGATAGGTATGTTCCAACATTTTTTTTCGGCGAAATTCAGTTGGGATTGGCAGACTGCGTTGCAGTTGAATAGTGTTCATGGGTAAAAAAGTGTCAGATACATAATTTTTGACAATATTTGATTTTTTAGAAAAGATTATTACAAAACAGAAATTGCTTTCTTATGCCTGGAACTCATTATTAATATTTTAACTTGTTGAATTAAATATCTACATATATATAAAAATGTGGCTTCAATTCTGTTTGCTAAAGGTTAATGTGAGACGCAAATCCGCATAAATATATATGTATATATGTTAAGTGATTAAAATTTAATATATGATTATATTTATTCTTCAAGCCAAGTAGCACCCTTTTAGGATGATGCTATTGATAACCTGTTACTTGGAGTTGGAATGAGTCGTTCCAATTACAAACCTAATTGCAAAGATATTCGAATGATCTCACAGAAGCTATATATTCAGATATGTCTAAATCATGCACCGCGAATTTAAACATTTATCTCAAAAAGTACAAATGCCCGTTTAATTGCATGTATGTACATTTACAATAATAATATACCTAAACTAGTTCATAATTAAAACTCATGCAGAACTTAGCCTTTTG
The DNA here is from genome assembly GCA_910595825.1 of Philhelius pedissequus. Taxonomy (NCBI): domain Eukaryota; kingdom Metazoa; phylum Arthropoda; class Insecta; order Diptera; family Syrphidae; genus Philhelius; species Philhelius pedissequus. Next base: position 37,510,807 of record OU343163.1, read on the forward strand.
GACTTAAAACAGAAATAATATTAATATTGAGTTTTATACAATATCGAAATTGATAAATTTAAAAAAACGAGTTACCAAATGTAATTTTCGTTCATCTGTCATCATATAATGTATATGAAGGTCATACATCCATTTGTTTGAATAATATAATAAAAAAAAGTTTTATTAAGCTTTTTCACCTACTACAGTTTCATTACTTCACTTTTCTCGACATTTTAGAAAAAAAATCAAGGCTAACCCCTTGCAAAAAAAAATTACATTTTCAACAATGTTTCTCAAACCCATTGATACGATATACTCGTATATACATCAAAAGAAAGGTCTGTTCAATACCTATCCACGGCTGACGACAAAAAGTATCTGCGGCTTCTGTTTCTTGAGATATTTCAATTCGAAATTGTTCGCATGATTTTCCACCCAACTGCATTTGACTTGCTTTGGATGGTGATATCTCCGCAACCAAACCCCGCAAAAACCAGCGGCTGCCAGTGCTTGAAAGAGATTTGTCTGACCTTTCTATTGGTGTACAACTTGTTGTGCAATTCTTAACTTCACTTTTTTCGACATTTTAGAAAAAAATCAAGGCAACAAAAAAATTGCATTTTCAACAATGTTTCTCAAACCCATTGATATATACATCAAAAGAAAGGTCTGTTCAATACTTATCCACGGCTGAGGACAAAAAGTATCCGCGGCTTCTGTCTCTTGTGATATTTCAATTTGAAGTGTTCGCATGATTTTCCACCCAACTGTATTTGACTTGCTGTGAATTGTGATATCTCCGCAACCAAACTCCGCAAAAACCTGGGGCTGCCAATGCTTGACAGAGATTTGACTGACCTTTTTATTGGTGGACATTCACAGAGAGTATGCTGTGTTCTATCTTAGATACAATATAGAAAGTTCGATTCCGAGACTTATTCTCAAGAAATAAGTCGTTAGATGAAATCATGTTTTGGTATTGTCTTCTTTCAATCGCCAACAATTCTTGTTCGCTTCTGGAAGCAGACGATGGACTATTTGCCCAATAATAATTTTCTCAGAACATTTTAATTTAAAAAATGTTTTTATACACGACGAAAAAAATGTATTACAAATTTGAATTTGACAGAAAACTCTCAAGTTTGCTCTCTCAACTTCTACTATTTTCGGAAGTTAAGAAAACCAGAAATTGATCAACTCGAGAGTTGAGAATTGAAAGTTGAAACTGTCAACTTTGAGTGAAGAAAAACAAAAACACAGGTTAAGAATAAAAATCCTCAAGTTGAGTTCATCTTGGAGTGAAGAAAACGGCCCTTAAAAGTACCACAAGGTTTTGTTTTGTGACCAATTTAAGTTAAACTTTTTATCAAGGATATTCCTTGTGTTTTTCTTAGTTTAGGTTAGTTCTTCATTTTGCGAGTTTGTTTCCTATAATTCCCTATCAGTAGGTAATGATATTTATGTATGTACTACAAATCTTATTAACGAGCAATTATTATATATATGTTTATGTACATATAATTTGTTTCTCCAAAACGTCTCCAATGATTTTGAAACATTTTTACAATTTTCTCAAACGAAACAAAAAAATTAAAAATACGCACTCATTGCCACGCCAACTTTTTTACTTCATTTTTTCTCCGAAATGGCTCTATTTTTTGGAGACTACTAAAATGATTTGTATGAAATTTTCGACTTTATTTTATAGAAGCAAATATTAAAAAATATTTTAGTAAAATCCCAGCACTATGTGCACTTTAATCATTTCAATGTTTTTCGGAAACGCCTTAAAAAATTTGGATACAAATTTAAGAATTTGTTGATAAAAGCAGGAAAAAATTCAACAAAATATTTTAAGTGAGATCCCCTTATTTTCAAGCCCACTTTTCTTATGTATTTTTTAGTTTTTTTTTTCTAAAACGAATACAAAAATTTTAATGCTTTTTTAAGGGTTTGCTTACATGAAGGAATAAAAATTAAAAAGTTTGTTTAGATAAAATCCTGCCGCCCACCACGTCCAGTTTATAGTTTTTTTTTTTTAAATTAAAAAAAAAAATGTTTAAGTTTATCCAACTAGATAAACTTAAAGCAAAGCCTTTTAGTAAAACCGAAAAAATCAACTGAAATTGAATCTTAGTTCTGACGAGACGCTTCTGATCTTCAAAGTTTCTTTTAAAATATAGAAGAAATTTCTGCTAGATATACAAATTTATCTATATAATATCAGACTCTAGTTCTTTAATTGGAATCGAATCTGTATTTATATACATTTATTCGAAGTCTAGGATACACTGTTCTTACTTGTTTTACTTGCCATGATTTTACATTTAATTAAAGCAGTTTAATGGCTTCAAATGAGTTTTGAAATGATATCGGTTTCCAAAATGATAAGTTCACGTAATTATTAATAATAAAATATAGCAGAGTTTTCTGTTTCAGTACTAGCACATTTGTCATGTCAAACATGGAACTTCGTTCAGACGTCAAAGGTTTGAAGACCTCTAAAATATTGTTTTCTTCTCCTTATGAAAATTCACATTTATATTTATGTGATTAACTATTTCATGACAAATTTGAATAACAGAAAAAAACACTCCAACCGAGTGTTATAAATACACACTTTGCCAAATAAAAGAACACCAACTCCATTAACCTTCGTCGAACAAAAACAGGGTCATAATTATTATTACCAAAATTACAATTCGCCTCATTTTCGTCTGATTTATATTATTAGTCTCCTAAATTTATCATTAAATTGCATACATTAGCGTCTTTTAGTTCGTATATAATATTAATAAAAAATAAATTTGATATCCAACAGACATGCAAGTACTACATAAAACAATATTAAACAATAAAAAAAAACAAATGCAAAAAAGACAAGAGGTGTATTATGTATGTTTATTGTCAAAAGAACATAAAATTAAAAGAATGTGCGTAGAATATTTAATATATTTTTTGAGTTCTCTGGGAATTGATGGCAATGCAATATTAAATATTCCGTAAACGTTGCGTTCTGCAAATTTGAATTTGGATTTCATATGAAAAAAATATTAAATGACAGCAAATTCGGCAATTCAATAGTTGGAAAGTTACTGGTGCTGATTTTGCTAACTATAGGCACAGTTTTAATAGTCGGAGGAAATAGTTGATAGTTCGTTCGATTTTGAAAGACTTGGGAGTTATCTGTGAAACTGTAGCTACAAGTCGTTCGCCAGACTTAATGTCTGCTCAATTTTGGTAAATGAATCGAATCCACTTGACTTGATTCCAATAATCAGATCACGAAATTAAAAATTAGTATTTTATACGCAGCTTCATTTAGCTAACCAAAAATGACAGTAACTTTAATGATACACGTATCATGTAAGCAGTAGGCATTTGTACAGAAATGGCTTCTACCGTCATAAACTTTATAGAAAGCTGTTTCAGTTAAAAGATTTTATACCTAGAAGTGGCAGAAACTTCGAAGCCATCGAAACTGTCTCTCAATTTTTGTTCAAACAATACAATCTCCTTCCGGACGATTTTGACTTTGACATAATAAAAAATGGATGCCTAAAATAGCGGACTAGTCAAAATTTTTAAAGCACATAAAAATGAAATTCAGTAAGCAAATATTTTTCATAGTTGAAATACGTGTGAACATTGGAACTTATATTGATGTCTCTTAACATCAGAATTTAAAATTGCAAAATGTATTTAATATTTTTTTTTCGATTAGCATTAAAATAAGTTAAGTGATTTGTGCATCTAAGGTTTAAGTACTGACATATTCTTGTGCTATTAAGATTGCCTTTGTTTTATTTTCTTTGATAAGTGAGTTAACGAATTCCTAAATCATAGTCTATACAAAACGTTTGACCTTGAACTCCTGTTCTTATAATAATTGAATTACCTACTAGAATTCCATCACAATCATCCAACAGCATATTTTGGTTAATTTGTTTTGTAAATTGCCAGTATTACTTGACATACATATAATTTCGATTACAAATATTGAACTTGGCGCCCTTAAAATGGACCACACACAAGTAGTAACAACCAACAATAAAAAAAAATATATGTAGGTATATTCAAGGTTAGTGTGAGATCGATTTGTATGTTTGCCCTGAGTCTGAAACATCAACAATAACAAGAGTGAAAAAAAACACAATATTAAAGCAAGACGACCTCGAAATTATGAAAACTCAAACTTAACCTTGTCGTAGGTCACCTTAATTTGTATAACTTAATCAAGAGGCAAACATGATCACTTAAAAGAAATGACAACTCATTTACGTATATTGTAAATCGAGTCAATAATGTACCAAAATTCGTTGAGTTGTTTTTTTTTTCTGACCCAAATATAAAAGTCATACTATTGAAGCCCCCAAAAATTTGTTGTCAAATCTAAATGAAAGCAACAGAAAATACTTAAAAGAATGCCTAACATTTCTATTAGTTATTGAGATACATCTCTGTTTTTCCTATTTGATACATGGAAAAAAATACAATTTGTTGATTAAAGTGCTGCCACTTATATATATTTTTTTGTTATAATTTTGACTCAATTGTAAATTTTTAGATAGTATTTGTTGAAATGAATTTTGGTCAATCATCCCAATTTTTAACGTCCTCAATTATTATTCATTATTGCGGTAAATACTTTTCATCAAATTTCGAGCAATTACATAAGTTTACGATTGGTTCAATTGAAAATCAGTTTCCCGCCAAATTGGTTTCTTGTATTCCAATAAATTGGCCCTAACAAAATAAGCTGCCGTCAACTTCTTATATCGTTACTTGTTGCCGACACTTTTTTTTCGATAGCATCGTATTTTAAAGTATGCACCTCTTTCTTTGCTAAATATATTTAAAAGTCGTTTTCACCCCATTTATTATCTGGAAAATTTCTTAATTTTTTTTCTCAAAAAAAAATTTGTATGTCAATTTTATGTATTTAAAAAAATATAACCTGAGAAACATAATTTCAAAAAAAAAATTCTTCAATACGTTTCCGAAATATTAAAAAAATATTTTTTTGTTAAAAAATAAAAAAATATATCTCGAAAATTCTGGTATGCAGTATCATTAAGAATCTGAAGGACCTCCTGTATAAAGATTTTAATCGAAATCCAGGTAGGATTCGAAAATATTCCTACCTTAAAATGATAGCTACCTTTGTTACTGATTTATCGAAGAAAGCTTGGCTTACCTCCATTATCCATTTACTGATAAAACCCATCTTCACCGCTTTGGTTCTAATACTCATAAAGGCGCCATTGCCTTCTCGCTGTGTGATTCCCATTATGTCAGTATCGTCGGTGCTTGCAAGTAAAATGGAGAGCGACTTTTGCATCTGCCGTTGGCTCCGGAGATCTACACCATTCGTTGAAGTATAATTTTGAAGAAATCTCATGTCAGAGCGTTGTCCTGTTCAAAAACCTTTTTTGGTATCAAACGTATCAGCGTGAATTTTCGAGTTTGTCAGGGATGCCAAAACTACGTATTGATCATAGCTCATGTCAATAGAGGCTGTCCTTCGCTACCTTAAAATCGATGAAGTTCTGCGGCGAGTATCGATTGGAAGCTCCTGCGTTTTTTTCCGACATCTGCTCTAGAGCGTGAATATTTGGTAGATGGTGGGCTTTTCAGGACTAAAGCAACACTAGCAAGGTATTTTTACTTCGTCTAGGGCAGGTGGGTTGAATTGTTGGTGCTCGCCTATATTGGTTCATTTGGTTCGTTCTGGCTGAAACCAGAGTTCGGCTCGGAATGCAGAAGTGGTCTTTCAGAATTCTTATCGTAAGATACATAATATGTCATCAACAAAAAAAAAATGAAGAAAAAATATTCACTGTGGCGTATACGTACCTTTTCGGGAAAAATCGTTATCATTATCACGTTTGTTATTGCGCAATTTAATTGTACAATTCTATAAGAGGTGGTGAATCGTTACTGTTGGGTATGTTCAATTTTTCCTATCAGCAGGAAGCCTTTATGACTGGGAACCAATAGACGAGCTAGAAAACAGTTCGAACTTTTGAATGACATAAAAAAAGTTTGTATCATATTTGATGCCAATCGGTCCATCCGTTTAGGCTCAATAATCATTGAACCTAGAAACCGATGAATGGTACCTGCTGTACAATTATTTTTATCAAAAAATGGAAATCTTAATTGTCTCGAAAACGGCTCAATTGATTTCGGTCAAAAATTTTATATAGGGGGTGCTTTGAATTCTAAATAATACTGCATACCAAAAGCTTAGAAAAATGTTTTTTTTGTTGGATTACAATTTTTCAAATAATTTTCCTTAGTTTAATATTTCTAAAACTAGTATAGGTATTTTTAGAAATTCAGTTTTTAAATTTATATTATTAAATATTAAAAATTGCCATTAAATTTTTTTTTGAAATAAATTAGATAAATTTTGTAAAAAACAAAATTAAGTAAGGAACGACCTTAAAAATATTTGTATGTGATTCTATTAAGAATCTTATACTTGCAATAAGAAATAGTATTTTATTTACAACCAAATTCAGATAAGTTTAAGTTCACAATTTGAAGGTGGCCATTTTTAGGGATGTGAAAGCATTTTAATTTAGCATTTTTCGTTTTAGTTTTCCTAACTTTTGCAATCAGAAATTTAGAAAAAAAAATCACTGGGTTGTCCCCAAGGAAATATTGCTTCGGATTCAAACTATTGGAGACCAACAGCATATTAAGACGAGATAGAAATATTTAACTTTTTACCAGAATAGAAAGAGACTTAAAAATATATTTCCGTCTTGTTGCGCCCAGACGTCATATCTCTTGTTTTTGTGATCATCTCTGTTAGTAATGCCTGGTTCATTCGTGCACTGAGTATAGTCCTTCAGCCATGGCACTTATATATATATGTACTTATTTTGATCCAACAAATTAGCCCTGGTTACTGCCCTGAATGATATGTATCTAAATAATTTTTGAAAAAAATTCCATAATCAAGAATTGCTGGCTCAAAGTACTTAAATCTAATTAAAAATTCCGTTCAATTTGGTCTCGTCATTCTCGATCAAGAAATGTACTGCTTATTTCTTTAAGCATGAAGATAAAGTTTTTAAAACATTTCCAATCAAATTTCAATAAAAATTTCTTCAAATTAAGAAAAGATTTAAAGAACAATTATAACGGGATTTAAATTTCAAAATGGCATACTTTTCTAACACTTGAAGTCACAAACTATCATTTTAATTGAGTTTCGATATATAACGATATTTATTATGTTGTTTTTTTGCATCTTGTTAGTCCATCTGGGAATTGGCACAGTCCGCATGCAGCCGGCTCCTGTTTCATTAGAGATCCCTATGTGTCGCGTTCTCATCGCTGAAGTCGTTGTTCCCGCCATAATCATCACCATAGCCGTCATCACCATCACTGCAGTCATCATCACCATCTATGTCGAAACAAATTGATAAAGCCTGACAAATTTACCTAACATGATTCTTGGCAAGACAAAAAAAAGACTCTGGAATCACTTCTGCCAACAACTCCTAAAGTAGGATGTGCTTAAAAATTGTTACTAAACGCCCGACCAGGATATAAAGACGTTATTAGCGCCCCATGGGGCTATGGGTTGGTTCCAAAACATGTTGTTATACTAATGGAATGGCAAATGCGAAAGTGCAGCCAGCCAAAGTGGTATCATTTTAAAAGCAATTATTATTATTATTTTTCATTTTGTGAAGGAACATTGGAATGCAACTCCAAGTCAAATAATAATGATCAGGTTCTTTGAATTGAAATGTTTCCTAAACAACTGGATTTGTATGAATATAATCAGACATACGGTAGTCTTGTAAGGTTTGATAGTCAAAAGAAAGGCTTAAATGATATACCCATACCTGTTGTGCCTGCTGAATAAAATTCAAATAATTAGATAGTAAGAAATTTATTGGAACTTTGCCGTTAGCAAAGGTTATGACAAACATAATGCAGATATTAAATTTTGAGCAACAAAATATTTACAGCCACTTACAAGATTGTTCGTTCAAGCCTTATGAGATGTTATCTTAAATTTGATGAAAGTATACCTTTTTTAATATTAAAGTCTCTATTTACAAACCACCCCACCCACATCTAATTAATGTAATTTATATTGACGTTTTTATTTTTAATCATTTGTTGGAAACTCGATAAAGTGTTTAACTCGTTTTCAAATATTAAATTCTCATTTAGTTGGAAATAATGCAAAATCACATCCCATGTGAAGTACAATAAAATATCATTGTAATAGAATCTACTTGAAATATGGCGGCGCCATAATTCAATTATGGAATAATTTAAATATCTATGTAACTTAATATTTACGACAGTTAACACATGTGTGAATTTCAAGATAATATGAATAATATATATAATACATATAGTATTGGTAGGTAGGTAAACCCATATTGTATCTTATTGAATAGAGAACACAATTGAGGAATGTATTGATTTGTAGATAGGTAGGGGATTTTTTTCAAGGATGTGGTGACCTTACAAATAATTTATCCAAATTAAATCAGTTTTATCTAAGTCGTGCTTTCATTGGAAGGGATATGTTATAATTCCAAATTTATACAGGATGGGCCAAACTTAAAGTGCTGATATGGGAGTGGCCAAATTCTGGCAGAATTCAATAAGATGACGACTTTTATAACTATATGCTCTATAGGACAACTGTCTTATTCGTGTAAAATAGCAATAAGGTTGTTTGCAACTTAAAAATTACATTGAATTGAATTGAAAAAGTCACCAAGAAACTGTCAATAAAGTATGAAACATTGGCGATCACATAAATTACGTAAGTCGGTCAATGTTGCCCAGAAATCTCTTTGACGTGTAGCAATTAAGCTTTGACGTTTACCTCAACTTGATAACGCACATGCTTACTTTTAGCGTTACTGTGAAGTTGACAAGAGCAAACATTTATATTTTTTTTTAGGTGATAATCACACCACATGTCGACATGAAAATCTGCATCGGCCTAGAGCCTTAACGAGTCTATCGATAAAATAATTTTTTTTAGAAAGCAATTTATATTTTATTCAATTCTTATTTGAACTTACTTAAGCGATTTAGGTGATGAACTCGATTATTTTTTTAAATCTCTTTTTTGTTTAGCACAACAGTAAAGGTGCAATTGCTTTAAATGAAAAATGATAAATCTTAATTATCTCGAAAACGGCTCTAACAATTTTGATACAAAAAAATTCAGTGCACATAGGTGCAGATTTTAGCTTAAGAAATGTAAATAGAATGTTTTAAACGTATATGCCATAGAAACTTTTTTATTTTGTTTTATTTTTAACATTCTTTATTAACGGTACGGCGGATTTCGATCAATATTTTTAAGCAGGAGGTCCTTAAAATTCTAAATAAAACTCCATACTAACACTTTTGAAAAATATTTTTTGGGATTTTTTAATTTAATATTTCGAAAATGGGTTAATGATTTTTTTTAAATTATGTGTTAAGTTTATACAGGGTGTCCTCCGGGAAGGAATACTAATTTGTTTGGTTATAATTTTTGATTAAATGAAAGAAAATGGATCTTATATTGATAAATGTTTTATTAAATGTCGGCAATTATGTATGGAATACAATATCAGGTAAATGTCCGCCTCTGTTAGTCTCACAAATGCGAGCTCTTTTGAGCACATTTTTCATTACATTCTCACACATTTCACGCGATATTTCATTAATTTCATCACTAATATTTTGTTTGGGTTGCTCAAGCATTTCTGGTGTGTTTGCATAACTTGGTTTTTAGATATCCCCACAAAAAAAAAGTCCGGAGCAGTCAAATCAGGCGACCGTAGAGGCCAATCAACAACACCAATATCTGAAATAACTTGTTGTGGAAAGAGGTCTCGCAGTAATTCGATTGTAATCCTGGCTGTATGCGATGTGGCACCATCTTATTGATACCACATGTTAATCAAGCCCAAAAGCATGCAGTTGTGGCGTTAAAAAGTTTTCAATCATATCACGATATCGTTCCCCATTCACAGTTACCGTTACGCCGTTTTCATTTTCAAAGAAGTAAGGTTCAATGATTCCTACTGACCAAATTGCACACCAGACTGTAACTTTTAATGGATGTAATGGATTGATGAATAATTTGAGGAGAACCCAGAACCGATTATTCTGTTTATTCACATATCCATTCAAATGAAAATGTGCCTCGTCACTCATTATGATTTTTCATGAAAATCGGGGTTGTCATGGGCTAGCTGTAACATCCTATTGGCATATGTACGGCGGCGTAAATGGTCTTGTGGAATAAGCTCTTGTGTCATCTGAATCTTAAATGGAAACAAATGCAAATCCCTGTGCAAAATTGTGGCCAAAGTTGTTCTTTGAAGACCAAGCTCCTGAGCACAGCGTCGAATTGAGGTTGATGCATTATTTTGAACACTTCCTTGAGCAGCAATAATGTTTTCAGCTGATCTTGCAGTACGTTGTGGACCATGCTTGAGCATATCACCTAAAGACACTCTTCCTTCGAAAGTATTTACTACAAGATAAATAGTGCGCTTTGTTGGCACGTTGTTTCTCCCAAAAATTTCACGTAATCGATGATTGATTTTGATAAAATATTTTAACGATTAAAACACGTTGGTTTATCGAGTATTTTTCCATAATAAATTTGCTACGTGTCTACTTCACAACTGACATATATGAACTGTCAAGACTAATATTTACCAAAATGGGTTCCCGGCGGACACCCTGTATTATTTAGTACTAATTGCCAATACCATTTTTTTAAATAAAGAAATTTTTGTATATAAAAAATTAAGTAAAAAACCACTTATAAATATATCTTTCTATCAATAATCTTGTTCTTACTATGTGATCGAACATAAGAGCAAGTGCAAGCGATCGAGTGATTCATTATATTTAATTCTAATTGAAAAACTTCTTATTTGTCTCGAAAAGTACATAGAGAAGTTCGTTAAAAACTAAAACCATGAAAGCGTTTTCAGCAGAATCCAACTAACTTGGAGTGCAAAACTAGGGTTCGAGCTAGTTTTCAAAACTTATAAGTTCAATTCCAGATTCACAGAGGAATGTGGTGGTACCTGAAGTATGTCATTAAGTACAAAAGCTGCTACAAATAGTGAGGAGAAATTATATATGTAACTCTGTAAATATTCGGCAAGGGGTGTAAAGTTGTATTTACTTAAAATAAGACTATTTATTGATTGTTTTATTAATTTTAAAGCATCTGTATTTTTGTTTTCAATTTTCAACAGATATTTAAAATTTAACAGAGAGCGAATAAACGTTAAAGCGGCGAAAAAAATTTAAAACCATACATTTTAAACACTATCGGAAATTATTATGTTAGGATAGGCTAACAGGAAAAAAAATAAAATGCACGACTGGATCGCATGTACTTGCTCTAATGTTTGATCACATTGTATGCAAAATATTTTTTATAAAAACGGCTAAATATATTTTTCAAGTCATTGTTTTATTTAATTTGTTTATATACAAAATTTCTGACATTTTTCTTAACAAAAGTTGGGATGACAATTTTAAATAATTTATGAAATAAACTTAAAAACAAAATTTCAGCAAAAATTGTACACCAGTTTTCGAAATATGTATTGATTTTTCAAAAAAAAACAAATTTTTTTCAATCCAACAAAAATATTTTTCGAAAATTTTGAAATGCAGTATTATTTAGAATTTGAAGAACCTCCTGTATAAAAAATTTTATCAAAATCCGTTGAGCCGCTTATGAGAAAGACGAAAATCAAAAAAAAAATGGTTGTATGGCAGTTACCGTTAATTACAAAATATGTAAAAAAAAATATTTGCCCAGAATGTAGATTTTACTAAAAGGAATGCACACACTAATTTTTATCAAAAGCGTTAAAGCCATTTTTGAGATAATCAAGATTGTAGAAAAATTTGTATGGCAAGTACCGTTATTTTTGGGAATAAAACAACGATTGAAACATCTATTTTGGAAAATCACCTAACAAACGCCTAAGCACCACGTTTAAACAAAATTGGCTCAGCGGTTTAGGCTACAGATCGTTTTACAGACAGACAGACAAGCGGAATTGCGGGACCCAATTTTTTGGTAAATGTCAAGTTTGATTAAAATCTCGTGCTGGATTTTTTTTTAAATTCAAAACTAGCTCTATAGTGCATAGAGTGATGTGAAAAAAATTTTTTTTACAATTCTTATACTCTCATTCGTGGTTTTAATTTAAGAGAAGTAAGTTATTAGTTTTTTGTATGACTGTAATAATATTTGTATTAATTAATTTAACTTATTCTTACACTGATAAGACGAGTAAAAATGGGTCGTAATTTACATTGATCTCATCAGGTAAGAGAAATTATCAAAAAGCTTCGAAATGAAGAAAACACCTATAAAACAATCGCAGACCCATGTTGGTTTTTCTCAAAACGTGGTCACAAATGCCTTAAAATGAACCTGTCATCCAGAATCCCGAGGAATAACAAAGAAAAACAGCTAAAACTTCTGATCGACAGATTACAAGAGCAATTTACAATTTTTAAAGCGTTTTTGATGATATTTTAGCACACAGCTATTATCTTGCACACGACTGTACATCGCAAGTACAGATGCACTAGACCATAAGTCGTTCCTTGTGATAACACTAGAATCTGAAGATTTCCTAACTATTCTTTAAAAGAAGTCTCCCAGAAAATACTTCAAGGATGCTGATATCAGGATATCATCATATTACGTTTTTTTTTAAAGACAAGATAAGACCTCCTTTATCGCCACCAGTTTTGATGGGATCATATGCTTTTAATAAAACTATTTTTTTAATTATATTGACCGAGATTTCGACAGGGTTGTGTTTGTATATAAAAAAAATAAAAAAAGTAATCCCGGTTGTTTCCTTAAAAATTTTATTGTATTCAGGATAACTCAGAAGCATAATTAAATAAAACTTTTCTAAACCTACTTGTTTCCTTAATAGTTTAACAGCCATTTGAATAATTTAAGGATTTATTCATTCGATTGAATAGATCTTTTACCATTCCACTGCAAAACATAGAAAACACTGTATACATTTTTTAGAGCATCTTACATTATCTAAAACAAAAACAGAAAATTATTTTTATATACATATTTATATTATTGTAAAAAAAATATGTAACCAGGAATTTAACAAAAAAAATTAACACAAAATCAAAGCCAAGTTGTTTTTGCATGTAACTAATATGTACGAGTATATTCCAAGTCAGGTACTCATCTCTAACAATTTTACGATTGTTTTAGTCATGACATTAAAAAAAAATTAATAGCAATATGGTGGTTTTGTGGTTAAAAAAATAATAAAGCGTAATATAATTTGCAAGTGTTCAGTATTTAACTTTTTTTTGTGGTAAAAATTTTATGGCATTTACCTTTCTCATATTTGAATATCAAATATGTATCTAATGAACATTTAAATAAATCCGACGAGTGCGAGATGAGTAGATATATAAGTATGTTATTCGGTAGTTATACATATACATATGTATTACTGACTGACAAAAATGTAATGAAGTGGCGCCATCGTGCTGATAGGTGTTTGTGGTTATAGAAAGATAATATTTGGGTTAAACAAATAAAATGCACGACTGGATTGCCACTAACTTAATTCTGCAGCTCAAGTACCACAGATTTCTTGGAATTAGAATATTATTTATTATAAATATTTTACTTTAAAAAATATAAAATATATTTTCTACTGATTTTGTTTCATCTACCGGTTTTTTTGGCACAACAAAATAAAAAAACTATTGTTTTAGTTTGCACACAGTTGTCATGTGACATGATTCAAATGAATACATATAAGATTATATGCATATTTAAAATAGCCACCACCACAACCCTCTCGTTTTGGAAGGATGGACAAATTTTGAAGCAAATTTATTTAAAACCGAAAAAAAATAATTTAATATTAAAATTTACTGTAATATTAATTTGTATATTGCTTTCTTTTAAAGTAAAGATGGCATTAAAGTCGTATTGAACACATTTTTTTATAAACAAATTTCCTTAATTTTTTTTCCAAAAAATATTTGTATTTATTACTATACAACATTATGCCTAAAAAATCGTCTCCTGTTTCTGAAATCTTGAATTTTCAAAAAAAAATTGCTTTTTTTTCAAATTTTTGAAAATATTATTTAAAGTTTGAATGACGTCATAGATATTTTGACCGAAATCCGTTGAGCCATTAATGAGAAAGTCGACAGTCGAGAAACGGTGCCATCGCAAGTACAATTTTTTTTAAACCAAAATGTAGACTACACCTATAATAGGGCACTGATTTGTTTTTACAATCCTTATAGCCGTTTTCGAGATATATAACATTTACCACTTTTGGTGTAAACAATTACATCGGAAGGTACGTTCATATTTGGGACTAATAAAATATATTTAGAAGAAACGAGGCAATAACCTTAAACGTTTCAGTAAGAAGATTGTAAAAAACCATGCAGATCGACTAGGAGAGAGACAGACAGAAGGGATTGCGGGACCTATTCTTTTGATGTTCTCTAAAACTTTAATGTCAAGTTTGATTAAGATCTCATCTTGAATTTTTTTCAAAGTGCAAAATTTTCCCAATATTAAATATTTCGCAATTAAGAATGATGGTAGGTAAATTTTAGCACAATGGTCGTAATCTGATTTTCGCTGTGAAAAAAGAAATTTCTCACTTTGTTGTATTCTTATAAGACTCTGGATATTTACAAAAAATAATAACTGAAATGTGTGTGTGTTTAAGGAAAATTAATTTAGCTAAATCTTAAAGAGCTTAAGCAAATGATTTTCTTAGAAAAAAAATAGTTTTGTCTATTACACATACAATATACAAACATTAATATTTATATTATTAGTCAGATTTTGAATAAAAAAAAAAGAAACATTTTTGAAATTTGTTTTTTTTTTAATTTTGAGTTTTAGAATTAATTTTCAGGCATAATCTGAGAATGTATTAGATAATAATTCACGTAAACTAAATCTTATAGAATTTTTTACCTTTTTAAGACACACTTTTGTTTATTTAATTTGTTTAATCAATTAGTATATTAGTTTCTTATTTTTATTGTTTGCTGAAGTTCTTTCAAATACACATAGTTTCCACGACATATGCATTATATAAACCACTCTAATCTAAATAATGTTTTTAAGAGGTATAGATTTTTCAAATTGGTAGCAGTGTTTTTATTTACAGCCATTTTATTATATGTCATGGGATTTATCTCTATTCATGTCATTATTTCTTCCATTTTATTGACATTAATGACAAAGCGGGCAAATGTTTTCAAAATTTATCATTATTTTCGACATTAAAGAATGGCATTAAATGTTGCCATTAAAATGGCGTCATGTAAATATACAGTGACCCCATTTTGAAAATAATGGAACACCGCCAGAAAGAATGAACTTGCTCATTCCTTAGTGGCAGATTGTCAAACAGTCATTATTTTGCCCCATGAAAATGATTCCCATTAATTAATTGACTGTAAAGGATTATCCATTTTGCGGTTTCAAAAGTATAGGGCTGGAATTCGACATCTGTCAAACTAAGTTGTTAAACCAATTTTTTGTTTCAGTTGAAAATCTGAAATTTACGAAAATGGATCGCTTAACTATCGCACAAAGCGAAAACATTGTTAAAACCTGCCACAGCTTTAAGAGGAGATTATGGTTTACATAGTCGTCCAACTACGCAAGCAATTGACACAATTGTGAAGAAATTTGAAGAGACTGGATTGCTTACAGATATTGTAAGGCCTGTGCGACATCGTTGTGCTCTTTGGTTCGGATGTGTGATTGGACCTTACTTCTTCGAAAACGACGATTGAACGACTGTCACCGTCAATTCGGAGCGTTATGGTCATATGAGAAGCGACTTTTTTTTGCCTGCTTTTGAAGAATATGACTTGGAAAATATGTGGTTTCAACAAGACGGTGCCACATGCCACACAACTCGACCGAAAATGGCTTTATTGCAAGAGCCATTTCATGGCTGCGTAATTTCTCGTCGTGGCGATATCAACTGGCCACCAAGATCATGCGATTTGACACCGCTGGACTTTTTCTGTGGGGCTACGCGAAAGACCGTGTTTATGCAGATAAAACTTTAACTCTTGAGCACTTGAAAAAAAACATTCGTCAAGTTATGGCTGAGATACCGCACAATATGTATCAAAAAGTGGTCGAAAATTACCTCAAAAGAATCGATGCTTGTAACAATTCGAGTGGTGGTCATTTAAATGATGTAGTGTTTCACACATAATGTCAACGTTCAAACTTTCTAATAAAAAAGAAATATCATGAAACAAAATATCTTATATGTTTTTTATTAACGTTTACTTTTGAAACCGCAAAATGGATAACCCTTTACCAATATTTTTCCATTTTAGTCATATGAATTAATGGCAATTTGTCATTTGAGCAAGTACGACATTCGCATGGTTTGCCATTTAGTGTAATAACCCTCAAGCCATTATTGAGATGCCGGCCGATACACTCAGAAAAACTGACAGTTTGTTGTACTTTAGGGACCGGTGGAATCGCTGATCCATACTTATGTAAAAACAATGGCGGCCAGACTAAAGTTAATGGACATCATCATATAGCCATGGTCAATGACTTTTCATCACACAGCGCTTGTCACAAATGACTTGTTGAAGGAAACGTTTGGAGAGCACATAATTTCTCGTTCTGGACCTCTGATAAGGCCTCGAAGATCGAGTGATTTAAAACGATTATACTATTTTCTGTGAGGTATGTGTTATACCTCTATTTTTTTACATATAGCTATAATAAAGTGATCATTTTGGGAGTCAGGCTATAAGAATCAGCTGAACGCAACAGATCTACATATATAAATAATGTGAACCTTTTTGTAATAAATTTAAGAATTAAATTTATTAGTTAAAATTTTCGAAGCATTAAAAAACTTTAAAAAAGTTAAAAAATTAGGTAACAAATGATATTTGTTTTTTTTTTTCAAATATTTATAATTAATTTTAGATGTGTACCTATTCTTGTTAATGGATATTTTTTTTTAAATTTTAAAAATGTTAAAAATTAAGTTTACGTCACTCAAATGTTGTTGTTAACAAAAATCCATTTGAAAAGCTCAAACAAATCACGTGTCAAATTAAGAAAAAAAATATTATATCATCTTATTAAGTTCTTCGTCTCTCGTTGATAGATACATGATAGATACCATCAGTCAGGGTTAATAAAAAAATTTGCATTTCAAATATTCGCTCACAAAAAAGAAACATTTTAGCCGCAAATTCAACTTTGTGATTTATCACTTCGTCGCTCAATCAATTTTTGTCATCTTCACATCAAATCTTCGGTGATTAGGGAAGAATCTTTTTGTCTGTCTGTCTGTCCGACAATAAAAATAAAACAAAAAAAAAATGCTCCTGGCTAAGAGTTATACAACTTTTGTGCGCCTTCGCCGTTACTATTCATTGAAATCCAATATTTATTGCAACTTAAAAGCGGTCAAAGGCTATTAACTCGCCATGAAGTGAAATCTATATAGAAGCCAATACGTCAGTGACATATGGGCATCATGTTCGCATTCAAATCACCATTTATTTTTTGTTTCTGACTTGAAGAGCTTTGGTCAACGCAAATATTTATTGGAAGTTATTTAATTAACATATTTTGTATATTTTTCATCTTTTTTTTTCTTTAAATATTATTTTATATTTTTTTTTTGTGTTGATATTTTGTATTTAGATACTCTTTGCATTGAGTTCGTAATATTGTCTCATCTTGTTTGGAATGTTGATTCTCTCTTCTTCGTTGTTGTTCTTTTTTATTCATTTTGATTTATTACACTTTTATTTAATTTCATTAAACGTATTCCAATAGTGATCGTTTGTGGTCGTATAATTAAGATTTTTCGTTTGTTTTGTTTGTGTGTTTTATTATGATAATTTGCTGTTGTTTATATGAGTTATATATGTGTGTTTATTTTGCTTGCTGTCTCATCGATCAAGGGATAAACGATGATGATGGCTTTAAGTCTGATTTGTAGATCTGAGATCAGAAGTCATTTTAATATCCAATTTAATTGAGTTGTAAGGAAACAATTTTTTTTAATAAATACAATTTGTGTGCGTTCTTTTTAAGTAAGGTTGTACTTATAATATAAGTTCTAATTGATAACTGAACATGTAAACAAATTTGGATTTGATTGTCATGGTTAAAAAAGAATTTTTTTTTGTAAATTCGCAAGTTAATGCGTTTTTTTCTACGTGCGTCGTTGTGTTTATATTTATCCATACACTTTTTATACTAATCAACAGCTTAGTACAAGTATGTGTGTTTTTAAGTCCGTACTTATTTCCGATATTTACATACTTCAAAAAAGTTTCAAATTTCAAATTGTCAGTGTCATTTTTATGTAGTAGAATTTTTCAAAAATAAAGTGGCATTACCACTTAAAATAAAATGCACGACTGATCGCACGAAGTATCTCTTATTTTCGATCACATCATGTGCAAAAAATTTCTATTAAAAATCTAAATATATTTTTAAAGTCATTTTTAACTCAATTCTTTAATTTTATTCTAAAATAAATTGGTATGACAATATTAAATATTTAATAATATAAACTTAAAAACAAAAGATTAAATCGGTTTAATCACAGAAAATTAATTCAAAATTCTCAAATAAATATTTAAGCTAATTTGAGCTCAAAAAAAATGCGCAATTTTATTTCTTGTATAAATTTGAATCTATGAGAAAAAAATTTTAAGAATCTTTGGAGCGGTTTTTGAGAAAAAAAAATTTTTTTTAAACTTTTTGAAAACATTTTTTAAAAAATTCAAAAACGCCAATTCATAAATATTCAGAAAATACATATATCCATAATTTTTGAAAAAAAATTCAATTAAAAGTTTTCTAAATATAAATTTTAAAAATTTTTTCCTTAAAAATGCTTTTAAATATACAAAAAATATTAATGAAAAATATTGCTACGAGCTATAATTTGGGCAACCTAAACCTATATATGTATGTGTGAAATTTCGAAAGAGTCAGTTAAGCCATTTATAAGACAGTCGAAAGGAGAAAAACGGTCCTATGGAAAGTACCATTTTTAGACATTTTTCTATTTTTTTTTCAACCATATGATCGGTCGTTGCTAAAACGTTGCACTGATTTTATTTATCAAAATCGTTAGAGCGGTTTCTGAGAAAAATAGGTTTGAACGTAACGGTTATGTGGCCGTTACATTTTGAGGTAAAAAAAAACTTTCAATTTCCACTATGTACAATACCTAAAAAACTTTATATACTAAGTTTGAAGCAATTCGGCCCACCCATTTGGGCTGTAGGTATCTATACATACATACAGACAGACTGACAGACTAAAAAATTTTTATGAGCATTTTAAATATTTAATAATATAAATTTAGAAACAAAAGTTCAGAAAAAATCGCCCACCCGTTTTCGAAATATTGAATTTTCAAAAAAAAATATTTTTTTTTTCAAAAATCCAAATAACTATTTTTTGGAAATTTTGAAATGCAGTATTATTTAGAATTCGAAGGAGATCCTGTATAATAGATCGAAATCCATTGAGCCGTTTATGAGAAGGTCGAAAATCAATAAAATGGTTGTATGGCAGGTACCGTTAATAACAAAATATTTAAAAAAAATGTTTGGACAAAATGTAGACCAAACCCAAATTAGTACACATACCAATTTTTAACAAAATCGTTAGAGCCGTTTTCGAGATAATTATGATGGTAGAAAAATTCGTATCTCAAGTATACCGTTATGTTTGGGGCTAAAACAACGATTCAAAAATCTATTTTGGACAATCACCTGAAACACTTAAGTACCAAGTTTGAAGAAAATCGCTTCAGCCGCTTAGGCTGTAGAGAGTTGTGCAGACAGACAGACAGACAGACAGACGGAATTGTGAACCAACTTTTTTGGTAGATAGAGACATCGTAATGTCACATTCTATTTTCGGCACAGACAGGCAAGACACAGGAATGCAAGTAAACTCAAACGCATTACTTGTTTGAAAGAAAATTAATAGGAAAATAATAATAAACGTGAGAAAATTGTAAAAAAATTTTTGTTTGAAGTGAAGATGCAATTTATTCTTTTGAAATGTGAATTTGGGCTTACATGAAAGAGTGTAAAATATTTTTTTAAATATATTTTATTTTTGAAGTAATTTTTTTTTGATTTGATTCATTTTTTTGTTTAAATTAAAGTTGATTAAAAAGGGATTTCTAAAAGTGATGTAGATATAAAAAGAACCAATAGTGCGGAATACGGATCAGTTTTTAATTTTTTTTTTCTGAAATCGAAGTAAATCTATTTCAATTGAAGTATATTGTTATCATTTATTCTGATACTGCAACAACGTTGCCAAATTTTATTTTAAAATTACTGATATGTGCTCTAATCTTATTCAGTCACAGCAACATAGATAACATACATCGTAATATACCCACTAACTTACCGAAGCGATGCCCGTTTTCACACCGCCTTGTCTTTTCAAGAGGAAGTGGTTCCAATATGCAAAACTGGTGACGAAATTGCATCCATTAAGTAGAGTGTTAAAGATGATCCAAATTTATCGATTTTACTTCATAAAATTGTAAAAAAACAACATTTAGGTTTGAAGGTTGTTCAAGAACTGACTATCGTTTGAGTCGAAATTTCTGTAAATATGCTTAACTCAGCTGACACTGAATCCGAAATATTTTGTGCAGCGGGTATGTCAATTAAAAGCCGAATTCTCGCCCTTAAAATGAAAATTAAAGCTGTATTCACTATAGATCTATGATTAATGATCGACAGTTTTTGGTTAAGTATTAAATATAATTTTATACAGTTAATGCATATATATATTATCTATGAGTATTTTGACATGAATTAATATTTAAAAGCAATCGAAGTTATAATCATTATTCAAAACCTTTTTCTTTTCTTTTACAGGTTACCACAGCTTACGGTCTATGCCAAGATTATTTACCTCCTGATGGTAAGTACTTATTTGAGTTTAAATTTTATCATTTTTTTTAACGAAATTGTCAAAAGTGCAGACCTTAACCAAGAATAATAAGCATGAGGCTAAACTTTGTATATGCTCTAAGTTTTAATTTTATCTTGTGGGGCAGTGTGAAATTTGGAGCAGGTACATAACTCCTCGTGGAAACAAGTCAAAAATTCTTTTTTTTTACTTATGTCTCACTTTGGTGGTACATAAGTCCAAAACATTTTTTTTTCTAATTGACACATACGCTCAAAATTAGCATAGAACCTTTAAAAAAATACTCGGCTTCATTGCAATTTTGTTTCCTCATCTCGGTCAGAGATTATACACAATATACAAAAGGGTGTCTTATATTTGGAGAATTTTCAGCGATGCTTGCATATAGGTATATAATCCTCACGGCGTATAAAAAGCTCGGCACGTAAGCAACACCCCGGCCTGGCCCAATATAGGATTTGGGTTAGTGTCGAGTTTGGGTGTATGCAAAGTTTTTTTGGATTTCATTTTTTTTAAATATATGCGTGTAAGACCTAATTTCCTTTAAATACAACCTGAATTGCATGGCACTAGTTAGAAAGAATGGAAAGATAGGAAAGACATTTTTGTTGTCACAATGGATTTGAGAATTATGTATTTACTATCTCATTTTAACCCGCGGGCAGCATTCAATTAAGTTATGTCCCTGCACCGTGAAATTTATGGTGGGGGTCTTTTGCTTCTACTACATGATTAGTGGAATAATTTATTCTGAACAAAATATTATATAGCATCCATGTAAACCACGATCTTCACACTGCTTACAATTAGATTATCTGTAAAAATCTATTTCTAGCAATAAGGAGAGAATGTCCAGCCTGTCCCTAAAAAAAGGCAAATCCTCTTCACCCTCTAACTAGCGTCCAATTACACCTATGTCCCTCCTTTCCCATAGGTCATGGGAACGCTTTTTAAAAATCAGCTTGAGGAATATCTTGAAGAACTAAGGCTACTTAATGACCGGCAGCACGACTATCGCAGAAAAAGGTCCACTGGTGATCCGATGGTATATATCTCACCGAACAGTGGAACAAAATTTTACATCGTTTTGGAGAAAGTAAGATTATTGCACTTGATATTTCAAAAGCATTTAATAGAGTTTGGCATCAAGCTATCTTATCGGAATTCGAGCTTTTGGTATCGATGAATTTTGGTTTCCTTGGATCAGAAATTACCTTTTGATAATACAAGTTGTATTGGACGGTTTCAAGTCTCGAATTTATAAAATAAATGCTGGTGTGCCCTAGGGCTCCGTCTTCTCTCGAACTCATTTTCTGATTTTCATTAATGATCTCTTATCTGGAATTTCTAAATCCACTAAATCGTTTTGTTGACGATAGTTCTCCCAGATTCACTTCCTTGCTCTTCGGATGTAGAACTGCAATCGTAGCGTATGATAAGCTCATTAAATTCTGATGTTGACAGCTTTGTTAAATGGAGAATAACAAACCGCATAGAATTTAATACTTCTAAAACTCAGTGTTTGCGACTGTCATTAAAGAAGAGCCCACCCCCATGTCGCTATCCATGAGCGGCACTTGCATTGAAGAAACCGGTCAGCTTTCAGTTCTTGTGAATTAAAGGCTACTTCTCTTGTGGAAATGATCACCACATATTCGATGTCCCCAAATGCGTTGCAAAGTGGTTGGGCATTCTGCGAAGTTGCAATAAATTTCTATACACTACTGAGCTGACTATAATCTGTAAATTTTTCAGTCGTCCAAAGATGGGCTATAATCCTCACATCTGGACATATGCTCCTAAAACTCATCTGAATCTCTTAATAAAATTCGAAATATAACTCTTAGAATGATAGACGATAAAACTATAATGGAAACATTTCTGTCAAGTTTAGAAACTCTTTCTTTGGCTGTTCAACATGAATGTGGAATATTTTACCATCTGGCCATTATTCACCACTCATATTTTGATATTCAAAAATCAAAACCAATGTGCGTCAGTATCTCCTTTTAAATCCTTGCCTATTTTTCTAACCCTCGGACTTTGATTGATCATTTTAAGGAGAGTCAAAACCTCTACATTCAACGCGCTCAGAATTATTTAAAAAAATATCTCTTATCTCATACCTTAGAAGTTAGTCTACAATTTTAAAGTTAAATCTGAAATTACAAAAAAAATGATTTAACTTGTGTGTCAGGTACTCGTAAGCAAAATCCATTAAAAGTAAAACGCAAAATAAGTTACTTAAGTGTCATAATAACTTAATCAAAACTTTCTAATGAAAATTAACTTTAATCCTAGAAGCGATTGTTACTCGTATAATAGGTACTTTCTACTTGAGAAAAAAAATCGCTCAATAAACAAATCAAAGGTGTCTGATAAGTAATTTAGAGTTAAGTAACAAAGCTTCATTTCAAAGAATGGGATCAGGGGTCTTACGGCTTTTCCACCTACTACCCTTCAAAACTTTTTTTTTGTTCAAAAATACCAAAGTACTGTTTGATAATATTAACTGCGATGTTGTTTCTAAAAAAAAAAACCGATAAAGCTCTCAAGACTTTATCGACGATAAACATTTATAGTAAAATCGGTAATATATTTTTAATTTATTTTTACCCGCGGGCTATCCGCCCGGCCGGCATGGCATTCCAGTGGGCGATTTACAAAACGTAGTAGAAACGTGTCGGAAACCCCACGTTTGATGGTATTTATTAAGAATTCCTGACATCCAACAAGATCGATGGATACAATTTTTTGAAGAGTGAAAGAATTTGTTTTTTTCGTGATTCTGACATAAGATGAATTGATGGTTGACACTCATAACTTGGCAACGCAAAAACTCATACCATCACAAAAGATACATACTTACAGTAAATTATACATAACAATGAATTGTTGTGTTTTTTGTTCAAAAATATAATCTTATCGAAAGTGTAGTCAAGTGTATGGCGCTGACTGTCATTTCGATCGATAAAAAAAGGTAAAATATAATGCAGTAGTAAAAGATAAAGATACAAACAAATAGCTCGAGGTCTTAACTCCGGATAACGGATTGATATTTGTTTTATATGATTTGAAATTAACTTGTGGCTTGACGAAACTGTCAAAAGTTGTGATGGAATTTTGTGCTAAGGAATTTCGCAAATTCTTCAATTTAAGTTACCACCCTTGTGAAATTCAACAACGAATTCAAATTAATGGGGTCATATTTCATTCAGTCTGGAAGTGCGATTAGGCTTGTATTGGTTGAGGATTAGGTGAAGATTAGATTAGGCCATTTCCGGGGGGCATGACAAACAAACCATTCAAAAAAACAGTAAAACTCTTAACATTTTTGTTGTCATTAATATTGAATCAAGTGCGACTATTTGTTATTGTTTGTTTTCGGATCTAACTTGGATAATGGTTATCGGGGTGTATGACAACGATTCCGAGCTATATTTGCGCCGGCTAAATTATGAAGGAATGGAATTAATATTATTTTTAGAAATGTTGGTCAATTATTTTAAAAACAAAAAAATTGTAACCATTCTATTTTGTTTCTAAGCGGATTTTTCTATTGAAAGAAAAAAAAACTATACGAAGAAGTAGTTAATCAATGTCAACTTTGTTTTCAAAATTGTCCAATATTTTTGATTTGGATAATAAAATGAGCTCATATTTGATAATATCAAAATCTAAACAGTTTAAAAAAATTCCACATTCGCCACCATTTTTTCGAAAACAAGATTTAACTATTTTTGTCCAGCAAATTGACAGAAGATATATTAATATGGAAGTTAGAAGAGAATTTTGTGAACTAGTCAGGAATTGCATTGGAATAAGAAGAAAAATCGAAGATTGTTTTTTTTTTAATTTGATAGCAATTCGAAAATAGTTCATCTTTAATCTGAAATTTGCACACCAATGTGCGAAATATCACTCTTGACAAAATATTTAAACTAAAGCAGATTTTTAACAGCCCAAAAGGTTCAAATCGATTTCTAGGCAGCTAATTTGGTCCGTTTGTCTAAGAACGCACGCTACTTCATTACAATCGGTAAGGGCTTACTCCGGTGCGGATGTATGATGCTGATTGCAGAACAGGCTGATGAGGAAGAATACAAGAAAATTCGAATACTTGGTTTCATTCGTCATTTATCAACTGATAAAAAATGCTCTTTTAAAGTCATTGAACAAAATGGAAAATAAGACTATTCAAA
The DNA here is from genome assembly GCA_910595825.1 of Philhelius pedissequus. NCBI lineage: Eukaryota > Metazoa > Arthropoda > Insecta > Diptera > Syrphidae > Philhelius > Philhelius pedissequus. The sequence continues at coordinate 37,536,040 of OU343163.1, forward strand.
AAGTTGTGGTCTTTAAAGTGACAAATACTATTTAGCAACGAAGTGCAATAAATTTGAAAGACAAAATTGCAACATGACAAAAGAGCAATTGTGCTTCATCCATTGTCAATGGAAAACATAGATTTGACAGCTCTTTTAAGTTCAACGTAATTTTCAGTAGTTTTGCTCATTTCCACCCACTTCAAATTATGGTAATGTTCTTGAGAACAAACAAAGAAACAAAAATAAAATCAACTTCATCCACATACATTCGTCGTCGCTAAATAGCGAATTGTGACCGCTAATAATAATTCAGCTTGTACAATTACCACTCGAATGAAAGTATTTTTTTTTTATTTTGGGGGTAATGTTTGCCGAAACCTGCTCCTCCACACAATTTTTATTTATATCTTAATTTCAGCAATCATTGCAAACATTTTTTAAAGTTCCTGGCCTGAAATTCCAACACACGCTAAATACATGTAAATGTAAAAACCACCACTAATGTCAATTGAACTGACAGAAGTCAATTTTTAAAACATTTTTAGGAAAAAATGTGAAGCGCAAATTTAAATTAATTATTAATATGCATACATAAACAATTTTCATTTCAAAAAATTCGTGACTGTTTTTCAAGAATCGATTTTTTGTTTTAAATCGAAAAAGACATAAATGTTTTTAAAACTTATTTGTTCAATAATATTTATAAATAACATTTGCATTTGCATTAAACAAATAATTTTAGTCGGCGTATCGAATCATACAAAATTCGAAAATATAAAAAAAATACCGTTAATTAGAGCGTCAAATAAAATATTTGTTACTTGAAAGTGGAGTGTACTAATTTAAGAATACACACATTTTTTTAATCAAAATTCTTGGAGCCATTTTCGAGATAAAAATTTTTTCACAACGGTTTTCTAAAATTTTAATATTTTTGTTTTTTTTTGTTTAAGAGAATAGTTTTTTTTCAAATATTCAAAACAATGTCAAAAAAGTAGTAAATACAAATGTTTGAAAAAAATCGATCGAATAGTTTTCGAAATATTGATTTAAAAAAAATTAATTGCTTTGTTTTTAATTCAAAAAAAAATTGAGTAATTTTGGTGTAAACTTCTTGTTTAACATTTAAGGCGCTTCTCCATAAAAAAAACTAAAATAAAACGTGTTCCAGAAAATCGAAAACCAACTAAATTGTTCTACTAGAGGTACCAAAAATAACCATTTTTTCGAAAAAGTAACCGTCCCATTTATTATTGCGCTGATTTTTTTTATAAAAATCGCTGAAGCCGTTTTTGAGCAAAATATGATTTACTTTTTTGGTTATAACAATTCTATGACATGAAATGTTATTATTGGTCTTAAAAAAGATGATACAAAGTGTGGACATATTGCCCATAAAGCAATATGTATTAAGTTTGAAGACAATCCATCCACCCGTTTAGTATGTAGACTTGCGGACAGACAGAATTGCGAGACCCACTTCTTTCTTCTTCGGGATCATCGTAAAATTCATAAATATCGCAAGTAAAAAGTACCTATTTAAGGCCGAGCCTTTATTAGAAATATTTATTTCGGACATTATGTCAGACATTTATTTCTGAAATTAATATATTTCTAACTATGGCCAAGAAGCGCTGAGCGCGTAAGGTTATTTAGAATAAGTAACCGGAATTTGCAATGAAATGTGCAAATTAATATCAATATTCGCTGTCTTGTGAAAAATGTGTGTCCCATTAAATTGATTTGTGAAACGTCAACATATATTTCTCCATTTATTGCTCTTACGGAGACATGACATGAGAGCACTTTGCAAGAAATATTAACACATTTCTTGCAATCATTTATTTTGAGTGAATACTCAGTGTAACAACAGATAAAACAAAATGGCTGCTATGAACTTTTAAAATCTACCGCCCCTATTGGTAAAGTTCCCTATAGTCGGTTATGATTCAAGACTACAAGGGATTTCATTGTTACATTAGTAAATGTTATTGAAAACATTTAAAAAAAAACACATATAGACATGGGAAAACTACCACCTTAAAGATTTACACTTTTGGTTCATCTTTTTTGTTTGTTTCTATCACTAAAATTTACACAATGGCTTCCCGTTGATATCTAAACTGTCTATGGATATTTTAACTAACATAAACATAGATTTTGATCGTGTTAAATAAATTTGCATATGTCAGAATAAAATTCCCATAAAGTTCAAATGCAACCCAAGAAAAAAAAATAACGGACATTTTCTTAATTTTTTTCTGACTGCCTTCTGTAATTTAAATTTTTCTAAATTTCATCTTTATTTATTGTTTATACAAATACTAAGCATTAAAATACGAGATTCATACCTACACACAATCTATTCTTCTTCTTGTATTTTTTGTGTGATATTTGTCTCTAGCAAACGATTAGTTTTCGTCTTAAGATTAAATTTCTAACATGGTTTTTATCGATATTTAATATGTCTTTTAGTATTATTCTTCAGATAATGTTTTTTTGTTTTATTTATTAATTTTTTATGAAGATTCTAAAATGTGTTGTTCCTTGCGAGGTATGTAACTATATACGTGATCAATTTGAAAAGAGGAAGGTAGTACTTAAATGAATACAGGTGGGACTTTTTGAACCTTGTATTGCTTTATTGTTTGAGGTCTTAAGAGATAAATTGAAAAACCGGAAGGTAATACTCTAAGAGGTTTATAATGAGTTAGAATTAGTTGAACCTTGTACTATACTTAATCCACTCAAGAACAAGAATGAATAGGTATTTTAATTAAAATTCTTCCCTTCACAACTTTTCGAAATATGGGCTTTAAGTACGTTTGAAATTGTTTTTAATTGCCACTCAATATTTGAGTACCAAAAAAACAAACAAAATTTTCTTTCCACTCAAGTTCTGGAAAGTTGACTGCAATTTCGACTTCAATTCATCAGTCGGAAGGGAATTATGCAAACCCATTGACTTTTTTCTCTTCAAACTTCATCTTCGCCATCCGGTCTTTTGTTATGAATCTTATATGCTCACCATCGTATAGGGAATTTTGTTGTTTTTCAAAATCAATTGCAAGTCACTCTATCGTACTTGGAATTGATAAAGAAACATATCCTTATATCTGGGCTTTGAGAATATTATCGTCAATCCATATTGAGGTTATATGACTTTGAATTTATTTTCTTACGAATTGTTTGGGTTTCAGTTTCCCAATATTTTTGCTGCATCATGTCTGGCGGGGTGTTGTTGTGTGTGCTCCCACAACGTGGGTGATAATGATAGTAAACCTTATCTTGCATAAGTAATCAAATATGGAAAGGCTTAAGACTAAAGTAAGTCTGCATTTTGGTTAAGATTGTGTCGGTAGCTGACGAGACCTTATTTAAATCTTCCTTTATGCAACCGACAAACACGACCTCAATAGCTAAGCTAATTAAAACTCTTTAAGAAGACATTTGAGATGGGTAAATATTTGGTTCAGAAAGAAAATACATACATATTTGAGTGCAGAACTTCAAGTGTTGGGTAAACTTGCCGACTTTTTACATAGACAGGGCTTAAGCTTTGATGCCAAAAGTGTTTGAATTCATTGAAATAAGTGTCAGAAATTCATTCAGTTCCACTAATGCAGATGAAGAAGTTAAGCAGAAGTTTAATTGGCTTTCAGGTAGTTGATTTAGAAAGTTGTTATGAGCAAAAGGTAGGTAGCAATATGATTTATTTTGCATCAACTAGCTTGAACTTTGATAATAATTTAAGACTAAGGCTAAACCTGATAAATACATTTTTTTATCCAACGATATTCAATGCTTAAGCTGCAATAAGATCATCAACGTCGATTTTAGTTATTAATTATGCCTTAATTAAATAGATTTGGGGCTTCAGAAAACCCCACACAAAAATCTAAAGATATAAAGCATTTCACGTAGTATCTCGTGCAGGTGTTTTGTGACGCTAATTGTGTGGCATATAGTGCCATCTAGCGAGAAGCACATATTCTGCACGTCCAAATCACGCAGTCTGGGCCTAAATAAATTGGATATCATTTATCCGTATAGAGCTAGGCGTTGACCGTGATTCTTTTGGCAATCAACATTGATTTTATATAAGAAGGATCAAAAGGGTTACGGTCAAATTCGCACCGCACTGTAAATTATTTTACCACCTGGTAAGCTTCATATGCGTTGATGTCGTTCCAATTTTATTTGTTAACGAAGCCAGTTATCCGGTAATGCGCAGAACAACAAAATTGGCACTAACGATATTAAAAATTTATCATTTGAACGTGATTTTTAGTTTTAAAATTTTTCAATGGTGATTTGTATTAGTGACTAAATAGTTCAGTAACAGTAAATACAACATGCCCGCCACAAACTTCTATTATCGATACGTACTTATTGCAAAATACGCTATTAAACATTCGATTCATGAAAAAATATTAGAGGTTTTTTAATCCAATGGTTAAAATGTTGGCCATCATTTAAGAGAATTTGAAAATTAAAGGCATAATAGATGGGGCACATACTATATTTTGTGCCAGGAACTGTATTTTGTTACATATGTTATCCATTTGCTCTCTAAAATCACCTTCTTCCAGAGTTGTAAAAAAATATGAAAATTCATTTTTTTTAAGAGCAAAATGATAAGACCCTCTATTCTTACACTGCATATTTATCACACCGTCATACTTTCGTAATATTACAGTTAAACACTGTCGATCTGTCCACATTATACTTCATCTTTATTGCACACTGTCACATTTTCATACCTTAGCACTATTAATCTTCTACAATTACCACTCTATAGCATATCTACTACGTTTCCTTACTATCTCTATTTCGCGTTACATTACTTTCTTTCATTTCACATTTCCATACTGTCGCTATTAAAACAGAGTACACATCTTAATACTGCCACACTTTCAACCCTGTACACTAGTTGTACTAATAACTAAATATTCCAGCAGTGCCACATACAAAATTTAGTACAATTCCTATCTGTTACATTGTCAAAATGTATGAGTGTCATGCTCTCATACTGTAACAGTGTCGTGCTTGTATAAATGTTGATCCGAAAGTGTGACACTGTCGCACTAAAAACTATGGAAATACCACGCACTATCCCGTGTCACGTCCATTTTTCAAACCTAGTACTAATTTGAATTTCGAACAAAACTCATGAAAATATATTATTTGTAATCAATGGAGAGAATTCATTTACCCCCAGTTTCAGAGTGCGAGTTTAAACTCCACTTTTGGTTTAAGCTTCAGATCAACTTTTTTTTTGGTTTCGCACTGTAGCTTAAGCCTTGAACTGAGTTCAATTTGTAGTTTAAGTTAACCGAGATCATTCTGCCGTTTAAACTTCAGTTCAGCGTTTGTATTGTTTTTTCTGAAAATATTATGAAGAAAACAAAATTGTGTATTCAAATGTTATGGAGTTGTTTAGTTATTTTGAATATTATTTTATTTATTATTCTCGTTATTTCGCGTGTTTTTTTGTGTCAGAGAGAAAAAGGGAGGAAAAGAAAATGCTGACCACTATTTTTCATAAGACGTAGTTAAACGAAGTTCAACTGATCTGACGAATTAAACCAAAAGTTTAAGCTCAGTTTAAGGTTCAGTTGATCTTAAGTTTAAGCACGCACTGTAAAACTGGGGGTTAGTAATTCATTTTAGCAAACAATTTAAAATTGGTCTGCTAATTGTCTCTCCAGAGATAAAATTTTAATCCACTTTTCAAAGCAGCGGATCTTATTTTACTTTAATTAATCCCTACCCCCGAAATTTCGTCGCAATTTTTGCACCATCTGAATATCTTAAGCTCTCAATCTTTGAATAAAGCTGTTCATTAAATGTTGTTAAAAGATCAACTTTCTGTAAAAATATTCGAATGTCTTCTCAAGCGAATCACATTAATACTTTGTATCATTATTGAAATAAGTCATTCCAGTCGTTTAGTTTCTAGACGCACAGAAGTAAATACCGACTCCACCGTCGTAATTTTTGGTTAAATATCTTTTTTTTTTTAAATAAACCAATAATAATTGCCAATAAAGCAAATGCAATTATTTTTATGCTAATAAAAAAATATTAAGAATTTAAACTAGTTTTAGCATATTATTTCCCCCAGACTGGGTTGACATGAACTACTTCAAAAATAAACACTTGAAGAAACAGAATAACGCAAATTTATAAATCACTCAAATTCTATGAGAAACATTTATTTAATATTTATTTTACTGTAAAATATAAATCAATCTCTTACTACATATCTAAATTTGCTTACAACATTTTTGTTTTCAAATTATCGAGAAATATGGTTTTGTGCACTACGGCGTATGTGGAACGTTTTTTTTAAAATTAAATACAAATACGTACTAAATCGTAAATTATAACACGTGCTCTTTAAACAACATCAATTGCAATAATTTAAAGTTAATTGCTCTTTTGATTCACCTACTTTTTTTACAAAAACAAACTAACTTCAATTCATAAATAATATATGCCAGCACACATTTAATGAATGAGAGTTCCACGCATTTTTTTTTTTTTTTAATTTTTTTTTAAGGTAGCAATAACCATATCACTTCTCAATCTTTATATCAGTTAAATTTTTCAAACTGCTGACATAGCATCAGATATGATATGAGTAGTTGTCAAGTGTATAAAACATTTGTACGTGAACGAATGGATACATAAATTGAAAGATATATTAAATTGAAGCATGTTGTAATCAAATATTAAATTTATTACATTTGAACGAGCCCAGAATGGAACAACATTCAAGCCTTAACTCTACTATACTCGCAGAGATATGCTTAAGTGATGTAACAATTCAAAAGAGCCTACGGCCGGCGGCGTGGCCCCGCTATCCAATATACATAGCTGTCAAAATATTTTGCAAAAACACTTCAAAAAGTTGAGATTTCAATTTGTAACAACAAAATTAAATATACATACCAATGTACATAGAAATGAGCTAAATAATAATGAATGTTTACAACATGAACAAACAACTTGAACAGACAAAATTTTGATAAACTTGAATTAACACTAATAAATTTTTCCACAGGCAGTTTTGTGTTTTTCTTCTTTTTTTGTTGTTGTTCGATCTTCAATGTAAACTATTAAAATATAAGAAAAAACAATAAATGTGTTAACTTCGGTCGGTGTCATTATCATTAATAGGGTTTTTATTTAAATGAACACTTCTGGTTTGTAAATTCACTAATTAATTGAGTAGTTTAAGCAACTAACTACAAGAGCTGATGTTTTTTTCCGTATTATTTATTGAGAAAACGGTATTTGATTGACCAATTTTCAACCTTAAAGTTATTTTATGAAAATTGTACACATTCTTTAGCATCAACAATAGGGTGCCTCTTACTTCTCAACTTATTTTTACTTGCGATATAGGTACTATAGGGCAAGTTTTGCATTTGGAAAAAATCGATCTCGAGATTTTACTTTCTCATAAAATTTTTATACAGGAGCTCCTTTAAATTCTAAATAATACTGCATTTCAAATTTTTTCTGAAATTTTGTTTTTGAATTTATATTATTAAATACTTAATCTTTCTTTATTTTAAAAATTAAGTGAAAAACGAATTTAAAAATACATTAAGCCATTTCTATTAAGAATATTTTGCATATAATGTAATCGAACCTAGGGGCAAGTACGTGCGATCCAGTCGTGTATATTATTTTTAAATCAAACTCTAGAAAAACTGAAAATGTATGACTGTACGAAATTAGAATGAGGTTTCGGACTACAGAAATCGATCATATTTTCTGGTAAATCATTTGTTCCTTAAAAATGTGCCTCTTTAAAAAAATCGGTTGCGAAATAATGGAAACTCTAATTTATATGCTGATAAGTTCAAAACTGTTCTTTACTAAAAAATTTACGAAACTTATAAGGTTTTAGTCAGTATTTAACTTTCGCAGTTTTTGTTTTTAAATATGTTAATGTGATTTTTTGAAAGATTTACTTAATATAAAATGAAATACACGACTGAATCGTAAGAGCTTGCTCTTTTAGCTAACAACTTTAATGTAATGTAATGTAGTAAAAATTTTAAAATCTTTTTAACGGTTTTTTCTTAAGGCATAGTTATTATGTCTAAATTTTGGTACATTTTTGGGAAAAATAATTGCATTGCCAATTCAAATTAATAATACGCATATAAAATTTAAATTAAAAAAATGATTTTCTTAATCGAAAAAAATCATTGCTTTTGAAACTTTGAATAAGCAATATTATTTACACTTTAAAGGTGCACCTACATACATAAAAAAAATTTAATATGAGAAAGGCCAAAATATGACAAGTATTTTTAACGGAACTGCCGTTAAAAAGAATGCTAATGAATTATTCTTTTACTTAAAAGTTAGCTGCACTTATTTAAGAATCCACACATTTTTTTATGAAATTTCTTGGAGTCGTTTTTGAAGAAAAAAAATATTGTTAACGGATTTTCTAACATTTGTATGTTGTTTTTTTCAAGTTTTCAAGAGAATGCCAAAAAACTACTAAATACAAAGTTTTGAAGAAATTGATTATGTTGTTTTCGAAATATTGAGTTTTCAAAAAAAAATAGTTTTTGAAAAATTTGGCTTACACTTCACTTTAGATTTTTTTTTTAAAGCAGAAATTTCAAAAAAAAAATCAATTGAACCTTTTTTTGGAAAATCGAAAACCAAAAAAAATAAATAATGAATTTATTAATAATAATCGTCGTCGTTTTTGAGAAAAATAAGATTTATCTTTACTTTACGCTACTCGTTAAGGCTGTAAATTCGAACACAGACAGGCATACATGCAGTGATACAATTGTGAGACCAACTTTATTCGTCCTTGCTATCAATAATTATAACGCAAGTAAGAAAATAGGTCAAGTTATTCCTAAATAAATAAATTCTAAATAATAAATAAATACTCAAAACCATCTGCCATTTTTCGAAATTGCATTTTTGACGTTTACTAATTCAAATGTCATTTAAAAAAAATGAACACATAAACACATTTTGACGAATAAATTGTTCGCTATAAATAACCTCAAAATCGAAGATTATCAATTATAAAACGTCATGCGTGACGAATGATGAAAATAATCATTTGAGCAAAATGTCAAAATGAACGAATATTCGTTAATTTGTTGGTCGCTCGAATGTGAACAGCCCATTATCAGTCTTCATCGCAATGCATATATTCTTGATTATTTGTTGACAGCCGACATTTGGTCTTGGCCTCGTTTTAGTTTTGTTGGTTCTTCAACGACCACAGCGGCGATAGGCAAAGACGCATTTTTGGATCCACAGCTGAAATTGATTTCATCCACAATAAATACAAAAAAAATAATTTCTTAAATTTTTTTTCTTAAAGAGATAAATCCATTAATTTGACAATTATATTGCCACCGTCATTGTCCACCTGACATTTAAAAATTTTAAAAGGTTAGGGATTAAATCATAATTTCTTTTAGAACTTAACCGATTCTCCAATTTATACATTTCGGTGAATATCAACATATATACGTGATTTTTTTTTTGTTCACACTAGCTTACTTTTTGAAAAGTTGCTAAGCCGGTATGTGCGTGCGTTTAAATGTTTCTAGGTCAGTGGTTCTTCTTCAGAAGCAACTTGTATGTAGATATGTATAATAAATTATACTAAGCGAATCAATATTAATTTACTGACCGCCAACACCACCCATTTTATAATATATGTCCAAATATTTTATAAATCTTATTAATCCAACACAATATCGAATATTTTCATAAAAAACAACATGTATCTGGAAGTCCAGAAAAATGTATACATACATATTTATATAATAATTACAAATTTATCATCAAACAATTCCACAAACATGTAATTATGAGTTTTGTTGTTTTCGTCGATAATTCAATTCACAACAAGCTATCAACGTATTACAAAGCTGTGCTGCAGATTGGTCTTGTTGAAGTGCGCGCACTGGCTTGTTTTGTTGCGCGGTTGAGTGAAGCTTTGGGTTTATAAATGGTTTGTAAATATTCATTAGCATAAGACACAAAATGCCGATCTGTGACTACCAATAGCTGCGCCAATATCTAGTTGTTGACAGACGACACTGATGGGTACGACTTCATTGAGAATTATGAAAGGAAAACTCCTTTGAAGCGACATTCCAGGTGTTTTAACAGTGGGATATAAAAAAAAATGATCACTTACATTTTTTTCATTTTTCATCGACGTATACAAAAAAGTTATTAAATATTAAAATAAAAAAAAACTAGAAATTTGAGGAGTTTAATTTTCACAAATTTAGGAGAGTTGGAAATTTCTTCTAATTTTTTTTATCTTAATTTTATTCCAAGAAAAATTCAGTTTAGAAACTTAATCAAAAGTTCTCGAACTTTAGAATTTATATAAAATGTTGTTACAAGTATTTCAATTTTCAAAAAACAAAACCCGACGCTTAGATGCTAATGGAGATCCACTTTTAGGCGGAAAATATTTTTTTTTAAACAAAAAATTCATGCCAAAACAAACTGTCAAAAGCAGTTCAAGATGATGAGTACGTGTAAGAATAATTTTAATCACCCCTGTTTTAAATCAGGGTTACCCACCTCTCTCAATTTGAAAATAAAATAATATGAAAATTATTAAAAAAGCAAAACTAGAAGAAAACCTGTCCACCCAGTCAGTTTATTTGTTTTTAAACGCAACGGCAATTCAATAATTCAAACAGTAATTCTCAAGTGGGGAATTTTTTTTGACGACGTTTTTTTCTTTTTCACAGTCATCAAAGAGGTTCAGGTTTAAAATTTTCCTCATCTCTAAACGTAAATATTAGATACTTCTACAACTTCCTAACCAACAGCGGCACCGCATGAAATCTAGTTGTTGCTTAAAATGTTTTCCACACTTATTTTTCATTTTAAATAATAATATACAACATTACATTACATATTCAGGTATGTTTGCATGAGTTTTTTTTTTTTAATTTGAAACTTCAAGTTGACGTTTATGAGTGAAGATCGGAGATAACCTTTGTATAGTCCATAGTAGCTTCAATCAGTTATGTGCATAGTTTGAAGTGGTAGATGTGGCTGATGGTGTAAAAAGACATTTTTTTTTCTAAACAAAAAAAGTTTGCATAGTCAATTTATTTGCTAAAGATTTGCGTGAATCAATATTTTTAGTGATGTTTGAACGAACTTGGATTTAGTGAGTTTATTTTTGCATTATAGTTGCATTTTGTGGAACTTACATTGTCAGCGGGTTATTGGAATAGTGTGAGATAGGTCTGTGTTATGTTACAAAATACACTTGACCTAACTTTATTAATGAGAAGAAAGTCTGTCTTATATGTTAACACGCTTTATAAAACTTTATATGAAAAAGCACCAAGGTGAGGCAAAGTTAAAGTCATCGTCTGAATATACTACCATTTTGTTAGGAATATATACAAGTTCATCGGCCAAATGACCATATCATGAGTTGATGGACATTTGTTCTCATTTTACGGCTTTTGCAAGAAAACACGTGACCCATAAACTGATAATTTTGCCTTTAGTCTGGGCTGCCAAGACCTGCGAAGTTTTTGATTTCTTGTGGAAAACGAGAGGTTTCATAAAGCAAAAGCAGAAAAAATAAAATGCACGACTCGATCGTACAGACTTGCTCTTATAGCTAACAACTTTAGTGTTACTTACTGACGCTGTTGGTAGGTAGCTAGCCTATAGTAATCCTATGCACATTTAAAGCCGATGTAGGTAAGATTACCTTGATTCATAGTATAATGAATTGTCGAATGCCTGATTCAAGGAATAGTTACACAGATACCTACCTACAAATGTATATTTAAATGGATTTCAATTATGTAAATTAGGAATATAATAATGCACATTATGTGCACACATACATATGTATAAAATAAAAGGGAATGGTGTATAGGTGGGAAAAATCTTTTTTTTTTTAATTTATTAAAACTGCCAAAACCATCACTTTAATCGGTTTTTCGAAAACAAAAAGAACACCATTAGATCCCACGGATCAATGAAAAATTTATAAAAAAGTATCTCGAAAATTGTAGACGGATTTTGATGAACTCCTGGTTTTATTTTTTGTTTTTTGAAATCAAATTCGTTTTGAAATTTTAGTATTCAGTTTTTCAGAGTCTATTAATATACATGTGGCTATAAAATTTAAAATAATTATTTTTTATTAATTTTAAAAATATTGATTTTTCAAAAAAATGTTGAAAAATTAATTTTAATTTAAAAAAAAAAGAGCTATTCAAAATTTTGATATGCAGAATTAGTTTGGCTACTTAGATATTCTAAGATATTAAATTTGAAAGAAATCCAATTAACCGTTACCGAGAAAGTCAAAAATTAAAAAAAAACATTATATGACAGGTACCGTTAATAGACTTTTCCTGTAAATTTAGTTCAGATAATATGAAAGCTATTGCGAACACAAAAATGCTCAAAATTTTGGTCAAAACCGTTGGAGCCGTTTTCTAGAAAAATAAGATTTTCCTAAACGGTTATATGGCAGGTACCCTTATTTGTAGGCCTAAAAATAAAATTTCAATTTCTCTTCTGAGGAATGCTTAAGCCGTTTAGACTGTAGCTCGTTATACATACAGACGGACGGACTGACAGGTTGACAGACAGACATTTTTTGCCGATCACTTTTTTAGGCTTCTCTATGATCGTAACGTCATGTTTGATTGGTAGAATATTTTTTTTCGCAAGTGAAAATGTTAAAGCAACACATCCCAAATGCTTTCTTAGAATTTGTCGGGCAATTGAATCTTTGTTACCCTTTATTAATACTATCTGACAGGCCAGCATAAACGCCTCAGACACATATTATTATTACAATTTTTTTCGATTTGTTAATCACAATTGACACATCGAATTTTGGTTACCCATAAAAGTGACATTTTTTCCAATTTAGCAATCAAGTCAAAATCGTTATTACAAATTATTTTCAATTGTTCAATTCTCTCTCAAAAAATTCATCGATTTCGATTAAATTTTGTATATAGGACAAAACTTTAAATAATGTTACATATCAAAATATTCTTAAAATGCTTATACTGGTCCCTAAAAAATATCAATATGTATTTTAAAAGCAGCTTTGATTTTATTAAAAAAAAAACTAAAATTTTTGATGCCTTCAGTTGAATCATTTTCTTTAAACTGCTTGACCAACTGTTGATTTGTTTGGTTTCTGATTTGCATGAATTCTTAAATATTCTCTGAATTATAAACTCGAAAATGTTTACAATTTTGGTAATACATTTAATAGTCAGAAGACCTCAAACATTACAGAAAATAAAAACAATGCTGCTAACAAAAATAAAGGCAATTTTTTTTATCAAATTCGACATATTATTTTTGAAGCACCCTGTAACGATTTTGAAAGTTGTACATTTTTGAAATATTTTGAAATCTTACACGAGTCAATAATTTTATTATGTATTGATAAAGAAAATAATAATTTGTTAAAATATTGCATTTTAAAATGGCGTCATACAAACATTTTATTTTTTGATACGAGGAATGAGCACAGACAAAGATAATACCATGAAAAGATTTATTGTACTTGAAAACAGTTTTTTTTTACCAAAATATTTGTATTATTTTATTAAAATTTATTATTAATTATTTAGTATTCATATACTTTTGTAAATTATTATCTTTACCTAATCATATATACATGTGTAGCTGAATTTTCGCTGATAAACAAATAAAAAATTATATTATTCAAGTAAACGTCATTTTAAGTTAAACACAATGTTTACTTAAGAAAAGGTCTATATTTATCAGATTGTAATTAAAATGACCAAATTAACCATTTAAGGTTTCAAATAATCAGCAAGTCATTGCAAGTTTTCCCAACAATTTTTTTTTAAATATCGCTTTAATTCAATGTGTACTTCTTCATATAAAATCGAACTTTAAGATTAGAGTTGATCATTCAAACGCACATATTCTGACAGATAAGTACAGAATGACACATATGGCGTTTTTATTTTTTATCTCCGAGCAGATCTCTGAGCAGAGCCTGAGTAAACCGATTTAGATCTGAGTAGAGCATGGTCAGATATCTCCGATTTAATTTTGAAATAAACTTAAGCGCAAAACTGTCATATATTATTATAATTGTTTTTATTAAAACTTATTTACCAGCAAATCCAAAGCATTCATTTTCCGAATTAAATTTTGTTTTTAATTGGTTTTACTTTAGTGATTATTGTTAAAATTATGAGTAAAGTTAGCCGCACCCAGCACTTTGCTGGCTTATTAAGCGAGTTCAGAAAAATAAGATTTGAGACCATCAATCTCATTTCTCCTTTGCTAAATATCTCAGTTTGCAGTCAAATAAAGTGAAGCAAAATCCCCCTTACTTTTTGACACAACAACATTTTTGAAATCCTATTTTCCTTTGAACTTCTATTCGTAAATGTGCGCACTGTTACATGAAGTATGTTTTGATTTAGGCATTTCTTTGACAGTTCTTTTTCTTTTTTATTCCGAAGACCACTAAAACTCTTCCACCACCACACATTTTCTTTCTCTACTCAGGATCCGGGCCATCTAAGATAGATAGATAAAGTGAAGCAAATTGAAACAAAAAAAAAAAGAATGAAAAAAAATATAAACGTCAAAAGCATGCAAATATAAACCTATCGATTTTTCAGATAGACTTATTCTTCTCTGTCTTGTATTTTCTTTAACTTTTTCTCTATCCTTTTCTAATCCTAGTCATTACAATAACAAAATCGATACACGAAACACTAATTGTCTTTGTTTAAATATTATAAAATCGAAAAACCAAATTTTCAATTATTGTTTTTTAATGAAAGCTATATGCACATGCTTACTTACATATGTAAACCCGGGGTATTTAAATATATCATCCCAACATGATGATTATGACTTTGGACTTATTGTGAATAGATCATCATTGCTGCTTTATCTTCCATTAGCTTTGTTTCACTACGTTTGCATGTTATTGAAAAAACAAAATGTTTTGTTTCGGTCCATTGATGTTTCAAGAATTTTTGAACAAGTTTTTGTTGACTTTTTTGTTTTGCGATGTACACGCACTAAGTTAGGTACATACGTTCTATTTGAAATTCCGGGACTGAAGCATGAAGTCCAATATCCACAAGCATTCCTTAATTTATTATGACATTTTGTTTATAAAAAAAAAAACTGAAAAAAACAAATCAGTGATATCACCTAGTTTCGTTGATTTTTAATTACAAGTGTTAATGCATTCACAAACATTAAATGATTGCTATATTGTGTGTACTTTGGAACAGTGTTATATTGTATACACATGAATAAATCTACAGCCTCAGTGCGTTTAACTAAACCGCACTCAAAAAAAAAATTGTAAACATTTAAAATTTAAGATTATTATACAAAAGGTTCAGTAAAATCCCCATATGCCACATACCACACAAACACATACCCACAACGTGGCGCTAATTGGTAAATATTTAGTATCCTTGTACATTTTTTTTTAGTTGAGGAATTCAACTGGCTGTTTTGCTAAAACTCTGTTTGTATAAATAGAAGAGACATGCAACATGACGGCCGTCTTTGTGCAACATAGTTATATCATCCACATATTTTTTTTATTTTAGGTTTTAGTCTAGAGCCATGTTATGTCGTTTTCGATTGGTCGTCCGGAAGCCTTCAGAATGCCTGATTCTGTTCTATTGGTATCAAAAGACAATTCATCTCCTGGAAAGAAAAGAAATTCGATTTTGGTCTTGAAGTCAGAATCAAAACCATAAGTACTCACACGCAAATGTCAAATTCGAATGCAATTTTATGTCGGCCATTTTGACAAAATAAAATAATCGCTAATGTGCGTTTGAAATTTCCACCCTAGTGTTTACTTGTTCGATTGTAGAGTTCTTTCAATTTACCAATCGAAAACGAAATTAGATGAATAAAGTCTTTATAGATTACAATTAGAGATCTATTTCACAAACATTAACAAATTGGACTGTTGACAACTTAACAATTTATCAAATGTTGAATATTGTAATGTGACAAGTGTGATTTAAAATGTTAAATAAGATAATGAAGAATATGGACTGCAATTTTGAGTAGTACGTATTAGACAGTTTAAAGACAGAATATATAATGATTTGTGTGCATTAAGTGAGTTTATGAATTTAAGACAAAAATTCGTAAGACAGCAACGGAATATATTTTGTCAATAATTTACGTAGAGTAGAAGTTGAGCTTAGTATCATATTATTGGCGACATACAGGGTGTTTTAAAAAGTTAAATTTAGCGTTGCATTCCGGCGTAGGATGAAGAAATTCGTTGATCAGCTGAAAATTTATTTTTGCATTCAATTTTGAAAACTTAATAAAATTGGCATCCTTTAAGTTATCCTCTATTTGTTTCGAAAATCTATCATATATATATAACAAATCATATTTTCACGTTGATTTCTTACACTTTTGACTTTTTTTATGTAGACTAACTTGGTGCTTTTTAACAATTTATATTTTTGGTATGACTCCACAACTTTGTGCAATGTTTTTGTTCCTTGTGAAAATCTCGAAAGATCATTTTTTGGTAATTCTTCGAAAATGTATGATTAATAAGAATTTTGAAAATGTGGGCATGCCACGCCCTCTCAATGTTAAATCACAACCTTTGTATTTACCATACGACTCACTATCGGAAGAGGTGTAATTAATAACAATTCTGATAAATTCGCATGCCACGCCCCCTGAAGTCATAATTTTAGTTTTTTTCATTCGCATGCAACAGAGAAACTACATTTGCATGAAAGTACAAGATTCTACGATGTGCTCCGCAATTTTCATGATCTGTCAGTGAGTCATTCAGTCAGTAACGGTATTTGCAATTTTTGAAATCCTTTGTCTCAGGAACTACTAACGCTAATGAGTTAGAATTTTGGTAAAGTGTATGTGCTTGATAGTTTTAGTAGATATTGATGATTCAAAGTTTCTGTCTTTATTCGTATTGAAGTTAGAAGTCGGTCGAATATCCCCTCAAATTGATCCAAGGTTTACTGCCGAAATTTATGACTGGGCACCCCACTTTGATATTTATTTTTTTCCAATATAAAACTAATTGCTTGTACCTCCATCACAAATAATTAGTCGAAGTATTAAAATGACACATTTATAATAATCTGACAATGACAAAAAAGTCATAAAAGCCGTCATGTCTTTAATTGACAATTATATCACTTGCAATACTTCATGAAAAGAAAATTTTTCAGACAATTGGCGAATGCAGAAAACTGAGATCTCACAAACTTTCTACGTCAAAGCTTGATGAGCCGAATCCAAGATTTTTTTTCCCTCATATTTGCAACCAAAACTCAGAAATTTCGCTGAAAAATCCCGCTTGGATAAAGATATTGCTATAATCTCATTTTTCTGAACTAACCTAATAACTTTAACATTTTAGAATTGTCAGCTGTCAGAGCCCAGATTTAGACTCTTTAAATTCTTAACAACATAGGACAAAGTTCGCCAATATTAAATTTTAATGAATTTCTCATACTGTAATTTCTATCCCTGGAATATTAATCCAAAAACAAGAGATTTTTAAAGAAACAAAATCGCATGCACTACGGAGCCCTGAGGCATGCCAGCATTTATCTGAATATCAAACGAAACTACAAAACAATGAAACAATTTTTTATTTTTAATAAACAAAAGAAAAGGTTCGTCAATACGAAATGGAAGCATTGTTTTTGCAAATTTGATATAACAATTGTAATATTATCACTTTATCAGGCTCTCTTTTGGTTTCTTGCTCGGCGAGACTTTGATACATATGATCAAAAACCTAAAAAAAATCTTATCCTTCGAGAAGCTTTCGGTGTTCGAAAAGAGCTCAGTAAAAGGGAGAAATGAATGCCCGTTTTTTGCAAGTGTGTATGGGCATATCTTCAAAATTTCTGTACTGTCTTATACGTGATAAAATGATATAAGACTATACTGATACCCGGGGATTTTTTCCGAATTAAATTATGCCAAATCTTATGATCTAATTTTTTCAAGTTTAGGTACTTTCCCGAAATTGAATAAATAATAATATGACCCCTTCAACTATTTATACATTCTTTGTCGGCAAGAGAAACATTTTTTTATTTTAGAATAATGACGGAGCCCGTGACAGAAAAAAAAACTGCACCTTTTTTCTTTCTACAAATATGAATGTACATAATTGTTGTCTTTAAGAAGAAAGGCACTCAAAAATTAGACGACACACCTTTGCCGATTCAATTATTATAACACTAATTATAACAATCTTACAGCCATCCAAATTTTATCGAAAATATTTTTTTTTTTTATTTTTATGACATCTCTGAGAAAGGGTGTGATATTTTTTTCTTATGATATTTTGTGACGTTTTGTTTTTTTTTATTATTTCAACATTACCGCCTGACATATTTCAACGTTGATAACAATTCAAACCAAATGTGTGGTGTTTGTTTGTAAACTCATTTGTTGTCATTAAAAAAAAGTGAGTTCAAATCGATTTATAACTTCGGAAATCATGTAAACACGAGTACATATTGTTCTTAAAATCCATCCATCTGTTTACATTTTACTAACGAAAATGTATATTGCACAATATTCAATTGTTCTACAAAAAAATATTAATAAGGTTATTGGGACAATAATAATTTATTATATTAAGCGCATTTATTATGAATTAATATCGCTTGTAAAATTTGGCGACCAACTGTCGACAACGTCATCCCTGTTCGGCTCATTTAGTATCTGTGATAAATTGGATAAATCACCAAAGATAACCGTGATATTTATAGATTCAAAAATTAGGTTATGACGCTTGAAATGTCTGAGAAGTCACCAGTAATACTTTTTAAATACCTTATCGGAATAATTTAAAAATGTGAATCATTTGAATCATTAAAGTTTTTTTTTACCTTAACGCAGAAATAGACATAAAGTAGACGAATATTTGGAAATCATTAAATGTATATGATTTACCCTGAAATTGAAATATACCGATATCACTATAAAATTTATCACGGCAATGAGTTAGTTTGAATTAAAAATAAAAGATATTCTTACTAAATCGAATTCGTGGGAAATTTCCCAGGTTTGTTTGATATCAATTTAATGAGAATGCGAGTAGTCTGTGGCCACGTGCTGAATTGACAATATCATATTTAAAGCTTCTTAAGCTAAGCTTTAAACAATGCTGTAAATTTCAACATCATTTCGACTAATGTGTTATTCACTATAGAAGAAGAGTATGTTAAGGTCTTTCTCAAAAAATTACAAATTGTAGAGGCGTATCTTAATTTCCTCAAATTATTCACTGCTTTGTAGTTAATCGACTCACATTAGGGCAGATCTTGAATAAAAAGATATTCGAGAAATTCTTCTTCGATGATTTACGTAGGTGAATCTGCTTTCAGACCAAAGCACTGTTGATCTACCGTTATTGTCAAATATTGGAAGATATCACAATAAACTATAATAGTCGAAGTTGAGAAACATGTTGGGTTCTGAGTAGTCTCGATAGTGAACTAATTGTTACCTCAATTTCTTCTTAAGTACTTTTACCAGTAAAGCAGGGTGTAGAATTCTTGGTCCCATTCTGTATTGTTTGGTCGTTAATAACATGTAATCTGGTAGACGGCCTTCGGCCAAACCACATAAGACTATGTCATATTTTAAAAGCATTGTAAACTATGTATATTTTTTTAATAAAACAAAACTAACTATACTAATCTGTTTGCAAACTATCCCCAATTTATCCTTAATTTGATGATGCGCAACTTTACTTTAAAAGACCAATTTCGGATCTAACCGAATTAGCGAATAACTTAGTCGGAAGAAAACTTGTAGTCTTCATTTTTGGAATATTATTAAGGAATTAGAAAATCATTTTACATATTTGTAGTGTGTCAGATTAGTTTTCGGAAAATTATTGTGGCTCAGAAAATGCAGATATTTAGACTTTATACGACGAAAATGTCAAGTTATCACAGGGTGTCCGTAGTTTGCATCATACCTATACCGGAAGGCAAATTGTGTATTGTTGCCATATTCTCATTACACAAATTAATTCAATACTAAATTTATTTTATTTTGACACTATGCGATATTAGCTTGCGATGTAGGTTTAAGTATTGCACTTGGAAAACAAATAAACTCGAGGTTTTAATAAAACTTCACATTACTATGACAGAGAATACTCTCTGTCTATCTGTAGGTCGATCTACAGCCTAAAGGGCTAAAACAATTTTCTTAAAACTTTGTTCTAAAGTGTTTTAGTTAATTGGATCTATTATTTTTCTTAAATCTTTTTTAGCCCCAACACTAAACTATGGTACAGTTAGTGTTACCATTAGCCATACAATATTTTCAACCAAAAATGGCGAATCTTAATTATATCGAAAACGGCTCCAACGATTTTGATATTTAAAAAATTCGGTACACTATTTTAGGTAAACCTAACATTTTGGTTCAATCAAATTTTTACATAAAATGTTATGTCAATAAAACTAAACTATTACCGGCACGTGCCATAAAACGTTTTTTTTTTTTTTTTGATTTTCGACTTTCTTATTAACGGTTCAACGGTTTCCGATAAAATTGTATATAGGAGGTACTTCAAATTCAAAATAATACTACAAAAGTGCAACTAAAATTTTCGAAAAATTGTTTTTTTCGGATTTTTGAAAAAAAAATTCAATTTATTTTTTTTTTTCGAAAAAACAATATATCGAAAATTGGTGTGTGATTTCTTGTTTGAAATTATATTTTAAAATTTAATATACTAAATACTTAGAAAAATCGCCATACCAAATTATTTTTTAGAAAAAAAAAAATCAAAACAAAACTATAAAAAAATAAGTAAAAAATTTCCTCTAAAAGATATTTAGTTTTTTTTTTAATCTTGTTCTTACGGTCGAACACAGTTCCATGCATACAAATAAATTTTTGTATAGACATTCATAGGCTTCCTAAACACATTTTTTTTGAAATTCAAAAAATAAATATACATATGTGCTAATATTTTTTTTTTTGGAAAACTCAATACATATTCTGAAAATTACCTAATGGTATGTGTCCCTTAACAAAATAGGTTGGAGCTCTCCGCTAAACTGTGTAGCGTTCCTAATTTACGATTATATATTATAACGGCTATCGATTGAAAATATGTTCAGTCAAATATCTTTGTAACTTATAAAAATAAGACCAAAATCTTTGTGCTTCAAACCCATTCGACCGTTGAAAAAATCATAAAATTTATTATGGTAGTTACTTGAATTAAATATTATATTTTTATTATTTTTCTAGAATCTATTTTCTTCTATTTTTTTTTGGTATTATTAATTTCAAAAAATTAAAATACTAAGAAAAATAGAGGAAATTTACAAAATAGCGTGAATACAGAACTTAATAAGACTTCTAAAATATAAGATATAACGAAAGCAAATTAACTTTTTTACAAGGACAATTAAGTTTCAATTTTTTTGTATATCTTAACTTTTTAGTAAAAAAGATGCTAGAAGTATTCCTTTTTTTAAAAAAATGTGGTTGGTCCCCTGGAAAATTGATTGTTATATTTTTTTAATTTTTCGCAATATATTTTTTTAACGAAATGCTTAAATATATATGCACCTAGTCTCGGCTAATTTTCATTTCTTTGAAACTTAGTTTTTAGTAGTTTTTTTTTCTGCATTTTCCTCAACACTCTTCGGAAAAAAAAAACATTTTTCCAAAATAAAAACCAACCATACAAATGTTTTAAAAAAAGCCTTTAGATCAATTTTTTTTCTCGAGCACGGTTTTCGTCTTCTCATTATTGGATAAACGGAAGAAAATATTGTTTTATTCAGATGATTGTTAGAACTATAAATGATATTGCATATTTAATTTCCAATTTTAAATTTTGCTTGCAAAAATTCATATTTTTCCAAAGAATCCAACTGCCATCTGTTCTTTCCTCAAACTATAACAGCTAAGCAATTAAAATATTTATGTGGGTAATAACTTTAATGCTTTGAGCATTTTTACATATTTAGCATAAAACTAGGCTTATTAAGGAAATTAGATACCGTACAATCAGCCTACGATTTTTAAAAATTTAAATTGCATAAATTGATTTTAGTTCTAAAAATCAGACAGCATATTATTAACTGTATCCGCTCCACAAAACTTATGCTTTCGATGTTATCGAACATAAAAGCAAGAGTACATGCATTTTTTTATTATCGGATTTGTACTCGTTCTTGAATGATTTTTTTTTTAATTACTTCTTGTTATTTTTAGTAGTAGGTAAATTGACTTGATTATAAATTATATAAAAAAATAAAAGTGATTTATTTTTTAAATTGGAAACCTTAGAGATAGGCGTAATTGGAGTTATTAATTACATATTAAACAGGAATTAGATTTTGCTTAAATAGCAAACTGCAAACAACTAAATTGTTTTTTAATGTTTAGTTATCTAAATAATGAATAACTTATTTTAAAAAATTACAAGCCGGATTTATTTTGTTTAAAAATATTTTTTTTTAATTTGCTTAAATTATATGTAATTTATTCATTAATTTGTTTCCTTCCTTATTTCATCAATTTTTGTTTAGTAAAACACTTTTCTATTTTTAATTTATTTTACGAAATTGCATTTTAAATTTCAATTAAAGTAACACAAGAATTACAAAATTAAATAAAGTAATTTCTCAATTGTTATTTTTGTTTAAAGTTTGCCTTTTGACTTTGGACTTGACTTTCAAAAACAATTGTTTAATCGATTATATTATCATTATGTGATTTATACAACTATTCAACTATAATTATGAAGCTTAACTCAGTAAACAAATAGTTGTAAATCTAAAAATCCCAAAATAAATAAATTTAATGATTTACTGAATAGAAACACATCCTTTTGCATGTGCTCACATATTTGTGTTAATTTTATCGATAAATACGTCACATAAGTCAGTTTTAATCGATTTTTTCTTGTTCGAATAATAAATTCCTAATTTTTGTTTTGATTTAATATTTTATGATCGCATATTTATTGCTTTAATAATTCAGTGGTAATATTTAATACTGCGAACACCTTAAATCCAAAACAAATATTTTTTTATTGCTTCTTCTATTATTATGAAGTGCGCTTGTATTATTTAATCTAATTTTGCAAAATAATATTTTTTATCAGTAATTGTATTTTTTAACATAACTTTAACTTCCATAGAAACTGAAATTGCTTATTTGATTTTAATATCAGTAAAGTCAGTTAAAGTTAATTTATGCAAATTTATTGATGGAATTGTTAAAATCTGTTGGAAATATTAGGAAAAAAATATAATGAAAATGTAGGTATATTTTATGCATTTAGTTTGGAACATCAAACAACAAATTTATAAATTATCTTAGGTTTCAGTAAAACCTTAATAATAAACAGATATTTAGAAAAAAAAAATGATTAGTTAAAAAAATTATTAGTTGTTTCCAAAACTGGCAGTAAGAACTTTATAATAAATTAATAATTAAAATAATTATTTAAACAAACACCGGTTTTTCGACACCATTTTTTCAATAAGAAAATAGTGACTGTTTGGATATTGCATTTTTTTTTTCAGATAACAAGCTGGATTCATGTCAAATTCAAACTTCCTGGCAATCGAATTCAGATTCTCATGAATGGAATCATTTGAATGCGAAGCAAATTATTTCATTGCATTATCACGAGTTTGCGGTTTTCGAAATTATTACTCGAAAATTAAATTGATTTGTGATTAAAGGGAATTGAATGACTATAAATTTTGCAGATAATTTGAAATCAACCAGAATTTTTTTTTATTTTTAAAAACAAATATGTTTCTAAAACCCTTCTCTAGATTAAACCAAAATCATATTAAAATTATTTAGATTAAACATGGTTAATCATTTCTGCCTAATTTGTAACTTGATAATTCCGGACTTTACTGAAAAAAAAACAACAATCAACCCCAAACTTTGGTAGCTGCTCCCACGAAAAATGTCGTCATTAGTATAATTCACCTAATTTAATGTACATATATGCTTTATGATTATGACTACTTAAAGTGTTTTATGGGATTATTAAGATATGACCATTGAGCACATGGTAACACCAATCTATTTGAAAATTTGAAATTATCTTTAAATTTAGAAGAACTACGCTGACAAAAAAAAACTATAACAAACTTTGTATTAGCTTTAAAACAACAACACGCAATAATGCTTAATTGTTTTTATTCTTATTTAAATTTATTCATCAATCATTTTTCTCTTTCTTAATATTTTTCTTTTTAGGTTGATTTATTGTAGATACAGTGGGGTCCTGAAAAAAAAACTCTTTCCTTATCCGGTACTCTTGGCCGAATCCTAGATACGAGTAGAACTAAAAACAAAATATTGTGTGTGTAATTATGTAGATGTGCCAGAAGTGAAACTTCTTCTTATTTTTCAGTTCCTGCCACTTAATTTGAAATTCAGAAACTTTTCAATAATCCAAAACAAATAAGTAGGTTTGAAATGAGACTGTGGTGTATATACAACTAACAAGAATTCTTTCCTATCATTCTTTCTCTTCCTTAACCTCAGCCTCACGCCCGCGCTGTGTTGAAACATTTAAAGGGTAGTATAATCCCTTGAGCGCTTGTAGAATATAAAAAAAATGTTTGTAACTGTTAACAATGTTTAATGCTGACATTTTACAACTATTTTCTTTGTTTTTTTAATTGAAGCGTATTCTAAGTGCTTTTAAAACACATTTTTAAGTCAAACTATTTTTTAAGGTATTCATGTAACGGCGGAAAACCTAGATATACCTCAGAAACCAGATAATTTTATATCCGCAGAAATGAACTTTCAAATTTTGTATGGGAAAATATTCTCCAAATCAGATTATCTCACGAATTTGATGTAGAAAAAGAAAAAATAAACCTCATAAATTTATTTAAAAGAACATCTGATTATTTCCCAAATTTATGCAAGTATTTTTAAGGAGTGTTCATGCAAACGTCTGGCCGAAAATAAGATATTTCTGCAAAGCAGAAAATTATCTCGTTGCATGAATACCCTTTTTATTTTTAAATTTGAATTATGTATATAAAACAAGTTTCATTGTTATTTTATTTTGAAAAATGTATTTTGTTGACCTAACCTGTTTTGAAACAATTTTTTTTCTTTCATATTTCTAGAGAACAATGCATTTGACATATTTGCGATCCGTCCCCGTATATGCAAAAATAAATTTGTTATTGTTATTGTTGCCAGTTCAAAAAACTCAAACTATAATATAGCAGCCGCCATTTTTATAGATGTGTCATGAGCAGTAATTGTATTTATCAGTTTGGCACAGCAGTTTTGAATGAAAAGTTTAGTCGTGAGCAGTTTTTGTTTACTTAATACTGCCAGTCTCACAATTGTTTGTACCAAAAATGGTAAATTTTAATTATCTCGAAAACGGCTGTAAGAGATTTTGATAAAAAATAAAATGTACGATTGGATCGCATGTACTTGATCGTATGTTCGTTCACATCGTAAGTACAAGATTCTTAGTAGAAAATGCAAAATATATTTTTAAAATCGTTTCTCTTTTTTATTGTATATCAATTTTAAGTATTTAGTAATAAAAATTTATCAATATAAATAATTTAAATAATAAATTTATCAATATACCCGTTTTCAAAAAATTGAATTTTCAACTATAATGGAAACATTTTCATATTTAGAAAACCGTTTAAATGTTTCATGTCTCTCACAATTATATCGCTATTTTTTACAAAAAATGTTCTAGCGAAATAGCTGCAGTTGCATTCCTCCCCTTAAACTATTTAATCATAATACTCGCGCTTCCAGGAATGCTCATCAGTTTACCCTTGAGCTTCGAGACGTACTTTCAAATACAGAGATTCTTTCTTTAATCGTACACCAATAATATGGAATGCCTTACCAAGCTATATATTTCCCTCCCGTTTTGATATTCTGAACTTCAAAACTAGTGTTCATCGGTATCTCCTTTTAAATCCCACTCTATCTTGCTAATGCTCGCACTGTGCTTGTTCATGTTAAGGGTAGTCAAAACCCCTTTATTGCGCGTTCAACATAAAAAAAATATACTATATTATTAAAAATTTTGATAAAAATCCGTTGAGTTAATGAGAAAGCCGAAAAAAAAACGGTTATGTGACAGGTACCGTTAATAACATTTCATCACACAAGATGCATTAGAATCAAGTTTGGACAAAATCGCTTTGGGCATTTAGGCTGCAGATCGACCTACAGAAAGGCGGAATTGCGGGACCCATTTTTTCCCGAGTTCAATATTTGTTTCCGAATGCTAAATTCACTCTATTTATTTTTCAATTTGTATGTAGGGAAACTTAGAAAACCTGACCAAAGGGAGGATTTCTGAGCTCTCAAAAATAAAATCAAGTTTATTGTTAATTTCTTATTTCAAAAATTAATAAAGGATATCCACAATTATTCTTCTTCACCACATTGATAACGAAACTATTGTCCCTTGCCTTAACCACTTTTTTGTTATGAAACTCAAATATTTAAGATCAACTTATTTTTGTTTGAGGCTACACTATTTTATATGTGATTATGTTAAGCTTAAATACGTATTTAAATTTCATTTCAGCTAGCAGCCGGAAGTTCAATTAAAATGAGAGTAGGTACTCCATTCATCTTTAAGTACTAATTTACATAAAAAATAGTAAAATTACACTAAAGTAAATTTCAATTGTAAATCAAAGAATTAAAACGTCCCAACGAAACTGTGAACTTTTTTCACTTAAGATTAAATATATATATAATAGTCTTTAAAGCCTTTGCTTATATACCATATCGTAATGTGAACCAAATGCCAAAACACCAAAAGTTAATATCCTTGAATGGTCTTCGGAAGAGCTTACAATTTCCCCCAGAAACAAAAAAGTTACATGATATACAATATATAAGTATATGTAACACATATAAATATAAAACTGTTTCAACTCAATAAAAAATTCAATATGCAAATTGAAATTGAACTTTACATTCCACTTTATTATATAGAACCACAATTTTCAATTTGCAAATGTTCCAACATACTGTAAATATGTACCAGTATGAGAACTTACTTTGTTGTGTTGCCTTTTTTATATACATTTTATTTATTTAAACTCTTTTCGTGTCAAGTACATGATGTTCGATATACGAAGGCCATTTTTAGGGAAAGATGATGAGGTTGACTGCAGATAGGAAAGAGTGCTATTTTTGAAAATAAAAATAATTAAATATAAATAATGATGTAAGATTCTTCTTGCACACTTTATCGAAGTATATACTCCATTATATTGTCATTATCAATTATTTTTAAATAGGACTTAACACATGGGTGTAAACTGTGAGAGTTTAGTCGTTTTTGCTTGGCCGCCATTTTGGCTCCGATGACACCAAATACTTGACATTTGACAAGACTTTTCAGACAGGACAAGAGGACAATGAAATTTTTTTTTATTATAAAGTACCAACTTACACGTTAAAAAATTGTTTTTAAATTTCTTGAACATTTGGAGTAAATGAGTTAAAAGATGTGGTGGCAGCCACGATTGCTTAATTAGACCTATCTCCGATTCGTACTATAGCAGTACTTAAAGGGAAAAGGCGTACATCATAAATAAACCTGCTTCGATCTTCAGCACAAATTTTCTGAAATAACAGAAAAAGTCGCCCGAATATAAATTTTACACAACAAAATATCTTCGTAACCAAAATGTCGGCCAAATTCACTTTTTTATTTATAAGCAACCCCAGTTGGGTCTGACGTATCAAATATTCATATTATTATTTCTCCAGATTTCTAGAATTAAATTATAGCTGTAGGATTAACCCCAATTTATTAAAGCTTAATTCAAGCTATAAGCTTAATTCAACTTAAAAGATCTTTAAACACTGCAATTTAATTGATAATAATGGTGTTAAACCTTTAATACTCTTCATCCTTAGTACCTTTTTTTTATTTGTAGATAGGAAATATTTTCTCACTCTCTAAGCTTAAAAAAATATTATCTAATCCAAACAAAGGAACAAAATATCGTTTGTATTAAATCTGAGTACTTAGTGGCGCCCAAAATTGCTTCTTTGAGAATAAACCCAGCACCTGATGATTGCGGAAATATATTTACATTTATGAATCATAATACAAAACGAAAAGCCATCACCTTCGTTATTGTGATACCTTTAGGACACTCAAAATAATACCATTTAAAAGGTGAATTCCTCCAGAAAAAAATATTGAAATTAAAATGAAATATTCACTGACGAATATTTCTCTGATTATCATTATGAATGTATTTATGCACAGATTTCAATACTTATACTTCCTAGATATCCACCATCCCATCGCATCAAAAAGTGAAGCCGAGCCGCCATCTTAGAGAACGGAAAATTGTTGCCATATGATTGTATGAAGAGTTATGTGAGCTTAGATTTTTTTTTTTGCAACTTAGAACAATTTTCGGACATATATATGTACATGTGGGCCAATATGAGCAAGTCCCTGAAAATTAACACAAATTGTGTCGTCAATTAAAATTTATAATTTTTTTCTGTCAAGAATGCCAAATGTTTCATCTTTTAAGAGAACGCACCCAAATTTTCTGACAGATCAAAAAAAACTATCACATAAGCTTGACAAATATTAGGTATGCCAACTCTTCACTATTGATTGGAAGGATTCAAAACTAGTTTACTGAATTTCGGTGGAGTTGTTTAAGCGCAACTAACGCCGGACGTTGTGGTCGCTTAATTGAGGTCACCACACCAGAAATGGTCCACAAGAGTGGTGCTACGTTTGTTCCCAATCGACAACACACGAATTCGTTTAACAACTTCGAAAGTGTGTTTGGCGATGTTCCAGAAAAATTGACCATTTCTTAACCGTAGATGAAACTTGGATTCACCACAACTCACCAAAAACCAAGGAACAGTCAAGAAAATGGACTTGTCCTAGTGAATCCAAGCCGAATAAAACCAAGATGGGTTTATCAGTAAACATAATGGCGCAAAACTTTAGTCGATTTAGTAATATAATATTAGTCTAAAAAGAGGATTTTGTTTATTTTAAACCAGTTTAGTATCGTACTATTTTCTTAACATTTTACTAAAGTTAAAATCACAAAATGGCTAGTTTATTTTTTTAATATCGTACTAAATCCATATGCCACTTTGACATTTACAAACGTCAAAAAGTTATATTCGCTTACTTTTGTGCACTACTTTAGGCGTGTTTGGTTGTAGTTTATTAAGAAAATAGATTTAGTATGGTGCTAATTAAAAAGTGTTTAAAATTAGAAAAATATTAGTAAAGTGCTTTAGTATTAGCAAACTGTTAAGATGTATCATGTATATTTTTAGCCCTTAACATCAGGCTGTTTAAAATTTTGCGTCAATGGCACGGCGACATTTTTAATTGCGATATAGCTAGGTACTATAGGGCAAGTTCTACAGTTGGAAAAAATCGAATTCGAGATTTTAATCAAAGTTGATATTACGATGATAGCGAACACCCCAAAAAAGTGGGTCCCGCAATTCCGTTTGTCTGTCTGTCTGTACAACGATCTACAGCCTAACGGCTGAACCGATTTTGTTCAATTGGTGCTTAGGCGTTTTAGAGGATTGTCCAAAATAGCTTTTTGAATCGTTGTTTTAGCCCCAAAAATAACGGTAATTGCCTTACAAATTTTTTTACCATCCTAATTATCTCGAAAACGGCCTCAACAATTTTGATAAAAATTGGTGTGTGTACTACTTTGGGTATGGTCTACATTTTGGTCAAAAATGTTTTTTAAATATTTTGTTATTAACGATACCTGTCATACAACCATTTTATTGATTTTCGCCTTTTTCACAAAATGCTCAACAGATTTTGATGAAAATTTTTATACAGGCGCTCCTTCGAATTCTTAATTATACTGTATTTCATAATCTTCGAAAAATATTTTGTTTGGAAAAATGAAGTGGAAAACGACTTTAAAAATACATTTAGCGTTTCTATAAATTTGTTTGCATACAATTTGACCGAACATAAGAGCAAGTACGTGTGATCCAGTCGTGCATTTTATTTACATTTACCTTGAAAAAGGTAAAACGATAAGCGGTGTATATACAGAGCTGCTGAATTCATTCCAAGCCGATTTGAAACTGCATCTGGCGAAGAAAAAAGTTCTTTTCCACCAAAATAACGCACGGGGTCAAACTACATGCGTTAGACTACAACTTTCTCCAGCATATTTGCTAGAAGGGGCTACCCTTCGACTAGTTCTTGTTTCCAAACTTGAAGAAATGGTTCGAAGGTAAGAGATTTATTGGTTCGAATGAAGAGGTCATGGCTGAAACAATCGCTTATTTTAAGGGGCTTGAGGAATCGTATTACATTGAACATAGGTGGTACTTCTCAAGCATCTGTTTATAAACAAAAGTCTTTAAAGTTTTAGTATAAAATGCTTGAAAAACGCTTTGTTCTTCGGCAAAACATTTTATCTCATACCTCAAAAATTCAAATTTGAGATCAGATAAATTTAAGGTTCCATTTCAGGGGGACAAACATATTCCTAAATGAATATAATAAATTTAAAATGACTTCTTCCAACTTCAGATTTGTGGCACACCGTAAAAGAGCATTCATAATGTTGGGGAAAATTGTGTTAATTTTTTTATGGGGCTCCATTAGTTTGATAGTATTTAACAGTGTTTTTTTTATAAACGCATTTCAGACACTGGTTAAAGTTATAATACCTTTAAGCGAAGAATTGTTATTCATAAAAGTTATGTTACGTTGAATACAGGCATTAAATGCTTTTTTTTTACAAACAGGGTTGTTTCATGATATCTAAACGTAATAGATTTCTCTCTTATTGGTACTTAACATAAATAAAAAGCATTTACAAGCTTTTTTGTTGGCAATCTTTCCCGTAATCAGAACTTCTAAAAAAATAGAAATATCACGATTTCCTTTAATAGTAGATTGCATCTTTACTTTCTATGAGATTTATGCCAAAGACCACACAAATCGCTTTGGTGAAATCCACCTAAAGTATTGCGCCAAAGTAATATTCAATTTGCATATTGATTAATGAGCCCCTTAAGACCACCAACCGTCCAGCCCTCCTCAAATAGACATAACCATAAGGTACATTGAAAGCAGTTAAGCAGCTCTTATAAATTCACTGTCGGGGACACTCTTGCTAACTTTGTGGTATCTCAAAATCAAAATGCATTTTATGATCTAAATGATCGCACCGCCTCGGAATACTCAAACCTCCAGATAGTCCGAAAAGTAAACACAATTTATACAAGTTATGGTACACTACCCAACAACGACGGACGCGACGAAGTCGGCGTCGCCAACAAGCCACTTACAACACAAGTTCGCCATCGGCAAGTTTTCATCTCATTTGCTTTGGAATTACAATTACAAAAAATAATCTATACCACACCTTGAGCTAGTTTCTCAGCCAAATTTGACTAATGGTCCGCTTAGCTCTGGAAAGTATGCGTGAGCGTTAAATCAATATAGACAAAAGAAGACAGGGGACGGTTTGAGTGTAAGTTCAAAAAAGGTGAAAATTGTGAAATCGGTACAACACGTGTTTTTAATATTAAAATAATTTATCATCGCAAAAAAAATGTTATGTAAATTTGAGCAGCACTAAGGTAGTATTTTTTTATTTGACACTTTGGCTTCGAAAAAAAAGAAATTGTTTTTTTTCGAAGATGATTTAGTTAGTTGTTGCATCGAGCTGCAAAAGTATTAAGCCGGCAAAGATTAATTGTCATAATGTGTGCAAATTTGCTTAATTAATTGCATGGCACTTTACAGCCAACTTTACAGCTCTAAGTCATATCGACATTCTTGTACTATATATACCTACTAATTTTTACTCACTAATGCATTTGAATAGTTCGGTAGTTTTGTTGTTGTGATGTCCAATAAGGAAAAGTGTTAAGTTACGTGTAGAGAAGAAGTTCGTATTTATAGAAACTTAGAGCTTCGAGAGGATATTTGATATTGCATGCCTGAAGCTTATAGTAAACTATGCTTAATCCATGACATTATGACTAAATTCAATAGGGTATTTTATGGCTTCTAATAAAATGCAATAATGTATCAAAGCAAGCTTAGCCAAGCCATAATGCTCAAATTATCGTTGGCTAAAATATTAGTATGCACTTCCTAAGTGGGTGTCATGAACCCGGTGCTCAAGTGATATTTTTTTTATTTTCGAAAGTACATACAGACGAACTAAATCTTTTCGGTATACAGATTATTACATCATTTCCACTTACAACTTAAGTGGAAGTTACATAATCGGAGACACACAAAAAACATCAAACCGAAGTTATCGTCAAATACTCCTAAATTAGTCCTATAAAAGTGGAAAGCGGAATGAGTTTCAAAATGACGAAGCTAACTGTTGTTTGTAGTAGATTGAATTCGGGACATTTTCATTGAGCGCCATTTTGATAAATAGATGATATAATACCACTATAGAGGAGCCATTCATTTTTTTATATCCACTGTTATTCCATAAATTAATGAGCTATGAAGAAGGCTTCATAGTGGTGTGGGACATAGATAGTAATTTATTAAGCAATTAAGGGGTTTTCAGTTTGATTATTATACCCTCTTAACATGAGGAAAGATTTATTTTAGAAAAAATCTTGTTTACTAGAATAAAACCCATCTAATTCAATGAAATAGGAAGTGAAGAAAAACAAACCGAACTAAATTGGTCAGTTCAAAAAACTCAGAAATTTTGCTCCGTCAACAATTTTTTGTCTTCAGGTCTTGACAGCACAATTGAGAAGTTTTGCTTAGGGATGCTGTTTATTTGAAGGAGACACATATTAGAGGTCTGTTAAGATGCAGTGACTCACAGCTTATTTTATACTTATAGTGTTTACTCCAAAATAAAAACAGGGTATATATATTCCAATGAATAAAGTATATGTCCATTCTTTGAATGTACTCTTATAGACACACATTCTAAGAGGTGCAGGTAATTTGAAGTTTGACAAATTAACTTGCATATTCAACCTACTAATAGGAAAAAGTAATTATGAACCGCCGAGACACCTCACAGCTACAGACCTAACTTAGTGCACATACGTTCCAAATTTTCACGCAGTGGATTGTTGTTATTTTTTGTTTCTGTCATTATGGATTTCATAATCCAAAATAGCAATTTGCGTCTTTTTTACTTGCGATTATAGCTAACGGGTCCGCCATCTAACGTTTTTTTATTCAACTAGTGCTTATTTCTTGAATGATAACACTTAGCTCATGTCTGATTTGACAGATAATTAGTTTTATCCTTTCGCTGAACGAATATGATTGTGTATACGCTTGAACAACGCTCGCTAAGTGGGCCTACGATCGACTTAGAGAAGATGCCGATTTTGCCAAAAAAATCATCTTTTCAGATGAAGCTCATTTTGATCTTGGCGGGTATGTAAACAAACAAAATTGTCGCATTTGGGGCACAGAAACCCCGCACGCATGCATTGAAAAGCCGATACACCCAAAACGAGTCACTGTTTGGTGCGGATTTTGGTCCAGAGGCATAATTCGAAAATGAGCAAGGAGTGGCCGTTACAGTCAATGGAGATCGTTATCGGGCCATGTTGAATGAATTTTTGTTCACAAAAATTGAAGAGGAGGATATTGGCAATATTTGGTTTCAACAGGACGGCGCTACGTGCCACACAGCCGAAGCTACACTCGATGTTTTGCGCCCATTTTCAAAAAAAAAAAGTTATTTGGCGGACCATGTACTATAGGGCAAGTTATGCATTCGTCGAAAAAAAAAGTTTTGAGATAACAATCAAACATGACATTACGATGATAGCGAAGATGAAAAAAGATGGTCTAAGAATTCTGTCCGTCTGTATGTCTGTCTGCCACTCTGTCAGTCTGTCTGTATGTATGTATAGACACCTACAGCCCAAACCGGTGGGCCGAATTGCTTCAAACTTGGTATATAGAGTTTTTTAGTTACTGTACAGAGGGGAAATTGAAATTTTTTTTTAGCTCAAAAAAAACCGGTACCTGCCATATAACCGTTACGTTAAAGCCTATTTTACTCGGAAATGGCTCTAACGATTTTGAATTAAAAAACTCTGCATCTTTTTAGCTACGACCGATCATATGGTTGAACATTTTTTTTAAATGTCTAAAAACGGTACTTTCCATAGGACCGTTTTTTTTATTTCGACTATCTCATAAATGGCTTAGATTGCCCAATTTATACTGCGTACCAATATTTTTAATTAATATTTTTTTGTTTTCTTAAAAAAAAATTTAAAAAATTATATTTTGAAAACTGCTCAATAATTTTTTTTTTCAAAAATTATAGTTATATGTATTTGCTGAATATCTTTGAATTTTTTTTAAATTTTTTTTTCAAAAAGTTTTTAAAAAAATGTTTTTTTTTCTCAAAAACCGCTCCACAGATTTTTAATTTTTTTTTTCTCATAAATTCAAATTTATACAATTATACGTACTTTTTTTAGCTCAAATTAGTTTAAGTATTTATTTCAGAATTTTGAATTGTTTTTTCTTTGATTAAGCCAATTTAATCATTCGTTTTAAAGTTTATATTATTAAATATTTAAGATTCTCATACCAATTTTTTAGAAAAAATTAAAGAAATTTTGTATATATAAAAAATTAAGTAAAAAACGACTTTAAAAATATGTATATTTAGATTTTTAATAGAAATCTTTTGCATACGATGTGATCGAACATAAGAGCAAGTTCGTGCGATCCAGTCGTGCATTTTAATTTTAAAGGTGTTAGTCAAGCGGCAGCCAAATACAGGGCTTTAAACAGAAAAAGTGAAAGCAACTCTGAAGCATGGTGTCGAAGGAAGTGTTATGGTATGTGTGCAGACGGGCTGCAAAAATTTAGAGTTCATTTGGGCAACGATGGGCGAAAATATGTACAAAATTCAAAATATTAAAAACCAATTTGTTTGAAAATGTCGAAAAGTGGGGAAGTTAAAATGTCTGTTTATAATAAGGCAATGACCCGAAGCCCAAGGCGTATTGTTTCATTTGGAAATACACCTAATACACCCGCCTCCTTAATGTGATCGAGAACTCGTGGGCTTTTTTGGAAAACAATACATATTCCAAAATACAAAATATCCAACAAAAATTACAAATCCACCTTGGCCTTGTTCGACTTCGATTCACCAGTAGAAGTCCGCATTGTTTTGACCTTTCCTTGGTCTTTGGTGTGTTGTGGTAAGTCCCGGTTTCATCCACAGTAATAAAACGGCAAATTTTTCTGGAACATCGCCAAACACACCTTCGAAGTTTTCAAAAAAAAATGTGTTGGCAAAGTTGTCAAGAAAACGTAACACCCATCTTGTGGATTTTGTCGACTATTTCTGGTATGGTGACCTCAATTTTGGGGACCAGAACGTTCGACGTCACTTGTGCTTAAACGGCCCCTCCGAAATTGAGTAAACCTGTGGTGAACGCTTTAAATCTATATGGAGAAGAGTCCCCATACGTAATATTTGTCAAGCTTATGTTTGGGTTGCGTGATAGTTTTTTCGCCAAAAATAGCGGTTTTTATTAGCCACTCCCTTTTTTTCATTTTAACGAAAATGCTTGTAGACGTCTATATAAAATGGCTGCCATAACAAAACTATTTGACAGATCTGTCTGAAAATTTGGGTGCATTCTTTTGAAAGATGATTCTTGCCTAAAAGAAATGATATATTTAGGGTGACGATACAATTTGTGTTAATTTTCAATGGACAATGGATTTATTTTTTGTAGTTCTCAGAAAATTCTCCAACGATTATAATAAGACATTGTACCTCGTACAGCTCCAAGGTCTTTCTTATGTAAATTAACGAGCTCCCATATTGTGAATTAATTTGATTTTAAATTCGAATTAAATTTAATATAAATAGAAAGGATTCAAATTATTTAATAAAAATCTTTAAGTTATCACAATTAATGATAACCCATTTTTTGTTTTACAATGATACCAAAGATTACTATTCATTTCATTCAAACTCATCAACTTGGCTTATCACCAAAATCATATCAAGCATACACAAACAAAACTGGAGAGTATGGACTTCGACAATACACATAGTTTCAACAAATACAATTACATTTCTGGCGACAGCTACTATTATTTGTTTTTGTAAATTTTTTTATCGAATACTCATAAATCATCCAACAGTTTTCAGTCATTCACCTTTGGAAATATAGTTAGTTTTTTATTGAGTTATTATTTTTGAATATACCTGCGAACAGGGCTGTCGTCCTGTGTGCTAAATGAATATATTCGTTTTTACAATTTAACGTATTCAGAGAAGAACATGTAATTTCGTTTTTAATGTTTTTTTTTAGTGTTTCACTATTTTTCATCATCAGATTATCGGTTTCCT
The DNA here is from genome assembly GCA_910595825.1 of Philhelius pedissequus. NCBI lineage: Eukaryota > Metazoa > Arthropoda > Insecta > Diptera > Syrphidae > Philhelius > Philhelius pedissequus. The sequence continues at coordinate 37,572,519 of OU343163.1, forward strand.
TTTTAACAAAAAAAAATAGCAACAAAAGACACATTAAAAATGTAGTAAAAAATGGAGCGATGAGAGAAAGTAGCTTATAATATTTTATGGGCCTGTTTCACAATTTTTAAAAGTTAACATATAAATATTGGCGCAAGGTCAGAAGTTTGAAGGTATAAAGTCACAATGATTTTTGTTATCACATTAAAGGGTTAAAAATCCACAGTTTCATATTTTCAAATTCTGGTCTCATTTCCATTCGCCAATATTAATATACTGGATAACTAATCACAAATTTAGTCAGGCACTGTGTAACAGGTCCTTATTAAAGTATAAATTAAAAAAGTGCAAAACATCTCTTGTTAACACCTTTAAATAATTAAAGGTACTCTACCTTTTAATATACACACCGACAGCCCTGTTAACGTATTTACAAAATGAAAAAAGTCTTATTTCTCAACCCCTTCTTCTGCCTTGTCAATCTTATTGTATCAGGGTTAAAATCAACCTTACACAACGTCAACCTTACACAAAGTAAGTCCTACACATAAAAACAGAAACGAATCGCTGTGTTGCATATATGTATTTGTAAGTTGTGCTATTGGGCTTGGCATGCGACTCCTTATCAGCAAAAAATAAAGTTTGTTTGAGGATGGTTGATAGAAAAAAATGCAAAATAACACCAACAACAACATATATACTTAGTTGATAGCGTTAAGAATTTGGATACCTGATAAAAAAAAAATGTTTAAAAAAAACACGAAAGTCTACACGAAAATATTAAAGTGCCTTCCTCCTGAGCGCCACAAAACAACATGCGACTATATGAGCTAGATGCGAGTATATTGACATTCTTATACATAGCTCAATCTTACTGAAACTCTTTAATAATAATGAAAACTTCTTGAAAGTCAGGTATCTTACACTCAACGGCTTCTGATAAAGTGCATTAATAATTTATTTATATTATTTGCAATTCATCGAATACAAATTTGAGAAGCACTTGGTTTTTTCTATAAACTATTATACCTAATCAAATTTATAAAAAAAAATCACACATTTTGAATTCACATTGACAAATTAATGTTATTGATTAAGAACCTGTCGCACAAGCAAGGTTTTTGAATTGTCAGATCTGTTTATAAAAATTTGTGCTAAATGTTTTACAACCGGCTGAAATTACCATTTTTTCTGGCAACATTTTCAATAGAAGTTTTATCTTTGACTAAATAATTTAACAACAAAACTGCGAAATTTTTCTGGGGAAATCTGTTCTGTATTTCTCATTTTTATGCAAAATCTGACAAACGTGCGAACTGACAATTCAGTACTGTTTCATAATTAGCTTTAGTCAAAAAATTATCAGCTCATTCTCAAATCATTGACATATCTAATTATTGCAAAGGGCAATAGTTCGCAATTATCTTTGAAAACACCTAAATGAGGAATGAATTCACATAACAATATTTTTTATTTGTGGAATTATGACCCGGACTCATTTGTGCTTTAAAATTAAATTAAAGTTTACACTTAACGACTATTCACATGAGTCATCAACGACGAACAAATAAGTGTGATTTACAACCAGCAAAATGTAAAATTCTATTTGCCTTCCACATACCATCCACACTTCTACGAATATGTTGTCCGCAACTAACCTCAAAATCATACTCAATTATGAAGATGACGAAGTTAGACTTCATTCGCAACGAATAAAAATCGGACTGTGAATGAAATGTCAAATAATCGAATATTCGTTAACTCTTTGGTTGATGTTAACTGTCAAGTGAATAGAAATTGAACGAAAAACATGTCATTACACAAAATAAATCAATATTTCCTTACAAACTATCGATAACATCGATAACCATCGATAAAAATGGTAACACAGTTTTCACCGGAATATGAGTTAAGTTCCGAAGAGAATTTGTCATACACCCCTATTACAGTTATCAAAGATCAAATAGCTAGTCGACGATTTATAATATTTGTCAATAAATTGCCGTTGAATTCCGAATGAATTGGATATTCAATTGATAAATTCTTGACCTACTGTAAACAACATAGAAAAAACTATTGTGAATAGCGTATTCTTCGTTTGACATTTCAATTTAAGTGAAGTTTCTTTGGAGAGTTTCTTGCAAATATGGTTGAAATGGTTAAGTATAAATCTAAATCGAGTCATTATGTATACCTGTGTATGTTACTTCAATGGAATTCTTTTCAAATTATTTAGTTTGAAGTGACGCGATTGTCTTAAGTCGAAACTGGGAAAGAATCTTAAGAAAAATATCTGTCAACTTGTAATTGCCTAACAAAAATAATATAAATAACAATTTCTTTTACAGCTATAATACCAAGTTTATCAATAGATCAATTCACAATAGTAATAACTACAATTTATCAAAATAATGATTGATAATGATAATACTGAAACATCAATTTTTTTTGATAAACATTAAAAATCGTATTGATATTTGACAACCGTAGAAGGAGTAAATGCCTCGGTTTTTTCGGCAAAAAAAAGAGCCTAAAACAATTTTAAGATATCGATAGAAAAGTTTTGAAAATTCGACGAAAGTCCTGTAACCCTCGCAACCAAAAATATACACTAATAGTGTTATTTGGTTATTAAAATTATACAGCCATGAGTAGCATATCCTTAATATACCTCCATTGGTGCCTTTAAAATTGACCTACAGTGTAGTTTTATGCTTAAACTCAATAAAAAAGACTTCTTCAGATTTTATCTCTCAAAAATTTGCATGCTGAGCACCATCGAATCCAATTGAGAAGGAAGAAGCTATAACATAAAAAAAAAAACAATACAAATAAGTGAATTTCTATCGTCACGTTCGAAAAACAAGACAAGGAGAACCACTTTGTATGTCTTCAATCCTGCAGTAGCAAAACTTTTCTGTCGGAAGACATCCAGAGATGGCAATCGACAACAACAAAAAAGAATGAAAACAACTCACTCCCGTATTTTTGTAAACGAAGTAATCGATTTGTTTTTGTGCATGCCTCTAGCGTATATTGGTTCTGTCTTATTATATTGTCACACCCGTCTCCAATCCTCATTCCTATACTTAGGTACATAGTTATGTCGCATATTGAGTATATTACGTAAGTGAAGGAGTTAAGTTGAAGATACTTTATAATAAATTCTTTAATACTCGCGCACATCCAGAACCAGACGGTACGGACGGACAAGCAGCCTAGCCAAGCCAAGTCAAGCCAGCCGTTCAGTCTATATAAAAAATGCAGAAGAACTCTTTTCGTCAGGTTCTGCGCCATGTGCGTGACCTAATGTGAATCGTGTGTGAGATGGGTGGCTCTGATAAGAAAAGTAAAGACTTCTGTCATAAACAAGGTGGTCGTCGAAGTGAATTTTGAATGATGTTGACGTTTAATCGTATGCCTTAATATAGACTGTTGTTGTTGTTTAAGAAAATGTTTTTATTAGAAAATTTTCTTCAGTTCTATAAGACCTGGAATTAAATTGAGTATAGAAAGTTTTGTATGGAATTTAAATTTTATACTCATGAAATAAATATAAGGAAGGCTTATACGTATCCAACAAGGAAATATTGAATAAGGATCTTAAAAAAAATTCCCTAACGCACATAATTATAAACTTATTAAATTTTTGTATATGTATTGTTATACAAATTGAAAGATATTTAATAATAAGGTTTACTCCATTTTAATTGTGTTTCGCCGGGTCGGTCATCTTCATTAAAAAGACATGTTTTGGATATAATTTTTGGAACTTATATACAATCTGTGATACTATAAGGGCAAAAGCAATATGGTACATACGTTATTATATAAATCAATAATTTGAAGCTAAGAGGTATGCATGTGTGCACTTTTATATTAGTTCATTTCACATTCATTTTTTTCTATGAGATGTTCGATTTACACTAAACCCGAGCATAAATGTTTGCCTGAAACGCACTGACATATTGCTTACGACCACACTATTTCCTGTGTAAAGTTCTATTAAATGAAAGTTCCAAGAATTGACAAGACCTTGAAATAATCTAAAGGCTACTATACTTGGGATCTTCATATACATACATATACTCTTTATTTTACCAGTGCAAAAAAATGACATGTCACAAATTTTGCCCATCAAAAAGCGAATCGAAAATTTGTTTCCTTAGATTTGACAGAAAACTGAGAAATTCTGTTCAAATTAATAAGAACAAGTTTAAAATTAAGTATTCTAAGTGCTTTTAAGATCCATTTCCAATTCAAATAAAATTTTCATTAAGAACATTATTTTCTTGAAAAATTACATTTTTTGACACACCCTATTTTAAAACCATTTTTCTTTATAATCCTATGAATTGTATTCTATCGGTCAAGGAGTAGCGAAGTTGACACTTTTTGAATCCGTTACCGTAATTGCATAAATAATGGATGTTTTTTTAGACGTGTGGTTTTCAAGAAGAAATAAAACACATATAACTTAATGATATGGCCAAGAATTTAGCCTGATTATAAAGATATGGGTTTGTCATTATGTTCTGAAATGATTTCGAGCAAGTGTGCCGGCCGCGGCTATGGCTGGAATAAATTCCAGTCGACAGGCCCAATTTTCGACCCCTTTGTGCAGCAATTGGGGTCGTATGTCAGCAATAACGCGCCGCGTTCAGCGGTGTTAAATCGCATGATTTTGCAGGCCACGCCACAGGCCCACGACGCGAGATAATGCGCTCACCAAAAGTTTCTTCAATAAATTGATTGTATGGCATGAAACGCCGTCTTTTTGGAACCAAAGGTCGTCCACATCAACATCCTCCACTTCAGGCACAAAAAAGTAATTAATCATGGCTCTATAGCGTTCCCCATTGACTGTAAAATTATGGCCGACTTCCTTTTTGGAAGAAATTAGGACCAATGATTCCCTCTGCCCATAGAGCACACCAAACAGTGACTTTTTGAGGATGTAACGGCGTCTCAACAATGGCTTGTGGATTATGATCACTCCAAATACGACAATTTTGCTTATTAACTTACCCATTTAACCCAAAGTGATCTTCATCGCTGAACAAAATTTTCTAGTCAAAATCGGGATCCGTGGCAATCTCGTTTTGGGCCCATTCATGTACGGTTTGCAAACGTTGTTCAGTAGTAAGTCTATTCACTATGAAATGGCAAACCAAACTTAGCATAAATCAAGTGACAACTGTCAAAAGGACCAACTACGAAAAAAGTATTGCCAGATTGAAAACCACAAATCTGCAAAAAAAACACCCGTTAAATCGGTAAACAACGAGTAATTTCTCAAACAAATATTGATGGCAACGCGCTAAATTGTAAATTTCTATCAAACCCAAATTGCTTGCCAGTTTATCAAGTTCTAAATGAAAATGAGTTTCTTGATAGTGTGCTTTAGCCATTAGGTGATACATTTTCTGGTTTTAGTTTTTCAGGCATGATTAATATTGAAGTCATAGAAAATTTTCTATCCATCAAATCCAATGCTGTTGGAGTTGATGAAGCTTATCCAATTTTTTTTTTAAATCTATATTGCCGAGTTTACAACCATACTTAACCCATATTTTCAACACAGGCATTTTCCCACACCGATGGAAACTTGCCAAAATAATACCGATTCCCAAAAACGCGCTCTGCAAAGAATTTAGGCCAATAACAATTCTTCCATATATGTCGAAAGTTTGTGAGCGGATTATGCAAAAACAACTAAATGATTAAATAACTCGAAATAATCTCCTATCATCAATTCAGTCAGGTTTTCGTGCTCAACACAGCTGAGCTACGCTTGCCAAAGTTATTGAGGATATAAGAGCTGAGCTTGACAAAGATAAGATAACTTTTCTAGTGCTTTTAGATTTTTCTAAAGCCTTTGAAATGGTTTTTCATCCCTTGCTTTTAAATAAGCTACAACAAATTTTTAATGTATCTCCAGCAGCAATCAAATTATTTCAGCCTTTTCTGAGTAATAAAAACAAGCAGTTTGCTTGGATAATACTCTTTCTGAGTTTCTTCCAATAGTTCGGGGTGTCCCTCAAGGCTCTATTTTAGCGCCTCTGTTATTCTCTCTGTATATAAATGAAATCGCTTCTATGATCCCTAAGATATCAAAACATTTATATGCAGATGATATACAAATATATAGAAGTTGCCCTCTTGGCCTAAATGATCTGTGTACAATCTGTGTGTACACCATCAATCAAGAGCTTGGACGGATCTCTAAATGGACAGCACATAACGGGTTCAAGAAACTTAGGTCTGATCTTACATAGGACTTAACGTGGCCCGACCATATAAACTCAATAGTAGGGAAAACGTATGGTGCACTCAGAACACTATGGACAGCTCAACATTTTACGCCTCTGAAAACAAGAATACTAGTAGCAAAAACTCTGCTTATACGAATACTTACCTACGGATGTGAAATATATTATAATTGTGACTATGTCAACAAAAATAAATTAAAAGTTGCCTTCAATAACACCATAAGATATATCCATGGATTAAAAAGATATGATCATACTACTCATTTAAGTAGTACTTTAAATGCCTTTTGAAAATTTCATCAAATTCCGCAACTTTTCAAAATTTTAAGCACTCATGAACCAACTTATCTATTTGAGAAAATTCAATTTCCAATATCAAACAGATCAAAAGACCTTATTATCCCTCGTTTTAGCTGTCTTATATCTGAGAGACAATTATTCATAGCTGCCTGCAGACTCTGGAACTCGCTTCCCAACTACGTGCGAGAAATTAACAGCATGCATATATTTAAAAAATGTTTACATGATTTTCTTTCCATCCGAAACAACTAACTTCCATGTAACAGGAACTTTCTTTTTTTGCATTTTTTTCGATCACCACTTTCTTCTCTTTTCACTCTTCTATTATTTTTGTTTTCTATTATTTGTTTTATTATTATTATTATTTTTTTTTATAATCTCTGAATATTCCAATAAATGTAAATACACTTTATCACTACGTCATAAGATTTATCTTAATGTGTTTGTACTATAAGAATTATAATAAACTATAAAAACTATAACTAAACATTATCAATAACGACTCTTTCTTCCAATTGTACAAACTTTAAGTGAATAAGTTAAGTGAGGTTCAACGATGATTCAAATTTTGATCCGTGGCTTATGAATTTTAACTCACTTCAACTCAAGGATTAAATCTCACTAATTACCAAATTAGTCACAATGCCAAAGTAAATAAGACCGTTTTGTTATTTTGTGTGTGCTTTTTATTTTAGGAAAATTTAATTGTTAGATTGTAAATAAATTGTAAGAAAAGTGAAAGTTGTTATTTAGGATAAAGTGTTTTTTGATGTAAACAGACAAAATATTTGTTATTTTGGTGTTTTTTTAACGAACATTGTATTTGGTTCTGGTGGTTGTTCTTCGTTGAATATAATTTACGAAAAGCACTAATATCATGTTGTTTTCTAATGTAAATATGTGTTTAAATGTGATGATGGTTAATTCGTGTCGTTTTTTTTGCAAAGAAACATTCTTTTCCGGTATAAAAAGATGTCAAATATTTATTCGTGAGTGAACATTTTTTTAAGGAGCTAAGGCATAAAATCTGTCGCTAAGAATTCTGCCAGTTTTTTCACAGAAAACGTAGAAAATGTTTGCCCCCAATGCACGTCGCAAAAAAAAGTTTTACATACATGTTTTGGCTTCCGAGTATAAATAAATTGAAAACGAATTTTAATTTCACTTATAATGAAATAACATATTCTGTAATCTGGGTGAATTCAATTTCTTTCACTAAATTTGAATTCAATTTCAGTATTTCAATTTCACATCTGTTTTTTTTTCTTTGAACAGAATGGAAAATATTAATTTTTGCTTAAATATACACCGAATATTATTATCAATAAATAATTAGGGAACGGATGGCGTAAAATATAACAGAAAGAATTCTTAGAATATTCTAATTTTCTTGTTCGAAAAATCAATTCACAATTATGGAATAAGCAACACCAACATTCCATTACATGGTTACCTAAAACGTATTTAAAAAAAAAAGGCAATAACTTTAAACTTTGAACAACTTTCATTAAAGCGCGTTAAAAGCGATTTGGAGAAAATTTTAGAAAACCGCAAAATTATTTCATGGCAACTCTACCCCTTTTTAGATCAGTTAAAACAAATAAATTGGATTTAACATTTTATCAATTATCAATTAGATGTTTTTAGACCTTTGATTTGAAAAAAAAAAAAACATTTTTTTAACAAATCTAAGATACTTGTCGAGCAAATGTTGCAATGTTCAATCCTTCCAAGCAGATATCCTTTACCCTTTCGCATTAAGGCCACAAATCCTTTGAAATTGGTGTCGACATAACCACATAATTGACGTCGTAGACAACATTGAATACATTACGTTTAAGTTTAAAACTTTAAATGTTCTTCTATCAGACGTTCACTGCGTACACTACTGGACCCTCGTCTCTTTTAAAGACTCTTGACTATGAAAATCGTTAAAATCTAAAAACCCTTCTATAACCGTGTCACACTTAAACTTTCCCCCATTTTTGTTTTCTTTTGAAAAAATACGCAATAGAAAAGAACCCGCACTGAAAATCGTTATGCAAACTCCATTCTACATATTATACGAACGAGTAGCTCCCCCCCATCTCATCATGTCATCATCTATCTCAACTCAAGTATAGTACCTATAGTATACGAGCATAATATGGCCACTTAAAAAGCTTTCAATTGCAACAAAAAGGAAACCCCAACTTATAACCTTACGCTTACCCCATCTGTTTACACACGATAAATACTCTCTTTCGTTTCATACTGACTCGTAAGTGTGATAAATTCAATAGTTCCGTTGTGTCGTGGACCGACCCATCAGGAAATTATTAGGGGGCGTATTGTCTGTGGTGTATTCCCTCATCAGAACAGAGCACAATAACCCCAAGATTTGGATTATTGATATACTATGTAGATCTCTTTAAAGTTCAAGGAATCCTTTAGTGTCAATTCCCATGATATATTATATACATGCTTATTAAGTTGGACAGAAACTTATGCAAATGATTGTACACTCATAAATAATTTGAAATAGCTTCTGGCAGGGATCTTTGGACAATGCGCCTTGGTATTATTATCTGTTGGGGTTGTTGGCCCTGTTTTGGCAGGCCTCGTGCTCTTTCGCAATAGAATAGGGCGTCGTCACTGCTCTAATTTATTACCTTCACAAAAGAAATTGATTGTGGAGTGGAAAGTATAGGTAATGCGGAACTTCTTCTCGCACCTTATTCCTATGATTATCCTATGGTTATATAGCTGCGGAAACAGCTCATAGCGAATGCAAAATGAACCATATCGAATCGCAGGTAGTTCGCTGCCAATTAACAACCCTGGCTGCTCAAATGCACCATCATTGTTGTGCTTAAATTTGCATGCCTCGCCATCACTGCCCCAGAAACTCAGAAAACTGATGAATCCTGTATTATCGACCGACATTATGAAATCGGAATCGACATTACCTGCCAATTTTGTTATGACCAGGAAAACAGGTGTTAAGAGTGAGAGCCATTAATCAAGGCCCTGACTGTGGCCGAGAAGCACTTGCGGCGCGGTGCGGCAGTTATAAGATCAGTCAATCAAACAAGACCATGAGGGAGATCTCCACCATCAGTCTGTCGAACGAACAAAAAGGGGGCAGCACGCGGAGAATTAAATGGACATCAATTCACATTGATGGTCCCGGCCCTCTCATCAGTGCAGATTCAATCAAAACAACAACATGCAGTTGAAGAGTTGAAGCAGCAACCAGCAGCATCTCCTCGTCGAAAAAACCACTTATAAAATGGTCCCGATGATGACGCGACGCGACGTAGAAGGCTGGCAAAAAAGGAGCATGCTATGCCACTTGCCACCGCGCCGCGCCGCACGGACCGCACATGGCCAAAGAAGCCAAATCGTGCGAAGACGGGCAGCAAAAAGGTGTCGAAACTACTAGCAGCAGCGGAACTGTTTTTCATTGCGCGCCACCACCACCGCCACCGCATGCCTGCAAGTATATATATATATATATACGTATACGTTATCCGACAAATGTTTTGATGATCGTCGTTTCTGTCTGTCGGCATCTCAAGTGCTCTCGATTATTGTTCTTATCGACGGCAATTGAGATTGTGGCGCTGCTTCTGCTTCAGCTGTAGCATGAAGCACGAGCAACGTTGCAGCTGGGAGCTGAGAACGCACGCGAAAAGGTGGTTTATGGCAATCCATTAGAGGAAAAATGTATCTGCGATTTAAAATTCAGCCAGCAAGTCAATGGAGCAGGATCGCCATAGTGCGCTGCTCTGCGCTATGGTATAGTGCCATCAGCCGTGTATACCAACTATACCTACTCTAATAGGTTGCTGGATGACCGGTATTTCCGTACCTCTATATCTGAGTTTCTTCGCCGTATAAAAGTAATTGGTATGAATGTTTTGCAATCTGATGAAAATGAGATACTCAGAGATACAAAAACAGTCTGGTTCTGGTGGTGGTTTGTGTGGAAATGGCAGATTTAGTTAAATCGATGTAATTAGTGGTTAAAAGCGATATTCTTCTGGGGGGATGATTATTTCAATATTACCTATATTATGTATATTTTCCGAAGCTGAAGCAGGGTGGTGTTTGTCAGAGGTAATTGCTTTCTAATTGGCATTTTGGTTTGGGTTTAAATTATATTACTTTAAGAAACTTCAAATTGAGTCCTAAAGTAAGCACAATATTTAAACAAATAAGAATTTTGCAATATCTAAAAATATTTCACCAAAACATTCTACTTATTATATTTATTTCTTGTTTAAACTTGAATTTTAGTGAAATATTATACGCAGTGTAGTGCTGACAAGCTAACTAATCAATTGGTTTAACGATGAATCATACGGAATTTGGCTGCCTAAAGTTTTCAATGCAAACAAAGTTTGTTAATTTATAATTTACGTTTCTGTCAAATTTGTAGTTCAATATATTTGGTATGTGGATCTTACAATTATGAAGGGAATATAACATCATTCAAATATCCCCACAACAAAATTCCCACGCCTCGGCGCCCGAAACCACAGAATCATTGTGACCAATAAACATCACCAAAAAGTGCAGGATAGATCTTTGGGGAGAAAATTGGTACTTTGTGACTTTGATGGCATTTATTGCGGATGTCGGAAATTGAGTGAGTGGTGCTGACCATCTTCCCTCGCCTTATAAAACATGTCTAAAAAATAAACAGTCAAGAGCTATTGACGGAGTTATGGGTGGCGATTAGTATATCTAGCAGGTTCTAATACGTACGGATAGGTCCACCTCGAGTTGAATTTTTAAAAACTTACTCAGCGTGGTGTACTCATAATAACTCCACTTAACGACGACGTGTAACGAACGAACATTGCCGAGTATTTACTAGTCCCGCACAGCAGCAATCTTTGCCCAGTCTGCTTTGAAAAACCTGCTGTAATGAGCTTCAACAGTAATAAGAAACTCAGAAAATTCGTCCGTTCAATTATAACGAATAACTTCTTACCTCACACACGAATGTACTTCATAAAACTGCTTAATACTACAAGAGTATAATACTCATCAATGAGGCCACCAAAACAACTATTCACATTTGAGCGACGAAAGAACGAAAAAGTTTGATTTTAAACAATGTTTAAACTATTATTTATTACACGTTCTAAGCAAAATTGTAAGTAATACAATATTTATAATGTTTAAATGTCAATATTTTTTATTGAAATGTGGTGGCAGATATAAGAGAATCTTTGGATGAAGACAAAGTTAGTTTTTTAGTACTGTTGGATTTTTCATAGCCCTTTGATACGGTTGACCACACTAACCTTTGCAATAAACTCCAAACTTTATACGGTTTTTCAAATTCTGCAATAACTCTTCTCTCATTTTATTTAAAGTCCAGATCACAGGCAACAAAACGTCAAAATTCCTTGATAAGAGCAGACGTGTGCCGCAGGGCTCCATTCTTGGACCGCTTCTGTTCTCACTATTCGTAAATGAAATTCATTCGAACGTTTCCTCTTCTCTCCACATGTACACCGATGATGTTTAAGTATATAGAATCTGTTCTTTGGGTTCTATTGAGGAGATAGGATCGCTGCTTGGTCACACGAAAACGGTCTATTTCTAAATCCTATTAAATCAATTGCCTAGTAGTCAGTAAGAAACAGCTTGACCTATCATATTTCCCTGATATCATGCTTCGTGACTCAATAATCGAATATGTTGACAATGCAAGAAATTTGGGAGTGGTCTTAAACAGAACGCTTACTTGGGATAAACACATAAACACTGCCGTTGGAAAAGTTTAAGGAATTCTACGCCAGCTGTGGCTATCCCACCATTTTACTCCCTTAAAAACGCGTTTATTGCTAGCGAAAACGCTCTTTGTTCCCAGCTTGATTTACGGATGTGAGGTTTTCTGTAACTGTGATTCTTCTAGCAGGAGAAAACTAAACGTTGCATTTAATAATATTTCACGATATGTTTTTAACCTAATGCGTTTCGACAGAATTACATATAATATGTCATTTGATCATCTTCTTCCTTATAGATCACTTATCCTGCTTTCAAATGTAATCCAAACAAATCAACCTAGTTTTCTCTTCAACAAATTAATTTTTAGTAATTCAATCAGAACTCGCCAACTTATTCTCCCCCGCTTCTCTTGCCTTACATCGGAACGACAGCGCACTGAGATCCCTTTTCGTTCAAACTTCTGGCTAGCTGATTTGTATTACCTATACTTTATATGTATAGTCTCCTTTTCTTATGTATTATGTTGGCGTTTGTTTATAGAATATGTAAATAGTATTATTTTGTAAATTTTGGAATTTTGAAATCGAATAATTAAAATAAATGTGTTCGTTCTAAATAAGTTCTAAGTATTAATTTGTTTATAACCTCAATGTAAAACATCACTTATTATAAGAGTTTAATTTCTAAATGTGTATGTTACAAATAAATAAATAAATAAATTAAGAATAATTTGAAAAAATAGTGGTTGTCGCGAATTGCTTACGAAATGTCAAACTTCCGTCCCACATACTATCCACACGAATAGGTACATTATTCAGAGCGACTAATGCCGGGTTTACACGACTGCAAAATAGCCAGCATTACTGTCAAAATCTTAGCATTATTTTTTTTTTGTCGTGTAAATGGCCGAAAATGTGGCAGTATGTTTGTGATTAATAAGCTGTCAGCCAGAATTTTCATTAAGTTGTGGCATTATACTGACATCGTGTAAATTCAGTACTGAATACAATTTTCAAATAATGACAATTTGTAATAAAGAATGAACTTACTCATTCTTTACTGCCAGTTGGCAGTATTTTTAGCTGTCATTATTTTAGATTCGTCTAAACGAATGTCGTTAATTAAATTAATGACAGCAGTATTTTGGCAGTAAATATTGTGAACTTTGCAGTTGTGTAAGTGCGGCATAAACTAAAATTCAGAAACGTCATTGGCGACGAATAAAAATATACCATGTGAACGAAATGTCAAACTTAACTAATATTCGTTAAACAGATTGACGCTGGGGCTGGTGGCTGATGTGGTGTAAGTACTACGTTGATTGATATATTAGAATATTTCCAGTGATGTCAGTGACAAAGATCACACAACAAAAATCTACATAACACGTGTGTCGAGTGTGTTGTTTAATTATGAAAATCACTTGAGCACTGAACTGTCCCATGAGCATGACAAGAAATCACTTTAAAAATCTAATGAAGTTGTCTGCGCTCAGTTTTCTGTTCCATTTGTTCGGACATTTTATTCATTGGCTATTATTGAAAATAGAAGGGTATGATGCGCCTGAGCAAAAAAAGAAAACAAAAACGAACTTTTTTGACAGCTCTGCGTCCTGATAAAAAAAACGCCCATTATGACAGACTTCAAATTAACCTCCATAATAGACCAAGTAAATTTTTTTTTTTTTTAATGAAAACTTAATAGTTAATTTAAATAAAGTAATCGAAAATCAAACGACGCACGTGTGCTTCCAAAGACACATCTACTGGCTAAGTCGCCAAGATAATAAAATTCAAAAAATCATAAAAAAGGTTTATTGTTGTGATTGTTTGCGGAAATGGAAATGCAATGAAGTGTAAACATAAACATCAGAAGCAAACTTCAAATTGAACATGTACCGAATGAGGCCAATAAAGTTCGTCGTCGCCCGCCGCAGCCCACAATTTCTAATTTTATTATTAAATCACAGAACCCTGTGATATTTTTTTCCCTATAAGCTGTCCATATACCGACCGTTGTGTTATGGTTGTCGTCGCAATAGAAATCTCAACTTCAACAGTCATACTCGTACATAGAACTATATTTTGAAATGTGAAACCCATTGTCACAAAATCATTTGAATGGGGTGGCAGAATTGGCCTTTGGCCAGTCCCCTTCCCGTAACAATTGCAAATTACCGAAGTGAAAATCTTTCAGCGATGCCCATAGAAATGAATATAAATACTTTTTTTTTGTTTTAAACAAGCGGATGTGTTGTATTGTTTGTTCATGTATTAGATATACTTGAAGGAGTTGTGTTTAGTCTTAGTTGTTTTGTCTGCGGTGGGAGTTGAAAAAAAGCTTTAATTTCATTGCATTTTAAACCAGAGCAACAGGGACGGATTTCTTCGTTGGGTAAATTTTGAATTTATTAAGGCGAAACTTTTTAAAAATTACTTATGCCTCAAAAACTTATAAATGTTTCCAGAAACTAAACTGTATTATCTAAAAATCGATATATCATTTTGGCCAATTTTCTTGACTAATATGTGTGGCTAAAAAAAAGTTTCTCGTCAACATTTTGTCGATTCATTCAACTTTGTTGCTAAAAGGCCCTTATAACAATTTATAAAGTGGAGCAAGGCGAAATGAGAACAAAGTACACACCCTTGAATGGATTGTGTGGAATTTGAGACGTTTTGTATTAGTAAGCCTCCCCCTGGAGTAGCGCGGGTGAATTGTGGTGGAGAACGTATTATTTTATTTTTCTTTTATTCTGTCTGTTTTCCGTTGTGGAAATATCTGCACCGACAGCAGTTTCCTTGACCGTGTATGATGCGGTTTTTTCGTGCCCTTCCCTATGAGGTGTATACTTTCCATCAGTCCCCAACTTGAAAGACAGACAGACAGATGATGATGATGATGATGATGATGACGATGACGATGTTGACAGTAGTATCACTGTCACTATGCTATAGTTTGTAAATGACATTTTACTGAATGTGTGTGTGCCTGTGCCTGCTCTAGTTGGATGAACGGCGCGGCGGACGGACCACCATACCTCGTACACTGGTACCTTACCTACCACACAAGTTTTACCGGTGGTTGAGGAGTAGTATAGTAGTATAGTAGGTAACAAAGCGCGCCAGTTATTATTTCATTAGGTGATATGGCGAATGAAATGACAACGACAGGCGGATGTAAGTGCGGTTGAACTGATGGCCTCTATATTCCGGTGTGCCAGAGCACGTGTGGTTATAGGTACGCATTCCTGCCGTCTATTATATTTGTGTTAAAGACATTTGCTTTGAACTCTTCACGAAAACCACAAAACCGATCCATGTGGATTCAAGGGAACAAGGATATTAATTGGCTTCGTTGGATTTTATTTTTTTTTTAACTAATCACTGCACATGAGTTGGGGGCAAAGTGAGTCATTTTCGGATTAGAAAGCAGGACAAAAAATATATTTTTCTATGTTTGCGAATAGATAAATATAATATAGGGAAAAGAAAGAATAAATGAAAAATGGTTTGTGGTATAGATAGTTAATAAGAAACTTAGGCTAACATCGGCAATTATAAAAGCTTTTTTATGTCTTTGAGATCGTTAAGAGACTTGATTTTTTGTTTGTACATCCATTAGGGTTGTTCGATTTTCTTTAAACAATAAAGCACTGGGGAATTTCAGTGCATTTTAGTCAACTGTCAAAAAAATTAATAACTGTTTCTTCTTGCCAACAGCAAATTTGATATTTGTCAGCTCTGAAAATTTTACCGATTAAAAAAATTGTGCTGGTCAGTGCGAAAATGGACCAAGGAAAGTGTCAATTCGAACATATTAGGTCTACTGTTTTAATATAAAATACGGTTTTTGAACTCGAAAAATTCATTACAAAGTGCAACAGTTGACAGTTATTGCATAGGTTCTGAAAAAATAGATGACAAACAGACATATTTTTATGAAACCAATTCGAATAATCGAACAAACCTATTAAGTCTGTTTGCTATCTTTTTTGTAGTAACAACTTTTAAACTTGAAACTACAAGATAATTGTACAAGGTAATGGTTGTTCCAATACAGATTTCTGATGTTTGACAGTTGCTAGCGGACATATTGTTAAAGTTACATTATGTCAAATTGGCTGTTTTTTGCCAAATCACCATGGACGGATATAGCGTTCAGCAGCACATCTAAATGATAAAATTGGTTTATCAAAATGCGTGATTGTAGGTACTATAGGGCAAGTTTTGCATTTACAAAATAAATCGAACTCGAGATTTTAATCAAAGTTGACATTACGATGATAGACAATACCAAAAAAGTGGGTCCCGCAATTCCATCTGCCTGTCGGTCTGTCTGCACAACTCTCTACAGCCTAAACGGCCGAAGCGATTTTCTTCAAACTTGGTATTTAAGCGTTTTAGGTGATTGTCCAAAATATGTTTTTGAATTGTTGTTTTAGCCCCAAAAATAACGGTAATTGCCATACAAATTTTTCTACCATCTTAATTATCTCGAAAACGGCTTTAACGATTTTGATAAAAATTGGTATGTGTACTACTTTAGGTATGGTCAATATTTTGGCCGAAATTTTTTTAAAAATATTTTGTTATTAACGGTACCTGCGATACAACCATTTTATTGATTTTCGACTTTCCCGTAAACGGCTCAACGAATTTCGATCAAAATGTGTATACAGGAGCTCTTTAAATTCTAAATAATACTGGATTTCAAAGTTTTCGAAAAATTATTTTTTTGGATTTTGAAAAAAAAAATATTTTTGTTTGAAAATTCAATATTTCGAAAACGGGTGGACGATTTTTTCTGAAATTTTGTTTTTGAATTTATATTATTAAATATTTAAAATGATCATACCAATTTTCTTTAGCAACAATTTAAGAATTTTTATACATAAAAAATTAAGTGAAAAACGACTTTAAAAATACATTTAGGCGTTTCTATTAAGAATCTTTTGCATACAATGTGATCGAACATAAGAGCAAGTACGTTCGATCCAGTCGTGCATTTTATTTTTGCCTGAATTGGGGGATATGGACTGCAACGGCTTGTGGTTTCAACAGAATTGCGTTAGTTGCCACGTGAAGGTAATGTGAACTGGCAATCGACATAGTCCGATTTCTCCCCGTGACACTTTTTCTTGTTTGTTTTTCTCAAGTCGCAGGTCTTTGCGAATGAGAAACAAACAACAGCGGCACTTAAAGCGGTGAAGAGACTATAGTCTCGGTTTCATCTCGGAGACTATTTTAAAGGTATCCGATACAAGATGGAGACGATACCGTATTTTTGGTACCGAAATTCGCCGAGACTTTCGCTGGCATCGGTGGTTTGTCTTCGGTTTTTGCTAGAAGAAATATTTTTTTATTTAATTATTTTTTAAGTACTCAGGTTCAGTATTAATAATATGTATTCTAAGTTTTTTTTGCGAAATATTCTCTGATCAAACCACATGTACACAGTTATGCTCAGATAAGCGCACTGCGAAGATCCAGAGAAGAATACGTACGATTTATGTATAGGTACATGTCGTTGGAACAGAAATCGCTCATTTATCAGACTTTGTTTCCCCTTTCGGAAAAAGGTGAATATAAGACTTTTTGGTGACATTTGGAAGAAAATATTATCCAAACGTCAAAATATAGTATGTTAACTACAAAACTAAAACTGTGCCGGCAAACTGGTTCGTTCCTTTTTGCTGGCATATCGACATACCACTTCGATATCCAGAAATCGAACTGCTGTGACGACACAGTTTCTTTTCACACGACGAAAAAACCGTGTCTACACTATAGATCGACAAAGTAGTTCGCGGCCTGCGAAAGCGGTAATAGAAAGAAAGAACAAACAACATAAGCCAACAGTAAACGGTTGGTTGATTTTGAACGGTCCTCCATCCAAATACCTACTGACCACGCGCAATGATGCTGGATTTCGCTTATCGATAGGAAGCGATTCTTTCATCAGAGCCAACGCATATTTACCACCATTTGTATGCTAAGAGTCAAAAATTATACTACTAATAAAACGACACGAATAAGTTGCAGAAAAAACTTGACAGTAATAACTGTTACCCGCATAGATGTGTGGAAGTAAAAATTTGCATCTTTTTAAATCGAGGGGAATTTATTTAACTCAGCTTTGACAGTCGTTGTCTCACATTTTTTTTTTTAATTTGAAATTTTACTAATTGACAAGATAGGAAACAGAGCTTTTTATATATCTGTCATATATCTGTCGAATAAAATGTCAGATTGGAAGCTGTCACTGTCATTTTTATTCAATACCTATTACTTATTTGCCATTTTATCGGGACAATTTAGCGATTTTCATTCTAAAATTATGGTTCGAAAACTTGAATTATTTTTCAATCGACTATTTAATACTGCCATTCACCGTTTTCTCACATTTTCTTTGCAATATTCAACGATACTCATAAGAAGATATTGTGCTCAGATGCAGAGTGAAGAGAATATTGCATACTTTCAGAAAATTGTTGAATGAGATCCACTTTTTCTGTCTTATGGAAAATTGTACATTAAAATGTTGGTTCCAGTGATTACGCAAACCAGAATGAAATTGTCACGAAATGTGATGTTGTTTTCCATTGGTAAATTCATAATTTGATGCGGATGCGATTTGAATAAAATTTTCTTTTGCTATGGTATTGGCGTATATTCGTTTCTGTGAAACGGAAATTTGTCAAAATGAGTGCTTCCAATTATACTAGTGCTTAGTGGTGTTAGTAAAAAGAGGGGAAGGTTCACCGAAAAATACGGATCTGCAAATTTGATTCAGAATAAAAAAATTAATTTCTGCTGTCCAATAGAAGGATTTAATTGTAGAAGTCCGTGTTTTGGCAGATTTTTATAAAAAAAGAATTAAATTCTTGTACCATTGGAAAACCACATTATTGCCTGGAATTTTCTGTAAACCGCTGTTCAACGATAACGCTGATTATGGTCCCAATGTATAAGCCAACAATTAAAATTCTCGCTTTTGGACTGAAGTTGATCCATATGGGATTATCAAAATGCGCTCTTATTAAATAATACGCAGTCAGGTGAGGTGTGTGGGATGTGTAATCCCACCATATTTTTTAACTCAAAAAAAACAGCCGAGTATTTGATCACTTTTCAAAGGACTCCATCAAATAGTAACTTGCAACTATTTTCATGCAGTAAAGGTAGTAACAAATAACTTGAGTAATAGCATATTTTAATAGAATACTATCGAGTATATTAACCGAACTTTACGATCACATTATTTAGATAAGCCTGCACCGACCCCAACAATACCAATAAATTCTTTAACTACCAAAGTAAGCGAACATCAAAGAACCAACAAAAAAAATTAACATCACCTACAATTTCAAAAAATTGTCATCATTCCAATAGCAAACACAGGTAGCAATAATTTTTGAGATAACAATCTAAATTATAATCCATATTCTCTAACTTAAAGTGTGCAATAAAAAAGTATACTATATTGTATAAGTTGCCATGAGATCACTTTGGGTTTTCGGCGTTTGGTTGATGGTGTCATAAAACAAGTAAGTTCGCTCAAGCGCGCAGTGGCAGTGGCGGCTGGCGATCCGATGGCCAAAGTACATGAGCAATATAATATACCGCATCGCTCACCACACTGCTCATCGACCACCAGATAGCCTCATCATCACTCTTCGAGGCCCAAAGTCACCCAGAAAAGAGCATTTAATTTCATCGAACATCGCATTCAGATAACATTTAATTGGCTTCCCATTATCGATGACCATCGTAAAATCCTAAAACGGTGATAAAACGAGACACACAAAAAAAATCAAACGAAACAACAACATTTTCGGATTAGAAACGCTTCGTAAGTAGTTTGAGGGATATGTGGGCCCATAAAACTCCTCCGCCAGCCGCCCAAGCAAGGATTGTTCTGCGTCTATAATAAGGCTTTACAGATACACAACCATACGGGTCTAATTGGATGCTGTTGAGATGTTGCTGTTGATGGCGCGCATAGTGATGATGGTAGGAGAAAAACGATTTGTTTTCAATGCTAAACCATCAGCAGGACCACCCTAATCTCAACTTTGTCAGTTGATAATCAATTTTTGAAATCTTTGTCCCGCTTTTCTTGGAAAATTTAATTGCGAAATAAAATCAGGTGGGGGCTTTTTTTATTGACTACCAGATGATGGTGTGTAGAATTAAAATTTGGAATTCATGTGAAAACCCTTACAATTTAAATATTCAATTAGTATGTTTTTTTTTTTGCTTTTAAAATACAAAAGGCTTTTGTGTATCAGAACCATCGCAGAGACATATTGAACAGAAGATGGTTTTAAAATTTGTGTGGGCCGTTACATGGTTATGTGCTCGATGGGAGTAAATTAATTGCTGCTCGGCATGACGTCCAATTTCAAATTCATATTGAAATCTAAAATTAGCTATTTACAGCTATTGAAACTTTCAATAATATTTTTCGTGTATTTTTATGGGAAGAGAAGGAGTGAATATTTTGTTTGCTGTTTGTATTAGACTTTCCATTGACTTAGTTGAAAAATAATGGAAATAAAGAATTATCAATTCATTTCAGTTTTTGCCGATTATTCAAAGCACTTCGTGGAGTTCGAATGTTTGGAGCTGAGAAAGGTTTTAATTATTTGGATACAAACTTGTATCTGTTATTTCCGAAATGGTTGTAAGAAAAGTTCCTTAGTTTAGAAATTGTCTTATATTCGATTCGATTTGTTTCCCAATTTTCCAAAATTTTTTCACGGAGATTATTTTATTATTATCAAATAAAATCAAAAAAGGAATTAATTTTTCAGTATTGTATGCCTTTTTTTCTTGACCCATTGTAGCCTTGAACTATAATACCAAGTTCGGGCATTAAGCACCAGTCGTCCAAATTGTCTATCAACAAAATACTGGGAAGCAGATTCCAAAAACGATGTATTTCCATAGATTTTTTTTAGAAAATAAATGGGTTTCTCACTTGTGTTGCAAAAAGAATTATTTTCTTTAAAAGGCATGTAAATGTTCAAAAGAGATCAACCTCTTTTAGTACGATCCAAGGGAAAATATAAATCTATAAAACTGGCGAAATTTGTTAATGGATTCAGTTCCATGTAAACCTGCAGAAACATTTCTAAGTAATTATAGCAAAATAACCGGTGCGTTGTTGAAATAACCAAACAACACATTTTGAAACATTTCAGAAACCGCCGGGACGAAACCCAAATTGTGTGGACTAAAGGCCGTTAAAAGCTATTTTGAATCAATAATTCAACAAGTCCAATTAATATAATTCTTCTACTTGGCTGAAAAATTTCAGTAGTATATAGAATTGTATTATAAAAAAACACCTTCTTATTTCATAAACATTTAAAGGTGTGTCCACACCAAGGTTCAGAAATATTCCAGAAATATTTTTAAAAAATCTTTAAGAAACAGAGAAACATTTCTGAAAAGTTTCTTAAATGTTTCTGAAATATTTACTTTATTCTGGAAGATGGCGAAACATTTCTGAAATTGAAATGCTTATGAAAACTTTATTTGGATCCCAAGCATTTACAAAGCTGTACATATAGTGTGTGAGTGGTTGTTCGTAAAAATATAAAAATGTCGCGAAAACTGAGGAGCAACGAAGATGTTATCCAATTGATCAAAATAACATTAAACCATCAGAATTATTTCTGCTTTTTAAAATATTTCTCTGTTACTGTCTTGCTTTCAATTTATTTTTATTTTTTTTCATGATGATAAAACACAACGCTATCAGTGCTACTCGTACTTCTATACAATCAGTTTTCACGCAAGAGACTGGATACATAAATGGGAAACAAAGAAACATTTCAGAAAGCATCCACACAAAGAACATATTAAAACATTTCTCAAATGTTGCTGGAATATTTTTGAAATGTTTGTTAAACAAATGGAAAATATTTCAGAAACCTTTTTTAAGCAATGTTTCCTGAAATGTTTCTTTGGTGTTTACACAGATTTAGGAACATTTCTGAAATGTTGATCAAATGTTTCTGTATTTCCAACGAAAAGCTTCCTTTGTTTCTTAAGCATTTACAAAAGTTAGGGAAAAAGTGAGTGGTTATAAATTCATGAAAATAAAAGTGTTGCGATATTTTTCATGATGATAGCTTCAATCAGGAAACTGCATAGAATAAATGAGAAACAGAGAAATATTTCAGAAACGTTTCTAAATATTTTTTTTAAACAAGCGGGAAATATTTAAGAAATGTTTTTTAAGCAATAAGTCTTTGGTGTGGAGACACCTCAAGACAAATTGCTGAATTGCGGAATGAAAAAAAACAACAGAGATTACCGGTTGGGTAGGGAGATGGACAATATAATTGTATTTGATATGAAAAAAGGTTGTTTTTAATAAAAAATGTTGGAGACCAGTGAAATAAGACTACCACATCAACTTACCAAGAAACTTTGGAAGAAACATTTATCTGGGCTGAGAAAGAAATTTTTCAAAGTGAACAGGTGTAACTGAACTCGGAGTCAACTGAAAATTGGAGGAATCACACAAGGATAATCCAAAGGAATACACCATATGTTAATAATCAAACAGATCCTTCTTCAGACGTTACCCAGGTTGGAATCCAACTATTTTCAATGGTAACCTTTTTCCTCAGCACTTCATCGCTTCATCGATATTGGTAGTACGTATGAGCATATATATATATATATATAAATGCTTCGTAGTTTCATTTCTTTCCTTCTTATATTTTCTGTTCAAATACAAAGTGAATTTTAGGCACGGCGAAGGGAAAATAATACCTACTCGGAAGCCTAGCGTTGTCGTCAGTATTTTATGTTCTGCTGTTGAGGTTGAATTGTGAATACTAGCCACATCCACCCATGTGGCTAGTATGCTGTGTATACCCGAATATTATATCTACGAGTAGCATAGGCGTTGTGCGATGTTGCTGGTATATATTGACGGAATGGTGTTTTAATACTGGCGAGTTATGCGGCGCGGCGGCGCGCGGCAGTCGGAAATTAAGGTAACTCTCCGTTATAACTTCTAGAACAGTGGTATCTCTACCAACGTATTCATGCTTACCGAATGTAACGATAATAATTAGATCAATCTCATTGTCGTGTATAGTGGGGATAACACATACAATTTTTGTCTTCCACATACATAAATACATGATGCCGTACGACAACATTATGTGTCTAGTACCTATGTATATATTTCCGAAGAATAAATTCTAAGAATGCAGAATAAAACCTCTTGTCCTTCTATAATCTACTTGCGCGGTTCTTGTTCCATACATCAACATATTACTATGTGTACTGTATACATATAGTTATATATGTAATGAATTTTAATTTAATCATATTTAAAGGAGAAACCATAAAAGTACCACTTTTTGTTGCCTTTCTTAAAATGTATATATGGTGTCAGTCAGTACAGTATGTAAATCAAAAATGTCTATCCCTAAAGAAATAAAACCAGATTGTTCTTTGAAGTTAATCCCATACACTGTTTGATCAATGAGATTATTGTGTTTTTTTTTAGTTATAGGCACTCTGAATTATCCTAGTGGATTAGTTACACACTTAACTTGTAGTTGACAAGGCATTAAATTAATTTTCAAACTGCTCCCAAAAAAAAAATCATTATCATTCCTATCTATAATGACATTTTGAAGCCCTATCCCTAACACTGAAATATCCCTAACTCGAGATTTTTCTCAAACTTGACATTAAGTCTGTCTGCCTCTCCGTCTGTACAATGTTCTACGTCTACAGCTTAAACGGCTAAAGCGATTTTTTTCAAACTTTGCTTTATGACTCATGGTTGTACTTAGGTGATTCTATCGAATATAATTTTGAATCATTGCCTGCCATGCAATTGTTTCTAACATCTTAATTGTCCCGAAAACGGTTCTAACGATTTTCATAAAAAAAAGTGTGTGCACTACTTTGGGTATAGTTTCGGTGACCATCCGTCCTCTTTTTTAGAACACACTCCTTTTTTCGGTTTTGTGTCCTTTTTTTGTTTTTCTTAAAGAGAGCAGTAATTAGTTATCTTTTTACTAAATTGTCCTCTTCATGACCTCTTTTTCTTTGAAACATTTTTCTTACAGAGTAAAGTACTTTCTTCAGGAATAAATTACTTAAACACAAAATGAAGACAGCACTGGTTTGAATAATTCAGTTTTTGCTATTGTGAGGTTTCTTGCGTAAGGGACAAAGTGAAAAATGGAAAACGGACAATTTGTCAAGAAGTCAGAAATGGGTTGAAATTTTCAAAACACTTTGATGTAGAAAATGTAAAGTACGAAAATTTACTAAGACTCGTTGAGTGTTCACTGTCGTTTCCACTTCAAATGCCTCAACGCAAAGAGTATTTTCAATTTCGAATAGCATTTGGGCACCTGAAAAATCAATTAAAAATTGATACACTAAAGGCTGTTGATAACAAAGTGCAATTAGCTATGACTATATTTCTTGAGATTTTAGGATTTTTTAAAAGGATGGCATCCTAAAAGAAATAAGCTGCGAAGGAAACTAACAGTTTCTTTGAGTTGAACTCTATTAAGTACTTAAATATTTATTATTTTATTTTTGTTTTATGTTATAAGTATTTTTATTTTTGTTTTTAAGAATGAACTTCCTAAACTTGTTTGAGTTAATTAAATGTTGTCCTCTTTTTTGCATCTGAATTTTATCTACATTTTGATACAACATTTTTTTTACATATTTTGTTATTAACTGTACCAGCCATACAACAATTTTTTTTTATTTCGGTCTTTCTGATAAGCGGCTCACCGGATTTCGATCAACATTCTTATGTAGGAGGTCATTTAAATTCTAAATAATTCTGCATACCAAAATTTTCGAAAAATATTTTTTGAATTTTTGAAAAAAAAAAAATTATTTTTGAAAATTCAATATTTCGAAAATGGGCGGACGATGTTTTTTGAAAATCAGTTTTTAAATTTATTTTATTAAATAAAAAAACTGATACTGAACATTTTTTTAGAAAAGAAAATCTACGACATTTTGTATACAAAATTAAGTAAAAAAGACTAAAAACATATTCAGCAGTTTCTACTAAAAATCATTAATTTATTTACAATCTAACAATTAAAAAAAATACAAATAAATTTTTCTAAAATAAAAAAAAAAACACAAACTACAAAACTATCTTATTGACAAACCTGGATCAGCATTGCCATATGCGAGGAATCCAAAGTCCGCTGACAAATCTAAAACATCATTGCTATGCATTAGGAAGAATTTTTTTATTATTAAACAAAATGGATGCGATAAGAAAACGATACCTGAGTGTGACAAGATCTCGTCGTATTTGTTAAATTATTGCCAAACTAGGACCAGAATACACGTAATAAAGCAATACGTACTAAGCATTAAATTATAGATTAATTACTAGAGGACCAGGCGAACTTCGTATCGCCCTAATTGAACGCCTTCAAATGAACTGCAGAGCTTTAATAAAACACAAATAGTTAAAATTTCAATGTTATTGGCTTGTTAACTGTGAGAAAATTCATTGCAAGCTTCAAAGCGGAATGTGTGGTTCGATCGCCTTCAAGCAGTGTTGCAGCAATGCCATATGATGAAACATGCAACGAAGTTTGAGATCTTGTCCGAATTGTTGCTAGAATCAATTAAATGACGAATGTCTTGCATGTCCCACCAGAAGCATCGAGAAAGTAAATGCGATTACGGAATCGAATTCAAAAGCAGCGCGATTGAATTCTACATTCACAACTTTTCTTCTTCTAATTACTTTTTATCGAATTTGTGGTGGTGATTGTGCAGTTCGAAGCCGTGAAAAATGGACAGGTGTCCATTTATATCTTCTGCACGCACCTCTTGCGTTTCGTTATCACGGACATTCTGATTAATTGCAAGATGTGTACGTCGTCGAAGGTTCGACCTGAATCAGTGTAATAATACTCAAAACTCGAATCAATTGCAGCAAGAAAAATAGCACATTTGCTGAATACAAAATGATAATGTGAAAAGGACACCTGTCAAACTGCGAACAGCCTATGTCAATGTATACTCGTAAGTATAACGCAATGTATCGGTTTGTGGCATTGATCGCAACACAGCGTTATGTTATATATATCTTGTAAGCTTCTTTGCATAACACAATCTAGGAGTTTCATGTTTAAATTTGAATGCCTTGCAATGACTGCACACAACAGTCATTAATCCAAATGAAACCACATCCAGAGAAGCATAATTCAGATTTGAATCATACGTAAATGCACCACGCACCAATTTTATTCGTTCTGCAGCTCTCACACGGGCATTACGCTTCCGATTAACCGCATTAACGTCAGCTCGATCATGATGTGTTTGAGCAGCTCTGGCTACTCTTCCATCTGCAACTTTCCGAGTTGATCGGCCCAAATTACTACGTAGACGTACCATATTATTGTAGTCAAAACGTATTATTTAGAAATCGTTTTAATTTTTTACGCAACACAAAAACGAATTTTCACTCAGCTGTCAAACGCCAAGTAGTTTATGTCAAAGAAATACACTGGCTTAACTAACAAAAGCGAAATCAAAAAGTATACGTTTTTAACAAATTTTTTTTATATACAGAAGATTTGAAAATCAGTTAGCCTAAATATTATTTTCTTAAATCTTTTTTTTGCACATTGTGAGTTATTCTTTTCTTAAAGTTCGTCCTAATTTCGGAGATTTTACTGACATACGAGTAAATCGGTGAGTTAAAATTGCTAAACAAAATTTGAATCAACGTTGAAACTAACTTAACTCACCGAAATCGGTGAACTCAAATTGCTGAACAAAGACGATGACATTTTTCAATTTCTTGGAAGATGGGATCGTTATGGATGGATGATGTATTTATGCAAGTACGGGGTCGGATTAAAAAATGTCAACTTTGCCGTTTTCTGACCGATTTCCATGAAATTTAAATATGTTGTATCTGACATAGAATTTTAAAACAAAAAAAAATAGTTTCAAAATAGGTTAAGTTAAAAAATATCATTTCTTAGGAAAATAATAAAACGTATTCCACATATGTATATTTATGCGAATTTTTAGAAAATTTTGTTTAATTAAAAATGGTTTTTAGAAGCAGTTAGAATACTTGATTTATAAACTCACTTAGGCTTTAATTATCAATATAAAGTAAATAATTTTAAAATATCAGCGTTTTGTATAAAACAGTTACAAACACGTCAAAAGATATGAAAATCATACGAATTCTTGTAAGTGTTATATAAAAAGCGTTCTCAATTCAAGATCACTTACTTGATTTGAATTATTAAAAACGGGCCAGAGTTTCAAATAACCCGAGTCTGAAGCTCTAGTCCAAACTGTACAATCGATATTCTACACAAATCAGTGCATCATTAGCCTTCACACGTCGGTTATAGAAATCTTTAAGAATTGCAGTCATTGAATTTTAGTTTAAATACCTAGATACTTTATGATGTAACACACAGTATTGATTCGTCTTTTAGTTGATGAAATTGTCTCCATTTATAATGGAAGGAATACTGTCGTTTTGGTAGTATAGCATTTGCTCTGAATCTCATTCCACTCATACAAATTATTGACAAAAGGCAGACGAACAGTTAGAATGTTCTTGGCATGTTAACTTGTGGACATTTGTCACGAAATCTGATTTTACTCTGTCTTCGGCTCCCTTTTTATATATCTTCTAAGGATAACTTTATAAATATATACAATTCTGTTGCAGACGACAATTTCTAGGGCCATATTAACGTTCTTTGAAATGTGATACTATGTACAATGAAACATTTAATTCCAGTAGAACTTTTCGTATCAATCTTATCCACGAATAGAACCTTCCAAATCGATAAGGATACTGATAACTTTTTTATTACTGACCGGTGCTACCTTCTGTCGAACTGTCCCACATTAAACTTCGAAGTAATCTTAAGATTTTCTTTAAGGTAATAAAAACAAATGTTTTGACTTTAAAAGTTTTTTGTTATGTGTACATGTTTCCGAACCAAATCCTTCATACATTTTTTTAACACAAGGACCAACATTTTTTAGCTTATTGAATTCATCCCTATACTATTTTAATACATTCGCTGTTAAAAAGCTACCTACTTTAGCTTTTTAACCAAAACACAGCCCGTAAGTCTCTCAGAGATATTTTTTTTTTAACTTGAATTCAGTCACGCAAGCAAGGAACAAATTTAATTCATTTACTAGACACTCAAGGCTTAGTTTTCTGTGCTCTTTAACGACTGTTGCAAAAATGAAATGCCTTAAAAAAAATTATCACGCAACCTTTAACTTTTGCCCTATTCCATTTTTTTTTTGTCGATATTTGTATACCTACACGTGTGCCATTCAATACTCTAATAGTACACAGCCATGTAAATATTTGACAAATTAATGCATTTCTTTTTCGATTGAGGAGCTGCTCAAGATATAAGGCGCAAGGAACGCAGAGATGTCGACAGTAACGAACATCATAAAATACCAAATGCCAAAAAAAAACAACAAATTGCAATTCCTCCGGGGGTTGAAGAAGTTAAAGTAAAATATCTGTGGCAGTATATGTGTATCAATTTATCCTTCCGTGTCTAGTGTACACTCTGTGAGTCACATTATCCTGTAAAATGTTCGTTTTGTTTACTTATTTTTTTTTCTGTCCATACAAACTCGTATGTATATGTAAACTGGAAAACTCATTCCCCTGGGGGATTCTGTGGGCTTTTGTTCGAAGAAATAAGAAAAGCAGAGCCAAAGGATCCTGCTGATGGTTGATGTTCCTTCTACTCAATCAATCTTTTTTTTTCTAGTAAAGGCTATATTACATTTCCGGCGACCGTTTTTATGTACCAGGAAGTCAGTTTCATTAAACTTTCTAAAAGAATACGGAACAGTAATAGGTATACTTCTTATCTTCGTTTCAAAACATTGCATGATTTCATTAAATGTTATGTGTACTCTCCACAGTCCACAGGAAAAAGAAATTAAACACCCTAAAGGCTTTACTTAGAGGTTGGTCGTGGTCGGTTAGAAAAAAAAATATTTCAAAAGTAATTTTCTCCATACGATTTAAGACCGTTGTTTTTTTCCTTGTAATGATAAACATTTTTTTTTTATTAGGGAACGACCCCCACCGCGCCTATTTAACGAGGCAAATACACGCAAATGTCAGTTCTCTGTTTTCGTTTTTTTCTTTTAGAAAAGGGGAGCTTTTTAGATTGTATTAAGTTATGCTAAACAAAAAATTCTATAATCATCATTTTATTATTCAAATTATATGGTGGATTAGTTAAAGGACCCCGCATGAGGGTGGTGTGGTGTTGTTGACGTGTAATTGGTTCTTTGGAGATTTGTTTCAGGGGAGACCGACAGGTCTGGATATAATGAAGTGAAAAACGATTGGGACCACACTTTCGTTATGCAATAAGTAAAGTACTTTTAAGCTTCAAGGATGTGTAATAATTATACGACGATTTCACATTGAAATATTTAAGGGTGTAAGGAGGGAGTGTAAATGTGCTAATTTTATTTACGACTTGAGCGCTTAACCAGGAGGCTGTTTAAATTAAATTTTAATATGTATAAAGTTTATTAGAAATTAATAGAAAATTTAATTGAGTCTGAAAACTTTAATAACTCAACAACCTGAATTTGCACAGCACTTTCTAAATATCCACACATTTCCGGCGGTATCTAAATATATTTAAAGTGAAACGAGTATGAATATATTTACTCGTATGTATGAAATTGAGATTGATGTGGTGTATTAAAGTGCTTATGATAGTCAAAGAGTCATATTATTTTGCTGAGACGGATACGATATTTTTATGCGAAAAATAATAATTAAATTGGTAACACGCAATAACCGTATCATATTCTGGGAATTTCCTTTTGACCAAAAAAAGAAAAAAAACATTAAAATAAAAATAAAGTGAAACCAGCAGAATGATGACATAAATACAAATGAAATTTCTTAAGCAACAATAATATATATTTTATTGGAAGGTGTTAAATTGCAACCTGTCCAAAACTTGTTAACCACAACTTTACATGAAATTAAAATCTACGACGTATTTTTATTAATTTTTTGTTGTATTTTACATAGGTACATTATGTATGTATGCTTTCTTCAGTCGCAATAAAATGCAATTTCATTGAAAAAGCAGGTGTATTAAATTTTGCGTTGTAAAGCTTCTTGATTCTAAGAATTTTGAAAGTATTTAGTTACGCCCACATTAAAATTTTTTAAGGTCGTAGTTTTGAGTGAATTATGGAAAAATATTTGTTTTACAAAATTATTTTTCATAAAATCTTTTTTTTTTTTGTTTAACTAGCACAATTGTACAATTTTTCGATTAACTGCAGACTGTTATTTTTTATCTGTCAAAACAATATTGTTGTATTGCAAAATGTCAGTGTCATTTTTTTTCCTTCTTTTATCTTGTTTCAGTTTAATTGTTATGATAAATATGTATGCAAACGCTAAACAACTTTATCAAAGTTTAGAAATTTGGTTCCATAATCATGGTTCTGTAGCAAACAACATATAGGTAGTTACATCGAAGAATTGAAGCCCTATGAGCATCGTGTGGGTCGTAGTTTTGTTGAATATACCCAAAATAAACTGGATCCGCTGTTTTATCGAAAAATCTTACTCAGTAATAATCCGAATTCTTCGTATTTAAAACGAGAAAATTTCACATGAAATTGCATATTCAAAAACAGCCGAGTAATCTGTCCTTGTCTATAAGAAGATGAGAGTAATCAGCGTTTTACGATTAAGAGGGTCCGCTATAGAGTCGTGATGTGAAACAATTGTGATTCCACGAGGGTAGCGCTACGTGCGAATAATCAACTTATTGAGGGAATCATCAAATAAAAACATAATTTCACGCAAAGGTTATATAAATTGGCTTCCAAGATCTCAAGATTTGGAGCCTCTTGATTATCATATTGGGTGTTAACTTTTCACATCTCGAAAACCAGAGATAAAAGTTAATTTAATCGTGATTTTTTGACTTTTTGAACTTTTTTGATAAACGTCAAATGATTTTACTGCAATCGCATTTGACGTTTTCGAAGAAGACCAAACAAAAAAACAATACCGTTTTTCTTAAGAATTTTCTAATCGAAAATCAATTTAAAAAAAAAGAATATTTGCGATAAAAATAAAATGCATGTTTTTATATTGCTAAGTCGTTATAATTTGGTATACAATAGTGTTTAAACTTTCTATGAGCTTCTGCGTAAAAAATTCAAAAAAATAAAATTAACCGTCTCCGAGAAAATCGAAAACCAAAAAAATGGTTTTACTAGAGGTACCAAAAATAACAATTCTTTTCCAAAAAAAAAATCATCAAAAGGTACCCTTTCCCTTCATTAATATACTGATTTTTTTTGTAAAAATCGTTGGAGCCGTTTTAGAGAAAAATAAGATTTTTGTTTTTGGCAAAAAAAATAGGGGCTACTGTTATTTGTCGTCTTAAAAAAAATGGAAAAAACGTGTGAGCATATTACCGAAGAAATAATATGTACCAAGTTTGAAACAAATCCACCGAACCGTTTAGGCTGCAGACTCGAGGACAGACAGACAGACAGATGGAATTGCAGGACCCACTTTTCTGGTGGTCTTTATGATAGTAATTTCATATTTGATTGTTAAAAAACAACATTTTTTTTTACGAATACATAACTTGCCTTATAGTAACTATAATCGCAAGTAAAAAAGTGAATAATAACTAATAATACAAAAAAACATTCAAATCTTTCATTTTTAATTCACAACAACGCACGCAAATCCCGATTTTCTTTCTCTTGTTTTGTGTCTCTGATTTGCAGTAATTTTTTTTCGAACATCTGACTTGCAAACTGCATTATCACTTATTTTATTATGTATGGAGAAAAATTCGCGTTTGAGTCCTTGAAGAGTTTAGTCTTGCAGCATGCGCTTAAGAATATTTTACAAATGTATAGTTTTGACGTTAATGACGTTTTCGAAAATGGCCTTTGAATGATTTTCATTTTTTCCACAAAAATCGTTTCCAATGTATGTAGATGCATCTGGAAAGTTTATTGTATGTTGCATCAGTCCTTGGGCGAACGCAGAAAAAAATATCGGAGGGATTTCAAAAAATATATTAACTAATATGGTTTTCCATTGGTACAAGGATTTAATTCTTTTTTTATACAAATTTTCCAAAACACGGATTTCTGCAATTAAATCCTTCCATTAGGCAACAACAAATAATTTTTTTTTTTTTTGATTCTGAATCAAAGTCGCAGATCCGTATTTTTCGGTGAATCTACCCCTCATTTTACTAACACCACTAAACACTAGTACAATTGGGAGCATTCAGTTTGACAACAATCAGTTTCACAGAAACGAATATAAGCCAATACCATAGCAAAAGAAAATTTAATTCAAATCGCGACCCATTCGCCAAGAAAGACGAAAAATATCAAATTCATATAAAATTCTGAATTTACCAATGGAAACCCCCATAAATATATTAACGAAGGCAGGCTAAATTCAAGTACGAGCAGGCTTATATTTATATTTTTGTATTCTTATTTACTTTATCCTAAAAACGACACTGTTCAATCTTGACACAAGAATTTTATTCTAAAAACAAATTTTTATTCTGAAATTATGAACAATAAACTTGATTTCGGTATGGCATTCTAAATATAAGATTTCTTTAATCTTATTACAATAATTCATGTTCTTAAATAAAGTTCGTCATAGGCTTGGGCTAATTTTTTTTTTTTTTTTTTTTGGGAATTAAACAATCTTAATTCAAGATTTTTTATAGTTAAAGTAACCCGAAACAATAGTATACGTGTATATGTTGCATCCACCGCGATGTTATAATAAGTTTTTACATTCTAAATCAAAAAATTAAAAATCTTAAATCAAGAATACGGGTATTATTCTCAAATCGAGCCGAAACGATCTTAAATCGTATCAAGAAACAAATGAAAAGTTTGGAGTTTTTAAACGTTTGGTCTACTCTATCACAAGCAAGAGCTGAAGATTTGGAAAGACTTGATTTATTTAACTCACAACTCTTTAATTTTCTTTTCTTTTTAATAATAAAGATCTTAGATAAAAATTGACTTTGCCATAATTACATCTATCGAAAAAGCATCTCCTGTTTTAAAAATGGGAAAAATTTTAAACGAAAATTGAAAAGTTTTATGAAGCTAAAAGCAAACATTTGTAATCGTTAAATCGAGCACGAATCAAGGTAAACGTTTATAATTCCAATAATTATATATATAGCAATTGTTTTTAAATAAAGTGTTTCCGTTCTCCCTTCAGATGCCCAGGACTACGTCTAAGCTTTACTAAATGCGATGCTACCAGGAAGGCTTAAAAACGACTGCGGCTAAATTTTAGAATTGAGTACCTATATTTAGGCGTTTTTTTTTGTAAAATAATAAATAATAAAAAATAAATACATTTAAATGAATAATGCATTTTTTTTAAATTTTTGTATCGTTGGGTGGAAGAAGCGAGGGCGCATTTATTTTGAAATTAAGATCACTCAATCTTGAATCAAGATTTAATGACCTAGAAATAATCTGAAAGTAACAAATCTTGTATTTGTTTGTTCTTATTTTGAGTTTGTTAATGCTTAATTTAAAAATAAAAAAACTTGATATAATATGTATTGTATATTTAAAAATTCGTGATCTTAATTTAAGGTCGGAATGGTTTGTAACTAAGATCTTTCATTCTTAAAATAAGCCGATTGAATACTTAACTTAAGCCTTATTAGTCTTGAAATAAGAATTCGAAACTTATAAAAAACGTACTCAAAACCAGAATTTTGGGCTTAAAATAAGAATTTTCGAACTTAACAGGCTTTCGTCAACGAATCGACTTGATTTGACACCCATATTCTTGATTTTAGCTTGTTTTTTTCTGAGTGAACGGCTTGTGAATTTGGGAATGGGATTTGTTCGCTGACAAAAGGAAATTTAAATTTGACCTTCAAATTAGTTTTGTATGTATTTCCTGGTTCAATATTTTTGTGTTTTTCTTTCAAAAAACTAATGGTGATTTTTACATTCACATCATATTTCGGGACGGTTTTCAACCCCCAAATTTGGATTTTTGAAAAAAAAATGTTTTTTTTTTTGTTGAAAATTCAAATATTTAGGAAATGGGTGAACGATTTTTCAGTTTTTAAATTTATATTATTAAATACATAAAATTGTCATACTAAAAAAAAGTTTAGAAAAAAATTTCCAAGATTTTGTATATGTATATGTAAATTAAGTAAAAAAAGACTAAACACATAATTGAGCTGTTTCTATTAAAATTATTGTGCTTAAGATGTAATCGAAGATAAGAGCAAGTACGTGCGATCCAATAGTGCATTTTATTTTGACTTCCCTTTGTTCAAAACTAACTAAGCACTTTTTTTTTTAAACTTGCTTTTGCTTACAATTCAGATAATTTTTAAGATCAACCTACAATTATAATAGTTTTAGTAGCAAATTGTGTGGACTAAAGCCCTTTAAAGGCTATTATAATTTAAAATCATTTAAGCAAAATAATATTGTACTCAAAAACGCTTCCAACGCAACGCTTTCGATTTAAGAAAGAAAAACATATGTGTGTTATAATTATTTTATGTTTATAATTTATTTATTATATTTTTTAGGTGATATGTTTATGTGTTGCCATCATTGACATAGATACATAATTTAAAAATTCAAATATAAGGAATGGACACATGATTTTATGGCTAACGTTTTATTTATAGAAACAAAATGATATAGCAATCATATTGTTCTATAAAATATAGAAGAGACTTCCGGGAATTTTGAAATTTACCCCGTTATTTTGCCTAAATTTTATGACTTTAATAGCTATATTTTGACAAATATACTCATAGAACTATTAAGTTATAGTCTTTTAAATGGAACCACATAGATTTCTTTACGACAAATTGTTAATTTTTATTTGAGAGTATGTTCATAAATTATGACACACGAATTTAAAGATTCCCATGTCAAATTCTGTCAGATTTTCATTAACACCCTCTCGTGCGTTGTGTCATTACGATTACATCTTATAATATAAATTTATAGGACTTTTTTTTGGTAGCTATTTTGACAATTCGGGGTGTATTAATTTAGCAAACGATAAAGCATGAGAACGTTATCGATAAAAGCTGAATTCGGATAACAAACGATTTTTCCAAAATAATTTTCAGTCCGTCTATTCAATTAGAAATCAAAGAGAAAATCACAAAAAAAATATTAAATACCTACCGTTGAAAGTAAAAAACAAAATAAAATGGTGTTTTCATAATTCTTATGATTTGCATGTAGTTTTTATAGTATACGTTGTTTTATGATCGTAAGTGGGCTATCCAAAAAAGTCTAATCATATTGATTTAAGCCTCGAACCGGAAAGCCTTAAAGACTTAAAACGCACCTACAACTCCAGAACCACCAAAATATATATATTTACAAAAAAGATGATCATAAAAAAATTCAAAATCGGCCATAATATAAATTCAACGGCTTCTGAGGCGTATGCAGTTGGGGGTAGTGTGCGTCAGTTGCCCCCCTAATTAAATTTTGTACACTTTTATGTGTTGTTTAACATTAAGGAACTTGTAGAGCGATACATTGATAAATTATTTGAGGTGGAAAACGTTTCTTGCTAGATTTTACTTTGTTTTATTTTAACTGCAATAACTTGTCAGCTTTGGTCTTTTTTTCATCTAAATTATTTTGAACGCTCTACAGTTCAGGGTGAACCTGACCTCAACCAAGTATAGCTTCTTCCATTTAACTCGGTCTTTTACTAACTATCAGCAGTTGCACACTCCAAGTCCGTTTTAGGTCTTCTTCCACTTGTACACGAAACCTTCGGTGAGGTCTTCCTCTACTGTGTTGTGTCTCCGTATAAGACTTGAAGCATCGGTGCCCATTCCCTCCACATGTCCTAGCCATCTAAGGGGAATAGTTCGAATTTGGTCTAGGAGTGCGATGTCGCTGTACAACTCGTAGAGTTCCTCGTTTAATCTTCTACTTCAGGCCCGTCAAATTTTACGGGACTGTAGATCTGACGAATTAATTTTTTTTCTCTCGAAGTGACCAAAGGGTTAATCATCCGCATTTGATAATGTCCACTCTTGGAAGGGACTGGGATGGTTAAGATTTTATACGCTTTCAATAATTCTCCTCGGTGGGGCCCTACTACTCAATTGCATACTTAAAGCCAAAAAAACAGCGGTTGGGAAAAGTGATTTTTTCATTCTCAGTAATTCCAAATCGAGACATGGACATGTATAGCACCTTTCCTGTAGATGCTCCTATAGACGAGTTTAACATTGATAAAAAGATAGTGGGTATCGATTCGAACATTTTTGGTCTTTTCCAGGATCTTCCGGAGTGTGAAATTTGGTTCAAATGTGGACTTTCCGGGCCTTTAACCACACTGATTGGGCCGATCAGGTTGTTGACGCAGAAAAATTTCTCTAAAACTGGCACAGTTGACATTGATTGTCACCAATAAACCAACAGGCTATGTAACTTAGTCTTTTAATAAAAACTTAAATTAATGTTAAAAAAGTGCATAATATATATTTCCGAAAAAGTTTGGCCACCGGCCGCCCCTTCTGTTCAAAATCCCATATACGCCCTTGCATAAACTAACATTCAAATTCAACATTCTCTAACTAATTTTAAAAGCACCATCGATATTAACACGTTTTCTTAAACTCATAGATCTCGCCATCGTAAAAATATTAATTTGACTTATTTACGATTTAGGATAGACGACAAGTTTGGTACAACTTCCAAAAAGAATTCTATTGGGCTTGTTTGGAATGCTATAAAAATGGAATTATCGTTAATTATAAGTTAAATTATTTTATGAATATTAAATGTGTGATGGCTACTGAATATTATATGGGGTCTCTATATATTCAACATTTTTTTTAACCTCAAAAATAATTTGTTCAAATTTAAAAGTGCGCATTCAATAGTACAAATATAACATTTAATAAAACGAAAAAGAAAAACTTGTGCTGCTGCAATATGTTTCAATATTGTAAGTACATTAAATGTTTCGAAACATGTTGAATAATATTTACAGCCATAAAAATTCATATAATTGTTTGAAAATTAGAATTAAATTAAATTATACAAGTATACAACATGTAATTTTGAACAATTTGCATAAAAGATATAATATCTATTATTTTTCATTTCTGATTCTGTGTGGTGCGCATGAAAGATTAGCATATACAACATTTTTTAAATCGCATACATGTTATTTATTTGATAGTTTTATTATTAATAATTTTTGTGTTTATGTTAAAACCCACTTTATGTGTATTTTTAATGTGAAAGTAGATTTTGTTTTCAAAGTTGGTGGTTATTTTTTTTTTTTATTAATTTGTGGGTCAGCAAAAATTTTGGACATGTTAAAAAATATTTTGAGTCGTAAATTAAATATTTGTTGTTAACATTAAATATTGTAATTTTAAACACAGGGATCCATAAAAGGCAATTTGTAGGAGTGGAATTTCTGTTTTCATATACATAACGCATTGAAAATAACGGATTTGAAGAGATTTTATGAAGTGGATTTAATTGTATAAGTGTCCATATGCCGCCATTGCGCAGAATAATGGCATGTTCTTTCGTCCTGCAATGAGCCATACACAATCTGTTAAATAAATCACTTCTTTATTGGATTTCGGGTGGCCTCCTATTTTTCCATTATGGTACGAGATGTGTGTATGTAATTGCGGTAAGGTACCGTCATAATCCGGTCTCCCTCTACTTTGTTGACATCGAACTTATCAGATTACCGCCATCGCATTGAAACATATTAAGGACCTCTATCAAAATTGACACATTCGTTTAATGGATATGAACAAACCATTTTTGACGTTGAGGTAAAAGGATTACAAGGTATAGGTACTTGAGTTGAGTGGGTGGGGTAAACTGTAACAATTGTCACTAATCTCCATTGTGCGTATATCAGAATGGTTTAGCGCCCAAACAAAAGGCGACACACTTACCTACTTTCATCGAGTACAATCAAAAGGACACTTCAATATAATATAGAGGCATTTATTGCTGCGGTAGCATATGAGCAAAAAGTATGGTATTTTCAAATGGACTCTATTTATTGATCCTTTGTAACAATTTTTACGAGTATGTGTACCAATGTGTCAATCAGATGAATTTCGCACTTCAAATCTATATAAAGTGTGCGTGTAGTTTGAACAGTAATTTTTTGGTACCTCCCCGTTTATGTCGATGAGGGTCGGTTGGTCTGTGGCACTTGAATTGAAATAGGAGAACAAAATTAACAAGCTGACGAAAACCACACATGCCAGGAAGGACATCCGGGACATACGATTAAAACGAATCAAAATAATAGGTATATGTATGTTGTCCGCATTCTGTGCAGGTTGATTGTTGGATAAGGGGGTGTGTCCCGAAATATTGCTTAGGTAATTCAAATTATGTCAAATAATTGACCCTAACTGGCAGATGTTAATTCTAATGACGGAGAATTTGTTGCAAGATTTCGTTAAATTAAGTCCTTTTAAAAGTAGTTATGTCACTTAAATGAAACTGGATTATAAAGGGGGCATTTTTAGGCATTGTATATAAAAATATAATGCATGACTGGATCGCACGTAAATGTTCTTATGTTCAACCACATCGCATACAAAAGATTTCTATTCAGAATCTAAATATATTTTTTTGCATAATTTTTTATATACAATATATTAAATATTTATTAATATAAACTTAAAAACAAATTTCAAAAAAAATCATCCACCCATTTTTGAAATATTGAATTTTCAAAAAAAAATAGTTTTTTTTCAAAAATACAAAAAAATATTTTTCGAAAATGTTTGTATGTAGTATTATTTATAATTTAAGGCAACTCTTACCTAAACATTTTGATTAAAATCCATCGAGTTGGTTATGAGAAAAGCGAAAATCAAACAAATTGTGACCAAAATGTAGACTGGACCTTAAGTAGTGCTCATACTTTTTTTAAACAAAATTGTTACAACAGTTTTCGAGATAATTAAGATGGTAGAAGAAATTGTATGGCAATTACCGTTATTTTTTGGGCTAAAAAGCGATTCAAAAATTTATTTGAGACTATCACCTAAAACACTTATGTACCAAGTTTGAAGAAAATCGCTTCAGCCGCTTAGAATGTAAGCATTGTGTTTTAGGTGTTCTCCATCATCGTACTGTCAACTTTGATCAAAATCTCGAGTTCATTTTTTTTTTTCAAATGCAAAATTTGCCGCAAGTAAAATTCAGAGTTAGTGGTGGCTATTTTGACAACAATGTTCGTTTGGTGTTGGTGGCGGTTGGAGGTGTTATTTAGATTAGTTCCAACTTCAAAAGCAACTTTTAGGGAAAAAAAAAAGACATGGAATCTTGGTTATTTCTTCGTAGTGCAAAAATCCTGCTACGGGATCAGAATCCCCAAATGTAAAAGCGCCAAAAATCGAAAAATCATATAACATGAAAAATTTTCGGCAGTGTTTGAGTTGGAATAATTTTGTATAAGCAGTTTTGTTGGATGCCAAAGGTTTAAACTGCTTTTTTAGGTCGCCAGACAGACGACGATATCAGCCGTATTTTTTGAAAGGCAATATGCGATTAAGGAATTTTGGTAGTTATTGCCTTTCTAAATGTTGTGTTTTAAAAATGTTTGTAAATAATATTGTTTCTCCATTCCTCCATATGAGTTACAGCTTTGTAGAAGAGAGAACAATTTCACTTTAAAGAGAAATCCATATTACCAATCCAAAAATTCTATTTTGTACTCTTTTTATTTCCCACAGAAAAACGAGACAAAAATACAAAATCACATTTTACGAGTATAGCTTGAACCAAATAATACACACAATTACCTTCCAGGGACTTTATTTATATGAAGTATGATCGTGGATTATTGTACAGTTTTCAAAAAAATATTTCATCTATGGCATTGTACTCATTAAATCTCTTGTGCACCATTTTTGTTCTCTTAAATCCTTTCCAACTGACCGTTGGCCAAGGGATTTGGTCCAAGCTATACCTATATATTTTGAAGGAAAACACGTATTAGATTTTAGTTGGCTGAAACGTAAACTGAACAAAATTTCCAGAAAAAATTAACCGTTACTATAATTAATGTTGCTTAACTCTTTTTGCCTTCTCCAAAACTGCAACCTTTCCTAATGGCAAAAACAAAATTATAAATATGTCTAGATAGCCAATCTCATGATCGCGACTAACGAGCTTAGAATGAATGTATTAAAAACAAACAAAATGGTAGTTACATACATAATTTATATTAATATTTATATACCCTGCGCCTCTACTAGCAATTTTTATTGTGTTGTTCTTATTTCAGCAATTAATGCAGACATTTTTATTTCTTTATTCTGAGGGAAAATTATTTCATCAAATCTTATTGACAGAGTACCAAACAAACAACACAGAATTTTTGGTCTGAAAGTTCAACACAAACTATCAATACAAGTAAAGTCAAAAATCAGTCGAACTGACATTAGACGTCAAATTTTATCTTCATTTATTTCCACAGAGATGGTAAGAAATGAATGAATAAAATCGATTTCGTAAATTAATTTCTTTCATGAAATTTGTTGTCTGCATTGGAAATTTCCAATTTATGTTTGATTTTCTGAAAGAAATTATTGCTTGTGGAGGAGCAGGATTACTAAAAGTTGGTTTTAAATTGTCAAAATAAAATATATGTGAGAAAATAAATTTATCGTCGCAAATTGCAATCAGATTTGGGGTTGGCCGTGGCGCGATAGATGATGTGTGCTCGCCTGTCAACCTCGTGGTCGCAGGTTCGATTCCTGCCGTTGTCTATGTCGTCTTATTTTTCATTAAAAACTAATTCTAAAATTGTCATAAAATGAGTTACTGGTTTGCTCATCCATGCTGTTTAGGCATAACACTAACAGCTGATGATACAGGCATCTTTTCATCACATGAATTTAGCCTCAACATTGAGACAAATTTACATCATGCACTTGAACTGATGATTCAATATTATCAAAAGTGGAAAATTAAGCTGAATGCTGATAAATTAAAAGCTATCTTTTTCAGCAGAAAAAGAAAGTCTTGCTATCTTCCCAGTAATCAGCTTATTGTAAATGGCGTTAATGTCAAATGGGACTTGAATGTAAAATATTTAGGGGTTTATCTAGACCAAAAACTTACCTTTAAGGAACATATTGCGCAAACCATGCGCAAAGTAAGCATAGCAATCAATATGCTCTATCCATTCATTAATAGAAAGTCATCTCTAAGCAACGCTAACAAAATAATTATTCACAAAGTAATATTCCAAGCAATCCTTTTGTATGGATGCCAAGTGTGGGGAAATTGTTCCAAATGTCATCTTAACAAACTACAAGTTTCACAGAACAAATTACTTAAAATGATGCTTAATCTTTCTCGATACCATGCCACATTAGACTTACATACAAGAGCAAATGTGGAAATGATCTCTGTAAGAATTGATAAACTCAACAACTCTTTTTTGAGAAATTGTGAAATTCCTGAGAATCCATTAATCAATCAATTGTTTTCTTAACCATATCTTTGATGTTGATTTTATTATATGTTTATATGTTTACATGTATTTATTTATTTATTTATTTATTTTTTATTTGCTTTTTGTAATTATTTATTTTATTTTTTTTGTTTATTCAATTATTTATCTATTTATTTATCTTGTACTTATTTAGTTATCTACTTCTTTTTGTTTATTTACTTATATGTTTATATGTTTACATGTATTTATTTATTTATTTATTTATTTTTTATTTGCTTTTTGTAATTATTTATTTTATTTTTTTTGTTTATTCAATTATTTATCTATTTATTTATCTTGTACTTATTTAGTTATCTACTTCTTTTTGTTTATTTACTTATATGTTTATATGTTTACATGTATTTATTTATTTATTTATTTATTTTTTATTTGCTTTTTGTAATTATTTATTTTATTTTTTTTGTTTATTCAATTATTTATCTATTTATTTATCTTGTACTTATTTAGTTATCTACTTCTTTTTGTTTATTTACTTATATGTTTATATGTTTACATGTATTTATTTATTTATTTATTTATTTATTTATTATTTATTTATTTATTTATTTATTTATTTATTTATTATTTTAATTTATTTATCCATTTATTATATACATATTTACTAACAAACTACTAATATACATTATATAAATTATATATTATTATTATTCACTAACTCAATTCATACTAACTTAACATTCTTCTAAACTATTGTTTTGAAGTTTTATTTCTTATTCGAGTCAAAATGTACCTGCCTTTTTTTTTTTTATATTGAAGGTTTTATTTGTAGTTTCCTTCAAAAAGTAATTTCTAAACCCTTTGTGAACTTGAAATTTATTAAAATACTTATTCAGTAGAAAGATATTATTATAGTATATCAAATCTCTGTGTATAAACTGTGCGGTAGCTTACCAAATGTATATCCAAATACTGAAAATAAAAATCTATCTATCTACTAACAGCATGTGATTGAGTAAACATACATACATACAATATGACAACGTAATAAATAAAATAATGCGCATTAGGAGACATAGATAAATAGAACACAGTAAATTCTCGGCTTAATTACAGCCGCCATGCCTGGAGATAAATTTGAGACAACAATCAGCTCTAGTCTCAGAACATCGCGCCACACATCATTCCTATCCTTCTATCTCTTCTCTCTCACGCCCTCGCTGTGTTAAAAATCATATAAAGGTTAACATTATAATCCCTTGAGCGCGTGTAAATTATAAAAAAAAAGATAGTTACGAACTGTCAAACTCTATTCGAGTTCCAAATACCATACACACTTCAACGAATTAATTGTTCACTTGCGAATAACCTCACAATTGGATATCACCAATTATACACTTATTCGCGACGAATAAAAGACGGCTTTTGAACGAAATATCAAAATGGATCAATATTCGTTAATTCGTTTGGTGTAAGTCTCCCTCGAATTATTATTCCTTAAGAAAACATATCCAAATTCATATTTTCTGGTTGTGCCGAACGATGAATGTTGGAATTCGAACAAACAAATAAAAAGAAGAACACAATTAAGTTATTTATCTCGCTACTTAAAAAAAAAACAAATTTTCGTTAATTGAGTGTTCACGAGCAGGAATCGGAAAAAAATTCTTTAAAAACATGCCTTTCCACAAAATCAGTTGTTTTTTCTTTTTTAAGAATTTAGTATCCTTTTCTAGGTAAAAATTCCCACAAAAAAGTTATTTTCCCATGATCCCCCATCACTGAAGTAAATCAGTGTTGCCAAATTTCATGAAACCGTAAATTAATTGGAAATTTTATGATTTCTTATTTAACTCCTCTCAAAAATAAGCGTTACTCTCTAAGCTAGATCAATTGTTTATTTTATAAATTTGTAATATGTGAATACTTTATAAAGAAATAAGAAACAGTGTTAGGTGTGACTCCCGTAACAATGCTATAAACCAAAACGCAAAGTCATCAACCGCGTCAAAATTATTTAATGTGCGTAAGTACAGACAAACTGAAAGCTCTCGTGATTGAATTCTAAATTTTTCTTTTTCTTTGGCTTTGTCAGTGTGTCGCTGGGCGTGACAACCAAAATTATTACTTACTTGTCAAAAAATTTAAATACGTCATAACATAACTTCCTTCTTATCCTACACTACAACTACATTCCGATCAGAATCATTTACACGACCCACTTATTCCAATATCGTCAATGAAGTTCGTTCTAAAGTCCAAATTAGGTAGCTCCAAAGTTCATTCAATGTTCTTTCATGACTTCGACTACTCCAGAACAACATATCTAAAAATAATTACTCAAATCAAAATTAAAAGTAGCGCAACAATTCATGTCGGAAGCCATGTCGAATTTCACAATCATTATCGATTACAATCAAAACATAGTAACTTCTGTGTGCGTAAGTTGCAGTTATCGATTTTTGATGTCTCATATGGGGAATTTGTTTTTATATTTATGCTATGTTAGTTTTTGACAAAATTCAATCCAAAAGATGCTAGACTAAAATGTTCATATGTAGCCGCATCAAATCTACAAAATTGCTCAACTTTCTT
This sequence comes from Philhelius pedissequus, assembly GCA_910595825.1. Lineage (NCBI taxonomy): Eukaryota > Metazoa > Arthropoda > Insecta > Diptera > Syrphidae > Philhelius > Philhelius pedissequus. Next base: position 37,616,993 of record OU343163.1, read on the forward strand.
AAAACCTTTTGCAATGTTTATCATACTATTCAAATGGTGCAGCTGACAATTTGTTTTCGTAATAACATCTCAGAGTGGTGCTAATTTTTTTTTTTTCAATCTTTATTTACAAGACACATAAATGTATATGTGACAATTTACCTTCTAGATACTACTTTTAATATTTACATAGAACAATTTGTTACAAAACATTATGGGCGCCACATTTATTGTAATTATTCAAACTTCAGTCAGTCTTGGAGGCCAGTGGTTTAGTGGAAGAGTAAACATCATTTAATTTAACATACGCTGATCACTGATTAAATGACTTTCTATATTCGTTTAAATTCCAGTCTAATCTAGTATGAAATATTGAATTTTAAAATAAACAGTAAATTTTAAAAAAATTATAGATTGATTCAAGAGTAAGAAAATTTGTTCTATTTTTGGAAATTATCAGTGGTAACTTTGTAAATATTTAACATTTTTTCAAACTTATGTCACTTTTATTTTATTTAATCAAAAAAAAACCCAAGTTGTCTAAACTTGGTGAAAATATAGATATAATTTTACCAGATACTAGACTTAAAGAATGTTGGGAATTTTGGGTATTCGTACGGGTATGTACAGCTAGCACAGCTTTAATCTAAAACGAAAAATCTTATTGCAGATATCTAACAAACCAATACACTAGACGGTTTGTTTGTCTATATAAAATCCAGCTGTTCACACGAAGGGTAGGTATCAGAAGTCACAGTAAGTTTATGTTTCTGAAAGGAAATTAAAAAATGTCAAACATTGTGATTAGCGATAATCCACTTGCTGTTTTTTGTAAACTTGGAAGTTATGTTTTTAAATGAGGTAGGGTTATTTTTATCGATTTGACACTATCAAATTTTGTGTTTGTGGCCTTTAAGATTAAAATATTGTTCATATTGTTGGTAGGTGGAGAATTAATAATTGTGGAATGCCAGTGCCATGTGGATTCAGGGAAAACAATTTATAAAAAAAACGTGTGTCCTAGAAGATAACATAACCTTAAGAAAGGGAAGGGTTAAGCGTGTTTAGTCATTGTCATTGTATAACAACATTGATTATAAAATTATATTATAAATGTGTTTTATAAACTTTCCGGGTATGTCATGATGAATTTGTATAGGGTGGGGCAAAATAATATAATCGAGTTTAGGCGGGGGTACTAATTTAAATAAAATGCACGATCCGGCACGAACTTGCTCTTATGTTCGATCAAATTGTATGCAAAAGGTTTCTATTGAGAATCCAAATATATTTTTAAATTCGTCTTTTAGTTAATTTTATATATCCAATTTTTTTTTAATTTTATTTTAAAAAAAATTGGTATGACACTTTTAAATATTTTCGAACAATTTAAAAAAAAATCAAATATTGAATTTTCAAAAAAAAAGTTTTTTTTTTAAATCCAAAAAATATTTTTCAAAAATTTTGGAATGCAGTATTACTTATAATTCAAAGGACCTCCTAAGTAAAAATTTGACTGAAATCGGTTGAGCCGCTTATGAGAAAGTCGAAAATTTGTATATGTTAACAAAATATTTTTTTTCTTAAATTTACCAAAGTGCTGTTTTCCAAGTCGTCAGTCGTCTCCGGCTTGGTGTAGACTAGGCGACTTCAAAACGTTTCTTTCAACCAATAAATTGCGGCATGCCCTGTACTGTGTGACCATGTTGTGCCATTTTATTTAAGTCCATAGATCCCCCATCATCAAAAGTCGCAGTTTGAATTGGGTTTACATACATATGTAATCTACACATTTGAAAATCTTCCATGAGGCTCGAATTATTGAAGAAGTCGAAGTCGCTTGACATGTGCAAAAAGTTACCGAACTCCTTGGAAACTGATTGCATGAATTTAGAAGAGAGTTCAAGACTGTAAAACCAAGTATTTCTGTATTTTTTACTTGTGATCAAACTTCACATTATGATGATTTAGAACACAAAAAAGTGGGTCCCGTAACTCCGTCTGTCTGGCTGAAGCGGTTTTCTTCAAACTTGACCTTACTTGATACTTAACCGTTTTAGGTGATTGTCTCAAATAGAATTTTGAATCGTTCCAAAAATAACGGTACTTGCCATTAATTTTTTTCAACAGACCTAATTATCTCGAAAACGGCTCTAACGATTTTAATAAGAGTGTGTACAGAGTAGAAAGATATAGTCCATAATTTGGTCAAAACATTTTTTTAAAAGTTTTGTTATTAACGTTACAACAATTTTATTGATTTTCGGCTTTCTTATAAACGGCTATACGGATTTCTATAAAATACAGGAGTTTCTTCAAATTCTAAATAATTCTGAATTTCAAAATTTTCGAAAAATAGTTTTTTTTTTTGGATTTTTGAACAATTTTTTTTTTTTTTTTGAAAATGCATTATTTCGAAAACGGGTAGACAATTTCTTCTGAAATTTTGTTTTTAAGTTTATAGTAAATATATATAAATTAAAATATTTAAAATTTCCATCTCACTTTTTTTTAGAAAAAAATTTAGTAAAAAACAGCTTTAAAAATATATTTGGCCGTTCCTATTAAGAATCTTTTTAATACAATGTGATCGAACATAAGAGCAAATATTCGATCCAGTCGTGCAGTTTATTTAAAATGATTGAATGCCAGGTACCCTTACTTTTGAAACTAAAACAAATCAATTTCTTCTCTAAGGAATCACCTCAGACGCTTAAACAACGAGCTTCAAGCAAATCGCATACGCGGTTTATGCTGATGTAGCTCGACTTAATTACGGGATCCACATCATCATAATACGAAAATCTCTCGAGTTCGAATTCGGTCCAAGGGCAAAACTTGCACTATAGAGAGTGGTAGGACCGATCGGCTAAGAGCTACAAAATCAAATAAATTAAATTTCAATTCAAAATCATTTAATGTTATCGTCGTGTTAGGTGCAATTTACGCAATGATCTGAGTTCTGTTGGTACTTTAACACTTCAGATATATAAACTCTCAAGCACTTTAATTTATACAATGCATAGATCTTAGCAAAGCCTTTGGTGTCATTATTATAACCTCATTTACATTTCAGAGCAGAAATCTAAAGCAACCAAACATATAGGAAGTTACCTAAATAAAACTAACCTTAAATCCTTGTCACAATGACCTAATTCTCTCTTTCTATTTGGTTGAGTTGGTCCCCCAAAAAACTTCAAATTTCAAACGCCTCTCTTATGTCTCTTACATAAGTTCAACCAATCTTCTTAAATTCCCCTTATTTCGACATCAAAAAAAAACCTCGTTCAAATTCAATATTCCACAAAACGAGACCCACCTGCACCTGTCATTACCATCATCTGGCAATTGTAAATTAAATTTGAATTTCAAATTTCACCGCTCAACACAAGCTTGCGAAATTCCTCCACAAAATTGATAAATATTAAGTATTGTCGGTAGAGAAGAAGTGCCAACAACAAAAACAAATACAAACACCCCCACGTATATAAATTCATCATCAAAACAAAGCCAGCATCTTTTCTCGAAGAAATTAATAATAATAATTTTTTTTTTCACATGATTTCATATGAAAAAATGTCTTCATCTTCATTTAAAGTTTTAATATTTTTTTTCATTTTTTTATTAGGAACAAAAAAAAAACACAAAAGATCCAAATAATGATAAATTCCAATAATAAATAACCTCCTTTAAGCCACACCACCACGCTCCAAGTGTCACAGATACGCGTGCGAAGAGTTTTTTTTCTTCCAAAAAAGGTGAGGCGCTACGCAAACAAGTGTACCTCTATACCTTTGCCTACCTATAGACCTGCTTATATCGCCCCCAAAATAAGACACAAATCTTTCAGTTTAATCAGTGGTAATTAATAATTTACCGCACTCAAACGGCCGCGGCCATCAGCGACGCGGCCGGCGGCCCGACTTAAACTTTTCATAAGTATATGGGGGAGTAAGAGATCGAGACTCCATGCTCTGACTGACCACTGATGCAAGTAAATCACTCAAATCGGGTAATAATTTTTGAAAATCTAAAAATCTTTTTTTTTTTTGAAAATTCCAAAATTTATTGCCGATTAATTTCAGGTCTTTTGAAAACTATATTATTTATCTTTCAATGGAATACGAGTGTTAGTTGCATACTCGTATGTGTTCAGAGCTTTCAAAACAAAAATATACAAAAGATAACTATCCAACTTGTTGCACGATATCTATATGCCTCTCCTTATGATTAATTTATTATTTTTTTTTGAATTGCGCGTGTCGTGAGAGGGGCGGGGGGAAAGAGCCAAAAAAAAAACGTGAGGAGTGTTTGTTATCACGGGATCTCTATAAAGTTCGATAGAAAACTTGCATCGAAAAATTATATCAGACCAGAAAAAATCAACAAAGATACATCTGGCTACAATGTCCGATCTAAAAGATACACGTCTTATAGACTCATTACCACCTGTTCAAATGTATGTAACGCCTCATATTTTATTTTCTTCTTTTCTATCTTATCTCGTGTTATGGATATATAGATTTCCATATTAAAAGTAGCATGTTAATTAAATTGCGTTATAATTCAAATTGACGGTCGTTGTCGTTGTATGTTGTGGTTTTTTTGTTAGACTGTCAGTTGGAACATCAATAAGCATTTATATGGTAACAATGTGACCGCTGCGCCGCCAACCGCCCACACTCTTATGAACCATCAAACTACACATTCGAATCGCTGGAAATTATTCTCTTGTCATATTCAATGCTTATCTGGAGCAACGAAACATTATTGCATCCAAAAATTCGTTGGCATTTTCCCATAGATATTTTATTATAGATACAAAAATGTATAAGAAGAGCGGAATGCCCTTAAGAAGACACGACGAGCGACGGCCACCAAAACGCCCGCCACTACATTCCTCCCGGCCGTGCCCCCTTTCCGATGCGAGAGAAATGGTCACATTATTCTGTTTGGTGATGTGAATTATTGTGGAATGTTTGTGTGGCAGCAGTTTGGATATTTGGCTGTTTTTTTTTTGTTTTTCTGCTGGTGGGCTTAAGCTTCAGTGGATTTTATTTTGTCTTTTTTTTGTCATTATTCAATTAAGTTTCAAGACTATAAATATTTATGATTTTACAATGGCATTTCCACGATCTATAAAATCGTATGTTTTGTGCTATTTTAAAAACAAATTATTTTACGTTTATGTTAGGGTGTTCCACAATTTCATTTTTGCTCGGTTTAAATCAGGCTTATGAAGAATTTAGTTCCCCTGGTTCGAAAAAAAATGTATACTTCTTCAGATTAATAAATATGAAATTTAAAAGGTCAGATTGTCATCAAAATTAATTGTTTGTGATTGTTTTTATGATTAGGTACATATTTTAAAAATAAATTTCAATACAGTCTACAAAAATTATATTCTACTAATTTATCCACAAAAGGTTTGAAATATTTTTTTTCAATTAAAAAAAAAGTATTATATTATTTTCTCCTTTTCTAAGGATAGAACGCACAAAAATATAAAATCATGGAGCACCCTAATGTGTATTTCCGAAACTCCACATATTTTGTTCATCTAAATTGGTTCACTTCAATCAATATTTTATTGAGGTATTCGTGAGCATTTAGGTCGTTACATTAGGGGGAAATTGTTGGAATATTTGATATTTTGTCTGTTGGTATAAGAAAGAGGGAGCACATTCACATTTCAAAAAGAAAATATTTGAGTGTCGAGGACATAATAGTTTACGTCTCAAGGAAGTGGCTAGAACCGTGGAAAGTCAAAAATTGGAAATTAATACAACAATTTTTAAAAATCTTGAATGCCCTCAATTTTGATCATACGCGATTATTCGAAAATGCAAAATTTCGAAAGCATATTTTATATTTTAGAAATACGAAATTTCATTGTTTCGATTTTTTTGTTTTTCTTTTCGTTTGTGAGTTCCATTGCTTTCAATAAATTTAAGATATCATCATGTTCTCGTCAATGCATTGAAAGGAATTTCCATTGACAATCACACGACGTGGCATATTTAGGAAAGATTTTTAACTAAGAAAGTCAACCCGTTAACTTTATTTGTTGTCCGTCTAATTTGAGATTCAGTCGTGATTTATTCATAAATTGTTAGGCTGTCCTGGAAAATTTCCAAAGAAAACTCTATGTTCCTTTTATTCGTATGATATTTATCTCAAAAAACATATTATTAACAGTGTTTAAAATTGGCTTAGCATACCTCAGAATCAATTGGAAATGTAGCATGGAAGTATCATCAGCAAATTTAGGCCTAACAACATTCTAATGAAACAGTATCGATCCTATGATACTACCTTGTGGACCATCATTTTAAATTTATTTTAGTTTCTTTCATTGATGATCAAAAATAACTTTGGAAAATGTTATCAAAATCTATCATTGACGCACGGAGAAAATACTGGAAGACGACATTTTGGGGAAATATTTCGACAAAACTGTATTAAATGATGGCGCAAAACGGGAGTGAATCAAACTAGATCCAAACCATAAACGGAATACAGCTATTGTCACACTGTTTTCCTCCAAATTGGTCCAGCAATGGCGGTGTAACTCTCATATGGGTTCCGGGTTATATTCGCGTTGGAAAGAATAAACGGCTGACAAGCTGACCAGGCAAGGATCTGCGCTTAATTCCTCATTTGCGGAAAGAATTTAGAATGGCAATATTTTGTCAAATTTCCTTAACAAGCCAAACCAATTTGGTTGATCAATTGAAATAACTGCATTATATTTAGGTAACATGTAATAAATTATGAACAACTGATCTATTATGCAGACCCAGATTAACCATAGCTACCTGTAAGGGACAGTGGCCGATAGGAGAACATGTAGCTTAGCTAGGTATAACCTGCGTGAACCAGCATTTCCTCTACAAACGCCTGGTTCTGTCCAATTTTAGATCGAATCTCATTCATAAAATTTCGGAGCACATTTGAAAAAAGTGGAGCAAATGCAAAATTCCCAGAGGAGTAGATTTGAAACTAAAAGAAAATCATTAGTTTAGAGGAATATTTCCTAAGTTATAACCCCCTATAGTATGCACGCTTTTAACTTTCGGAAATGAAGATAAAAGAATTGATCTTGTTTTTCAATGCGACGAAGTTCCTCTAGGACTGGCTCATAAGGCACAGTGACCCAATGAACCGGTTGAGTGAGTTATCCGATTCCTGATAATGGCTCTAAATCAATCATACACTCTACCACAATTATAAAGGGTTATCCATTTTGCGGTTTCAAAAGTAAACGTAAATCAAACACATAAAATATTTTTTTTCATGATATATCTTTTTTATTATAAAGTTTGAACGTTGACATTATGTGTGAAACGCTACGTCATTTAAATGACCACCACGCGAATTAATGCAAGCATCGATTTTTTTGAGGTAATTTTCGACCACTTTTTGACACATATTGGACGGTATCTCAGTCATAACTTAACGAATGTTGGTTTTCAAGTGCTCAAGAGTTAAAGGTTTATCTGCATAAACACGGCCTTTCACGTAGCCCCACACTAAAAAGTCCAGCGGTGTCAAATCGCATGATCTTGGTGGCTAGTTGATATCGCCACGACGAGAAATTACGCGGCCAGGAAATGTCTCTCGCAATAAAGCCATATTCGCTCGAGTTGTGTGTCATGTGGCACCGTCTTGTTGAAACCACATATTCTCCAAGTCGTATTCTTCAATAGCAGGCAAAAAAAAAGTCGGTTATCATATGACCATAACGCTCCGAATTGACGGTGACAGTCGTCCCATCGTCGTTTTCGAAGAAGTAAGATGCAATCACATCTCCGGACCAAAGCGCGCCCCAAACAGTGACTTTTTGTGGATGTGATGGCTTCTCTGCAATTACTTGAGGATTCTCAGAACCCCAAATATGACAATTTTGTTTATAAACATAATCACCGAGTGAGAAATGTGCTTCGTCGCTGAAGAGAATTTTGTTCGAAAAATCGCCGTCCACCGCCTGTTGTTCAAGCACCCATTTGACGTATCTACAACGTTGTGAATGGTCAGCTGGCTTCAGTTGTTGAGTGAGCTGGACTTTATATATGTAGATGTAGGTGTAGATCCAAATGCAAAATACCCTATACGCTTTCGGCAACACTTTCACTTACAGCAGCGATAATTTCAGTGGTACGAGCGAAACGATGATGCACAGGCCTTATAATATGTGTAACCAATCCAGTCTCTTCAAATTTCCTCACAATTTTGCCAATTGCATGTGTAGTTGGACGATTATGTAAACCATAATCTCCTCTTAAAGCACGATATGTTGCTGTGGCAGAATTACCATTTTTGTAGTAGGTTTAAACAATTTTTATGCGTTGTGCGATAGTTAAGCGATCCATTTTCGTAAATGTCAGACTTTAGACTGGAAAAAAATTGGTTTAACAACTTAGTTTGACAGATGTCGAATTCCTGCCCTTTTGAAACTGCAAAATGGATAAGATACTCGTACCTCAAAATCTATTTATTCTATTTTGAAATAAATCCAGGCTGGACAGCTTCCTGATGATATCTATATCCATAATCCCGTAAGTACATAGTTATTTTTTTCTTTTTTTTTCTTAAATTTTGAAGTTTGTTAGAAGTTGGATTGAATGTTAGCTGAATGGCATAGTTATTTCGAATTTGTAGTCCTAAGAATGCATGTCCTTGATGAGGTTGGTTTTCGATTACTTGTGATTTAAAATTTGGATGCATAATATTTGTAAATGTATATTTAATTTATTTTAAAATATACATATATACATATAAGTATTTTAATTAAATTTTATTTAGATATTGACCAATGTGTTATAGAATATTCTAAATAATTCTCTTTCTTGTATCTGTCAAATTAAAACTCAAAAGTCAAATCCTTATGGAAATACTTCCTAATAATTCTGTCATAAATATCTCATTCCAATAATGAAAAATAAATCACCTTACATCGAATATCGACCCACCTAATGTAAAATGCATTGATCGGAAAATAAAGCGTGTCCTCTTATCTTGCTCGTGACCCAGTAATAAACAAAAAGTACCTGCTCACTAGGCCAATATTATAATAGCCATGACCAATTGTATTTGTCATGATATTTCATATTTCGACCGCGATATGCCCCAAGCTTGTAATTACATATTTATAACGACCGGATTGTAAATATTTATGACAGCTACGTTTGAATTTCAATGTGATATCGTGTTTGAAGGAAAAACCCGATGCATATAAGATTTGAGGTGATTTCCCAAAATTTTAATTTATTTATTTTCTTAATATTTTTACAAGGTTTTCCATCTTTCACTTGGCTTTTTAAAAGTGACATATTTCAAAACTTTAAATTTGTCATATGGCAAGTTCCCACAATTAGCTGAAAATTAATTCGAAAGAACTACTTACAAGGGAACCAACAGATTACTAAATGAAGAACTCGAAACATAAAACTGTCGCACTTTCTTAACTTAATTGAACTCAACAAAGTGGATGTTAGGGTTACATAATTTTTAAGAGTCTGCCAATCTACTGGTTATTAATTTCTAAGAGAATTGATATAAAAATTCATAGTCGTTTGAGATTACAACTATGTTTGACAGATAATTTTACACAAAAGGACGAGACAAGACATAGCAGTTTTCGCTGTTAAAAATACGAATTATTGAACTTGAAAGAAAAGCTATGGGGTTAGATTGGGCATACTTTGGACACCTCCAATTTCCAAACATGCCAATTAATAATAGTTCTTTGTAAATATAAAAATACATACTGTTTATAGAACACAGTTGGTTGTGTCAGACGTCTCCAACCGCCCAAAGCACCGTTAGTTGTTCACACTTTTTAATGTCGAAAAATTGTTATAAATTGTCATAAGTACTATAGAGCAAGTTTTGCATTTGGGAAAAAAATCGAATTCAAGATTTTGATCCAACTTAACATTATGATGATAAGGAACACGAAAAAGTACATATTTTGTTATTAGGGGTATTGATTTTCGACTTTCTCACGGATTTCGATAATTTGTCTTAATTATAAGTAATACTACATATCTACCAAAATTTTAAGGATTTTTGGAGAAAAAAATATATCAAGTTTTTTTTTTTGAAAATTCAATATTTCAAAAACGACTGACGATTTTTTTTTCGAAATTACATATATTTTTAAGCTTATATCTATACATAAAATTGCCATACCTAATTTTAAAAAGTAAAGAAATTTTGTAGGTATATACAAAATGTAGTAAAAAATGACCTTAAAATATATTTAGCCGTTCAACTAATAATAATGTGCATACAATGTGTTCGAACATAAGAGCAAGTACGTGCGATCCAGTCTTGTATTTTATTTTAATAAGAGCGAGGTGTGTTGTTTCATTTTTCATAGTTGCTTGAAGCGATATGCTGTTATACCTAATTTACTAACTAATACAGTACATTTTTGCTAGTCCGGACACAAAATTTTCGGCTGAGACCGGAATATCGAAATGTAGAAACTACGGACAGCCGAAATCGAAATAGGTAGAAGTTAATTTTGCACGGTACGGACAATGTACACATTTCAAAAATACCTAAAGAGTTGAAAAGTACGATTATTTTTGGTTAGATCGCTTTATCTAAGAACATGTTTCAGCTTTTAAGCGTAACCTCTTTAGAAGAAGGATATCCTTTTGAGTTGCATTAGAAAAAAGGCACTTGTGTTAATTTATTTACCAAATATTAAAAGGGGAAGCTTAAGGGTTCCTGAAGCCGTAGAACATAACATAAATTAACACGATCTTTGGACATATTTTTTGGCCAGGAGCTTTTTAATTCACATTGCCGTTCCCGGAAGAACCCTCAAAAATTCAGCTGACTTATCAGTTCTTGCTTCACTAATGTTCATTTCTTGAATTGCTTTTAATTTTTTTTTCTGGAAAGGTGGTTACAGCACCAACCTCGCCGTCGCTGGATAAATAGTCGAAAGTAGTTAACTTGACCACATTGAAAATGTTAGCTATAGGTACTTGCCTAACTGATTTTCCAGTTTAAATATCATCCAATTAAGTACATTTCTCAAAAAGTGTCAAATTTACTTGCATACTTTTTTTTGAGGACGCCATAATAGATAATAATAATTACTGTTGCCTTTGAGAAAACTTTCAATAAGAAATTCAAGCCATACAAAACTAAAAATACGTCTTATCCAAAAAAGATCATCGAAATAATGAAAACACAGCTGAGAAGGTTCGCAATGAAATATAATAGAGCATACAAAAACTTTACAAACCCAAAATTACAATGAGTAAAATTGTAACCGTAAAAATGTCTAGACCATGCAAGCGACAAGACTTGTAGGAGAATTACCATGATTGTAAGATCAAGCAATATCAATACAACATTTTAATACTCTGTCCGGATTGTGAAGTTAAAATTTTGAAAGTATCTGAAATATAAACATAAATGTGTCCGGACTACAGAATACTGAAGTGACCGGGCTAGCAATTGTGCGGACTAGCGAGGCTGTACTGTAATTTCAATTTCAAAACAATCAGACTGGAACCTGCCGAAATCTTTAAGTAAATTATGAAGATGGAAATTGGTAGGAATGTACTATAAGTATGTAGGCATATATTCTTTATTTGTTTGCTATCTAGATAGTTATTCAACGTGCGGGGTAACCTAGTGCAGTTATTAACAAGTTCTGTTCAATTAATTTTCCCAATCGAAGCCATACAATCGAGGGAAATAGCCACCCGTTTCTCAACTTACGCATTAAAATCACTCAAGTTACTGCAACGAATATTTTAATTTTTTTTCATTTCGGAAATAACACCAAAACATACATTCCACAATGTAGTTAACATGTTTGATTTGAACATGTTCGAGTTAAAAAATATATTACAGAACAAACCTTTTCTCCCTCCGAACCAATACATGCAACAAATTCTATTCGTATTCATTTACAATCATACAAATATAAAGATACCTTAACATGGAACATATAACGTTTTTATGTTGGATTGGAATACTAGAGAAGTGGGTTTGATGCGCTCGCAGCAATGCCATGTCTTTGTTCGTGTGACGTCGCGTGCGATTCACGATTCACCTGTGCTCACACGCACGATGGGTAAACTCTTTTTCTCAATTGCACAACGGCACATGGATAGATATGGATGAGACCAAGCATTAGCCGAAAAGTATCTCAAAAATACGCATTGCGCGCCCATCCAGAAAAGCATTATCGACTTTGGTGTGGTGTGGTACGAGTGCGACATCTAAAACTGTCAATCGGGTGGGGGTTGTTGGTGTTGCCTCGGGCTCGGGTCTCGTTGGTGTACTTGGTTGTGAATGGCAGTTTCTTGATGGTTTTGTGCATTTTGTTGGTTTGGTTGGTGAATTAACTATCGATGGTGAGGCAGTTTAACCATACTACAGCAGAAGCAGAGCCACAGAAACAGCATACAACGGTATACGGCAACGGCACGCCACACTCCATGTAAATGGGCGACAAAACTTTTGGTCGTCGTCGTATTTAAAAAGTCAGTCTTAACAGTTCTATCGCAGTGGCAAGACGTTTTTCCAGTGAATTTTCCACACCAACAATTTACATTTGTACACATTTATACATCATACACACGCACACAAATACCACCATCTCCACTATACAGTCGTTTGTCATACTATTGGATTTTTCATACGAGAGATTTTCTAGTTTCTTCGAATTTTCATCATCAAATCGTGGTTCTTCCGTTGCGTGAGATTTAGATTTGTTGTCTTCCGTGCGTCGTCGTTTTTTTTTTTATACCTATAGCTAAGTGAGGTGGCTACCTAGTTTTCTTTGCATATCCATCCGGTGTGTTGTTTATTTTTCACTGTGTAAGGTTACCTACCTATAATCGATTTAAAAGATAATCTATCTTTCGGATGCATATATGCCTACCTACCTACCCATCTTATCACTCGATTAAAAAAAGGGGTTCTGCGTTAATGTAGTTTAATCGGTCCGCTTTTCATTCCGCACTGACGACCGGTTGTGTGTGTTGGAAAATGTTCAGACTTTGCCTATTTCGAAACTTTATAACTAATAAATTGTGTAGCTTTGTATGTGGATCAAGATTTGAGGAGCGTGATTTACTACAGTGAAGTTTTAAAACTTAAAAAAAAAATATTTTTATGTTTGATGTGTCGTCCTTCAGCCGGACGTAAAGAAAAATAGAGTGTTAAAGTTTATTTATCCTGAAGTTAAAAATAAATTAATATTATCGAGAATTTATACATGGTGACCCTTAAAGGATTACACACGCATTTTTATAAGGAATAAATTATGTTAAATGATCATCGCCGAATGAATGTCGAATCAGCTAAGACTGCTTATTTTTATTGTGAGTATTTAATTATTTACTTATGTAATTTAGAAATAAATTATACCTACTATTGGATATCAAATACCTATGAAAATTCAAAGGCAATCATTTGACCAACACAAAAAAAATTATAAAATTCGAAAGACTTATAAAAAAAATATTCATTTTACATTTTATTACCCAAAAATTTCCCGATAAGACTATTTGAATTCAATATTGTGCTTGCGTGTTTAGTGAATAACTTTTTTTCGTTCTGATTTTATTTAAATTTGCAATGCCACTGGTTCTTATCGTTAAAGCCATCACTTCAAAATATTTTAAACTCAAGCGGAAACCTACTGGAACTCGTAACAGAACCAAGCCAAAATAATATAAACAAACTAAAAGAAATACTTAACAAAATTAATGAAATTGTATAACAATATCTTTTTACTAGAGCCTAAAGCAATTGCTGCTCCTGCTTTAAAAAAAAAAATATTATTAATAGTTTTTAATTGAATTAATATTTTTAATAGATAAATAAATTTGCAATAGGTATTGGGCCAAGATTCCATGGCCGGCAGACATACGTCATTTTATCATAGCTGAATTTTTTTCTGTGAATAGAAAACATAATAAGATGACATTTTATACGTGTCTGCCTACGCCCAACTGTAGGTGTTTGACATGTGACAAACAAAGTTTGAGACAGTATCCCCTTAAGAATTTAAAAAAATCAGCTTCCATAAAATAACGTAGTTGGGTATGCACTGTTAAAACTGCGTATCTCCGAAAGGCCCCAGCTTTAAAAATTCGGAATGTCCATTCGTTTTTATCTACTTTGGTATTTATTCACAGAAAAAAATTCAGCTATGAAAAAGTGACGTATGTCTGCCGGCCCAAGGATCTTACTCTATATGTATTTTAAAATTTTTATTAAAGGAAATAACTTCACATTCACCCACGATTTAGTGGCGGTTTATCTTATATTCAGGGATTAAGTGCACATATATTTAAGAAATGGAGACGGCCACCTTTTGTACAATGACAACATAGGAATTCAAGATTGCCAACAACGAGTTGCAAACAATTTCTGATCTTATTTATTTTCATATTTAGGCTAATCCTTCAATAACTAATTTGAATCGTGTGGTTAGAGTTTTTAAAAGAGAGCATTTAAAATGATAGAAGTATAAGAAAAATACATAGGTATTCCTTCAAAAATTGAAGAAGCTTAATTACAATTCTGATTCCTTTTTTCTTATTATAGAAATTATCCTGTGAAGTATAGTCCATTTCCAGCCACTTCCACATAAAAAAGTTAAAAATAAGAGCTCTGCCTCTTGCGAGGAAGTGACAAATCCTGCAAGAATATTTTTGTCATAGAATAGTGCCGCTTACTTAAGCTATTCGGATTCGGAAATAAACTGTAGGTCGCCTCCATTCCTGTAGACGAGTACAAAGGATTAGTTGAGTCAGTCTCTTTTATATATTATATAGACAATTCAATCGTATTACTCGTATCTACTTCTGGGAATGCTCCACAACTTCATAAGGAGTGTTAAGTACAGAGATTCCATTTTTAGCCATACTTCACGAATGTGGAATCTTACGAGTTTTTATTAAGTCATTTAAAAATAACAATATTTCATCAATAAAACAAAATGTCTGCTATTTGACATTTAAAAGTATTCATTCGCTAACAAACCCAAGAAAGTGGCTTTGAAAATATTTGGATTTTCTGACGGACCCAATTCTCCTCAAAACTTTATTACACCCTAGGAACGCTTACATTATTTCGAACTGCGCAAAGTTTTTCAGATAACAGAAGATCATACACATCTTTTTGTTATTGAAAATGCTGAACAAATTGTTAAAATTTTGTAGAACATGGCTTGAAAAAATGTTCGATATGATTTTTGTGCCTGATCGAATTCTAACTATAAAAACAAAATTGAACTATACTTTGGTTCTTTGGTTTGTATTGAGTTTTTTCGTCATAAAGTTCTTAAGTTTTTCAGAGTTAATTCTGAAAAAAAATATATTCAAAAATTGAATCATAACCCTTCTTATAATTCCGTTTAACTAATTTTGTAAACAATTTAACCAAACTAAGTCGAGCAATTAACGAGATACGCTGGCATAATGAAAAACTTTAACAATTTTTATCAAAAAAGCATTCAAAACCAAATTAAATTTAATTACAAACATTTTGGACATTAAAATTTCGAAGTTTATTCTAAATTGTTGGAGTCGTTTTCATTGTATGCGATATAAATTAAAAATTCAAAAAAAAAAATATCTGTACTAAATTATAAGTAAATCAGTTAACTTATTTCGACTCTAATTGGATATACTGACCAATAAAATTGCGGAATTTCTTCAGCACTCTTCGGAATAGCGGTCTGAAACAGATGGTGGATAATGCAGGATGTAAGATGGTACAATTGTTATTTACTCTTGGCGCACAAGACCATCATTTTGCAACCTAAAATTTTGTAACTGTGGTGCGTGTGAGCAAACGCCTTGTATTACCTGTTATAATATTTTATTTGACATTTGTTGAACATGTCCAAAATGTCATTTGCGTAGAAACTCCATTTGAAAAATGTTCTTAAGCGCAAGCTGCAAAAGTAAACTGCTCGAAAACGCAAATAAGAATTTTGCAGCATAAGCTTATGTATTCGACAATGCAGTCACATGTTTGAAAAAATCAAAAAGATTTTTGATTAGAATTTTTTTCGAAAAAAAAAATATTAAAAGGAGCCATTTTGATTTGTCATTTGGTTTTATTCGAAAACGTCAAATTCGCTGGTAGTAAAATCATCTGACGTTTATCAAAAAAAGTTCGTGGGCAACGATTTCATATTTGACGATAATAACGCAGCTGCGTCAAAAAATAACGATCTTTTGACTCGCGAATTGACTTTTATTTGACATTTTCGAAAACAAAACTGACAACTGCTTGAAAAAGTGTTCGAAAAATTTTGCCTCGAACTTATACTTAATTTAAAAAATTGAACACAGAAACATTGATATTTCACGAGACGTTATCTTCAAAATCAAAGTAAGCCCTATTTATGGAGTTCAAAGCAAAAATATGTTATGTATGTATTCCAATATGGAATACGTCGGTAAAGTACATTTATATATTATTCTCTCACATGAAATTCTATATCAGAAACGATCCCCAATGACATTTAGCTACTCTTCAAAATATAGAACGTTCCTAAGCTCTTTGTATCTTTTGTGCAGTACAAACGACCTTGTTGGCGAATGGGACAACACGAGCGAATGAGATGAGGCTGAGGTAGAAATTCTACATATCCACATCAAAATTTGAACAAAATAAAAAAACAACCTGTAATAGAAACCTCCTTATCTTTCTTGTATATGGTTTGGTTACATCGTCTCGTATAGGTACCTACCACCTGCGATTTAAGTTGTTTACAAGATCTAAAAAAAGTATCTCTAACTATACTCGTACAGTGCATCGCACGCCTGCATGAGAATATCCAAGGACATTTTTGTTTGGTCTTCTGTTTTGTCGGATTTTCTTCTATTTTTTTTTTTTTTTTTTGGTTTGTGTAAATTTGTATCTTTTAGACTTACATCTGCAAAGAGGTCGACTCTGCGTTTATTACAAAACATTTAAAACTCGATTTTTATCAAGAACCAGATGGGATGAACGACGACGACGACAACGATGTCTCGAAGCTGGTCCACTGAAACTGCTGCTTCTGCTGGTGGCGAGGTGATTTGAAAACGAAAGTAATACAATCCTCTTAGCCACAGCAGGAGATTCCCAGCAGCGGCGCAACACTCAAGTCTAATAGCTTAACCGGATTAGTTTTTGCCGATTATCGGAATTAATTTTTATTCCTTTACATTTTTTTTTATTATTTTTTTTTTTTGCATTACTACCTACTTTGTTCAAAAAGCCAAAATAATTAATTATCTATATTTGTTTTTTTAACAAACTTGTTTGAGTGAGATAGATTTTTGAGGAAATAATAAAACGAATTATAATCTCTTGACAAGTGAATAAGAATCAATATTCACTGATTTCCCGTGAAACTTTGTGCTTTATAAAAAAAAGATACATACAAAGCGATGTATCATTAATCGGTAAGCAAAAGTTTTTCTGTTAATTTCTGTTTAATTTATCTTCTTTTGCAAATAATGGAAATGCTAATTAACATGTAAATTTTCTACATAATCGCCTTGACTTGGCTTATACTTGTAAGTATGTATACCTATCATCATGACTTTGTTGTTTTTTTCCTGGAATATGTTTCTCTTAAATGAATTGACATGAAACTACTGAAATTAATCGATTTTTTTTCCATTGGAATTTTTTTTTTTTGTAAGTTATCGCAGATATGTACATTTTTGTGACAGGAAGTTTTTGATGACATGGAGAAAAATGAGACAAGACATGTTTTAGATTTGTGATGATAAGAACTTGTGAATGAAATAACAGTTTTTTTTTTGTATCAATCATTATATCTATACCTAATTTAAAGATTGAAAGAAAACACTCTAATAATGATTAGGTTGCAAAGAAACTGAAAACATAATTATAAACACAAAATTCTTAATCTTAATAAGAACACAGATTGATTGTAAATACCTAGGTTGAAATAGAAACACAATACCAATTTATGTCATTACATTTTTGTTATTACAAATATTAAAAAGTATTTTTTTAAATAATTTGAAAAAATCATAGAAGATATGATAGGTTTGATCATGTACTTTAATCTTCTGTGATTTTAAGCCCAAACTTAAAGAATACACATTTTTTGACATAAGAAAATGCTCACGAGAGAGTACAAAATTTCGCTTACCGGTAATTTTCTACACAAGATATTTGTTCAAAATGAAATTTATAGCACAAAAAACCAACAAACCCGTACTTGTACGTTGTGGTATTCTGTGGTCACAGATTAGTAATACCAAGATGGGAAATTTTCGTACGTTTCACCCTCCAAAACCCATTTGCTTACATTGTTGTATTTGTAAATTTGACTTTCTATCCATGAATAGATGTAAAATCCGACAACGGAATATGATGTACTGAAACTGATATTTTTGCACTTGTGTGCGTTAAATCTGGATGCAACTAAACACAGGTTCAAAAATATCAGTTAGTTGCACAAAATAGCTTCCGAAATTTCCCATCTCTGTATTACTTATCTGTGGTGTAGGTATACTTTTGAGGGAATTTTATATCCACTCTTCGAAATTTGACATTTTGTGAGCTTCTGTGCAGAAAGTACGGGATCATGCCAATAATACAAGTTGAATCAATTTTGTTAGAATTTAGAAATGAACAAATAAGGTTTTGTTTGTTTGCTTATTGTCTCTCTCTCTCTCTCTCATTTACGCCGTTTGCGGTAAATGTTGGCACATTCACATTATGAGACCCTTCTTTTATCCAAACTTATGCCAGATTTACGCGAGTGACAAATTGCCATTATTTCTTCGATTTTATTGACATTAATGACAAAATCGTGTAAATGATTTGATAATTTGTCATTATTTTTAAATATTAACATGCGTCATGTAAATACACAGTGACACCATTTTGAAAATAGTGGCACACAACCAGAAAGAATTAATTTGCTCATTCCTTAGTGACAGATTGCCATTATCAATCAAACAGTCATTAGTTTGCCCGTGTAAATGCTTATCGTTAATGATTTGATTTTACCATTATTTTGCCGGTTTAATGACATGAATTAATGACAATCACTCGTGTAAATCTGCATTATATGTGATGAATAATTTATTTTTTTTTTGAAATTTAATACTAAATTGTTTTTACTTGCGATTATAGGTACTATAAGGAAAGTTATGCATTCGTCGGAAAAAAAGTTTTGAGATAACAATCAAACCTGACATTAAGATGATAGCGAAGACGAAAAAAGATGGTCTAAAAATTCTGTCCGTCTGTATGTCTGTCTGTCTGTTAGTCTGTCTGTATGTATGTATAGACACCTACACCCCAAACGGGTGGGCCGAATTGCTTCAAACTTATTATATAGAGTTTTTTAGGTATTGTACAGAGGGGAAATTGAAATTTTTTCTTAGCTCATAAAATAACGGTACCTGCCATATAACCGTTACGTTCAAACCTATTTTTCTCGGAAACGGCTCTAACGATGTTGATAAAAAAAAATCAGTGCGGCTTTTTGCGTACGACCGATCATATGGTTGAAAAAAAATTAGAAAAATGTCTAAAAACGGTACTTTCCATAGGACCGTTTTTTTTGCTTTCGACTATCTCATAAACGGCTCAACCGATTCTTCCGAAATTTCACACATATACAGGTTTATGTTGTCCAAATTGTACAGCGTACCAATATTTTTAATTAGTATTTTTTTGTATTTTTAAAATCATTTTAAAAAAAATTTAAAACATTTATATGTCGAAAACTACCCATTAAATTTTTTTCAAAAATTATATTTATATGTATTTATTGAATACCTATGAATTGGCGTTTTTGAATTTTTTTTGAAAAATGTTTTCAAAAAGTTAAAAAAAAAACTTTTTTTCTCAAAAACCGCTTCACAGATTTTTAATTTTTTTTTCTCATAAATTCAAATTTATCTAACAAATAAAATGGCGTACTTTTTTAGCTTAAATTAGTTTAAGTATTTATTTCAGAATTTTGAATTATTTTTTCTTTGATTAAGCCGATTTAATATTTTGTTTTTAAGTTTATATTATAATATTTAAGACTGTCATACCAAATTTTTTTTTTTTTTTTAAATTAAAGATATTTTGTATATGTAAAAAATGATATAAAAAACTGCTTTAAATATATATTTAGATTTTAACAGCAATCTTTTGCATTCGATGTGATCGAACATAAGAGCAAGTTCATGCGATCCAGTAGTGCATTTTATTTCATAAAATAGGATAATGTTGACAGGTGTCATATATGTACATAAGTATCTCCGGACGTAAATAAAATTGAAGATTGTTCTATCATGGAAACAGCTCCACCGAAATAAAATTGAAGTTGACGGATATTGTAACGATTAACTAAGGCTATTTGAATTACATCTTATTCGAGTGGCGCAGTGTTTTTTATTTCCGAACGTCCATTCGAAATCGACATTAGTATTTATTTTCTTGATAAAAATTTGCAGAATTTTCCTTGTTCTTCTTGACTTATCTTATTAAGAAATCATGTTTGGAAAGAAAAAACAATTTAAAGAAAAACCGAAATCCATGGAAAATTCGAAATCCAATATTTTTGTACAGGATCAAGCAGCCCAAATTAAAAGTGCATCTAAAAGCTGATTCACTTTTACTGATCCCATGAAATTCTAACTAATCATGTAAGGATGATTATTACATTTTATATGTTCAAGTCAGAAGAACATAATATCCGCTCTTTAACACACGTGGTTCTGACCCATCGTTAGAGAACTGAACCTTTCCGTTTGATAATTTTTTTTCTCAAATGTCTTACGTTATCTCGCCATTTTCTGTTATTGAAAGCTTTGCATGTGTAAACTATACAAATTCATCTACTTACATAGCATATGAGTTTGTGACAAATTTGCCGAGTTATAGTTATCAGCTCGATATAGCATTTTACAAACACAAAGCATTATATTTATAAACAAAAATTAAAAGTAAACAGATGTATTAGTGAGTAGTGCTAACTCGTGTTTTCAACAATGCAATTAGCTTTTTATTTAAATTTTGTTGGAAAAGAAATATCATAATATGAATTGGCTACCTTTTTATAGAAATGACAACAATGACCGCATTTTGTGATTTCTTCTTCTTTGCTTTAAATTATCACAAGGTCGCTTTCCTGTGGTAAACGCACCCAGGTTAGATCTGGCCAGCTAGTTCAAATCGACTCGCGGAAATTGGTGTTTCAAAATCTCTGTCATTGTCAGAGCTGTACGTATTAACAGGCGACATGTTCAGAAGCCAAATGTCAAAAATTTATTTCATTAAGGGAAATTTTATTGGAAAGAGACAAGAAATGTCCTCATTCAGAAACAGAACTATTAGGTTCTGTTATTGCATTCCCATGTTTTTTTTTGCAGCAGTTGCTTTGTCATCAGCTGTGTTCTTACGTGGGAATAAAACAACACTAACCTATCCGGATAGCTATAGTTCGGTTATCGAATGAGGCTAATATCTCCATTCATTTGAAGTAAAATTCCTTTGTAAATACCAATTCCTTTGTTACAACCAATAATTTTAGGTCTGATCCAAACTCTGCCCAAAACTGGCAATTTCTGCCAATTCCTGTTTCAGACTTACAAATTTGGTAGTTTTAGAAAAGAAGAGGGCGCTCCTGAGAGAGTAAAATATTTCCCCTTACTGATAATTTCTTGCCAATTTCTGACCAATAAATATTTGTAGATAGCAAATTGTGGACAGAAAATTTACAATTATCAGGTTGAGGTGGAAAAAGATTTGTTGAAGAAATAAATAAATTTAAAAGCACTAAAATACAAAATTATTAGTGAATGTGAAAATGTGAATTTTAAAAAAATACAGATATACAAATCAAATGTTGTGTTGAGTTTTAAAAATTTCAGAAAATTGTACTCAAGGCTTTCCAGCCTTTTTTAGTTGTCAATTTCAGCCCAAAAAAAAGTCTGGATCAAACATTTGTTGGTCTTCAGTTGACAGTTATGTATCGTTCCCAATGTCTAAAAAATTAATGTCAAAGTGAAATTTGACGCCATTTGCAAAAATTATGGCACACTTACACTATGGCACAATAAATACCACAATAGAATATTGAAAGTCACTTTTTTCAGTCCAGACAATCTATTCTCCTAAATTATTGCAAACAAATCAGTTTCTTAATAATTGAGAAGCTTGAAAAGGAAGTCTCGTCTCATAGGTATTTCTTTTTATTTAAAATTCAGATAAAACAAAATTTCTAATTTTTTTTATATAAATCGTAAATGTGCTTAGTTTAGGAGTACCATAGTCTCAAGGTCTTTTAGCAGCTGGTCTCTAATGTGATAAAATGAAACTTGCTGCTGCTTTTGCACATTCTAATAGTGTGATAACTGTTCTCATATTCATATTATATGAGTCTTATCACAAAAAAATATGAGGAGGAAAAAAACAAAAAAAGGCGCGAAGTAAATGCAAAGATCTCCCCCCATTAAGCATTTGTTTGTATGCTGTGTGGGACGACGAAAATTCAATGTCACTGTTAATGTGTTAATACTGGTATGTTCGCCCATATTTACGCTATGCGATGAAGCGTACTTATTGTTTTTCTATTGAGTAATTAATAGATAAAAATTATGTAGTAATTATTGTCTTTGATTTAAATTTAGTTTATTTTATTGATGATACATTAAGGTTTTTGTCTGCTGCTGATAACGCAATTTTGTTAAAATGTATTGAATTCGTCATTTTAATTGGACTTTGGACTTTTTATTTCATCAAAACTTGCCTTGTTTTGACAGCGTGGTCGATTGTCATACAATGTAAATGGTTTCTCATTCTGCAATAATGATGTATGTATTTTGTTGACAGTTAAAAGTAGTGTAAATGTGTGTGATGCTTAAATCATTTCTGACTAAAATTCACAATTCCATCGAAATCAATCGCAGATTAAGCTTATTTGTTGACGAAATTCTTCAAGATTTGAGGCGTTCGCTTTTGTTTCTTCTCTGAGTACAGTTACTGAAATTCGGTCTAAGAGCTTTTTACCATGCAATTTCGCCCTGCAATTGGCATATAGAGGGCCGGATGCAGAAAATTTTTCAGGTCGACAATTTACTGAGTCTATTCTTCTTTGTCATTTCTTCTGGGTTGAGTGAACTTTTCTAAAATAATTGTTGAGTTTAAAAGAAATCGAATGGAATCTTAAACAGCAACAAAGAAAAACATCACTCAATTTTTTTTTATCAGAAAAATTCAATTATGAAACTAAAAGTGTAAAAAATCACAACATCTTGTCGTTCGTGTTATTCACATTATAATTTGCGATGTGGTATTTTTTTGCACTCCGTCGTCACTTTTGAGAATGTTATCATTACTGTTCAAAATTTGACTGAAACCATAGAAGATCATATGTATTCCTCACCCTTTTGGTTCTCAATTTATTAATTTTTACATTAGACAACTAGTTGCGGTCGACTTTTTTGACGTTTTCTTTTAATGGCTTTAAAAATTGTCCGTAACATTTACACGGGGAAACAAAATTGCCGCAGATTTTTTTGTTTGCTTTTAATTTTTTATTGTGCACGTAGCTTAAAAGGGAGCGTCAAAAAAATCTCTTCAAATCGTTGATCGGGAGATTTTATTTGTGACTCTACTTGTCGGTGACTTCTGGCAAATAGTATAAATTCGACAACTTGCAAGAATAAAAAATTAGCAATTCACCCCATGCCTCTAGTCACAATTATCAATTGTGTTTTTGACAGCTGATATAATTCTCCACAAATATTTTTCCGCTATGTTTCTTTTAAGCTTAAATACAGTAAAATTAGAAAAACAAAAGATCTATTAACATGTTAGTAGAAAACCACAAACTAAAATAGAACCAATTTAATACTCCAATGAATATTTTGTCAAGTGAAAATTAACGGATATTAAAATGTCAATTAAAATGAGTTTAGCAAATCAAATAAGGGAACACAACTAATTTTATTTAAATGAATACAAGAGAATACAAAGACTATAAATGAATGCATGAATTCCTAAAAAATTGCATTCAATTGATTGCTATAAGATTTCAAAGATTACATTTACAAAATATTTCATTCATTTGCCGAATTAACACTAATATTTCTGCCATTTTATACCAATTATTTATGACAATCAATTGGTATAAAATTGCAACAATATGGGCATTTTGCCAGTCCTGTCAACCTAACCAATTTGTGCAACTGATTTTTTTCAAAAATAAATTGTAGTAGATCAATCAGCACTTTTTTGACAGGACGTCTACCTTTCTATGACATTTATCTATTATGGCTCCATCTACAATTGAATGAGATTTCTCTTTCTAGAGCTTTTTACTCCAAGCTTGTTCCCTTATAAATATATCTAGTAGGTACTGGCGCAGATATTAATGTATATGGTGTGTAACATCATAATAAAAAGTCCCTTGTTTCTTATTTTCCCTTAGGATTTTTTCGCTTAATTTCGGTGGACGACAACTATGGTACCAATTACCACCTGAATCTTAAAGAGTTCATTCAACCTACTATCTATTCTTTTATATCCCATAAACACAATAAAAAACGTGCTAAATGACATATTTCCTTAAGTAGTTAATCGGAAATTTTCAATTTTGGCTAAGATCCGTTAAGATATTGCTACAAAATTCAGGTTCCTTAAACTCAGAATTCATCAATAACCAACCGTTCAGTTCTGATTACTGTATGGGCATATGCACTCCTATTACTTATCCAAGTCAAGTTTTCAAATAGATGATTAAAATCCGGACAGATAGTAATTATTCTTCACCAACATACAATTTTATTTGTTTCTATAAAGATCACTAGGCTTACGTAGAGGTACATAGTTTTAAATTTAATACCAACATGAACTTGAACGTGCATATTGCTTTTGACCATATAACGAAGATAAATGAACTTGGTAAAGTCTACACCGTACGTGCTATTAGTTTTAAAATTAAAGATAAAAAATGACTAAACAATCATCGTCGTAGTCGTCGTAGTGCAATGGCAGTCTATTCGACGTCATTAATAAAAATGATTTTAAATTCAAGAATGAAGTTTTATTGGGCTACTAGGTACTACATTACGAGTATTGTGAGTTTTCTGCTGTTTACTTGTGGGCATGCTTTATTCGTACGTTTGGGAAATGAAAATTCTTTTTTTTTTTTTTTTGTTAAAGAAAACTAAACTTGAATTCATTCATGATTTTTGACGCAAAAAATAAGGGGTAACGTGGAATGATATAAAGAGCTTATTTATTTCTATAATAATGATATATTGATGTTGTTTTCGTTTTTTTAAATAATTAAATTATGCACTTTTTCGTCGTTTTATAAAATAAAAGATTTACTTTGGCTTTTGAATTGTCTCCTGTCAGGTTGTAATATATTATTCATGGTGATTTTTTCTAGCTGTTCTGCTTCTGTACATTAACAAACAAATTGACAGAAATATTTAAGAATGTATTCGGTTACCATTTGCCATTAGCTTTCTCAATTTTAATAAAACATGAGGCATTGACACCAAAATACTTAGTGCTTTTTACTTGCAATATATATAGGTACTTTAGGGCAAGTTTTGAATTTGGAAAAAAAATCGAACTCGAGATTTTAATCAAACTTGACATTACGATGATAGAGAACATACAAAAATTGGGTCCGTAATTCCGTCTGCCTGTCTGTCTGTCTGTCTGTACAACAATCTACAGCTTAAATGGCTGAATCGATTTTCTTCAAACTTGGCACTTCAGTGTTTTAGGTGATTGTCTCAAATAAATGTTTGAATCGTTTCTTGTAAGCCCCAAAAATAACGGTACATACTATCAAACCTGTTCTACCATCTTAAAAATATCACGCAAACGGCTCTAACGATGTTGATTAAAAATATTGAGTGCACCACTTTAGGTACAGTCTACATTTTGAGCAACATTTATTTTACATATTTTGTTGTTAACGGTACCTGTCATACAACAATTTTTTTGATTTTTGACTTGTTTATTTAGGAGGTCCTACGAATTATAAATAATACTGCATACCAACATTGTCGAAAAAATATTTTATTTTTGAAAATTCAATATTCCGAAAACGGTTAGATGATTTTTTTTGAAATTTTTTTTTACTTATATTATTAAATTTTTAAAATTGCCATACCAATTTAAAAAAAAAAAATAAAGAAATTGTGTATATAAAAAATTAAGTAAACAACGACTTTGAAAATATATTTAGATTCATATCTTAATAGAAATCTTTTGCATCCGATGTGATCGAACATAAGATTATGTAAGTGCGATCCTAGTCCTTTCGATAATTACTTGTGGATTTAGGGTCTTTTAAATGCAATCTTTGAATTGCACGGCACTAGTTAGAAGGAATAGAAACATAGGAAAGAACTATTTTTTTGAAAGTTAGGTATTTACTATTTCATTTAACCCACGGGCGGCATCCTATTAAAATTGGAGGTATAGAAAACAATGCTGCCTAGCGTGGGGATCGAACCCACACGTCTAAGTTAGCAGTCAAGTACTATACCCACTTCGTCAGAATTAAAGAGCAATATGTCAAATGGTAAACGTCTAAAACCATTTCTCATAGCTGTAAAACTCTTTAGATAATAATGTAATAATTTTCACTTACTATTTCCATTTCCAACAAAAATGTTCACTCCAATTTGCATTTATATCAGGCATAACCTCGAATTTCCCTAAATTTATTGGCGGCCATGTTTAAAATGGTCACAAATGTGCGTTAGACATTCCCCGCTTAACACATACACTTTTACTTTAAACGACAAAATTGCAAATCTAGTGTTTATTATACGCAAAGTTCTTCCGGATTCCCAATCTAAAACGACATTATACTTGATGATAATATATTAATAAAAATACTAACTATTTATTTTTTATTTTTCAAATTTCATTTAAGGTGGTGATTTCGGGTGCATTATGTACAGCACAAGATTATGTAATAATGTCACAGTGTGCACACAACAAAGCCATATACCTAGCTCCAGAAGGAAAAGTTTCTGTCACAGACATTCCAATGACACGTAAGTAACAAATATTACAACCAACAACAAAAAAATCTTCCCAAACGTTTACATTATTATTTTATGAATTTTTGAAAAAAAAAAATGTGAATTTGACAAGTTGATCTCTCTCTTAGACTTCACCTTTACAAAACCAAAGAAAAAAAAAAACCATTCCATCTAACTGAATGAATCTTAACCATGGGAACTACAAATATACAAAACTATGAATCTCATCAATTTTCAAACTTCAACATTAATAAATGATAATGATGACCAACCAGAGTGCCACTAAATATTTTTCATCCGAAACCAACAGTGAAATGTGAACTCTTTAACAACTTTTCCCTTGATTTTCATATATATTTTGTATGATGTGTGTGTTCAATGCTCAATGATCATGTGCACCCTGTTTGTGTCCCTTATTAACATCAACCTGTCCTCTTCAATAACAATTTATTATGTTTTACCTATGTTTTTCTTGCTGCTGTTGAGTTACAAAAAAAAAGAAACTCTGTGAGACGAGTTCCATTCTTACAAAACAAAATCGTACAAATTTACGAAAAGAACTTCTCATATTGACCACAGTTTAAATTTCGATCTCGAGAGGTGTTTGAAAAGATCTCATAGCCGCATTTGAGAATTTCAAGGCCCTACGAACGATCACTTTGATTCGTATAAAAAATTATGCGTTCTAACTACGGCCTTAAAGAATTTTAATGTTTTGTTTTTCAATTTTACTATATTTTTATTTAAATATGTAAAATCACAAATTGCAACCTGACGTTTCTAAAATTACCCAAAACTTAGTACCTACATACACTACAAGGAAAAAACAATACAAGGAACTTTTTGCTCTGTTTTTTGTCAATAAACGAAATGTCAAACAATTTGAAATGACATTAACGTTCTGTTTGCTGTTGACGATGCTGGTAATAGTATAATCTAGTTCACGCGTAATTCTTTCACTCAATCACTCGGAAAGGTTAGTTACCTGTAAGGTATTCCTATGGCTGATTTCCAATGCCGCTTTGAGCGTTGCGTTGCTTTGACAGACTTTTTTCTCAAACCGAAAGTTCAAACATAACAATTTATATAAAGTATTTACAATGACGCGATGGATACTAATTTTACGATTCGGCATATATTAGCAAGTACACAAACCAACATAACATAAGTGACAGCAACGTTCAAGTTGCAAAAAAAAATAAAACGTATCCGCGCGTTTTGACAATCCAGCATTTCATTTTTCTACATCCCAGCATTTACTCCACACTCAAGTTTTCTATAATTCCACTTTACAATTATTTTGGTTATAATTTATCTTGTGTGTGCTCACTTAAAGTCATCTGTCATTTCCGTAATGCTTATTGAAGTAACGTAAGCGTTTTAAAAGCGAACGCACCATTGGAAATCAGCCTTTACGATTGCGCAATCACAAGAGCTTAAGTTCAAAATATTCTGTGCAAATTAAAAATTATCGACTGTTATGAAAACATCAAAACTGTCATTTTCGCTATCGCCATTGTATTTCTTTTTTCGAAAGATCTCTTCTCTCTTTCCCAAAAGAAAACACAAAAAAGTGAGTGCCGGCACTCAGGATTTCGATGTGTAAACATAAACACGCTGTAGTAAGTACGCAATGCTCCTAATGCAAACAGGATCTTAAATGCAATCTTACGTAAGGTAACTTTCTACACGGAACGTATAACCGTAACGGGCTACAAGAAACTTACATACACATTTCAGCCACGTGTTTTATTTACCCTAACGCTGCCGAGGTTTTCTTATATCAAAAATTGTGTTTTGGCTTAATGGGAACGATATGGATTCTGACACAACTGTCACAACATTCAATTGTCAAAAATGTATCGAAATCGATGTGCGACACTATGGATCTTTCTCTTTCGCTATTAAAATGGAAATGGCGGCGACACCATATGTATGGGATGGAAACTTTGAAGCAAATACACGAAATTTCTTTACAATGACAGCTCACGACTGATATTTGGCGTGAAATCCAAAACAGTGAAAACTTTATTCTTTGTTTTGTGTTTGTTTATTATTTAGAAATCAGAAATCGATAATTGAGGTTCAGCGATAACATTTTAAATCTTTGAAATTATTTTTATCAAGCACTACTTTTTTCCGTCACGACTAACCTTTTCAAGTAAAAACTGTATACTATATAGTAAATGGTAAAGTAAATGCAACCCTGCTTAAAATAGATTTCAATAAAATAGAAAATCCAAGAAAAAAGAAAAGCAAGAATATGCCCCTTCTTTGGATTGCTAATAGCAAACATACAAGTACAGAAAATGAGTAAGGTCCAAGCGAAAATCATCTACATGTTTAAATAGACAAGGTACTTGGATGGACTCCTGAGGTTACCTTGTAACACAACGGCGGGCGCGGCATCGTTTGAAATGTTTCAGCACATTCTCATATATGTACACTGGCTTTGTGTGTTTAGTAGGAAATCATTAGAAATTGATGAGGTTTAAATTATTATTTTGTTGGGAAAAAAAATTGACTGTCATGAATATTTTTTTTCGTGTGTGTGTTTTGTTTGTTTGCCTTATTGCAGCAGTGGAAAAAAACAACACAATGAATGTTACAAACTATCTCGTTAAACATTATTTTTGCTCCCTCTCTTTCAATTAACCCGTTGCGTTGGTTGATTTGAAGATTCAATTATCGTTGTGATATATTATAAGATCATGATCACCCTTCGACTTCGATACGTTAATCAAGCACCCTTTTGTTTGGTCGTTCAGTCGGCCGTCGTCGCCGTCGGCGCGTATAGGGTTATAATTTTTCTCTCCAATTAAGTGTAAATCCTTCGCCCTCTAAGGGGTTGTGATTTTGAAATAAAACAACTACAAAAAAAAAAGAACACAACAGTTGAGTTCAAAATAAATATAGAAAAGAAATTATGTACTTTCTCTCCCCGCAAAAAAGATTTATATCCCTTTTAGGACCTAAGGCGACAATTTGCCACACTTTGTGTGTTGCAAATCATTGGCAGATGTTCCAATACTGCACGCCAGCCTTAGTCACTCAGCCAGCTAAAGAGGAAATAGAAAATTTATTCATTGTTATGGCAAAATGTGAGGGTTGGACAATTTGGTATTTTTTTTTAATTTCTCACTTTCTAACCTCGGTTACAAAGGATTCTTTTGAAACAATGTATACTCCATAACATCAGTACAGGACGATAAAGATATCTTCGATAGTAGAGTTGTTTTTTTTTTTTTTTTTTTTTTTTTGAATTTGAATTTGTGCTAAATACTTTTGTGAAAACAGGTGTGAGATCTTTGGTATTTCCCGCAACATAAGAAATAGGAAACAACAATATAGTACAAGATAGGCCATGAATTTGGGTTTGTATATTTTATGTTTTCGGTTTCAGAGGCTTCTTGTGCAAGAGTGTGTTATTTTTTGATGAGGTGTTTCATAGTTTTATTACTGTACATTGGATTTTCGAAGAAGAAAAAGAATATCAGTAGGTAGAACTTGTTTGATGTTCCACAGGGAACCGAAGGTGGGCCTATTATCTTTATTGATTCTTTTGTGTCAGGTAAATTAAATGAAAACAAAAAAAAAAAGATTATGTGAGATTAAATAGGGGCTTACAAATTTTCTATTTAAATTTATCTAAATATTCATATAAATAGAAACACAATTTTGTAAAAAAAAAAGATGTTAAATGCTTTGTTGGAGAAAATACTGAATTTTTTTGCTTCTCAGTAACTATAGAGACATTAATACTTTTTGGTTCTTCCTAATTAGTAGCTAAGGATTATTTTAAAAACTCTAAACAAAAGATGATATAAATAACATAGATAGAAAGATAAATAGGCTAGTTCAGAAAAATGAGATCTCAGCAATATCTTTCACAATAATATGATTAGTCAGTTTCCTCAAAATTTCTCAGTTTTTCTTTCATATACTGAGGACAAGAGATTTGGATTTGAAATTTTGACAGAGCGAAACTAGTGAGATATTAGTTTTAATAAAAAATTGTTACTTATCAAATGTTTCATCAAACGCATATTGGTATTTGATAGACATTCGTTTAGGGTTTGTTTATAGTACTCGATATTGTGAATGTGCCTTGATTTTTACAAGGTAGTTTTGATATTTATGTTGTGGACAGAAAGAGAATGATTTGACAATAAAGCAAATGCCGGAATTAATAGCTACTTTCCCATACATTGTGCACAAAAATGCTCAGACTCTCATTTATTTAAAATTTCAAAAAAAAAAAACATCACTGGGAGAGACAATGTTCCGCAAAAGTATAAGAGAACGCACTGAACACACATTTTAGCCATTAAAATGTTAGCAATTTTTTATTCGTCAAAACAAAAGCGTATTTTTGAAAATGTTTAATTGAAAGTTTTTGTTAAAAGTTAAGATGAGTAAATTATCTGAAATATTCTTTGCAAGAGATACGATAAATTTGACACACCTGACATCAGACAGCATATGTATTGTGTTTTTTCTTTTATTTGACAGTCTTCATAATTTTGTCTATTTTTCGGCTAAAATTTGAAGTCTGGGGGAAAATTATCTGCTCTCTCGTGAGCGTTCTCTTTAGTAAAAAACTACTAAAATTTTGTGTACAGGATCTTAACAGTTTTTCGTAAAAATTCATAGATTTTTGAAGATTTAGGATATACGGGAACACACTTAATATGAATTTCCTTTTTAACCACTAAACTACCGAACAAAATATCTGTTCACAATTGCTGCAATACATAACTTATTCACAATAAAAGAATAAGGAACCAATTGGGTTACCAAAATGTTTTTCAATGTATAAGCTTTGTCGTTTATGAATCAATTGATGTTTGATAAACGTTGTTAAGTTGTAATTTTAAACATTTTAATAAAAATAAAAAAAAAAACAGTTTAATTTTTGCAGAAATTTAAAAAAGTGGTACAATTTTCAGTCTTAACTGTACCTGCGCTCCCATTGTTTGTAGATTTCTTCAAAAAAAATTATCTAAATGATAATAAATTGCGCTGAATGAAATTCAAAATGACCATGATAGATTATTTACTTAAAATGTAAACAATTAAAAAAGAATATCAATGATCTTTCTGCTTCCTCCTCAATTTGATAGATTCCTATCAAATTATATGTCAAAAAATGATAAACCCAAAAAAATCCCACAAAGTCCAAAAATTATCTATATAAGCAACATTCCTGTCCAAAGGGGTTCTTAACCTACTTCACAAAAATATTCAGTTTTGTCATAGACTATAATATTAAAAAAAAAAAAAAAAAAAAAAAAAAAACAATAACCAAAACAAAAATCATAATTACGTGTTATTTTGTTGAAAGAAAAAAATATATAAACAAAATTGGTATCTCTTGATTTTTATCAAAGTACACGCGAGAAAAACAAATAACTTATAACTGATTTTTAAAGTTTAATTTTATATTTGACATACGCCACAGCAAAATTAGTTTTTTTTTGTTTATCGAGAATGGCAATCCTTTCATTATTTTTATGCAATCAAACAGGAATTTTAAAATTGATAAGTTGACAATTTTTTTTTTAAATTTTAAGTTTGACGTCCGCACTAAAACTAACAAAACAGAAATGCTCGCGTTTGTATCAAGAGATTATCCAATATATTGAAACATTTCAAATCAAATTTATAACAAAGATTAATATAAGAAATTCAATTAGGTAAATATAAGTACAGGTTGTTTTTTTACACCAGTACTAATTTTAATTTAAAAGAAATCATTTATTTGTGATCGAATGAGGGAATACATTTTGCTTTTAGTTTTTAAGCAAACAACTGATTGATGTGGTGATCAAACATTTCTGGTAAAAAATTTGAATTTTGCAGCTGAAAATTTGATTTGACAGAACTGTCAGAAATAAATATTGGAATGATATAACACTGCTCTGTCTAACACTAATTAAATCATTGCAGGATAGATAGGATATTCGCTTCTCTCTCTGACTGTTGTGAATTTCAATAAGCTGGCGCTTTTTCAAAGCTCAAATAGAGTGACCGTAGTATACAAAAAAATTAAAACACGTAATAAGTTTACCATAATTAATTATTTTTGATAAATTGTGAATGAAAATTACGTTTATTTATCTTTATCTAGATCACCAAGAGGTAAAATAATAGGCGGGTTCTTAAAGGTATCCCTGTTGTAGGTAAAATTTACATGAATTGTTTTCGAGTCATTAACCACAATACGACATTTCTTGTTCCATTCCGAAATATTGCTCAATTGAATCGGATATTGAAAGTATGATATAAAACAAACAAGATCGGACCAAGAACACTTCCTTGGGGAACACTAGCATTTATTTCCTTAAATCCCGAATAATCCCGGGCTTTACTTAACTTGAAATATCC
Organism: Philhelius pedissequus; assembly: GCA_910595825.1. Lineage (NCBI taxonomy): Eukaryota > Metazoa > Arthropoda > Insecta > Diptera > Syrphidae > Philhelius > Philhelius pedissequus. Next base: position 37,650,409 of record OU343163.1, read on the forward strand.
TACATATCTTCAAAAGTACAAAACTTTAAATACTGCTTTTCCCGGTTTATCTTTAAGAACACGAACACCTAGGAGCCTTATTATGTTTACGACTCTTAATTGTCTGATAGAGCTCGAACAGTGAGACATTTCGAATAATACTGTCTTGCTCCCGTCCGTCAAAAGATGTCAACGTTTCCGCAAGGTGTTCAGCAAATAAATCTGCTAAATCCTTAGCTGTTTTAGTCCAGTCACCATTATTTTTCCTGATTCATGCTGAATGTATTTTAAGCTTTTTGATGGTTTTTAAAGCTTTCCATAGAGAGAAGGTTTCTCTCTGCAGTCAGGCTCTCAAGTAAAGTAGAAGCTTCACTATTTTTAAAGTCGCAGATTTCGGCTATAAGGTTACACGAGAGTCGATTTAAAATGGTTTCTTTCTGTGGAACTTGTGCATTTTACGGATTGTATACTAATATGTGAAGTGTTGTTCCATGCAACAGTTTGTATGACTTTAATATATTTATCGGCTTTATTATCTAGCTGGAACGAAGTTTTGAGGGACATATTGAGAGCTAGGTATATTTTCTTCATTCCCGTCTTTTCGAAATCTATCCTAGTTAGTTCCACTGTCAGCTTAATATGAAGCTCTTTCTTTTTTTAACTATAGATTTCGGCTTACTGTTAACATTTACCAGGCAAATGATCAGTAGAAAGGTAAAAGCTTTCCTCGACATTCGTATAATTTGTATCTAATCATTTTACAATAAAAAAATCTAACTGATCAGTTGGCTTTTCCCATCGAGAAGAAAAAAATTTCTTTCGTTAAAACGATTCAAAATTATTCCTACGAAAATATTGCAAAAAGTCACTTCGATGCAATTAAGATAGCATGGTAATTGTTTTAATTTTGAACTGCATTTCAACGACTTATTTAGGTATACAGATAAATCAAAAGAAGACAAACACATCCATTCTGCTCTTAAAATCTCTGTCAAAAGCTAAAAAAGCACTAACAAAAAGCTCAGTAAGCTCAAAAACTGCTCATAAAATCTCTCTCAAAAGCTTAAAAAAACCACTTACAAAAATCTCAGTAAGAAAAACTTCCGCGAAGTCTGCAAAAAATTGTTTGCACGTGGTAACACTGCACAGTGGTTCCTGCTGTATGGAAAGTGACCATCTCATAATTCACGCTAAATGCAATTTTGGCAAAAAATACAGATTTTCAATTAGAAAGTTTAATTTTTGTATTGATTCATAAAGTATACAGATTGGGGTTATGTATGGAATAGAACATCGGATAAATGGCAGCCACGCTTTGCTGGCAAGTAGTTACGTACCTACTTTTTTATTGAAATTTTTGAATGACCGTTAAATGTGGCTGAAAGTCACGAATACACCTCCAAATTTCTTCTTTTTAGGTGTTGGTGGTCGTAGGCTTGTTTGCATAGACTTTTGAATACACAAATATACTCCAAAGAAAAAAGTGCAATGGCGTTAAATTACAAAATCTGGATAGGCAATTCTGATTGTAAAAGCGGCCGATTACACAATTAGGAAATGACTCATACAGTAATTGAATTGTCAATAAGTGTCATAAAAAAATTTAAAAAAACATCGAACACACGAAGAGAATGTGCTTGAAAAAAGATTTAAGATTTAACGATCATCCCATCATCGCATCATCAATTGTTTTTCTGGGACTATGGCATGTGGCATCGTCTTGTTGAAACCACATGTTGGTCACATTTATATCTTGTAATTTAGGCAACAATAATTGGGTTATCATGTCAGACAACGAACACCATTAATTGTTACTCCCTGACCAGCCGTATTTTCGAAAACGAATAGTCTGACAATGCCTCCACTTTAAAATCCGTAATAAACAGCCACGCTTTGTGGGTGTATGTGTTTCTACACAGTTTTCTGAATCCCAAATGCGACAATTTAAAAGATTAAGACCTTTATTATTTTTAAAATATTGCTCAACAATAAAAATGCGTTGTTCTCACATATAGGGCTCTATTTTAACTAACCCCTATATTGGTATCTTTTTTTTCCGTTGGCAACTCTGTAAAATTAAAAATTCAAATCTTACCTGAATTATGGGACACCCGTTATAAAGTCTAATCTAACTAAACAATTTGGATGAAACACACTTGTATGATTATAGATGGTATAATATATAAATCATCATAATACATTTTCGCTTACTGCCACGCCCACTGTTTAAAAAAAAAGTAATATTATCAAGAAAATTCACAAGAATGTGTGTTGTATGTTCAGAAAAATTTACAAGTAATTCTATTTTTAACCATGTGTCCATAAAAAAAATTTTGACACGCCTCCTTTTTGTGTTTTTTTTTACACTTTTTGTGCTTGAATATTTTAATTGAGTTCCAGTCTAAGGCCGATAATATCTGAACGATTTTAAAGAAATTTTCTCTCACCATAAAACATTACGTATATATTTGATAAATGATATTTTTAGATGATATTTGCCCAATGACATGCCTATTTGTAAAAGTTTATATTAACGCCCATGTGATCACTAAAAAATAAATTAAAATAGAATCTCCACATTTCTGCAGTTGATTTAACAAGCCCTAGAAACGTACAAAAGATAGATGTTTTTGGCACGCTTACCTGTTCGGCAATAAAACTCAAATCACAGGTTTCGACCACACCACCGGTTAGAGCCACAGTCCACAAATTTGATATTCTTATTCTCTCTAAAAAAAAAACATTAAGAGGTAAACGATTTAATTTTATTAACGTCCATCTAAATCAATCTTAATATAATCAAATATAACTTAATCATCAGTCTATTTATACTAAATCTTGATCATTAAAAATTTACCAATTAAATATTTTTATTTGACAAAATAGTAGGTAGATATAAAATATTTAAATGTTCTCACCATATACATATATTTAAGTATCTCAAATGTTCAGTGATAAAAATCAAACTATTTAATTTATCACATTTTTACATTTTTTTTTATTTTTATAAATAGATCTTAATCCACAAAAAAGAAAAAAACGAAATCACGTTAAAGAACAAAAATCATATAAATTAGAAAAAAGGTCATTAAAACCTGTGCTGCCTTACGACATCCACATTCCAAATTTGTCTAATTCAACAACAAACATTCCCAATATACCTTCAAAAGGAATAATAAGTGTGTATATTTATTTACAGAAAATGTAAGAATCGATTTTGTTCGACGAAAAAAAATCTAACAAAGCTAATCTGCCAAAGAACATCTAATCAAGTTAAACGTTTTATTTTCCCCATACCATTTGAGTGCCTTGTCTATCTATCTATCTATCTGTCTGTCTGTTTTGGGTTCATAACAATCTGAAAATCAAGTTGTTCTGCCCACACTCAATTTGTTATCTTAACGCAGCAGCACACAGCAACAACAGCTTTCACTATAACATCACTGTGCGCACAAAACGCACAATTATCATCGAGAAATAATCACAAACCATAAGATCAACGACAACAGACGGTGGTGTTTCGCTCTTGCTATACTAAATCTTATGAGTCCCCACCTATGTACGTACATTTATGTCACCTATGAATGTCTTCCAATCCCATCACGAGGAGAACGTATAATTTTATGCAGCCAAGTCTTCAGGCCAACCTCCCAGTGAAAGTACAATATCAAGTCGCCAACAGTGCTCTTAGCCGTTTAGATACTTAAAGTAGAATAAATGCATCCTAAAGATACATATTTTTCGCCGGCCGGCCGTGGTGTATTTTAAATGAAACATCATGATCAATTGACTAAACGAAGCCTATGATTCGACGAGAACAAAAATCCACATTAACATAGTAACGATGATCATCATAATTACGAATATAATAGTCAAAGGCTCTCCAAAGCTTTCTATACATTAGTTAAAGCCTTTCAACTCACTTCTAATAACAATTTCAAAATTTTTGAATTTTTTTATTGCATCAATTATAGAACCATTTCCGACACTTTCTGAATGACCATCTTCAGTAGGTATTTGTTGAGCTTTAAATTTTGTAGCCTGGTGGATCTTTGAATGCCTTTCAACAGCTGCAGCACCTAAATTCGATGAATCTAAATTGTTTGATTATATTTTTGTGTTTTATATCGAACGGAGGAATATGATACAAAAATAAATAATCGCGCGTTAACTCTCCGATGATAGACCTGTGCGCCGATTGTGTCATCAAAGAATATCCATATATATAGTACACCAATCAGAGCTTAAGTGTCAGAATTTAACATACTAATGAGCAATAACCCAGCGGGTGGACAGCAATCATAATAAAATTCTATATCACGCACAGACACATAACAATAACTTTATGTTTATAGTAAAATATCTATAGTTGTATCTAACACACCTTAAGTTTTGTACAATTAATCGGGAGAGGAAATTGCTTTATCGATGTATTCCGGCCGGCGAAGGCGAAGCCCCCAAAGGCGCTTTCTCATGATTGTAGATCGCAGAGGTTAAGTATCCCAGACAGACAAGAGTAACCGCCTCTCTGTCTCCATTATACTCGTATGTGAATATATAAAATTTTGGGCGCAGATACTCGAATTGTTTTTGCTCGCCTTTTTACAAAAAAAAACAAAAAAATCTCGACCTATTGGTGGTCTTTGATCGATCGCCTTGAGTATCTTTAAATCGGTAAATGGGTTCCCCTCAATTAGAAGCAATTTTCTGCTAATTTTTGTGGTCGGCGCGGAACCCATAGATATGTATATAAATTGTGTGCATTTGGGATAACTCTATTAAATATTTTTTTAATTGATCACCATCAGCAACAGAATTTCGTATAAATAGTTAAGAATTCCATAAAGCTATTTAGGAATGCGAGAGAGAAAGATATTAATTGCATCGGCTTAATCAGAGTTGATAGTTTTATGTTTCTCATGCTTGGCGGCGCGGCGCCGGCTCAGGATCATGATCCCCATCAAATAACCTCTTTAACTATAACCCCCCACGTCATAAATCGAGTTCATCATATAAATATACTCGCCAAAGTGTCATAAAAAAAATTTAAAAAAACACATCTAACACACGAAGAGAATGTGCTTGAAAAAAGATTTAAGATTTAACGATCATCCCATCATCGCATCATCATATCGTCTTCCTACGTGGCGACATCTATGTGAGAAAGTGATGAAAGCCGCATATTGATTTGTTACACGTTCTAATGTTTATGTTTTGTTTATTGAAGGGGGTCTGTTGTATCTATAAGTCAATTTGGAGTTATAGATGTGTGTGCTTCTAATTTTTATTATTATTTTTTTTTGTTAGGGATTAGGTTTGGATGAGACATAGATAGAAAAATTCATCTATTTTCTTTTCAATACAGATTGAATCATGTAAAAAGGATATTCTGTACGGAAATGTGCGTGAACGATTTGTTTAATGGAAAAAAACAATTTATATTTATATATGATAAACATTTTTTTTGTAATTTTGTACAGAACGGAAGGAGAAATAATAATAATAAAAAAAAACAATGACTGACATAAAGACCTCTTGGGAAGTATATTTCTAAAAATTGGAAAAGACTTAAAAGAAGCATCTTAGTAGAGGCTTCGATTTTATTTGGGTTTTATGTGGGAATATTGCTTTATTACTCATTGTAGATTCTTTTTTAAATTTAATGTTCTTTGACTTTTTAGTAGTGATGGGCAGAATCAAATGATTTCAATAACCGAGATATTAGTATTGGAAAAAATACGTAAGTAATTAATGAGTTCACCTCAAAGAAACTGTTAGTTTTTATATTTTCCTTCGCAGTGTATTTTTTTACGATATCATTCCGGCTTCTTATAGAGGTCTTCAGATCTCCACAAAAAGAATGCCATTAAAGTTTGACAAATGAACTTGGATGATCATTCACAATGGCAATACCCAGATGACACAACTCAATTATTCAAACCTGTGTTGTCTTCATTTTATGTTTAAGTAATTTTGTCCTGAAGAAAGTAATTTACTCTGTAGGAGAAAATGTTTTAAATAAAAGAAGGACAATTTAGTAAAACAGTGGCAAATTATTGTCCTATTTAAGAAAGGCAAAAAAAAGGACACGATACCGAAAAAAGAGGACGGATGGTCACCGAAAATATAAGGCAAGTTGTTATGGTTTCGTGAAAAAAAAAATCTACCAATCAAACAAGACATTACGATCATAGAAAACACCAAAAAAGGAGGTCCCCCAATTCCGTTCGGTCTGTCCTCGAGTCTACAGCCTAAACTCTTGGATGGATGGATTTGCTTCAAACTTGGTACATATTGTTTTTTCGGTAACATGCCCACTTTTTTACATTTTTTTAAAGACGAAAAATAACGGTACCTGCCATACATTTTTTTTTTGCAAAAAGAAAAATCTTATTTTTCTCAAAAACGGCTCCAATTTTTATTTATTTAAAAAATAAGTCCGTGGCGCGATAGTTGTATGCTCGCCTGTCAACTTCGTGGTCGCAGGTTCGATTCCTGCCCTTGTCTATGTCTTCTTATATTCCATTAAAAACCAATTCTAAAAAATTGTCATACAATGAGTTGCTGGTTTACTCATTACATGCTGTTCAGGCATAACACTAACAACATGTGATTGAGTATACTAGTATACCCATAAATATGACAAAGAAATAAATAAAATAAAATTAAATAAAGTAAAATAATGCGAATTATAAGAGACATAAACAAATCAGACACGGTAATTTTCTCCGCATGAGTTCAGCCGCCATCCCTGGAGATAAATCTTAGACAGCAACCAGCTCGCGCCACACATCTTTCCTATCTCTCTTTCTCTTCTTTTACATGACGCCCGCGCTGTGTTAAAAAAATACTTATAAGGGTTAATCATAATCCCTTGAGCGCGTGTAAGATTATAAAAAAGAAAGTTTATTAATGAAGGCAAAAGGAACATTTTGATATTGTTTTCTTAGAAAAAATGGTTATTTTTGGTAGGTACCTCTAGTAGTGCCATTTTTTGGTTTTCGATTTACTGAAAAATGGTTGATTTGATTTTTTTTCAATTCTTTTATGCAGACGAATTTTAACACTACCGTAAGCCAAAATTTTTCTTTTTTTTTTAAATCAAAATATAAAAAACTTTTTTTTTTAAACTCAAAATTTCTAAAACGACTTTTCGAAGCTTCGTGTTTCGTAGTTTTTTGACATTATCTTGAATAGATAAAAAATCCATATTCCTAAAATAAAAAGCGTACCTTCCATACAAATATTAAAAAATCTGTTAAAAAATATATTTCTCGAAAACGGCTCTAAGAATTTTTATTTAAAAAATTGTGTGTGTTCTTAAAACAGTACAGTCCACTTTTAAGTATAAAAATATTGTACTTTGCGTACTTATTACCGTCACTTCCCATCAAACCACTTCATATTTTCGACTCTCTCACTATTGCATAAACAGATTTAAATTATTACTTGCGATATATGTATTATAGGGCAAGTTTTGCATTTGGGAAAAAATCGAACTCGAGATCTTAATCAAACTTGACATCACGATGAGAGAGATCACTAAAAAAGTGGGTCCCGCATTTTCGCCTGTTTGTTTTTTTGTCTGTCTGTAGAACGATCTACAGCCTAAGCGGCTGAAGCGATTCTTTTCAAACTTGGTACTTGGGGTTTTAGGCGATTGTCTAAAATTGATTTTTTTTTTTGAAAATTCAATATTTCGAAAACAGGTGGTCGATTTTTTCTGAAATTTTGTTTTTAAGTTTATTTTATTAAATACATGAAATTGTCATCCCATTTTTTTTTTTAATTTTAAGAATTTTTTATATTGAAAATTAAGTAAAAAACGATGTTATAAATATATTTAGCCGTTTCTATATTAAGAATCTTTTGCATACAATGTGATTGAACATAAGAGCAAGTACGTGCGATCCAGGCGTGCATTTTTTTTTTATGCAAATGCTCCCTAGAAGTGTTAATAAAACTGCATACTGAAATGCTCAAAAAAAAAGTTTTTCAATTTTTTTAATTTTTTAAATTTGAATAATCTAGGGGTATTCACGATCCGGTGTATCTGGTCTTGTATCATTGTAAGTGTAGAATTTTTTTGCACTACAACAACAAAATATACTGAATGTCAAAATCTTACACTTTTACAATACCCGAACCGTATTGTAACAGAAAAATACAAGGGTGTAAGATTTTTTTAATACAAACTTAAGCCTTCTTCAGAACAAATGTGAAAATTTTGATATTTGCTTCAGTGTTGCTACAGATTAGTAAAGGTGTGTTCACAGTCTGTTGTAAAAAAATAAAATTTTACACTTTTACAAGACTTGGTACACCAGATCGTGAATACCCCTTATATGTATATTAATAATATCTTCAAAATGGCGTTTAAATTTTTGTTTAATAATGTTCTTAAAATTTTAAACATACAAAACTATTTTTTAAAAACCTCTCCAGAGGTTATTTTTTTTAATGTATTTTTATTTATCCATTTATTCAAACGGCATCTTTGTTTTCTCTCAAGATATAACAACTAAGCAATAGAAAATATTTGTTTGTGTTTCTTTTTAACTCAGAGCATGCAGAGCTCCAAATTTGTGTTTCTTTTTTCGTTCTGAACATGTGTAGATCGCACTCGACGTGTTCGAAGATAATTGACTGAGCATGTGAGTATAAATTGCTGAACGCACCAAATGCCATGTGTGTCAAGAAGCAAAATTGGAAGTAAAAAATAATTAGATACATAAGTTGCCGAAAGAAGGTGATCGCTAGTTGATTTTATGTATCTGGGTGTGTATCAGTCTACAAAAAAGTGAAGGTTTTGTGTTTAAAATGAAAATGTGTTCTGATTTGTGTGGTTCAAGTGTGTTTAAAAAACATATCAGTGTTCAGAGCTCGCTCTGTTTGGAACAAGTTCAGTGTATAATTTATGTGCTCGGACTCTGTTCAGTGCTCTGCTCTGAACGAAAAAAGAAAAATGCCTATTATTAGCTATATTTCCTTTTTAAAATTTTTTGCGTACGTCACTGACATATGTATATTTTTAAAGACACACATCACATAAATTGTATGTATGCATATTTCACCTAAATTTTAAAGTTATATGCATATAGCCAAACCCACCCACATCCTTCGTGTTCATTTTTATATGTACATATTTACATATCTATGTTCCATCCATGTATGAATGTAGGTACATATTTCTCTCCTAACTTACATAATTAAATTCCATAACCTAGATTTAAATATTCTTTGAATCATCTATTCGGCAATTCATTAAACTTAGAAGCAAGGTAGTCTTACCTGCGCTACAGTGTGTTATTTTGCCAATCTAGCGGAACTTTATTCATTGAGCTATTTAATGGAGTGTTGTTGGTATAAAACAGTTAAATTATGTAATATTATGTTATTTTGTGAGATTTAGAAGTTTACCTGAGTCTTGAAAATTTTTTTTCTCATACATTTAGAAAAAATACTTTGAAAACACTTTGAAAATGCCCTAACGTTTTGAAACATTGTAATTAAATACTTTATTCAAATTTGTCGTTATTTCAATAATACAGAATAGCTTTTAACGGCCTTTAGTCCACAAAATTTGCGTTTCGTCCCGGCAATCTCACTTGGACTCATCAGTTGTTTAGTGAGCGCCTTTTTTGTTAAGTTCACTTCAACTTACATGCATTTTTTTGACAAAAAAGCAATGTGAACTAACCAACTGATGAATCCAAGTGAGATTGCCGGGACGAAATGCAAATTTTGTGGACTAAAGGCCGTTAAAAGCTATTTTGAATCAATAATTCGACAAGTCCAATTAAATGTAATGCTAAGTCTTGTACTTGGCTGAGTAATTTCAGTAGTATATAGAATTGTATTATAAAAAAAAAACACCTTCTTATTTCAATAATATTCGTAGCCTAAAAAATACATTTGCCCAAAATTTTAAACAGCCTGATTTAAAAGGCTTAGTATGATACTACTTAACAGTTTGCTAATACTAAAGCTCCTTATTAATATTATTCTAATTTTAAACACTTTTTAACTAGCACCAAACTAAATCTATTTTCTTAATAAACTACAACTAAATGTCAAAGTGACATATGGATTTAGTACGAAACTAAAAAAATAAAGTAGCCATTTTGTGATTTTAACTTTGGTAAAATGTTAAGAAAATAGTACGATACTAAACTGGTTTAAAATTATCCAAATCCTCTTTTTAGCCTAGTATCATACTAAAAATGATTTAAAATATTACTAAATCGACTAAGATTTTGGGCCATTATTTTTTCTGATTTATTGATTTATTAGTTGGTTTATTAAAATACACTATTAAAACTATTCATCTTCTTCATTCGAGCTTGAGGTTTCCAAATCTGTAATGCAACAAATTCTGGAGCAAGTGGGCTTCTTTTTCTACAAACCTTTGTACTACGGCTCGAAAGATATGGATTCGACGAAAGTAAAAACATGTTTATCAAATCTCGATTTGAGCTTTGTCGTTAAGAATTTCGACTAAAATGATCTCGAAAACGCATATACTCTTTGTTTTTTCGTGTTTTTTTTGTGTTCTTCGGACAACTGCTCTAGTGGTATAATGCAAGCCTCAATAATTTGCTTCGAGCGCATAAGCAACTTATGAATACTTGGAGGCATAAATAATACCAAGAATAATGCCGAAGATATGTATATATCACTGGTTGCTCTAGCGTAAAGTCCAATTTTTTCAGAATCAATATTACATTTACTTGATATTACTTCAAATAAATTTCGAAAATGATTGACTAAGTCAATATTTGGCCCTGTTATTTCAATTGATATTTCTGGATTTCGAAAAAAACTTTCTTGGAGTGTTGCCATCATTGATGTTTCCGGCAATGAGTGTAGGAGATTAGTTTCACTGTTAAATCCAGAAGAAATTGTCATTTTATTTGTGCAGATACATCAGTGTGGCCGTTAATGCTTCTTCTGTAGAAGCAGTTTTTTTTTTGGATTCTTGCACTATTCAATATGTCAGGAAAACATTAGCATTAAGCTGTTTCAACAGTTGTCGCATAGCACGAGCACAAGGGATTCTTCGGGTGAGATTATTTTTTTTTTTTTTTATAATTTTGCACGCGCTCAAGGGATTATGAATACCCTTTATATGTTTTTAACACAGCGCGGCATCCGGCGGTGAAAGAAGAGAAAGAGGATATGAAAGATGTGTGGCGCGATGTATCGAGACGGTGGGTGTTGTCTCAGATTTTATCTCCAGGGATGGCGGCTGAACTAATGCGGAGAAAATTACCGTGTCTTATTTATTTATGTCTCTTATAATTCGCATTATTTTATATATATCGTTGACATACTAATGAGTAGTTTACTCAATCACATATTGTTAGTGTTATGCCTGAACAACATGTAATGAGTAAACCAGCAATTCATTTTATGACAATTTTTAGAATAGGTTTTTTTAATGGAATACAAGAAGACATAGACAACGGCAGGAATCGAACCTGCGACTACGAGGTTGACAGGCGAGCACACAACTATCGCGCCACGGCCACCACCAATTTTGTCAACCTTTTCTTACCTAGATTTATAGCGATAAGTCTAGGGATAAATCTAGGGCTATATTTACAGTGCTAAATCTAGCCATAAATTTAGGACTATCTAGGGCTAGATTTATAGACCTAAATCTAGGGCTAGATTTATAGTTCTAAATCTAGGGCTAGATTTATAGAGCTAAGTCTAGGGCTAAATCTAGAGCTAGATTTATAGTGCTAGATACATAGACCTAAACCTAGACCTAGATTTAAAGTGCTAAATCTAGGGCTAGATTTATAGAGCTAAGTCTATATTATTGATTCGAATAATAAATGCTACAGAAACAGATACATAACAGTTTTTAATTTTGTAGCTCTTACTCTTGCATTTTGGTATATTGCATTTCCATTACGCTTACGCTTAAATAGTATTATAGTGAAGTAGAAATTGAGACGACCCATTTATGAAAGGTGGGACATCATTCGAATGATGAATTGAAATCACTCGAATGATTTGAGATGAAGTATCGATATGTTTCGTGATAATGCAAGAATCGATTATAATTCATTATTTCATTCGAATGCGTTCATCATAGTTTTTTGGTAATTCTTACTTTATTGTGAATATTTTATGCTTCCAAAACTTACACCAATGAGTTGAAGTACTCCACACCTTTGTGTAAAAAAGAATTTGCAAAGAAGACGACCTCAGCTTAGAGGCCGACAGCAATATGCCGAGCTAGGAAATTTAAGAAGTTAACAAATTTTCTCTTAGAAACATTGCTTTGCTTTAAGATCATTACAAAATGACTTTCAAACTGCTTTCAGTTTGGTCAGAGACAGACTTTTACAGAGCTGCTTACGGGACCTACTTTTTCTAGAAGAAAAAACACTGACGATGGAAACATAGCTTCCGAAATGTGCATATAAGCAACTTTATAAATATTGTGTTTTGAATTTATTTCTAATCTATCTATCTAGAATGTATTAAAATAAAAAAAAAACACGTTAAAAAATCTCCACTATCAAATTAATTCAATATGGAAAATATTTCTACTCCGGAATGATGTTCGGATACTTTTCCAAAAGTTAAAAAGTGACAAGAAATCTCTTAAGAAATGAAGAAGGAAATATTAGAGTACTTACGATCGATGTTCAAAATGAGGAAGAATTTCTTGTGCAGACTGTTTAACTTCAGAAGAATACCAAAATATCGCTGTCAGGCATTGAATTTAGTTGATGAATGAGATAACTTTCATCCATTTGAATCTGACCAAAACGATGTGAAATATCAATATCCAAACTAGCTGCCATTGAAGCAGCTGGTGCGGAAGGTTTCCCAGCCTGGAAGGCAGCTGGAAATGACTTGGTAGAGTGACTTGGTAGCTTAGGTCAACTCATTTTTACAATTTAATCAGAAAAGTGCATGGCTGATGAATAGAACCTTTTCATCTTTTGTCCTATCCACTAGCAAAAAAGGTGTTAACTGCGCCAACTGTAGAGGAAATAGTCTTAATATTACGGATAAGATCCTTTGTGCCTGATTATATGAATATCTGAAACCCCACGTCGGTAACATGATTGGACCCTATATCACTATCAAATGTCCTCAATAGATCAATTGAATAGGTCCGGCAGATCCTCAAAAAGACTTAAGTTCTTCAAATCGATATCCAAAACCTCTATCTTGTTATCGATTTTAAAGGCGCAAATGACAGCTTCTATAGAGACGAGGTATAAAGAGCCATGCCTGGCTTCTTGCTTTGATATTCTTGCCAATCTCATCAGCTTGGCTAAGATGACTATGAACAATGCACTCTGCTCCATTTAGGTTGGTATGGAATACTCTGAAACATTCACTGTCAGAGCGATTGACTGTCATGTGACTGCTTTAACATCGTTTTGCACCACATTGAGTGAAACTTACATGACAACGCGCCAGACACCACCGACATTGGTAGAATTTAGCCAAACAGAATTGGCAAAAGTGGGGATATAAAGAGCACAGAACGGCACCGTAGACAGCTTTATAGATTTGAGGTCTATTTAGACCCGCCGTAACATTTGCCAATAACATCAGTCAAGAAATCAAACGAAGGTTTCTCTTGTCAATCGCTGTTTTTGGGCTATTATAGGGTGCAATTAAATAGCAAGGATTCATTATTCCATTCCAATACTTAATGGCTCTAAAGCGTGAACATTAGCAAATGTGGATGAAAACATCCTTGGTCGATTTCAAAGCAAAAATCTTCGATAGGCGATCTCTCTCATTTCTCCAGTTTTAATTTCGTAATCCAGTTAATCACTTGCGGAGAAATGATTTCTGTAGCCCAACTTCACGAATGCACTTACATCTTAAACGTGTATGCGCGTACAAAAAAAACACACTTAAAATAAATATAACTATGTGTATTTTTTTTGAATGTGTATTTGGCTTCTTTTCGCCAGCTTAGATAGAAAGTTAATTTTTTTTTAATATTAGATGGTTAACTCTTCGTCAATCATCACCTATCAGCGTCATTAACACGATCGCCATGATCAAAAATCATAAACTTTAATGTGGCCTTTCATCTTCTCCATCATCACATGACAACGACGACAACGCTCCACAGTCGCACTCGGGTTAATATTATAGCGTACCTTCATATATATACTCATCGTTCGTTGGTGATCATTTTCCCTAATGGACAATGTTACCTTTTCATCACTCCCCTAATATAATAGCTGTGTACCACCTTCAAAAAAAAAACTGAAAACTGAATTATGGGATTTTCCTTTTCAGTTTCTTTTTTCTAATCTTTTTTTTATAGATTCAAATCTATAAAGGGATTCCGCTGCTGATCGCTGCTGTGGATACACTTTTTGATTAAATGTTGTACTACAAGCAGTCTCGGTTGAACGATAAGATCTTTTGGATCGCTCGATCGGCTAATAGAAATATTTTTGTTATCAAAAAAGGGTATTTCGGTTAGAGGCGGTTTTTTTTCCTTGTTGTTGTTGCAAAATCAAGATTACCTTAACCACCAACATGGAATTCCGTTAGAATATAAATGGAGTTTTATCAGATTTTCAGAATGGTTATTTATGTTTAGCTAATGACAAGGTGGGAATATTATGAACGATTAAAAAAAAATAAGGAAACAAAAAGGAATAATATTCGGGATAACGTAATCTCATTGAAATTCTGTTCTTGATTGTAATAATACATGAGTGAATTTGTTAATGAAGTCCTGGCGGTGCATAGAGGGCCTCTCTACATTTGGAAAATATTTCACTCAAGATTTTGATCAAACCTTACATTACGAGGAGAGAGAGCACGTAAACAGTGGGTCCCGCAATTCCGCCTGTCTCTCTAGGTCGATTTGCATCCTAAATCGCTGAAGCTGAAATCATTTTCTACTTAATTTTTTAATATACAAACATTTCTAAATATGCTTTTTCTGTTTTAAATAATTTTTTGAATGGTAATTTTAAATATATATATATTTAAATTTAATTTAAAAAAAAAATCTGCCATCCGTTTTCCAAATATTGAATTTAAAAAAAAAATATTGTTTTTTTTTCAATAACCCAAAAAATATTTTTTCCACAAATTTAAGTTATATAGTATTATTTTTAATTTGAATACAAACATTTTTATCGTAATCTGTTGAACAGTTAATTAGAAGGTCGAAAATAAAAAAACGTTATATGGGTGGTACTGTACATTTTTTTTAACCAAAATGTAGAGTATACCTAAAATACTGAACTAATTTTTTTATCAAAATCGTATGAGCCGTCTTTGAGATAATTATATACGATTTGCCATTTACCGTTAGTTTTGGGGGTACAAAAAAGAATCGATCCAATCGCCTAAAACGCTTAAGTAAAAAGTTTGAAGAAAATCGCTTCAGCAGCTGCCTAAGCTGTAGATCGATCTACAGACAGACAGACAGATTTGCGGGACTTATGTTTTTCGTGTTCTCTATCATCGTAAGTTCGATTTTTTTCCAAATGCAAAAATTAAAAATTGAAGAAATCGTACACAAACAGGCGAATAAATCGCTACTATTGGCTTGGTGTAGTTAATTTTTAGTAAATTGCACAGTTTTTTGGCTATTTTAGAAGTACAGTTTTTCAATGGCGGAGTCAACTCTGAGTTAAGACAGAGTTAGGTTATCCTGCACGGAAATTAAATCCAAGTTAACTCGGAAGTACTTTTTCAGTGAAGGATTGACTTTAACATTCCGTTATCAAAAATCTATTCAAACCGGTAAAGTATAATTCGTTTTTCATATAATGTTGCTTTAAATCAGGGTTCCCACGAACAAGCGCCCTTTTTTACGTCTGGTTATCTATATTTTTTTGTATTTGATTCTGATATGTTTTTGAAAGCATAAGTCAGATTGTCTTATTTTTATTGATTTAAAGTAAAACCTCTACTATTGAAACAATTTAGCTATTAAGTCACCTCTCACACTAGGAAACTGAGTTGCTAGCAAAATTTAGCTTGTAGGAGAGAAGGTCAAGAATTAAGAGGAGTAAACAAAATCTCCCCTGTCAACGATTTGAAGAGTATATTTTGACGTTTTGTTTTCACACTTTCGTGTATTTTGATTTGAAGATTTTTATTTTCTTTGTGTGAAAGCGGACTAAGCGACTAAGCAAATAACACAATTGTAGATTCGAAATGTCAGTTGTTATGCCGTCTGTCTTGTTATTAGTGAAGGGAATTTTTGAACGATCCTAAACAGCGAGTGAATAAGTAAGTGAATTGAACGGTTTAATTATCGAAATTAATTTTTCGTTCAATTAGATTATTGTGTTTATCTAAATCAAGTTTTGTGTTTATACTTTTCTGTGAATAAAAATTGCAGGAACTGTCAATTGTACTGAACATTTCTACCTACAAAAGCGGCAAGAAAATACATTATATAGAATTGATACATATAAAACCATGCCAGAGATGTGTATTTGTATATACATTTCGAATTGAACGAACTTTTTACATTACATTATAAGAGCCTAGTAATTTTCAAAACCTCCAAAGGTACACGTACAACAAGAAATGTATACATATTTTTATTCTATAACTGCAAACCCACATACACATTCAATTGTGTTCAGACAGTCAAGAACTATTCGGTTTTGGTTATAGATACTTAAAAGTTATTCAAAAAAAAAAACAATCTTAAGACTTAAAAATGACATAAGATCTTATAAAAACTAACCAAACTAACACTAAATGACTCAAATTATGCCTCAAGCTTTTTAGATCAAAACTCAAAAACTCTTATCCCACAAAACCGCAATAATATTTGCTACAACTTTATCAAGATTCAAATTAATTAGATCTAAAAAATTTTAACCCGCTAAAGGCTTATCAAAAATTGTAGTTTGTAGTAGGTATAGACTTTAGTTGGTAGTTACACTTCTTGAAGTTCTGAGAAGTCGAAAAACAGAGTTTACAAGAGAATTCAATTCATCTCAAGCAGATAATTGCTGCCGAATTATTCTCCATTATTATGGCCTCACATAGTCGCTCTGTCTGTATGATTTTAATGTTCTTGTGTGGCAAGGGTATTGAAACAACGTGTCTTCAAGTATCTGTCATTAATGTTCCCAAATTGGCGCTTAAGAAAAAAAAAACTTGTCTTCTATTATTTTGATTGGTGTTGCTCTTTTTGTTTAGGAAGCCAAAAATCACCCATAAACATGAATTATTGAATTGAATACCTATCAGTGCTATTGAGTGCGAGTATAAGTTTTTTTTTTTGTGGGAACAATGAGCGAAGGAGGACCAGCCAGCGACGACGACATCCTTGACTCTCCATCATTTCTAGTGTTTCCTCAAGTATTTATTTATTTTCATTTAATGATCGGATTTATTTTTTTTTTTGGATTTCGGGGTATCAATTGGGATTCCATTCCATTTCTTTCTTTTTTTTTGTTTGTAAGGTTATTTTGTGGTTGTTGGGAGTTCTCTCGGAACGGAAACCTTAACGATGTCGAGACGGATCATGGTTGGTGATTAAATCGTGTTCTATGTGGTAGGTTAAAGAACGATCAGACAAAAGGTGGTGATGTTTGTTGATTTTTTTAAGTAAGAACGATAATTGATCATCAATGTCGCTACTTACTTGTGGAGTTCTTTTGTACTGAAGATGATGTGTTTGGACGGACATGTTTTCTTTTCTCCGGAGTAGTTGGTAGTTAGTTGATGAAGTTGAGTGTTATGTATATCAACATGCACACATCTATAACAAATTTGACAAAATTTTATCACAAACCAGAGATTTAAAGTTTAGATTATTATTTTTTTTATATAAAAACTCGTCTCATTTTGTTCGATCAATTTGGGCTCTTTGTAAATTTATCGATCCATTAAACAATTACACCATCATTTATTGTGTGAAATGTATAATCTGATTTCGCCCAACGAATCAAAGAATTTCTGAAAAACTGCCATCAGTGCTGAATGATTCCATTTACAATAAAAAAAATCACCTTTCTGTGGTGAATTTCTTTGTGGGCTTTTTTATGAATTCTTTTCGGAGAACTGACTCAAACAATGTTATCACATCACATCACAACAACTTGTGATCCTTCACAATAAGATTTGATCAATTCTTTTCAAATTTCAAATGAGAATATTTCACAAATCTTTTAAGCCAGAAAGAAAAACGTTTCAGAAGGTTTAAACATATAAAGCAGTCTGGCGAGTTAATTAGTACAGAACACGGTCAGGCAAGAGAAATGTCATTATCCGAATTAGATGCCATTTTGTGAGAAATGAAAACAACCAGGCTCCATTTTGAATTGTTACAATAATTTATGATCTCTTCTTCAATGGTGGCTGAAGTTTATTGGTGTACAAACATATGTATCTGTCCATCTAATCCAAAATGGTATATATGAGATGGTTTAAAAAAAAACACTGTAGTTGCTTGCAACATAAGATAAAAAAGATACTTGTGAAGTGATATTCTTGGTCAGTCTTGGGACAGTAACAATAGTTTTGTTCACTAAAGAAATGATCAGAACAGAAGAGCACAGGACAGAGCAGATTAGAACAAAAAGATCGCAGCTAGAACAGCCAATTAAACGTCAGTTGCCAAAACAACAACTAGCAAAAACAATATTGTATTTTGGTGAGTGGTATCTTGTTGATAATACAATTTTTAGATGTAATTACGAGTACCAATAAATAACTATTAAAAAAAACAAAACTCGATTTACTTTAACCACAATCCAAAGAAAAAAATATTTTGACAGTTCCCACGATTCTGTTGTAGTTTGATCTTACTCAAAAGCTACAACAGAAAATGTAGTTCTTTTCTGCTTTCATCTGTTCTAAAACACTAAACCAGAGAAATTTCAAATAGAAAATTCCTCTCTGCAAAACTTTTCTGTCCCGAATAGTTCAGAACGAGTCCTAATGAGTCCGCCTTCTTAAATTATTCTCTATCTGTCTTTAAAATCATAATACGTTTTCACCGACCACTAAACCGTGATTTAAATTTAGATAAATCTGTTATAAACCTTGAACAAAACCAACTCCAAGTTCTATCTGTAGTTGTACAAATCGAACTAAACCATTTCCATATCGAAATGAACTCATTCATCGAAAAAATGAATTGTTCACTTTTAATGACACAGATGAATTTGCCTGTCTCACTTCTACATCATAAGAAAACATGAAACCCATTTGCATTTTAAATAGTGATGCCAAAATTAATCTACTTTTGAACTGGTGAAAACACTATTTGAGATTTGGGTAATCTATATGAGATTATCGGGAGAGTATCGCAATCCCGCTTTTTAAGATAACGCTTTTCGAAAGTCCCGAAATGAAGTTTTAAAATCCAGTCTTCTAAAATACAGCTTTTTTAAGATCCTGAGTTTTAAAATCCTGCTTAGCCCGTTTTGTATTTTGATAAATGTTACACAAAAAAAAACTTTGCATACACCCAAACTTCACCCAACCCCAAATCCTTTATTGAACCAAGCAGGGGGATTGCTTATGCGCCGTCATTTCTTCACCTTGTGTTCATTCCAAAAGCGGGATAATAAGAACGAAAACGGGATAAAAGGCGGGATTTTCAGAAACGGTATTATAAAAAGCGGAATGTCAAACCCAACCCGATATTAACGAGTGGTGAAAACGTAGTATAAATGTCAAAACTGTCAATGACATTTACCACCATTCGCAAAAATGAAAATAAACTTAGAACCATTATAAACTCTTCAAAAGCGCATGGTTTAATTATAATATCATTACAATGGCTTTCATTCAATTTAAACTAAAAATAACTTTATCAACATATTTATCTATCATTTCAAAACCATACAGCAAGATGTTTTCCAAAGTCTTTAATTAAAAATACATCAAGTGGCTTATGTAGTTTATTAGTAGGTAGGGCTTTAAAAAATCAATATACTAAAAAAAAAAAAAAACTGCCTGAAAAACAAGTCTCAATGAGGCATTAAATCAACGAACGCTTCAAACACTGCACCCACTCCAATAAATTAAAATCAAATAAATCAAATATGCGGCATTACGTTTAATGACATCATGTTTAATAAGTCAGTATATTAAAGTAGACATTATGCTATTATTTCAGAACCTGTACGAACGAAGGTTGAATTTAAAAACAAAAAAAAAAACTATTAGCCTATAATCTGTTTCTATAAATAATTTTACTACATTTTACAATTGATGACATCAAGAAGTTGCAGGGATTTAAATTTTTTTTTTTCATTTTTGATGCAACGTTCAATTGCCCTCTCCTTCTAATTGGATTTTTTTTTAAATACATGATATATGTATGTATATATGAATGTACATTTCGTACGAGTATATTCTGTATAAGAGTAATTTATAGGAAATTTGAAATGTTTTACTATACAGGGTGCCCCTTAATTCGTCAAGAGTATTTTAAGAGATGATTCCGGGATATATTCTAATTAAAAAATTGTTGTACAGTAAGGCCCTATCTACAATTTTGATATCTCTTATCGGGAATTTAAGAAAAGTCTTACTTTGGTGTACCCTGACCCATGTTAACGGCAATTGCGCTGTAAGTTCTAATGATAGAAACTTTGTGTAGGCCTTTGTAATTGCGTTTATATAAATTTGATAGCCTATCTCAATCATAATATATTCAATTTTTAGCCTGTTCCATTTATCCTGCCCGCGCAATTTTTTGACTTTGGGTTCAATTTTCTCTTTTTTTGCTTTAAGCTTCAAAGATGATGATTAAAAAATGATTTTGTGTGGTTTTAGATAAAATGAAATACTCTAGACGAATTAAGGACACCCTGTGGATTTAGAAGAGCCGTGGTATAATAGGATGTAGTATCAATGCGTTATATCAGAAATTGAATTAGATTTTAAAATATTGACAAGGTTTTATTAATGGAAACTTCAATCAGTAGATTATGAAAGTAGGTATTGACATAAGCGCGTGCACTTTAGTTTTTCAGACTATTCAACTATACTATAAAAACCATATAACTTAGTGGAATGTAGAAGATATTCAACAGCATATTTGTTTTACATGCGTAACATTTTTCAAAAAATCAATTTTCAATTGTATATAAAAATTATATGCACGACTGGATCAAATGCTTGTATAAAAATAACAGTACGAATTCTGGTAATTATTTGAAGGTAAATACGAAGTTTAATCAAAATCGTCTTAGCTGATTTGGACAAAAAAAATCTAAATGGGTAAGATATTTAGCTAAATAAAAAAAATCCCCTGAAGAAGCTGGATAGTAACTGGCGAAACGTAGGGTACAAATAGATGAATTCGTTTTTTATTGATGCATCCAACCAAAAAGATCATTAAAGTCCAAAATAATCAAATAACTAAATATGTTATATTAAAACGAAATTTTTAAATTTCCCCTCTAGAAAAGCACACAAAAATTTATGTGTACCAAAAATATAAAGCAAATCGGTCTTCCTATTCAAATGGAAAAAATTAAGGTGGCGCAAAATTATTCATCCAATTTTGTTTTTAAATTACTTTTTTACTAAATAAATAAAATGCACGACTGGATCGCACGAACTTGCTCTTATGTTCGATCACATCGAATGCAAAAGATTTCTGTTAAAAATTTAAATATATATTTAAAGCAGTTTTTTACTTCATTTTTAATATATACAAAATATCTTTAATTTTTTTCTAAAAAAAATTGGTATGACAGTCTTAAATATTATAATATAAACTTAAAAACAAAATATTAAATCGGCTTAATCAAAGAAAAAATAATTCAAAATTCTGAAATAAATACTTATACTAATTTGAGCTCAAACAAAAGTACGCCATTTTATTTGTTAGAATTTGAATTTATGGGCAAAAAATTTAAAACATCTGTGGCGCGGTTTTTGAGAAAAAACGTTTTTTTTTTAACTTTTTGAAAACATTTTTCAAAAATAATTCAAAAAACACCAATTCATAGGTATTCAATAAATACATATAAATATAATTTTTGAAAAAAAATTACTGAGCAGTTTTCGAAATATATTTTTTTTTTAATGATTTTAAAAATACAAAAAAATACTAATTATAAATATTGATACGCGGTATAATTTGGGCAACCTAAACCTATATATGTGTGAAAGACAGACATACAGATGGACAGAATTTTTAGACCATCCTTTTTCTTCGCTATCATAGTAATGTCATGTTTGTATGTTATCTCAAAACTTTTTTACGACGAATGCATAACTTGCCTTATAGTACCTATAATCTCAAGTAAAAATTATCGACAAAATTGTTCCGCGCTCATGCGGAGTATAGCTTTCCATTGTTTGTTTGTTTGTTTGTTTTATACTGCATATACCGTCTAACTCACAACTGTCAAATATGATTGACGTACAACGCTATTTGCATAGGGTGCTAATTTCGCGCCACCCGTTTCTATAGACGTGCAAGGTTATATGACTAATTATTGCTTAACCAAGTTTTGACACAACTCCCCTATTATGTACTAACAAATTACTATTAAATCTTAAAATGTCAGCAACTTAAGCTGTAAGATCAAGTGCATGCGAATATTTTTTTTTTTAAATTTGGATAGGAAATAATTCTATTTCTAGACAAACTAATTGAACAAATAGAACACGGTGCCGCAGTCTGTCCCAGACTCTGCGCAAAATTGGAAATTAGGAAATTGGACGGCAAATGTCAATCGAAACAATGGCTGCATTCGATAGCATACCCAAGGCAAGCTGGAAAAAGGGTAGGGCAGGAAAAAAGTAAAGCATATGAAAATAGGGTAGGAAGTGTTTGGAAAGGAGAGGCACTTGACAGAAAATGCCACTTAGATAGCTCGACTCACCTAGGTGCTTAGTACTCCAACGCGATCAATTATTCCGCGGCCTCCACGGGAAAAAATCAAATGGTGTCCAAAAAAATCCATGTCCCCGCAGCGACATGTCGAAAAAAATTACTTTTTAAACAAGACATAAGTGCTGTTCAATGGCCATAGATTGACCTTTCGTGTAGGTACAAATCTTTATTTCTTGTATTGGCGTTTGATTTATTTGTCTGGTTTTTGTTGGATGTGAATATTGATGGAAAAATAGAAGTAGTGGTAAAAAGGAAATGAACGTCAAGACATGAAACTGCCCAGTGAGTAAAAATGCTCTGACTGTGCATTGGGTTGTGGTTGTGATATTGGAAATCTGTATTGGCAGTGGAGTCGGCCTGTTAGGAGTATATCAATTCATGTCTTGTTGACGTGTATTTTTTGTATCTGTTTACTTCACAAATGTCATAGTTGAATTGACAATTATTACCGCCATTTGCAAAAATTATAACATCTTCCGCTAGGGTAGTGAAAACTTTAGCGCCACCTAGTAGACTCCTAACGATATCGAAAATATTTATCGAACAAAAGTTTTTTCCCAGCTTAAGACTAAATCGAAAATTAAATAATAATAAAAAAAAACGCAACGATTTCCATTACACAGCACGTGTTAATGGACCAGCTGAATTATTAGGTCAACTCTTACCGCAGGTGCACTTGCATTTTCTTCAAGGACGTCCTTCCATAATATTTCATCTAATAGTTTGCAATGTAGGTAAAATATTTCTTTTGTTATGCGTGTGCCTGTGCACTCTCAAACCCATCTAAACAGTTGTTGTTTTTAATTGTTGGCCTTTTTGTTTCATTTTTCTACATCTGTGTGTGCCTATTTTTTTTTGTCAACATTTTCAGATTCGTTGCTGATGCAAAAAGGTGTGTGTGATCCTTGCACACTGCTGGGAGTCTTTTTGTGTTTCATGTCACCTTTTTGCCCGCACTTCAATGTCAAAGTTGTAACAATTGCAAATGCGCAATGTTCTGTAATCAACCACCCCCTGGGAGGAGGCCAGCATCTCACCATCATGATAGGTTCTTATGTTCTTGGTGATGCTGGCATATAGCTAAAGCTGTCGGGGTTTTCTTTGTTGTGCTCGCCTTCACCTTTTTAGGTGTTGATTCACCTTTTTTCTTGCAATTACAATAAAGTGTTGGTTGTTTGCGTTACCATTATTCCAAAGAAAAAAAAATTACAAAAAGGTTAAAATAATGTAGCAGCACAGTTCCACAAAAGTGCCTACCTACCTAAGTGTTTCTTTTTTTTGCCACACGGCTAATAGAGATATCTTATTTGCAGTCCGTGTCCTTATGTCCGCCGCCTGTCCGAAATGCAATGTTGAATGTTTATTTTATTATGGTGTTGTTGTTTTGGTGTTTGCTCGTGGAGGTATAAGAATTTATGCAGAAACATGCGTGCGAGCACACCTGGGACACGCGGTGTGGTGATGCAATTTCAATTTCAACCTTCGGGGGTTCTTCTGTTCTTGCAAATCCTTTTTTTTTATTTTTGTTCTTTTTACTGAAGCGGAGGGAGGTGAGAATTATTGCATCCTTTCATGTGATTATTGCGTGCAAAATTAAGATATTGCACACTCTGTACCCGGCATTTTTTGTTCGTGCATGTGCGTGTGTTAAAGGTGGCAGAGAGCACACTTAACTTATTTGATGCCATCGATGCAGACATCTTCATGCACATTTTTTTTTCGAATTCAATTTGCACTTGATTTGGAGTACATACGTGCGGTGGCATCTATACCGTCACTGCCACATGAGGACATGCTAATTTGAAGACGCCACATCCCCAAGGTGTTTGTGTCTACCTCTCTGTTGCAGACGTTGGGGGGTCGTCTGATATAATTTACTTATTTGCATTCGTGATAGTTTGAAGATTATTGTTATTAAAGGTGGTTGAATTTTGTTGTTCCTCCTTCTTGGGTTTTTGTTTTTAAAAATAAAAAACGAATGCACCTCCCAGCCGTAATAAATAGACCAATTTCTCTCTAACTTAAATATCTCCAAAAGTAGCATGCACAAAAAAGAGAAACAAATACCCTAAGGAAAATTGACGCCAAAAGCCTTAAGTCAATGGAAACATTCACAGAAAATAGCACATCTAAAATCTAGGGCAGTACTGAGCTTAGCAAGGTGACAAAATTCGATTCCGAAGAAGTATCGTCCACAATCGACACCAAGTGGATAATTCTCACTTGGTGAATGGCATGTGGATTGTGGTCATCCAAAATCGTAATTTAACTTAACGAAGCACCCGTACCCGTTCACCCACTTGTCATGGCGAATTGTTTCTAAAAAAAAAGGAAAAGCGTAACAGTTATTCCCGTACTTCCTAAAACTGCGAAAATCAACAAGAATATCTTCGAAAAACTTTCAAATCCTGTTTCCGTACACCACTTTTTCGTAGTTTATTCACAAAGGAGAGCGCTCACGAAAGAGTAAAATATTTCTCCACTCTACGAATTTGAGCCAAGATTTTTTTTTAAATCTTAATAAAGTTTTCCCAAAAAACTTTTATAAACATTTTCAAAAATACACCATTATCTTGAATTTTGAAAAATGATCAAAATGTATGTCCAACCCGTTCCTTTCTTTTGTGATACTTGATCGTTCTATGAGAGATTTTTACCCCCACTTTAGAAAAAAATCAGAGGCTGTGCATTTTTGTGCACAAAGTACTGGGACACAGCTAAGCAACATGGCCGCCATGAAATGTCAAAATCGACCCGTTCCTATTGGTCAATCATCAAAAACAAAGAATAAAAAGAAAGAATTGATTTATGTTTGTAGCAGGTGGCGCGAAAGCTGTTACCCTTTCGAAATCTGCTATAATTTTATTAGTAAATAAATTTCAATCCTACTTTGACATTTGTGAAATAAACAAATGCAAAATACACATTAGCAAGAAATGAATCGCTGTTACTGCTAAAGAACGCGGAACGCATTGACATTTGCTGCCATTTGCAATTATGACATCTTCCGATTGAGGCGACACCTTTTGCGCTACAACTTTTGCACCACCTGCTGCAATCATAAATCAATTCTCTATTTTTATTCTGAGTTTCGATTTTGACAATTCATGGCGGCCATGTTGCTTAGCTGTGTTCCAGTACTGTGTGCACAAAAATGCACTGATGAACAATTTCTAATCAGTCTTGTAGTTTTTTAAATTTTAAGAAAAACACAAATTTGCCTTACACAATATTTAGTATTATTTTTGAAACGCACAAAGAAAATATATTATTGAATACATGAAGCATGATACAAGCGTCAATTGCATTTCGGCAGACTCAACCAATTGACACATCCACTTGATAATAATTTTCAATCTAAAAATATCTTCAACAAAATAATGAAAATAATACATTCTCTCCTCGAAAATCAAAATCAATCATATTAAAATTTGCATAGTCAACTACAACAACAAAAAATATACAAAAGAATCCAAAGAATGGCAATTACTTACATTCTAAGGACAAAAATGGAGGGTAAATACCACAGCACTTTAGGTATTCAAAATTTATTTCTAAAGATATAAATGCGGTAAAATAGATTGCGTATATACATATATATATATCTCTTTGGCCTCGATTACAATAGGAAATCAAATTTTCCATCCAAACAACTAAGAAAAGGATTTCTGTTTTTATTTTTCAAATATGAATGGTGGCTTTGTATATCAGACTGAAAGTTATTTCCATCATTTGCATTTACTTGGTATTCAAAAAAAAGGAAAGAAAGACTCTTGTGTTGAAGATGTTTTAAACTTTTGTTGAATTTGTGTCGTCCTTTAGAAAAGTTGTATTGAATTTCTTGAGTAATTGGGACAATTGTCAGAAAAGTGGAATTGGAAAATGCGAGAAAGTTTTTAAAAGGTATACAACTTTATTTCGATTGTAAAATAAAGGGAAGACATTTCTTTTGTTTCGACAGAAATCTTTAAAAAGCAGTTAAGATGCAGCAAGCAATAAGCGCGGTCAACTTAAGTTGTGAGTCTTTAAACTTACCACAAAATTCATCTGCATTCTGTCATCACACCACCGTAAACGTGCATAAAACATTAACAATCCCACGAATGACACAAGTCAACCCCAAAATCCGTTGACGTACCATGTGCCTCGACATGATTTTTAATAATCACACAATGGATTTAAACGCATTCATCGAATGAACGGAAAAAGGTTAACAAAGCTATTCATACAAAAATGCACCATTGGTCCGTTCTTCTTTGAAAAGGACTTTGGTTGTGCCATCCACGGCTAGGTATGGCGTTTTTCTTTTTTCGCTTAGACGATGACTCTAGATAGAATTCGAAGTTCGCATTGAGTATGGTCTAAATTTATTCCGAACAGAGCGAACTTTCTTTTGACACAAATTCTTAAAGCAATTTAGATACAATCTCCAGCAAAACGTCCAACGAAAATTATTAGTATCTGAACTCACCACAAAGTTCATCTCCGCTTTATCACAACACCATCTTTTTTTTAACGCAAATCTAAGCTGTCATTAACTGATCTAAAAAATCTAACAATCAAACATGACATTACGATCATAGAGAACACCAAAAAAGTGGGTCCACCAATTCCGTCTGTCCGTCTGTCTGTCTGTCGTAAACGGTTCGTTGGATTTGCTTCAAACTTGGTACATATTGTTTTTTCGGTAATATGCCCACACGTTTTTTTCATTTTTTTTAAGACGACAAATAACAGTAGCTCCCATACATTTTTTTCGGCCAAAAACAAAAATCTTTTTTTTTTCTAAAAAACGGCTCCAACGATTTTTATAAAAACAAATCAGTTCATTAATGAAGGAAAAGGGTAATATTTTTATTTGAAAAAAATTGTTATTTTTGGTACCTCTAGTAGAACCATTTTTTTGGCTTTCGATTTTCTCGGAAACGGTTTATTTGATTCTTTGAAATTTTTTACGCAGAAGCTAGAAAGCTGTTTGGAAATTATTTTTTTGTTTTTTTTGAAAATTCAAAATTTCGAAAACGACTCAATAGGTTTTTTCGAAACTTCGTATTTAGTGGTTTTTTGACATTATCTTGAATAGTTAAGAAAACTATTTTTCTAAAATAAAAAACAACGGTACCTCCCATACAAATGTTAGGAAACTGTTAAGAAAAAAACGTATTTCTCGAAAACTGCTCCAAGAATTTTTATAAAATAATGTGTGTGTTCTTAAATTAGTACAATTCACTTCGAAGTATAAAAATATTTTTTTTTGCTTACTTATTAACGGTACTTCCCATAGAACCACTTTTCATATTTTCGACTTTCTCAATATTGGAAGAACCGATTCAAATAAATTGTTTGTGCAAATGCTCCCTAAAATTAGTAATAAGACTGCATACTCAAATTTTCAAAAAAAAAGTTTTTCGATTTTTAAAAAATAAATACATTTTTTTTTTGAAAAATCGATTTTTCAAAAACCAGTTAGAGAATTTATTTTTAAATTAGAATTTTATATGTATATTAATAATATCTTCAAAATGGCGTTTCAATTTTTTTTTCTAAAAATGTTTTCAAAATTTTATACATAAAAAATTAATTTATTTAAAAACCGCTCCAACGATTTTTGAATTTTTTTTATTGATATATTCTTATTTATCAATGAATTCAAACTGCATCTTCGTTTTCCCTCAAACTATAACGACTAAGCAATATTAGAACGTTTAATTATGTGTTTTATCCATTTATTTCTACCTTATTATTATTCCCTTTTTACGAATTTTGCGTACGTCACTGAATATTAAATACAATATAGGCCCTCATACATTTATATGTACATATGTTTCTTAAAAAATCACATGAATCTTATGTAATGCATATTGCACATAAATTATGAAGTTGTATGTATATATAGCTTCCTACCCACCTACATCTTTCATTTTCATTATTATATGCATATGTTAACATACTTAGATTCCATCAATATGTATATATATGTAGATACATTTTACCCTCCTAACTTACATAATTAAAATCCATAACTTAGATTTAAACATACATTTGAAGGAAGCTACCTATGTAACTATTCTTTGAAGCATCCATTCGACAATTCATTATACTAAGAATCAAGTTAATCTTACCTACATAGGCTTTATTTAAACCTGCATAGGATAACTACACCTAACTAACTTAACCTCAATGGTTAGCTAAATAAAAGTTGTTAGCTCAAAGAACAAGTTCGTACGATCCAGTCGTGCATTTTATTTTCTTCACATTTCATTCTTGATGCACATGACATATTATCCGCTTAGCAATTAAGTCAGAATGCTCAGTCGATCTTGTCTGAGCTCATCGAGCGCCCTCTGAACATGTGCAGAAAGAAAAAAAGCACACATTCGGAATTCTAAACGATATGTGTAAAAAAGAAACACATTTGTTGACAGCTGAACTAAAAAGGAAAACCGATATAAGAAAGATGGTGCTACGTTCCACACAATGAACGCCGCTCGGTCATTGCGATGACAAATAGTGTAAAAAACTGTCGACGCATCCTTATGGGGATGACATTGAAGTAAAGTGGATTGAGACATTGATTTACTAACGCAACTGTCAACGTACTCATCAACGGATTGACAACATTTTTCGGTGTCTTTGACACGGAGTGACTTTATTAGGATAGATTTTTTTTTTTTAATTTAACTATATGCCTGTAGGACCTAATGTCTTTTAAATGGAACCTGAATTGCACGGCACTAGTTTGGCACAGTGGATTTGAGAATCAGGTATAGACTGACTCATTTTAACCATAGGCGGCATCCAATTAAAATTGGAGGTATAGAAAAGAATGCGACTAGCGTGGGAATCGAACCCACACGTCCTAGTTAGCAATCAAGCACTTTATCCACTGCGCCATTGTCACCCACAAGATTTTGACGTCAGAGAATCAACGCGTTAACTATTTACGTTGAACGTCATATAGTAGTAGTTTATTAACATGGTAGTTTAGTAACATTTAAAAAATTAGTCATTTCTACAACAAATCACAACGCAATACTTCCAAATCCAACAGACAATAAAATTCCCATACGAATACGACAAGATAATAATGATGATGCAATTTTAGAAAAACTCAACAGATCTATGAGTATAATTTCCAATTAAGTCATAAAGCGTCTTCAATTTTATTTAAATCTACTAAAGCTCCCATAAATAAATTAAAAGATATCCCTCGATCGCTTAGAACTTTTAGAAAACATGTAGATAGTACTAATGCAGCAATTAAACGATTCTCATCGCAAATGCATCAAGTAAATGTGTGACCCTTTGACATCAGCGTTAAAACCACACCGCCAAGAATCTTCTTCAACTTATTGTTGCATGAATATCAATATATAGCATATCATAGAGTCTATGTGACCCCCTTTTTTTAGTGCTATCCAGTCTTAGGGTTGGTAGTGGGCTGAAGAAAAAAAAAAACAAACAAACAGGAGCACTCACTTACATAGCTCACGTTCACATTTCGCATTATTATGTCGGTTCTTGTTGATTTGTTGGACTCACTCTAAGCTGCCCATAGATGGTGCACAGTGCACACTGCACAGCACATGGCTTAATGGCACTCGTAAGATACATTCAGTATCTGTATCTATAAACAATGTTCATTCACGTATGGTTGAGTCGGAATGGTGTAGTCGTTGTCGTAGGTTAGGTGCGATACGGTCTGTCGGAGTTAATCAACGAACACTTATGCGTATCTAAAGTGTCTTAATTTACTGGCAATGTTGATGGTGTTGGATGCATCTGGAATGCTGATTGGAAGATTGCACTACACTACTCGTACATATTTTGGTGGTCTCTTCCAGTTGTAAAAGCAATTATTTTTTCTGTGTGTTATGTAATTTCAACGATTTATCTAAGTTAATATGGATCACAACCGTTTAAGAGCGATTAGGCCGGCCAAAGGAACACCGAAACACAATCCGAGTTCGTTTAATACTGGCGGCGCGGCGCTCGATGCAGAAGATAGTTTCTTGCTAATGAAGTTATTAGGTACGCATTAGACAGAGTAGGCATTCGATTTGGATGTTGAGTTTTAGATTCGTTTATGATATGAACTGTGTTCACTATGTGCAGTGAACACAGTAAGTTTGCATTTTTGCAGTCTACATTAAATGCTTATGTTGAAGATTGTGTGTGGGATTTGGGGTCCAAGTTGGTTGCACTTGGATTGCAAATTCCGAAACAGGTTCATTTAGATAGGAATTTGAAAAGTTGACAGCTATAATAGCCAGCTGTTTTGATTTCGATGATAAATGCGGATAAGGAAGTTTATGTGTTTTGAAAATATCAAACGAGCAAATTTTGTAGAAATGGGAATTTGAGAAAATTATTTTCATAGGATATCTTAGGTCCTGATGCCTATTGTTGACCATAGACTCATATTGTTGGTTATGATTTAGTGTTGATTTTTGATATGAATTTATTTACGAGTCCAGTAAATTCCATTTTTTGACACTTTTTATTTGTGAAGGCTTAGCACTTTGAGGTTGATTTGACTTGTGCTCAAAAAAAATATTATTTGGTTACTCTTGGTTCCGTTAACTAAAAATTGACCAACAATGTCCTTCCATCTTTCTCTGCAACTTTTCCATTTATTTTTATGAATTTTATTTCATCAAAAGACTTACTTCCCTAAATGGCGTGCACTCCAAAAGTTAAATTTACTAATGCAATACTATAGTGTCATGCGTATAGACATTGAAAATTGTATGTGCGGTTCACTCTTTGAGTTTATAAGGGGTTTTCCAATCAGAGGTGTTATTTTGAATAGCCCGCTAATTCGGTAGCTGTCACTTTTGAAGCTGTCATTTTTTGACATTTGACAAGTAGAAACTACGCTATTAATAAGAATGGAACGATACACGCTTCATCAACGCATTTCTTTTTTTTGAATATCAAAATAACACCTCTTATTGGAAAACCCTATATAACATTGAATGGTTGTTCCTATATTTCATGAATTGTGGTACCTGAAGCTGCGATATGGTGCGCTGTTTCACTTTCAATAAAAGTTAAACTTCTTATTCGTGCGAAACTGCCCAATCAAAGATAATTGAATAATAGATTTTTGAATTATTGAACGGCTTCCTGTCA
This sequence comes from Philhelius pedissequus, assembly GCA_910595825.1. Lineage (NCBI taxonomy): Eukaryota > Metazoa > Arthropoda > Insecta > Diptera > Syrphidae > Philhelius > Philhelius pedissequus. The sequence continues at coordinate 37,682,375 of OU343163.1, forward strand.
GCGGCTGTCAAATCGTCTAACAAATGAAATAACTGAAACTTGAGTAGCGCCTCACAACTTGGAATAGCAACAATCATATTTCAATCAGCTGACCAAAAAAAAATGCATCAAAATCAACTGTGAGAAATTTGTACGCCGGTTTATTTTAGAAAATTAATATCACGTATGATACTTTTTTGACAGCTATTGCAGAGCAGTTTCAGTTCCAGTTGCAATATACTCTCTTGTGTGTTCAGCTCGATATTCTGCAGATCTTGTGGTTGGTGGTTGACGTAAAGGTGTTGTCTGAATGGTCGCCTTATTTCCAACCATCTGTCAATTTTCTTCAATTTTTTAATACAATTTCGAAGTATATATTTAAGATAAAAATCTAGTTATGTCTCGCTGCTACCCTAAGCAACCACTTGAAATAAATGATTGCAAGAAATGTGTCATGTAGTCAATATTTCTTGTGAATGGAACATCATCGCAGATTTTTCTTTATTTTGAACCCTACATTTTTTTTGTAATTCTTGTATTCTTGAAGAATAAAATGTAGAAATAAATGTTGACGTTTCGTGACATCGCAAATTCGTCTTGCACATGGCATTGAATATTGACCATAGTTGTGACCATTTTTCATGTTATAATCCAACATTTCATTAAAAAATAAAGGTTATAGGTACTTAGGTACCTATTCCAAAATATCTAAAGCGCTTAGCACTCCTAGGTGAAAAATGAAATTTCAAGATATATTTTGGCCCACATATTTGAAAAAATTTAATTTAAGAAAAAATGTCTAACATTATGTACGAAATAAATATTTCTAATTCTTACGCATTGCCGCATCGCATCTTCTATCTGATTGACATTTCGCATCAAAACAAACACACCTCCAAGTTGCGTGTTTTTTATTTGTTTGCAGTATGGCGCTATTGAATATCGTAGTAAAAAAGTTTTCAGTAATGACGAGGCTGTTGATGTGTCTGGTGTTGGTCTAGTATGAGCTGAATAAGTGAAATGTATTGGTTTGGTACTAAAATAATGGCATCCGCTGCGCTTTTACCGATAAAGTTGCTTGCCCTGGTTTTATTTGTCTCTCGCATAAAATTTTAAACACAACATTATTGTTCACATTGACCACAATCAAGCGATTTATTTCGACGTCTATGAGTCCTACATCTTTATAATTAGAGCGATATGACGAGGTAAGGCAGAATTTTTTGATTTTTTTTAGAAATTACTGGATTTTTTTGACATTTCGTACTCTGACACATATTGATTCAAATAGTTTCCATGTGTTATTCTGAATCCAGGTATTCACACTACATTGTTTCCCCACTAGATGGATTTAACTTACGTCAAAATTAATCGGTTGAGTGAGGAGTCCAGTGTGAACACCGTCATGTGTTTCCGCCATGTAGTTTTTTAAGTAATGTCCGCATTAAGGCTCAAGCAAAATTCTAGGCCAATAGCACTTTAAAATAAATGAGAAAACATATTTATGTACCTGGCCCTGCGGAGAAAGTAAGCATAATCCAAATCCACAAATGTAGGCTATCCCTTTTATGAATATTTAAAATAAGAAAGGAACATAACCCAAATATGTAGATACTTATTATGTACCTACTACTTTCATACTTTATGCGGTTCGTGTCGTTGCATATTAATTTTCCATTTTCGGATTATAGATTTTAAATTCTGCCAATGCAGTCAAATATATGTAAGCACTATTTCCCCCTCAATATTATATGAAACCACACATATTTTATTATTTTATAGCTGTTCGATTTAGAAAACACGTAATTGTCAGGTGAATGTTGCTTAAATCCATATTCCCCTCCTATGTAACCATAACCATGAATTTTAATAAGAAACTTTGTATATTTTGGAAGCCGATTAAAGTAGATTATACATTTACTTTTTTTGTTCATTTATCATCATCGGATTAAAAAAAAACTGAATTATCATCCCTTAGTGAAAGGGTGATATTGGTATTTTGAACTATTGTACTAACACGGAACTACATAAACAGGGTTGGCAAAAAGTACGAGGGAGCTTGAAACTTCCGTTACTCGCCATGGATTGAGGTAGAAGAACGTGAGTGGGGTCTGTTAGTCATATTTAAGTCTTAACGTATTCAGTTGACATCATGGTTTGGACATCATCGTCATGTGGCTTCGCTTTGCCCACTTTTTTAAATGCGTTAGTTCTGACATTCCAATGTAGAGGTCACTACGATAGCATTTCAACCCAATTTGCACATCTCTAGTTCGGTCAACTGGCAAAATATTCGTGATGGACCAACATTAACCCAGTACAAGCCATATATAAATCTCTCCACTCATCATTTAGTGCCTTTAGATGTCAACTACAACTTGACACATTAAACGTCAAAACAAATACTCGTTTATACACGGTTATTAAAAGTGTTTCACAATTATCTTCAACTTTGTTAACCGCACAAGTTTTCGTGATAAATCTTACCATCTTGTTGTAAAAATCTGCCATACAAATTTTGACAGTTCATTTACCACACTTACCACTTTACAGCATTTACAACAAATTTACGACGACACGGTGTGATAAATTTGCATAGCTTATCGGATTCCTTATACAGAAAATTGACTCTATGGATGATTCAGACACATCATGTACATAAGTTTGTCAAATTTTGAAACCTTCGCCTACGTTAAAAAAAAAAAACAACTGTATTGATTTTTTATTCGAACTACCTACTATTTGCATTAGTTGATTGCATATATGCATAACAAAGTTCTCAAATGTCAAAAAAAAAAACAAACACACATGCACAATCTGACGATGAGCCTCTACAATTTCAACCAATACGGGTTGAAAATGAAAGGATTATATTGATTTTGTATTAGGCACATAATTTGGAAATTGAATAAATCAAGTAATAGATGTCAAAGCAGGCAAACACCAGTAGCGTAGATAGGTAAAATGAAACGAAATGGACAGCGCCCTGAATTTTATTTTGAATTTTCTCGAAAACGGCTTTGGACATTTACATTAAACATTATATCTGTTGTTGTTTTTTTTGTTTGCACAAAATTAAAGCAACATGAATGCTATCGTAGATCGTATTTAGGCCTTTAATAGGCTCTGTTAATTTACTGCAAAGCCTTTACTTTCTATATCTACGCTACTGGCAGACATTTGTATAGAGGAAAAGAAGCTAGACTATACAAACTGTGCAAAAGCCACCTTCACACGTGAAAATGTATCATAAAAATCCATGAGGTTTCTCCGTTTCGGAACAACTACGTCCTACATTATATCGTCATGTCTACGTCAGTCAATATTATAGTAGGTACTGTTTGGCATAGAATAAATCATTGGCTTTTATTTTTTTGTTATTATTTTTCAACAGAAAAAAAAATTAAGTAAATATTTTCTATTTGAACCAAACACAATCCAACATATAGGCTTTGCTGCAGCGAACGTGTGTAATTGAAGAGTGTTCGCGAATAGAAGGTTTGAATATTTTCGAACTTATTGTTGACATTACCAAATGAACAAAAAAATTCAATGAACATACTCGTAGGTAATCAACTACAGGTAGTACCTACCTAAAGTGACTGCCAATGATATGGAAGTACTGTAATGTAGAATAATTTAGTAATGTGCAAATAAATCGATGGATATGTAAATATTTTTATATTTTTAAAATCTGTTGTTGTTGTTTTTTTTTTTTTGTAAACCTACGATTTAAGTTTGAAATGAATTTTGATGGCGTAACATCATGATTAAAGAGATTTGGAAATTTGTGGATTCTGGTTATTCAAAACAGTTGTTTCAGCTGTCAATTGATGATAAATAGTAAAGGTGCGTGTTAATGGATAAATTAACTATGTTAATCTTATAAAATTATGAATTTATAATCTTTTTTTTTTTGTTATGAGATACTTATAGGTAGATATACAAATTATGTAAATACATACCTACATTCATATTTGAGTTTATTTTGATATATGTAATGTCAAAACGAGGTCATATTTTTATAATTTGTTACTCAGAATAGATTTTAGAATGCCTCTCGTATAACACTACATTTTGTTTAATATTGCGCGGGTTGTATTTTCGAGGTTATGTCGTCTTAATTTAATTTTTTTCTCGTTTTAAAAAATGTCTACAATAAAGCTTTAAAAATAATCTTAGATAATACCTAAATAGTCCAGCCCGGATCGCGCGTAAGCGTAGTCCTGAATGCAAATTAGCCTTGGACAAATCAAGTCTTCGTATATTTGGTTCCCAAAACTACTGTCTCGAAGTAAAAACAAAATGATAAAAAAGGTACGCTTCGGTCTCTAGCGTCACAGCTCAGGTGGATCAGCAGGTAATAGTAAGGCATCTGGTTGCACGGTGGAGACTATTAACTTCAAGCTGAGACCTCTTACCACTGCTGGGGGAAGTTCCAACCAATAACGATTATACTTGAATAGTTGCTTTACAGATGAACTACATACTGCCGGAAGACCACTGACAGTTGATTCTTTCTTTTAATACCGAAGCAATTTGGGGCTGATCAATTGCTTGTAACCCCAGAAGCTTTGTATTCTTGCTTAGTCAGTTCTCCCTTTTTGTTAGAGAATGGAGTAGATTGAATGAGAAATTTGCACGCTTCAAAATGTCATATTTGTTGAACTTCATCAAATTGGCTAGCCGGCGCCGCCGCCCGGTTAGAAATCCATTTGCTGGCGTTGATCCTTAACCCCCACTTCAGATAGAAGTTCCAAAAGTTGGTGAGATGGTCTCTAACATACGACCTGCAATGTCTGGTAATAGAGACGTTGTGTAGGTTATTGGTACTCATCTGAATATTTGTCATTATTCCTGTAGTGTTCATCTGTTGATCAGCAGTGTATTTACTGAAGAGAAATTACTTGAATTTAGAACCTTGTGGTATTCCTGCCTTGATTTCCCTCATTACCTGTATAATAATGACTATAATTGTTAACAAGTTTTTTTTAAGAATAAATATCAAATATCCTGGGAATCCTAATCAGCTTCTAAATGAGTTCTTTCTCCCAGACGCTGTCGAAGCCGTTCTTGAAATGTATGAGCCATGGCACTGTAGAATAATTCTTTGTTGATGTTGCTTTGGAATCCCATAGTAAAAGATGTATCATCGGATGCTTCTTCCGGATTCCGTTATGAAAGTTGTTATAAGACACTTCTCTGATCACAGAAGTATTTAGCATTCTGCAGCAGTAGTGAGTCTAGAACAGTTGTGATATATTTCTGCAGTTTTCCACGTTTTGTCTGTCGCTCTTCCTTAGATCTGACAGTTTCCAAACTTTCTGAAAGTAGCCGCTGGTCAAACAGTTACTAAAGATGACCCGTCACCATTAGATCGGCAATATTGTAGAACTTTTTGGGTACAAAATTACAGATGACGTCAGGATCTGTAGACTTTTGGGAGTTTCTTTATTTGATGGTTTCACCTACGTCCGCAGGATTGGTGAAACCATCATCAATGATTGAGCTGAGTAATTTAATGTAGCTGAGATTTAATGTAGCTATTGGTGTTAGGCATTTTTCCTGCACTATAACCTCGACGTCCATCAAGAACTCGGGAAGGTTAATTTAATTACCGGACTATGATCGACATTTTCTCGTTTTCGATGTTGTAGGTCCATATGTTCTTAACTGGTCAATTTGGATCCTTATATGATGTTTTGTGGTGTATGTGAATGTGAACTGTATTATTTAGAAAAAAGGGGCGCTTAGGAAACTTATCACTCCAGCTTTAAAGTGATAAAAGTCACAATAGTATACTGCAAATGTTAACAACTGTGACAATGATGTTTTGATTTGGTATTTAAGTACTATTAAAGGCTGTCCTCCATCATAATGAATTAAAATGATGCTATAAAAACAATAGCTGTGTTGATAAAGATGAATTCGAGTTTTCCAAACTGTCGGATTTAGACAAGTTCATTACGATAGCGTCCCGAAAACTTGGCCTTAAATTCAAGTGCAAACACATTGCCCGGACGTTAGTGTTACAGCTTGACGCTACTTTGCCTTCAATATTTTTTGCTTCGTTTCTAGGTTTCACGATTTTTCTGCATTTGAAATATCAGCAAAAAAAATATAACCGCAACTTCAATAGCTCTAAAATGTACTTGCATTGTTTAAAACTGAGACCTTTATTGTTTACAGACGCCAAGTCAAATAACGACTTACTTTTACGACACTGAACTGAAATGGCTGAACACCATTATCACACGATCATCTTTATTGTCATAAAATATATGTAATTCCCCAACTGTCATAAAGTCAAATATGAAAAATCTGAAATAGAAAATGGAACCATTATGACTAAGTGTATAGCGCCACCAGCATTGCGAGCTTATAGCTGGCTCCAGCCATGTATGCATACACATTCATTAATTGTATACAATGTTATAGTTAAGTCGCCATTTATTCCCGACACTTTGGTCCAGCTTCCTTACTCTCTGGTCTCTGTATACATTTAACTATAGAAAACCATACATAGCACATAATAAGGTATACATACCTATATTGCTTTGCGTGTGGAATTAATGTTTTGTCACGATTCCGAGAATTCTGAGATTCCAAACAAACAAGTCTTAACAAACATTGCTAGATGTACGTACATATGTACGTAGGAGATGAAATTTTCTACTTCTACTGGGCATTGATGAACGCGACCGACGCGACGCTACGGCGACCGACGTAAGGCATTCAGCTTACACTTCAAAATGGTATCTAAGGCCGTGGTGATTTGTAATGTGCTTATGTAGTTGACACTTTTAAAGAGAGGGGCAACACCGGCGAGTCGCAAGAAGCTCAGGAATGCGACTAAGTGTCAAGTGCAGACACATCACCAACACCATGCATAACCACAACTGATCACCCCCTTTTGCATCCACTACAAACAATGATGTCTGATCTGATTGAAACCGTTCTGCACGATCTTATAAATAATTATCTTAGCATATATACTCGTACATGTTGCAGTAGTTGCACGTTTGACGAGATCTGTGCTTGACCAGTCCAGCCCACGCAAAAATTACACGGAAATCTTCAAATGTTCAGCCATGGGTTTTTGTTAAACGTGAGACGAGCGCGTTCGTCGAGTGTGCACCTACCTATATTGAGGAATAATAATAATTGGTTTAATGGGTTAATAAGCAAATATAATGTTACACTTTCTGATGGCACTGGGTTCGGTTTTTTTCGATGTTCTCTGCCACTGCTTACATTGAACACTTTAAACATGTTTCATTGTTTGTTGATATAAAGTACAGTTACTTTGCTTTTGTAGAGTGACATACATATGCATATAAAATAGGTAAGAATAATCAAAAATATTACAATATGAGCTAAAAATAAATAATATAATTTTACGCAAATATCTAATTCGTACTATTTTAATTGTCAACGATTGTAAACAAAATAATAATTTATGGTTGGGACTAATCTTCTTGCCACAAACAGCTGATTTCACAGCACTGAAAAATTTCTCCGAAATGTTGGTTCCGAAGATTAAATTTTCCGAAAAGCAATATTTTGTACGCTAATTTCGAAAGCGGAATAAAATACATTACTTTCCGATTCGCAATTCTGAAAGCGAAAATTTGGTGCTTGGTAACTCCTTTCCAAATGTCAAAATGTTTCTGCAACAATACAACTCGATGTTTTTTTCGCTGTGCCAGCAGTTTTACCGTTTTTGGTCTAAAAACTTAACTTTTATCAACATTTTTTTCTTATAAGAAATTTATAAAATAAATAAAATAAATAAATAAATAAAACACTTGTTTTTTCCACAAATTTGTAAATTTTTTATTGGCCAACGCGTTTCGTCGTATGAGGACATCATCAGGGCACTGATGATTGTGATAACTTTTATCACAACATTTACATAATATTGGATTTTGTTCCTTGCAATTTTTATTTAAATCCGTTCTCCTTTGTTGCCTTCAAACCGTGTGCATTTTCCTTTGTTTCACATTGAATTCTTTCTTTAAGAACTATAGTTTTTGCTTGCCTGTTATTTGTTTTGTTTTCATTTGACAGATGTCATAACTAACAATTCGAGACACGACAAAACTAAACCGTAACTGGAAAAGTGTTAAATACTATCTTTTTTTGCACTTCGCAGGTTTTGCAGAGTACCACTTCAAAAGCGAACGACAGCACTATAAAATAGGATAGACTTTCAGGTAAATTACAGGGAAGAACCTGTGGCCCGTTCACACTCAGTGCTGATCACCGAAAATACATCGATCACAGTTCAAATCCATTAGGGTGGGGTAACGTTTCGGCACTAGCGCGTCCCAGTGCGAACATCGAACACACCTAATCTTCATTTGAAGTGTTTGTTTTGGAATGACAGACAGAAAGAAGATTGCACACTTACATAATTTAAACACATTAGGTGTGTTCCCGTGCTTCCTAAAAAAGAAAAAGTGTCAAATCATGAGAGCGCTCATAAGAGTAAAGAGTAAAAGATATTCCCATTCTGTGAATTTTAGAAATTTCCTTGCACAAAATTAGGAAGACTGTCAAATCAAAAATAAAATAAAAGAAAGGCTGTCTGTTGTCGTATTTGACATTACAAAATAATCGAATTGATTAATATAACTACACGATAGAAAATTGTTCAACTTAACTTAATTTTTCACAAGACCCTTTTGAAGCACTTACAGAAACTCACTTTTATTTTGACGTTTAAAAAATGCCTAAATTTTGTACTTTTGTGAAATTTTTTCTCTCTGACAGATGTTTGCACCCACTCTTCATCATCGTCCTATACATTCAATCGGATATCATTTAATTCCCATACATTAGTATGCATTTATCTATGGACTAAATTTATAGTGTATCAAATTTCGGCACCTAAAAAAAATATAATCAATACACCCTCACCCAATTGTTGGTTTTATTTTTATTGTGCTTTTAAACAATATATCACATTAATTTAATTTAAGAGAATTATTATCCACCCATGTCAAAATATAAAAATATAACGAACGTGAGAAAACCCGAAAGCCCATACTTTTATCCATTCCTTTTCCGTTGGAGCTCTTATCGCCGATCGATTTCTTACCTAAACGTTCAAACAATGAACTTCGCCCATTTCCTAGAATTTCTCTACTCAATTCGACCTAAATTGATAAATCCATTAGAAGAGGCAATTATTCTCCACCCATGTGAATTTTTATTTATTTATATGGATATTTTTTTTGTTTATGTTTTGCTGTTTTAAAAGCCAAATGTTCATATTCCTTCACTTAATTTTATATATATAAGTCCACTGTATCGTTAATTTTTATCAAAGCAATTAAATATTCTGATTGCCACACCAGAAGCAAAATGTAGCTTTAAAAATTATATTCAGATCAAAACGGTCTTTAAAATGAAAAAAAAAATGGAAACAAAAACGAAAAACAAACAAACCCAAGCCGCTACATCGACATCACCCTATCCCTATAGACCTCTAGAAGTGTGCTTGGCTGACTGCTTTAATTTCCCTATTTACTCCATTTAGCGAACCACCATGCTGTGGCTGCTACATAACTAGCTATAGATTTCTTCTGCAACCAACTTTTGCACGGTATGCAAAAAAGGTATAAATTTAATTACCGGCCCAGTTCAATAACCCGACGTGTAAGCATCCAATATACAATATATGTTGTCGTTCATCTACTATAAGTTGGATGACGTTTGGGAAAGGTTTGGGGGCTGGAAGCATAATGCTGCGAGTGCCTACTTAGCACACTTTCAATAGCTTCGGGCAATAATTTGTATATAGAATTTGTGCATGTGCAATGTCCAGTGTGACTTTCAACGTAAACATTCTATAATCATCCTACTCAACATCAACTTGCTATCAAGACTTTCGCGAAGTAACACCACATGCCTACAGCTCGGGTACTTGGTTGAGTATGTTACATATATATGTAGCTATAGTATTAGGAACTCCAAACCAAACCTATGACGAATCCTTAGTACAACTACTCAGAAAAGTATGTCGATAGAATGATTTTAGAGTTCCCACTTTATTTAACTATGCAATAGTTCACTGAGAAAATCTTTACCTTATGAACTATAACATATAATTTATTCGACGTTTTTTCCCAACCCGAACGGAATTCATTTAAAAAACTATAACTTTTATGGTTATTTTGGGTAACTTATGTGGTTTTCCTATTTTAAAACTGACAGCTGTAAAATGTTCGTACATAATGAGCCATTTATGTCATTTTAGCTTAAGTTTTGTTCGTTGAGCCCTGAATTCGACCTAAAGCATTTTTTGAAAAACATGAAGTCATCCTGATAAAAAAATTCTTTGTTTTTTGAGACCTAGGGTCGCCCTCAACTCGACCTGAAGTAGATCTAGGTTTTTAGCTGGGGCAAGTTGAGGTTAATGAATAAACGTCAAAGTCACATGATATCTCATTTGATTTGTTATTTTTAAAATGGAAATAAAAGAAAACTCAAATTAATTTTCAGACACAGACATGTAAAATGGAAACCTTTGAAGTTGTGAATTGTGCATAGGGACAAAAAAAAGTTACCAATAACTTGAATTTAACATATTTAAAGATTTAATTATTATTAAATGACATGACTTGCTGTTCTGCAACATAATTTTAATGGCCCTCGGGTCTTTTTTGAGAACCGAACGAACCTTTAAATTCGCAAAAATGATCGAAACAAAACGAAATTCCTCCTCCTCCATAATTTTAGGCATGTTCAAATAGAAGTGTATTGCAGAAGCAATTATAGTTAACCCTTAACTCTTTTCTGGAGAGAAACTGTAATAGTGGCGAATAACTTCATTGAAGCAACAATCCGGAATTATTTTTTTTTCTTGTTTAATCAATTTTCGGTCTGCTGTTTTCACACGAGTGCGTTTCGCTCTGAACAATATTAAGTGTTTTATGATGATGTCGTCTAAATGGCATCCACTGCAGACGTCGCAAAAAATGGCTACTGCTAGGTGTTATACAGATAAATATTTAAAAAGATTTTTTAACGCAAAAGTTGCTGAAATAAGTCTCGAGCATTATGGGCTTAGGAGAACGGGGCAAGATTTTTAGACACCAATTTCGACGTAGTCTGATCTACAACGTTCACGATTTGACCTGGCCAGATTTGACAGCGCGAGAAATACTCAAGGAATTGGCACGCTTAAACATTTCGCTCTCTAACCACAAACCTGACAATACTTGAAAGCTAATATTGAGAATAAACTGAGTTTTTGGAATTCGATGTTTCAAGAATTAAAAAACATTTATAGATTAAATGACATTTTTTCAATTTTGTCTATTTTTGATATTTTTGTATTATAGAACCATAAAGTGGGAACACTTAAATTTCATGTAACTATAAATCATAAATACAATATAGATACCAATTTGAGAAAAAAAATTGGTGCCTGACTGACTGAGCATTAAAAAGGCGACAACAAATATGCTCAAGCTATCAAGAAGTTCTAAGAACGACTTGAGGAGACTTCGGGTGGTAAAGGTTTCAGATTGGCAAAGAAGTGCAAATGAAAATATCATAGATTTTTTTGTTTTGTTTTTTGAATGTATGTCGTCTTCCCCAAGAGGAGGAATCTGAAGGAGCCAACAAAAAGAAGAAAAAAAGAAAAATCAGTCAAAGTAGTAGCCATATTGGAACTGGTGGTCGCTGGTCGCTGAATAGTCGCTGGATGCTGCCAAAAGATCAGTTTTAATGAAAAACAAATATTGATATCTCAAGACGAATGTAAACATAGCCGTTGTACCGGACCAAACCATCATACCATAGTCAATGCAGAAGGCATGTCATTTGCGGGGCTTAAAGCGAGGACCAACCGCCCGACCGGTCTTGGAACGATTTTGCCTCTACTCATAATACTGTCGGCGACATCTACTAAAAACCATGATTATGATGAGGATAATGGGAAAAAATTATTTTTTTTCATTGGAATGAAAATTGATTTTTCTTTCTGCTTCCACTATGGTCCGTTGGTTTGTAATTTTTTTATTTTTTTTTTTAAATTGTATCTGTGTGTTTAAATTGTATACATTTGCAATAACTTCTCCAATATGTCACGAATGCGATTGAAGTTTATTCTTCATTTGATTTTCTTGGTTCATTATTTGATTCAATATCCTGTGCCTCGAATGTACATAATTACGAGTATGTAACCGTATGGTAATTTATACGGTATGTAACAGGCGTAGGAGTGTAGGATGCGATGGTTTTGTGTTTGCCTAAGATGTTTGATATTTGATATATTGCTTATGGTTAATTTTATTGATTTTTTTTTAATAATTTAATTTTTTTTTGTATTTGCAGAAAATATAACGATAGCCGGCACAACAGACTTCTGGTCCACGCAAGTGTTCAAAATAACGCTGTACGCAAAAGAGACACAAATGTATCTTTGTTTCAACAGCAATTGGAAACTTGTTGGAATGGTGAGTATTGATTGATGAATGAAAAAGAGTCATTTGATTGATTTATACATAATGTACTTACTATTTACGAAGCTTAAGCAAACCAAAGTTTGAATTTGTTTTATCAGGTAGGTTCTATATAATTCAATGTCTTGGGGCTAGATCTTCTATTTTCTTCCTACTGTTACTGAAAGGTATTGGGTGTCGAAAAAATACGTACCTACTCGACCCAACCGCAATTTCGAGATAACTTTTTGGGAAAGATCTATCATCATAATGAAATCTTGTCTCTTTAACACCACTTATAAAATTTCAACAATAAAATAGATCAATTTATCTCTAATTTTGATCTGTCAAAACAGGTTTTCCTCGTTTTCGGCTCCATTCCATTGGGTCAAATAAATTGATTAATTTTTGAATTCTTGCGAACCTAAATTATTCGATATCCTTGTACTAAAAATACCAATACAATTTTTAGCCGTCATTTAAAAATCTATTACTCACTTATCAAAACATAAACAAATTTTGACAGCTACACGGATAACAGTTTTACAGCATAACACAAATTTAATAACGGTATTCATTCACGTGGGGAAATCCAGTTAATTCCCGTAAATGTCAAAAAGTTTCCTTACGAATCCACGTGTCGTAAACGAAACTTCATAATTTGTATATATATGTAATTTTTCTAACAAATCCTAAACTTTTCCTAAGTTTGGTAAGGAGTGCTTTTACACTAGAGCGATTCTTAACTCTTGTTTCTATTATGAACTCCATTTGGTTGTAAAAATATTTTTAAACACAGCAATATTTAATAGAAATTAACTTTCTTCAAACATATTTCCGTTCGCTTTACACCAATTGATTTAGAAAAGTTCAATCGCAATATAATCAAGATCACAAAGAAGAAATGGCGAAACCTCTGCAATTTTTCAAACCTAGGCAATTCTGTCTACCCTGGCCATAACATATGTTCTTCACCAACGTGCTTAAAAATCGCCAGATGAAATTGCTTAATGAAGTAAAAGCAGTCAAATGTGGCAAATCGGAAATTAGGAATTTCCATCATACGTCAATGGGATGGGATGTAGAAAATTTTAGTATGGGGTGAATGGTGCGATGTAGAAAATTGAACCCTGTTAAGTAATTCGAACACTCAATTATAAATGTGCTTTTCTTACTATTTTAGACACTTTACACTGCAAAAAAATTACTTTTTAAATGCCAAAATTTTACCAACGTTTAAAGAACAGTTGACTCATTTACGAAGTGAATTATTGAATCAGTTTTAGGGGTTTCAAAAAACTGGTATCAGACACTTTACAGTTTACGAAGTCGCACAGTTTGGGATGTTGAATGCTAACAACAAAAAAATAAATCCGAAATCGTGTTCCATATGCCACAAATTAATCAAAATCTTAATTTAAATCTAGATTTACCAATGGAAAACCAAATTATTTGCAAAGCAAACTCGAATAACACTATTTATTAAATAGGTGGGTACCTACATGCGATGCAATTGAAATAAAGTGTGTTCGAAAGGAATTTCGAATCAACTCCCCAACCTTACACGCCCCTACTGGCTGTACACAATATAGATGGAGCTGAAACTTGAGCTGCAGCTAAATTAATTGTCAAAATATTGAATACAGCACAAATGCAAACGCAGCTGTACTCGATGCCGCAAGAGTATGCCAACTTTAAATGGTATTTCAAAATCGCATCGAACTAAGCATTTACATACGAGTAAGATTCAAGAAGCTTCAATAACTTTTCAATTACGGAAAAAATTCACAGCTGATATCTATTAGTATTAAATGTAAGAAAGTTCCACAGTGACATTGTGGACACGTAAAATATAGCACGTACGACATTTGTTGACAGCTATTCGTAATACGTAATCGCTGTCAATCAAGAAATGTCAAAATTGTTTTTATTTCTTATAAGAAGACAGGATATAAAATAAGAAATATGTGTCTGAAAATAAAATGGGGGGTCCGCAAGAATTGTTTTCTTTTTTTTTTTTTTATAACTGCACGCGCTCAAGGGGTTATGAATACCCTTTATATGTTTTTTTCTTAACACAGCGCGGGTTCACGAATATGTTATTCTCTGATTTGATTTTTTTTCCCTCAATTAACAAGTCCATAAGCTGACTATACCTATAAGAGAATAAATGTCACTTTTCTGTTAACCATCATCTGTCAAATATTAAAATTGAATTAGTTTTCTTTAAGTTCATGTTTCTACATTGTGCAACACTTTAATCAAGGTGTGCCGGGGGAACCAATTTGTTTACAAACATTTCTGTATTATTAGAGTAGTGAATGAATAGAGAAACACAAAAATGTTTTCACCAGAAAATGGGTGTGTTTCGGAAGTGAAAAACCTTTCAGGTCTTTTTTTTGGTTTTGTTTAAACAAATCAATATCAGAATGTACTAACTTTTAACTTCCTTAAGTAGTGCCGTTAATGGCAATTGTGTGTTGTGAACTTACAGAATTTAAGACCCTCTATAAGATAAACACACATTCATGGAATTCTCAAATTAGTATCAAGGTGATAAATTATTTTTGAGAATAATTGAAACCACCTTCCGCAAAACAAATTCCTGAAATGATTTTCATTCCATATAATTTGATGTTGGTGTGTTCGTACATATACATACGAACAACAGTGTGTCTCTGTATGTCGTTGTATTTAAATTTCAAACAAAACGAAAATAATTAGGGCAATTTAGGTAGTGTGTACCTAAAAAAAGGAAACATTTAAAATACGATAATTCGTGTTATTTTCATTTGCGTGCTTAGGAGTTATTTAAAGAGAAAATTAACATAAAATTTCAGCATTTTTCAAGTTCAAGGACGTTTGGTCGGAAACCAAAGTCCATTTATAGTAATTAGGTACTATTATACCTAAGAATCTTAACAAAGAAAAACCATGATGGTGTTTTCAGGATTATTTTAATTAAAATGAATTATTCTTATCATAAAGTCATGCAATAGGAAGTACAAAATGGAATATTTTACAAAGAAAATGTAAATGGTAAATAAAAAATCTTTCACCAACCTTACAAATATCATAAAAAATATTAACTATAGAGAGATCCATGAATCCATTCACTTACAATTTTGAATTATTCGAAAAGAATATATATTTATACGAATCGAAGACAATCTCGCACTCACAGAAATCGATGAATCATTTGATTCAAATTTCCGAGAATTCGTGAGTGATTATATAATGAAGTAAAAGAACACTTCCATTTTTTTTTCATTGTAGTAAGGTAGTTGTGTGCAAAATCTTAAGAAACCTTTAAGACTTTTTATTGATTTAAATAAATTAATAATCAAAATGAAGATATTTGTAAAACAATATGTTTTTATTTTATTTTTCAGAGAAAACTACAAGAAACCTGCTATTTCAACGAGTCAATTGTACACGGTTATTTCGAATATCGATCGGCAGTCGATCCCAACCGCCGTGTCGGTTTCACACATCGAGGTAAAGCAATTGGACCAAAAAAGAATGTCACAGATGCCTGTTATTTCTTTACGAAAATTGAAGCCGATCGATTTTTTCATCAATACACAAATGGCTTCAACCCGCACCATCATCACCACACATTTCCATCATCCTCATCATCATCATCAACATTTTCTTCCTCCTCTAAGAGACTGCCCAAGTCTGGTAAGTCTGCATCAGGTAAACTAACATCATCATCTTCTGCATTATCATCATCATCGTCATCATTGTCATCACCGTCGAAAGCTATTAGCCTAGTTGGCGGCGGTGGAAGAAGTGTAGCAGCAGTGTCAGCAAGCTCAGAAGGAAGTGGACAGTCACCGTTGCCACGCGGCAGGAATCGCGTGGTAACTGGAAGCGGAGCAGGAGCTGCCCGGAACCGTGGCAGTGCCACCGTCACTCGAAAACCAAACGGCCATAATAGCAACCTAAGTAATAGCAGTACCAGTAATAGTCGTAGAGGAAATAATAATTTAAGTAGCACTAATATAAATCATAGAAATCATCATAACCACAACAACAGCCACAACAACTATGTACAGCAACAGCCAGCCACACAGTTACACAACATACATCAGCATCCACAATCGGCACAGCACCATCAAGTACGTCATCATCATAACAATCCTAATTTCATTGCTCGGCGTCAGCAATATCAGCGCGACCACAAAATGCAACGATTACGCAATCATCAGCAACAGCAATCAACGAATAGCATGCAACGAATGACGTCCGTCGACGCCGCCGACGTGTCATTGCCAGCACCAATGTCTTCACCGATGTCACCGGTGCTATCGTCAATATCCTCGCTGTCACTTTCGATGGCTGGTTCATCACCAGTCGGTGCTTTTGTGTTGCCACCACCAACATTAGCTAGTGACGATATTGCTGTCGCAGCATCAGCAATGCCAGGTCGTCGCAAGGTGAGACGAAAAAAAATTACCAGCAAGCAACGTCAAGTTCAAGTGACAAATGCAAAAGATCCAAAATATAGGCGTGCCTCGAAACAGAAACACAAGTCGTTAAGCAGTCCATCGACAACAAATCCATCAGCAACCAGCACAGAAGATAATCAACTGTCATCTGATTCATCTTCATTGTCATCGGCATCACCTAATGTAGTTGAAGAATTGGTGTCGCCATCGATGTCATCTGCCGGTGTACCATCATCATCATCGACAGTCCTGTCATCTACAACTTTTACCTCATATTTGTCATCTTCAGATGATCCTATTTCATCAGCAAGTGAAACCTCACCAACAACGTCGTCTCTTTCCAACGATGAATCGCTGTCATCATCAACATTCATTAATCCGTCTCCATCAACCCTATCCGAATCGTTTCCATCAACCTCCGTATATCCGTGGTCTACCACTGCATTAGATGATGATGCCTCTTCATCGTCGATTGCATTGTCATCTTCAACATCATTATCGTTCGATGAACTATTGCCAACACCACAATTGGGCGATGAACTGATGGCGATGGTGATGGAGCCCATTGGCAATGACAGAACTGGTGGCACTTCTACCTCGACCGATGATTACAGTAACAGTAGTAGTAGCAGTTTTAGTACTGACTCCAGTGGCAGCAGCAGTACTAGTAGTAGTGATGGAACTAGTGACAGTAGTAGTAAAAGTAGTACAATCGATAGCGCGGCAATTAGCTACCGCAACCACAACGATCAATACTCGAACGACGAGGCAAGTTCAATGCCTGTCTTGCCAAACAATTTGGATAATAGTATGACTGAATACCTATATAGTACTAGCAGTAGTAATAGGCCTAGAAATATAAACAATAGTAATTTTAAAAAGTATTACCACAATGGCAACATTGGCATTGGCATGGGCATCGGCATTGAAAAATTCAATCGCAGTAGTAAAAAGTTATCAACAAATTTTAATAATAATAACAATCCTGGCACTGGTGACATCAACGACAGTGCAACATCAACAATTTTTGCAACAGCATCAACAAAAACAACAACAACAAATCATATAAATAGTTATAATATTAGTAGTTATTTAAATATAAACAATAGTAGTAGAAATAGTGGTAGTAGAAAAACAAATAGCAAACACAATGTTGATAGATTGTCATCAACTGAACAAACAACATCAACAACAACAACTTTAACGACTATTAGCAACAATTTTGATGAAAATGTTACTCTTAGTACTAACAATAATAATCAACATAGCAGTTACTATAGCACTAGCAGCACCAAAATCAATAAAAATTTACACAATAGCAATTTGTTGGATAGTCAAACAAAAAAGTATTATAGTAAAAAATCTTCTACAACAACTACAATTTCTACTACTACTCATTCTTCTCCTTCTCTTCAAAAATTCCAACAACACCAACAACAACAACTATTATCAACTAGCGCATCAAACGCAGCAGACACAACAACAAATACCGCAACAAAACGAACATCAGCAGCAGCAATTAGTAAAACATCATTAATGGCAACACCACCATTTCCTGTGACAGCTAAGAAGACCGCCATTACAATGGGTAATAACAATTTAAATCGAAGCAATGTGAATAATTTTTATGCTGGTGAAATTGTTGAAGGAACATACGATGCTATGGCCGATGATTATAATATTTCTGGCGGAGTTGGAACCGGTAAGCTGGTGGCAGTGGGTTATCTGCCAACGACAGCATCATTATCATCATTGCCAGAATCGATTAGAATAGCAAAAATCAAAATTAATCGAGAACGTCGAAATCGATTGAGAAAAAAATTGCACATAGGATCTTAATTTTTTTTTTATTGATTTTAATTTATTTAGGTATTGTTACAAATACGCATACTTACATTAAATAAAAAAATAGGTGAATACAAAATTTAACAAAAAAAACATATTTGCGAGAACAAAAATACTATAAACTTCTTTCGCAATGTGATTGGGATATGCAAGGTAGATTACAGGCAGGTTTACTATTTTTTTTGTTTTAACTTATGAATCTCACCGTTATATTGTTGTATTTGTAAAGACCTACATATTTTTTGTTTGTTTTATATTTTCACTCAGCTAAGGTTTGTTTGTTTTTTTTTTGTTTAATTAATAATTTTGTGAGCCTAGTACTCTATCGATAAGAAACGAAAAATTCCATTTAAAAATGACACGGCGAAATTATAAACGGAAAAATTCGCTCTACTTTTCTTCTTCCAGAACGCTGCGAAATGTGTTATTTTAGTGGAAAACTGTACTAGATTTCTTAGCACAATTCTCCACCCTTTTCTCTCACAATTAAATTGCGCGGGAAATTTGAACAAAAACCTACCAGTTTTGCCATTGACTCAACTTGTCAATTGTGTTTTTGACAGCTGACAGAATTTTCCACACATATTTTTCCGCTGTGGTTTTGGCTAACATTTCGCTCTGTATTTGGATACCGTCGGAAAACTCGTTTCGCATCTGTACCAAATTTCATAAAATTCATGCTCAATTATTTCGTTCAGTTAAAATATGACACATTTTTATTTGACATATTTTCGCCAGTGCTACAAAAAATATCAACTACTCGAAAAAGAAGAAACCGAATAACTCTCCCAAATAAGCGAAATAGATATTATAAAATTTTGAATTCCTAGTAATGATGTTAAAATATCAAAACCACGCAAGAGCTCTGCGTTTGTCCAAATAGTGTAGTAGATCCTGCTGTTTTTCCTGCGGAGAGTTCTTGTCTACATAAAACTTCATTTGTTGAGTTGTATCGTTTTTCTTCCGAGACGACGACGGACACCAACAATATGTCGAATAATAATGGTCTAAATTATGACTGCAGTGATAAACTGTTAAAAAAATCTTGATAGTCTAAGCTAATCAGTTTTTTAAGTGTATTTTTTAAATTGCCTAAAACCCTAGAAGTCACAAAATTATAACTTTTCAGGTGAATCTTAAAAAAATCATTTAACTATGTGGAAAATAATAAAACCGTTACTATTAGATGGTAGAGTTTTAGTTAAGCAACGCAAGAACGGGTCGTGTAGTGTTTAATATTTTAATCGTTCTTAATATCCCAGAATCAAAGCGCAATGGTTGCCAGTGAGATTTCAGTTTGTCGCTAGTTAGAAATTCATTAAATATTTAATAAGTTTTGTCTTGGTAAATTAAAAATGTCATAATTTAACGTTTGCTAGTCAAATTTTATTTTGTTATTCTTTTATTTTGTTTACTATGTATTTTTTGGTTTTGATTAATCTACCTAAGTATATCCCTGCACTATATAAAAAAAAATTAATGATAAATAAATATACATATTATATTTAAACTATGTATCTATTTTAAAATATTGCTCCCCCGCCTGCAGCCTAAATAGACAAAGCCATTAATGACAATAACAAACTCGTGTTATGTAGTGTACTAGAAATTAAAAAAAAAAAAAAAAACAAAGAAAATAATTCCAAATTGTTTAAATAAAAATTAACAAGATAAAAAATTAGATACTTTATTACAAACAACTGTAACATATTATAAGCTATTAATTCAAAACAATTTTTGAAACAAACAAAAATTAAACTACCAAAAATTAATAAGAAACAAATCCATTACTATATGTAGGTATGTGTATTCCAATTGAAAATAAATACAAACAATATTTTTACCTGTCAGTATATTAAAAAAAAAAAAAAAAAAACAATTTAATAATAAATTTAACGAATTTCGAAATAGCAGATTTATAAAAAAAAATAAAATAAACAAAAACAACTATAAAATTATAACAAACAGTCAAATTGAACCTAATATCCGTTTGTAATGTTAAAACGCTATAAGCATAATAATAAAACAAAAATAAAAATAGTGAAACAAAAAAAAATTCTTATAACGTTCTTTATAGAATTCATAAAATAATTTTTATTTTAGAAAATCCATCGAAAATTTTGGGATTCAATAAATTAATCAAAAAACAACACGCGTTCAAAAGAAAACCAAATACGAAATTTAATAAGAATTTTCTATTCAACTGTTTCTCGAATATTTATTAAAAAAAAATAATAAACAATGGTATTTATATATAGCAAACAAAAAACTGCAAAACCGCTTGTTTCAGTTTTTAGTTTTAAAATTGTGTCGGCATTCAATTAAATTTAATTAAGAAAAAAAACAAGAACTATATAAAATGTATAAAAATAAATAAGCACTACATTTAAACAACAACAAAAAAAAAACTTAAAATAAATATAAATATATATATATACATAAAGATATAAAGTAAATATTATATATAAATAATTTTAAATGAATGTAAGCAATGCAACTAACTTATTTTTTATTTTTTAATCATTATTATTACTGTATAACATATAAACACTGTTCAATGTTGAAAATATTCAATTTATAATATAAATAATAAAAAAAAACTTAAAAAAAAACAAAAACTAATTTAATTTGTATTTATACTTCTGTTTACTTCTTCAATTAAATAAAAAATTATATATTTAAAAATAAAATGTAAATTAAAAATGAAACCGAGAAACAGAGTTAAAAAAACCTTGAACATAAAAAATAACTTGAGTGCATGTGTTTGTGTATGAGCTTTTGTTATTATTCTCATTTCTCCTTTTAAGTTCTAAAATTATTTTTTTTTGTATTGAAACAAATAAAAACAACTCCTGTATGCACGTTGTATGAAACAAAAAAAATTGTTAACGAAAAGAATTTACTATATAGGAAAAAACATAAATCTACGAGTATTTGCACTTTTTCTAATTCTTTAATATTTTTTTTTGTTTATAATTATATAGATCAACAATTATTGTATATTTTATTTTGTAGATAAAAGGATTTTGTTATTTTTATTTCTATAGTTCTCTTTTCTTAATTTAGATTGTTTTTTTTTTAAATTAATAAAATACAATAAAATATAAAAAAATATCCTTTAATTATTAATATTTAATTTAAGATTATTTTGTGTCAAAAACAAAGAAAATGATTAATCCTCACTTAAAATAAAATAACAAACGAAAACAATATAAAATGAAACAGTAAAAAACATTGAAAAAAAAATTGAGAAATACCTTTGTTTTCAAATAAATTTTATTATTATGAAAATAAAGTAATCAACAATACATAAAAATACCGAAAATTAATGTTTCATTTCAAAGATTTTTGTGATATTATGTACATACATATGTATATCGCTGACAGATGTAAGTATTTCATAGGAACATAGCTACATATTGCCAAAAAAAAGTTGGTTTCAAATATGACAGATTTAGATTTAATGTTTTTTCTAGTAAAATTGTTTACAGGGTGTTTTTTTTTAGGGCAGTAGTAAATTTGAATAACAATTTGTTTGTGTTTAATCGATCGAGAGAAGAATACATTTTACAAATATTATTGCTTTAAACTTAATTTCCGAAATAGGAATGCCACGATGGTAGATCGGACGACTGTCATTCAAAAGGAAAAATTTCCGGCACATTTTTTTTTTTTAATTTTTGGCCAGTGTTTAGTTAAGCCTAAGTTAATTGGTTAGCTGGTGTTGCATTGAACTGCTTTTATCAGTCTCTTTTTTTTTGTTCAATTCCTTTCAAAAGCACAGACGTGGACAAAAACACGCATACAGTCAGTTTGCAATCTGACAATTAAGAAATTCTACACTACCTCTATGTGCTGGGACGTAAAAAATAAGATAAATACGAAATATTAATAGATTTTATTGTTATTCCCATGTCCCATTTGAGGGAATCACTTCTTATTAATTTACAGTCGTATTCAATGGAAGTTGCTAAAACAATTCTCAGTGGTTGAAATGTTCCATTGAATAAGCATGTATTAAGGCTATATTCAAAGTTCAAATATTATAAATTAATATTCAACCTCTAATTGCGTTAAGCTTAAAATACACATATTCAATATTACGTTACATAACTTTTATGAATAAGATTTCCGCGTTTAGAGAGGTATTGCAACTCATTGTATAAAAAAACTTTTTGAACATCTTGTAAGCTTTCCGACAGAAGCTAATGACATAAAGACCCGTAACCTCTGATGGCTTTGACATTTGCTTACAAGCTGAAACACGCACACAAGTAACTTTTCCGTTCATCTTCCAATAGACCCATTGATAAAAACGCAAGCAGAATCCTTTCTCTTCCTCTTATAGACACATAGATAACACAGCCCTAGTAATTTGTCCACCGGGAAGGTATACTACTTTGTTTTGCTGCCATTTTGGTAAACATTAGTCTTGACAGTTCATATTTGGCAGTCCTGAAGTAGACACGTGGAAAATTTATTATGGAAAAATATTCAATAAACCAAAGTATTTTAATTTTATCAAAATCAATCATCGATTACTGTGACGATGAAAAAGTTACGTGAAATTTTTGAAAGAAACAACGTGCCAACAAAACGCACTATTTATCGTACATACACCCTGTACATTATAAATATATCATTAATACAATTTACTTATACAATTGTATAGATCTTCGTTTGTTGTTGTTTTAGACATATTTAAAGTGCAGACAATACATTTTACAAATCCGAAAATTATATCAAATGATTAACTTTTTGACATTTAATAAGCAGCTGACTCATTTCCGAAAAAAAAATACGCAACCATTCTTATACTGTGTTCTCACCGAAGCGAAATCTCCGCATTTTACCATATAGTTTTGAGATTTCGAAATGCAAGATTTCGTTGAAATCACATTACCAATGCGGCGTATTTCCAGTGAACTAGTACATTTTAAAATTTACCATGAATCAAAGAAAACAAGATTTTGACACTTCTTTGTTTTTCTTATCATACTCGTACTTCTGTAAGAAAATTTTTCAGTGCAAATTACGATCTTTCACTCTAACATTGCGTAGGTAAAAAGAGAGAGTATGACTTTTTATTTGATATATGATACATGAGCGTGTGTCTTTTGTTGATAAATAACAAAAGCAAAAATGGTTGTTGTTTGTGTTTTTCAGAGACGAAGTCGTAGTTTTGATGGTATGAAATCTCCGATTTCCCTTTAGTGGGAATATAGTATTAGGGTGCTTAAGAATAGTGTGTCCAAAACTGAAATTTACGACGTCCTAAAATGTACTACGTTGCATGCTTTCTTCATCAAATTCGTGAGATAATTTTAGGTTTGTTCGTTGAGCCCTGAAGTCGCCCTAGGGTCGACCTAAAGCGATTTTTGAAAAACCTAAAGTCACCCTGATAAACAAATTCTGTGTTTTTTGAAACCTAGGGTCGCCCTCAACTCGCCCTGAAGTAGAATTAAGTTTTTGCCAGGGGCAACTTGAAGTAAATGAATAAACGTCAAAGTCACATGAGATCTGACGTAGGAATGGGCGAATTTGAGGAGAATATCGAGTATTCATCATCGATGTTAATAGTTATCGAATCGAAAACATCGATGTGTTGAAGGGTTTTCTCCCCTATTCATCCTTCAACATCGATATTGAATCATCGATTTTTTGTTTTAATATCGATGTTTCAATAACATAGATGGACTTGTCCAGAATCCCTAATCTGAAGCATTTGTTTTGTTGTGAATTCTCGTTTTGTATGCAAATTGTTATTTTTAAAATGGAAATAAAACAATACTCAAATTAATTTTCAGGCACAGGCATGAAAAATGGAAAGCTTTGAAGTTATGGATTGTGTATAGGGCCACAAAAAATGTACTAAGAACTTCAATTTAACATATTTTAAGTTTTAATTATTAAATGATATAACTTGCTTTTCTGCAACATAAATTTAATAGCCCTCGGGTGTTTTTTGAGAACCGAAAAACCCAGGTTTTTTTGACAACTCTTGGGGTTGTCAAAAAAACCTGGGTCGACCCTACGTAAAGTTCAACGAACGAACCTTTTATCTGATTTACAGAATATTTTTCCCAATACAAACTTTGACAGTTCATTTCTGCGGAGATAAAATTATCTGGTTTCTGAGGTTTATCTGGGTTTTCCGCCGTTGCATGAATACCCTTATTAATCTAATTACCTTACATTTTAAATTCGTATATTAATTATTAATTTTAAAAATACTCCCAGTGCCAAAATCATTGGTATACGCCAAGGCTGATGAATGCGGAAATTACGCGCAGTTTAAGTCTAGTTCTTCAGTGCAAAGTTATCTTGGTTCCTGGGTTAAGCTCGTATTAAGTCGTGACACTGGTTTAAATCATCCAATTTAGTAGGTTAACTTTAGAATGAGTGAATATAAATTTCTAAGTCGTTTTCGAATAGCTGTTCAGAGTTAGTCTTGGTCCACTTTTTTTACTCCATAAGCGTTCGATTGGCTAATCCGGCTTCCGAAGTATTTTTTTTGTTCTCGATTTCATAAGGGAGTAAAAAAGGAAAACACATATATTCAAAATTTTTGTCGGATTGCTTATCAAAAGAAGTAATTGTTTATAGAAGTCATTTTTTATATGATCAGGTTTCATTTTAATTTTTTCTATTGGAATAAAAAAAAGAAATAGAAATAGAAGCGAAACACTTCGAAAAACATGATTTACAAATTGTTGTGTCGATTTCCATAGTGTCGCACATCGATTTCGATATAATGAGTTATCCATTTTGCGGTTTCAAAAGTAAACGTAAATAAAACACATAACATTTTTTTTCAAGATATTTCTTTTTTATTATAAAGTTTGAACGTTGACATTATGTATGAAACACTGCATCATTTAAATGACCATCACGCGAATTGTTGCAAGTATCGATTCTTTTGAGGTAATTTTCGACCACTTTTTGACACATATTGGGCGGTATCTCAGCCATAACTTGACGAATGTTGGTTTTCAAGTGCTCAGGAGTTAAAAGCTTATCTGCATAAACACGGTCTTTCGCGTAGCCCCACAAAAAAAGTCCAGCGGTGTCAAATCGCATGATCTTGGTGGCCAGTTGATATCGCCACGACGAGAAATTATGCGGACAGGAAATGTCTCTTGCAATAAAGCCATATTCGCTCGAGTTGTGTTGCATGTGGCACCGTCTTGTTGAAACCACATATTCTTCAAGTCGTATTCTTCAGGCAAAAAAAATTCGGTTATCATATGACAATAACGCTGCGAATTGACGGTGTCAGTCGTTCCATCGTCGTTTTCGTAAAAGTAAGGTCCAATCACACCTCCGGACAAAAGAGCGCCACAAACAGTGACTTTTTATGGATGTAATGTCCTCTCTTCAATTAGTTGAGGATTCTCAGAATCCCAAATACTACAATGTTGTTTATTAACATACCCACCGAGTGAGAAATGTGCTTCGTCGCTGAAGAGAATTTTGTTCGAAAAATCGCCGTCCACCGCCTGTTGTTCAAGCACCCATTTGACGTATCTACGACGTTGCGAATGGTCAGCTGGCTTCAGTTGTTGTGTGAGCTGGACTTTATATGGATGTAGGTGTAGTTCCAAATGCAAAATACGCCATAATGTGCCGTAAGACAGTCCTAATTCCTGAGAACGGCGAGGAATCGACACATTCGGATCTTCGGCAACACTTTCACTTACAGCAGCGATATTTTCAGTGGTAGCGAAACGATGATGCACAGGCCTTACAATATCTGTAACCAATCCAGTCTCTTCAAATTTCTTCACAATTTTGCCAATTGCTTGCGTAGTTGGACGATGATGTAAACCATAATCTCCTCTTAAAGCACGATATATGGCTGCGGCAGAATCAACATTTTTGTAGTAGGTTTAACAATTTTTATGCGTTGTGCGATAGTTAAGCGATCCATTTTCGGAAATGTCAGACTTTCATGTAAAAAAAAAAAAATGGTTTAACAACTTAGATTGACAGATGTCGAATTCCAGCCCTATACTTTTGAAACCGCAAAATGGATAACCCTTTATTTTTGACAATTCCACGTTAAGGTTAATCCTCACCTAAAATGCTTGCTCTAACTTAGTATATAATATAAGTGTAAGTACACACTTCTTCTCCTTAATGGGAACAAATGTTAATCATTCATAATATTCTGGAATTACTTATCCAGAAATTTAAAAAAAGCTCAATAAAAAACAAAATTATATTAAGAACAGAGATTGAGCCTAATTTCCTGTGAAATTTTCTCACAAGAAACCTTATTATTTATGTACAAAAAATTACATTAACATATATTCGCCTAACAGCAGTTCATTTAAATTTAAAAACGTTTCCGTCTATAAATTACACGGAAATATGATCCGCTTCTATTATGTAGGTATCCAGAATTTTACCTTAATTTTTGTCACACACAAAATTCTTATATAAAATTCCTAACAAGCTACAGCAAAGCCCATGTCAATGTATGATCCATATAACATGCATACGAAATCAGTTACTAAACCAAACAAAACCGTTAAAAGTGCATAAAACCACACCACTCTAAATGTCATATTGGAACAAGCTAAACTGACATTTTGTTTTGTTCTTTGGTCGTTTACATTAAATTTAATCGATCGTTTGCAATATTATGCCGGATGAGTGGGTTTCACATGTCCAACACCCACCAAAAAATTGGGACTTTAAGAATCTTGGACTGGGCTTTGCATGTTTTAAAATTCTGACATGTCTCAAAATCACAAAAAAAAAAAAACAACATCAACTACAAAACACAACAAACAACATCAAAAGAACTTAAGAAAATTTGGATCAAATCGTTCGTATAAATTAATAACTCAGTTCAGGCCCATCCTTAAAAGAAAGGAAAAAGAAAAATAATTCCATTTACCGTTGCGTTGAATCGCTGGAAATATGTAGGTCTACAAAAACACGCATAATTTCTCAATCGATCGATGGTGTGTGCTGTGTTGTGTGTCCCTGAAGGTTCGTGTTCGATCATCCTTCTTTGGCGCGCGATTTTATGTAGGTACTTCTTCATTTAGAGACCTCTTAGTCTTAACACGACCGACCCTTTTCTTTGTTTTATTATATGAAAAACAAAATCGAAGTCCAGAGAAGATCCCGTATACAAATCAATGCCATGTCCACTGTCCAGTCCATAAAAATGTATAGTCCCAAGAAACCGCATTTCTCTTGGAATGCCGCTGCTAGTGCGTCGGCGCGGTCTATCGATTAAAATAAAAAAAAAAATAAAAAAAAAAAAAAACAACGACGGCTGTCGGCCGCGTGTGTGGTCCTCTTCAAAATGTCCATTTGAGGAAGATCCGAGATGTCTTGGTAGAATCTGCATGCACACATTTTACACCATATCGGCCAACTATTGCCCCCGGCCAGCGGCGGCGGGGCGCCCATTGGTGATGGTGCGGTCAGCGAAATCTTTTAACCACCTACTTGGACAGCAATAGCTTCAAGTGAGACACTGGTACTCCGACTGGCCACCAGTGACCGCGAACGCGAACAGTGACAGTGCGAATTTGCGCACCCATCGCCATAGCATCGGAGACAAACAAATGTCGCGCGAAATGCCGGCACTTTTGTGACCGCTTGATTAAGAGTCTCCTCCTCCTCCTTCTCCTACTGCTGGTTCTGTTCAGTTTCAGTTGTGTTGTTAAAATGGAGGTGGTGCACTTACATTTGTCACTTTTGACACTTTTGACAAATGACCGCAGGGGCAATACGAAGAGGTCTAGAAATTACGTTTTGTCAATTATTATCATTTTGGCTTTGTTTATACAATTTGTGTTGGCCACCTCTGGTTGGTGCGGTTCAGGGGGAGGGCTCGAGTTCGATGAAGATGATGACTTTTGATTGATGACATTTCGGTTAGTGTGGTGATGGGCATTTTCCTTGACATAAGAGTAGCATTCCAAACACGATGATTGTGCTCCTTTTGCGCTTAGGTAGGTATATTGTTGATTGTTAATGCGGTTGCAGTGGGTGATAAGCGATTGCAGCGAAAGTTGCATTTTTAATTTTATTTACTGTTTTATGTTCTTTTCGTGCTTGTTTCTTGTCGAGTTCTTCTTGTAGGCGGACTCATCTTTATGAATTCCATAAGATTGATGACCCCAATGGAGAAATGTTATGTCTGTGTCTGATGGGTCTGCGGGGCTGAAGCATGAACATGGAGAAGCGAACTCCGTGGACAGCGAGCAATTGTAATCGCAGCGTGAAATAACTTTGTCATGTTGTTGTGTAAAAGATGACAAATATGCTGACAAGATTGCTGATTAGACAACGAGATAACTACTGACCTTTAGGTGGGATGATTAAATGAACTAGACATCGCAGTATAAATGTGAATTTAGTGAATAGAGTGTAAGGTGTAGCTGTAGGTATGCGACCTTGTTTCTTTAGATGACATGATGTATCTTCTTATATAGTGTGAACATGAATTTTCAATTTTCTAGACTCTTAAAACAAAATTGTTAGGAAGAAAGTTGTTGTTCGGAAATAAATAGATATTTCATATAGGGAGAGCTACTGTGATCTATGTGATATTTTGATGTGAATAATAACTCATTATGGACCTTTTAAAAGTTGAATATAGTAACAGGTGGGATTGGTCTTTAGTCTCAGCAAGATAGGAAATTTCTTATACTTTTGTGTTTGCCTTAGCTTTACCTTTTTTTTTGATAAAAGCATCAGCAGATTGAATTGACTTCTGGACTTTTTAAAACCTTATTAATTTATTGCTTTATGGTTATTGTACGGTGCATGGCATTTAACTTTATGATTCAATGTCAGAAGAGAAAGTTACCGTTGTAGGTGGATAATGTATCTTGAGAGCAGGATTGTTTCTAAGAAAAGTTAGAGGGGTGTAAGAATTATTACTTTTTTTCTGATCTTTCAAACTACAATTCAGGAATGATTCATTGTTACTAAGATTGGTTTAAATTCATTTTCCGTTGAATTGTAAATAGTATTTTCTTAATATTTCTTGAAAGAATTGAAACGTATTTCCAACGGAAGTGACACCACACGGCTCCTGGAAATTACGCCAGAAGGAAACTGCACAGGATTTTTTTTTTTGAAAAAACGCCAGAATTTTTTTCTGGACCAAAATTGGAAAAAAGAACATAAGTTTATTTGGAAAATAAGCCAGAAATATTGGAAATTATGCCAGATAGGTGTGGAGAAGAGCCTGAAAGTAAAATGGAAATTGAGCCCGAAAATTTTCAAAGGTAAGCAATAAATTTCAAAAGCACGTAAGGGAGTATGTTGACCCCCTGTTGAACTTCTTAAATCCAAAAAAAAACATGTGCATGCATACGTACCCAAACTTGTACCCACTCCAAATCCTATATTGGACCAAACAGGGGAGTCTGTGGGGCAACATGCCTAGTTGCAAAAAAACACTTTACACGAGTCCGAATTTTTTTTGGGATTTCTTGGAAATGGAAAAAGCCAGATTTTTTTTGGAAAAAAGGAGAGACTTTTGGGAAAGATTATCAGAAAAAGTTAGTTTTTCCTAAAAAAAAAAAGGTCAGAATTTTGTATGAAATTTTTTTGGCCTTTTTTCCAAAAAAAATCTGGCGTAATTTTCATTTCCCCACACACATCCAAATTAATTTCAATTATATTTATGAAAGCACTGTTAATGGGGCCCTGTAGTGTCAGAAAGACATTCAAACTTTAACTCGCTTACAAGGAGTGGTGGGATTTTTGACCCAGGTTTTTCGTCTCTTGAGTTGAGTACTCCATTTGAAAGTTTGTTGAAAGATGTTGAGATGACTGAAATTGGCGTCTCTCTATACTTATACAACTTTTATACCAGAGCGATTTTAAACCCTGGATTATATTTTGGACTACTTTTGGACAATTTTTTCTACCACGGTCGCAAGCTGATATTGCACCATGTAAAAGCAGTCTTATCAAGTTGTTTATACCAACCCAACTCCTCGACTCAGGTTTTTCACTACAAATTTAAACTCGACTCATTTCCTAAAGCCGAATCGGTTGAAGCTCTTTTCTACTCAATACAGGTTTACAACGGTACCAATCAAATTTGAAACTCGCTTCAAAATCGCATCTAAACGCGATATTAGTAGCTTTTTGTAGCGTGGTGAATATTTCTCATTTATAATGGCGAACAACTGTTATAAGGCGCCAGTTATTAAAAAAAAAATATTTTATTTGCTCTACCACTTTCTTGTAAAATCACTTTTGATTTTTCAATGATGAAAAGCGTTTTCAATGAACAGGTGACATTTTGTTCCCAAAAGTGAAACACAATCTTTCCAATGATTTGTGTTTTTTTTTCCTGTTCTCATGCTTCAGTTTTCCTTTCAATGATCAAATCCAAGAATCTAACCTCAAAATTACATTTGGCTATGAAAGATCATTTCAATGACAACCAAGTTTCAATGAATGCTATAACCGACTTGCCAAAAAAAATCACTGATTTGTTTTCAACGAAAGCTATAACTGGCGCCTAAATTTGCATTTATCTAATCTCGCCCATTCTTAAAACTCAAATATTTATCAAAGAGCCTTAAAGCCCATAATGTCGTTTTTATTTGACAATTCAGAAGCCTTCTGGAGGACTCTTCTGAAAATGTTCACTAGGGAAAAATGACAGTTCAGATTCTGAAAACAAAAGAAATTTCTTTTGGATTTGAAATCAGAAGCGAAACCAGGACTCAAACATTCAAATAATTAAACGTCAAACTCTAAAGTTCTCATTTTTGGCATCATAATTATGTACAAACATTATTTCAAGAGCAACTTTAATTATTTCTGATTTTTACATTATAAGGCCCTATCCGGCGATCGCCAATGTCCCACGCTCCCACAGAATAAGTTTCCCTCGAACAAAAAATCGCATGAAATCACTTTCTCGAAAAGCTTAGTCCCGATGCCGATAACAATAAATTCTGAGGGAAACTTTTGAATTGGAGAAAAATTTCCAGGGAATTTTTTATTCCAGATAACCCCCATAATGTACAATTATTTTTATCTATGCAATCACACCAAACTTCAGAATCAAACAAATTGTTCAGTTGGGATTACAGATCGGAGAGATTGTAGGTGTTGATGACTTTCGCGACAAAACAAAATAGATCGTCTTTAATTTTTTTTTTAATTTAAACTTCCTTCAGCTCATGGCTACTATTCTGTTTTTTTATTCAGTACAATACCTTCTTATACGTAGAGATATGTAAGTTATTAACGTTCGTGGGTCGATGATTTTTTATATGAATTTTCGGTAAAGATTAAAGTGAGTGCAGATTGCGGACATGAAAAGAAAACAAGAAAACTAATAACTAGGAGATAAAACTCAAGAGATCTTACACAAGTTTGAACGGGGGCTAAATTGACTAAGCAAATAATACAACAATATAAGAAGTGTTTTCTCAACAATCCATATATGAAATGGAGTGGAGTGGATTTCATATAGAAGTCAATAAAAAGGATTGAAATTTAAGGTTAGTTTTTGTTGTTTCTATACATAACTGAAGGCTATTTTTAAGTATAGAGGAGTTAGTGACGTTGTTTCATGTAGGGACGCATTTAATATTTACGTTCACATTCTTAACAGATACAAGGAGTATAGAGGACATTTTTCCTCAAATTGATTACAACTAGACTTAGTAAAACAGATACATATGTCAAAGTATTAACAATGGTACCTAGGTATTTCCTAGTCTTGAATAGCTTTAAGCAAAACTGTCAAATATTGAAAAGTAGTTTACTGAAATGATACTTATTTTAAATAATTGAGTATGAACCTATATATGTATATGTATTTATATTTATAGTATTAAGAGTAGCTTAGATACTGCCTTACCATAGACGACTGTCTAAGAGTACCTCCATACTGTAGGTACTCAGTCTTAACACAAAGCCAAAATAAAAGTGGAATGCAATGAACGAACGTTTAAAATGATTTTCATAATTTTGATTTCACAATTAACATTTCAAAAAATCTTAATGTGCATACATACCTGCATTAAATACAGCTCATTTCTTCTATCCGCATGAATCGATTTATCGCAACATGTATTCGATTTACCCAATCCATTACCTTTCACTTTATCTTTTAGTTTTGCTACCCGTTGCTTGGTTGAACTTCACTATCACAACTCGATTTGACAGTTTATGTATGACGTAAACAGCAGTTTTTCGTTAAATGTAAAAATCTTTTAATTTATTGAATTGATAAATTGTTTTGGTATATTATTTCAAATAATTGGTGAAAAATAAAAGTACGGACAGGTTACTAAGTTAATTTTGATTTCCCAAATAAATCTGTGAAATTTATTTATATTTTGTTGTTTTGATCATTAAAATAAATACTTATGTAGTAATATTTTGTACATACATACATATATATTGGTATTGTCCCGTACTTTCTAGGGCTGCCACAATCTATCTTCTATAAAAAAAAACTGTCAAATACGAACATACATATATACATTTACATTTTCGTAACTTTTCACAGAAGAGAGAGCTCGTGAGAGGAGAATAAATGATTTCCCCGGCTGCGGATTGTATGCCAAAAAATTTCTTTGGATAAAATTATGAAGACTGTCAAATGAAGGAAACAAATGAAAAACTATACATATGCATATCTAAAGTGTCAGTGGACAGGTGAGTCATTACATGAAATAATAGAATTTATCATTTGCTAAAAAAAATACATTAGAATGTTTAATAGCAAAAACTTTATTAAATATTTTCAAAAATATACTGGTACATTTAAAAAATGTCTAGCAATTTTGTTTAATTCGTTCCCGTGCTTTTGTGAAACTTTGTCACTCTTGAAAAAATGTCAGTCTATGCATTGTACATTGTGGACAAGATACGGGAACATAGTTATTATTTCACTTATATCTTAAGAGAAATCGGATATTAGCGACGCCATAGCAGAAATAGTTTGACATTTTCATACAAACTATCGATAACAAGATGCAAAAAAGGAAATTCATAATCTTTTGGATTGGTACTCCGAAAGACGTTCGTCAAATAGAACAACTGGGCACAATTTGATTGGTTCTGACGTCAATGTATTTAGGACAAATAAATTGAAACAAAACATCACAAACGCAAAACGAACACACTCAATTTAAATCAATTCTTTTAATGTTATTTTCTTTACCATAGAAAAGAAGTTTTTATTCAATAAATCTATAACGAACTTACACAAAACAAATCGAAACAAATCAACTTATGATTTTGACAGCTTTAGTATGTGAGTGTACTAGTGACTCTTGTTTCGATTTTGAAATCAAATAAAGAATCGATTTCTGTTCAATTAAGAGCAATAGCTGTCAGTTTGAAGGGCTCAGAACGCGCTAAAACGAGTCGAAAAAGCCAAGAGTGCTATAAAAGATTATAAGATCTTATTATACAACATTCTCTCCATTTTTTGAAAAAGAACACTCATACTGAATGTCAACGGAATGTTTTCAAAAGTGGCAAGAATTTGATCGCTTCATGTATGAACAATCGAAGTGTATGAACAACTCGAACAGAATTGTTCAAAAACGACATCGGTAATCAATGCCGCCATTCGAGAACACATTTCAGTTAACATTTCCATACCAGATATCGATAACAAAATATCGAATTAAATGTGTTCGTAATTCTAAATCCAATTTTGATTTTTTTTTTAATTAATCGATAACTTCATGAAATTTACAGCTTTATTTAGGTAGGTGGCGCTTGTGAAGATTTTCAATTTTATTTTTCATTTTCCGATTTCTTACATAAAAAATACATGAAAGATCCAATGTTCACACCTCCCACCAGCTCTCAATATAATTTATTTTGCTGGCGAAGTCTGTAACAGGACAGCGTCTGCATACCTAGATTCACTAGTTAACAATAAATTACGATATTTTGTCTGAATGCCATTTTAAATTAGTTTCTTCTCACTCGCAATTGCTAGAAACCCATTGATAGTACCTACCTACACTAAATCATATTAAATATTGCAACCACTTATCATGTTAGGGACTGCGACACATATGTATCTTCTGGACACTATACTGAAATGTATTATATAAAGGAGAGGTTCCCATATAATAGATATATATATATATATGTTTCTGCTCGTAAATGTAAATAACATCACTACCTACTTGATTATAATTTTGATTAAAATTAATTCATAAAATCTCGCTATTTGTAATCGGATATCGATATATCTTTGATTTTATTTCTTTCTTTTTATTGTCCTTTGTCTCATTCCAACAACAACTGATCATCTCTTCTGTTACACAAATTAGATTGTCAAGCAAACTGTTCCGGAGAAACAAAAATCCAATGCACCAGATGATCCGCATAAACTGCTGCCCATTGATTATGAAGTAACTGATGCAGTGTGATCCATCGAGATTGATATCGATACCATTTCCAAACAAAAAAAAAAAAACAAAAATTAGGAACTACCTCTTCGAAAATCACAAATAAAATCTAAAATTCTCTATTTCTTCTTTTATTTTGGGAAATTCTTGAGTTAATCACCTTAAAAGTTGGACTTGGATTTATTCCTGAATAAACCCTTGATGTGCAACCGCATAGCATGGTGGACGGACAGGTTAAATTTATAGTGACTTCATAGAAGTCACTCTTTTCCATGGCCCTAGAGGTGGCTTTTTCTGTAATTTATGCAGTCTTAATAGCGTTTACATGACCATATGCAGCATCACCTGTAAGGCTGGTCACATTAGTCACTTGTAATGGCGCTTCCATCTTGTCGGCTTTGACGGTGGGGACTGGGGAAGAACAAGAGAACCTAGTATATATCTTATGCATCTGCAGATGAATTGGATATCAAATGGAAGAATGGATATAGATAAGTAAGTTGAGGTTGATTCTTCGCCTGAGCTATGTATGTTGCTGGATGGGTGTTGCTCTGTCGCTTTTGATTTTCTTCAATGCCAGTAAGTTAGATTGTGCGTACATTAGTATGTATAGGTATAAATAAAATGAAAATAGATTGTTGTCCCATTACTTTACTTTGTGACAAGGGGAAACATTTTTGTTCACGTTAGGTCCGTGGGGGGCGTTGCGTCACCGTTGATCGGCCTGAACTTTCATGGTTGAGGCTGTAAATATGCTGATGCACATGTCCAATGACCACAGTGTTGGAATATTTGAATGTTTGCAATGTAAAGTGCTAATTAAATTGAAATTAGGTTACAGTTTTTAGCTTAACACGATTTCCAACGTTTTGAAAAAAATATTCTTTTTTCTTTTATCATCAGTTAAACTTAAGGAAAGTTTGAATTTGACGAAAATAAATTATGTATATTATATCGTCTCGTCGAAATAAAAATTCGAAATTAGAAAAAAAAGATTTGGTAATTTCGCAAATTTGGATTTTTTTTTACAGAAATTGGCAGCTTATCAAGTTTTGAGGAGTGGCGACGAAATTATCTCATAAAGAAATAAAGCGCAAAAAGGTCTAGAACTACCTGAGCAAAATTTTCTGACAAATCTTAAACGTCAAAACAACATTTCTTTTTTTTATATTTTTGATTGTTGAAAAATCAAATTTTTTCTCTTTAGGCCCGTTTGCTGATACGAATCATAATTATTTATGTTGAACTTAAAACGCTTAAGGGCTACTTTGTACTCTGCGCAAGCTGTCACATAAGTTCTTAAGTAGAACTTAAATGATTAATTTGTGTATCAGGAAACGGGTCTTAAACTAATAATTTTGTATCTAAGGACTTCTAAGTTTATTCATTTGTTCAATAAATCTTTTCCCACGTTAAGCAGGAGATGTTTTTGTTTTATTTTACACAACAAAATTTACTGCCTTCTAAAATTTATTGGGGAGAATTTGGCAAAATTTCGAATTTTGTATATCTGGAACTAGAGTTAGCAGGAATTGGTGCCAATTCGTAGTTTTGTGCAGAGTGTGGAACACACCTAATATCGATTCATGTTCAGTGATGGGTTTTATTCTGTTTGATTTACGATTAAAGTTAATCGAATACTCTTTTGTTTTTAAAAGGTGTCTTTTTTTTAATAATAAGTATGTACTTATTAGCAAAAAAGTCAAAAATTCAAAATCAAAATTTTATAATTTGTGTTGTTTGTTTTTGTTTTGACAACACTGAGGTGTGACATCTAATTTCTTATGACGTTTCTGTTCTTGTTGTGCTGTCATGATATTTTCTTCAGTAAACAAAGCTTTCCTGCTTTTCTTGGACCCTTTTAGATACAACACTGTATCGAATTTTGCAATTTTATCAAATTGGTTTGATATTTTCAAAATAGGTTTGTTTGTTATGTTTTTACGTAATTTCCGACCTGGGGCCCTAATCCGCAAAAGCGTGAATGATTTTCCACGAAATCACTGGCAAAATAGGCGTAGATAAATTTGTCTATAAGTGTAAACGTGTTCCATTAATAAAATTAATCTAACGCCTTTCTGATAAGCACTTAACAAAAAAAAATTAAACCATGTAACAAAAAGATCAACTTATCGATGCGCCAAAGGAACATGACCAAAATTAATAAAGTAGTGTGTTTTCAAAAAAGACTACTTATCGCTTTCTTATTATTATAGTGTAAACATATTCATATTCATAAAACATTTTCGGACCAATTTTAGTTACAATGCCCTTGTGTCAAATAAAGTACCAAAAAGATAAATCTATTACATTTATTTATCATGAAGCAATTCTGTTTGCCAAAGAAAATCAAAACATTGTGAATTTGAAATATTCTTATGTAGCCCTAGCCAGTCTAAATGCGTTTAGATTAAAATGCTTTTCAACTTTACATTTGATGAATTTAATTAAATGCAAATATATTTAGATTTAACGCAAAAATTTAAGTCAATGTTAAATGAAGTATGCAACAAAAACCGTAGATTAATAATTTTCTACTGTAGTATTAACAGATACAGATTTAATCGAAAACACGTCTACTTCATTGATACTTTATCTGAACTTTTGTCGAACCATAAGGAAAATTAAAAAGAAGACGAGCGATTACTCTGCAATTTTTCAACCTGAAATTGCATTGTGTAAAAGTAGTACATGGGACATGAGATTGTTTTAAACTGAATAATGCCGGACTTAGACCCCTTTCACACAAGGAAACTGAGTTGCCGGCAACTGGGAGTTCGTAGGTGAGAAGGGCAAGAAGTAAGGGGAATGAAAAAAATCTCCCCGGTCAACGATTTGAAGAGATTTTTTTGACTTTTATGCTTTGAAATTTTCTTAGGTTTCCATTTTGACTTCTGTCTCTGATAGATGTCAAACATATTTTTCTTAAAGAGAAATTGTTTCTTACAATTATATTATTACATTAGACCAAACCAAGTGAGCTACTTAAATTAATTCATTGTGAAAGAAAATTTTAAGTTTTAATTCTTGTAGGCAAGGTTTCCCGGCGGCTGTTCCCGTGATGATTGTGGCAATGCCATTGGCCGCATTTAATACAAAATATTATGCGTCTAGACATGGAAAATCGACAGCAAAAACGCACGCAAAAACGGACCAACTAAGCTCTCAGCTTGTGGCTTCATCATCACATTTGGTTTATAATAACGTTCCTGTATAAGCGAGCAGCAGCAGTAGGCAGCACCACAGGTATCAGTCATATCATCCTGTCAGTCGTTCATGTGTCTAACTGTACCAATAAAGCTTCGGTGCATTCCAATAAGCCCAATATAATCTTCCCATCATCACTATCATGTGTTGGGTCCAAGATTTGGATGGCAAGAGAAACGCACAACAAATCTGTACACAAATCAATTTTCTCTTGGTTCATTGTTTTTCCGTGACCTTTTAATATATTAATTTAGCATACCATTATTAACCACCACAATAAAGAAAACAACATTTACTTATATAATCGCACCAGGTTTCTTTATTTTGAATTTATTTTTCTAAAAATAAGCTGCTGTTAATTTATAATTCAAAATTATGTAGAATTTCCAGTCGCGAAACAAATTGTTTGTTTACAAAATGCGAATGTCAAATCAAAAGCAATTCAAAAAACGAGCAACTCAGTTTCCTCATCAATTTCTTCGTGTGAAAGCTACAAGGCAATTAAAGGAAAACGTCAACAAAATCTCCAGCAACTGGTTTCCCGGTGTGAAAGGGGACTTACACTCCATTATTAGCTGTGTTTTATTAGGCATCTATCCATAGTACCGTAAGTAATGCCCAAAAAAACGCATCGACCGTAGCATGGACCGTAGCTTTTTTATTTTTGTAAAATGGTACACCTGCACAGCAGTCACAAGTAATGAAAGAGTCTTTTGCAAAGTTAAATTATAAAAAAATCAAAATTAGGAACAATAATAAGCTCTTATTTATATAAAATAGAAAGTAGAAAAACGTACCAATATTTAATTTGAGTTTCAAACCTATTTCTTGTATTCACTTTTTCTGCATTTGCAATTTTCAATTCGAACATTCATTTTGCACCAATAGAAAGGAAATGATAAGTGAACGGGTTTGTTCATAGACTATGATCAAGTCCCTTTTTACACAGGGCAATTTTTGTATTGCTTTAAAAACCGTCTATGCCTTTCACACGAGAAAACACAATTGCCGGAACACAATTTGCTTGTTTCCTTTTAATGTTTCTTGGTTTTGAACGCACAGTACAACGTAGTTTAAATCACAAATAAGCCATAATAAGTTTGGAAACTTTCGTACGTTTCACCCCCCAAAACCCATTTGTTTACATTGTTGTATTTGTAGCTTTGAAACTCTATCCATGAATAGATGGGAAATCGAAAAACAAAACAAAAACAAATTGCTAGGACTGTGTTGTCTATGTGTCTATAGGAAGAGGAATAGAAAAGATTCTTGTGTGCGTTTTTATCAATGTGTCTATTGGAAGAAGAACAGAAAAGTTACTGGGGTGCGTGTTTCAGCTTGTAAGCAAATGTCAAATGAAAGCAGAGGTTTCCGGTCTTTATATTATTCGTTTATGGTTTAAATTGTTCACTCCCCTTACATTCCCCTTTATATTTCATGCTTTTATTTATTTTCTGAGTAGATCGATAGCTATAGTTTTATTTTTCAAGTCAATTTATAAATTTATTTTCTGAGTATGTTTAGCTTTCAATTCAATATTCACTCAACAGAGATCATACTGCACTTAACATACGCGGATTAAGAAACAAAAAGTTAACATTTGGTTTGCAATTTCCATGCACATGGCCAGAAAAAAAAAACAATGGGATCACAAAATTGTACGCCTAGTCCATGTCCATGTAGTGAAGCGAATACGGTTCATGGCCAATGTCCATTAAACAGTGAGGAAAATGCACATTTGTGAAGTTCAGTTGCCGCTTAGGCCAGGAGCGCACATGGATTTTTTTTCGGAAACGAAATAGTTTAATCACTAATAATGAACATAAGCAACTTAAAAATCAATCAACGAGATAAACCAACACACAGACAACATATTGATTTAATGTGCGCGCAGTTACATTATAGTTCGGTGTGATTCAAACTGAAGAACTTATTTGGGGCGATCGTTCGATTTGTGCCAAAACACAAACTTTTAAGTTACTCCAATCGCGGACTGAATAGTTTTCGCATGTGCATAAGTCCATGGTATTCACTTTAGCAACCAAACTCTTGCAAAATTGTAAGTTGCATATGTGCGCGCCTGGCATTATAGCTCATAGAATTTCATACGAATAAATATTTTGCGGCGCAGTGTCGAGCAGTTCCACTCAATACGGTTTTGTCTTCTCAAATTGCTTTTTTGTAGATCTAAATAAAAAGGTAATTTTTTCACAAAACTCCGTTTATTTATAACTATCAATAAAAATTGAACACAAACGAATATTGGCCTTATTTAGTCAAAAATAAAAGTAAAACGGAATTCATTTCATAGATATTGATTTTTTTTTTTCAAAATGGAAATCGAAATTTGTTAAAATTGATTAATTGACATTAGTGGTATGCAAAATTGCAGATATAGGTGGAATTTTAGACGTACTCCAGAAAATAACTGAGCAAAGAATATAGTTTTTAATAGTAAAAGTCAGAAACTTTTAAGAAGAACAGCTTACACTTTATTAAAAAATGGAATTCTCTAAGATCTTAGAAATATAAACTCGCCAACTATAAAAAAAAGAAAAAAAAAGGATCATAAAGATCGATTTGTCTTACGAATGAAATTAATAATTATAACACTCCATGAACACATCCATCGAGATTCAACTCAATTATCAATCGTACCAACAAAACTAACAAAATCAAATTCGAGACTCGAATAAACGTCATCTAGCCATCCACCGTAGCTTCTACTTTAGCTTTTTATCGACCGTAGCGAATTGTATGTAAAATGCTACGACGGATAAACTTACGGCGGATAAATTTCCCAATAAAACACGGCTATTTTCAAAAAGGTGTCATTGTGCATTTACATGAATCATTTTTAATTGCAGTATTTAATGCCAGTTTTCCCTGCCATTTTTTCAATGACACAATAATGACAAATTTTCATACCATTTACATGATTTTGTCATTAATGTCAACAAAATGTAAAAAATAATGGACATTTTTCACTCGTGTAAATCCGACATAAGTATATTATAGTAGTATTATTGCGTTTGCAATGGCGTATTCAATTTTTTGTCAATTCATACTCATAAGAAACAATTGTAGACGTTTACAAATTTATTTACATATGTACATCTTACTTGGGAAATTTTGGAGCATTTTCTGAGCAATATTTCTTACACTTTTGCTATCAAGAAGTTAAGATTCTTTTTTTGTATTGGTCTACTCAAATGGATATTAGATTAGATTTGGCTACTGGAAAAATAAAAAAAATCAATCTTTGTATATGAAACCGGTATAGTACTATCATGAAAAGGAACGACTGTGGCAAAGTAACGAAAATCGGCTCTATGAGAATACTTTGAGTTTTATATATAGAAAAATGGCAATTTTTTGCCAGCTATTCTTTCATTAAATCGCAAACATATTTTGGGTTTAAAAATTCCAATGAATTTTAAAATTTTGCCAGACAAGTGTCACAAGCTTGAATAAACTATGTATAAACCTCCATCAGACTTACCCCTCGACTTCCGGGATGAAGATATTTTTGAATTATAATGGCATTATGTGTAGGTACTTTTGATGAACTAATGGGAAGAAAAAAAACTTTAATATTTTGCGTAGTCTAAAGAAGCGCACCTTATAGGTATCATCCCACCGAAAAGTTGATGAACTCTCAAATCTATGCATGCACTGTAAGTTTAGGTATGTTCATGTGTCAATAATCAATTTTACGTTTGTCGCAAAATTTTCAATTAAATTCAAACAGATCCCACATATGAGGCCGCATATGACGTTTAGGTAGGTAGATACATTCGACAATCTGATGGAAATGAATTCAAAATCAATTTTGCAATTTTAATCAATTAAAATTGAATTCGATGTGTGATTGAATTTGAACACTTTGGTAGCACGGCGCGATGAATGAATTTCAGTTTCATTGTACAAGTGACATTAATGACTATTTTTCGGTGTGGATGTCCGCCAGACATCTACGTCTTCATAGACTTGGTCTGTCAGTGCCAGTGAGAAGGGTAATTGGATTATTTGCAAGGAAGACAAAAAAAAAAATCAGAAGCAATCAATTGCCGCAATTTAATTTTGCCAGAAGACTCATCGATGAACGACGACGCGACGTCTATGCAAAAGAAATGAAAGAATGAATTTATGTTTTATTTATTATGATTTTTTTTTTTTTTCAATAAAGGGCAATTGAACTTAAATGACCTATTTTGTTGATAAAACCGGACACAAACACGAAACAAATGCATATACCCACCTATACATATAGGCAGAATTTAAATAAAGTTATAATACTTTGACCAAATTATAAATAAGGAAGCAAACACTTTGATGATTGAATTTTTATTTGTGTAACTGGATGGTGGTTTGGCTCTCCAAATTATTCACTTCAGATTCTTTCAACAGGTAAACGTAGATAGGTATAATAAATTAGACTTAATTGACCGTACATAATTCGGATAAAAGTGCCGAATATGTGAAGTATCTTCGTTTGAACCACTTCCTGATTCGAACTGTTCAATGAATATTCATTGAAACTGAACGGGCCTAAAATAAGTATCCTACGCTTATATTTTCAAAGACGAAATTAAAGCATCTTTTAAATTATTCTGAACATCTTAATCACATCAGAGTCCAATACTTCATTATCTACTTTGATTTGCACTCTGAAACTAATAACGTAAACCTACATACTTACTTATATGGAAATGAAATTAAATTTAATTCGGCAATGCGAAGAAAAAGATAAGGGGTAAAATTCGGTCGCACGAAAATGTCCATTTAAATTGGCGTAACAAGACTGATCTCTATAATACACTGGAGAGTGAATTTCTATAAGCTTGAGGCAATTTGAAGATGACATAAGGTTCGCTGGAAATATCCTTGACTTCTAGACGAGTGTAAAAAAAATGTAAGTTTACATTAACAAAGTAAGAAATATTTTTGTATTTTGTTGTTTTATACAAATAAATAATACCTGAATTTGAAATATCACTAAGTGTAACCTCTAAGTATGATTCGAAATGTTAATAAGTAATACTGGCATCGGCATGGTACCAGCGCACTTATAACAGTCTTAAAGATGCTTCATATTTTTTGTATTAATGCGCTTTCAGTGTTTAATAGAGCTGAGGAACAGTAATATAAAGATTACATGCGGCTACATGCGT
Source organism: Philhelius pedissequus (assembly GCA_910595825.1). Taxonomy (NCBI): domain Eukaryota; kingdom Metazoa; phylum Arthropoda; class Insecta; order Diptera; family Syrphidae; genus Philhelius; species Philhelius pedissequus. Next base: position 37,725,877 of record OU343163.1, read on the forward strand.
TCTTCGCCATTTGTAAGTCTGCATTGAGTTGAAATGAACTTCGGCCGAGTCTAATTCAGGAAATGACTCTAGTCGAAATTTGGTTAGAGAAACTTGAGTTGACGAGTTGGTTTGACATAAACTGTCTGGGTTACTTGATAGACACCAGCTGTCATCTCAACATCTTTTCAACTCAACGATAAATAAAAAGAAAAACCTGGGTCGAAAATCACACTCTACGAGTACTTAGTCCAAATCGATTTCTCGATCCTACTTGTAACCGGGGTAATACCTATTGGATCTTTACATATCTACTTGTGACCTGTAGTTAGCAGAAATGAAATGTATACCTTTGTTATCGATAGTTTGCATGGAAATTTCAACATATTTTGTTTTTATTTCAAATAAACGATCTCTGAATTAAAATTGGTGGTTTTCATTAGCATGTTTTTGGAAGTGATGATGAAGCTGTAAAATCAATATCATAAATTATAGAGAACATAACACAAAATATTTGGCATTTCCATATAAATTGTTTATTATGTACTTTCGCGGTAGTTAGAAAGTTTGGTGTCCGGAATAAAAATTATATATTAAAAATTACACCAACACGTGCAAAAGCATTTTGCCGCCAGAACAGTCATTTTAAACTGTTTGACATTTCATATCGAAACAAACAAAGCTACAGGTTCCATATAAATTGTCTTTTCTTATTGTTTGCGGTATGGTTTCATTGAATATTGTAATAGAAAAGTTGAAGTAGGGTGAAAAATTGTAAAACATTGACGCAAACTTTTAAACAGCCTGATATTAAGGGTGTCGCATGATACTACTTAGAAGTTTGCTAATACTAATGCACTTTACTAATATTTTCCTAATTTTAAACACTTTTCAACTACTACTATACAAAACCTATTTTTTTTATAAACTACAACTGAGCACGCTTAAAATAGTGCAAAATTGTAAGCGAACATAACTTTTTGGCGTTTGTAAATGTCAAAGTGCAGTAATATCTCTTAAACCAAATGTCTTACGTGCTATAATTTACATGCACACAATGCAGCTGTGCAGCTTTCTTATGTTTGATACCATTAATGTCGGCTGTGAATTTTTTTTTTTGTTTGTGATTGAAAAAGTTTGAAGCTCATTTAATCTTATGCCTATCGACTTGATCGTGCAAGTGATTTTAATATGTCAAAAAAGTTATAAGCAAAAGTTAAAAGTTGGGCAACTCTTGCAGCGCCGAGTACAAATACGCCTGCAGCTGCGTTTCATTGTGTTCGCAACATTGAATTTGTGTGTTCTCTGTGTTTTGACAGCTATTACAGCTGCAGCTCCTCCATTGAAGTTGTTCACGTTCATCCATTTATGGAAGCTTAAGACCGTGGGGAATTTGTTGGTGTTGCATTTTATACATAAATTGTTTTGACATCTCTTTTTCATTACAAACAATTTTTTTTATTATTTCAAATCAACTACACGACCATAAAAAGTGTATTTATTTAAAGTGCGTAAAGAAGATCCACACATAAAATGAAGAGAAAAAAATCATGAATTATTTATGGAAAATTGTACCAAATATCGATGGCTTCATCAATTTATTGATCTTCGCCAGCGGCGATCCATTTCGTTCCGACATATAGATAGATACGATTCCCATCCCAAATGAATAACCCCTTTAATGACATTAAAGGGCACTTAACGTAATGATTTACAACTTAAATTCACGCAATTAAAGCGAAATTCCGCGTCAAGCGTCTGAAAATTTCGTTCTTCGAAAGGTCCTTTTTTTATTTAATTTTTATTCAGAAAGAGACCATCGTACGGGAGAGGATAATATTGTTATGTACAGAAGGCAAGATCCAAGACGCATTAAAAAAAAGTCATTTTAACTGAGCAATCAAATCATTGTAGACATGTGTCGATCAGTAAAAGAAGGCATCTAGATAAGCAGGGCGGCCAGCGAGCGGCTTCGTTTAATGTATTATCATAAAAAGGAACTTTAATTGTGACCTCGGAAATGAATACCAAGATCAAGCAATTAAATTTTGTCGAATGAGCTTTGACTAAAAATAAGGGTAATCGTACCTATGTATTTTTTAATGCACCATGTTATAATGAAGTGGATCGCTATCGACTTTTACGACCAGAAAATAAATAGGCATTAATTTTTGCGGTATGATTGTCGGCAGTGGCGCCTTAATTTTAATATTAAATATAACGACTGTCTCAACTAAAAACTCCAAATATACAAAATTCTCAACCAGGCTTTAGTCTTTTCGACAGAAATGCAATTCCCATTGTTCTCACACAAACATTTTTTTTATGGCAAAAGTTTAGCATACATTTCGTTAATAGCTCACTAGCATTCAATCTATAAATCAACTCTTCATCCTCACCTTTAGCGCTATGGCTTAACTTTTTCTCAGAGTGACAAGATTTATCGCCATTCGAGAGAAAAAAATATCATTAACACTTCACCTCCGCCAATAACCCAGTCGCGCAGTCAGCAGAAAAATGCGACTTTAATTAAGACCCAAAAAATCATCCACAGGTCAGAAGATCCTCTCATTTAAGGAATTATCGTCCCATAAAAGATCATTTTCGAATATGTGCTTGATTCGATATCATGTTTCAACATTTAAGATGGCGGCCCCCCAAACACATAACTCACATTCAACACTCATTTATCGATATCAAATCGTAAATTTTGCCAACATTAAAGAAAGGCCTTTAAGCATATACCGAATTCCTTTTTTTTTTGTGTGAACCGAGGATCCTCAAAACCGTTTTGAACTGACATCTTCATTGATTAAAATTTAAAATAAAAAAAAAGCAAACAGAAAAACTCTCAGCGGGTGTCGTAAGAATCGATACCTTCAATGGGGCTTTTTGGCACTCTGATTAACTAAAGATCTTTTTTGTTCTTTTAAAATTTTATGTTGCACAGGCAGGGACAAGATGGTGTTTGGCCCGGTGTCAATGGTAATGGCGATTTTAATTCGAAATGAAATTCTTCTCCGACAAACTAACATAAATTAATGTCGGATTGGAATTAAAAGAAGAAGTATGGTCGATTTTATATGTTATTTACGACCACCACCTATGATAACAAATCGAAGGATTCTCACCTGATCGCTCATCCACCAAATTAAATTAATTTTTACTTCGCAGCTTTACCATTTTATATTCTTCTATATCTCTATGAATATTATATAAAACAAATATTAAAATCTAAGCTAAATAAAACGTATGACACAATTTAACCACAGCAATCAAATGAGAATGACCACGTTCAGAAGACGTATGCAACTTTAAGGTAAGGGAGGTTTCTAGTCGCTGATTGGTCAGCTGTCAAAAAAGTGCCTTCCAACTAAGTCCCCTTTCACTCAAGGAAACTGAGTTGCCGGCAACTGGGAGTTTGACGGCGAGAAGGGCAAGAAGTAATGGGAATGAAAAAAATCTCCCCGGTCAACGATTTGAAGAGATTTTTTTGACGTTTTGCTTTGCATTCCAATTAGCCCAACAAAATCTTCCCAGTTTCCTCTTCAGTTTCTTGGTGCCAGTTTCTTCGTGTGAAAGCTACAAGGCAATTAAAGGAAAACGTCAAAAAAATCTCCAGCAACTGCTTTCCCTATGTGAAAGGGGACTAAAAGAATTTTTAGGTGCGTTTCCGTACTCTCTAAAACTGAGAAAATCTACGAATTTCTACGAAAAGCAATCAAATTATATTCCCGTACTCCAAATTTTCGTAGTTATTCACAGAATAGGCTCATGAAAGAGTAAAATACACCCAGGCTCCAAGAAATTTATTTGGACAAAATTTTGAAGACTGTCAAATGGAGGAAAAAATTAATAAAAAAATAAGCTGTCAGTTGCCAGGTGTAGGGATCGTTAAACATCGACAGCCAAATGTTTCGATAGTATCGATAGTTTTAAAAATAGCTATCGATATTTTTTTTAACCAGGCTATTTTTAAAAAATAAATAGGTTAAGTTAAAATGCAGTATATGATTTTCAAATGTGTAAAATAAAGAACAAATTCCCAGATTCATCCAACCGGATTTTTAGTAATATTATAAAAAAACAAAAGTTCAATAAATATTTTTAATTATTGTAAGCAGCTACATGTTTTAAAACAATAATTGTTATGATTTGCTGGGGTTTCTTTTTGTTGATTAGCAATTCGGTTGTTTGCTGATATATACCACGCATACCACTATGAGGTGAAAAACTATCGATAGGTTTCACCATCGATACACTATCGGTGTTTAACGATCACTAACCAGGTGTGTCATTTCAAAAATACTATTTTGTTTTGACATTTAAAAATTGACTAAATTTTTTGTTCAATGCGTTTCCGTACTTTTGTGAAACTTTGTCGCTCTCTGAGAGATTTTTACCCCACTTTCACCAAGGTACGGGACACAATTTGTATTAGACTGAGCTAATATAGAAATATTTCCCCTCTTTTAAAGTTAAGCGTATTTTTGTCAGATTTATTAGATGTTAATTAACTTTATGAATTGTTTGTGCAGTCAAAATACTAAAAAGAGGACTGTGAAAAAAATTTTTACAATTTAAAAAAAATGTCATTTTATATCACAAGAAATATTGAATTTAATTTTTTGCAAAATCAACAATAAGTAATTTTTTGAATAAAATATAGTTCCAAATTTGACATTGTTGTCATGTGAAAAATTAGCTAATTTTCTTAGTGGAATGTTGTCAATGATTTTTTACTTGCGATATAGGTACTATAGGGCAAGTTTTGCATTTGGAAAAAAAACGAACTTTAGATTTTCATCAAAGTTGACATTACGATGACAGAGAACACCAAAGAAGTGGGCCTCGCAATTCCGTCTGTCTGCATTTCAAAATTTTCAAAAAATAGTTTTTTTTTGGTTTTTGAAAAAAAAAATTGAAAATTCAATATTTCGAAAACGGGTGGACGATTTTTTCTGAAATTTTGTTTTTGAATTTATATTATTAAATATTTAAAATGTTCATGCCAATTTTTTTTTTAGAAAATATATGAGTAATACGACGCAAAAAATCTGTTTTACTAATTTTGTGTCTATTTTTCACTATTCTTTTAATAGCCAATTATTGGATTTGGGGTGGGGTCGAGTTTGGGTGTATGCAAAGTTTTTTGTGTAACATTTATCAAAATACAAAACTAGCTTGGCGGGATAAGTCGATATTTTAAAAAGCGGGATATAATAGATCGGGATTTTGATTGAGCGGGGTTTTAAAAGACAGTATTAAAAAAAAAAACGTATTTTAGTAGACGGGATCTTAAAACTTTTTGTTGGGATTTTTGAAAAACGGGATTATAAATAGCGGGATTCCGATACGCTCTCCTACCAAACGTATACTTTTTTCATGTTTGTAACATTTTTTAAATGTTTGCATTCTTATTTCGTGAGATGCTACCGAACTGAGATTACTTATTTTGAATTCCAAACAACCATTCCAAATCGATTTCAGATCGATTTTTGTTTTTGTATTCAACATGCAAAAAATAGTGTGCGCGTAAAGTCGATGAAATTGCTTAAAACGTAAAATTTGTTTTGACAGCATAATTTCGGGTTTGTTAAGAAATAATTCAATTTTGTTCGGACAAAAATCAAATGTTTGGTTATTTGCAATATTATTTTGTGTATTTTTTACCAGTGTCGGTAGATTTGACGTTATGCATGTAATTATTTTATCAGGTTTTGTTAAATGTGGATGTTAATGAAATAAAATGCACGAATGAATCGCACGTACTTGCTCCTATGTTAAACCACGTATTTTTAAAGTCGTTTTTCACTTAATTTTGTATATATAAAAATTCTTAATTTTTTTTAAAACAAAAATTTGTATGAACATTTAAAATATTTAAGAATATAAATTCAAAATCAAAATCTTAGTAAAAATCGTTCACTCGTTGTCGAAATATTGAATTTTCCAAAAAAAAACTATTTTTCGAAAATTTAGAAATGCAGCATTATTAAGAATTCGAAGGAGCTGCTGTATAAGAGTCTTGATCGAAATCCGCTGAGCCGCTTATGAGAAAGTCGAAAATGGTTGTATGGCAGGTACCGTTAATAACAAGATATTTAAAAAAAAATGGCCAAAATGTAGACCATACCCAAAGCAGTACACACACCAATTTTTATCAAATCGTTAGAGCCGTTTTCGATATAATTAAGATGGTAGAAAAACTTATATGGCAAGTACCGTTATTTTTGGCACGAAAACAACGATTCAGAAATCTATTTTGGACAATCACCTAAAACGCCTAAGCACCAAGTTTGAACAAAATCCGTTCAGCCGTTGGTGTTCTCTATCATCGTAAAGACAGATAAAAATACTGCCAACTGGCAGTAAAGAATGAGCAAATTCATTATTTTTCGCAAATTGTCAAATAAAATATAAATAGAAGATACTTCTATGTTTTTACCACAAATGTTTTTGTTTCACAAAAAAATGTTTCTCACCACCATTTTTTTTTTGTCGTTCAATACAATATTAATACTGTCTTAATAATAATAAGCTTTATAAATGAAACCTTAAGGCAGTGTGACAATTTTTATTATTACTTAGTCGAGGATACATTTTTGGCAGATACATTTTCAGCGCTCAAATGGATTTTATGTACTTATATATGTTCTACAGTTCTGATCTTCTGAAGAGACACTAGAGACATACGGAAACAGCTAAATATTCTTTTAAAGTCGTTTCTTACTTACGTTTCTTTAATATTCTTTATAAACTAAAATTCTTTAATTTTCTTATAACCAAAAATTATTTTTTTTTTTAAATATTAGTATGGCAGTTTTTAACAATATAAATTTAAAATCATAATTTCAAAAAAGTAGGTAATATTTTTCGAAATTATTATTTGATTAAATGATATTTTTAATCAAAAAAAAATATTTTTAGAAAATGTTGGTATCCAGTAGTATTAAGAATTGAAAGACCCTCCTATAAAAAAATGTGTAAGGAAATTCATTGAGCCCGTTAATGAGAAATTCGAAGATCAAGAAATATCTATGGTAGGTATACCGTTAGTAACAAAATATATAAAAAAGATTGTTGTACCAAAATATAGACTGCTATACACACAGGAATGTTCAAATTTTTGTAATCAAAATTGTTACAGCCGTTTTCGAGAACATTACGATGTTTAAAAATTGTATCGCAGGCTCCTTTATTTTTGGGGCTAAAAAAAAAATTTTAAAATCTAATTAATATGATCAACAGAGCGTGTAACCGTAACGTGCTACATGTACCGTTTACGTTACACCCACGTTATTATGTTTTACACGACGCTGGCATAAATGCTTACACATTCAAATTCAAAACAAATCAAGCAATTCTACAATCAAAAGAATTTGCGCGTTCGATAGCATACTGAAATCAATCAGGATTGATTTATGAGTTGTAAAGCCTACACAGAAAAAACAGCTGGTGAACTAAACATCTGTTGACAAACACAAATCTCAAGGTACAAAAAACTATTTGTTTGGAAATTTGAGTAACAAATGATTCAAAACTGCAGCTGTATATGCAATACAACTGATTTGACAAAAAATACATACATCGTTTTAAAACAAAGCTGCTACTTTTTACTGGCGAACAATCTTAAAACCCTTTTCGCAATAAAATCGACTTGTAAGTTAGAATCCGTTCAGTCTCTTCAGGGTAACAATAATGGCTATTAGTGAATTCGGCGAATGAGATATAGCCACAACTGAACTAATTTTCGCAATTGATGTTAATGAATTCATAGAAAGCAAATTAAACGAATGTCGTAAATTTACCTGCACCACCGACATTTTATTCAACTTCTATGGTATTACTGAATCCTCAACCTTTCGCACTCCATACAAACTTTCTCCTTTTATATTCGCACCAATTGTGTCGCGAATCTTTGTATTGATGTACTTTTTATCCTAAATTCATAATGGATATCACATAAAATGTAACTTAAAATTAGAATATGTATTTAATTCTGAATTAAAAAATATATACCTACTACTTATTCGTATTAATTGTTGGTTATAATTTTCTTTTTTTAGAAAACGAACCACTAACCCAGACCATTTTACGGAAATGGTGGGATTACTGAAAACACAACCTGACATTGCCAAGAATTTAACCAATAAATTCCCAGAACAACAGTTTGGGGAAATCTTAAAAGATTCAGTAAACGGTTTGGGTCCTCCTTTTAAGGACTAAAAGTCCTCAATCAAACAAAAAATTGCCCAAACAAGAGGCCCATGAATGCAACTAGTGATAAGAGAGAGAAAATCATTTCCTATCGCCAGTTGACGATGACTTGGTTCAGCTGTTGTGCTTAAAAAAATCGCATTTCAAAGTTTTCTTAAATATGTAAACTTAGACTTTACAATGCATCGGAAATATCAAATATATACATAGTTTGGTAGCGTATACAAATCCGAATAGTCCTTTGCGAATGATACTGAAAATTAAAATAAAATGTAATAGTTTCCATTTGTTTTATTTCGATCAACAAAAATTACTTCAATGCTTTAGCTACAATTTAGCATTGCGTCTGACGTTTAAGATTTCAAAAAATGACGGCAGCGATAATATAGTTCGGGAAATAGTAAGGTAGTTCAAGAATCGATAGTATAGTTCATTCGACGAATTCACTAATCGAAATGAACGCGAAAGCGAATCTATTGCGAATTTCTTCAGCTTCCAGGGAGTAGAAAATTGCGAATTCGCATGAATAAAATTCAATTAAACATATTTTCACATTTTTTGAGAACGAGTAGATATGTTCTTAGATTCTCATTTTCAGCATCACCTCATGTTTGAAAAAAATTACTCCTTTAGAGTAGAGCATTTAATATATACACTGCACTGTAATCCATTTTTCTATTTACCATCTATTAATGAATATGACCATTATAATTTTTCTTTTCGCCATAAAATTCAATTTCATGATGCAGATGTTCAACATGTTCATCTTGTATGTTAATTTAAAATTAACATGCATACGAAACATTGCAACCTAATGACTGATATCCTGTCAGTAGTGATTTGTCGCTAAATGTATGCATGTATGTGGGATGTTATGCAATTTCTAAAATGATTGTCTGTCCGCAGATTTGGTAGGAGATATTTCATTATATCACAAAAGCCAGACGGCTGTATCAATTGATCAAGATATATCGCTCGCCCACTTTTACCGAACATTCTTGTACAATTCATGACATTCTTTTGGAGGACCAAAGAGGATGTCATTTTTGGCATTGACCGTGACATCAGTCACACAAGCTGCTACGGCCTCGGACAAATTTGCCTCTATAAATCAATCAAAAAAGAACAAAGAAATGTCTACAATACCAAACATTAATGAATACATATATGTAGCTTTAGGTATCTACATCACTCCGAGTATGCATTATGTGCATAATGTCTGTCGGTAGGTACCAACATTTTGATAAAGATAAAATAGAATGTGGTAAGATGTGACCTATGGATTTACTTATATCTATTTCAAAAATTCAAAGAAACTAATCACAAAAAATTACTCTTAAAATTCAATTAATTGCATTATTACATTTTGGAATTTTTTTTTTTTTTTTTTTTGAAATTCATTTTTATTTATTATTAACTTATAACTATCTTCAAGCTAGACAAAATTGCTTAAAACTAGCCTAATTATCAATAACTTACAAATAATTTACCGGCCCTTTACGGGCGCTCTAAACTAAACTATAACTCTTAGAACTAATGGCGCAAAATTTTAAACGATTTAGTAATATGTTAAATCATTTTTAGCATGATACTAGGTTAAAAAGAGGATTTTGCCAATTTTAAACGAGTTTAGTATCGTATTATTTTCTTAGCATTTTACTAAAGTTAAAACCACCGAATGGCTACTTTTAATTTTTAGTATCTTACTAAATCCATATGTCATTCTGATAGTACATCGGCCTTGCACGCGAGAGGCCTAGGTTCGAGTCCTGCTGGTGTCAATTTTTTTTATTTTTATAAATAATGAAGTTAAAATGATGAAAATATAAACATCGAATACTTATTTAGAGCACATGTTGGGTTTCTATCAACATATAATCAATTTACAAGGCATACACACAATAATTGTGTTCATCAAACCCTACAAATGCTTTGCTATCTGCTTAATTAGCATTTTACTAGTTAACAAAAGGATTAAAATTTATGAAAAGTTAGTAGACTACTTGCTAACAAGTATCGTGTTAAGGCCTTAATAAAAGGTTGTTTAAAATTTTGCGCCAATGCCTTTCGACCTAAAAACTATTTTAGTTAAATCTAATTATTTTATTTTTATTTAACCAAGAAAACTTAAACAAAAAAACTCAGTATCAAATCATTTTAATTTTTTACTTATTAACTACCGAAAGATAAACTAAAAATAATTGAAACTAGATACAACTAATTAATACTTACTAAAAACAACTTAAACTAGTTAAAATACCTAAAACTACCCAAAACCACTTAAAACAACTTAAAAACTAGAACAGCCACAGCAGCATTTTTTTCGTTTTTTTTTTAATTTTTTTGTTTATATTTTGTATACGCATGCAGATACACAGCTATGTACATGCAACTCACACATACTTGTACATACGTACATACCGTTGTTGCTGAGGCTGATATACTATCAGATGATATTATGGATTTAGTACGATACTAAAACATTAAAGAACCCATTGGATGATTTTAACTTTAGTAAAATTTTAAGAAGATAATACGATCTAAACTCGTTTAAAATTAGCAAAGCCTATTTTTAACCTAGTATCATACTAAAAATGATTTAACATATTACTAAATCGTTTAAAAAGTCTTTCGATACACGCACATACATATACAGACGCTCAGTTACATGTACATATGACCCGCATCCATACATATTTTTTTTATTTTTTGGTGCCACCCGACTGTTCCTGCGCTTAATTTCCCTAAATCTACGTAAACCGGCCAAGACATACCATCTTAATGGACTTTATGTATCATAATGCTGTACAGAGCCACCAGAACTGGTTTTCTTGCTTCACCCTATATCCCTTCGGTCCCGATCGGACAAAGTCCAACTGAACCGAAGGCGCTCTTCCCCACCTTGAGCGATGAAGTATCGACCATACAGGAGTCGCCTATCTACAGCTTTCCAGCTGACGTGGTAGATGAGCGGAACCGCCATTCTATCCTGTATCAGCCCTCGACTGTTTATTTTTACTAACCATTAACTTAAAGCTAGACAAAAAGACTAGCCTATTTATCAATACCTTACAACTAACTTACTGGCCCTTTACGGGCGCTCTGAGGTAAACTATATATCTTATTTATGATGCCTTTCGGCCTACCGACTCTCTTAATACTATCGTTTCATATGCTTTTATTTTTCACCAAGAAAACGCGATAAAAAAAAACTTGGTATCCTTATCTTTTTTTTATATATATATGTAACTAAAAACTAGCTACAGATACAATAAAACTAATTAAAACTATCTTAAACTAGGTAAACCTAACTTATGCTAATTAAAACTAACTTAAACTACTTAGAATACCTAAAAATACATGAAACTACTTAAATCTACTTAAAAACTAGAACAGTCACAGCAGCATTTTTTGTTGTTATAACTTTTTGTGTATTTTTTGTATAAGCATGCAAACGCATATACAGACATGCATACCCATATATACCCATACGGTCATACATATACATATACGCACATACATACACATACACACCCCTCGACTGTTTTTTTTTTATTTTTTTTTAAATTCATTTTTATTTAATCTTCACTTATAACTATCTTAAAGCTAGACAAAAATGTTTAAAACTAGCCTAATTATCAATAACTTACAACTAATTTACTGGCCCAGCCTTCGACTGTCTAAAAAGAGAAATGCCTCTGGAGGAATGTAGCCACCACAAATAAGCCATAATAAGATTGGAAACTTTCGAACGTTTCACCCCCCCAAAAACCCATTTGTTTACATTGTTGTATTTGTAGCTTTGAAACTCTATCCATGAATAGATGGGAAATCGATGGCTATGTGCCTATAGGAAGAGGAACAGAAAAGATTCTTGTTTGCGTTTTTATCAATGTGTCTATTGGATGAGGAATAGAAAAGTTACTTGTGTGCGTGTTTCAGCTTGTAGGCAAATGTCAAATGAAAGCAGAGGTTTCCGGTCTTTACATTATTAGTTTATGGTAGCCACTTAACCGCGCACTCTCAAAGTATTCGTTATTGGTGTAATAAGCCCCAAAAATTAAGCTGTTGGTAGAGGATATCGCTCTTGCAATGTGACACCGAATCAGCTTACACAAAAAATTATCTTTTCTGTTTATGTTGGCTGTTTTTTGCTTTTGCTTTTTTAATGGCTGAATTCACAATGTCAAGTTAGCACTACACATCCTAAGTATTTCCAAAAGCTAATTAAAAAAAACTTTTGGAACTTTTTTCATTCAACAACTAATTTACTACTAAAAAGCTTTAATTATGTGTGTATTCTGTTTATTTTATTGTGCAAAGTGTAGTGCTAACTTGATATCAAGTTAGCACAACACACTGTTTTCTTAGAAAACAATAGAGCTACAATTTTTTTTCCACAACAAATTTACTAACTAAAAAGCTACAATTAATTGCGTATTCAGAGTATTTAATTTCAGAAAATGTAATGCTAACTTGACACACGCACAATTGTTCAGGGTTAACTTTACTTATTCCAAAATTTTTGGGATAAGTAAAGTTAGTTTTCATGAGAAGAATTTTTTTTTTATCAGATATGCTTTTGTACGCATTACAAAAACAGAAAGTTAATCCAGATTGCTCAGAATAAATGAGTGAACGCCTGCAATATCAAAACTTTCTATTACATCATATCATCTAAATTGGTATACAACGATGAATATTTAACCTTTCTCCAAAAACAGCTACGGTTGCAAATATGTTTTGAAATACTTTTTTTTAAATATTTTCAAAGCTTGATGGTCCCTATAGGTATTTATTGCATATTTGACAAAAAGTACCGTAAGCAGAGTGGCGCAGTGGAAGCGTGCTGGGCCCATAACCCAGAGGTCCGTGGATCGAAACCATGTTCTGCTAAATGTGTTTTTTTTTTAATTACCATATAATAATAATAAACTGAAATTGTTATGAATGCGCTTCTTACCTATTTAATTGTTCTACATAAAATGTCTTATTACAAAAATATATAAAAGACATTTTCCAATCATTAGTTATTCAATCCTTATTATTAATTTGCTTTGTGCGATTCAAAAGCCAACATCAATATTAACCGTTAACCGAACAAAACAAATTACATTCTATAACTTTTCTTTATTTACACCACACACATCTTAATTTAACAAATGGCTTCTTATCAAGCATTTGTCACTTTTGACAGTTTCTTGTGTGTTCAGTGAATTGAAATTGAGAATACAATTAGAAGCAACAATATTACTGGGAACACTGTTCGATTCGAATTTATTTGTTTAAATTACTCTTAAAATCTAAACGATTCAACTTACTGAATTGAAACGAAGTAAATAACACTAAAAAACAACTTTAGCAGAACATGGTTTCGATCCACGGACCTCTGGGTTATGGGCCCAGCACGCTTCCACTGCGCCACTCTGCTTGAAAAAATATATTTCGAGTTGAATTTATCCACAACATGTTAAAATAAGACAGAGCAGCTCCAAAAGTTGAGTCATCACAACATAATATTCTTTCGCAAATTCAGGAAAATTGCGATTGGCTTATGTATAATTCCTTACAGCCAAACATTAATTTTTTTTCTCAATAGAATCGAATTACATATTTTTAAATAAAATTGATTTTCTGCTGCCAAAAAAAATGTTTCATTTTTAACAGAATTTCATCAATTTTGCACACACACTTCTAAGATCTGTCATTTATCTTATGTTAGATTGATTTTTTTTTATTTTCTAACAATAATAATTGCTATTGTTTCCTTAAAATTATTGTCAAATTATCCATATACAAAAGAAATCGTGTTTTATTAATTCTATACCTATAACAAAGAAAAAAATTGGAAGGAATCGATCTGAAATGGTTTTAAAAATTCGACATGAGCTTTCATGTCTTACTTATGGGGCTTTCTTTTGGTAATTTCAGATTTTGATAGGAAATTTGACTTTTTTCGCCGCGAATAGTATACGATTTCAGATTGATTTTTTTTTTATCATGGTATTGGTGTATATTCGTGTCTGTGGAACGAGTTAACGGTATCGTATGGCAAATGACTGGAAAATTGTTTCTTTATTGAAGTTTTTTTTTCTTTTGTAACACGTAGCAATTTCAATGTTTAAAAATTGAATGCCGAAATCAATTTGGAGCATTACCCAAATTCTATTTCAATATTGGTATTATTTGTTTAAAATTTGTGTATGGTTTCACAATATTTCACTATTCACATAATTACTGAAAACAAAATCTAGTCAAATTGATGGCTGTCAATTGTTCTGGTGGTATAAATGGTATTAGGAAAAGAGGGGTATATCTGCCGAAAAATCCAGATCTGCAAAATTGATTTCGGATAAAAAAAAAATATTTGTTTGCCCATTGGAAGGCTTTAATTGTAAAAATCTGTGTTTTGACAGATCTGAAGGCTAAAAAAATCAATTTTTGTTACCAAAAGAAACCCCATTAGTGCTGCAAATTATGTATTTAAGTTATTAAAGAAGGTTATGATTTTTCCCTAGCTAGTTCCCTAGTTAAATAAATTAATATATGTACGTCATTCAGAGAGAACAAAACCCTAGCCTTTTAGTTACGGGCCAATGTAACACGAATATGACACACTTTTGTTGACCACTACTATATATTATTGTTTTATGGTTATATTCGATTTTTTACTCTGCGAGAATTTTTAATTACGACTATCAAAGGATTATCGGTAGTTTTTATGTCAGTAGTTTTTTTTTTTGTTATACTTAAGCCGTCAAAATAATACCACCGATCAGAGTTCTCCTGTTATTTGTAAAATATTATCTGTCAAAAGTTTTTTTTGTGTACATAGTTTTGTACGAATTTATTTATTCTCTATGCAATTTAATAAAATCTTAATAATATTTAGCAACAATGGACCGTGGAAAACATTGTTCGCATAAAGACCGAAAAACCATTAAAAATATGGTATCTAATGGTAAAACCTATTCGGAAATCAGACAAATCCTAGGCTATTCCAATAAAAAGATCCGAAATGCCCTAACATTTGCTAAAAAATCGGAAACACGTGGGCGGAAGCGAGCAATGACCCCCCTGATCTGATGGTAAAACGACTGATTCCTCACAGCAAAAAGGAGCCGTTTTTGCCAGCTACGCAGCTGAAAGCATTGCTAAACGTAACAGCAAGCGTAGAAACAGTGCGCATGCGATTGGGGGATAACGGCTTATATGCCCACAGTCCAAGAATGGTACCACTCCTACCAAGAAAATGTGCAGTTTTTATTTTGTGCAATGTGGTTAGGATGCGGTGCTATTTTTTTGACTGGCAAAATGGTAAATGTTTTGGAAAGTTAACAAATCTGAAGAAATGGACGGCTTATTAAACCCAATTTTTGGTATAATTATTTAAAGAACTAAAAAAGCTTATTGATTTAATAGCAGGTTATTAGATTCCAAATATTGATTTAGTTTTTTCGCTTCATAAACCTTTTGATGCGTTACGGTGCTATTTTTTGACCGCAGCTATATGTAGGTATATTGAAGATATGTACAACAAAAAACAAAAGAAAAATAAAAAAAAATGCTGAAGCCCGATTGACATTTTTTGTTTTAATTTTGAAATTTAAACCAATGTGATTTTCCATTGGACATCAATAAGCATTCCCAAGTGTACGGAAGTCTTCTGAAAGCATTTCATTAGCAAACAAATCTGACGATTCTGAAAAGAGCGATTCCGATTAAATGTTTCGACATGTTACAAAGAGCGCAAATGATTCGCAGATTCTTTCTCAATCTTCCCAACTCCTCTCTCATCTCAAATACAACTGAGATTAATTAATTGTTGCTTAAACTCAAGTCTAAAATACATCATTTCTTTCACAGAGAATATGTAGAAGAATGCTGTATAAGTGTATATGGCTCTATGAACAGAAGAAGATGCCTGATATATGCATTTAAGCTCATGTTTTTCGTCTACTTTCGCGATGAGATCATAAAGTGCATCTAGAATATCTGCTCCATTGCATGACTCTACGTTTAGAGTGAAATACAGACCACATTATTCCAGGATCTCATTTAGTTTCTCAACCGAAAACTTCCTTTGTATGACATACAGGACTATAACTTTAGACAATGATCCATCAGGCAAATTAAGAAATTTCAAATTGAATGTATAGCTTAAGTGTTTTAATAAAGAGTGGAGAGTTTCTCCTTAAAATGAGTTTCTATCTGCAGGTTGCTTGTTGTAATCATTACACCTAGATATTCATAAGTTCTACAACTTCAATCGGCTCACTGTTGAAATGCCATTTTTCATTTTTAGCTAATCAGCCCCACCATTTTTTACTTGCGATTATAGGTACTATAAGGCAAGTTATGCATTCGTCGAAAAAAAAGTGTTGAAATGACAATCAAACATGAAATTACGATGATAGCGAAGACGAAAAAAGATGGTCTAAAAATTCTGTTCATCTGTATGTCTGTCCGTCTGTCAGTCTGTCAGTCTGTCAGTCTGTCAGTCTGTCAGTCTGTCAGTCTGTCAGTCTGTCAGTCTGTCAGTCTGTCAGTCTGTCAGTCTGTCAGTCTGTCAGTCTGTCAGTCTGTCAGTCTGTCAGTCTGTCAGTCTGTCAGTCTGTCAGTCTGTCAGTCTGTCAGTCTGTCAGTCTGTCAGTCTGTCAGTCTGTCAGTCTGTCAGTCTGTCAGTCTGTCAGTCTGTCAGTCTGTCAGTCTGTCAGTCTGTCAGTCTGTCAGTCTGTCAGTCTGTCAGTCTGTCAGTCTGTCAGTCTGTCAGTCTGTCAGTCTGTCAGTCTGTCAGTCTGTCAGTCTGTCAGTCTGTCAGTCTGTCAGTCTGTCAGTCTGTCAGTCTGTCAGTCTGTCAGTCTGTCAGTCTGTCAGTCTGTCAGTCTGTCAGTCTGTCAGTCTGTCAGTCTGTCAGTCTGTCAGTCTGTCAGTCTGTCAGTCTGTCAGTCTGTCAGTCTGTCAGTCTGTCAGTCTGTCAGTCTGTCAGTCTGTCAGTCTGTCAGTCTGTCAGTCTGTCAGTCTGTCAGTCTGTCAGTCTGTCAGTCTGTCAGTCTGTCAGTCTGTCAGTCTGTCAGTCTGTCAGTCTGTCAGTCTGTCAGTCTGTCAGTCTGTCAGTCTGTCAGTCTGTCAGTCTGTCAGTCTATCAGTCTGTCAGTCTGTCAGTCTGTCAGTCTGTCAGTCTATCAGTCTGTCAGTCTGTCAGTCTGTCAGTCTGTCAGTCTGTCAGTCTGTCAGTCTGTCAGTCTGTCAGTCTGTCAGTCTGTCAGTCTGTCAGTCTGTCAGTCTGTCAGTCTGTCAGTCTGTCAGTCTGTCAGTCTGTCAGTCTGTCAGTCTGTCAGTCTGTCAGTCTTTCAGTCTGTCAGTCTGTCAGTCTGTCAGTCTGTCAGTCTGTCAGTCTGTCAGTCTGTCAGTCTGTCAGTCTGTCAGTCTGTCAGTCTGTCAGTCTGTCAGTCTGTCAGTCTGTCAGTCTGTCAGTCTGTCAGTCTGTCAGTCTGTCAGTCTGTCAGTCTGTCAGTCTGTCAGTCTGTCAGTCTGTCAGTCTGTCAGTCTGTCAGTCTGTCTGTCTGTCAGTCTGTCAGTCTGTCAGTCTGTCAGTCTGTCAGTCTGTCAGTCTGTCAGTCTGTCAGTCTGTCAGTCTGTCAGTCTGTCAGTCTGTCAGTCTGTCAGTCTGTCAGTCTGTCAGTCTGTCAGTCTGTCAGTCTGTCAGTCTGTCAGTCTATCAGTCTGTCAGTCTGTCAGTCTGTCAGTCTGTCAGTCTGTCAGTCTGTCAGTCTGTCAGTCTGTCAGTCTATCAGTCTGTCAGTCTGTCAGTCTGTCAGTCTGTCAGTCTGTCAGTCTGTCAGTCTGTCAGTCTGTCAGTCTTTCAGTCTGTCAGTCTGTCAGTCTGTCAGTCTGTCAGTCTGTCAGTCTGTCAGTCTGTCAGTCTGTCAGTCTGTCAGTCTGTCAGTCTGTCAGTCTGTCAGTCTGTCAGTCTGTCAGTCTGTCAGTCTGTCAGTCTGTCAGTCTGTCAGTCTGTCAGTCTGTCAGTCTGTCAGTCTGTCAGTCTGTCAGTCTGTCAGTCTGTCAGTCTGTCAGTCTGTCAGTCTGTCAGTCTGTCAGTCTGTCAGTCTGTCAGTCTGTCTGTCTGTCAGTCTGTCAGTCTGTCAGTCTGTCAGTCTGTCAGTCTGTCAGTCTGTCAGTCTGTCAGTCTGTCAGTCTGTCAGTCTGTCAGTCTGTCAGTCTGTCAGTCTATCAGTCTTTCAGTCTGTCAGTCTGTCAGTCTGTCAGTCTGTCAGTCTGTCAGTCTGTCAGTCTGTCAGTCTGTCAGTCTGTCAGTCTGTCAGTCTGTCAGTCTGTCAGTCTGTCAGTCTGCCAGTCTGTCAGTCTGTCAGTCTGTCAGTCTGTCTGTCTGTCAGTCTGTCAGTCTGTCAGTCTGTCAGTCTGTCAGTCTGTCAGTCTGTCAGTCTGTCAGTCTGTCAGTCTGTCAGTCTGTCAGTCTGTCAGTCTGTCAGTCTGTCAGTCTGTCAGTCTGTCAGTCTGTCAGTCTGTCAGTCTGTCAGTCTGTCAGTCTGTCAGTCTGTCAGTCTGTCAGTCTGTCAGTCTATCAGTCTGTCAGTCTGTCAGTCTGTCAGTCTGTCAGTCTGTCAGTCTGTCAGTCTGTCAGTCTTTCAGTCTGTCAGTCTGTCAGTCTGTCAGTCTGTCAGTCTGTCAGTCTGTCAGTCTGTCAGTCTGTCAGTCTGTCAGTCTGTCAGTCTGTCAGTCTGTCAGTCTGTCAGTCTGTCAGTCTGTCAGTCTGTCAGTCTGTCAGTCTGTCAGTCTGTCAGTCTGTCAGTCTGTCAGTCTGTCAGTCTGTCAGTCTGTCAGTCTGTCAGTCTGTCAGTCTGTCAGTCTGTCAGTCTGTCAGTCTGTCAGTCTGTCAGTCTGTCAGTCTGTCAGTCTGTCAGTCTGTCAGTCTGTCAGTCTGTCAGTCTGTCAGTCTGTCAGTCTGTCAGTCTGTCAGTCTGTCAGTCTGTCAGTCTGTCAGTCTGTCAGTCTGTCAGTCTGTCAGTCTGTCAGTCTGTCAGTCTGTCAGTCTGTCAGTCTGTCAGTCTGTCAGTCTGTCAGTCTGTCAGTTTGTCAGTCTGTATGTATGTATGTATAGAAACCTACAGCCCAAACGGGTGGGCCGAATTGCTTCAAACTTGGTATATAGAGTTGTTTAGGTATTGTACAGAGTGGAAATTGCAATATTTTTTTTAGCTCAAAAAATAACGGTACCTGCCATATAAACGTTACGTTCAAACCTATTTTTCTTGGAAACGGCTCTAACGATTTTGATTTTAAAAAATCAGTGCGGCTTTTTAGATACGACCGATCATATGGTTGAAATAAAAATGTTTAAATGTCTAAAAACGGTACTTTCCATATGACGGTTTTTTTGCTTTCGACTACCTCATAGCGGCTTACCCGATTCTTTCGAAATTTCACACATATGTATATAGCCCTAGGTTGCCCAATTTATACTGCGTACCAATATTTTTTATTAATATTTTTTTGTATATAAATTGGCGTTTTTGATTTTTTTTAAACTTTTTTTCTCAAAAACCGCTTTAGATTTTTAATTTTTTTTTCTCAAATTTTTTGAGCTCAAATTAGTTTAAGTATTTATTTCAGAATTTTGAATTATTTTTTCCTTGATTAATTCGATTTAATTTTTTTGTTTTTAAGTTTATATTATTAAATATTTAAGATTGTCATACCAATTTTTTTTAGAAAATATTAAAGAAACTTTGGTTATCAAAAATAAAGTAAAAAATGACTTTAAAAATATATTTAGATTTTAAATAGAAATCTTTTGCATACGATGTGATTGAACAAAAGAGCAGGTTCGTGCGATCCAGTCGTGCATTTTACTTTTAATCATCGCCTTCGATTTATTTAAATGTACGGTTAATTATTTGCTGTGGCGTTTCAGGCGTATAAACATAAACACCATAACAACATTGTCGGCAAACATAAGGGCTTTTATTAGAAATCCAGCAAACTATATTCCGCCTGGTAAGCTATCAATAAGGTCTTCGATAAAGAGGGGGGAAAATATGGACTCAAATGACATCCCCATTTTACTCCCATTTTTGTTTCAAACCAGTGAGACCTTTCACCACCATTTCACACCGCCATACAAAATTAATATTTACCGGTAAATTAAAAAAAAAACACGTTTAGCAGAACATGGTTTCGATCCACGGACCTCTGGGTTATGGGCCCAGCACGCTTCCACTGCGCCACTCTGCTTGTAAGTTTCTGGTGTCAATTGTTTGTTAAGTACCTGGAGACTTAAGATTATATTGTAATAATTTCGTCAATGAGAAACAAAAAATTAGAACAACAAAAATTATGTTATGTCTGTGATAAAATTAATGATGATGACTAATGGTGGATTTACATGTATCTTCATTTAAAACCTGAAAAAAAACAGGGAAATTTTATTGGATAGAGACAGAAGACAAAAATGTATGTTACAGAAAATACGAGAAATACAGATAATAGTAGGGATGAACATGTTTACCTTTATTATGACATCTTCGTCTGCATTATATTATTTTGGGAAATATGTCCCTTTAGTTTGTTTGGCACGCTAAAAATTTGACAAATCCAATTCAGCTGAGTACTCTTTCAAACTAGCGTAGTGTTACGTACCCCCTCAAAAGTTTTTGCTTTAGATATTCACACGAAGATACCTAAGTACATATAAGTCCATCACTCAATGCTTACATAAGTAAAAAATAACAAGTGTTATAAATTGGCATGTTTTTAGACAGGACTGGTAGGTATGTATGTAGGTGGGTACTTAAAAGTGAATAAAAAATTGTATTTACAGCGAAGTAATTTATTCATTGGCGAACAAAATTTTATCACATCACTTATTATTAATTGTTTTGTTTTGCATTAAACTTAATAAAGAAAAAAATAATGTGTGTAGGTACCTGCTAGTGAAGTAAAACTTCCCTTATTCAAAAATAAATAAAATAATTCAGCATCAGTTTTAGGCATAGTCCCCTTTCACACACGGAAACCAGTTGCTGGAGATTTTTTTGACGTTTTCCTTTAATTGCCTTGTCACACGAATCAATTGATGAGGAAACTGAGTTGCTCGTTTTTTGAATTGCTTTTGATTTGACATTCGCTTTTTGTAAACAAACAATTTGCTTCGCGGCTGGAAAATTCTACACAATTTTGAGTTATAAAGTAACCGCAGCTTATTTTTAGAAACATAAATTCAAAATAAAGAAACCTGGTGCGATTATATAGGTAAATGTTGGTTTTTTTATTGTGGTTGTTAATAATGGTTTGCTAAATTAATATATAAAAAGGTCACGGAAAAACAATGAACCAGGAGAAAATTGATTTGTGTGCAGATTTGTTGTGTGTTTCTCTTGCCATCCAAATCTTGGAATCAACACATGATAGTGATGATGGGAAAATGATATTGGGCTTATTGGAATGCACCGAAGCTTTATTGGTACAGTTGGACACATAAACCACTGACAGGATGATATGACTGATACCTGTGGTGCAGCCTGCTGCTGATCGCTACTACAGGAACGTTATTATAAACCAAATGTGATGATGAAGCCACAAGCTGAGAGCTTAGCTGGTCCGTGCGTTTTTGTTGTCGATTTTCCATGCCTAGGCGCATAATTGTATGTATGAAATTTGTTAACTCGTATTGGATTGAATTAAATGCCTTGCCTACAAGAATTAAAACTTTAAATTTTCTTTCACAATGAATTTCTTTAAGTAACTCACTTGGTTTGGTTAATGTAATAATATTTTTGTAAGAAACAATTTCTCTTTAAAAAAAATATGTTTGACATCTATCAGAGACAGAAGTCAAAATGGGAACCTAAGAAAATTTCAAAGCATAACGTCAAAAAATCCCTTAAAATCGTTGACGGGTGAGATTTTTTTAATTCCCCTTACTTCTTGGCCTTCTCATCAGCAAACTCCCAGTTACCGGCAACTCAGTTTCCTTGTGTGAAAGGGGTCATACTTGCAAAATTAATTTATTAGTGAGATTAAAATATTCACATAAATAACGGTGCACAAATCATACAACACGCATTCTTTATGCTAGATTTTTGTAATACGAAGGCGCAAACAAATATTCAGCTTTTACATCATGCAATTTAAGCTTGCGATTTTTAAGCACGTGTGTGAGGGACGTATGTGATGCCCGGGGTAGACAAAATTGCTCAGGTTGAAAAATTGCAGAGTTATCGCCCTTTTTCATTGTAAATTTTCGTTATGGTACGATTGAACTTTTCTAAATTAAGTGCAGTAAAGAAGGCGGATATATGTTTGAGGAAAGTTAAAATCTATTAAATGTCGCAGTGTTTAAAAGTATCTCTGCAACCGAAATAAGTCCTAAACGGAAACATTGATTAAAAATCGCAGTGGTGTAAAAGTAGTAATGCTAACATACACACGTAGAACGCTCGGACCATAGCAACCATCTTTAATTTATCTTCATTTATAGGCGTTTATCTTGACCAACATTTCTCACTTTCTGTGTTGAGTCACCTTTTAACGTTTTAAGGACTGTTCACATGAGAACTACCAATAACCGACGAATAAATTGCATTTAAAACAATTTACCAACCTAAATTCTAAACAAAATTGAACAAATATGTATAATTTATATTAATGTTTAGACACAACAATTTAATTTTTAATCGCCAAAATAAGACAAATTTGAGAGGCATTGTTAGTCGCGGATTATTAAGAACATTTAAACTCTATTCGGGTTCCACTTACCATCTACACTTCGACGAATAATTTGTTCGCTCGCGTCTAACCTCAAAATCAGAACATTTTTCTGTGATTCTGGCGATTCTGAATTTTAATGAGATTGAGATTGTATGTGTAAAAATATGTGAGTGCTTCTGGTTCTGATTTCAAATCCAGAAGCAAAATGTTCTTCTTTTCAGAATTATAAACTGTCATTTTTTCCCAAGTGAACACTTTCAGAAGAGTCCGGAAGGCTTCCGGATTGCCAAATAAAAACGACATAAATATTCGTGACGAATAAAATTAAATTCATGTGAAAGAAATGTCAAAATTGATGAATATTAGTTAATTCATTAGTCGTTTTAATAGCGAAGTTCATGGAAGAAAAGATTGGCTCTTTATGTAAAAAGATTGGATCAGTAGGACTGTGTCCGATCGGGACCGAAGGGATAGGGCGAAACAAGAGAACCAGTTCTGGTGGCTCTCTGAACAGCAGTTTGATAGCTAAAGTCGATTAAGAATGTATGTCTTGGCCGACTTACATAGATTTAGGGAAATTAGTTATAAGGAACAGTCGGGGTGGCACCAAAAAAAAATTAAAAAATATATATGTATGTATGCGGGGGCATAGGTGCATGCATCTGCGCGGCTGTATATGTATGTGCGTGCGTATATGTATGAACGTATATACATCTATGTGTAGGTGGCATGTTGTTGTGTCTGTATACGTATACAAAATACAAACCAAAAAAAATTTAAAACGGAAAATGCTGCTGTGGCTGTTCTAGTTTTTAAGTGGTTTCGGGTATTTTTAGGTATTTTAAGTAGCTTAAGTTATTTTCAGTTAGTATAAGTTGTATCTAGTTTTAATTATTTTTAGGTAGTTTTTAGGTAAAAATTTAAAATGATCTGATACTAAGTTTTTGTAGTAAAGTTTTCTTGGTTAAATAAAAATAAAATAATTAGATTTAATTAAAATAGTTTTTAGGTCGAAAGACATTAGTATTAAGAGATATAGTTTAGTTTAGAGCGCCCGTAAAGGGCCAGTAAATTAGTTGTAAGTTATTGATAATTAGGCTAGTTGTAAACATTTTTGTCTAGCTTTAAGATAGTTATAAGTTAAGATTAAATAAAATAGTACTTGTTACTGTACATACATCATGTACATAGGTAATATATTTTACAAAAACAGAAAAACAGAACATTACGGGCATTATGCGTACTTTTTTTTATTTTCTTATGGATAGATAGAGAGAAGCAGAATAAAATCTACAATATCGTACATTATATATATTGAAGGCATTCATGAAACCTGAGGTTTATACGGGTTTTCCGCCGTTTTGGCAGGTTTGTTCTTTGAGTCCTGAAGTCGTCCTAGGGTCGCCCTAAAGCGTTTTTCGAAAAACCTAAAGTCACCCTGGTAAGGGTAGGGTCGCCCTCAATTCGCTCTGAAGTAGATCTTGGTTGTTAGCTGGGGCAAGTTGGCGTAAATGAATAAACATCAAAGCCACATGAGACCTGAGGTAGGTATGGGTAATACTGAGAAAAATATCGAATACTCATTATCGATATTAATAACTATCGAATCGAAAACATCGATGTGTCTAAGGAATTTCCTTAATTCTTCCTTCAAGATCGATATTAAATCATAGATTTTTTGTTTTAACATCGATGTTTCGTTAACATAGATGAATATCGATCATCTATAGTCTATAGCCTGAATTATTTTTTTTTTGTTGTGAATTCTCGTTTCGTATGCAATTTGTTATTTTTAAAATGGATATTAAAAGAATACTCAAATTTATTTTCAGACACAGACATGCAAATATAGAAACCTTCGAAGTTGTGGATTGTACAAAGGGCCAAAGCAAATGCACTAAGAACTTAAATTAAACGTATTTTAAGTTTTAATTATTAAATGACATAACTTGCTTTTATGCAACATAAAATTAATGGCCCTCGGGTGTTTTTTGAAAACCGAAAAACACAGTTTTTTTTACAACACTCTTGGGGTTGTCAAAAAAAAACCTTGGTCGACCCTGGGTAAAGTTCAACGAACGAACCTAATGCAATTCTTAAAAAAAAACTTTATTTAACATGATTAAGGTTAAAATATTTAAATTAAATCTTAATTCAATTAATTGTTCAGGAAGTTGCCTTAATTTTATGCAGATTGCAATTCACGCTTGTTGTTAGCAGTCAAAGTGAGAGCTTCTTATCTCTGTGTTACGATACTTTGTAGCCAATTTATTCATGTTAACTTAATTTTAAAGTCCACTGATAGGATTATGAGAAACAAGCTGACGATAAGACACTCTCACCTGACCTGTCATCAAACAGGAATATAATATCCTTATCCTTATAATAACGACAAGCAAAACCGCCGCCGCGCGCCGCCACTGCTGGTGTGATTATTTCTGTGTATCTCTATTTTACCGCCTTTCATATTTCTCCTTTTCAATTTGTTTTTATTTTTTTACAAATCCAACCGAACTGGGGATGCAGGAATGCAACTAAACATTAATCAAATCTTGTCAATAACTGATCGCATGTTGTGTTTGAGCCGTACCCAGAAATAAACGTATGACCAATCTAATTAGCTGCAGCGTACCGCGATTATATGCAAATTGAACCATAAACTAAGCCAGGCTTAGTCTTAATTTATGATCCTAGACCATCATCCGTGTGCATATAGGATACATATATATTAGGAGAGAGAAAATCACACAAAACTAGCTTTTAACAAATATTTTCATTTACAAATGTATATTTATGCAAATTGAATTAGTTTCATATTATGCAAACTTCAGGGACGTATTTGATTGTGATTCACCAAAAGGATTACTAAAGTAAGACATTCAAGTATTTTTGTCGAATTCAACAATACTTTCTTATAATTTTTCTCTAAAAGATCATTCAAGATCAAACACGCGTGTAAAAGCTAAAATGATTAATGGCATTTAATAGAAACGTCAAGACATATGTCAGATATTTCAAAGCACACACTAGGTTTGTTCGTCGCCTAGGGTCGCCTTAAAGCGTTGTTTTGAAAAACCTGAAGTCAATGAACGTCAAAGTCACACGAGATCTGATTTGATTTGGTTTTTTTTTTTATGGAAATAAAAGAATACTCAAATTAATTTAACGTATTTAAAGTTAATGGCCCTCGGGTGTTTTTTGAGAACAGAAAAACCTAGGCGTTTTTCTTTTCTTCGTTCAGAGCACTGACCAGAGTTCGAACACATAGATTATGCACTGAACTTGTTCCAAACAGAGCGAGCTCTGAACACTGATATGTTTTTAAGCACACTTGAACCACACAAATCAGAATACATTTTCAATTTAACCATAGAAAGCAATACAACACAACACAAAACATACCCTTTTTTGTGTACACATTCACACCAGATACAGAAAATCAACAAGCGATCAACTTCTTTTGCCAACTTAATAGGATCTGATTATTTTTTTCTTCTTGACACACATAGCATTTGGTGCGTTCAGCAATTCACTCACATGCTCAGTCAATTATGTTCGAGCACGTCGAGTGCAATCTACACATGCTCAGAACGAAAAAAGAAACACAAATTTGGAGCTCTGAATGCTCTGAGTTTAAAAGAAACACAAGGAATTTTCTTGATAACTCATAGTCTGCTCTGAACTAAAAAAGAAAAACGCCTATTGTCGTTCTTATTTGGCAATGCGGAAGCCTTCTACACTCTTATGAAAGTGTTCACTTGGGAAAAAGTGACAGATCTGATTCTGAAAAGAAGAGAATTTTGCTTCTGGATTTGAAATCAGAATCGGAACCAGAAGCACTCACATATTCATATATACTTTAACGTCAAACTTAACAGTTGTCATTTTTTGTATCATAATTGTGCAACAAATATTTTTTTTTAATTTGAATATGTCCACGTACGCAATTTTTTTAACACATACAATTCATAATCGTCAGAATAAAAAAAAGAGTTCAGTTGGGCTCCGGATCAGAGAGTTTCCGGATTGCCAAATAAAACGCCATAAATCTATTTTTAAGAAAAATTATATTGCATCCCCTAAATTCGTAAAAATTGTAATTTTATTATTTATTATCCAATAATGTAGAATAATAGATATTAAAAATAATGTGAACTAAAATATACCGAAAGGGCCAATGTGATAAGGCCCAATCCACCTTTAATGTGACCCTATATTTAAATATTATAAATCAACTCAACCACGGCCGGCTAGGTGATCGCGACGGCAGCAGTGATCGAATCGATCAAATCACGTAACTTAAAACTGGTCGATAGAAAACGATAGCGTAGACAGACGACGGAGTTTCTTTTATATGGAAGAAATCAATCGATCACCAACGAGTGGCGCAGATCAATAACTGGGAGCACGCGTCAAATGCACTTGGAATGAAATTGAAGCCCGACTTGTAATATACCCGCCTACATCTTGTATTGATTTTACTGATTGTCGCTGCTGCACTGAGAGCTCAGTGGAAAAACTGATTAATGGCGGCTTGACTTAAGCATAAAGTGATATCTATGTATTTAAATCTCTGGACAGAGATCGTAGCTTAAAGTGAATTATATCTATTTTCGTTTTCTAAGAAATAAACGATTAACAGTTTATGCAGGTTTAATTCAATTGTCAAGTGTGGGCATACAAAATGCCTTTGACGCCATCAATTATTTTGCGCTAATCGATTTAAGCATGCTTTTTGCTTAATACAATCCGTTACTATATTCTCTAATACTGTGGCACAGACATGATAGCGAAACCGCTATCTGTCGATTGTCAACATTTAGGAGATTTGTAGGTGTTGATCTGGGGTCATGCATGACGTATCTTATTTTGTGATGAATAAGGTGCGCCTCTGCGTTGGAATTAAGATGTCGTAAATGGGAATTTGACAATTGATTCGGTTGTTGTTATTGATCTATTTGTCCGTTATAAATTGTGCTATTGACATTTACAATTGAATTAGATGGAAGTCAATTGTGTGCTTGACAGTATAGATTGTAGATTGTGGCTTAAAATCAACTAGATGCAAAATCATGTAGCTGAAAACAATGAAGCTGATATAGCGTATTGGTTCTGTTTTGATATCATGTTTGTTGTAAGAAGTGTAACCACTACTGTCAAAATTCAAGAGTGAGGCAAATTTTGTAAATCTTACAACAAATGAAGCAAACATCAATTGCCCATATTGTGTGTAAAACGTCAATGGTGCCTCTCAGGACACAAAGGGAAAAAGTTGTGATGGGCTTAATTGAATGATCACTCGAGACGTATTAAAACCAAACTTTAAAAATTAAAAGATATAAGGAGAAAAACAACACGCAACGCAAAGAACAGAGCAGAAAATAAAAATATTCTATTAGATAATATGAGAAAACATTTGAGAATTCCAATGAAGAAATATAATAAAATTTTCCATTTCTCGTGTTTGTCTTTAGTTTTCAATACAAAGATTTGATTCTAGTAAACAATTCTCGCTCGACTCTACATTTCTATAAAACCTTTTTTATAAGACTCAATAAGAAAATCAATAAATTCCCTTCTTTGTGAGTTATTGTGGTATTTTTTTTAATTAACAAACAGCATTTTGTGAAAATTTGTACAAATTGTTAGGAATTCGTACGAATTCACAAAATAACTTACATACATATAATTTGGTCAAATTTTAACTTTTGTTTACGGCTTTTTTGACATTAGAACATCCAGTGCACGATCGAGTCGAACCAAGTGTTTTCATGGGATTAAAAGAGAGCTTCAAATTCTTTTCAATCACGGAAGCTCACTTCATAAATGCATAACGGGGAAATAGGGCATATATTAACTGAACGAATATTATCATCGATGTTAATAATTATCGAATCGAAAACATCGATGTTTTGTAGGATTTTCCTTTATTCTTTCTTCAACATCGATATTAAATCATAGATTTTTTTATTTTAATATAAAATGGAAACCTGTGAAGTTGTGGGTTGTGCATAGGGCCAAGCAAAATAGACTAAGATGCTAAATTTAACATAGGTATTTCAAGTTTTAATTATTAAAAGACATAACTTGCTTTTCTGCAACATAAAATAATGGCCCTCAGGTGTTTTTTAAGAACCGAAAAACCCAGATATTTGGGGTTGTCAAAGAAACCTAGGTCGGCCCATGGTAAATTTATGGATATGTTATTTAGTAAAATATTTTAACAAGGAAATTATGCTTTTTTCTAACCATGTTTTTCCGTCAAATGTGTATACAGTGGTGAAGTATGAATATAAATCGATTCCTTACGTCTTGCCTTCTGAAAATTTCACTCATAACAACTTAAGCTGCTGACAACATGAATCTAGTTTAAACCTTGTATATACATTGGTTTAACCCTACGCTGTCAACGTTACTATAAAAACTCTTCTTTCAGTCGTTCTTCTGTATACACATGTTTGCTTCTCAACTCACTCAGCCACACATAAAACTATATCAGCAACAAAAAAAAACAGGCAATGTATGGGACTAGGGCTATGAAATTTCTCGCTGGATAGAACAAATTTGTTTTCTTTCCTCTCTTTTCATCATATACTGTTTACTTTCACTGCGTTTGTTACTTCTCTGTTCAATACACGCTTTCTAATGGAAGAAAATAACCCGGTTGTTCATCAACTTTTTTATTGGTGAATTTGTATCTATCCCTATTTATTCTGTAAATGAGCCTGTGTTGCGTAGTGCTCTGCGCCGTGGCAGGTTGGTTGACGTTGTGGCATTGTATATAGAATAGATTGTATTATACACAATGGTTGAGGTAGGTTTCTTCGTTCTGCTTGTAAAAAAAATATAGGTAGTTCATTCAAAGAAAAACATTGGTAGCTATAAAACAAAAAGACAAACCGCTTCCTTTTTATTTATTTTATGAATTTACATGCATCTCCCCCTTGGGCGGAATCCTGTATCTTAAATTTTAAGGTTGCCACTCCACTATCCACTAACATTGATATTAGATTTAATTTACTTTTGGCAGAAAGTGCAGACAATAGGTGTGTTTTATTGGGAATCTATCCATTGTAACGTAAGTAATTCCCAAAAAAACGCATCGACCGTAGCATGGACCGTAGCTTTTTTATTTTTGTAAAATTGGTACCCCTGCACAGCAGTCATAAGCACCAATAGCACGGAAATGATAAGTGAATGGCTCTGTTCATAGACTATGATCAAGCCCCTTTTTACACAGTACAATTTTTGTATTGCTTTAAAAATGGTCTATGCATTTCACACGAGGAAACAAAAGTGCCGGTGATTTACTTGTTTCCTTTTAATGTTTTTTGGTTTGGAATGCACACTACAACGTAATTGAAATGGTTCACTCCCCTTATATTTCATGCTTTTATTTATTTTCTGTGCTTATCGATAGCTAGAGTTTTATTTTTCAAGTCAATTTACAAATTTATTTTATGAGTATGTCTTGCTTTCAATTCAATATTTACTCATCAGACTTCACTTAACATACGCGGAGTAAGGAGGCTTTACATGGATCTGCATCTGCAGACTTGAAGAAAAGTAGAGCGGGAGCATAATTTAAAACAAACATAAAAGTAAGACTTACTCGCACTCTGCTATAACTTTCTTGACACATCTCACAATCACATGTTCTTAGCGTACATGTATGTAGTTTTGAGAAGATAATTTTTGCTAGTTTCATTGTTTTAAAGCAAACTGAGGTGAAATGGTAAAAATAACTTGAAAATTAGTTATCTGAACGGAACAAATTATGGTGCAGATGAAAATGCTATAATGAAGATGAACATGTTCATCTTCACTATAATCTGCAATCTTCAGATTCCGCTTAGTGCGTTTAGGTTAGGTGCGAACATGCAATTTTGCCGAAACGAAATAGTTTAATCACTAGTTGAACGATGATCGCGCACATAAGCAACTTAAAAATCAATCAATGAGATAAACCAACACACAAACATCATTTTGATTTAATTTGCGCGCAGTTACATTATAGTTCGATGTGATACAAACTGAAGAACTTATTTGGGGCGATCGTTCGATTTGTGCTAAAACACTAACTCTTAAGTTTTTCGAATCGCGGAGTGAATAGTTTTTGCATGTGCGCGCACTCTCATATAAGTCCAAGGTATTCACCTTAGCAACCAAACTTTTGCAAGACTGAGTTTTGTGCATATGTGCGCGCCTCTGCCCTTATAGCTCATAGAATTTCATACGAATAAATATTTTGCGGCGCAGAGTCGAGCAGTTATTCTATAGCGCAGTTTCACCCAATGCGGTTTGTCTTCTCAAATTGCTTTTTGTAGATCTAAATAAAAAGATGATTGTTTCACCAAACTCCGTTTATTTACAACTATCAATAAAAATTGAACACAAAACGAAAATTGGGCTTGGTTAGTCAAAAATAAAAGTAAAACGGAATGCATTGGATAAATATTGGTTTGTCTTTCAAAATGGATATCAAAATTTGTTAAAATTGATTAATTGACATTAGGGCTATGCAAAATTTCAGATATAGGTGCAATTTTAGACGTACTTCGGAAAATAATTGAGCAAAGAATACAGTTCTTAATAGTAAAAGTCAGAAACTTTTCAGAAGAATAGCTTATAATTTATTAAAAAATGGAGTTATCTAAGATTTGAGAAATATAAACTGACCAACTATTAAAAAAAATGAAAAAGATCGATTTGACTTACGAATGAAATTAATAATTATAACACTCCATCAACACATCCATCGAGATTCAATTCAATTATCAATCGTACCAACAGAACTAACAAAATCAGAATCGAGACTCGACTGAACGTCAACCAGCCATCCACCGTAGCTTCTACTTTAGCTTTTTATCGACCGTAGCGAATTGTATGTAAAATGCTACGACGGATAAACCTACGGCGAATAAATTTCCCAATAAAACACGGGTAATAACTGCAATTTCAGTAATGTGGCACAACTGGCCCAAATGAATTCAGCAAATCCCAATGAGGTTCAAACTTATTTTAAAAAATCAGTTTACAAGCAAAACACAGTGCAATATCTTAATTGATGTTGTGTTTTTTGTTAATTTTGAAAATTTTGAAAGATTTGAAACATTCAAATTAAAAGTGTGAAAAGTTTTTGGGTAGTAGGTTTTAGTGAATATGGTTTTAATAGTTGTAGAATAAGTCAAATAATTTTAATCAGCTTAGTTATATTCAGAAAAAAAAGTTGTAGAGTTAGGACGCTCTACCCCTTCCATGAAAATTGATTTAAATTGAAAAGATGGTTTCGTTTCCCATTTTAACATTTCATTGTAACAAAAGTATACTTGATTGACAGGGAGTTGTAAATTAAATAAAATGTTTTGTTTTTCTTGACCTCTTTTTTCCAACTCTCCAAGTGTTTGGAGTGATGTAATACGGTACCTTTCGGAGGATGGAATTGAAGAAAGGTTTCTTGGCTTTTTTGACGTTAGTGAGTCTCGCAAGGCAGATGAGCTGACGAAGCATAGTTTTAGTATAATTGATATGTTAAAAAGAAAGTCTTAATGCTCGTCTAATATCTAACTTTATTCCTTGCTATACTCACGTTTTAAATTTAGTCTTATCGCGATCACTTGAAAATATAGGTATCGGAATTACGTTTTTTTTAACAATTAAACTAAACGTTCAAAACTTTTAAAACAAATAGCTAACCGACGAAAGCCAGGGATAACGGAAACTCGCTGGTATTATCATTCGCGGATAATAAACGCCGTCTTAAATTGTAGATTATATATAATTCTAGCTTTTATTAGAATTTTAAACAACCCTAGTGAACAGGATACTGACTCCCTTTCTATTGCCGAGAGCTTGTTAATTATATTAGAGGCCATAGATTTTTGTTTTTCTTAATACTCTTTCTGAAATTTTTGCTAAGTCCCCTTTCATACAGGAAAACCAGTTGCTGGAGATTTTTTTTGACGTTTTCCTTTAATTGCCTTGTACCTTTCACACAAAGAAACTGTCACCAAGAGACTGAGGAGGAAACTGGGAAGATTTTGTTGGGCTAATTGGAATGCAAAGAAAAACGTCAAAAAAATATCTTCCCCTTACTTCTTGCCCTTCTCGCCGACAACTCCCAGTTGCCGGCAATTCACTTTCCTTGTGTGAAATGGGACTAAGACTGACTTTCTTTTCAATTGTTGAATTTACAAAAAGAGAAATAAAAAATTTTTAGTCTGGGCATAGCTCTGGGGGGTCATTCCGTAATTTTCAAAACGACGAGATCGTCTTTAATTTGCTTCACGTAACTCAACCACTATCGTCTCATCATCGTTTATAATTTGAGAGCATTTGGAACATTTCAGAAACTCTCAAACTTACTTGAGTTGAAATGGGCCGTCGTAAATGTCAATAAAGTTGTGTGTATTGTTTTGTATTTGGCGGAAATAAAGTTATATAATTGGACAAACATGTAAGTAATTTTATTGTAATATTTTTTACAAATTGATATAAATGTAAATATGTACATCGATTTATTTATAAAGCAGCCACACAGTCTCAGATTGGAATTTTGACTCGATATATGGATGAACATCCCGATTTGTCTCTCAACTGTTTCCGCATTCGTATTAATTGTATTTTTTCCCAACTTGCGTTTTCATTTCCACTTTCTAACACAAGAAAATTGCTGCGCCGAATGCAAATGCAACAGATAGACAAAAACAAGTTGTCTAACTACAGTGGCTACTCAAATATTCAACTACAGTCACCTACAAACTACTCAAAATTAATGCAAGACGATACCTATTTAGCTATCGTCCAAACGCTATCATTTTGAAGATAGCGTTTTGACGATTATCGACTTACCTGAAGCAAATAAAGGCATCACTTTAGTTCAGACCATATCGTCTGACGATAATCGAGTTATGGAATGACCCCTCTGACTTTCTTAATAAATTCCAATCCATTTTGGAAAGCATACGCGATTGCTCGGAAATACCACGAAACGAGGATTACTCGAAATTGATTCCAAAACACGTTATAAACGTCGTTGTGTAGAAATAAAAGACAATATTATATCCCAATTAAATACCAGATATAAAACTTTTACGAATTATTTTTTTTTGATTTACTTAGGTTAGGTTAGGTTATAGTGTCTGTTAGCTGTTAAAAATAACTAACCAACACACTTAGGCTACTAATACGAATCATAAATATTTATGTTTAACTTAAAACGCTTAAGAGCTACTTTTTCCTCTGCGTAAACTGTCACATAAGTGTTTAAGTAGAACTTAAATGCTTAAATTGTGTGTCAGCAAACGGGTCTTAGTTCGAAAAGAAAGGACCATTGTGATACCACATGAGTTGGGTATTTTGCCCCAAAAGAAAGAACTTAAAACCATTTTGAGCTTCTTATGAAGCGGAGGAGAGAATTAATGTTAAGTGCAGGGCATGTACAGAGAAGATGAAGAACAGTTTACTCCTCCTCATCATCTAAACAGCTTCTGCAGAAGTCGTTTGCGAGCACGCCGAGTCTTGCAGCATGTCTACCTATGAGGCAGTGTCCTGATGATGTACAGCTAATGTGCCGTCTGCATAGAGAGATCAAAGCCTTAGAGCATTTAAGATCCAGTTTTGGCCAAATCTTTTTTGTCGCTAGACATGTGTTACCACTAGTCCACCTAAGATTTGTCCTCTCCATAGAATTTAGCCCTAGCATAAATTTACATATAGCGATTGGAATACCCAGGTTACTAAAGTCAGTTGAAATGATTAGTGTTGTTCCTTGTTTGGCGAGTTCGTCGGCCCTGCAGTTCCCCGGAATACCTCTGTGCCCTGGCACCCAGCATAGGTGAATGTTGAACTGTTCCGCCATCTCTTTGAGAGATGATCGGCAGTCGAGGGCTGTTTTGGAGTTACCTTTATGATGATTTAATAAATAAAAATATGATAATTTCGCAGTTTCCAATCCAGATGAAAAAATTTCTTCTTTAATAAATTCTTTCCCTAAATTTTTTGATTTTACAGCTTTAAAAAATAAACTTAAAGTCTTGTATACAACTTCTTCTCTTAGACAACTTGACGTTTTAGCACTTCGTAATAATTTAAAAAAACATTCCCGCAAATTTTTACCTTAACAATAAATTCATTTTTATTATGAGTTAAGCTCATTGTTACATTTAACTTAAATGACTTAAGGTATAACAAATTTAGTTTGAATTGCTCAACCTTATGGTTTGATACACGAGTTATGCATTGAGTAAGTAAAGTAAAGTAAACTTCCGAAATTTAATTTTTTGGTGACTAATTTTTCTTCGACTTACCTTTCGAAATTATTCACGGCTCGCCACTGATACATACATATGTATACACATATGTATGTATAGCGAACAAACATTTAAAAATTTGATAAGTGATTCAGCAATTTTAACTCCCGATTTTTGGCGGTTTAACGATGGTTTATAGTTTACTTAGGTGATATCAGCTAAATAGTTACATGTTTGAGCCATCCTTGCACCTCGGTTATTCCACTGAAATCGGTGAGTTAACATTGCTGAACCAAGGACGAAATATTTGTACCTCTTATTCAGGTAAGTAGTGAACTATTGAAATGATGAATAAATAATCATATCTACATTTGAACGGTTTTCATATTCATATAAATACATATGCACATACATAAATGGACAAATTGTTGTATAGCTGGAATTCCAGCTGTTAACCATAAACTTAAATAAATAAACAATTCAACTAAATTATCTCGATTACCTTACCATCACAAGAAAGATGGTAATATAAGCACTTTCAGTGGCAGCAATATAAAGATTATTATTGCAGCAAGCGCAACATATCACTTTTCTTTCGCCACACTTGCATTTGGATTTTACACGCGATCTCAAAACGCCCGAGGATATCATTACATGAGACACAACATTAATGTATCACTAAGGCATATTCTTCATCTATCATGATAGCAAGCGTTGTTGTTAGCCGAGTATAGGCCGATCGTATTAACAGTATGCATTGCGCCTTGTGCCATCTCGATCTCAAGACCAGTAGCCATAGGAAAGACTAGATAAAAAAGTTAATTACGCCTAGTCGTCCTTGGGTGCTTGTATACGTTGGGCAACATCTTCACAATATTATATCGAACCTGATAGTGAAACATTTTTGCATGTGCAAAATTGCTTAATTGAATCACGTTAAACTAAGACCGGAGGTATCTTCATGAATGTAATGTAGGCATAATAGTTGTTGTAAGCCCGTAGGCAAATCACAATCACAATAAATCACTTTCAATGGACGGCAACGAAAAAGCTTTATCTCAATCACAATGTCATGTCTCATGTGCATGTCTTAAAGATGAATGAGAGATACAAAACTACATTTCATATTGGAAGAGAAATCTTCTTGCAATTATATTTGAGCTCCCAGATGATAAGGCAGTTTTTAACCGTCTTAACGACGAATTAAAAAAAGAATCAGTGAGTTCAAAAATGATTCACTTATGGGGTTTTATTTGGCAATCCGGAATACTTCTCCGATCCGGGATCTCAACTGAACACTTTTGTGTGATTCTGACGATTCTGAATTTTAATGAGATGATGTCTGAAAATAATTGTGTAAGTAAGAATATTCAAATTCAAAAACAAAATTGTTTGTTGCACAATTTTGATACAAAAAATGACAACAGTCGAGTTTGACGTTCAAGTATATGAATGTGTTAGTGCTTCTGGTTCTGATTCTGATTTCAAATCCAGAAGCAAAATTCTCTTCTTTTCAGAATTAGAATTGTCATTTTTTCCCAAGTGAACGCTATCAGAAGAGTCCGGAAGGCTTCCGGATTGCCAAATAAAAACGACATTAGTAGAATACTCCTTATGGAAAGCAGCCAAGCGCCTAAAAAGACCTAACACACTAAACCCGCCAGTAAAATCTCAAGATGGCAAATGGATCGCAAACCCGAAACAAAAGGTTGATCTCTTCGCTGAACATCTCACGAATATTTTTAAGCCATTCCCAGCAAACACAGCTACAGATCCCTTACAGTTTGTTGATAGAAACGACGAATGTGAAATACCTTTT
The DNA here is from genome assembly GCA_910595825.1 of Philhelius pedissequus. Lineage (NCBI taxonomy): Eukaryota > Metazoa > Arthropoda > Insecta > Diptera > Syrphidae > Philhelius > Philhelius pedissequus. The sequence goes on from OU343163.1 coordinate 37,762,876, forward strand.
GTCACGCTCAAGCACGTTAGAGGCATGTGTCAACATAAGTTGTCTAACAAGAAATCAACAGGGTACGATCTAATAACTGCACAGGTTTTGAAAGAAATGCCGTCAATAGCCTTCAAGAAACTCCAATTTATAATAAACGCATGTCTTAAACTAAGATATGTTCCACATCATTGGAAAAGTGCAGAAGTCATTGTTATACCTAAACTAGGTAAGCCACCTACAGAAGTATCATCTTACAGACCAATATCGCTTATGCCAATCATGACAAAACTTTTTGAAAAACTGCTACTGAAAAGGCTTAACAAAATAATAGTAGAAAGAAAACTAATTCCGAGCCATCAGTTTGGATTTAGAAATAAACATTCCACAATAGACCAAGTGAATCGAATTACTCATGTCGTGGAAAAGCACTTGAAGAAAAACGAGTATGCTCGGCTATATTCTTAGATGTTGCTCAAGCCTTTGACAAGGTTTGGCACTTGGGACTTGAGTACAAACTGCATAGGGATCTTCCCAGGCAGTACTACGAAATACTGAAATCCTACGTTACGAACCGACACTTTAGAGTACGGCACGACCAAAATTACTCGGAACTAAAGAAAATTGAAGCCGGTGTACCACAAGGAAGTGTCTTAGGACCAACCCTGTATCTGTTGTATACAAGGGATATTCCAGTGGACATCAACGCTATCATGGCCACCTTTGCTAACGATACGGCAACATTGGTGCCAGATAAATCCGTTACGAAGGCTAGTGATTGGACGCAGAAATGGCGTATCAAATTAAACGAAACAAAATCGACGCATATAAACTTTACAAATATTTATAAACAGTACAGCAATACCTTACTCCAATACCGCCAAATACCTAGGAATGACTTTGGATGCAAAGCCTAAATGAAAAGAGCACATCAAAAAGAAACGAGAAGAACTAAACTTAAAGTACAGAAAAAAAAGAAAACAAATGCTGAACCCATCCAAAAATTCCAAAGCAAGGTCCTTCGTGGAATAATAAATGCCCCTTGGTATATAAGAAATAGCGATCTACATCGTGACCTTTAAATTGAAATGGTTACAGAAGTGGTTAAAAAACACGCTGTATCTCACAATCAGCGAATGCAAGGTCATACCAACTCCGAAATGGAGACAGTCTTAAATATACGAGAAAATGTTCGGAGATTAAGAAGAACCAAGTCTCATGACCTGATGGTCTAAAAGCTATGGGAAAGTGTTATAACATTAAACTTCCCCCAATGCGATGTATGTACATATAAATTAAGAAAGTAAAATCATTTGTCGATCTTTCATAGATTGGTCATTACCGGTGGTTTTAGTGCGGTAAGAGGCCCACACTACTCGGTACCGATTCTTACCGAGTGTCTTTTGAAGATTTCCATCGGATAAAAAAAAATATTTGAGCAATTTCTTAGATAAACATTTATTAAATACTTTTTAGATCAATCAGTTTTCATTTCAATAAATTAAAATTTTAAATTTAGTTACAGCTTGACCTTAAATGACTTAGTTGGGAGGGACGCATAACGCAAACACGATCTTTAGACCACATTTATTTTATTGCTTTCCGAAACAACTTTTTTTTTTTTAATCTTTTTAGCCCCGAAAATAACGATACCCCTGATGTTATAGACGAATATCAAGGAGACAATTTTTCTAGTGATATATTCTCTTGCATAGAATATAATAAACTTTATTTAAAAAATTTTAATTAGGATTAAACAATGAATTTAAAGAAACAAGAAAATACCTAAAACAAAAATTTAAGTCTTTTCCTTTTCGCCTATTCTGTTGACAAAAGCAAGTTTTATTGTGAAATAGGTTTATTAAGTTTAGTTAAATTATAAAGAAATACAAAGTTTTATAGAGCAAAATGATTGGCGGCTTGACTTCGAGTGTATAAGATGAGAAATGAATAGAAGCGGCAGTTAGATACAAAATGTTAAAGTGAGGTTGGCTATTCAACACTCCCCTCGATGAACCATCATTACTAGAAAAAGTCTAACTGCTTGCAAGAACCTAACTGTTTTACAGGACCCAGCGGCTTTGTAAAAATATCAGCTAGCATCGAATAAGTAGGACAGTATTGCAAATATAATTACTTCACCATTCTTACATAAATCTCGTACGTATCGCCCTCTTGTTTCAATGTGCTTTGATCGTCGGCTCAGACGTTCGGTGTTAACGAAGGATATACAGCTTTGATTATCCACATTCATTAGTGTGGCTTCACGTTGAGTTTCGCCAAATTCTTCCAGCAGACGTCACAGCCATACAGCCTCTTAACAAGCGTCGCTGAGTGCTAAGTACCTACTCAGCCTCCATCGATGGAAGAGAAACCCAATCTTGTCGTCGAATCGTCCAGTAAATAGGTCCTGTAAACATAAAAACATTCCCGGATGTTGACTTTCGGCTTTCGTGGTCTCCTGCCCAGTCTGAATCTAAGTAGGCCTTTGAGGTATCGCAAAACTCTTTTCGCAGCTATCCAATCTGCTTCAGAAAGCTTTTTAAATTGTCTGCCTAAAATAGCAGTGCTTACTGCAATGTCTGGCCTGGCAGTAATTGCCAAATAAAGCAAAGCTCCAACAAGGCTTTGGTATAACGTTGGATCGGAAAATGTTGCATTCTTGTTATCTATCTTCAGGTAACCAGAGTCCATTGGCGTCTTTGCGGGCTTAGCGCAGCTCATGTCAGATTTTGTAATTATTTTATTGCTATAGTGTTTCAGCGAGACATAAAATGAAGTAGCTGATCGTTCAATTTCCATCCCAAGAAAATGATGTACATTTCCGAAGCAAGTTATCTGGAATTGTTCTTTTATATTTGAATAAAATTGGTCTATCTTACCTTCATCGACACATCCAGTCAGAAGGTCATCAACGTATACAAGAATATTTCAAATCTGGTTCTCAAATTTCTTCAATGAAAAACATGGATCCGCAGTTAATACCTCAAAATTTAATTTTCGTATTTCTGATTCCAGCAACGTGCAGATTGTTTTAATCCGTAAATACTTTTAATCAGATGATCGACCAAATTTTCTTTTCCAGGAACTTCGTAACCCGGTGGTTGCTTCATGTATATTTCCACTTCGCCAATTCCATTTAAATACGCCGTCTTGACGTCAAAAAGTTTAACATAATTTTTTTGTTTTGCAGCTACAGCCTAAAACGTCCTTAAGTTGTTATTCTCGTGACTGGAGCGAACACCTCCTCATAATTGATACCGTATTTTTGTGTATTCTTGCGCAATAATGCGGGCTTTGTGTCTTGATATCTCGTTGTTTTCGTTTAGCTTAGTTCTAAAGACCAATTGCTTTCCGTGCTGCGGGCAAAGTCGTAAGCATCCAAGTTTCGTTATGCTATCTCCTCGGCCATAGATTGTTTCCATTCCGGAATCTCTGCAGCTTCATAATGGTCTTTTGTGTCATTCAAAGCAATTGATACCATATCTACAACATAATCATTAAGATATACATAATATACATAATCATTAAGGTAGCTTACCTTACCCAAACCCATCGATATATACATGGTCTATTAAATACCTATCCACAACTGAAAACCAAACGCTTCTGCAGCATCTGGTTCTGTAGATATTGCAATCCAAAATTGTTCCCGTGATTGTCAACCAAACTGCATTTGATTTGCTTTGGAAGTTGATATCTCGGCAACCAATCCTCAGAAAGAGCTGCGGTTTTCAGCACTTGAAATGGATTAAACAGACCTTGGTGTAAAATTTGCCGATTTAATTTTTTTGAAAATTTCCCTTGCGGAAAAAAATTGTTATTAACGGCATCGGCCATAGAACTATCTTTAAAGTGATAACTTCTTATGGGAGGTTAAACCGCCTTCTTACGTAACGAGTTGCGCCCGGCGCCAGTCTGTCTGGCTTTCCTTTCTCTCATAGCGAATTTCATTCAAATTTCAAAGATCTCCTCTCAAAATCGAGATTTGATCTTTTCAATGAAACTTTTTTCCAGATTTAATTGTCGGATTGGTGAATAACTGACACACACATTCTTCAAAAAAAAACATATCTTCATCATCAGGTGACAAGGAAGACGATGACGAAGCAATCAAAAATTCCACTAAAATTATAAAATATAAATTATTAACTTCTTCGTCCATTATTTCTTTATTTATTATTAACAAAATATTTCCATTTGAACATGCCAGAAAATACTTTTTACATGTATGTGCGCATTCAGATCAAATCTGCCAACCCATCAGATATCCAATCTTTCCTGTTAAGATTTTATCTAGATTTGCTCTTTTTTTGGAATGAAACTCTCAAAATTCAAATAGATTAAGTCTTTTGTCAGAAAGAGCAGACCTTTTCTTGAATGAAACTCGCTATCACGCATACGGAGAACTTTTGAAATTAATCAAATTAACGAAGAACTTCTCAAGTTAAACAATTTCATTAAATAGTTCAACTTAGATTGGTTTAAGTTATCACTTCTGCCGGGCGTCCCGAGACACATTTTTTTTTCGACTTTCTCATTAACGGCTCAACAGATTTGTTGAAATAGGAAACGAACGCCAGAAAAACAAAGCCCAGAGAAACGATAGGAATGTTGTAGAGCGATTATGAGAAATGAATAACTGGGGGGTTATTATGAACAACTATACTCGTTTTTAATACGGATGATTTGTTAAATTGCGATTACAAGAAATGAAAATAGTAAAAAAAAACAATATTCGTATTTTTATTTACGACTACATTTCAGCTATCGTTCCAACGTCCAGATTTTGATACTATTTTTTAAAAGGTGTAAAGTTAGTTGCGTTTAAAAAAAATATCATTTTTCAATTTTGTCTGCAACGTTTTCTTGATTCCATTTTCGTATCTAGATTTTTTTTAGATTAGATTTTATTGATCAATAAAATGGTTACAATAATTACAAACACAGTTAATATAAAGCATGGCTTTTCTGCCGTCTGCATGGTTGACAAAACATGCATATATAATAATATTTCTTTTAATAAAATAAAGATATTTAATATATTTAATTACTCCACTTTCTTTATACAATCAAAAGCTTTCACTTACGATTCGCTCCCCATAGTTCAAGGCCCGTTTACAATATCGGTATAATGTTTTGACTTCAGCTACATTTAGCAATGCTATAACTTGGTTTTCTGTTAAAAAATCACTGCCAAGTGTGTTCCTCCTAATGATTTCTAGGATTGGACATTTTCCCATGAAGTGGTAAGTATCTTCTCTTTCGTTCAAGTTGCACAATGAACACATTATGGGTAAGTCTTCTCTATGTGGAATGAAGTTTAACTGGATAAGTTCTCCTCGTAACTTGACCATCAATGAGATTTCATTGATACCGTTCTCATCCCGAAAATAATTCTTTTCCTCCAGATTGTGTTTTTAATTTGCAATATAGTGATCTATGCAGGGATCGTTTTGCGCTACTTAAAAATCTCTATCTGCACTTCGCATCCACAGAAGAGATAAGCTGATAAAGCAATGTTTTCCAGTTATCGAAGTCAAATTCGTTTACTTGTAGATTGAGGTCAGTCTCACAGTCCCTCGCTAGTTCTATCCACTCATCAAACCAACTTGTTTTAGAACGTATGACTTAAAGAGCCACTATCTTGGGAAGCCTGTGATTTTCCATATTCATAACTTTCAGAATATAATCAATTTGCAATTTAAGTGTTCGAATAAAAAGACGAGGCGATAAGCCCGTTTCTAACATAACCATGTAATTGGGCATATTTAAAGGTAGTCGAAAAATTCGCTTGATGTAGTAACGTAGTAGCTACGTATTGTTTCGCACCCCAAACCTATGCTGCGTAAAATAAAATAGATTCCGAGACTGATTCGAATACTTTGAATTTGCTGCTATGTGCAATGTTTTTGTTTAAAAAAACATCTATTCCACGTTGCTCTGATTTGACTCTTTGCCTTTACCAATTTCTCTCTCAAGTGTCTTTCCATATTCAAATTTCTTGTGAAGCAAACGCCAAGGTATTTAAACTCATTAACTACATCAATGCTCACACCGTTATAGTACCATTTTTCATTTGCGCAATTCCTTCCTCCATTCTTGAAAACCATAACTTTTGACTTTTCCAAATTGACTAATAAGTTCCAAATTCTACAGTATTGTGAGAGCCGATAATCATGAGTTGCAGTGATTCAGGTGTGGATGCCATAAGATCAATGTCATCTGCAGCAAAAAGCAGTGCCTTTATGGTGAGACCCTCGTATTCAATGCCACTGGGTAAGCTTTCAACTAGGTCATCAATGAACAACGCAAAGATGCTTGGACTCATTGTTCAGCCTTGTCTCACTCCAGGCTCTGTTCTATACCACCCAGACATCTCGTATCCACTCCAAACTACCGCCATTGTGTCCCTAGAAAGGTTCTGACTGATTTGTCCAAACTTCTCTGACATTACAAGCCCATATAGCTTATAAATAAGTGCTTGCCTGTTCACCGTATCAAATGCAGACTTAAAGTCTACAAAAAACATGTACAACTTCTTCCCTTTGTTAACAAATGTGTCCGCAATGCTTTTCAAGAAGATGTGGTATATCGTTGGTCTAAAACCAGCCTGAAACTCCTTCAATTGATTTTTCTCGTCGATCCATTTGTTAAGCCGTTTTTGCAGGATTAAAGTGAAGATTTTGTAAGAAACATTAAGAAAGGACATGTCCCTATAATTAGACAGAACTGATAAACTTCCTTTTTTATGGATTGTAAAAATTATAGATTCCCTGAATTCCTGAGGAATTACACCAGTTTCCAATATATTGTTGTATATAAGTTTTAAACTGTTCATCATCTCTGTTGTGGCATACTTATAAAACTCAGCTGGTATTCCATTCGCCCCTGCTGCTTTCCCATCTTTCAGCTTAGCCACCGCTAATACTACCTCGTGCTGCGCTATTTCAGCATCCAAGATATCATTCGTAAATCCAGGAGACGCATACTGGAAGTAAACTCCTTCTTCAGTAAAATTCAACTATTTGTTAAAGTGTTCCGCCAGAATGTTTGGACTTAAGTTACAGTTGATACTAAATCGCTTGTAGTTCAAATTCCTCGCTAGGCTCCAAAATTCTTTCGAGCTTCGACAATGATAGCTAGCCGTTTGAATTCTGCTTCAAAAAATTCAGATTTTTTCCATTTACACAACGACTTGTACTCACTATTTGCATGGAAGTATTCATTTTTATAATGATCATCATTTGATTTCTTATATGCCCTCAGCCATCTAATAGATAATTCTCTGGCTTTCTTGCAGACTACATCAAACCAGCGAGCAACACAGTCCACTCGAACGTTCCTGTTGTTATTGTTGATCGGGTAAGACACCTTGATGACTTCATCCAGTTGGCTTAGGTTGAGATTTGGTTGCATTTAAAGAGTTGCATTTTCGTTTCTAATAATCCGTCTACGCCATTACTTTCGTTTCTCTGGGTTTAGTTTTTTCTGTTGTTCGTTGGTATTTCTAAATAAGGGCCCTGAAAGGCTCGCACGTTTTTTATTTTCATTTCTAATCATTGGCATTGTATTGTTAAATTTCAAACAGATAACTAGTTGATTAAAATAATATTCAGCTATTTCGTTACATGTTCAAATGTATAAACGGAGAAGTCTACTGTTACATAAAATCCTTAATATGCCTACGTGTCTAATGATACTTAGGAAACCTAATTTTTACATCCAAATAAAAATCAAAATTACATAAAAATCAGTCCTGGTGCAACTTCCTCTTAATTATTTTTTTTAATAAAGTATTTTATATACGGATCTAGAAGTTACCATCGTAATAGCGAAATGGCTCCATTTATGTAGGGCCGTATGTATTTTTTTTGCTTTACAGCAAAAATCGATTGTAACTATAAATTTTATTGAATCGAATGTTGCTTTCTGCCTCATTAAACATACCAAAAATTATTCATCGAATTTTCTACCTTTTTGTATACACGTAATGCTTGCCAACTTGGTCTCTATATATACAATCGTTTTTCAACGTTCATACCGAGTTCTGGATCGCTTCACTCTAATTTTTTTTTAAAGAAACAGAACCAAACTCCAAATAAAAAATCCCAAATTCGCCAATAAATAATATAAAAGTATATTTGTTCGGCAATAGACGAAATAGATGGAAATACAAAAATGTGTGTTTTGTTATAAAATCAAAGTTTATAAAAACTAAAACGGACAAAAGTGAGAAGCCTATGGCATTCGCGTTCAATCTTACACGCGAATAGCTCTGCATCATGAAGTAGTATTTTTTTGTTTTTAATTTGTTTTCTTGGCTGATTGATCTAGCTCTTTGAGTCTATCCATACGCTGCAGTAATGTTGGATGCGAGTGATTCCATGACGAGTATAACCAATCGTAAACAGGGAATCCCAAATTATCCAAATTCAATTTGATTAAAGCTTTACTTAACAATTCGGAGAATCCAAGCTTTTGTGCAAATTCATCGGCTTCATATTCGAATTTACGCGATAGCATCGTCATGCCAAAGTTAATCAAAGCATTGTAGGGTGCCATGACATAAGTCATGACTACAAGGAGTCCCACCAAGATGGGTCTCTGTCCTTCTTTGAATCCAACCGCCTCGTAAAAGGGTCCGTATTGAAAGAGGTAACCAAAAGCGGCAAACATAAGCAGCAAGTGCACCTGTATGATAACAATATTCTTGGTGATATGTCCCAACTTCCAATGACCAAGTTCATGTCCAAGCACAGCCAGAACCTCCTCATCTGTACATCCCTTACCACGTTCTTCCTCCTTCAATTCAGAATCGTCTTTCTGTCCTTTGTTAAGGAGCAAAGTATCAAAGAGTACAATTCTCTTAGAGCTCCATAATCCGTAGAAATAAGCATTACTGTGAGCACTGCGTTTAGACCCATCGACCACGTACAGTTTTGTGAGAGGGAACTTGAGCGAAGCAGCAAGATTTTCAATAGATTCCCTCAATGGCCCATCCTCAAGAGGGGTGTATTTATCGAAAAGAGGTGCAATGAATATGGGATGAATTGTCAGTAGAACAAGCGATACAATTCCCGTGAATAACCACAGCCAAATAAAGAAATGTTCACCACCGCGCTGCACAATAAAGATTATTGCAGCGACAATTGGAGTGCTAATGACTTGCGACACTAAAAAGCCCTTAATCTGATCGATAACAAAGAATTTCGCAGTTTGTTTGTTAAATCCGTGTTTCTCTTCCAGCACGAATGTCTTGTACACCTTGAATGGCATACCCTTGATGATGCTTATGGTACTTACAATAGCAAGGAACAAACAACTGACTATGATCTCATTATTGGGATCGAAATTCAATCCAACAGTCAACAACTCAGCTTTTTCCCACAAATATGCAATTAACCCGAAGTACAATTCGATTGTGAGAAGAATCACGTCCATGAGGATGGCTTTGAAAATATTAAATTGCTCCCTGTCCAGGCCGTAGAGGCGGGCTTTGTGGAATGTTTCCTCGTTCATCACATTTTCTAGTTCTTTTGGTACAGTTTTGGTATTCTTATAAACATTTACCTGAAACCCAAAGGAAAACACATGTAATTTTTCTTTATCTTTTTTTTTCTTTTATAATAATTTGGTTATTTGAAAATAATTTCTAACCTGGCGTGATGAAATGTAAATTTCGAGGGCGTTTTCCAAAACAATTAAGCCGAGGATTCCATAAAGCACCACATCAGCGTTTACAAACTGGTCCATCTTTTAATGTGCGTGGTATATTTGGGTATTTTCCTGATTTTTTTTTCTAATATGTAAAACTAAACTATTTTTTATCAGTTTATTGGAATTGTGAAAAGAAAACTAGGTTCGATGATGACACTTCATCAAGCGCCGGCCGTCAAATTAGGGGTGGTTCTGGTAATTCACAATGAAAATTATCCGCTTTTGGGTAGGGTTTAAAAGATATTTGCTATAAGGACTGTTTGCTTAAAAAAATTGAAAGTTGTTTTTGAATGGTTTTACACGGCAAAATTGTGTCTAGTATCGAATTTCATACAAGAAAAGATTGGCTATTTCTGTAAAAAGATTGGATCTTTTCGAATTTTCAGAGATTCATTCCAACAAAAAGAGCAGATCTAGATCATATCTTAGCACGAAAGATCTGATATCTGATGGGTAGACAGATTTGTTCTGAAAGCACACATACGTCATGTAAAAAGTCTTTTCTGTCAACGGTCAAATGGTTAATATTTTGTTATTAATTTGTTGTGAACTTGTGCTAAAAAAAATTAAAAATGAACAAATAATGGACAAAAATATTAATAATTAATACTGCAATTAAATCTGAAAAACAGTTTCATTGAAAATATCAGATTTTGAGAGATCTTTGAAATTTGAATGAAACTCGCTATAATAATACCAATTTTTACTGTTTCTTTTTTTTGTAATGGAATTATACGGTTTTACCGACCATTAATCCCATTTAGATTAACTAATGTGGTTTTCCATTGTTAAGTTCAGAATTTGATGCGGAATTTTATACTTTTCATGGCGAATGAAACGCGATTTTAATTAAATGTTCTTCTAGGGGTCAATTCCCGATCTGTGAAGTTTAAAAATGAAAAAAAAATATCATTTCAGTTTTCACAAAGGTTTATCATTTTCCAACTTCACGCACACGCCTAATGCGATTCTAGAACTCATTGTGATAAAGTTTGTACTAAAAAATACTAAATGATAAATTCTGTCATTTCTGATTAGATTTTTTGTTGGGAAAGGTAAATATTTCATTTCAGTTTCTTAATTTGCTTAAGAATAATGTCCGGAATAATAATTCGTTTAATAAATTAATAAAAGACGTCGTACTGAACAATTGTGGGTTTTACTTTATATTCAATAGTATCTCTGTTTTGAGTAAGATTTATTATTTTTTCATGTGAGGATATTGAGGCTTTCCCTTCGAGATGGGCAGAATCTATTCGAAGTTACAACTAAGAGAACTTTATTGAACTTTATAGATTCCCAAAACATTTATGCACGGATTTAATACGTGAATTGAGAGCATTCTTGAAAATCACTCAACTTATAAGTGCGCTTCAAAGCCATTTAAATATGGTAAAGTGCTCTGCATTTTTTTGCAATGGGTAGTTTCCAACAATCTGTCGCGGGAATAAGCACCGTCTCGTCGACTGTTGTGAATCTGTTGATTTAACAATTTCGTTATTTACTCGAATTAACACAAATATAACTTACTATCAAAATAAATTTGTGTATAAATATAATTGTTGCTTACTTGTCATGTGCCAAATCCTGTTTTTCTTCTTAATATTCGATTAGAAACATTTTCTTCACAAAACAATTGACTGTGATAAAAAAAATTATCATATGAAAAATGTTTGGCATTTAACTTCACTTTTTCGCGAATCGAGAGTCGAATTAGACGTGAAAGCGTGATAAAATTTATCACTTCACATCTTCACAGATCGGGAATTGACCCCCTGCTATGGTATTGGCGTATATTCGTTTCTGTGAAACTCATAGTTGTCAAATTAAATGCTTCCAATTGCAAATAGGGATGTGCGAATTTGATACCGAATCAAAAAGAAATTAATTTTTGTTGCCCAATGGAAAGATTTAGTTGTAGAAATCCGTGTTTTGACAGATTTGTACCAACAAAAAATTAAATTCTTGTACCAATGGAAAACCACATAAATCTCAAATAATGTTTCAAAAGATTAAAATGTAGATTAATTTTGACAGCACCGCTTAAAATGCATCTGGTGTTTTTTTATGATGTAGAAGTGAGACAGCACGTCTTTCAAACGAAGCTAAAAATTCACTTCTCCGATGATTGTGTTCATTTCGATAGAGATTCCTTTCCTTTGATAGTTTGATTTGTACAACTATAGGCCACTTGAAGATTTAAATGAGACTAGTTTAAACTTTTAATTGAGGATATTTAGATATATGAGGCAAATCTTCCACAATTATTGGAGATTTATTTTAAATCTACTTAAATCTCGGCTTAGTTGTCAGTATGAAAACGTAAGCACACGAAAGGAAAACATAAAAGAAAATATGAGACAAAACCCAATCTCGTAGAAAAAACTATGATATATTTTTCGTCAAGAATTTGTTGTCTTTGAAAATTATGTACTTAATATGTTCCCAACAAAGCGAAATCTGAGATTTCCGCAGAAAGCTTTCGAGATTTCAAATGAGTGTTCACACCACCAAAGCACAAACACCAACCTTTTCAATTTCTGTTATTAATCAACCGAATCCCAAGACTATAATGCTGAAGTGCGAAGATTCGTACTGAAATCTACGAAATCCAAGACTTCGCTTCGGTGGGAAAATAGTATTATGGTGAGACAATGCACTTCATAAATCATAAGTAACTTTCCGCAAACAAATTGCGGTGGTAAAAATATTGTTTTATTACTTCCGATACTATATGGCAAGTTTTGGATTCGTAAAAAAAATCAAACTCGAGATTTGCATCGAACTTCACTTTAGGATGATTGCGAATTCGAAGAAAGTGGGTCTAAAAATGCTCTGTGTCTGTCTGTCCACAGCCTAAGCGAGTGGATGGATTTTCTTCAAATTTGGTATATATCGATTTTTGGGTAGCATGGCCACACGTTTTTTTAATTTTATTTTCGGGCTAAAAATAAGGATTCCTGCCATAGTTTTTTCTTAGCCAAATATTCCTCAGAAACGGCTACAAAAAATGGTTATTTTTTGGTACCTCTAGTAGAAACATTTGTTGGTTTTCGATTTTCTTCAAAACGGTTCATTTCGTTTTTTTTTGTAAAATATTTTCAAAATGTTATACATACAAAATTAATTTTTAAGCAACTGAATCCAAATTGTTTAGAGTATTTGATAGCAAAACTGTGGAAATATTCATCATTGATGTAAGCCCGACTGATAAACGCCGATAGGTAGTTTGCGATTGAATAAAATATTTAAATAGATTTTTTTTCTTATGTAATTAATATTTAATATTAATATTTTGTACAGTTTTTGTCTTCAAATTAAAATTATAGAAATATAAATAACATATAAATATACAGCCTTAGAAAAAAAATAATTTATGAATGTAAGCAATACCATAATTGTAACGATTGGAAATTAGAGACAAAATAATTATCATAAATTAAATTATAAGTATTGTATTAGGTCAATTTAAATTTTAAGTTAATTTTTAAAGGGGATACAAAATTAACTGATGTTCTAAAAACCAATATAAACTTCTTACTTACTAGATATTTATGAATTTTATAAAACAAGCTTGCAAATTACATTGAACTCAAGAAAAGTTTTGTATGAAAAACTTAAGTTCTAAGCCTTTTCGCCGCTCCAAACAATTTTAATATAAACATACATAATTATATATCGTCGGTTTCTTATACAAAAATGATGTATGAATGGAAATCTACATGTATTTAAAATTCTGAATCTTATTTACTTCGCTGCAACTTGGCAAGAAAATCCATCAGAAATGTATGTCTTTCTTCAATTTCCAATAAGGTTCGATTAGTTATTTTAGAATTAATTCGTTCATATAATAAATAATCTTTAAATCCGGATTTGATTTCTTCGAGAATCACCTTATCCTCGTCACGTGTCCAAGGCAGTGGGACTTCAAGTTTTATTTCTTTTTTTGGGGAAAGTCTCAGATCGTCGTTTACTCGACTTTGTACATCATCATTTGCTTTGGGCTCTTCTTCCTTTCGCTTTGTAGTTGTTTTTTTCTTTGAGCTATCCGAATCTGAATAAGATTCTTCTTCAATGAGATTTTTAAGTTTTTTTGCTGTGGCTATTGCATTGGACTTGGAAGAAATATCAGCAATAGGGCGTTTACAACCAGACACAGGAGATTTTACAAGATTTTTCTTTGGAGACTTACGCCTTTCTTTAAGAGCTAATACACCGCTGGTTATTGTCGCCGTTGGATTTGACTTGTATATTTTTCGCGGAGAGCATTTTCCATCTTCAGCTGATGATGAAGACAATTTAAGTGGACGATGACAACTGCTTTGAGGGTTGCTCGTAGATGAATTATGATAACTATTAGAATAATAAGATGGATTGAGACGTGTTGCATGGGCGCGCAGTGTGACATCATCACAAATTTCAAATTGTTCGCTTTCATTTGCATCAGTTACAAGAGCTGGAGGAAACACATTTAAATTAAAAAATATATCTATTAATTATTATTTACTAAAACCATACCCTCGCATTCCTCCTCCTCAGATTTATCATTGTCATCACTACTATAATCGTTGCTTGATGCAATAAGTCTTTTTTCTCCATACTCCCGGATACCATGGACACAACCACTTTCGGTCGGGACATGTGTCTCCTCCTCGAGTGATTCATTTAGTTCATCGGCCAGATAGCTTTTTGCTATAAATGATAGCTTAGCAGGTAATGGAATCTTTGTCCCATAGAATATTCGTCCATTTATATACTTAAGCTGGCATGTTTGAGATTCTGTTGGAGAATCAAGCAGATCATTAGGATGTAGTGTTTCTATATAATCGTCTACTTGGTTTGAAACAACTTCTTTCACGTTAGTGTTTTCTGCTGAACCACCGTATAGTCTACATAAAATAAAACAAAACACACAGCCATACACAAATTGTTAGAAAGCGGATAGTTAAGACTTCTACCTATCTGGTGGTGGTTCTGACGAGAATAGCTGTGTAAACCAATCAATGAGAAAGCTATTGCCCCTGAGAAGTGGAAAAATCCTTGATTTCATTTTTTCAACATTTACATCTGGATCACTGGACAGTTCACTAAAGCACGCGTAGATTTTTCTTATTTGCGCTGGCTGCTTGTTAAAGTAAACATTTAGTTTGCTAAAGAATGTGCCTGCATTTGTATACATAAAATGCTCAAAAAATTTGCCAATAGCAGCCGCTTCGTGGGGCAATAGAAAAGTAAGAAATACATGAGCTAGTTCTGGATGATCGGGAACAAAAAGCTTCTCAAGTTTCTGATAATTAAAAAGTGTAAAAGTTAAATTTTAGACAATTGTTAGTAAAAATATAATTTAAAGATTGTAAACTCATAAAATAAGTTTCTGTGTCTGAATAATGTAATGTCTTTAATCAGTAATTTGAATGCAATGAGTTAACAAGAAGCTGCATTGATAGCAACTTTAATTGTTTAAGGGCGATATTTTCACTCAAAGTTGAACATAACTTGTGGCTTTCGTTTTTCAACTTTAGACGTGATCAACTTTAGATTTTCTCAAATTTATGAAATAGTAGACGTTGACAAATCCAACTTGAGATTCTATTTAATTTTTGTACACATATTCAATCTAGTTATTAGGTCTGATCCTGTTCCCGACTTACAAATTTGATAGTGCAAAATGTTTCCCCTTCAATTTCTTGCCATTTTCCGCCCAATAAATTTTTGTAGGCAGGAAATTGTGAGCAGAAAATTTAAAATTGTCAGGTTGACGTTTGTCATAAAGGAAACAAACAAAAAAAACGACTCGTGGTTGTTGAGGGAAAAGATTTGTTCAAGAAATAAATTAATTTAAAATCACTAAATTACAAAATTATTAGTTTGAAGAGCTAAAATGTGCATTTAAAATGCAATAAACAAAAATATAAAAAAAATGTTATTTGACGTTTAAAAATTGGCAGAAAATTGTGCTTAAGCCGTTCCCAACTTTTTCGGATTGTCATTTCTTTATGAGAGAATTTCATCCCCTTTCTTCTAAATTTGATAAGCTACCAATTTCTGCCCCAAGAAAGTCTTGTCATCGTAGTTCTGATCCAGACTGTGTTTTTTTTGACAAAAATTGGCAGCTTATAAAATGTTTAAGAGTGTCGATGAAATTCTCTCATTAAGAAATAAAATATATTTATAATTTGGTTGCAAAACTCTTTGTGTGTCACACAGAGAAAGCAAAAGCACACATGAATACTTTATTTTTAAATAAGCACTTATAGTTATAAATATAATTGATCGAAAATTTCTATTGTATAACGATTTGCATTTACATAACTTTGGTGTTGGCCAACTTTGGAATTTCCAGAAACGTGAACAAAATCGCCCTTCAATTATTAACCAAATATAAAAATGAAATATGTTTCCTTATAACTGGTAGTAATTTGGGCTAAAATAATCTTTAAAATGGATGCAATTAATAAAGAATAAATTTATCTTCCCCTACGGTTCGCTGTATTTTTTTCCGGGTTCTTCTTTTTTCATTTATCCATCAAACAAAAATACAATTTCACAAAATTTTAAATGTTAAATCATTTATAGTATGATACTAGCTTAAAAAATGAGGATTTTCCTAATTTTAAACGAGTTTAGTATAGTACTATCTTCTTAACATTTTACTAAAGTTAAAATCACCAAAAGGCTACTTTATGTTTTTAGTATCGTACTAAATTTATGTGCCACTTTGACATTTACAAACGTCAAAAAGTTATGTTCGCTTAGATTTTTGCATTCTTTTTGGCGTGTGCATATGCAGTTTATCCAGAAATTAGGTTTAGTATGGTGCTAATTAAAAATTGTTCAAAATTAGGAATATTTTTCTAAAGTGCTTTAATATTAGCAAATTGTTAATTACTATCATACTAATAACATAATATCAGGCTATTTCAATTTTGCTCCAATAATTTTAATATGAAGCTTATTGACAAACACATTTGTATGTGAAAATAAATTAATATACAACATAGTATGAACTTACTTTTTATGAAAAATTGATATAAAATACATTTTATATTACTTTTTAGACCAAAAAATAGTGCGTCTTAGAAGGACACGATAGGATCTAACTGATGAGCCCAACTATCGTGTCCGGGCGAAACGCATTTTGGACTAAAGACTAAAAACATAAAATATTTCAATTTGACTTTTATATTACTAAATTATCATTTTAATTTTTCATAAAAAGTACAAGCATACTATGTTATATTTTAATCTATTTTCACATAATGTTCTTGTAAACAAAAATAGCTTCATATATTATATTTAAATTACTTTACTTGGATGATAGATAAATAAAAATAAAATGCATGACTGGATTGTACGAATTTGCTCCTGTAGCTAACAACTTTAGGAGTTTGATGATTCACAACTTAAGCATTTAAGTTCTACTTAAGAACTTATGTGACAGTTTACGCAGAGGAAAAAGTAGCCCTTAAGGGTTTTAAGTTGGACATAAATAAATGCCTAAGTTGTGTATCAGCAAACGGTAATAAGAACAAGTGCGTGCGATCCAGTGGTGCATTTTATTTTAAATTTCTTTTGATCCACCCAAATGCTCGGTCAGATGGCAGAAACGAATGTCCTCTTATTGGAATATCTGCTCAAGTTTTAAAAATCTCCCAGTCTCTACAAACATTGCTTGCATTGGATTGTTTGATCTTTTACGTGGCCTTATGTTTAAACAAGAATTTTCACTATTGTTATTCATATTTTAATAATTCTTAGCTTTTTTAAAGACACCGCCCGAAAGACCACGAGCAACTGACTGGCTATAATTTTCAAACTTAAAAAAACAACAGTTGACCAACTACGTTTTGCCAGCGTTGGGTGTAAAAAGAAATTAAAATTAAATGTGTTTTAGCACTCATTTGTCAAAATGGCAGAACAGATATGTTGTTTTAACACTAATGACCTTTTCGATTGGCCGTCCAGAACTGTTCTGACCCCCACAAAATGACAGTTGTTACTCTAAACAGAACAGAAAACGATTCTGGATTTCATTTCAGAATCGAAAACAGAATCACTAATACTTACTTACTTACTTAAGTAGCGCTACAGTCCGGAATGAACCTGGGCCTCAACCAACATGCCTCTCCAATTAGCCCGGTCCTTAGCTAACTGCCTCCAGTTGCGCACTCCAAGTTGGTTGAGGTCGGTTTCTACTTGTGCGCGCCACTTAAGGCGAGGTCTTCCTCTACTGCGTCCGACGTCTGGCCGGTGATCGAAGACTCTGCGAGCCGGAGTATTGGTGTCCATTCGTTCTACATGTCCTAGCCATCTTAAACGTCCAATGCGGAGTTTTTTGACCAGGGGTATGTCGCTGTACAGCTCGTATAGTTCTTGGTTGAATCTTCGTCTCCATAGCCCGTCAACGCAAACGGGACCGAAGATTTTTCGAAGAATTTTCCTCTCGAATCTACCAAGGATTTCTTCATCCGCTTTTGATACGGTCCAGGTTTCAGCGCCGTAGAGCAGGACTGGGATGATCAGGGTCTTATATAGGATCTCCTTAGTAGTTCGAGTGAGGGCTTTACTACTAAATTGCCTTCTTAGCCCGAAGAAACAGCGGTTGGCAAGAGTAATTCTTCGTTTAATTTCTGACGAGATGTTGTTGTCAGAGTTAATAGCGGAGCCGAGGTAGACAAAGTCCCGCACTACCTCAAAGTTATATCTGTCAATGGTGACGTTCTGTCCAATTCGTCGATGTTGTGAGTCCTTTCGTGATGACAGCATATACTTAGTCTTACCCTCATTTACTGCTAAACCCATTTTCGCCGCTTCCTTCTCTATTCTAGCAAACGTGGCTATGACATCACGTTGAGTCCTACCTATGATGTCAATATCGTCAGCGTATGCTAGTAGTTGCACCGACTTTTGGAAAATTGTGCCTCTGGTGTTGGCTTTGGAGTTTTGCACAATCCTCTCAAGAATCAGATTAAAGAAGTCACATGACAGCGCATCGCCTTGCCTAAATCCTTTTTTGGTATCGAATGTGTCGGTGAGGTCGTTTCCGACCCTGATGGAGCAGCGAGAATTTTCTATCGTCATCCTACACAAACGGACGAGTTTGGGCGGTATACCAAAACTAGACATGGCTCTGTACAGTTCGTCTCTATAAATGCTGTCATATGCGGCTTTGAAATCGATGAATATGTGGTGGGTATCGATTTGGACTTCTTGAGTTTTTTCCAGGATCTGCCGGAGTGTGAAAATTTGATCGGTTGTGGACTTTCCTGGCCTAAAACCACACTGATAAGGGCCAATCAGGTTGTTGGTAAACGGTTTCAGGCGTTCACATATTACGGCAGATAGGATCTTGTAGGCGATGTTGAGGAGACTTATGCCTCTGTAGTTGGCGCAGTTCAGAGGGTCTCCTTTTTTGTGCATCGGGCAAACGATGCTGAGGTTCCATTCTTCAGGCATATTTTCATCTGACCAGATTTGGTTTATGAGTTGGTGGATGTTACTTACCAAGTCATCTCCGCCGGCCTTATAAAGCTCAGCGGGAAGGCCGTCATTTCCGGCAGCCTTATTAAGCTTGAGTTTAGATATTGCTATCCTCACTTCACTCAGGTCGGGTGGTTGGCAGTTTTCGCTGTCGTTGCCAATATTGAATGGTTCGTTCTGCCTGACAGCGGAATGTTGTTCGTCATCGCCGTTTAACAGTCTGCAGAAGTGGTTTTTCCATATCCTCAGCATCGACTGTGTCTCAACTACAATATTTCCTTGTTCATCTCAACAGGATTCTGTTCGAGCCTTGTATCCTTGGCTTTGACGTTTTACACTCTGGTAAAACTTGCGAACATCGTTCCTGGAGTGGCACCTCTCTATATCCTCGATCGCGCGCTTTTCTTGCTCTTTTTTCTTCTTGTTGAAAAGCCGATGTTCTTCCCTTCTTCTTTGCCTATAGAACTCAATGGCAGCTCTCGTCTTCACCTGCAGCTTAGCCTTGTAGGCCTCGTTCTTGGCTGCGAGCATCTGTCGGCATTCCTCATCAAACCAGGGGTTTCTTGCTGGTGGGCGCGAGAAACCTAGCACATCAGTTGCGGCTGATCTAATGGCCTGTTGGCATCGTTGCCATTGCTCCTCGACATTCGATGCTGGTGGTATGGTGTTAATCGAGAGGTTAAGGGATACGCGTTGTGCGAAGGTCTTGGCGGTCTCTTGCGATTTCAGTCTTCCGACATTAAATTTTTTCACAGTATTTCTGGATTGTTGTGGTGTGGTGGATATCCGCATTCTTACCTTGGCTGCTACAAGGTAGTGATCCGAGTCGATGTTAGCTCCTCGGAATGTTCGGACATCCAAAATACTGGATGCGTGCCTCTTATCTATCGCAATGTGATCAATTTGGTTGACCGTTCGTTGATCTGGAGACCGCCATGTCCCCTTATGGATATCGAGGTGAGGAAACCGTGTGCTGGCTATAGTGGCATTTCGTTCCGTAGCGAAATCAATTAGCCTAAGTCCGTTACCAGACGTGTTGTCGTGTAGGCTATGTTTTCCGACAATACTTCTAAAGATGTCTTCTCTTCCTACCTTTGCGTTAAAATCTCCCAGCACGATTTTAACATCGTACTTCGGTAGTCGCTCATAGGTTTTGTCAAGGAGCTCGTAGAAGCAATCCTTAGCTATGTCATCTTTTTCTTCCGTCGGAGCGTGAGCGCATATAAGGCTTATGTTGGCGAATTTGGCCTTGATGCGGATTGTTACTATGCGTTCGCTAATGTCTTGGAAACATAAGACTTCTTGCCTAAGTCTGGCACTTATAACAAATCCGCATCCGAATAGTCGCTGTTTCTGCTCACTATAACACGGTCCGTAGTAGATGTCACAGTTTTTCATCCTCTTTTTGCCCGGCCCATCCCATCGTATTTCCTGGATGGCAGTAATGTCTGCTTTGTAGCAGTTTAGGGCTTCCGCTAGTTGTTCGCCTGCACCTCTCCTGTTTAATGTTCTCACATTCCAGGTGCAGATACGAACGTCGTTGTCCTTTTTTCGTTTAGCAGGGTCGTCAACAATAAAATCAGTCCTTTCCGAGGCTATTGGTTGCTTCGTAACAATATTTTTTTCTGTGGGTGGGTAGTTAACCCAAAGCACAACCCCCAACCTGGAGGGCCAGTTCCAATTTATTAGATACCCCTAGGACACGGGGCCATCAGTATCCACTACGGGATTGAGCGCTGCCGTTGGCCTTTCGGTTCATCCGCCACCATCTCCGTTCAAGGGGCCTGACTAACCCTTGAAATTCCTAGACAACCTGTTGTCCGAAAATGTCAGAGCAGCTCATCTAGGTTCGCCTGGGACAGCAGGCCGGGTATTCATCCGTGCCGTTCTCACCAGGGTGTTTATAGTGTTGCTGTTTTTCGTCGTGTTATCAACACTCGCACTTATCGTTTAGCAAGTCAAATCCGGTTGGATGAGACCAGTACCCGATGGTTACCACTTGGAGGTAAAAATAAGCACATTTGATGTGTAGTCAGAATCACTAATACACTCACATAATTAAAATGTCAAAATCATCGGGTTGTTTTGTTGTGTAATTTCGATTATTGAATTTAAACAACTTTTCTGGTAAGATAAGGTAAAAAGAAGCAAGGTATAATTATTTTTCATACAAGAAAATCTGTATCTAAATTGAAATCAAGTGTTTTGGAAATTCTTTTTAGTCGATGTGATTTTTTTTTATTTAATTTTCACAAATACAGTGATACATACAATTCAGAATCAGTCAAATTGTTTCCAGGTGTTTTATTGGTGGAACGTGTTCCGGTCGACCAATCGAAAAGGCCATAAATGTCGATTTCGCTCGAAATTCTGTGTGTTTCAGGTATAAATTTATGATAGTTTTGCTCTGAACCTATAGCTCTACACCTAAGCAGTGCAAAACCATAATAAAAGTGATTTCGAAAAATAGGTTACTTATGTTGTTTTAACAATCTCCGATTCAATTATGAAAAATGTTGTTCAAAAATTTGATATGCCGAATTAGTTTGGCGACTTATGTCGATTTCGTTTCAACAAAAACGTCGATCTGCCGTCAATTTTTTCTGAAATTTAAATTCGTTTCAAATTAAAACCAATTTTTTTCTTGAAAAACAGATCCGTATTGAATCCCTTTTTGGAGACGGATTCAAAAAGGATTTGTACACAGATTATTACACACACTGGAATGTACACAGATTATTACACACACTGAAATTAATGTTTATTTTGTGACAGTGTACAGAAAAAGTAAATTATTATTGTAAAAAAAATAAAAATATTGTTAACAGTTTGTTTGGAAACAAATATTAAAAAAGTGCAAGTGGATTTAGGAATTTCCCCGCGGCGGTATAAGCAAATAAAAATGAAATATTGATGTTTTAACGAATTGAAGACTTGTTTTTTTTTAAAGCTACCAAGCAACACACACAGTCACAAAATGAGATTAGATCCGTAATCGTTCTTTTCAAAGCAAAAAAGTATTGGTTTTTGTAGCGAATCCTATTTATTGAAACGAAATCTACATTAGATCTTCTCAGATGTATAATTTGACAGAAATCCAATGTACCGTTACCGAGAAAGCCAATAATTAAAAAACCATTATATGAAAAGTGCCGTTAATAGACTTTTCCCGTAAACTTGTTCCGATTAAATGATAGCTAGTACCAACAAAAAATTCTCAAAATTTTTTATCAAACTCGTTGGAGTCGTTTCAGGAAAAATAAGTTTTTTCTTAACGGTTATATGGGAGGTATCGTTATTTGAGGGAATGCCAAAAGAATCACACATACCAACTTTGAAGGTAATCACTTAAGCCTAAACGCTGCAGCTTGTTATAAATACAGACGGACATACCGATATACTGACAGACAGACAGAATTTTTTTTAATCACTTTTTTAAGCTTCTCTATGATCGTAATTTTATGTTTGATTGTTAGATTTTTTTTACGAATGCATCACTTGCCTTATATTACCTATAATCACAAGTAAAAAATCTAAAAAAGCCGGAAAAAGCCAGCGAAACATAGGGTTAACAAAGGTGAATTAGTTTTTTAATAACTGCATCCATTTTAAGATAATTTAAAAGCCCAAATGAATACCAAATATAATTATTCAATACAAGATCAAATAACATAAAATATGAAATACCTATGTTTTCTTTTAAATAGGTATTATGTATGTTTATACTTACATAGTATAACTCTGATACTGTTTCTTTCTTTGGATTAAATGATCTTAAAATGTAATTGAATTTTTTGCAATCTTCCGGCTTATTGGATTGTTTGAGCACCTCTTCGACTTTCTCATAAAAATTAAACGCATAAACTGTAAAAGAAAATACAAATTATTTTCACCAAGCAATAATTGTTCAAGTAAAAAAAATACTTACTTGCATCTTTTCGGTTTGCATCCTCTGGACTATCTGGCAACAACATATGTCTCAAATTCTCCTCCTGCCTATTGACCTTACGACTCTTTGGAACATCTTGTTCGTCATTTGTTTTTCGCTTGCTTGCCATTTCATCGGTCGACTTAGCCTTTTTGCAATACATCTTCAAATCACGCAGCAAATTCGTATACAATTCAAGTGCCTTACAATTACGAAAGAAAAACCTAAGTCCGCGATGTTTGTATTTTAGAAACTCCCTCTCTAAATTATGTCTGTAGACAGACAATAAATTTTCATATCGCTTTTGTAAATTCTTTGCTGAGCGGAATCTCTTCGCGGTTACCCGATGCTTTTTGCTAAAGTAACAAGTGGAATATTTTGATTTCAAAAGTAGCTTTCTTGGGCGTCTGACAGTGCAAGTATCTTTGTTAAGGTTTGTTATTTCCTTTTCCGGAAAATTATCAGTCAGCTTTTTTTGTCGCTCAGATCTTGTCGTTTTTGCTATATTTGTAGTACTTTTAAGCGGTGATTGACAAACAGAAATATTATTTGGTGGAATAGCATTAAATTCCAATTTTTTTTTATCAGCGTGGTTTTCGTTAAGGGTAGGCACTATCCCTGGAATTTGGTCAAATATGTAATTTATGTTTATAGTGACGGAGGGAGTTTCATTTTCTTTTTCCGTGTCTTTCTGCTTCTGGGACCATTGCACAGACCTGTTTCCTAATTTTCTAGGTCCCGATTTCGTCGATGGGAAATCGATTTGTTCTCCTGTTATTTCTTTGACATAGTTAACATAATTTTCGGGATATGTATTGTTTACTATTCCACCAGCATTAAGCTAAAATAATAAGTTATTAAAGTAATTTACTCAAGTATAGTTTTGAAGAAATTATTTTTTGTTTAATTCTTTTCCTTTTTGACATGAAGGTTTTGATTTTTGAAACACCAAAGCGTCATTGGGAAATGTCATAACAAAAATGACTATTCACAATAGCGATTATTACGTTACGCAAACATTTTTTAAGGGCAGGCTTCAACTTGAAATGGAAAAATTAAATTTAACAAAATTCCTATTTTGTTGTGAGATCTAATTTTTCTGAACTGGCCGATTTTTTTTAAAAATACGATACGATTTTTTTTAAAGTAAAATCCTTTATAAAGTTGCTTAAATCTTTGACCGAGGTTAATTGTTTACGTTTCCATATAAGATCAAGAGGTTAAATGGAGGAAAAAGTCGTCAATATAAATAATTCGAAAACAAGTAAAGCGAGAATAGCTTTTTCGAGTGCAGTTGCCAAGATTAGTTTGTTTTTTTAAATTCACTGATCACTTTGTGAGATCTCAGAAATGTAGTATCAGTTCTTAATGTTAGGTAATAAGCTCTGATATCTATAATATATCGTGTATTCTCCTTCAGCCCTATTAATTAAAAACACTTAGTCCATGGACTTAAAAAAACCATGGAATAAGAGTTAGACCATGGACTGAATTTTCTATTAATAATAAATCAAACAAAACCTACTACAATAAGTATCAACTTTATTTTTTTAAATTCTAGGTCCTTGTAAATTTTGTTCCTAAATGTCAATTCTAAGTCCTTCACTAGACCACCACCTTAAATAGTCTAGCGAAGGACTAAGTAGAAAGCGTCAAATAGCAGAAATTCTGTTTTATTAATAGCATTTCGCACTTATACTATCTTCCCACCAAAACGAAATCCGAGATTTCGGCAGGCAGATATCGAGATTTCAAATTGGTGTTCACACCGCCAAAACCACTTTACATAAACAATAACCAATTTTGATTATCTAATTCATCATCCCAAGCCACGTTGACAAATAAAAATTCATACTCTCTCTTTTTATCTCCTTATCGTTAGAGTGAAAGATCGTAATTTGCACATAAAATGCTTTCCACCTAAGTATGGTGAAGTTCAAAATGGACTCGTTCATTATGAATGGCCCGCATCGGTACTGGGATTTCGTTGTGATTTCAATGAAATCTCGGATTTCGAAATTCCAAAATTAAATGGTGAAATCCGAAGATTTGGACTGAAATCTACGAAATCCAAGATTTCGCTTTGGTGGGAACATAGTATTAGTCCACGAAATAAAAACCTTCCCTAGTCCATTTTTATTAATTCGGGTGTATAAGTATAAGTTTTTTTGAGGCAATTTGAGGGCGCGTGAATAAATTTGCATATATGTACATGTTATCTGTCAAAAAAATAGGTGAGTTTCTATCTTGAGAAATCTCAAATATAGCATCAAATTGAATGCTCCCAGTTGTGCCAGTGCTTAAGCTAGTATTAGACGGTCCTTGTAATGTGTCATTGCCGTGACACTCTGACGTCACAACGAAATAGGTCCTACCACCGTCAGTGTCGTGACAAAGGTAATCGTGTCATGGCTAGCTACAATGACTATCACACGAATGACACATGTCTGTCATTGTTGTCCCAAAATACAATGAACGTCAAAGTGTGTCCCGGTGATATTTGTATCTCGGTGTCACGGCAATGACATGCAAAACAATGACTATCACACGACGTGACAACTCTCAAACAGCTGATCATTGGAGGTGAGCCTAAACTGCAATGACATTTATTATTTTTAGCAGTGACGATCACACGGCGTCGATTAACCGAGTCATTGTGTCTTGGTTGTTAAAAGCTTATTTTTTTGGAAAACGGCTCCAACGATTTTGATACACAATTTCGGAGAATTGGTACTAGCTATCAATCAGAACAAAATTTACGGTATTTTCCCTAGAATTCAAATGGCATCTTTTTTCCCTGAAACTATAATATAATATTTGTGCAAACGTCACATATATATAATTACCTACCCACCTATATACTTCACTTTCATTATATATGTCCATATTTACATACATAGGTTCCATCTATGTAGGGAGGTACAAATTAGCCTCCTAATTTACATAATTAAAATCTATTTAAATATACATTTGTAGGTAGGTACCTATGTAACTATGCCCAACCGTGACAAATAATGACATGGCATTCTGACGTGTCACGGTTGGGACACAGTTCTTGCAGCGACAGGCTACGTGTCACGGTGTCCCATCAACAATGAAAGGGCTATCACACGGTCACGGCAATTTGTCATTGCAATGACCTGAAAGTGACGTGCACGGTGCTTGTCATTGTTTTTGCCACTGCAATGACATGCAGAACAATGACGATCACACGACGTGACACTTTTAGGACAGACAAATACGTCATAGTGACGTCAGAGTCTTACGGCAATGACACATTACAAGGACCGTCTAATACTAACTTAAGTAGTGTTAATAAACGAGGAGTAGATTAACCAAAACAAAAAAGAATTCAAAAATACTTTTTTTGCTCCGTTAAATAAATTTAACTGTCAAAATTTTGTGTTTATTCAGATTTGTATCAAAAAATAATTGAATTGTACCAATGGAAAATCATATAAGGTTTACACCTGTATATTCATAGCGAGTTTCATTCAAGAAAATATCTGCTCTTTATAACAAAAGATTTCATCTTTTTGAATTTTGAGATTTTCATTCCAACAAAAAGAGCATCTCTAGATTGGATCTCTGATTGGTTGGCAGATTTGATCTGAATGCACACATACATGTAAAAAGTCTTTTCTGTCAAGGGTCAAATGGAAAATATTTTGTAAGTAATTTATTGTGAACTTGTGAACTAGTGCCAATCCGTGCTAAAAAATAAAGAAATAATGGACGAAGAAGTTTTCAGTGGAGTTTTTGATTGCTTCGTCTTCGCCTTCCTCGACATCATATGATGATGTGTTGTTTTTTTTAGAAATGTGTCAGTCATTCACCAATACTACAATTAATTCTGGAAAAAAGTTTCATTGAAAAGATCAAATATCGATTTTGAGATGATATCTTTGTAATTTGAATGAAACTCGCTATCAGACTTCTTCATTTTTACAGCTTCTAATTGTTCAGCTATCACAAAGTAATGTGGTGGAACAATTTTGGTAAGACAGCCAATGTCGTATAACTTAAAACCAATCATTCGATTTTTTTCTGAATATGGTCGAATTATTTCTATTGTAGCATTGCTAATAACCGTTTCAAGTGGATTATGGATTTGAATTGATTTTGTTTTGTCGAATTCCAAACAACCAATGCAAAAAATAGTATGCGTGTAAGTTCATTAAAGTTCTGTTTTGTAAACATAAAATCGATTTTCTTTAGAAATAATGGGGCGTATTTATAGTCATTTTTAAACTGTGTCAAAATCAAAACCAACAATTTGTAAGTAAAACCGGCATATATACGAGTACGTTCACACATAAATAAAAGAAATGAATACTTCAAAACTCACCACATGAAGAAAGTCCTGCCATACCAAAGGCAGTTCGGCTATTCTTTGATTTGGCGGCAATACATTTGTATGGTCTATCCATACAAGGGAATGTTCAACTGTAGGTGCTTTCTGATGTTCGAAATAATACTATGAGAGTAAAAGAATAAATACATGTAAGATATATGATATTGTTGATTTATTAATTTACATACCTTGACAGGATTATAAGTGTCGGATTTTCTAAGGTCCCTAATATGATCTTGAAGCCGTCTTGGCTTTTTCCCATAAATTAAAGTTCTTGAAATGCGTTCACATACTATAGACATTGCAGTTTGGCGCCGATAAGTACGCGTTGTCTTTAAGTCATCATTAAAATATCTTTCCAAACCCATTGCAATAAGTCTAAAAGGATTTTCTTTTTTTAATTCTGTTAATAAATTAATAAAGTCATATAAAACTTACAATGATTCGGCAGGTGCAAAGCTATGAAAACTAATTTGTTGTGCTGCAAATGGAATTTTCGGTAAATAATCCGGATACATTATTGCAGGGCAAGAAAGTAGTTTCTTCATGATGCGCGGGGAAAAACGAGATATTTGATAGTTTGTTTGTGTTCTAAAAAAAAATTATAATATTAAACAGAGCCAAGTATTTTCTGAATAATAAATAACTTACACTCGCGCCATTTCTTTATAAATGAACCTATAAGAAATAACTTTTTATTATGCATCCACAACGGTAATATTTAAACAAAAACAGTCAAGAAAATAGTATGTAGACTATATACTTACTTCATCATACGAGCATTCTCTTCAGAATCTTCTTCCAGTTCTTTTTCCCATTCGTTAACCAATGTCAGGGCCGGTTTTAAATTCCAAACATCAAATGTGGCGTTCTCCTTTGATTTCTCGTCCAATTCCAAAAGCATTTGTTTTTGTTGCGCTGCAAACATCCACAAATCTGGATGAGAATAAGTTTGAAAAAAGTTTTGTGTACAAAACTGCACATGCATTCTCAACTGCTGCTGAAGAATTTGATACTGCTCATTGGTAAATCCAGTTGATTCCTCACTAAAAATTACTTCCTGAACTTTGGTGTGTTTGAGTTTTTCAAATTTATTAACATATTCTTTTTTAATAAGTCGTTGTGTGGGAACGTATTTATGCCGCGGCCATGCGGGTACACTTTCCGTTTTTGGCAATTGCGATACTGGTACAATATTTTGTACATAAGAGACACGATTTGATGTTGGATCAATGTAAGAGATTTCAAATGAATGATTGGGCTGAGTTGCAACTTGCGTTGGTGTATTTGTAACCGCATATTCAGGAGTATTGAGAGGAATTGGGCTCAAGCTATCGGATGTTTTCATAAAAAGTTCCTCATTTAATGTGCAAGACTTAATTGGAGCACATTGAGGTGTGGACATGACTCCGGGCTGAAAAGTAAATTCTTTTACTTCCACAAAGTTTTCTTGATGTGCAAATGCTTCATTAACTGAGTTCTGTATTTGGGTTTCGTTTACTAAACTATGCTGATGGGTGCTCTCATTTTGAGTTTCGTCTTTAAACGAATTCGATTTATTATTTTCTAAGAATTTTTTAGGAGTATCAAGTTCAATGCTTTCCAAGCTGACACCTTCATTTAAAAGACCTTCAAAAAGTTCCGCTACCAGCTCGGTGAGCTCTTTTTTAGAAATATTAACATCACGAAGTTCTTCTGCATCAACTGAAGACTTAAAAAGATAAAAATATGCAAATACTCAAAATAAAAACAATTTACATTTAACTTTTTCTGCCGCAACATACTCTGGATCATTAACTGGATCATCATCATCTCCAACGATGCTATTATCTAAAACAAATTGTACACTGCATTTTAAAATGTTTGAATAACTTTAACTGATGAACTCACTTAAGGGCTTTGAGAATGTGCCTAGAAACTCCATCCATTCCTCGTCATTGCCATACACTTCAGTGTCGGCCATATCAAAATGATCATCTGGTGGAACGAATTCTGATTGAAGGTCCTCAATGGTAGTCTGTTGAAGGCAAAACTTCGACCTAGTTCGGGTGGCAATTATTTCATCTCCAAGAGTTTCTTCTTCGATTTCAGCGGGAAGTTTAAAAACGCCATCTTCCGAGTACTTTTGGTGGCATTCCATAAGCTCTAAGCATTTATTAGATGTCATTGGAGTTCGGGGCTGTGATTCCATATCAGATGAAGTCAGATTTGGATCTTCGTCAGACTATGGGATAAAACATCTTTTTAATAAGAAATCAGTAATAAGCTAGTTACGCACAGCAAAATCTTCTTCTTTGAATGTGTACTCTTCATCTTCTTCATCGGAATGCAATTCTTCTTGGATAAGAGTTGCTATTTCTGATGTCTGGTTCTCCATCAACGAAGGAAGAGCTATCATTGGTTGTTTATTTAATTCACGAGCTTTTGCGCGCGTAAGTTTGGGAATAGATGGGTCAATATCGTTGAGTATCACTGCAGCAGTTTGTATTTTATCAGCTTCTTCTTTCTCTCGAGCGAGCTCGTCTTCTGCTTTGAGAGTTATAAATGCGAGAACTTGGTCATTGGCTACTAGTTTCTAAAAATTTAATAAATATTATGTTTGGGATGATATGTTTTTTTTTTAATAAATTATTCATTTTTTGATAGTTTACCCGAATTAATTTCTTCATTTCCACAGATGATAGATTGTTCATTTGGGCAACACTTCGAAGTTTTTTTTCAATTGCAATTGCACTTTCATCCAATTGTTCTTCTTCCTCGTCGGATGATACCGACTTTTTTCTAATAGATGAAACATAATTAAGTTGGAAATATGTATATAAAAATGATAGATTTTGGTCGGAACCTTTTCCTTCCTTTTGGTGCGGATTTATGTGCCGAGTCGATGGGGGAAGCTCGCTTTTTATTGGAAGATTTATTCGGCATTGTTTATTGTTATTGTTTTATTAATAATTCAATCAAATTTATATAAATGTTGTAAGTTATTTGTTTGTTGTTTGACGCACAAAAATTCCACTAAACTTTAAACCACCATTGTTTTGTAGTTCTTGTGATATCTTTCGACAACAGTAACGTAACGTTAGTAAATGTCACAAAACCAACAGCTGTTACATATAGGGACCGTTCCTGGATAGCTGACGGAACTGGGCTCGTTCGATGATATATATTGGTTTATGTTCTACGCATGCCAATGCGAGCGATCACTCACTTATTAGATATGTTATCTCGGATACCAAGCTATCGGGGTATATCTGTGGACGAATCAGATAGGTTAGTTGAAAGCTGTCAAAAAATCAAAGCAAAACGCATACCAACGAATTGTGCAGTCAGCTGGTTCTATACATTTGTTCTCGGATAGCTAGTTATTCCAATTTTTTGGGATAACTCAAGATAGCTTTCATGAGAGCAGCTGTTTTTTCATCAGATGTGGCATTGCACGCATTACAACAACAGAAAGTTATTCCAGATTGCTGAGAATAATTGAGTGAACGTCCCCAATTGCAAACAGTTCAGTTGCACCAAATTCTAATGGGGTCTTTTCGATCCGGAACACGTTCCCCCAATAAAAAACCCAGGCCCATGTTCTGTAACCCAGGCGATAACTTTTCCTCACTTAACGCCTCTGAAAAAATGAGTTTTCTGTAAGTTGTGGCGATATCTTAAATTAACAATTTGTTAGACTGGGATTTTCCAATGGAAAGCGATAAATTGAATGTCATTTTAGTTTTAACAACAAAACAAATATATTTGTTTTTGTTCCTCCACTACTTTTATCGATTCGAAAGTTAAAGAAAATGGGCCCCGGAAACGACTTGACTGATTCTGAATTGTATGTATCACTGTTTGTAAAAATTAAAAAAAAATCAGTGGCTAAAACGAATTTCCCAAACACTTGATTTAAATTTTCTTTTATCAATAATAATTATAACTTGCTTATTTTTATGTTATTTTACCAGAAATGTAGTTTAAATTCAATAAACACATCGAAATTACACAACAAATCAACCCGATGATTTCGACATTTTAATTACGTTAGTAATTAGTATTAGTGATTCTGTTTTCAATTCTAAAATGAAATCTATAATCGTTGTCTGTTCTGTTTAGAGTAACAACTGTCATTTTGTGGGGGTCAGAACAGTTCTGAACGGCCAATCGAAAAGGCCATAATTATACGGTCTTCAGGGCTAGCCCCAGCTTGTATAAAATCCCTGTCAACTATTGTTAACCCTGCGCCTCCACAAGTAATAATTTCTTTCACAAAGTCGAACATGCAGTGGAAATTTCCAATTCAAGTCACAAATTTCATGAAATAATTTATTTTACGAAATCGAGTTCAGCATTTATTTGTTACCATCTAGTGGAAATAAATGTATATTAATGGGTTGAGTTGGAATAATTCCAGACCGAGAATGTAAATACAATAGGTGTTGAATGCTACTTGTGATTTTTTTTTCTAATACATTTGCTCGGACAACAAATTAGAGAAAACCCAAGCTGTTGTCCAGGACGACTATCACTTGATTTTTTTTTTTGTATGTCAATTTAATTTTTGTAGGTTTAAAGCGTTCATGTACTTTTGAGCTAAATGTAAACTTTTTGCAAGAATTTCACACCCACTTTTTGGAATTTAACATTTTGTGACACTCTTGACAAAGTAACGGCCGTCACTTTTTACTTTGACAGAACATAAACTAATAACGTAACGACCCGAAACGTCTGCTTTCATTTGACATCTGCCTACAAGCTGAAACACGCACCCAAGTAACTTTTCTGTTCCTCTTCCGATAGACCCATTGATAAAAACGCACACAAGAATCTTTTCTGTTCTTCTTGCTATAGACACATAGACAACACAGTCCTAGTAATTTGTTTTTGTTTTGTTTTTCGATTTCCTATCTATTCATGGATAGAGTTTCAAAGCTACAAATACAACAATGGCCTCGTTCGGTGGCGCAACCTAACCGATCCGGATTGCTTAGTGTTGTTGTAACGCCTAAGGAAAAAACGGCTGATGAACTAAACATATGTTGTCAAACACAAATCTCAAGCTACCCAAAAATTATTGGATTCGTTGAGATTCGGTTGGAAATGTAAGGAACAGCTGATTCAAAACTTCAGATGTGTATGCAATACAACTGACATAAAGAGAAACCTTCCTGAATCGTTCGAAAATAAATCCGCTACAAAGGTATCTTGGATAGCCTATCGGCCGCGCACCGAACGAGGCCAATGTAAGCATTTGGCTTTTAGGGGGTGAAACGTACGAAAGTTTACAATCTTATTATGGCTTATTTGTGATAATGAACAGACCTCGCTTATTTTACAGTCGATTGTCAAAAAAATAACAAAAGATCGATTTCTTTTCTCGTTGTCCTGAAAAAAATTTATAGGAACTACTGATATTGAATTTATTTTTACGTACATTTAATTAAACAAATTAAAATAATACACCAAAATTATATGGTGACACGAAATTGAACAAAGTGGATATGATTGAACCACTTCTATAAATGAACACCTTCAATAGAATGGTTGTTATGTTTTAACTTGTCAACAAAATTGTGTTGAATTTAAAAGGTTTTTATGAAACTGTTGCGTTGCACACAATAGCTAATTACATGTTAAATTTATTTAATTAAAACGTACAGTATAAAATTAAAAAGGCCAACAAATAGCGAACGCCTCCTATGGATACGATTCGTGTAAACAACTTGGAGAGCGGACAACAACAAACATCAAAAATGGAAAAACTATCAGGTGTTATGATAATAATTATTATCGGCGGAGGAGTCTTGACTTTTATTATGTTATTTATTTTCGCTAAACGACAAATAATGCGGTTTACTTTGAGATCAAGGCGTGGACCTCATGTCCCAGTAGGCAATGATGCGAAAAAGGTTTACATTTCTTTGTTTTAGTTTTGGTACTCAACTATTTAGTTTTGTTGATGCAGGGAATCCGACGTGAGATAGAACGTCGGCTGGACTGTATACAGAAGATCGCTCATGAACCCGTACTACTATGGGACGAGGACAAATATATTCTGAAACCTGATCAACCATTGCCACCATACTACTATCGCATGAAGGCTGTTGATGACATCAAAATTCTTGGTAAGTATTATGATTTAGGTATTCAAATATTGGTAAATTTGAATACTGTTTATTATTAGAAAAAGAAATAGCGAGATGCGATGGAAGTGTGCGTCATCCATATGACAGTCTGAGAGCTTTCCTTCTGACTACTCTTGCCTCGACATCTTTAAACGGATCTGGCCAACGATTGATCCACCAATTCTGCGATATGTATGAACATGCCCGTCATGATCCTAATGACTTTGGAAGTGAAGAATACCAAGCATTCCACAGGCTTCTGTTGAAGCTTCTTGATGCGTAAGTAAAAGCTCTTCTCTCTAACCTTCCCAATTAGAAATTTAATATTCTTCCCTTCCAGTGCAAAACAATTGAAATCCTTTTCAAATAGTCGCAAAACTTCACCTTCCCGCACACCAAAAAAACAAACTAAAATGCATTCCCTCTTAGATCCATCCCGTTTGCGTCCACCTCCACTCAACACGGATCCTAATTCTCCAGTTGTAGGAGGCAGCGAACTTAGTGGCCAACACTCTAAAGTTAATCTAACATTAGGCCTTCAATCACATCATATTCAAGATCAGGATCAAGAACGAGAAAATGTTCGCAACCGTATTAAAAATATTTCATCCGGCGGCGGTGGTGATGAAAACGAAATTCTTAGCGTTAATGTATCAACATACCACGATAATAGTTCAAGTGTTGTATGATTGCGATTGCGGCAGATATTACAGAATATATCCGTGTCCTCATTGCCAGCTTGGATACCAAAATAAAAATTACTTCTTTATTCGAATAATTTGTGAATTGTGATGCATGCATGCAAGCGATGTTGCTAACTAACGTAAAATTCGAATTTTAGTCGGACCTACCAATTTAGCTTTAAGGTTTATAAATATCTTATAAATGAATCAATATACGATATTCAAATTTAGAAAATTATGATAATTGTAAATACATTTATTAGTTTATGTAGCTGTTTAACTTTTCCTAAAATTTGCATAGCAATTTTAATTACATATATGCAAATAAATAATAAGCAGAAGACCCGTGCGAAAATTTCGCACATTCAATTTGCAGTTAAATTTTCAATAGAATATTTCAACAAATTAAATAAATTCTTTACTGATATGATATTGATATTCAGCCATATCAGGAATTACATAGGCAATCCGAAACTTGATAAGAGCTACTCAATCAAAAACGGATCACACAATCCATCGTAGCGGCAAATCCCATATAAATTACCACTACTAACGGATTTGATAATAGTGTTTTTCGGGATTCGTGAAAAGTTTCCGATTACTATGGAATTACCAAGTCTCTAATTGCAAAAAAAGAGAATTTTAAATTACAGAAGTAATACATATTTTCGTCTTTTACTCATTCAATGGTTAAAATTGAGAAATTCTTTATATGAAATTATTCATTTATCGAATTATTTGAAATTAACCAAATTTGTAGAAAATAAGGTGGTATAACATTAAGTTTTGTGCAATGTAATTGCTATTTGTAAATTCCTATTTGGTGGCACTTAATTTAGTAAATTTGACTATTTTATTAATGAGAGAAAAAAGGAGTTTGACAACAAAAATATGATAAATATACAGTCGTGGCTAAGCAATTATTAACAACAACTCTTAACACATTTTATCAAATCAGAATATGTTTAGTCGGACTGTGTTTGCTTACCACACGTATTCTTAACATGACCCGTTGTTTTAGAAAATTCATTTATATTCGACATTTTTGATGGGCAGCAAATTAGAAACGACATTTGTCTGTGTTAATTGAACTTTATTTTCATTGTGATTTGATTGTTTTAGGGGTCGTATTATGAATTACGATTGTCTTTTAAAATCCGTCGTTGCGGATACGCTTTCTCATTTACTTTTCACGACTGCGGTTGGCTCTATTATTTTATTGTTTTGCCACATGACAAAGATTTTGCTGTTCAAAATAAGTTGGTTTTTGGTGCAATATAAGAGTTTAAAGGAACGGGAAGCTTTGAAAACGCCATAAGAAAGACACGAAGCCGATTGTTTTTTGTATTTACTACTAAAATAAAACAGACTGATACGCCTAGAATCCATAAAGATCCAGCAGCAATAAGGCGTTGGCTCTTGGAACATGTGCTTCGTGGATGCATTTAACGGCGAAAACCACGAGGCGATTGAATTTAGCCAAACTGCACCTGAAGAAACTTGTGGGATTTTGGAAAAATATACTCTGGAGCGATGCAATTTAATTCAACATGATTGATTCGAACTTGCTGTATTTTCCCCACCCATTTTAATATTCAGTAATTCAAAACCAATGTGCATCGGTATCTCCTTTTAAATACTACTACTTTCCTAACGCTCGTTCTGTGTTTGATAATTTTCATGGTAATCAAAACTCCTTTAGTTCGCTCATCATTATTAAAAAAATAATGATTTGTTTCTAATTCTATGGCCACCACTGTATGTATCAGCTAAAACAGCAATTCCGATTTCTCCTATATATCCTGTTTACCACTCTTTTAGCCCATAGCACAAAGTACACCTAGCGCTGACAAATATTAAGACATAACGGACCGACGCTCGGATAGGGTGGTATGATAAAACCAATTATTTGGAATTCTTTCATCCAAATATTAGTTTTGATTAAAACCTTTAATTTTGTTCACGAAACCAATACTTGTCCTAAAAATTATTAAAATTCTGCTTAATGGAGAGCTAGCGGACACGAAAAACTTCGCTGTTTTGATACCATAATCTCGTTTGACCTATGGATAAAAGTGTATTTTAAAAAGGGATTTGGTTATATACCTTCCGATGGATCATCGCCTGCGTCTTGAGTCTATTGGAAGAAGCCAAGCTAGGCAATTTACTGATTTGCCAAAAACGCTTACGATCTGTCAACTAGTCCCGTCGTCGAATGCATTACATGTGATTACTAGAGGAATCACCACACAGACAACTAAATATCTTAATTTATTTCGATGGATGTGGGTTATTTTAGATGTGTGGGTTAAGTATGAAATATAAATTCGTGCGCATGGATTGCAATTAGTACCTCAGAACCATCCGCACTGTGTCAAACTTGGCAGCTGGTGGCGTACACCCATGTAATCCTGCACTATTAGCTTCCTACGAAAGCAAGTAGTCAACTTTCTCGCAATCATAGGAATTCTACAAAGAAAATGATTCCAAAGAAGCCAAAATAATCATAGATCCATTTTATAGCGTTTAGGAAAGAAATCGAGTCATTGATCTTCCTTTTAGAGTTCGTTAGGGTCATTAAAATATGCCTTACTAAAATGTTGTATTCTCAATCCTGGCCAATGGCATTTACGTAGGAAATGAAAGACTGTTACATTTACCTGTTGGCGCCCTAAACTTCTACAGTGAGTATTATAAGCACATCTAAGACACATATTTTCCTATGTGGCAGTGTCCAATGCATGTTGTGCTACGTTCCTAGCTATATGTCTCGTCTGGGTCTGCAAATTTAATTAATCAGCGCTATCACAAATTCCATCGTAATAATTCCCCGCACGGACAGTTACGCCCCGATCTACTACAAACAGCTTTCCTAAAATCCGAGTGGAATATTCTTATTTTCGAAATCATGGGTGTTTCTCAAAATGAAAGGATAGATAGCAAAACCGTACTATTTTCAATTTCAATAAGTTTACACACATAATTATGTGAAAATTTAAAACAATCTTGTGGTCCAAGAATATTAAGGCAACCTTTTACAATTTCATACAAATTTTCAATTTCTTCTGTTGCCAGTTTCTTACAGCCTTGGGCCAGGTCGGCTCCCTCGGTCATTAGAGACTTTCATATTGAAATTAGTTTTTGTTTTTTTCATTTGAAATCAAATATTATTCATAAAACCATAGAATTTGTTAAAATACTTACATTTCTCTTTAAAATAACTGTTAACGCCGTATTACTTTCAGTGTCCGACACAAATGGTTTGTCGTAGAAAAAGTTTGTTTCACTCCATTCCATTCGAATTCACTGATACCAATTTCTACGAACTTCGAAAATCGTAAGCGAATTTTTCACTCCGAATCCACTAGGATGGAATTTGTGATAAACTTATCAGGAAACGTAGCATATTTTCGATTACGATGGAATTTGCATTTTTTACATGTAAGCCAAATCCTCCCCAGAAATGATTCGTTAAGAAAAATTAAGAATTATGGTTCCAGCTCAGAGAAGAATGTTGACACTTTCCGCAATTAGGCTATGACAGGCTCATCCTATAGATAACAGACATGATTTGCTGAATTACCTTTATGTTTATATATCGGCGAGATGATTTTCCTATGCTCCTTCACACCGATGACAGCGGACGGCTTTCCACAAGCATTGATTTCAGTATGTTGCAATCTATTTTGACAAAAAAGAGTATATATGTACTTGTAAATAAACTCGAATAGTGAGAAGTACGTTTTGATCAAAATAAAGTAAAACACTGTATTTACATGTAATGGTACAGAAATATAAATGTACATACGTAATTAAGTACTCTCTTTTCTCTATCATCGTAAATTTAAGGGTCGATTGTACATGGAATGTAAAACTCCAATATCAAATTATTTAAAATATAGTTTCAAATCGCAATTTCATGACAAAAATTTTCTCTTGCCAGGCAATCGTTAAATTAAATTTATTTTACCCTTTTTTTATTTACAGTAAGAAGAAATCATGTACAATTTTTGACCAATTCCGTAATTTATTTTTTCGCAAGAGAAATTTGGAGAAATTTATTGCGTAGAATAGTTTATTTCCAAAAAATCATATAATTAGAAAGTATTTTTTCACCTTAATTGCAAATGTGAGAAAACAGAATATCTGTTTCTTTTTTTTAAATACTTTATTCAAATCAAAGCAAGACGCTAATTCCATTAAAAACAACACAAGACTATTAAAGCTGTCCAAGCATTGGTTTTCGCCCAGGCCATGCTTCTTTGGCATACTTTTTCTTTTGAGGTTCATTGCTATTCTCCAGCACTGAATGATCTTCAAAGCGTTGCACTGAAATAAAAATTAAAAAAAAAATTATATTATAAATTCGATGCACCAATTTATCGAATATAAATTACCATTACCCCCTGGTGGAAAGGGTATTTTCCGTTTTGAAACTGCGGGCTCTGCAACAATCGGTGTTACATCCGGCGCAGGATTGGGTAGTAGTAGTCCCAGTTTAGTGCCCATTGCAATTGGTGTTATGTCAAAGTCATTTCCGGTATTCAAACGATTCGAGCTCTGATCATGAGCCTCAGGAAGATCTTGATATAATTGTGGGGTACTTGAAGTCGGATGCATATGTTTCATTTCGTTAGTATTAGTGTGGTGGCTTACGAGACTGGATGATAATCCTATATGATTGGGGTCGAATCGCATACGTTTGCTGGGCACAACAGTTGTCTGAATAAGATTACGAAAACGTCCCACATTTGGATCGACATCTTCAGGATTGATGATAATTTCTTCTTCATTAAAAGTAACGCTACGCCGTTTTCTTTGTGATTTGTTTGCGCTCTTATAACAGACACACAAAAAATATTTAATCAATATAAAAATATTTTTTTATTTGAATTACCTTTCGTAGACTATCATCTGTGATACCCAGCATTGATATTCTTCGATTGTGAGCAGTGTTGTATTCGGTAAGGTTCTGAATATATATTTTTTTAATACTTCAATATTGTGTTTTTTAATATTTAGTTCTTACATCTAATTCCGTTTGACTTTCAGGCAGGCCAAGTAATGCCCCATCACTGGACTCACTTAATGGAAGATCTTCTATGATACTCGACCTATGGCCTGCTGATGGCCTTTCTCTAAGAATATATTGTCGCGTTGACGCTCCAAAATGAAACGTCATGTTTATTTGTAATTGCGTTGGTTTATTCGATTCCAAACGCAAATTGCCGATATATGTGCCATGAGCTTAAACATAATGTGTAACAATAGTGTTAAAAAGCTAGGGTTAAATTGTATTTTTGAATTGTAAAGGTTTTTTAACATCTTTCTGCTCGTTTTTCTGAAATCTGTGGGAGTGATTTCGTAATAAAACACAAAAAAATTGAGTGCCGTCTGTCTGTCTTTAGGTGATTGGCTCGATTCGTTTTTTAAATCTTTTTTACCCAAAAAAAAAAACCATACCCTTCTTAGAACTTTTTTTTTATTTTCGACTTTGCAATAAACGGTCCAACGGATTTCAATTAAAATTTCCTTCAAATTCTTAAAAATAGTGTATACCAAAATTTTTGAAAAAATTATTTTTATGGATTTTTGAAATCAATTGTTTTTTTTTTGAAAATTCAGTAACCTATTCCGAAAATTGGTGGACGTTTTTCTTATAATGCTGGAAAATCATACAATATTTGATGATGCGTTTTTTTATATCTTCATAATTAACTTTAGGATACCCATTTTTATTTTTAATTAAAAAAAAAACAGGCGAGATGTCACACTATATTACACATCAAATGCGGCTACTGTATGGATCGCTATTTTCTGGAATATTTATATTATTTGCGTTAATGTTCACAACAACGATGTAGGGAAACTCACTGAACCTTGTAAATAGCTAATGATAAACTTTAAAAAGAACAATGCTATTGGCTCGGGTCCAAATTCAATTGGTTGAAAAAGGACTAGTCGAAAAAAATTCTTAAAATTTGAAGAGAACTAGTTGAATGCTCAGTGTGTTCCTATTACAAAACCAGTGCCAAGATTGGCCATCCAAATAATCAGACTTGAAAAATTAG
This sequence comes from Philhelius pedissequus, assembly GCA_910595825.1. NCBI lineage: Eukaryota > Metazoa > Arthropoda > Insecta > Diptera > Syrphidae > Philhelius > Philhelius pedissequus. The sequence goes on from OU343163.1 coordinate 37,803,204, forward strand.
ACATAACACTCAGCTATGTAAATAAAATCAATATATGTATGAACTTGCATGAAATAAGGATTATGTTAACCCACGGTGGCAGATGCGGAAAGTTTTTTTTTTAAGACCATTAATAACAGAATATTTAGCCAAAGAGGAATATTATCCAACCAGGCCATACAATCTAGACATTAAAGCTACTCTTTTTTTAAATGAATGTAATTCTAAATTAAAATACTTTCACAGAGATGTTATTTTCACAAATTAAAAGCGACTAAATAATGAACTAATTACTTACTTGATCCCAAATCAACCAAATAGGCAATATTTAAGTGCTTGTGATACACAAACGCTGCGTGTACCCTAGAGCATGATGCATGATCAATACAAAAATCATTCATTTGAGCATTACGTCCAAACAAATAACATTTCTTTTCATCAACCATAAGCTTCTGAACCAATTTGTCTTCTTTTAAAACATCTAAATGCAAACCAGTTGGTGGCTTCCCGGCCCTAGAAGTACATGAATTAACACCCAATTTATTATCGTAAGAGTAATATAATATGACAAACCAGGTGGGAATATCATAGCTGCTAGCCATTGTTTTATTTCAAGTGGATTAAAAAAAGTATACAATTTAAAATTTATGTGAAACTTTAAAATAATAAACAAATTTCTTCTTTTATTCATTTGGAAGGACGCATTTGGAAAATTGACATTTCACAAATGACGGCTTGCTGAGAGATGGAGAAGTGTTATCAGCCTACACTACACCAGAAGGATTTTTTATTTCTTTTATAATAAACTAGGAATTTAATTGCTAACACAAAAAATTGAATAGCCTGAACAATTCAATGTCGGCAAAGTTATTAAAATAAAAGTAAATTAAATTATCAATAAAGCAATGTAAAGTGAATTAAAAATCTCAATAAAAGTTGCTACTACAACTTTCTATATATTCTGCGAATTGGGTTAAAATTTCGATTAATGTCGGAATCCAAACAATCATTTGAAATCGATTTCAGATCAATTTTTTGTTTGTTGTGACGACCGTGCTAAAAACTCAAGATCTGTTTTGACAGCATGGAATCGATTTAGCTATGGCCTTTTCGATTGGTCGTTCGGAACTGTTCTGAGCCCCACAAAATGACAGTTGAAAACGATTTTAGATTTCAATTCAGATTTGAAAACAGTACCCATGTTCTGTAACTAAGGCGATAACTTTTCTCACTTACCGCCTCTGAACAATGGGTTTCTGTAAGTTGAAACGATACCTTATTTTTTATTTTTGCTTGACTGGAATTTTCCAATATAAGGCGATTAATTGAAATGTCATTTTGGTATCTTAAAAACGAAACAAACAATTTTATTTTTTGTTTCTCGACTTATTTTATAGATTTGAAAGTTACAGAACATGGGCGCAGAATCACTAACTCACATAATAGAAATGTCAAACTCATCGTGTTGATATGTTTTATGTAATTTCCATATTATTAACCGTGTTTTATTGGGAAATTTATCCACCGTAAGTTTATCCGTTGTAAGATTTTACATACAATTCGCTACGGTCGATAAAAAGCTAAAGAAGAACTTACGGTGGATGGCTGGTTGACGTTTATTCGAGTCTCGAATTTGATTTTGTTAGTATTGTTGGTACGATTAGGTGTGTTTTATTGGGAATCTATCCATTGTACCGTAAGTAAACCCCAAAAAAACGCATCGACCGTAGCATGGACCGTAGCTTTTTTATTTTTGTAAAATTGGTACCCCTGCATAGCAGTCACAAGTAATGAAATAGTCTTTTGCAAAGTAAAATTAAGAAAATATCAAAGTTATGAACAATAATTAGCTTTTATTCATATAAAATAGAAAGTAGAAAAAAGTACCCATATTTAATTTACGTTACAAACCTATTTCTTGTTTTCATTTTTTCTGCAATTGCAGTTTTAAATTCGAACATTCATTTTGCACCAATAGAAGGGAAATGATAAGTGAATGGCTTTGTTCATAGACTATGGTCAAGTCCCTTTTTACACAGTTCAATTTTTTGTTGCTTTAAAAATGGTATATGCATTTCACACGACTAAACAAAAGTGCCGGTGATTTACTTGTTTCCTTTTAATGTTTCTTGGTTTGGAACGCACACTACAACGTGGTTTAAATTGTTCATTCTACTTATATTTCATGCTTTTATTTATTTTCTGAGCTTAACGATAGCTAGAGTTTTATTTTTTAAGTCAATTTACAAATTTATTTTCTGAGTATGTTTTGCTTTCAATTTAATATTTACTCATCATACTGCACTTAACATACGGGGAGTAAGTAACAAAAAGTTAACATTTGGTTTGCCATTTCACCATTTTGGATCACAAAAATGTATGCCCAGTCCATGTCCATGTAGTGAATCGAATACCGCCCATGCCCAACGTCCATTAAGCAGTGAAGAAAAAGCACACTTTGTGAGTTCAGTTCCCGCTTAGTGCGTTTAGGCTAGGCGCGCACATGCAATTTTGCCGAAACGAAATAGTTTAATCACTAGTTGAACGATGATCGCGCACATAAGCAACTTAAAAATCAATCAACGAGATAAACCAACACACAAACATCATTTTGATTTAATGTGCGCGCAGTTACATTATAGTTCGATGTGATACAAACTGAAGAACTTATTTGGGGCGATCGTTCGATTTGTGCCAAAACACAAACTCTTAAGTTGCTCGAATCGCGGAGTGAATAGTTTTTGCATGTACGCGCACTCTCATATAAGTCCTGGGTATTCACTTTAGCAACCAAACTGTCTTGCAAAACTGAAAGTTGCATATGTGTGCGCCTCTGGACTTATAGCTCATAGAATTTCGTACGAATAAATATTTTGCGGCGCAGTGTCAAGCAATTCCTCTATAGTGCAGTTCCACCCAATGCGGTTTGTCTTCTCAAATTGCTTTTTTTGTAGATCTAAATAAAAAGATGATTTTTTTCACCAAAGTCCGTTTATTTACAACTATCAATAAAAATTGAACACAAAACGAAAATTGGGCTTGGTTAGTCAAAAATAAAAGTAAAACGGAATTCATTCCATAAATATTGGTTTCTTTTTGAAAATGGATATCAAAATTTGTTAAAATTGATTAATTGACATTAGGGGTATGCAAAATTGCAGATATAGGTGCAATCTTAGACGTACTTCAGAAAATAATTGAGCAAAGAATACAGATTTTAATAGTAAAAGTCGGAAACTTTTCAGAAGAACAGCTTATAATTTATTAAAAAATGGAGTTATCTAAGATTTGAGAAATATAAACTGGCCAACCATTAAAAAAAAGAATCAAAAAGATCGATTTGTCTTACGAATGACAGTAATAATTATAACACTCCATGAACACATCCATCGAGATTTAATTCAATTATCAATCGTACCAACAAAATTAACAAAATCAGAATCGAGACTCGACTGAACGTCAACCAGCCATTCACCGTAGCTTTTACTTTAGCTTTTTATCGACCGTAGCGAATTGTAAGTAAAATGCTACTACGGATAAACTTACGACGGATAAATTTCCCAATAAAACACGGCTATTGATAATTGGATTGAATCTCGATGGATGTGTTCATGGAGTTTGTAATTATTAATTTCATTCGTAAGACAAATCGATCTTTTTGATTCTTTTTTTTTATAGTTGGCCAGTTTATATATCTAAAATCTTTGATAACTCCATTTTTTAATAAGTTATAAGCTGTTCTTCTGAAAAGTTTCTCACTTTTAGTATTAAAAAATGTATTCTTTGTTCTAAAATGCCACCTATATCTGCAATTTTGCATATCCATAATGTCACTTAATCAATGTTAACAAATTTCGATTTCCATTTTGGAAAAAAATCAATATCCTTTGAATGAATTCCGTTTTACATTTATTTTTGACTAACTAAGACCAATATTCGTTTTGTGTTAAATTTTTATTGATTGTTAAAATAAACAGAGTTTGGTAAAAAAAATCATCTTTTTATTTAGATCTACAAAAAAAGCAATTTGAGAACACAAACCGCATTGGGTGGAACTGCGCTATAGAGGAACTGCTCGACACTGCGCCGCAAAATTTTTATTCGTATGAAATTCTATGAGCTATAAGGATAGGCGCGCACATATATGCAACTTTTAGTTTGCAACAGTTGGGCTTATATGAGAGTGCGCGCACATGCAAAAACTATTCAGCCAGCTATTCGAGCAACTTAAAAGTTTGTGATTTGGCACAAATCGAACGATCACCCCAAATGAGTTCATGCAGTTTGTATCACACCGAACTATAATGTAACTGCGCGCACATTAAATCAAAATATTGTATGTGTGGTTTGTTCGTTTCGGAAAAATTGCATGTGCGCCCCTAGCCTAAACACACTAAGCGGCAACTGAACTTTACAAAATGTGCTTTTTCTTCACTGTTTAATGGACGTTTAGCAATGAACTGTATTGGCTTCACTACATGGATATCGACTGGGCGTACATTTTTGTGATCCCATTGTTTTTTTTTTGACATGTGCATGGAAATAGCAAACCAAATGTTAACTATTTGTTCCTTACTCCGCGTATGTTTAGTGCAGTCGATGAGTGAATATGGAATTGAAAGCAAAACATACTCAGAAAATAAATTTGTAAATTGACTTGAAAAATAAAACTCCAAGGTATCGATCTATTCAGAAAATAAATAAATCATGAAATATAAAGGAAATGTAAGGGTGTGAGCAATTTAAACTACGTTGTAGTGTGCGTTCAGAACCAAGAATAATTTAAAGGAAACATGCAAATCACCGGCAATTTTGTTTATTCGTGTGAAAGTCTTAGACGATTTTTACAGCAATACAAAAGCTGTTCTGTGTAAAAATGGACTTGACCATAGTCTATGAACAAACCCATTCACTTATCATTTTCATTCTATTAGTGCAAAATGAATGTTCGAATTTAAAATTGCAAATGCAGAAAAAATGAAAACAAGAAATAGGTTTGAAACATAAATTAAATATTAGCAAGTTTTTCTACTTTCTATTTTATATGAATAAAAGCTAATTATTGTTCATAATTTTGATATTTTCCTAATTTTACTTTGCACAAGACTCTTTCATTACTTGTGACTGCTGTTCAGGGGTACCATTTTTACAAAAATAAAAAAAGCTACGGTCAATGCTACGGCCGATGCGTTTTTTTGGGAATTAGTTACGGTACAATGGATAGAATCCCAATAAAACACAGCTATTATTTAATTATACAACTACTTTTATCCTTTAAAGAAAATATCATTAAAAGAAGCAAATTAATTATTATTGATACACAAAAATGTTTATGTAAATTGATAAGAATTGCTTTGGAAATTCTTTTTAGCCGCGATGTGATATTTTTATTTAAATTAATTTTCACCATACATAGTGATACATATAACTCAGAATCAGTCAAATTGTTCCCAGGTGTTTTATTGGGGTAACGTGTCGCGGACTACCAATCGAAAAGGCCATTCGAAATAATTCGCTTGTGTTCAGAAAATAATCGAATGTTTGATTGTTTTGAATTCTACGTAAATTTGATACGATGTTGACGTTTTCTATTTTAAACTGACATACATGCTTCATCCATTGTTGAACCTTAGTTAATCTGGCAAAATCAATTAGTTAAAATTGCTGATCAAACGTTGTTCAATATTTGATCCTTCATTCAGTAATTTGTATTCACCGATTTGTGCGAGTTAACCAAGGTTGAACGATGGTTCCAGATTCAAGTAATGATAGTATGGGATTAAATGATTGAATTTATCACTGAACCTAGTTAATCCGCACAAATCTGTCAATCTTGCTATATTGGTAAAAATATGTACATGATTTGTGGTCTTAAATCGATATTTTAACTTAAAAAGCTAACCTTTTTAGTTAAAAGGAATTTCACAAAAATGTTAAGTTTCTTTTTCTTAGAAGTTTCTGGAAACACCGTTTATATCAGTTTTACATTCACTGGGATATAATTTAAACGAGTATCGAATTTTTATGCTGCAACAAATTGTGTTTTGACATTTCAGAAGATCCCTACGAGCTGGTAAAACTCAAAACTGCAAAATAATAAACGTGGAATGTTTCAGTGAAGTTCTTTAGAAAGAAAATTTCATTTCATTTAACCAAGTAAATTAAAATACATTTAAATCTGACTCCGGGTCTCAATTCGCTGCACAGAATAACGAAAAATCGTATTAATAATGTCGAAACGTTCTCAGCCAGCCTGGCAAAAGCCTGATTCTCAAGAACGCCCTAAATTAAAACTCTACAACAGTTTAACAAGACAAAAAGAAGAATTTATTCCTCTGGATGGTAATAATGTTCGTTGGTATAGTTGTGGTCCAACAGTATACGATGCATCACACATGGGTCACGCCAGGTAAGCATATCAGCAGCACCTTTACCAATCCCTATACCTTATCACTATTCTGCCTGTCTGCAGTATGAGTAATCATTGCAATTAAATATCATCATCCCCCCAGATCTTACATATCATTTGATATTCTTCGACGTGTTCTTTCTGATTATTTTGGCTATAACATTCAATATGTCATGAACATTACGGACATCGATGACAAAATCATAAAACGTGCAAGGCAAAATTATCTCTACGAGAAATACAAGAAGAATGTTGGTGCCTTGTCTGACATATTGAAAGATCAAGAAGCAGTGCTAGAAGATTTTAAGCAGATCTGCGAAAAAAATACCGATTCTGATAAGAAAATTATGCTTGACAAGACGCTGGCGAAAATGAATTTAGCAGTGGAACAGCTTAATTACGCCGCTGCAACAGGCTGTGCTGAGAAAATAGAAGCGGCGAAATTGAATTATTTGGCGGAAGCTAAAGATCCAATAGCTGACTGGATAGATAAAAGAGAAGGCAATCAGGTGACAGAGAACTCAATATTTGAGGCGCTACCTAGCTACTGGGAAGATGAGTTCCATAATGATATGAGGTCATTGAATGTAAGTACTATTTGTTATATTAGATTGTTGGTTTAACAGCTTTTTTTCTGTTGAAAAAATGTATTTCTATAAATAATTATTCCTCAAGTTACCTAAGTGAAATATAAAACTGGTTCATTTTGGATTTCTTATCACAATCGCACATTAAACTAAACGACTAATGAAGCTTCTTAATTGAGGTCAAGGTCTTTTATTAGTTGTGGAAAAAGTTTATAGCAGATTCTAAAAAAAACTAACAATATCACATTATATTATTCAATTGGCAAAAGTTACAATTAACTGGAAAAACCATGACATCATCAAATCAATAAAAATATGCACCAATCAATTTAACGCAATGTCTTATTAGCCTCAAACCGGAACGTGTGATGTGAATTAAACGAACATTCAATTTCTTGTTTTTTTTTAGAATTCTCTGAATAACGCGACTAATTCTAAAAATTAACAATGGCATATGTAAACAACGGCGAAAATTTTAAAAGCTATATATTATCTCAATATTTGTGTATTTTTTGAAAGCGAAAACGTAGAATAAAGGTCATAGAATTATTAGGAATTTTTTGTAGTAGGTGCATTTTTTTATACATTTGCCATCAGAATTAGTAGTAAAGCAATCACAGTTGTTCTGCATTCCGAGTGAAAATAAATTCAAAACGAATTTCAATTTCACTCAAAGTGAAATAACGTGTTCTTCATTTCGAGTGGATTCAACTCCTTCCAATTCGAATTGTCAAAATTGTTAGTATATATATATGTATATTTATGTATATATACTAATACCCCTTCTTAATAAACACTTCTTTATTAATTCATAAATCATTTCAATTTAGACCAGCCAAAGTTCTGAATCTTGATTGTTTGATGTTCTGCAAAGTTTTCGTTAGAATGTCTGCAATCATTTCTTCCGTAGGATGGTAAATGTATTTCACTTCTTTTGACTGTTTCATATCACGAAGGAAGTAATATTTAACATCGATATGTTTTGTTTGGGAATTTATCTTCTCTGAGTCCAATAGCGCTAAGTAAATTTGATTATCCTCAAACATTGTAACGTCTTGTATATTAATTTGAAGGTCTTGAAATAATAATCTAAGCCATATGAGCTCTTGGGTTGCTTCGGCTAAGGCAACAAGTTCCGCTTTAGTCCATGAAAATGCAATGAGTCCTTGCTTTCTACTCGCATACCTGAGTGAAGCTTCACCTAGTTTAAATAAGTACCCACTTGTAGATTTCCGTCCCATTTATGTCTGCAGCCCAATCTGGATCTGCATATGCAACAAGCTTCATTGGTTCTTTTGTACATCCAACACAAAGCTGTATCTGTTGAGTTCCTTTTAGGTATCAAAAAATTCTCTTGACTTCGTTCCAATCTCGCTGTGTAGGACAAGATACTTTTCTGCTTAAAATTGAAATAGCTGCTGCTATGTCTGGTCTTGTACTTTTTGAAAGATATAGAAAAGAACCAATAGATTTTCGATAAAGTTCATTGTCGTCTAAAGGTTTGTCTTCTGGTGTTGAACTTTTGAAATAGCCAGTATCTAATGGTATTTTAGAAGTCTTCGCATTTAACATGTTGAATGTATCAACTATTTTCTTTATATACTTTTCTTGATGCATATAATATATGCGGTTTTTCTTTTCAATTTGTATTCCAAGATATAATTTTTAATTTCCCATGTCAGTAATTTCAAAATATATTGTAATTTCGTTAATTGTTCCTAAAATCAAATTCTTTTGTTTCGAAATAACCGGGATATCATCAACATAAACTAGTACATAAATAATTTTGTCCCCCTTGCCTTTAATATACAAGCAACAATCAGCTTTTCCCCTTCCCAAATTTTCTTTTCCATGTTGTATAAATCCTGTAGGTTGTTTAAGATAAATTTCATCTTCCAGATCGCCATTCAAGAATGCAGTTTTTACGTCTATGTGCTGTACAATCATCCCTTCCATTGATGCAATCGCCAAAAGAGTTCGCTATGTCGTCTGCTTCACTAACGGTGCAAAGACCTGGTCGTAGTCCTGACCATACTTTGCGAAAACCCTTTGGCCACAAGTCTTGCATTGTACCTTTTTGATTCATCAGCCAAAGTCTTGATCTTGAATACCCATTTACAGTTTATAGCATTCATTTCCTTCGGCAATTCCACAAAATCCCAAGTATTATTTGCATACATAGCCTGCAGTTTTTCTTCCATAGCACAAATCCATTCCACATTGTCAGTACTTTCCAATGCTTCTTTATGAGTTGTAGGCTCATACGGTCAAGTTGTTTTATAGCCGTATCTCTTCGGAGGTATACCTTTGTTTTCTCTTGAAGATGTCGTTTTGTTTTCGTCGCTAATAGTTTGTGTAGCATTTTCACAATCTTGAAAGTCTTCTTCAGAAGTAACGTTTGCAGTATCTTCAATGTTTTCAACACCTTCAATATACATATATACTTTATTGTAAAAACACTTTTGTTTTTAAATCTAAAAACATTATTCGTAATATCATTTAATTTCAAGTTTGATATTTGTAAGATCCAACAATTGGAAAAAAAACTCCCCAAACTAAGACAGGCCAAACTACTATAACTATAACCAACAACGTTTCACAGACTGTATAAGCTTAAGCAGAAACAACCTCAGAATAATATCGGGTCTCTTTACAGAACACTGCATACTAAAAAGACATCTGAATATCCTTGGCCTAGTAAATAGTTGTATTATGTAGGTTCTGTGATACGAAAGAGGAAACGCCGGACCATATTCTGGGATATTTTGGTGCATTTGCCCACCAAAGGAAAAAGCACCTGCGACAATACCAGGTGGAGGAGAGTGACTACTCCAAATACATACTTAAATTCATGAATAAAATACATTTGGAGGAAGAGCTGTAAGATGAACTATTCTCAAAAAAAAAAAATATATCAAGGTCGCAGTGCAACAACCCCATATTACTATTCATTAATTCATTCAAGACTCATTTGTAGCAAAATGACAAAGTCCTCAGTTCTACGAATTTCAAAGTAGTTTTTCACGACAATTTTGGTTCAATCTACTAAATCATCCCTCCGATGGTTGGTTTAAACTTTCTCCCGACAGAGCATTATAGTAATGTTCCAATTTTCTACATGTAGTGCATAGCATGTAACGTAATCTTAAAAGTAATATTTAAAAAAAAAATTGCAATTTAAATTTGATTACCTTATCGTAGTTCTGAATTCCCAAACAAATATACATTACGTACGTAAATAATATGAATCATTTTCAGGTTGGTTTGCTTTTCAATGAGTACACTGGTTAGCAAATGTAATAATACTACATCTGTAAACAAAAATTGATTTCTTAATTCTTTCGACTTTTTCGTGGTTTTTGTTAAAATGTGTTTGTCACCTATAAAAATCTAAGCTTGGTAAAATCTGAACGACTTACACGATTTGATGAAATATTCCTTTATGATACCCAGGCCAAATTCTGAAAGGACGGTTCATGCTAAATGCATAAATTTTATGGAGTTTGGGTAAAACTATTTTACAAAAGTTTTAGATGACGATGTTTTTTTTTAATAAAAAAAATATTTGAAAATAATAGATTTATTTATAAACAACTACATTAAAGTTCTCCAGCTAATTTATTACATTTCAAGACCCGCCAACCTTGTAACACTCAACCAGACAAACAACAAATACCAAACCCGCAACAAAATCTAAGTTCAATGGTTTTTGGTAGAAATCGTTACACCAATTTTTTTAATGTTGGAATTACACGGTCATCGCATTGACTCTCTGATGTCACCACAAAATTCATTTACAGTCTATCACCTCATTGTCAATGCGTTGATCGAAAAATTCATATTTCAATAACTTGTCTGAACATTTTATTCCTTTATCAGTTTAGGAATACTTTTGCTCATCAGTGTAGACATACGTTGTAATCTTCTAATTATTTATTGGCATTAATATTTTTTTTAATTTGAGCTTATTAGATAACATAGAAATTTGTATAGAACATTAATGGTAGTTTGTTTTTAATGCGATAACTTACCTTTCTCAATAGAAATATTATTATGAAATATTTTATTTGCCAATTCAAGTCGAGAAACGAGAATTTTTTTTATTCTAAGAAAGAATTATAAAAGCAGTAGAAAATGTCTTGAGTAAATAAACAATAATATTTAGAACTGCAGTATTCAGTAAGAAACACTGAGAGCGATTTTACACTTATTTTACAATTTGATACATTTGCCCGTCATTCTTTGTATGTACTAATTCCTGGGAAACCTGGGTCTTTCGAATTTGATACGAAAACGTTATTGGGCCCTAACGGAAATCTCCCAAGTAATTTTGTTTCCCTTTAAATATTGTATTCCCTCGAAATTTTTCCTGCGATCGCCAATCTCCCACGGAAAAAAATTTCCCTCGAACAAAAAATCGTATGAAATGACAGCAAAATTCCGATGGGAACTTTTCAGCATCATTTACATTTCCAAGATTTGAATTGGAAAACATTTTCAGGGAAATTTTTATTCAAACCCCACTATGTTATTAGTACTTATATTCCAATAATAGACATATATATTTATATATTCTTTTATTATAAATCTTAATCAAAAACATATTTTATACATAAGATTAGAACATTATTGAAGAATGTAATTATGCTAAAACCGGAATCGTGTTTTTTTTTAAGAACTAATTTTGCATTTTTTCAATGTAAATATTACGCTCTATCCCAAGGTGTCCCCTTATAGTTCTAAAGGCGAAAACATGTGAGTGGAAGTATAACAAAAATATGATTATGAAGATTAATACTTATAAAACAACTAATGTTATTTTTCGAAATTCTAAAATGTTGTACCCTGTCCTTGATTATGATAGAATTTGCCCATTCTCAATATTGTTTATATGTAGCATGAAATTTCTTCGACATTCAATTGTCGTTCGAATGAAATTTGATTTGATATTTTTCACAATAAAACGCATTCCGTTACAAAGTCTCGATGCATTGTGGTTTTGCAACAATCTGAACTAACTTTCAATTTTAAATTTTCTGACGGTAATTTCGGAACATCCAAGGAACTAAAAGATTCCGTGGGATAATTGTTTGCTTCGTTTTCATCAATCACGGAGTCGATGGTTTTCTATGAATGTAACTCACGCGGCAGTTGGTTAAACCTTTAACGCACTTTTCACAGTCCAATGTTTGGATAGAAAAATTAAACAAAATTCGTAAAAATCTCAGTGGTCACTTAACAAACTTGAAATAATCGATCATATATATTACAGGTACAGTAAAAATTATAAAAAAAACAAATTTTTCAGATTCTTCCACCGGATGTGCTTACTCGAGTCAGCGAATATGTTCCCCAAATTGTAGAATTCATTCAACGAATTATTGCTAACGGATTAGCATATGCAGCCAATGGTTCGGTTTATTTCGATGTTAATGGATTCGACAAAAAAAAGAATCATCATTATGCAAAATTAGTTCCTGAAGCATATGGTGATACAAAATCTTTGCAAGAAGGAGAAGGTGATCTGTCATTAGCCGATGATCGTTTGTCAGAAAAACGTTCACCAAACGATTTTGCTTTATGGAAAGCGAGTAAAGGCGGTGAACCATACTGGGATAGTCCTTGGGGTCGTGGACGGCCTGGTTGGCATATCGAGTGCTCCGCTATGGCCTCAGATATTTTTGGTCAAACTATGGATATTCACACAGGCGGTGTAGACTTAAAATTTCCTCACCATGATAATGAGCTGGCACAATCCGAAGCTGCATTCGATCACCCCGAGTGGGTTAAGTATTTCCTTCATACGGGCCATCTAACTATAGCCGGATGCAAAATGTCAAAATCTTTGAAAAATTTCATCACCATTCAACAAGCACTGAAAAAACATACCGCAAGTCAGTTGCGATTAGCGTTCCTAATGCACTCGTGGAAAGACACTTTGGATTATTCAGAGAATACCATGGAAATGGCTGTTCAGTATGAGAAGTTTTTGAATGTAAGTTAACAACCCAACTAAATTCAGACAAGATCCCGATAACTCCATTTTTAGCAATTCAAAGCAAATTATAAAAAAAACTGTCCAAAAAACATTTTTCTATAAAAATGGAATTATATCTGGTTTGGTATAAATTCTGCTCTTCTATTTTGAAAGGCAAATTACATTGTCTATATCATTTTTTAGTTCCAAATTATTTAAAAAAAATCAATTTTTCAAGTTCAGTTTCTAAAAATGATACTAAAAATCTTTATTTTATTTAGGAATTCTTCCTCAATGTTAAAGACTTAACGCGACATTTTTCAACAGAAAAACCACGTAGACAATTTGATGCATGGCGACCAGCTGAAGAAGCGTTACATACGAAGTACAACGGGACACAAGCGCAGATTTATGAGGTCTTGTGTGGTAAGTGTTGATTTGATAACCAAATTTTAATTTTGAAAAAAAAAATCAATTTTTTTAGATAACGTTGATACAAGATCGGCGCTAGACTCTTTGCGGGATCTAGTTTCTGCATCGAACGTTTACATTCGAGATAATAAATGCAGAAAAGTGAATTCGTTGCTTTTGCGTAAAATCGCATTGTACATCACTGATTTGCTGAATATTTTTGGCGTAATAGCTGGTCCCCGAGGTGGAATCGGATTTCCCATTTCTAATTTAGCAAATGGCCAAGCGAATGATGCCGATACGGAAAAAATTGTAATGTCTTATCTGACTGCCATGGCTGAGTTCCGTAATCAAGTCCGTGATCAGGCAAAAACTTTGAAGGCTGTAGATATATTAAAGATATGCGATGAGTTGCGTGATGATGTTCTACCAAATTTGGGAGTTCGTTTAGAAGACCGGGAATGCGGTGAATTTGCCATAAAGCTTGTCGATAAAGAAACACTACAGAAAGAACGGGAAGCCAAGAAAGCCGTTGAAGCTGAAAGGGCTGCAGAAAAAGAGAGAAAAAAGCAAGCAACAGCTGCTGCTAATGCCGCGAAGGAGGCGCAAAAGAAAATTGATCCTAAAAAGATGTTTTTAAGCGAGACCGACAAGTATTCAGCATTTGATGCTAATGTGAGAATTTTAATTTTAGATTAGTTATTTTATGTAAATTATTTGTTTATTTTTTCCTAGGGTCTGCCAACACATGATAAAGAGGGAAAAGAAATAAGTAAAGGTCAAACTAAAAAACTGCAAAAACTTCAACAGCAACAGGAGACGCGTTATAAGGAATATATGGAGAATGTGGATGGAGCTTAGTAAATGGATGTCGGCTTTTTCTTTAGTTTTGCTTTTTGTCATTTTTTTCATCAAACGTCGTCGTATCGTATCGTATTAAATAAATTATTTAATGTCATATTTAACTCTTGTGCTTTATTTATAAATTAATATTTACTTTAAATAATGTTTTTTTTATTTATTTCCATAAGATAAGCCATTGAAGTGCAAATAAGTAAAACAATTGAATGAATTTGTGACCTTTAGTCCAAAGTGCGTTTCGCCCAGGTACTACAGCTGGGCTCATCAGTTAGATGCTGTAGTACCTTTCTAAGACGCATTATTTTTTGATCGATGTTTACCGACTTTAATAAAACTTACAGCGATAAATAATGCGTCTTAGAAAGGTACTACAGCATCTAACTGATGAGCCCAGCTGTAGTACCTGGGCGAAACGCATTTTGGACTAAAGGTCACAAATTCATTCAATTGGCTTTAAATCCACACAGTCCACTAAAACAAAAACAAAAATAATAGGAACATATTGTTTGCGTTTTCTTCAATTAATAAGTAAAACACGAATCAATACAAAAGCTTACTTGAAACAAAAACATTTTGTATTAAATATAAGTCGCAACTACATATTTAAAAAAATTGGTTGACCTGAATTTGCTGATTTGGGTACATTGGATACGATAAATGCTTGTGATGTAGTGTTTGTAAAAATGGTATTTTGATATAAACAAACTGTTATATTAAAAATAATATATAAAATATATAATAAGTAAAAGATATTCCGGGCGCAGCTCACAATAGAGCTTAATATACTTTAGTGTTCATTTTTGTTATTTACACATATGTAAATGGGATTCCAGAGATTGCAATTGTAGCTGCAAATAACGAGGGTGTAAGGTGAAAAAACTCCAAAGAAAACAACTGAGAGATGCATGCAATCCATTTGATATGGATGACAACTTGTACCTACTTATAGATATGAATCAACAACTTTAAAAATAATTAAATCGCAACTTTTTCAGTTTCATAAGATATGTATTTCCGAGTGAACAAGCGTTAAGTACCTACGTTTTATAGGAGCTGCAGCAGGAGTTTCAAGAAGTTATAATTTTCCTCATCAATAAACTTGTTTTGTCGGCTGGCTGCTGCGTTGAGATTTTTCAATGCGAGAAGACTTGAATTTGAATAAAAATTCATTAAAACTACCTACATTTTTACTAAGACAACCATTTTCCACTTGACTACGAAACGAATAACTTGTAGAGAAAGCTTAAATATTTTCGTTTCATTCTGATTCAGAGTTACGAAATTCTACGAATTTCGTAGCAGTTTTTCCACTACGAATGGATTCTATGATAGATTTTTCGGGATTCATAGCAGATTTTCGATTACGATGTATTCTGTGATAGGGCCGGTAAGTATACAAATAGTTATAAATTAAATATAAATTTTATTTTAAGAAATCTTAAATGAAATGATAAATAATTATTTTATTTGCAAGATATATATCAACTGGAAAACAATAGAAAAATAGGTTATTAATGAATTCAATGTCAATTACATAAAATTAGTTTAACAGCAGAAATCATACAGATGAATTTTTAATGCAGAGCGCAGTCCCATTTACAAATCATCCATCCAATCATTTGCCAAAGGAAACTCAGATTGTGCATAATCATCTGCCAAAATTTTATCCAGCATTTTTCTATTTTCCAATTCGTATACATCACATACGTAAGGATCTGAATCGAAATACAATTCATCATCAAAATCAATAGTTGGTATATTGAGATCAGAATCAGATAGATCGAAGTCATTCTCTTCATTGCCATTTATTAAGCGCTCCAATACATCTGGTTCGAGAACATTCATCTCTGACCAAATTTCTTCCAAACCTTAAATAGAAAAATAATTATTTCATCTAGCTGCATGTATAACAAAGTTTTCTAAAAAATACCTTTGTGACAATTCGAGTTACAAGACCTTGGAGTTGGTAAATCAATTTTGTGTAACTCTTCGGACTTGGTCGTAACAACGGGCTGAGATTTAATCTGCTGTTGTCCTACAATTTGAGACTGAAGCTGCTGAGACCGTTTATTCAGCAAATCAACACACACATGCTTTGATGGACCAGGGACTTGACGACCCTTGAAGGGCGTAATTGAGGCATGATTATGAATAACATTTTTAATTTCACCCAATGCATGTTTGCGAATGTTGTGCTTACGTTCTGAATAAAATTGTTTAATTGGCAAGGACGATTGTCGGTAATTTTCTCCATCAAAGATTAATTCGTCTCTTTGTACAGTCGACATTTTAATTTGTTGATATTTTAGTTCTTTTTAATTTCAAAGTCTATGTAAGTATGATGTCAAATGTTTTGTAGAAAATAAAGTATTTATATTTTGAGATTTATGTTAAATTTTATTACAGTTTCGCGGTAAATGTTGTTTTGAAATTAATTTCAAACAGTGATTACCAGTGATACCAATATCTATTGACAGTTCTCTAATATCAGACAACAAAGGTCCCTCCACACTTCTGTCAAGTCACCATCTTGAATGAGGCAAAAAAGCAGATCGTTTCCATATGCGTTTGGTTGGTGTTTTCCATTGTTAAATTCAGAATTCGATGCGGAATTTAATTTTTTTTCGTGGCCAATGGAACGCATTTTGAATAGATTTTGTATTTTGTTTTATGGTGTTGGCGAATTTTCGAGCCTGTATAACTGATAGTTCTCAAACTAAATGCTTCTAATTGTATTAATAGGTACGTTTTTTTCCACCAATTTCCCAGGGCCTAGTAAAAAGAGGTGTAGATTCACTGAAAATTACGAATCGGCGAATTTGATTCAGAATAAAAGAAATATTTTGTTTATCAATGGCAGGATTAAATTGCCGATATCCTTGTTTTGGCAGATTTGTATCAAAACATAATTAAATTCTTGTACGATTGGAAAACCACACGTGACTTTATTTCTATTTGTATTTTGCTTTAAATGTTCATGCTGTTGACGATCTTGTCGTGCTGGGGCAAATTTTATAATATGTATAAATAAAATGACAGAAGTATACATTGTAATACCAAAATATAAAGATAAAAATAATTAATCTAATTATAGTAGAGATTACACGGTATTGTTATTAAAATTATTGCTTAATAATCGTTGTATATAGTGAATATATACAAATATAGTGATAGTGATGTATTGTTTTATTAATTATTTATGAATAAAAAAATAAATTTAAAAAGAAGCTGCCATCTCGGGGAAGGCAAAAAAGATGTATTTCTCTTCTTCTCTGGTAATTTTTTTCTTAATAACTTTGTATTACATTAAAATTCACTAAAATCTCCATATATATTCTTGTTTGTAATGAATGATGACTGCACTTTTTATGATATTTTGTTGGGCGCGTGCTTTTTAAAAGATGATCCTTGACAAAAAAAAATATAAATTTATGGTGACACAATTTGTTTTAATTTTGATGTTCCTATATACTTAATGGCTCAGTCTTATAAAAAATCTGTGGGGAAAAATATAATACGGGATACATTGGGGGCAAACGAAAATTTATTTCAAATCGCGTCCCATTTGCCATAAAAATATCAAATTCCGCATCAGATTCTGAATATGCATCAATGAATAAACGTGTTTTCATTTGTAAGCTTAAATCCTTCCCTGCATAACTTTTAATTACAAATAGCTATCTTGAGTTATGCCAAAATTTTGGAATAACTACCTATCCGAGAACAAATGTATAGAACAGCTGACTGCAAACTTAATTTGGTATGAGTTTTGTAATGGTTTTTTGACAGCTTTTAGCTAACCTACCTAATTTGTTCACTTAAAAAAAAATACATTAAAAAAATATATGAATGATAACATAAACAAAATAATTAACTAACATATTTCAACTATAGAACAACCTATCTAAATCTAATCTCAAAATAACTTGACATAATTCATTTCTCATCTTAATGTTAATCATGTATCTTGTAATTTACTTAACAAATATCATCTGGTGTATTCGTACCTGAGAATGTGAAATTCATGTATATATCGTATACCTGTCTTCTCGTTCAATATTTTAAGTATTATTAAGTTTGTATTGTGACTATCGGCACACGTAAAAGAGCAAGAGTAATCTTATCATTTACAAATGACAGCCAAGAGGCATTCCTAAAAAGTAACCTGAGAAAGCAAGGCAATACATTATAGCCGCAGTAAATCTAAATTTGTCAAACAAATAAAAATAAGAATTGTGAATTGTATCCATTAATGTAAATATCGCTTAAAGACACAATAACATCAATACAATTCAATTCCTAATTTGTTCACAAATATACTTTTGGGTTAGTTTGGTATCCAAAATATAACATATATAATAATATCAGTCCTATTCTGCTATTCACGTGAATCGTATATTCGATCCACCCTTTCGATTCCCTTTCACACTGCTTTTGTATTTTGCTATCCATAGGGTGAACTGCATTTAGGCTTATTCTGCCACATCTGTTATTCTGCTATGAATTTTCTGTTATGATGCATAACAGATCTCCACCATAAAAGATATTTTATAATTTGTATTCAGGAGTTCGATCTTTTATAAAAGTCTGTTATGGAACTTCGAAAAAGACACATTTATGCGAACAGACCTAAAATCTGCTATCAAATTATCAGCTGTAGTAGGTAAATAAAATCTCCCGGTAGTAGGCAGTTAGGCACTGACTAATGAAAATATTAACCTGCGAAATTATCGTGTTTTGTTTCGCGAAGATAATTTTTTGTTTTCTGTAATTTTCCCATAACAGTTCCTGAATTTAATATATCCATTATAAAAAGTTGTACAAAATGCACACCGGCAAGATAAGCGACTAATTTCTTATGTTTCATCCATCAAATGTGTTCTGTGCTTTAGTGTATTGAAATAATTTAGTTTTCAAATTATTTACATATTTGAGTTTGTTATTATGCATTTTAATTATTTTTTTTTATATCTGTCTCCTTTTAAGAACAATTCATTAATGAAATAAAAGTTTTTACTACATATATTTAAATCTTTTATGATAAAAGTAACCAAAATGTGTCTTTTATTCTGTTATGATTCATAAAAGATTCCATAACAGATTGTGGCATGCTGAATGCCAAAAATGCAGTTCGTAAAAGATTTGTTAAGAATTTCGAAGTTTTGACAGCTCATAGCAGATTTCTTAACAGATTTCATAGCAGATTTAGCATGCAGAATACCAAAATTATAATTCATAAAAGATTTTTTGACAGCTTAAACTTTTGTATGAAAATTCATAACAGATTAGCAGAATAACAGAATAAAAGATCTCGCCGAATAGACCCAATTATCACAAGTTCATATTGGGGGCGTTCGGTAGCGCACAGCTTTGCTGTGCAATACGTTCGTTATTGTTGTAATACGTGTTAAATATCTGTCAATTAACAGCCGACGACCATACAACGAACAAAACATATGATTTCCAAATCGAACCCAAGCTAGCGCTAAATTTCTGGTATACTTAGGTAGCGTAGTGCAAAGCTGACTATGAAATCAGCTGTCTTTTCAATTGTTGTTTGTGAACTTTAATTGCGTACCTAATACATCATCTTCTTCTTCTGAATCGGTTGAAACATTTGTGGTTCTTACTTCCTGATTCATTTTTAATTTATATTTTATCCAACAAATGTATGTTTAATTCATTTTGAGCCGAACCGTAATCGTAAACAATTAGTTTTTTTTTCTGTTTTGAATTTTGACAGAAATGGTTACCTATTGGGTTTTATACGTTCATAAACGCATAATATATATTTCAGAAATGGCCTCGTTCGGTGCGCGGCCGATAGGCTATCCAAGATACCTTTGTAGCGGATTTATTTTCGGACGATTCAGGTAGCTTTCTCGTTATGTCAGTTGTATTGCATACACATCTGAAGTTTTGAATCAGCTGTTCCTTACATTTCCAACCGAATCTCAACGAATCCAATAATTTTTGGGTAGCTTGAGATTTGTGTTTGACAACATATGTTTAGTTCATCAGCCGTTTTTTCCTTAGGCGTTACAACAACACCAAGCAATCCAGATCGGTTAGGTTGCGCCACCGAACGAGGCCAATGTATCACAAAGCTGTGCGACACCGAACGCCCCATTACCTTTTATAACAGATGCTCATGCGAAAATCGTCTGAAGTTTGGATAAAAATGTGTATGTATGCATGTATAAGACTTTTTTTTCCCTTGTATAAACATAAATAAGGAAATTCCCAAATTGATAACTACGGAGCAACGACATAAAGAAAAACTTAATGAAACGTGGTATGATGTTTGTTTTTAATGTTCAGAAATAGAATAATAGAAAATTTGTTATTTGAATATAGGCGCGCATATGAAATTTTTGCAAAACGAAATAGTTTAATCACTAGTAGAATGATGATCGCGCACATAAACAACTTAAAAATCATAATACAACTGATAAACCTACACACGGACAATATTCTGATTTAATATTGTATGTGTGCGCAGTTACATATAGTTCGGTGGGATACAAACTGAAGAACTTATTTGGGGCAATCGTTCGATTTGTGCCAAAACACAAACTTTTAAGTTGTTCGAATACCGGACTGAATAGTTTAGCATGTGCGCGCACTCTTATATATGTCCATGGTATTCACTTTAGCAACTAAACTGTTGGAAAACTGAAAGTTGCATGTGCGCCTAAGATGTATTTATAAACAACTCCATCAAAGTTTTCTAGCAAATTTATTACATTTTATGACCCGCTAACCTTTTCAACACTCAACCAGACAAAATCCGCAACAATTAATATGCAGGTTTGAATTGTATTGAGTGATTATGTTCGCGTGAATAGCAAAATAAACATCGACTTTACCCTTATGTATACAAGATTCACTTCGAATGAATAGCAGAATAGTGATGAGGGAAAATTCAAGAAAAATACCCCCCATGAATAGCAGAATATGTAATCTGTATATAAATTTGTATTTTTTAAACAAAGGCAGTGTATACCTAAAACCATGCAATACTTTGTTTACGAAAAATCAATCGCCCTAAAAAAAATATTTAAATGTTTTCGCTTTTGACATTTCAAATTAGTCTACGGCCCCTTTTATTTGGCTGAGAAAAAGGACATACCTATAAAGAAGGATATTTAAACGTGTTTTTTAGTAATCAGGTTTTTTTTCGTGTAAAAAGCTTGTCAATAATAAAATACGATGAAAGAGATAATTGCTCCTATACTTTAGCATACAAAGTTTTATTACTCAATAAACCCGTTCAAATATATTCATATAAATGTAATGTAAGTAAAGCCCTTCTACGAATGAAATAAAACATACGAAATAGTTTCATACATCAAACACTGTACGTTGATTTCAACTTGTTGAAGTACTCCAAATCTTTTTTTGCTATTGAAGGAATATATTTCTCATATGATCTTTCAAAATCTTCCATACACACAATGACGTCTTCTGGCAAAAGGTCGTCGGCTTCACTATCCTCTTCTGAAAAATCAAATCAATATTTAAGAAATTTTAAATCAATCATTCCATATTCATTATATGAACTTACTTTTACGATAATTTTCAATAGCCCTTCTAACAGCCGATAGCCAGGCATTTGAACATATTGAATATAGATCTGCTCCAGACATATCTTCATTTAAAATATCTACTATTTTTTCCAAACTCAAATCCTTGGGTAGTTTGAATTTCTTGGTCTGAGCTTTTAGCACAGATATTTTATCATCAGCCGTGGTACAAGGACCGACATAGAAAAGCTTGTCAAACCGCCCTGGTCGCAGTAGAGCTGGGTCAATAAGATCTGGTCGATTCGTTGCAGCCAAAATAAAAATAGGCTTTGAAGGATCTCCCATGCCATCCATTTCGGCCAGCAATTGACTAACGACGCGATCCATCACACCACCAGAATCACCAGCAACACCTCTATTAGGAGCTAAGGAATCTAGTTCGTCCAAGAAGAGCACACACGGTGCAGTTGAACGTGCTCTAGAAAATACCTCACGAACATTATGCTCACTCTGACCAACGTACATATTTAGCAGCTCGGGACCTTGCACAGATAAGAAACTTAAGTTGCATTCTGTTGCGACAGCCTTGGCGACAAGTGTTTTTCCAGTTCCAGGTGGACCATATAATAAGATTCCAGATCTTCGAAGATTCTTTCCCATCAAATGAACATGCTTAAGTGGCAGACCTATGCTGCTCTGAATTTCGTCCTTAATTTTTGCCAAACCACCAATATCTGACCAAAAAACTTTAGGCACTTTAGGTGCTCCCAGACTGTTTGCAAATGAAGATTGCATTTCTGTCAGGTTCTTCTTAAAATGCCGCATACTTAGAACTGCTCGTTTCGGTTCTCTTCTTAAATCGCGGATGGCATTATCGTAGAGCAATTGTAAATCACCCAAAATAAACCCTTGCGATTTCTCAGCTACTTCTGTTAGAAGCGCTTTTGCTTCTCGCCAGTTAAAAAACTCGCGAAGAAATCTTTCCCGGGATTCCATTGCAAAAAGCGGAATACGTTCAAGACTTCCACGATTGAAAATTTCATCATTGAAGCTCTCACGGATGTGTAACCACTTTAGAATTTCGAAACGTTCTTCTTTATTAGGCATTTCTATGTGAACAATTTCTAAGAACAATCGCTGAATCATTGGCTTCAGATTTTTCTCATTGGTTAAGGCAACGATGATTATTGGATGGTCACGATCTCTGGCAAAGAGTTCCTGAATTTGAGCTTGAAAAGATGACAATAGTCGCAGGTCCTCGTTACCTTCGTTATCAATGCCAAATATCTGACAAAAATAAGGAAAGGTAAATAAATGTTTAAATATTCTTTATTCAACTAACTTACCTCAAAATTATGAAATACAAAAAGCATTGGTTCACATTGCAAACTCTTAGCGAAGAGCCCCTTCAATTTCAATTCAGTATGCGATGGAATCAACGAAACAACATCAGCACAATCTACTCCATATAAATGTAGACCCAAGTCTTGTGCGACTGCGTTTACCAACTTTGTTTTGCCACAACCACGGTCCCCTTGTAGCATGAAAAGGGGGTAGATATGTTTCGATGACAGACAAGTGGACTTCTTTGGCAAAAATGCATCAATAGACGACCGCAGCAGCGTATAGGCATCACTCAATCCACTGGGGTAGTTCTCAACAATTGCAACATTATCCAAAATTTGTCGTGGTAAAAAGTGATGTGTATGGGGTATCTGCATGAGATTAGTAAAGTTCCTAGCCACAATGGCCTGCATTTCGAATTCACTACCCTTTAACTCCAAATGAACACAACGAAAATGAATGTATTTAAGGTAAGCAAATATGTTATAGAACGTCGCAAGCACTGATGTTCCCAGCAACTTGGCATTCACCTCAACACGATAAGTGTGACCGCGATGCAAAATCCTTGGTGTATTAAAATAGTTTCCTAAAATAGTGTCTACAATTTCGGGAGGCAGTTCGTATGGATTATTCAACATATAGATGTGAACCTTAGTAGCTATAGATGGAATTTGTTGCGAGTCCGAAAAGGGCTCCAACTCCACCCAGAAACCTTGGTTATAACGAAATCGATCCATCAAATTTGAATAAAAATTTTCTTGGACAAAAAGGCAACCATCCGAACAGTTTTGGACCGGAACTATCTGTGTAACTATAGTCTGAGGGGCTTTTTGGAGCATTTTTTGAACGATTTCATTCCCAGTTGTGGTTATTGTTCCCAAACGTCCGGTAACAAGTAAATTGACAAAGTTCGCCTCACGGTTCTCTGCATACTGATTGAAAATTTCCTCTGACGAAAATATCACATGTTCAGATTTTATGAATTCGTTCTTAATCAACAGTTCGTAAAGAATGTTGGGTATCGGTACTAGTTTAAATTTTCCTTGATAGTTAGCCTGATAACGACGAACCAGGGCGTGTGTGAGGAAACCAGGAAATGCATACCAAGGGCATTTGGGATGGATAATGATAGCTGCCGCATTATAAGCTTGAACAATTTCTTTCATACGTCCAGTGTATCGATAAGAACTGGGTTGCTCTTCTGGCCCAGTAGGCTCTTGACTTTGCGCTTTGCCAAGTGAAACATTATCCTTCTCTCGCGATGGGGATTTCAACGAGGCCTTTTGTTTCTGAAATATACAAATTCGTTTTATTAATTTAAAAAATAAATAATATTTTTGGGGAACTATTAAATATTTAGTTTAATACGAAGGCCTTAACCGCTTCTGGAGAAATAAATATTAAAAATGATTTGTAAACGCTACATGTATGTATAAAAATATATATATGTTATATATTCTTATAAATTCCATATTCTGATTTTATACATAAGATCACAACAACACAAGGTACAATTTGTTGAACTCTAATCCGTAGGATTACAGTAGCGTTTTTAAGTTGGGAAAATTGTTCTTCATTGATATCGACATGCGTAATTCAAATTTAGTCAATACTTATTTATTTCTTAGACAACCATACATCTGAGGTACAAATAGATTTTGAAGATTATTTTGTTACACATACATACTACGATTTCACTTTGCTGCAACAACCATTGGAAGTGAATGCCAAAATTCAGTTAAAGTATTGTAATAGAATTGTGTTCATCAAAATCTGAAACTCACGGCGGGGCATAGGGATTGGGGAGCAAACAAATCGTCTCCATCCTTCATGGCCTGCAGCTAGATATTTTAATTGCGGCTTCGCCTTTTTCTGAGCATCTGCTTCTGCTGGTGCTGTTAATTTCCATGTTGTTCTTGGTCTTCCAACTCGCCATTAAGAATTTCATTCAATGGGCTTCTTCGCAATATCATGGTTTGGTTACCACAATGTGTGACTAATGCATTGCCATTTACGCTTTCTTAAATTAAAGTCCATGGTTAGATAGTTTGTAGCCAGCGAATTTTTGGGATTTTAGTTCTTTAGCAATTTGCAAAAACCGAGACTTTTCAAGTTTCGCAAGCACATCATAGCACGGCATTGACATTGGAGTCGAAGAATATCAGATAGTACCTAAGGAGATTTGACTGGAGTTCTAAATTTGAGACAGAGTATTAAGACCATAGGCAGCGAAAGCTTTAATCTAAATTTAATGTCCAGTTCCGTACCTCCTTTTGCTGATACGACACTCTTAAGGTTATTGAATTGTTCGACCTCTTTAACTAGCGTAGAATATTGCGCTGATGTGGGGTGCAGCTTGTTGGCATCAATATTTTTTATCCTTTTGCTATTTACATATATTTAAACCACTCGACTCTCCATTCCACTCCGCTTGGCACATCTAGGAAACATAGTCTAAAGACTTAAAGGCCTTTCAAACGGTGAAATTGTATTAGGTTTTTATAGAGCTTATACCTGCCTTGCTTTCAATTATACAGCATACTTTATCTTATTTTAGAGTACATATTTCTGTTTAAATTATGGTAAGAGGGCATATGCTAATATTGTTTCTTTAATGATGTTTAATGAATAACAAAATCAGTGTAAATAAATTAATAAACCTATGTATGTACTTTATCAAAACAGAAATGTCTTATGTAAAGATTTCGTCTTGTGTTTGGCACCGAAATTAGTTTTTATGGTAAGTTTCTAATAATACGTAGTTTTCTGCGATCATAGATTTTCACAAGGTCTAAGAATTTGCAAAAGTATAGGCATACAGTCTTAGCAGCTGTAATTTTAGTAATACCTTTGTAAACAAAGTACAACCAAAAAAATAATTTACCATTTTTAAAACATTTTTTTTTTTAGAAAATCTTTTATTAGACAAAATAATAAATATATTTATTTTTTTTCTACCAACAAATGTTTCGTTCCTCCATCAATGATTTAAAAATCTTTTCACTAAATATTTTCATGGCATAAACAGGAACCTGAAATGTAAATAGTGCAAAGAAAATATTCCCAAATTCATCCCATTGAGCATAGCAATTATGATTTTCCGATAACCAATGCTGATTAAGACAAGTAACAGACACAGGTTGTGAATTTTCATTATTTCTATCCTTTATAAGATAATCGTCAGCTTCCAGCAATTGGTCAATGTATATTCGAATGTTTTCCAAACTATTCTGTCTAAGTATTGAATATTGTTGTTCATTCAACGAATTTTCTGGATTTTTTAAAAATACATATTTCTTTGTTGATTTATTTAACAGGACTATTTCTAAAATATTAACATTGCTCTCAACTGTATCTGGTAAGAAGTTCTTCGAAATGCAGCGTTCAACATTTTTCATAATTTCACCATCATTTCGGAAGACGTTCTGTGCAATGGTGCTGATTTCTTGGTATGTTGGGTCTGCGCCACAAATCACACATAATATTCCGCAAGCAGCTATTGGAACCGACACAAAGCGATATGCCGTATTTGAGCTCTTTTTTGGCAAATACACGGGCACGTCGGTTTGCGATCGATCCGCTGAGTTAAGCATTGTTATAAGTAATTTGCGATCAATCAGGTCCAAGTCCCACCAGCCTTCTGTTCCCACAGCCAGTTTCTGGTTGACAACAATACAGCAGAAAAGCGAATCACACTGAACACTGAATTCGTTTAACTTTACCAAAAGGTGCGCATTATCAGCGGACAAAATACAATCATTGAATCCAAGGATATCTGTTGTTAGAGAGTCAAGTAATTTGTCTACTATGGGCATGTACTGCTTGGCTTCTCTTTTCAAGCGATCTACCACTTTGGTGGAACCTTTTAAGTCCTCAGAGTTGACGAAGAGCTTAAATGAGTTGAAAACCAAATCCGAAAGTAATTCCAGGTTTTGCTCTGAAAAGTTCCTGCCGCAAATAATCAATGTTATGGCAGATTCATAATCCTTCCACAGAAGAGTCCATTCTTCGCAAATTGTTGAGTTCATAAAAACTCCCATGGACTTGAAGAACATATGAACACCATTCAGTGAGGCCACCGTGGAAAAGGGAAGATTCTCACAATCGCCCTTCTTTCGAGTGAATATTGGTAATCCACCATCTGCAGTAAGACACATTACATGAATGGTCATGTTTATTTAGTTATTTTTTTATATAAATTTTATAACTCGTAAGCTATTTTTGTTGTTTTATAAAATGATTTTCTTTTCTTAGCTTTAATTTTGTTTTGAATCTGTGACTTGACAATGACCAATGGCATAGGTTTTGTAGGTCACTGTTGTATGAAAAGACAACGACGTAGTTCTTAACCAATATATATATATCACTCTTCATTTTAGTATACTACACACACAAATTCCAACAACCAGTTTTTAAACTCTGCGGCAGCTACCAACTATTACCATTTACCATACAAGCAAATGCATTTTAGAGAAAATGTAAGGTTCTTACCATTCTTTCAAGGAAATTCTGGGACTTGATTAGATAATTACGAAGATTTAAGAAAAAATTAAGTTAATTTGACGAAAACCACGTTCATGATGGACTATTCATTTTGTGTGATAAATTTGGCCAATTGCCAAGAAATTTTTATATGAAAAGTATGCGAATATTTTTTAATATTTACCTTTTTGATCACCACTCTTTTCTTCATAAATTTTTGACACAGAGAATTGGAAGATGACAGGTGGGAAAAATTGTTTTAAGAGAGAGAATACAGCAGGTAAGAAAAATTCTTTTTGCTTAAATGATACCAACAACTCTCAATTTGTTCCTTCACAAATTCATTTGGTGTTAAATTTCTCTTAAAAAAAAGCAATAATGAAATTTTTATATCCAAGGAAAACAAAAGTACATAACAATAAATTTATAAAATATTTTAATATTAAAAAACAGGATTATTGTCAAATAAACAAAGAAGTGTTTAATATTTGTAAAAAAGCATATTTCTTATTAGATTAGATAATTTTTTTTATTCCATTTTGATTCGGTTTTTGCTGAGTATGGTGAAATCCAAAACCTCTCTCACAATCACAATACATTCACATAATGGCTCTGTGATGATCATAGAGAAACTAATATAGAGGCACGACTTCGGGGGTTTATTCTCTTTCACCCTACAAGCTAAATTGAGAGGATTTCCTCCGTTTCGACAAACATGTGTTAGTTGCCCGTGCATTTTAAATGGAGCAGATACCAACACAGGCTTATCGAAACGGAGGAGTGCGCATTTGCCCTTTTGGTAGATATGGTAAGCCTATATCTTCAAAATGGAAATCCGTTAAATTCAAAAATTGAAAAATGAATTGCTTTTTAGTTAAATTGTATTCTTAAAGGCCTTAATCAAACATAAAACATACCAATAAAAGCTTTTTGTTGATTCTGGCTTACAAATTAAGCAATATTTATTAATTTTATGTTCAAAATGAAGAAAATCCAATCAAAAAGTAGAAGCAAACCATAGCATATTAATGCGAACGTGCCAAAATTCCACCACAAGAAAAGACCAGTTTACTCAATGTGAGGTGAGTATTTTGACAGATGACAAAACAATAAAAAAAAAAGATTCATTTCAAAACAAATATTGGAAGTGCGCGAGTTTTATTTTATTTATTTTGTATTTTGTCCTGTAATTTATTTATAAAATATATTAAAAATGAAACTGTCCAATCGTTAAATTCATCACTTTTACAATCTCCGTGTTCCACAGCAGTTACTAGTGCAAATTCCGATCCGTCCATACGTTCTACGAAAATATTAACAAAAAAACTTACTTTCGTAATTTAACTAATCCTCTTCTTCCATCATACCAAACCAATCTTAATCTTCCCGAAGTCATTGGTAAAGCTACTTTGAAAACAAATTTCTTTAAGCATCTTGTATTGGCTCACAGTAAAAACAATGTTAAACCAATTGAACGCATGAAGAATGCCTTGTTTACAGCAGAAATCCACCAAGAAATGGAGCACATGCGATTGACTAAAATGTATCGCATCCAAGCGCACGCTTGGTCGCATTTAGTTCGTGGCAATTGCTTTTGTGTGATCAACTCGAATAGAACTGGTAAAACCTGGTGTTATTTGCCTCCATGTTGAGTTTCCGTCTAGAATCGATAAGTTATTATAATCGCACCATCGTCCGTTCAGGTTGAGAGTATTTCTCGTCATTGTCGACGCATTTTGGCTAGCACAACACCAAAAATTAGTATTGTCCCAGCATATGGACTTCGAAACAACGAAGATGTTAAAATTGAACTGCTTAATGGGTGTGGTGTGCTTGTAATTACAGAAGGAAAACTTGTTCAACATACGCCAAGTAAAACTTTAGTTATCGATGGTTTGGGCAGCATAATGAGTGAGAATCCCGAGTTTGATGAAACCCTCTTCAAGCTTATCTCTCCAGTTCTTCAAGATGAAAAGATTCCATTTCAACTGGTGGTCACTTCCAAGATATGGACTCGGCGATTTATTAATTTTGTAAAGATTTCTAATCAGCCTTTGCTGTGCATTGCAGACTATTTAGAAGCTGCAGTCTATGCCAAGGCTAAAGTTTCCATTAAATTGCAAGTATGAAATGTTTGGATAAGTGCGCATATCAGTTGGAGCGTTGTGCAGTCTTGTGCAATTCGGCAGATGAAGTACTGGAAGTTGAGAGATGCTTGCGCGAATCCGGATACATGTGTATGGTTTATACGGATCAAATGCCAGCTGATAGTACCGATATGATCAAGGAATGGAAGGAGAAGGTAAGTCTCATAGTATAGTATAGTATAGAATAAAAAAAAAAACTTGCTTTTTCTCCGTCATTATTAAATAAAATGCAAGACTGGATAGCACGAACTTGCTGTTGTAGCTAACAACCTTAATGTATCTAGACATTAAAGCTGTTTAGGCCGATGTAGTTAAGATTACTTTAATTCTTAGTATAATGAATTGTCGGATAGATGATTAAAAGAATAGTTACTTAGGTAAATACCAATCTACAAATGTATATTTAAATCTTTGTTATGGATTTGAATTATGTAAGTTAGGATAGTAAAATATACATATATATATATATATATATTTATGGAAGCTAAGTATGTAAACATGTGCATATAATAATGAAAATGAAGGATGTAGGTGGGTAGGTAGCTATATGCATATAACTTTATAATTTAGGTGCAATCTGCATACATAAGATTCATGTGATTCTTAGACACATATTATTTAATATAGAATACGAATAGATTTGGAACTATATCTTTGCAACGGGTTGTCCAATAAAGGTGAGCGATATCTTTTTAGAATCAGCACTTCATACTTTCAAAGAAAGCATCAACATTTTTTGCAAAGAAGTTGTATTAAAAAAAATAGCTCCAGGAATACGCATACATCATTCTAAATATGCGTATTTCAAGAGTGATTTTTTGCAATAAGGCTTCTACATAAAAACTTTTGATGCTAATTTTGAGTGTATCAAGAGTAGATTACAAAAAGGTATCAATCAAGTTTTTAGGATAACCCGTTCCAAAGATACACTTCAAAGTATTTTCAGATTATGTATTTCAAGGTGAACAGTGAATAGATTTTCAACTATATCTTTGGAACGGGTTATCCTAAAAACTTGATTGATACCTTTTTGTAATCTACTCTTGATACACTCAAAATCAGCATCAAAAGTTTTTATGTAGAAGCCTTATTGCAAAAAATCACTCTTGAAATACGCATATTTAGAATGATGTATGCGTATTCCTGGAGCTATTTTTTTTAATACAACTTCTTTGCAAAAAATGTTGATGCTTCCTTTGAAAGTATGAAGTGCTGATTCTAAAAAGATATCGCTCACCTTTATTGGACAACCCGTTCCGAAGATATAGTCCATTATATTTATAGTCTCATTATATTTTTCAGATTATATATGCAACTAAATGTAACCAAATGCCTGATGGAGACCTGCTGATATGAAATACTTCCAACGAATGTGCCATATGATCCATTCGTGCCACACAATGAACCGCCATATAGCTGTAGGTAAGTTAGTTGAAACTTTATACAAAAATAAAATGTTATATTTAACTTCTAACTCCTAACAGTTCCAGAATGTCTAAGAGTAAAGAAGAAATCGAAGATTTATAGGCTCCTTTTACGCCGTCCTCTCGATATCGCACCTAAGTATATCGTGCATAGTGGAGTTTGTAAAATTGTCACTGAGATACTCATAGAATTGTCATTAAAGTTTTCTCAGAATCCGAGTGATGAAGGAGCAAGGATTTCTTCCACTTCTTCAGAGTAATGATACAAAACATAGAGGTGAATGTTATAAATATCTTTAAAAAATACACAGTATATACTATTTGGGCTCTCATACATTTATATACCTATATATCATTAAAAATCAAATGAATATTATGTATATTGCACCTATCATATAAAATTATATGCATATATCTACCTACTTATCACCAACTTACACTTTCAATGTACATTGTATGTATACACATTTACATGCCTACATATTCATATCTGAATGTACCTCTAGGTACACAATTATCATCCTAATTTCCGTAATTAAAATCTATAATCTAGATTTAAACATAAATTTGTAGGTATGTAGGTACCTAAGTAACTATTCCTTGAATCATCCATTCAATCCATTATACTAAAAACTTACCTACATATTTGGACGTACCTACTAATAGCGTCAATGTTTAGCTACATTAAAAAATATTCAAATTTAGTTCAAAACTAATAAATAAAAATGAAAAATAGAAACTTGAAGTTATGAATTTGGATCGGGCCAGAGCAAATTAAATTTATAAGCTTTAAACTTTAAATTTATAAATTTGACTATTCTTTCAATTTCCATTTCAAAAATAATAAATTACGTACAAAACGCAAATCGAGTTAGTAGTTTCTGATATCTAGGTCACTGAATAGGTACCAACCTACATACATTATGTACTAAGTGGACTCTCTGACATTTATATAAATATATATCTTTAACAATCAAATGAATATTATGTATATTAAAACTATTATATAAAGTTTTATATGCATATATGGATCTACCTAACCATAAGCATCCAACACTTTCATTATACATTATTATGTACCTACATATTTACATACCTAGGGTCCATATACATACATATGTATGTAATGTAGGTACATTTTACCATCCCAATTTACAGAATTAAAATCCATAACATAGATTTAAATATACATTTTTAGGTAGGTACCTAGTAACTATTTCCTGAAACATACAATAATTCTATTCATTATACTAAGAACTTACCTACATCGGTTTTAAGTTTACCTAATGATAATTGGACCTACATACTAACAGCGTCAAAGTTTAGTTACAATAAAGAAAACTCGAAATTTAAAACTTATAAATCGGCCCTATCACAGAATCCATCGCAATCGAAAATCTACTGCGAATCCTGAAAAATCTATCATAGCATCCATTAGTTAGTAGTCGAAAATCATAAAATCAGATTTCATAATCTCTAAATATTTACAGATTGTTTAATTTTTATTTTACAGATAGTTTTTGTGGGAAATTACACCCAATTTCTATAAAACTGCTTGCCTATGCCATGGAGCCTTGTGTTTTGATTCAGTTCAATGGAGAAATATCTGCTGCAGTAAATGAGACCGATGACGACACACACACCAACACCGACGACGCGAAGCACAGGCGACAACTGTTGCAGATGATTCTGCCTCACAAACTGCAAGACACCACATCATCCACCTCATCCAATATTGAAATAAAAAAGGATCATAATAATTAACATTGATTGTGTTCCTGGCAAAAATGAGATTATTCTATTCTTCATAATGTTCTATATATCTCTGTGAGCAGCAAACTTATTTGTAATGAATAATAATAATAATTTTAATTATTTTGTGTTGTCATTAATACAATATTTATATATATATACATGTATATGATTCTTTGTTTATTTTCGGGAATGTTTGTTCAACTTCACCTTTTAAAAAAAAACGGTTAAACACGAAAGAACTACTTTTAAATAGCAATTTTTCTAAATAATTGTTTGATTAAAAAATGATTGAAAGGATTTAGAAGCTGAGGTTAATTTACACTCAGAACCGTTACAATCATCGAAATCAAGCAAGTAGTTTGGAAATCAGAGCTTGGCGTAAGTACTGATTTCAAGATTTTTCTTGATATCAGTAGAAATTTCTTGGATTTGCTACTTTGGACAAGCTGTCATTTCCAAAGTACTTGCTTGATCTCGATGATTGAAACTGTTTTGAGTTTTAATTTATGTCAGCTTGTAAATTCTTGAAACCGTTTTCAATTCGAGCAAATATTTCAAAAAATTTGCATCTGAAAGTAATTTTGTAATTTTTCATTTTTTTTAAAACACGAAGAAACTACTTTTAGATAGCAATTTTTCGAAATAATTTTTTGAATTTAAAATGATTGCAGGGATTTAGAAGCTAAGGTTAATTTACACTCAGAACCGTTACAATCATCGAAATCAAGCAAGTAGTTTGGAAATTAGAGCTTGGCGTAAGTACTGATTTCAAGATTTTTCTTGATATCAGTAGAAATTTCTTGGATTTGCTACTTTGGACAAGCTGTCATTTCCAAAGTACTTGCTTGATCTCGATGATTGAAACTGTTTTGAGTTTTAATTTATGTCAGCTTGTAAATTCTTGAAACCGTTTTCAATTCGAGCAAATATTTCAAAAAAATTGCATCTGAAAGTAATTTTGTAATTTTTCATTTTTTTTAAAACACGAAGAAACTACTTTTAGATAGCAATTTTTCGAAATAATTTTTTGAATTTAAAATGATTGCAGGGATTTAGAAGCTAAGGTTAATTTACACTCAGAACCGTTACAATCATCGAAATCAAGCAAGTAGTTTGGAAATTAGAGCTTGGCGTAAGTACTGATTTCAAGATTTTTCTTGATATCAGTAGAAATTTCTTGGATTTGCTACTTTGGACAAGCTGTCATTTCCAAAGTACTTGCTTAATCTCGATGATTGTAACTGTACTGAGTGTTAATTTACCTCAGCATAGGGCTATAATACTTACCTATGTGTCATTGAGACACACAACATTACATTTCCCTTGAAAAGAAAAGAATTTTTTTGAACACCCTTAAAGAAAATGTAATTGAAAAAAATCAAGTGAATCACAATTCTTAAGCTATATACAAATATATATATATATATAAAAGGAGAACACTTTAAAATATTGAGTCTATGTATTTAATTATAATATCTGGCAATAATGACTTCCTGCTGGGCTTCATTGTTTGTGTGGTCTGACCTTGTTGTTCGTCATGATTTTGAGATGAATGTCAGGCGCTGTTTATCCTACAAAATTAAAAGAAAAACAAATACTTAAAAATACATGAAATTAGGTTTTCTTGTATTTAACGTACCTTATTTCTGCTTGCCTAAATGCTGATCCACAGACAGACCAACAATCTGTTTAGAAGATACAGACCGAGGTGTTTCGGTAAACATGTGCATCTCGTTCATGAGATTGCCACTGACGATATAATTCTTCCAAAAAGATAATATGGCTACTTTCTCAGCGATTCCTTCTTTCAGTTTATCGAGATCTCTGTGAAAGTTTATAAGAAAAACATCGATTAGATATGAATTTGCACTTGCAAAATAAAGGTTTACTTACTCTGTCATTTTGCTGGGGAAATTGTTTCCGTTACCAAAACATGTCCTGTCGAAGAATAGATTCCAAGAAAAGCTTTCTATATTTCTGTAATACAGCAACAACCCGCCACTACTAATGGCTCATTGTATTGTTGTTTCTCTTTACATAGACGAGACACTTCATGTGGCAGCGAATCGCTTATTCGTGAGATTTCACATTGTGTCCGCCAATGTGAAGCCTCCTTTTCTAAATAACCAATTCGATCTTCACTTTTTGTTGATGGATTGGTTTTTGTGTAAAGTGGAGTGGTTGGTGGTATCATTCCCAGATAAACTAAGTACGTCTTCACTCCCAATCTAAAACAAAACAACAAAACAATTGTAAAAAACAAGAAACAATTGGGTTTGGTTTCAGAGTTTCCAATCTAAGATATACCTTTGGATGTACGCTTTCCATCGGATCTCCGTCATTGTGGCCAAATCTTTATCAAACAAACATAAAAAACAATTTTTATATATATATATATATATTTCTTTTATTGAAATAAAGAATATTTAAATAAATATGAAAAAAAACTTACCAAATGTGAAAAAAATTATTATTTTTGTTTTGGTAATTAGAAATGTCAGACAGACTTTTGACAAACCAACAACAAGAAAAATTATCTGTCAGTTTGAGCAAAAGGGTTTTTAATCCACCACTCACATGTATTCACGGATAGGAAAAAATGAGTAATTTAAGAGAGTTTTCTCTTACTCAACTCAAAAAAAATTTGCGGGTGTTTAAGGCAAGGGGGGTACGAGTCGCGCCTCTATTTAATTATTTTCTCTATGGTGATGATTCTAATTTCCATACTAATTTGAACCGATTTGGAATTGTTTCGGATCCGTTTTTGGGTTCGCTTAAAGGAGGCTTTACATGGATCTGCATCTGCAGACTTGAAGAAAAGTAGAGCAGGACCATAATATAAAACAAACATAAAAGTAAGAAAGTGTACACACTAATAACTTACTCGAACTCTACTATAACTTTCTTGACACATCTCACAATCACATGTTCTTAGCGTTCAGCTGTGAGAAGAAATTTTTCGCTATTTTCGTTGTTTTTAAGCAAACTGAGGTGAAACAAAAACTTGAAAATTCGTTACCTGAATGGAACAAATTATGGTGCAGATGAAAATGCTATAATGAAATAAAAGTTTTTACTTAATATATTGAAATCTTTTATGATAAAAGTAACAAAAATGTGTCTTTTATTCTTTTATGATTCATAAAAGATTCCATAACAGATTGTGGCATGCTGAATACCAAAAATGCAATTCGTAAAAGACTTGTTGAGAATTACGAAGTTTTGACAGTTCATTACCAGATCTCTTAACAGATTTCATAGCAGATTTAGCATGCAGAATACCAAAATTATAATTCATTAAAGATTTTTTGACAGCTTAAACTTTTGTATGAAAATTCGTAAAAGAATAGCAGAATAACAGAATAAAAGATCTCGCCGAATTAGTGTATAGCATACTGCAATAATTTGAAAATTGGAAATTCTTGAAATTGCAAAATTTAATCGAAATTTCTTTGTTTCATAAAATGTAAATGAATGTAAATAATTCATAGACATTGGCACCACTTAAAGAATTTTGTTATCTACTTTCGAAACCGATTTCGAATTAATAAAAAAAGAAATTTCTGCGCAACTTGTGTGGCTGTTGCCTCGTCAAATGAAGTGAACGTGTGTGTGTGTGTTATCATTTCAAAAACAAATGGCTGAAGAAAAAATTGACAGCCTCGCTGAGGAATTTCCTTTGCACAATAGTGTTTTTAATAACGATATAAAGGGTCTTTCCCAGCATCTGCAACAACTAGCTAACGATGTCTCACGAAAGGACAAACACGGAAACACCGCCCTCCACCTAGCCGTGATGCTCGGTCACAAAGAGTGCACCCACCTACTGCTCGCCCATGGAGCACCTGTCAAAATTAAGAACCTTGAAGGTTGGTCGCCCCTCGCCGAGGCCATTAGCTATGGTGATCGTCAGACAATCTCTTCCCTCCTTCGTAAACTGAAGCAGCAATCGCGTCAGCAAATGGAATCCCGTCGAGCAAATTTAATAAATGCCTTGCGCCAAATGAAAGATTTCTACATGGAACTTAAGTGGGATTTTCATTCATGGGTGCCGCTGGTATCGCGCATTCTGCCCTCTGACATATGTAAAATCCACAAATCTGGCTCATCCATAAGATTAGATACGACCTTGGTTGATTTCACTGATATGCGCTGGGAACGAGGGGATATATCATTCATATTTCGAGGTGATAAGAACACCCATGATTCACTGACTGTGTTAGATAATGAATTCCAGTGCTATCAGCGAATGCGCTACGAAGAAAACGATATTGAGGAGGAGGTCGATGTGCTGATGTCTAGCGATATACTTGCCGCCCAAATGTCCACCAAAGCCATACAATTCTCTCGAGCACAATCGGGTTGGATATTTCGTGAGGACCGTAAAGAAGTCGTAGGTGGCCAGTACAA
The DNA here is from genome assembly GCA_910595825.1 of Philhelius pedissequus. NCBI lineage: Eukaryota > Metazoa > Arthropoda > Insecta > Diptera > Syrphidae > Philhelius > Philhelius pedissequus. Next base: position 37,840,516 of record OU343163.1, read on the forward strand.
TTGTGATCTTTATTCTATCAATGGTCTTGTACTTAAGTCACGCAAACGACGAGAGCATCTCTCAACAGATGATTTAAAAAAGAACAAAGCCCTCGTCGAGACAATTACCAAGGGCCGACGGGCCAGCATCGATGCTAATGGCGATCTGGGTCGACGAAATTCATTACTGCCACCACCAGAAACCACTGTCACTTGGAATGAATACATCTCGGCTGATGTTGGTAAATATCCAAAACTCGGACGCGACATAGTTTTTAAGCAGTCAAACAAGTGTCTGCGCGCGACTGTCGCTATGAGCAAAGATTTCCCCCTCAGCGTCGAGATGCTGCTAAATGTTCTCGAGGTCATAGCACCGTTCAAACATTTTAGTAAGCTGCGAGAGTTTGTCACTCTTAAGTTGCCCAGTGGTTTTCCAGTGAAAATCGAAATACCCGTCCTCACAACAGTCTCAGCAAAAATAACATTTCAAAAATTCGAATTTTGCGATTACATCGCAAAAGAATTATTCGAAATTCCCAACCACTATGTAGAGGACAATCGTCGTTTTCCGGACTTATGACCCCAGCAAGATGTCGATCTCAACAAAAATGAATTAAGTGTAACCGAAGAAGAAAACGAGGAAGAAGAAGAAGTATATGAAGAAGAAGAGGAGTACTTAGATCCCCAGGGTACAGATGAAGTATCTTAGACGAGTTTTAAGTAAAAATAAAATATAAACTTTCCTTCTGTCGTATATTCTTCGAAGACCAAACCATATAGCAGCACATACTTGTTTCTCAACAGAAGCCACATCCAAATCTACACTACACACACACTACACGACACTCTTAGACACCTGCCTATCACTGACCAGTATAAAATTTATAAAGAGTTTTGCTAGGCAAGACCAATATTGTTTATTAAAAAAAAATAATGGGAATATTTTAAGTCTAAGTATATTAAACATTATTTAATTTTCTTCTATTAAAATGAAGGTAAACAAATAAGGAAGGCCGTCAATTGCCTTCTTTTATAAACAAAAACAAAAATTAAGAAAAACTGCCCCGAATCTGATCAGGGTTGAGTCTGTCATGTTAATGTTTTAGCTCATAAGACCGACTATTTTCTAGAATCCATTATGTTTATTTGTTTGAGCATTTTCTTAAAGTAACTATACACTTATTTAAAAGTTTATAAAAAGTATGTATTAGCATTACAAAGTAATGACTGCATACCAATATTAATAATTACCATTAAGACACAGAAATAAAAATATACATAAACGTGTCAATTATTATACCGTTCATTTCATTCATGTATTTATTTGTTTCTATTTCTTCAGCGTAAACCACAACGTCCCAAATAATAAATAAGCTATAAAATGTAAATTTAAAACAAATAATTTACTGTCCCATCCTGTATCTATTATAACTATTATTTTTATTTCTCAATATATATTTATAATACTTAAATATCATCAATATTATATTTTAAATTTTACTTTATAGAGAACACGTTGTTTTAACAATTGAAAATAAAATTAAAAAAAAGGAACTATGTTCAATAAATAAGACAAATATAAAACAAAATATTTAAACATCCCACTCTACATTTTAGGACAAAAGCATTAAAAAAATTCTATATAGACATTGTATTTAAGAGAAAAATGTATTTGTATTTATTTGTTAATCAAACAAAAAGAGAAAAACTACACGTTCCATTTAAGTTGAAAAAAAATCATTTGTTATTAAAAAATTAAAGTAGAAAAATTATTTATTTGAAATTTACATACATATTATATACATAGTACAAAATGCTATTCTATACACTTTGTATTTTGCTTAATATGAGAACAAAAAAAGTAACAAAAATGTGAAAAAATTCAACAAAAAAAAATATGATGTAATAAATGGTAGTATGTAATTTAAAATTATAATTTTGAATGCACAATATAGTTTTGGGCAGCTCGATACTTTAGCTAACTGTTTCCTGTTGGTTATTGTCCTCTAATCTGAGTCGTGATCTTCCTCCGCTAAGAAATAAATGACTCAATTGCTGGAGAGGTACTCCAATAAAGTTAAGTGGAAAAGTAGAAAATTAATTACACCCTCAAATCAATTTTAACAAATGGTAAACCGATAAATATGAATGAAGTAATAATACCATACCTCGTCTCCGCCTCTGTGCAATAGGATGAAACTTCGAAATAAAATAAAATTCACTTCTGGACCGTACGTACTGCTCTTATGTTCGATCGCATCGTATGCACAAGAATCTTACTAAAAACTGCTAAATATATATTTAGTCGTTTCATTAATTTTTGTACCTAAACAAAATTTCTCTAATTATTGTCAAAAAAAATATTGTGTGTTGCAATTTTAAGCATTTAACAATATAAGTTTAAAAGCATACCTACTTTCAGAAAAAGTCGTCAACCCGTTGTCGAAATATTGAATTTTCAAAACAAATATTTGTCGAAAATGTTTGTATGCAATTAAGAATTTGAAGCAACTCCTACTCCTGTATAAAAAATGTCAACTGTACTATGGCAGGTACCGTAAATAAAATCTGATTTTGCGACTTTTATATCTTTAAAGATTTATACATTATTGATTTTTTTGGGCTATAGGTTGACCGTTAATAACATTTTATTTAAAAATAAATGTAAACCAAAATTTAGACTGTACCTATAATAGTGCAATCATTTTTTTTAAATCGAAATCGTTAGAGCCGTTTTCGACATAATTAAGATTCGACATTTTTTGCTCCAAAAATGTTGGAACTAAACAAATATTTAAAAAAAACGAATAGAGGCAATTGCCTAATGGCCTTTTCGATTGGCCGTCCAGAACTGTTCTGACCCCCACAAAATGACAGTTGTTACTCTAAATAGAACAGAAAACGATTCTGGATTTCAATTCAGAATCGAAAACAGAATTACTAATACACTCATATAATTAAAATGTCAAAATCATCGGGTTGTTTTGTTGTGTAATTTCGATGTGCTTATTGAATTTAAACTACTTTTCTGGTAAGATAAGGTAAAAAGAAGCAAGGTATAATTATTATTCATACAAGAAAATGTGTATCTAAATTGAAATCAAGTGTTTTGGAAATTCTTTTTAGTCGATGTGATATTTTTTGATTTAATTTTACAAATACAGTGTTACATACAATTCAGAATCAGTCAAATTGTTTCCAGGTGTTTTATTGGGGTAAAGTGTTCCGGACGGCCAATCGAAAAGGCCATAAGAGTCTTATGGCTTTTTCGATTGGTTGTCTGGAAGGCTTCAGAATGCTTCTGAAACTGTTCGATTCGTATCAAATGACAGTTCTTCTTCTGGATAGAAGGGACATTTCCTTCTGGATTTTAAATCAGAATCAAAACCAGAAGCACACACACTCACATCCACTAAATGTCAAATTCAATTTAATTTGTTCATGTCATTGTTTTGTTCTTGTTTGTCTGAAGTTTTGTAGTTTCAATTTCAATCTTTAGAGAATTTAAATTATGGATATCTATGCCGAAGACAAATTTTTCCTTAAATAACTGTAATTTCGCATTTTTATCAGGAATAACTTCGAAATCTCCTACACATTTGTGTCAGTCATGTTTACAAAATAAAATAATCACAAATGTGTGTTTGACATTTTCCGTCTTACACAAACACTCACATACATTTTCAGAATCTAGAATCTAGTGTTTACTTGTTCGATTGGAATCTGGGATCGGAGAGTTCCTCCGGATTACGAATCGAAAAGGACATTAGTACCAAGTTGGAAGAAAAAAGTCGTTTAGGCTATTTTAGGAATTGCGGGACGCACTTTCTTGTGTTATCTATATCATCTTAATGTCAAGTTTGTTTAAAATCTCGAGTTCTATTTGTTATCCAAATGTAAAATTTGCCCTATAGTACCTATATCGCAAGTTTAATAGAGACCAACCCAAATTTAAATTTAGAAAGAACTTCGCAAAATGATTTGATTGAAGTAAAAAGTGATGAGATATGTTTGAACAAAATTAACACACATTAAAAAACGTAGTGCTTGAAAGCATCGAAAGAAGTACAAAACAAGGATTAAAAATCCCACACATGTGGAAACATACTGCATTACTTCTTTTGCAACTCGACCACCAAACACCCCACTACAACACAAACGTTACATAGGGCAAATGTGTTTCCTGCCTTAGAACAGCTGATTTTTTTTGTCAAATGTCATACGTCAAAAATTTTTCAAGTTCCATCAGTTCATCACAATCGAAAAAGGAATCGACTCGAAAATACAAAATCTATAAATTGCCCGCACAAGTCTTAAATTTATAGTCAAATTGAATTAAAATACTCAAATAAAAATGAATAAAATTGCACAATTTAACGCACTCTACAAATTACTTAAAGAAGTTTTAATAAAACGAGAAAATCAACAAAATACTATCAGAACAGCCACACACTATCGAAGTGGGGCCTTGAAGCCAAGACCAGAAACCATGCCATTAGGTTTGGTTGGAGTTGTATGTGCTGTAGTTCCTGGACTATTTATTGGTGCAGCTATTAGCAAAAGTGTTGCTAATTTCCTAGAAGAAAATGAATTATTTGTTCCCGCTGATGATGATGACGACGATGAAGATTAGAAGTCTGCGGCTACATTCGTGGATGATGACGAAACGATGCGACCAAGTACATTTGTAATGACTACTTATATTATTTATGTGTGTTAAATTATATTGTTGATACAAAAATGTTGATTTTCTTACAAAGAATTTGTTTTTTTATTAATTTATTTCAAAATGATCAAATCCAATAAAAATATTGCTTAAAACTAAATTAAAAATGTATTGTTTATCTAAGTAGATAAGGAGAACAATAAAGAAAATCAATAAATATTTGTGCAGTATGTGACCTTGAAGTGGAACAAACCTCCTTTGAGTTGTTATTATATTTTGACAACTTAACCTATTTATTTCAAAGCAATAAAACTGGACTGCCTTTAGTCATTTAACCCAATTTTTACCTGATTTTAAATAGAATCACTATTGATTGCTCCCAATAGACATACCTTACCGCTACATATAAAAAATAGAGTATGTATATATATATATATATATATATATAGGTGTTTGTTTGCTGAAGAGGTATTCTTCAATCTTCCTTATACGAATAAATGTAATTAGCTTATTCTCCAGGTGGTTATTTTTTGCAATTTTTTATTTAATTAAATTATAATTTATAAAAAAATGATCTTTTGAATGAACGCCAAACCGATATTTAATATAAACTTTTTCCTGAGGGCAAAATAAATTATATAATTTTTCTTTTTTACTAGAATTTAAAAATGTTTTTGTTAATACCCAAAAAATTAGATTCCATTTTAAGACAAGCTTATAAAAGCAAAGGAAGTAAAACAATCAAACGAATGTGGCTAACTTACATTTTACAAATAATTATTGTGCACAACACACTACAATTCGAATTGGTAGCTTGATTGCACCTCTGGGCTTGCACTCAAACCGTTTGATGAATTCTGATTTGCGAATACACATCCTAAGCAAGAGTGCATGTCATTCTTGATACATGAAGTTTGAATTAACAAGAATATTTACTCCCTTTTAAATAACTGTTGACTTTAATAATTTACCAATATCAATAAATAAATAAATACGAAGGTACGCCCGTAGGAAAATTAACTAATATAATAGTGACTTAGGACAGCATATTATGTATTTTAACTGTTACTAAGTTTGCTTGCATAGCGTGGGAAGTGTTTAAAAATCCCTATACATGAATTAGCTCAAAAGGAATGCTATTATTTTATGGTGTGATGTCAAGTATAAGCAAAAATATATATTCACATCTCAAAGTTATTAATACTTTTATTAACAAGCTACATTAAAAAAATCATTTTGGTATGAGAAAGTCATAAATAAAAATATGTACGTTTTACTTTAATTAATACTCATATATGTTGTATATTTTATAAAAAATTCCTACACTAAAAATCACTGTAAAATTTAAAAAAAATTGTTTTTTTTTTTTATTTTTCAACAAGTGTATGGGAAAGAATTGATAACCCGAGGATGGCTTATATCATACTTTATTGCCGTTCTAAAAACAGAAAAACAAGTTTTATTTAAAGCAGAATAAAAGATATGTGCATTTTTTCGTTCAGTGTAATTTTATTTGCCTTACTTCACGATTACAAGTGAACAAATTCTAAAGTTTTTTTGTTTGCAATATTCTACAATATTTAGACCCAAACATAGATGGTAGGTTGCACTTTTTGCAAAAATAAAATAAATTTTGTTTTTTCATGAAAAATGTGTGAGAAAATAATTTTTGAAAAAGTTTAATCACCTCTGTTTATCCATTCTAAACCGGGAACCCTGTATATATAAAAATAGTTATCCCACTACAGCTGCTGGCTGAGCTGTATCTTGGACGAGGCAACTTCAACGAACTGTTGCTTTATCAACCACTGAAGCTGAAATTATGTCTGCAAGCGAACGTGCTAAAGAATCTATGTGGCTTAAACGTCTTCTTAAAGAACTAACAGGACAGTCAGAATTCACACCTACATTATATGTTGATAGCGAAAGTGCTGTGAAATTAGGAAAGAAGTTCGTCATTCTTATATTCGTGAGCATTTATAAATTGGAGATAAAATCTGAGACAACAACCACCTGCAGTCTCAGAACATCGCCCCACACATCTTTCCTATCATTCTTGCTCTTCCTTAACCTCACCCTAACGCCCGCGTTGTGTTGAAACATTTAAAGGGTAATCATAATCCCTTGAGCGCGTGTAGATTATAAAAAAAAAAAAAATTCCTTGAAGGTGACATAAGCATATTCCACGAACAGATCAATTAGCAGATTTACCTACAAACTGCTTGAAAGAGTTCGGTATCAGATGCTACGAAAGAAGTTATGTATCAAATAATTGCAAAACCATTTACCGAATTATAATTCATGTCCAATATTTTGTTTGGTGTTTATGGAGCAAGTATTGAAGTACAAGATAAAACACCTTACAAATTGTATATACTTGCTTGTACTTAAAACATAAATAGCTCGTTTGTTTAAGTATCAACCGAGCATATTTTAATTAATTAGTACGAATCGAAAAGCTGTACTTAAAGGACCATTTTCTTTAAATAAATTTATAAACTGCTTATTTTAAATAAACTTTCGTTTTTTATATAATTTTATCATGTTCTATAAAAATGGGGGTTATCGTGAACACAAATTTCCCTGGAATTATTTCTCTCCTCCTAACGTGAAGGATGTTGAAAAGATTCCCTCTGAATGTATTGGTATCGTGAAATTTCAAATATTATTTCATTTCATACGATTTTTTGTTCGAGGGCAATTTGCGTTTAGGGACAGTTTACTAAGCATATTTGGCGCAAGATTTCCGAGCATATATTTGTTGAATTTTAAACTCTGAAATATAAAAGTTGGCAATATTAATCTTGACAATTATAATAATATTCTTTAACAGAAATTGTTACTTCCGCTTAGAAAAACAAATATTCAAAATGGAAATGATTCATGCCATAAGAAAACACATTTTATATTTTATTATATCATATTTTATTTATATATTGTATTTATGAATTATTATAGTAAAATATTATAATCTAGTTTCGTTTTAATGATGTTTTTTTGTTCAGTGAAACTTAATACAATCAATTTTTTAAAAAAATTAGTCTGTTACTTTTTTTATAATTCTTATACAAATACCATTTTTTATTTATATAAAAATAAAATGAATTTTTTTTAATTTTAATTTTATAAGAACAAAATAATTTAATTTAATTTTAAAATTCAATTTTTGTTTTTGATCCAGCGCAACTTAAAACAAATTTTCAGGGTTCAATATTCCGTTTGATAAAATATTGAGTAAATAAAATACAGTCAAATACCATTCAAGTCAATAGGAAAAGTAAGGCTTTTAAATTTATAGATTACTGCGATCACTTCTAAAATGTTCTAATTGATTTAATTTTGTATCGTTGTTTTGGCAGCGCAAATAAAAAAATAATAAAGCATATAATCTATTTTCGAGACTTTACAAGCATATGTATTCAACCTAGTTTTTAAATTCAATTATTTATCACGAAAAATATTGTATTTTATAAACAATAATTATTGGTTGTATTAAAATTGTTATACAATGTTTAAACAAAAAAACTGCTTCTAAATATATTAAGTTCTGAACCTACTTTTTTAAATTAAAGTCATAGGTATATTGCCAAAATATAAGGTAAATCGTATATCAATAATAAATACTGGGAAACATGTAAAAATCCTGTTATTTTTTTTAAATAGGTATATGTATAATCTATTTTTCTTTTTTTTTTTTGAAAATGTTAATTTGTATAAAATATTTTTTTCCTAAATTTCCACGCTTAGTAAGCAGAGGTTATTATTTTTCATTTTGTCCCCAAGTGAACTACTATGCTCATGAGAGTAACCAACGATTGACGAATAAACGAATATGTTCGGTTTAAAACAATTTAACAACCTAAATTCTTTACAAATTCTAAACAAAATTGAAGAAATATTAATTATATTAACGTTCAGATACAAAAAATTACTTTTTGATTGCCAAAACAAGATAAATTTGAGAAAACATATTGTTCGTCGCGAATTGCGTCTGATTGTTACGAACAGTTAAATTCTATTCGCGTCCCACATACCATCCGCGCTTAAACGAATATTTTGTTCGCGCGCGACTAACCTTAAAATCATATTATCAACGAAATATCATAATGGACGAATATTCGTCAATTCTTAGGACTTTGGTCGCTCAATTTATTTTAATATTGTATTTTTTATGTATGTAGATATAAAATATAAAAAAAATATGTTACTCGTGTAGACCTTACTTCCAGTTTGCGTTCTGAATGTTTTTTTTTTTTGTTATGATATATTTGCCATTTCTTATCTTTTTATGTGTTAAATTGCAGCGTTAAGTTTTTTTTTTTAATTTTACGTTTATTCGTTTTTTTTCGGGGTGTCAATTAGTTTAGCTCCATAAAAGCCTTAACAATTTCGAAATGAAGTCGATCCAATCGAAGTTACTTGGAACTTTTAAGTATTTGTTTATTTATTATGTATATGAGTAACTTTAGTAAAATAACGGTCTGTATCACTTTATATCCTGTTGATAATTGTGGTGCACAGAATAAAACTGGCTTACATCCAACAAAGTTTGAAACGATTAATGCTAAAATATTCAATACTTTAAGGGCCTGTTAAACAATGGCCAATTGGACTTCTAATTACTTTTAACAAATAAATTTTGACACGGGATGATAACTAATTAAAACTGTAGTAGGATATGGTTACCCTAATTTAAATTGTGTTCAGACTATGTTTACACTGAATTTAGGTATTTTTTTTTTATTTTGTTAATATTTTTTCGTACTAAAGGGGTTATGACTGCCCTTGAACTGTTAACCACAGTGCGATCGATTAGTAAAATAGGATAGGATTTAAGGATGAACATTAATGTTGAATTTTTATTGCTTCGAACCAACTTTATTCTGTGCACCACAATTGTTTATATTTAAAAACACGGTTTTGTCACATTTACCACCAGTTTCACAGTGCAACCTTGAACTGAGTTCAATTTGTAGTTTAATAGGGAGTTTCATTCAAGAAAAGATCTGCTTACATCTTTTTGAATTTTGATAGTTTCATTCCAACAAAAAGAGCAAATCTAGATCACAAAGGATCTGATCTCTAACGGGTTGGCAGGTTTGATCTGACTGCACACATACATCTAAAACGTCTTTGCTGTCAAACATTAAATGGAAAATATTTTATTATTAATTTGTTGTAAAATTGTGCCAGTCCTTGCAAAAAAATTAAACAAATAATGGACGAAGAAGTTAATAATTTAGATTTTATAAATTTAATTTAAATACTACATATAAATCTGGACATAGTTTCATTGAAAAGATCAAATCTCGATTTTGAGAGATCTTTGAAATTTGAATGAAACTCGTTATAAGATAACCGAGATTTTTCTGCCGTTTAAACTTTAGTTCAGCGCTTGTAACCACTTTTCACTAGGGTAGCATTCAAATTGTAATTTGTGAAGACGGCGTAGTACAAAATAAATCTTCTCTCGCTTGTTAACCGCACAAAACATTTGTTGTTGTTTCGCATGTTTTTTTGTGTCAGAGCGAAAAAAGAAATAAAGTTCGAAAATCTATTAAAAGCTGCGTTTTATTATTTACGGGTCTGGGTTATTTTTTGACACGTATTACAAAAACAACACGAGATCCAGGTTTCTATCGGAGAGAAACCCCGATCTGGGTTCGCAAATATTAGTAATAAACTCGACGAACAGAGGCTACATTTAAGTACATAACTCAGATCGTTTTATTTTCACGGGGTGAACCATATGGGTTATTGGCGATAATAAAACACGGTTAAATTCACGCACAGAATGCATTACGAAAAATGCTGCTACTCGGTTTCATAAAATCTAGTTAACCGAAGTTCAACTGATTGGAAGATCAGATTTCACTGTGAAACCGGAGGAGTTAACCCAAAAATTTAAACTCAGTTTAAGGTTGAGCTGATCTTAAATTTAAACTCCCACTGTAAAACTGAGGGTTAATATTAAACATATTTTATATTTTTTTTTTTTGTTAAATAATAATAAAAAACATATTATAATTAATTATGTAAACTTGATAACCATACGTAACTAACTAGTTTTAAAAATAATTACAAATTTATTATTCTCTCATTATGTTTTGTTTGTTCAAAATACCACTGAATAATTTAAGACTAAGTCAATCAGTCATGATAATTTTGTTTTTTAAATTTTTAATTAGAGAATAACAAACAATAAACGACAACAAAATATTTCATCTCCATTCGGAAGAGATATAAATAAATCCATTTTATAAAATCCAAATTTGCACCGGACACGCCTAACAACGCAATCACCAATCAAAATATATTAAGTATCCAAAATTTGGGCTCATTCATGATATGGTGTGTTTAGTACAGAATTGGGAGGCGATAATGGTTTTGAATTGTTATTACTATTTGTATCTGCATCATCTGAAATGTTTTAAAATTTATTAAATTTGTAAGAAAAGTGTTTACAACTTACCGTTACTTTTATCATTTATGTCCATTATATCGCTAAGATCATAAATTGGCTGGTAGGTCATAAGTTCAGATCCTTAAAAAAAATATAAAAAAAAGAAGAGTTAAAATTTTCACACGAAAAACAAACCCAAGAGTTGATATATGCATACCTTTTTTATCTTGTTGATTGTTATCAGGTACCAATCCCAGTCCATATGGTCCCAAAATATCAGAATCGTTAAAGAGCTGAAAAGATTTATAGCACAATTATGTATGTGTTTGACGTTTAACATTTTGTTTTAATATTTTCTTTCAGTGTGTTCCAGTACTTTTTTTGCAGTTTCACATAATTATTCTAACCAAATTTCATTCCCAACAAGAAAATTCAAAAGCTGTGAATTTTAGTCCAAGAAGTAAAGAAACAAATTGTATTAATGATACTTTTTGTGTTTTACTGTCATATAAAGGGTTGTTGTTTTAAAGAAGGGTTTGGGTTAGGATGAAGTGGCTGTCAGGAAAAAACACACTTATGTCGTTTTTGTTTGGCAATCCGGAGGCCTTCCGGACTCTTCTGAAAGCGTTCACTTGGGAAAAAATGACAGTTCTAATTCTGAAAAGAAGAGAATTTTCCTTCTGGATTTGATATCAGAGTCAGAACCAGAAGGACGCACACATTCATATACTTGAACTCGATTGTTGTCATTTTTTGTATCATAATTGTGCAACAAACATTTTTTTTGAATTTGAATATTCTCACGTACACAATTATTTTCACACATACAGTTGGGATTCCGGATCAAAGAAGAATTCCGGATTGCCAAATAAAAACGCCATTAGCCCACAGATAGGTGATACCACGTTCGAAGGGAGGCGGTTTGAATAAACATCTAACCAAAAATAAGTGGATGATATTAAATTTAATTTTACAGGCCTTCAGGTCTCTAAGATCATAAATCATAAATATGTATGTTCAACTTAAAACGCTAAGGGCTAATTTTACCTCTGCGTAAACTGTCACATAAGTTCTTAAGTAGAACTTAAATGCTAAGTGGTGTATCAGCAAACGGGCCTAAAACACCTACCCGTCAAACTAATGTTGTTTTCGATTGGCAGTTCGGATTTATATTCCTGTTACTCCAAAAACGTTCGATTGTCTATTCCGAGTAATGTTTTCGGAATGGTTTTCTGTTCTCGATTTCAAAGAGCACACATATACACCTGGTCAAAATAATAGGTGTGAATACATTTTTGCTTACCACTGTTGACTAAATACGGGTATAGGGTATTTTGTAAGATGAAATGCTTCCATTTGCTGAAGAAAACATGCCTCTCTGATGGAACTTCAGCACGATAAACATCCGCAACATACGGTAGGTCTTGTAAAAAATTGGTTTGGAGAGAATAAAGTTTCAATTTTTTCATGGCCAAACCAATTCCCTGATCTCAACCCGATTGAGTGAAAACTAGTAGCCAATTATTTGCCAAATGGCGACTGATTGTGGGATGCTGTTCAGAGAACTAATATTCTATACCCAAAAGAAACATACCGACAGCTTTTCTATCCTTTTGGATATATACACCCAAATGAATAAACATGGACCAGGGAAGGCTTAGGACCTATTCCGTGGACTAAGTACGAAATACATTTACAAACTTAGTCCTTTGCTAGACCATCGAAGACGGTAGTTTAGTGAAATACTAAGAATTGACTATAAGAACAAAATTTACAGGGACATAGAATAAAAAGAGATAGAATTGATACTTATTGTGGTAGATTTTGTTCGTGGATTTTCGATTTTTTATTAATTGAAAATTTTAGTCCGCAGACTAACTTTTATTATATGGTTTATTAAAGTCATGTACTAGCGGTGAACTAAGCATTTTTTCATTAATAGGGCTGAAAGTGTTTCGTCGGACTGATTGTCAAAAGTAATAATTGTTTGAAGAAGCCATTTTAGATGGTTACGTTTAAGCGTGTATGCGGTAATTTCTCTGATTACAATGCACTATTATGTAGAATCAGGCTAACCTCTTGGTAAGCAATCCAGTAAGTCATAGTTAGCAGATGCAAAATTCATGTACATTGTAAACAATTTATTAACATTTATTTTTGAAAACTAAAACTATTTAATTGAAAACAAGGAGTCCTTCGCAAACCGCAAAAAATCAGACATTAGGATGACAGGTATTTAAGCGGTGTTTGAATTTAATAGAATATGTAACTTAATTTTAAAATTCAAAATGAAAATATGCTTGATAAAACTCATTTACACTTTACAACAAAAAACAGGTATATAGTAGATAGAGTATGTGCGTTGTTAATGATGCCTCAGGAAAATAAAAGTGTGCATATGGACGTTTTTACGGTTTCGTAAAAAATTTAACACAAAATTATGCATTAGAATATGAAGATCAATGCTTTTGTTAAAATTAAATTGAAAATGTCCTAAAACGAGTAACCGTTTTGAGGTAATTTAATTTTTTGCATCGTTTGAAAAATATGACGTAAAAATTAATTGGAGTATGGTATATAAGTATAAAAAAGAGTACAAACTAATACTAAAAGAAAACACAAACAATATGTAAATAATATTCTTGTTTTTTTTTTGTGGGCTGTGTGGATTAAAACCAAATTGAAATATTTGTATGACCTTTAATCCAAAATGCGTTGCACGGACACGATAGATGCTAATTCGTACTGCAATCATAAATAAATTAAACATTTTAAGCGCTTTTTTGATTTGAAAAACAAAAGTATATGTAGCGGACACAAAGTTCCTAGTCGAATTAGTCATTCATTTTGAAAATTTGTTTTTTTTTTTTTTTTATTAGACAGATTAAGAATACACAGATGTTGAGTTGATTGTTAAATTGATGGCAGTAAATGATATCACAATTATAATGTATGTTTGTATAATATGCATGGTAAGTCTTTCGAAAACGGAAAATTTAAAAAATAAACTTTTTTTCTTAAAAAATCGTCGATTGCTGAATCAAGTTTAAAGTAAAAAAAAATATGAAATGCAAAAAATAATTCCATGAGTACATATGCATACAAATGTCATAGGTATGCATGCACGAACATACATATATGCATTTAATAAATTGAAAAGTAATCTCTTGAATATTTTATAACCTGACATCTTTCTTTTTTTTTGTTTTATTTTTTATTATAGATTTTATTCTGACCTTATTGAAAATATCGGCTTCCAGTTGAGGAGGTAAATAAATTCGACCAGTTGGAGATGATCCATTCTGTGGGATTGAACAGAGTTTTATGTTTATTAGAAACCGAAAAATCATAAAGACGATATTAAATGATCCAGCATTGGAGTTTTGTTAATTGCAATTTTCAAAAAAGAACCAAAGAAAATATTAGTTGTTTCGTAGAGGGGATATTTCATGGATTTATAATCGTGTTTTTTTCTCACAATACATACACAATTATGAATTCCTATATTTTGTCGTTCTTGTTAAAAATAAAATAATAACATAAGTTAAAAAACACTTACTCCTAACAGAGTATTTGCATCCAGAGAATATGAATCGGTGCGTAGTAAGTCTTTGAGGGTATCCAAATCATCTTGTACCGTATCCAAGTGCATACTGACTTCTTCACTGGAGATTAAAAAAATACAATAAAATTATATGAATATTTTTTTTTTGTAATCAAGATTTGCCAGACGTGGGTCGTTCAATTATTAAACAGATACCAAACGTGAAAGCAAATAGCCAAAATTATAAAATAGTTAAGATAATATTGTTCTACTGGAATTGAGAAGTTTGCGAAAAAATGGAAATGAATGGATGTATTTAATAAGGGAACCATTATGAGCACAAAAAATATGTAAATATTTTTGTCCTTTTACCCATAGAATGACCCTCGTAGTCACTAAGCCAACACTTACCGCATGTCGTTGGTGTTAAGGTTGTTGTTATTGCAAACTTTGGACAATTGAAGTTTAGAATCGTCTGTTGATAATTTCGTAAGTGATTCGGTATCATAATCGCAAATTTTTCCAAGAGATTGTAACTGCTTCTGTTGTTGACCAGACGAAGATGGTTTTTGGTTTAAGTCATATTTAGTGTTGAAATTTTCTCCACTAACAACCCTTGCGTCATCTATTATGTGCGATTCCTATGAGAAAAAGAGAGTATACAAGAACACGGTCTTGGTTGAACGATTTAAAATAGTTTTACTTACTTCAAAAAGTTCAGATGGCATATCTGATTCAATGAAATTATCTGCATTGTACATATCAGTAGCGTCGTTTGTAATGTTTGCTGCTTGTAAATTTTCATCATTTATCGGCGATATTAGACGTGGATCAATAGTGATATTCAGATTAATACCGCTGCTATTCGGATTGGAGAGACTCTCTGTTGTTGTTGCTGTGTTATCCCTACCTTGTAATGAGTAATTATCATTCCAGAACGCCATTGGATTAATATCGTTTTTTTCTGTTTTGATTTGCACTGGACAGTTTCCGTTTCCAGAGGATCGTAACATTTTTGTTGAGGGACTTGAAGCTGTCGAGGAAGAAGTTGTTACTGTTGACGAAATATTTCCTATTTTGCGCTTATTTGCTTTTGCCTTCATTTTCAACATTTTATTGCGTGTCATTTCCTTTACCATGGGCGTAGTGAGATGATTTTCATCATTTATAATTGACTCAGGTGTTTGAGGTGCACTGTCCGCCACTTCAGTTACATGATAAATGATTTGAGATCCATCAGCGTTGACGGCGTTTATAACAGCTCCCGATCGGCCTGGTGTAATATTTCCACTGTTAATTTGAGCATCTTCTATGCTTTGATTTGAGTAGTCAAATAGCTGGCTGTTTATGCTACTGTTGGATTGAGGGCGCTCAATTTTTGGTATTGGACTCTCGTTTTCGTGATTACTGGAACCAACTGATGGCATATTTGCGTATGGACTTATCGGAGCACTAAAAACAATTAATGAAAAATATGTACAGTGTTAAAAAGAATTAAATGCTTAAAATATATATATGTATATATAATATTACTCTAAATCTGAATCATTATCTGCATTGGCTTCATCAAAGAGCTCTTCCCCAAGTTCATGAATTACAGGCCCACATTCTGATCCAGATTCACTTGCTTTCCTTAGCTTAGCTTGCTCCGGAGTATCGTTAATCATCAATTGCATGTGACGTTTGACACTTGTCATGTTTCTTGAAGGTTGCACAATTGTTATTAGGAATTGAATAAGCTTAAAACAGATATTTGTTTTGTTAAAATCAGTATCATTTGTTATTTTTTGCTTTGCTAACCTTATTGACAATTTGTTGTTGCTTAGCGTGTTTTTGTCGAAGTGATGCGATTTCACGCCAAAGAGCTTCATTTTCTTGTTTCATTACAGAAAATCGAGAATCTAATGAATCCTGGCGTCCACGCATCGCTTTGACATCATTTAACACCTTGCTTACTGCTTCAGGTTTAACAGTTGCCTTTTCATCAATTGATTTAGTATTGGCAATTTTTCGTTTAATGTGCTCCAAAAGGTATGGGGAATTTCGTTTGAAACACGGGTGCGAAAATTCCATGTCATCACGATCAAATTTAAGTCCACCATTGTCTATGGAAGTAATTTTATGAAAACCATCTAAAATAGAATAAACGAAAATTATATAAGAGAAATTACATATACATATTCACAGGTAGGTACATGCTTTACTAATCTAGTTATTGTTTAATATACAGCCGATGGTTCGTATGAAATGCACAAAAAAAATACTAAGGTTTGATTATGTCAAACAAATAGAATAAAATAAATTTTAAAATGTAAAAAAAAAATAAAATGCACGACTTGCTCGTAGGTTCGATCACATTATATGCAAAAGATTCTTAATAAAACTGATATATTTTTAAAGTTTTTCACTTAATTTTTTATATATAAAAATTCTTAAACTTTTTCTAAAAAGAAATTGGTATGAACATTTTAAATATTTAATAATATAAATACAAAAACAAAATTTCAGCAAAAATTGTCCACCCGTTTTCGAAATATTGAAGTTTTTTTTTCGAGAATTTTTAAATGCAATTCTATTTAGAATTTGAAGGAGCTCCTGTATAATAATAATAATTTTTTATCGAAATTGTTGAGCCGTTTATGAGAAAGTCGAAAATCAATAAACTGGTTGTATGGCAGGTACCGTTAATAACAAAATATTTTAAAAACTTTTTTGGCCGAAATGTTGACCATACCCAAAGTAGTACACACAGAGCCGTTTTTGAGATAATTAAGATGGTAGAAAAATGTGTATGGTAAGTACCGTTATTTTTGGGCAATCACCTAAAACGCCTAAGCACCAAGTTTGAACAAAATCCGTTCAGCCGTTTTTTATAGTACCTATAATCGCAAGTAAAAATATTAAAACAAGAACAGCACTCGAGGCACAATTGCTGAAATGAAACAAACTTAATGTTCATCTTAAGACGCTTATTGGCTACAAAAGAATTAATTTACAGATACAGCAATGTATTTGTTAAATATACTAGTATACTAGTGTATTTACATCCTTGAAGACAACTTGATTTAAAAGTTAAAGAATATATTTTGTTTGGATTTAACATCAGGTTTAGAATAATACTAATAAGAGTTACTATTTGGAAAATAGACCATACCTCCTATACTATTTTTTTTAGGTATTGTCCTAATAACCGACTGTATATTAAACATTAGTATTAAAACTTACATATTAAATGCAAAATTTTTACCGGTAGTATGTGCAAAAACAAAATTATTATCTTTTTACTTACACATATTAAGCTGTCGAATGAAGCTTGCCATATTGTTGTGTTTATAATTTAAAGGGAGCAGTTCACGGGCAAATTGAGCCTGATTCTGAATTATAAAACTTCGTCCATCCTGAAAAAAAAAAATATAATTAATAATGGAATAATAAATGAAATGTATGACTGGATTGCACGAACATGTTCTTGTTTTGAAGTCGCTTAGTATTTGTTTAAGATTTACTATTAACATGCGCACAAGAAAAATAAAGTCTAAAAAAACATTATATTTAATCTTTCATTTAAAATTTGTGTTCAATTCGTTTCGTACTCCTTTTACCCCTACACATGGGAAAATGAATATGTAGGTGTGTTTGGTAACGTGAAAATTCGTGCGAACTTGTGAAATTTCTTACAAACCCATAGGGAAAAAAAACAAGTTTGGAAAACATGGTGAAAATTTCTAGTTACCAAACAGCCATTGATAGCTTGAACCAAATGGCTTTTTTCCAACGGTGAGCTGAAATGCTTTTTTGAAAATAACACAATAAACCACGATCATATTATATAAATAAAGTAAATCCCTGGGAGGTGATTATGTGTATCTTTCAAAATTAATGAGATGTACAAAGATATTTGAAGAGAGCTGCACATTAGAATAGCAAAGTGAATTGGTCGAAGCAATATTTGTAAGTTTTCACATCGCCTAAAAAGAATTTCCAAAACGCTTGATTTCAATTCAGATACACATTTTCTTGTATCAATAATAATTAACTTGCTTCTTTTGTATGTTATTTTACTTGAAAAGTAGTTTAATTTCAATAAATACATCGAAATTGCGCAAAACAAATCCACCCGATGATTTTGACATTTCAATTATGAGGGGATTCTGCCAATTAAAAATTGGATGATGCTATTGACAACATCATCCAATTTTTAATTGGCAGATAAATTTTCTTTAAAGTTGGGGGATGAAACAATAAAATTAATTTATTTGCTTTCGAAAAAAATTCAAAGTGTTTTTCATAGTCGGTCAATATAAATGATTAGATAGTCGCTATTGCGCCCTTCATATTTTTTTTACTTTTTTTATACTTATAATATTTTATAAATGTTTTTTTTTTACAACTAGCTACTTTCACAAATACTTCACAATTAAAATAAAGTTTCATATTCTCTATCATCTGTCAAGAAAATTGTCTTCCAATTTTTTGTTTTCTAAACTCCAACCATGTAAACAGACAATTTTTAAAGATTCCCTCGGAATTTAATGGTATCATAAATATATATATATATATATGTGTAGGTCTCATCTAGACTTTACTGGACATAAATGGGCAGCATATAAAATGTTGAAAACTATGGATTAAATTCTCTCATAGAGAAATAAAGTACGAAAAAGTCTGTAAGAGCTTAACACAATTTTCGGGCGATTTTTAAACATCATTTGAATTGTTTTTTTGTACAATTTTACTTGTTTAATATTCACATTCTTTCTTGGGGTCTTGAAAGGTTTTTTTTATGACAAACGTTAACCCGTCATTTGCCATGTATAGAAAAGGCAGAAATTAGTCGTGTTCTAGTGACAATCAAGTACAACAAAGTAAAACAATTTTCACGAAAACGATCCACTCTCCAACTTGAT
The DNA here is from genome assembly GCA_910595825.1 of Philhelius pedissequus. Taxonomy (NCBI): domain Eukaryota; kingdom Metazoa; phylum Arthropoda; class Insecta; order Diptera; family Syrphidae; genus Philhelius; species Philhelius pedissequus. The sequence goes on from OU343163.1 coordinate 37,860,015, forward strand.
TTTATTTATTTTAATATGCAGGAATTTTCACATCTGCGTTTTTCTTCTGTCAAAAAGCATACAAAATAGAAGGAGAACAAAATACAAACACACATTACTAAAAAATGACTTCAATGCTCTCTATGATTGAATAGACACTAATTATCGAAACTCAATTATACTTTCGATGAAAAGGAAAAATAATTGCAAGTATGTTCTTATTGTTGTTTTCCTTTTCCTTGTAAAATGTTATGTCGATTTCGTTTCAATAATTAGGATTCGCCACTAAAACCAATACTTTTTTGCTTTGAAACGAACGATTATGGACTGAATCTCTTTTTGGGACTGTGTGTGTTGCTTGGCAGCTCTAAAAAAAACAAATCTTCAATTCGTTAAAACATCATTATTTCGTTTTAATTTCCCGATTCCGACGCAGGGGAGTTCCTAAGCCCACTTGCACTTTATTAATATTTGTTTCCAAGAAGTTTTTAACGATTTTTTTTATTTTTTAATACATTAATTTACTTTTTCTGTACACTGCCACAAAATAAAAATTAATTCACAACACAACAATTGAGAAACTTAACAAATATTGTAGTGTGTAAGAATCTGTGCACAAATCCGTTTTGAATTCGTCTCCAAAAAGAGATTCAATACGGATCTGTTTTTCCAGGTTTTAATTTAAAACGAATCTGATTTTCAGACAAAAAAAAAATGACGGCGGATCGACGGCAGATCGATGTTTTTGTTGAAACGAAATCGACATTAGTGATTCTGTTTCCGATTCTGAAATGAAATCCAGAATCGTCTTCTGTTCTGTTTAGAGTAACAACTGTCATTTTATGGGGGTCAGAACAGTTCTGGACGGCCAATCGAAAAGGCCAATAAAGTGGGAAAAAATCTGTAAGAGTTTAACACAATTTTGGGCCGATTTTTAAACATCATTTGAATTGTTTTTTTTGTACCATTTTACTTGTTTAATATTCACATTCTTTCTTGGGGTCTTGAAAGGTTTTTTTTATGACAAACGTTAACCCGTCATTTGCCATGTATAGAAAAGGCAGAAATTAGTGTCTTCTAGTGACATCAAGTACAACAAAGTAAAACAATTTTCACGAAAACGATCCACTCTCCAACTTGATTTTATTTATTTTAATATGCAGGAATTTTCACATCTGCGTTTTTCTTCTGTCGAAAAGCATACAAAATAGAAGGAGAACAAAATACAAACACACATTACTAAAAAATGACTTCAATGCTCTCTATGATTGAATAGACACTAATTATCGAAACTCAATTATACTTTCGATGAAAAGGAAAAATAATTGCAAGTATGTTCTTATTGTTGTTTTCCTTTTCCTTGTAAAATGTTATGTCGATTTCGTTTCAATAATTAGGATTCGCCACTAAAACCAATACTTTTTTGCTTTGAAACGAACGATTATGGACTGAATCTCTTTTTGGGACTGTGTGTGTTGCTTGGCAGCTCTAAAAAAAACAAATCTTCAATTCGTTAAAACATCATTATTTCGTTTTAATTTCCCGATTCCGACGCAGGGGAGTTCCTAAACCCACTTGCACTTTATTAATATTTGTTTCCAAGAAGTTTTTAACGATTTTTTTTATTTTTTAATACATTAATTTACTTTTTCTGTACACTGCCACAAAATAAAAATTAATTCACAACACAACAATTGAGAAACTTAACAAATATTGTAGTGTGTGTAAGAATCTGTGCACAAATCCGTTTTGAATTCGTCTCCAAAAAGAGATTCAATACGGATCTGTTTTTCCAGGTTTTAATTTAAAACGAATCTGATTTTCAGACAAAAAAAAAAATGACGGCGGATCGACGGCAGATCGATGTTTTAGGTGAAACGAAATCGACATTAGTGATTCTGTTTCCGATTCTGAAATGAAATCCAGAATCGTATTATGTTCGGTTTAGAGTAACAACTGTCATTTTATGGGGGTCAGAACAGTTCTGGACGGCCAATCGAAAAGGCCAATAAAGTGGGAAAAAATCTGTAAGAGTTTAACACAATTTTGGGCCGATTTTTAAACATCATTTGAATTGTTTTTTTTGTACCATTTTACTTGTTTAATATTCACATTCTTTCTTGGGGTCTTGAAAGGTTTTTTATGACAAACGTTAACCCGTTATTTGCCATGTCTAGAAAAGGCAGAAATTAGTCTTGTTCTAGTGACAATCAAGTACAACAAAGTAAAACAATTTTCACGAAAACGATCCACACTCCAACTTGATTTTATTTATTTTAATATGCAGGAATTTTCACATCTGTATTTTTCTTCTGTCAAAAAGCATACAAAATAGGAGAACAAAATACAAACATACATTACTAAAAAATGACTTCAATGCTCTCTATGATTGAATAGACACTAATTATCGAAACTCAATTATACTTCCGATGAAAAGGAAAAATAATTGCAAGTATGTTCTTATTGTTGTTTTCCTTGTAAAATGTTTAGTTTGATGTACTTGTTAGTCACGAAAACACGACTGTTCTCAGGAAGGGGAAACATTTTAGTCTCTAATGAGCACTTTCTTCTGCCCCAACCTACCAAATTTGTAAGTATGGAATTGATGCCAATTGGCAGTTTTGAACATGGTGTGGATGTGTTACACAACTACTATTTCCAGGGGAATTTCGATGTCATTTCACACGATTTTTTATTTGAGGGAAATTTATTCCGTTGGAGGTTCAAAAAACAAAAGGGAAACAAAATTCCTTCAAAATATTCCAATAGGACTAATTGTATAATAAGAAAAACAATAATAGATATAACAATTACATACAAAACAAATCTTTTGTGTGATCCTAATTTTTCTGCAGAGAAACAAATATGTGACTACTGGCTGCGCAATCTACCAGAAATGATTTGTTGAGGCTTATGAAAGTAATTTAGTACTAAGTTAAGTTGGATTGAAAATCTGCATTTATCAAAGTTGCTTCTTTATATATAAGTCTAATGTCGATTTCGTTTCAATATAAACATCGATCTGCCGTCGATCCGCCGTCATTTTTTTTTGTCTGAAAATCAGATTCGTTTTAAATTAAAACCTGGAAAAACAGATCCGTATTGAATCTCTTTTTGGAGACGGATTCAAAACGGATTTGTTCACAAATTGTTACACACACTACAATAGCTGTGTTTTATTGGGAAATTTATCCGCCGTAAGTTTATCCGCCGTAGCATTTTACATACAATTCACTACGGTCGATAAAAAGCTAAAGTAGAAGCTACGGTGGATGGCTAGATGACGTTTATTCGAGTCTCGAATTTGATTTTGTTAGTTTTGTTGGTACGATTGATAATTGAATTGAATCTCGATGGATGTGTTCACGGAGTTTTATAATTATTAATTTCATTCGTAGACAAATCGATCTTTTTTGATTATTGTTTTTTAATAGTTGGCCAGTTTATGTTTCTCAAATCTTAGATAACTCCATTTTTTAATAAATTATAAGCTGTACTTCGGAAAAGTTTCTGACTTTTACTATTAAAAACTGTATTCTTTGCTCAATTATTTTCTGAAGTACGTCTAAAATTGCACCTATATATGCAATTTTGCATACCCCTAATGTCAATTAATCAATTTTAACAAATTTTGATATCCATTTTGAAAAAGAAACCAATATTTATCGAATGAATTCCGTTTTTCATACATTTTTGAATAACTTAAGACTAATATTCGTTTTGTGTTTAATTTTTATTGATAGTTATAAATAAACGGAGTTTGGTGAAAAAAATCGTCTTTTTATTTAGATCTACAAAAAAGCAATTTGAGAAGACAACCCGCATTGGGTGGAACTGCACTATAGAGGAACTGATCGACATTGCGCCGCAAAATATTTATTCTTATGAAATTCTATGAGGTATAAAGCTAGGCGCGCACAAATGCAACTTTCAGTTTTGCAACAGTTCTGTTGCTAAAGTGAATACCATAAACTTATATGGGAGTGCGCGAATGCAATCCGCGATTCGAGCAACTTAAAAGTTCTTCAGTTTGTATTACACCGAACTATAATGTAACTGCGCGCACATTAAAGGAAAATATTGTATGTGTGTTGGTTTATCTCGTTGATTTATTTTAAGTCGATTATGTGCGAGATCATCGTTCAACTATTGATAAAACTAATTCGTTTCGGAAAAATTGCATGTGCACGCTTAGCCTAAACGCACTAAGCGGCAACTGAACTTCATAAAATGTGCTTTTCTTCACTGTTTAATGGACGTTGGCCATGGACGGTATTCGCAAAACTACGTGGACATGGACTGGGCGTACATTTTTGTGATCCCATTGTTTTTTTTTTCTGGACATGTTCATGGAAATGGCAAACCAAATGTTAACTATTTGTTCCTTACTCCGCGTATGTTACGTGCAGTCTGATGAGTGAATATTGAATTGAAAGCAAGCCATACTCAGAAAATAAATTCGTAAATTGACTTGACTCCTCTAAGAATTACACGAGAACGGTTTCTAATATATGAGCAGTTTCACCGCACAAACTACGGTCGCAATGAACCCATTTCTCGTTGCATCAAAAAAAGCAATTTAGTTTGCTCTGGGATTAACTTTTATATGGATTGCACCAGAGAAACTTTTAAATCAATAGTTTTAAACAAAATTTAAATATCGTTATTTCTTATACATACATATGTATACCATTTTTTATTATTTAGTAATAGATTAACTATATGTAAATCAATTAAATGTAATTTGAATTGTATATACCCACCTACAAATTTATTACAAAATTTTTACTTATGTATCTTAGTCTGTAAGAGTACAATATGCTCTGATTGATGAATAAATTAAACTGTTATTTCGTAAAAAAAAAAACTGAAAAATAAGACTATAGCTATCGACCTACTCAGAAAATAAATAAAAGCATGAAATATAAAGGGGAAATGTAAAGGGGGTGAACAATTGAAACTACGTTGTAGTGTGCGTTCAAAACCAAGACATATTAAAAGGAAACAAGCAAATCTCCGGCAATTTTGTTTCCTCGTGTGAAACGCATAGACGATTTTTAAAGCAACACAAAAGTTGTACTGTGTAAAAAGAGACTTGACCATAGTCTATGAACAAACCCATTCACTTATCATTTCCTTTCTATTGGTGCAAAATGAATGTTCGAATTTATAATTACAAATGGAGATAAAATGAAAACAAGAAATAGCTTTGAAACATAAATTAAATATTGGTACGGTTTCCTACTTTCTATTTTATATGAATAAAAGCTAATTATTGTTCATAATTTTGATATTTACTTAATTTTACTTTGCAAAAGACTCTTTCATTACTTGTGACTGCTGTGCAGGTGTACCATTTTTACAAAAATAAAAAAGCTACTGTCCATGCTACGGTCGATGCGTTTTTTTGGGAATTACTTACGGTACAATGGATAGATTCCCAATAAAACACAGCTAATATTTCTTTTGAAGTTTCTCAATTGTTGTGTTGTCAATTAATTTTAATTTTGTGGCAGTGTACAGAAAAAAGTAAATTAATATTAAGATTGTTCATTGACGAAAAAGTTGGAATAAAACAGGACAGTACAGAACAGATTCGTGAGAAAATTCAGTACAATATAGAACAACTTAGAACAGTCAGTCATCTGACAGAGAATATAAAAAAATTATTGTTGTTTACCTACAATTCAAGTTCGTTTATTTTTGTATAGAAGTTCTTAAAAATTATCTGAAATGGAGTTGAATTTATTTATTTTTTCATGAAATTGAGATGATTCCGACACGGAAAATGATTTATCAACTAAATCTAACACCGAAATATTTCTTTTTAACAACGAAAATTGGTTTTGACAGTTCTCACAAATTTGTTCTAACCTGTTCTACCTAAAAAGCAAATGCAGAAAATTCTGTTCTAAAGTGTTCGAAACTGTTCCACACTGACTCATTGAACACAAAACCAGAACAGTTTAGAACAAAAAATTTCTCATTGAACAGCAAAATCCTGTACTTTTCTGTTCTAATCTGTTCCGAACAGCCTCATTGAACACACATATTGTTTAAAAATAAAAATATTGTAAAAATCTTCCTGTAAACAAATATTACAAAAGTGCAAGTTGATTTAGGAATATCGGGGATCGGAAGTACCAGCAAATAAAAACGAAATATTGATGTATTAACGAATTGAAGAGTTTTTTTTAGAGCTGCCAAGCAACATACACAGTTACAAAAAGAGATTATATCTGTAATCGTTCTTTTCAAGCAAAAAGTATTGGTTTAGTAACGAATCCAATTTATTGAAACAAAATCGACATAATGAGTTCCACTTCCTAATTGCAATAATTCGCTACGATGAAACAAAATTTGCATAACTATGTAATCTCATCGACATCGAACCTGATACTAATGCATAATCCTTATCTACAAACATAATGGGTTTTCCAATAAGAGGTGTTATTGTGATATTCAAAAAAAAGAAATGCGTTGTTGAAGCGTATATCGTTCCATTTTAATTAATAGCGTAGTTTCTACTTGTCAAATGTCAAAAAATGACAGCTTCAAAAGTGACAGCTACCGAATTAGCGGGCTATTCAAAATAACACCTCTGATTGGAAAACCCCTTACTACATAGAAGCTAAAAAAGTAATTTTTTTGTTGAGGTAGGTTCCGCAACTATAAAAAACAAAGCTTCATGTTTGTGTTCCTTCTTATTTCAAGTCACAATTAGAACGCCAGTGGATCTTATATAGCTCTACTTAGCACTTTAATTTTAAATTTGCATTATATTGTCATAAAGCTTTTTTATATTACATTTACGCACTATTCTCTGCTACCTACATTAAGTACGTACCTAAAGGCGAGGCCTTCTTCTTTCTGATTCTTCTAAATAAATAATAATTCAAGAAAAAGATGGAGCAGGAGCACGCTGTTATCGACAAAACAAAAATAAGTAGTGTGGTGAACCAAACAAAAATAATTTGTTCTATGTGGTCGCTAATCGGCCTGACAAAATGAAAAGCAATCAGCGCAGCGAGATAATTTGCGGCTGCACAATATTCTTTACACATAGTTTGCCTTCTTTTAACAGCAAAACTTTTAGGCCCCAAATAAATAAGTCCTTATTTTTATTATGAAAATACACCAACATAATTATTAGGTTTTTCTGATTCGTAAAAAAAGAATCTTACTGGCTCCTGTCTTTAGTTAGCGAGAGTGTACGCCTTACTCCTTAATCAATTTCATAGGAAATTGACAAAGATAGGAATTAAATTTGTTTTAATAAAAACAACCATTACTTATCTATGTCGGTTAGGTTCATCAATTGATTACTATTATGTAGTAATCATTTTTTTTTTCAGAAGATATTTTTTTTGTTAAAAAAATATACAGTTCATAAAAATTTTCATAATGTTGCTATTCATATAAATCAGTCACGAAATGGTGGACCTATGTATGTGAAATGTAGCCGTCTCATTGTAGAACTCACCTTACTCCAACAAATTAAATTATTCGTCTCAGGATCCTCGACGAGTCTCCAAAGTTTGGCCAAAAAGGCAGGAACTCCAGCTCCAGTTTCGCTAAATGTGTGCATTTTACTGGCACTTTTTATAAATCTTAAAGTAGGGATATTTTTGATGTTCGTTCTACTTTTTTTCCTTCTTAAAATTACACTGAATTCAATTAAAAGAAAATATAATTTTTAGTGTGGTTATGAAATATAAAAAAAAGAAAATAGAAATCACGGTTTACGGATTATCGGTTTGTCTATGAAACTGTATTATACGCAATGTATTTGTTAATGTATTAAGTCTTAGTTAGTTTTTAATTAACCCAAAATATTTAATTTACAAAAACAATGGGGTTTTATCGTTTCTTTATAACTTTTTTTGATTGCACTTTTTAGTAGGCGAAAAAGTATTTAGAAAAATGACGACTGATTTGTTTTCCAGTCTTTCACTAACTTTTTCCAAATTCCAATATGCGCGAAAATATGAACGAAGTTAGATGTATTTGACCTGTGGTGCTCAAACTAATAAGATTTTTTAATGGTCAAATAGGGTGTCGCTTTTTATTTTTATTCATGTTATTTCAAATAGTTTTGTTTTTTGATTCAAATCCATCAAAAAAAAAAACAAAAAACCAATACCAATAACCCTAAATTTATAATTATTGTAGCCTTGTGTATTTTACAAGCTATTAACAAATCGCAAAATCATAATACACATATTAAGAAACATAATTTAGGTACGGTGTATCTGAAACACGCAGGCTAATAGCGATTTTCATTCAAGAAAAGATTTACTCTTTCTGACAAAAGATTTCATCTTTTTGGGTTTTGAGAGCTTCATTACAACAAAATCAGCAAATCTAGATCAAATCTTAACACGAAAGATCTGATCTGTGATGGGTTGGCAGATTTGATCTGCACACACATATATATATGTAAAACGTCTTTAAAAAACGTCTGTCAAACATTAAATGGAAAATATTTTGTTAATTTGTTGTGAAATTATGGACGAAGAAGTTAATAATTTATATTTTATAGTTTCATTGGAGTTTTTGATTGCTTCGTCTTCCTCGTCATCTGATGATGAATATGTTTTTTCAGAAATGTGTGTGTCAGTAAAGGAGGCTTTACATTTATCTTCATCTTCATCTGCAAAAAAAAGAGGAAACAAAATAAAAAAAATCATACTTGTGCAATAGAGAGCGAAGACCAAAATGGAGATCATCTTCATGTATGAAGATTATAGGAAGTATGAATCTGAAGATTGCAGATTATAGTGAAGGTGAAGATGTTCATCTTCAAGGGGGCTTTACATGGATCTGCATCTGCAGACTTGAAGAAAAGTAGAGCGGGCCAATAATATAAAACAAACCTAAAAGTAAGACAGGGTAAACACTAATAACTTACTCGAACTCTGCTATAACTTTCTTGACACATGTCATAATCACATGTTCTTAGCGTTCAGGTATGTAGTTTTGAAAAGAAAATTTTCGCTATTTTCGTTGTTTTTAAGCAAATTGAGGTGAAATGGTAAAAAAAAACTTGAAAATTGGTTATCTGAACGGAAAAAATTATGGTGCAGATGAAAATGCTATAATGAAGATGAACATGTTCATCTTCACTATAATCTGCAATCTTCAGGTTCGTACTTCCTATAATCTTCATACATGAAGATGATCTCCATTTTGGTTTTCGCTCTCTATCGCACAAGTATGATTTTTTTATTTTGTTTCCTCTTTTTTTGCAGATGTCAATGCAGATGAAGATGAAGATGCATGTAAAGCCTCCTTCATTATAGGCATTTTCATCTGCACCATAATTTGTTCCGTTCAGACAACGAATTTTCAAGTTTTTTTACCATTTCACCACAGTTTGCTTAAAAACAACGAAAATAGCGAAATACTACAAACCTGAACGCTAAGAACATGTGATTGTGAGATGTGTCAAGAAAGTTATAGCAGATTTCGAGAAAGTTATTAGTGTGCACCCTGTCCTACTTTTATATTTGTTTTATATTATGGTCCCGCTCTACTTTTTTCAAGGCTGCAAATGCAGGTTCATGTAAAGACTCCTTAATTCACCAATCCTACAATTGAATCTGGAAAAAAGTTCCATTGAAAAGGTCAAAGCTCGATTTTGAGATACCGCTTTCACACGCCCCATCGATCTATCATGTCGACGAAGTAGTTCCTTGTTGCTTGAGTATTCACACGCACATACGTCGATGTATAATTTAAACCAGCTGGCAAATAGAATAGTTGTCAAATTTACTTTAAAAAAATAAATTATTGAAGTGAAAATGTCTGTACGCCATATTGTTTTCAAGAATTAATTAAGCAGATAATTTTATATGAAAGAACACACGACCAAAAAACCGTGCTGACACTATAGATCGACGAAGTAGTTCGCGGCGTGATAAAGCGGTAAGAGATCTTTGAAATTTGAACGAAACTAGCTATAAGTGCAAAATGTCATTAATAAAACATGTATGTATATTTATTGAACGTTTTTACATATCACTTTCTTTGTCTTACAAATAGAATACAATTATTCATAAAATTAAATTAATGCTGCCGATTAGGAAGTGGTCTGGTAACTCAGTTAAATATAATAATTTTTTAAATATGTATTATTTTAAACAAACAAAACACAAAAGATTTTTCACAATAATTGTTAAAATGACTTTAACATTACTACATTACTATGAGAAAAGTTAACCTAAAGTAAAGAACTAATAACATGGGATAGAGGCAATACGAACAAGTGTACAATAGATGGGAACAACTCACACTTTAATTAACACTTTATTAATATCCTATATCTCCAATTACAATATAAGTACGAAATGACATTTTAATTTGATGATTGAGTGAGAGCTCTGTACGATTTAATAAACATAAACGTAAACCTACAATGTACATACTTTACTTATTTACATTTGGTATAGGTATGTTGAAAGAGGAACGATATCATAAACTTATTACTTAAAGACCAGAAACCTCTGCTTTCATTTGACATTTGCCAACAAGCTGAAACACGCACACAAGTAACATTTCTGTTCCTCTTCCAATAGACACATTGATAAAAACGCAACAAGAATCTCTTCTGTTCCTCTTCCTATAGACACATAGACAACACAGCCCTAGTAATTTGTTCTTGTTTTGCTTTTCGATTTCCCATCTATTCATGGATAGAGTTTCAAAGCTACAAATACAACAATGTAAACAAATGGGTTTTGGGGGGTGAAACGTACGAAGGTTTCCGATCTTAGTATGGCTTATTTGTGAACGATATTCTTGTTCACTAAATTCTATTTTAGCTGACGAATGCGTTAGGTATGCCAAATAACTGGGCAAATTCCTAAACGCAAATCGTGCGCATAATATGCTGAGCAAACTGTCCCTAAACGCAAACAGAAAAATCTCTGCTAAGCACACTATCCGGAATAAGAAAAAAGAATGAACTTCGTTTTGGAACAGTGCGCTTAGCAGAGATTTTTCTGTTTCGTTAAGGGGCAGTTTGCTTAGCATATTAGGCGTAAGATTTCCGTTTAGGAATTTGCCCTTCGATTTTCTTAAGAATTAAACAAAAAAATATTAGTAAAGCTTTGGGCTCAAAATGTAAAGACATTTGAAAATAAATAGTGAAAAGTTGAGTGAAATATTCACGTGAATCCAAAGATTCGATCGGATCGGATAGTAGAATATGGCCGTATTTTGTTTCTTGATTCATTCCGGAACGTTTGGAATGCATTCTTTTTATAAAATGTTAAGCATGGAACAAAAAGAATATTCTCGGAATATACCCCTCATAAGAATGTCAAGCCAGCAAAAACCTTACACCAGCCAAAGACGGAAACCAAGTAAACAAAATGGATGACAAAACATTTTTTTATTATTGAAATTCATATATATATAATAGTTAAATGTGAGTTTTCATTAATTAATAAATCAATATTTTATTTTTACTCAGCCCTATCTCAAATTCCATCGTAATCGAAAATATGCTATGTTTCCCGATAAATCTATCACAAATTCCATCGTAGTGGATTCGGAGTGAAAAATTCGCTTCCTATTTTCGAAGTTCGTAGAAATTGTTATTACTGAATTCGAATGGAATGAAATGAAACAGAATTTTTCTACGACAAACAATTTGTGTCGGATACTGAAAGTAATGCGTCGTTAACAGTTATTTTAAAGAAAAATGTAAGTATTTTTACAAATTCTATGGTTTTATGAATATTTGAATTTAAATTTCAATATGAAAGTCTAATGAGCGAGGTAGGCGACCTGGCCTCCCAAGGCTTTAAGAAACTGGCAAAAGAACAAATTGAAAATTTCTGGGAAATTGTAAAAGGCAACCTTGGACTACAAGATTGTTTTAAATGTTCACATAATCATGTGTGTAAGCTTAATTAAAATTGAAAATAGTACGGTATTGCTATTCATCCTTTCATTTTGGCATACACCACTGATTTCGAAAATAAGAATATTCCACTCCGATTTTGTGGAAGCCGTTTGTCATAGATCGGGGCGTAACTGTCCGTGTGGGAATTATTACGATGGAATTTGTGATAGGGCTGACTATTTCCCATAGAGATCTGTTTTTTTTTGTCATCGTCATATCATTTTCAACATCGGCATGTCATATTTTTCTTTTCAATTCCGGATAGTATTTTTGTTTCTTTATTCATTCCACTCTGGATAAACATTTCGTCTTTTCCATCCATTCTATTCCTTATCCGGAATAAATAAAGAAACCCACTCTTTTTTTTTTTATTATTACTTTGCACGCGCTCAAGGGATTATGAATACCCTTTATAAGTTTTTCTTAACACAGCGCGGGCATCCGGTGGAAGAAGAAAAAGAAGGATAGGAAAGATTTGTGGCGCGATGTTCTGAGACTAGAGCTAGTTGTTGTATCAGATTTATCTCTGGCGGTTGAACTAATGCGGAGAGAATTACCGTGTCTTATTTATTTATGTCCCTTATAATTAGCATTATTTTATTTATTTCGTTGTCATATTTTATGGGTATGCTAGTTTACTCAATCACATGTTGTTAGTGTTATGCCTAAACAGCATGTAATGAGCAAAGCAGCAACTTATTTTATGACAATTTTGAGAATTGGTTTTTAATGATATATAAGAAGACATAGACAACAGCAGGAATCGAACCTGCAACCACGAGGTTGACAGGCGAGCACACAACTATCGCGCCACGGCCACCCAGCATTGATACAAACGCACAAACAAATATTTTCTGTTCAACTTCCTATAAACACAGATAACGCAGTCCTAGTAATTTGTTTTGTTTTTTAATTGCACATCTATTAATGGATAGTGTCAAAGGTATAAATACAACAATGTGATCAAACGGGTTTTGGGGGGTGGAACGTACGAAAGTTTTCAATCTTGTTATGTCTTATTTGTGCTTCAAATGTAGAATGAATTATGTACACAGTTAGGGCCCTAATTAAATATTTAAATTTTCAAATAAATCTGGTTCGACGCACAACTCCTTAATGCTTTACCTGGAAACAGGTACAAGATTTGAATTAGGTGTGCAATAAAGTAAAGAATACGCGAATTTTCGTATAAAGATATAGCGAAATTGAAATAAAACAAACAATAAATACTTTCTTGTGTTTCATATATTTAATCGATACATAAATGTTACGATTTTAATTTTTTATGCTTTTATTTTAACAGTGATATAGGTACATACATCTTTTAAGAAACAGATAATTAAAGCGGTAGAACATGTTTATAGTTTCAAAAGAGTAGAACAATATTTTTTTTGGAAATTAAATTTCGTGTATATTTAAAATATCCTTACGTTTTTTATTTATTATTTTATAATTAAAATAAATAATATTTAGAACTAAACTAACTTATTAATAAATCAGATATTACCCTCTTCGAGTGGATTATGAGTTTCTTATTTATTATTTTCAGCGGAATGTAAATTTTATCTGATTTATTAAAATAAAAACAAGTGACGAAAAAAAGAAAATGTTCGTTTTGAATAAAGTGGAAAACAGCGACATTCCATACTTGATTCTAAGTCGATTCAAAATCAATAATTTTGTTATTCTCGTAAATAAGTTAGAAAACAAGTTATATAATGCAATAAATTACTTATTAGTTCACTCACAAAAAAAAAAATAGATAATTTTATATAATATAAAATGTATATAGAATATATATATATATATATATATTTGTATATAGTTCATTAGAAAAAGATTTGTTAAAGGAAAAGCATCAAACATGACATAACAAAATGGTCAACACGGCGTTTTTGTCTACGAAGTGATGCTCTTCTAATTTCGTTTAAATATAATCCCCGTGTATAACAAAAAGATTTATTTAAATCAACTCAAATATTCCTTTGCAAGAAGAAGCGAGCACCTTTATCATTTACGTTCGTCTTTTATTTAAGGCTCTAAATTTATTCGCCTTGACCATTGTCATTGTCGCTTGCCTCAATGGCACGCTTTTCCTTTACTAAAATATCTCGAATAAAAATATCCTCATCGGTTTGTACATCGATTAGATCCAACTCGAGAATTCGAGTGTCTGGACTAATCTTGTCACCGTTACTTATCCTTTTGATAACTGACACGAATTTTTGACCGACTGTAAGCTCACGGAAGCGTAAACAATCTTCTAGAGCCCAATCAACATTACGTGGTGTAATCCCTGTAAACAAACAAAAAATTGAATATACGAATAAATTAAAACTGTTCAAGAAAAAAAAAATACAAAATAAATATAATCGTATGCTTACCATATAATTTCGCTTGAATGGCCTGCTTTGGAAGCTGACGGAACTTGGCTGGAAGTGTTTTCAATTGATCACTTCTGAGAATATCTACATCACCAAAGTCACAAAAGCTCACATGGATCATGTCTTGGTATTTGTTTACGACAATTACTCTAAAATATATAAGTTCATATTATTTACAAGAATATATATTCCAATCAAAATTCAATGATGTGATTATATGATTAATGAGAAACGAAACGTGAAAAAACAGACTTATCTGTGGGCGAATAAACGAACTAGTCACTCTGTTGAAGCAATGAAATTATTTCAACAGTCGTTTAGGATTTGATATCTTTACATACATTTAAGGAGCATAATACAATTGCGCTTGCATTTTAATTATATGGAGCTCACATATTAATTATTTATTAATAATCGATTTCCGGATTTTTTGGTTCTACTTGAAGCTACTTCCATTTTATAAAAGTACACAGTCATATTATTATTCATCTTCTAAAACAATTTCAACGTTTGCACGATAGCTAGCTAAATAGGTATCGTTTTGCATTGATTTTTAATTTCACTTAAACTTAATATACATTTGTAAGCAACTGTAAATTTAATTTTCGAGTACCCAACTGTAATTTGATATCTAATGTCGTTTTTATTTGGCAATTCGGAAGCATTCTGGACTCTTCTGAAAGTGTTCACTTGGAAAAAAATTACAGTTCTGGTTCTGAAAGAAGAGAATTTTGCTCCTGGATTTGAAGTTAGAATCGAAACCAGAAGCACTCACACATTCATATAATGTACTTGCGCGTCAAACTCGACTGTTATCATTTTTTGTATCATAATTGTGCCGCAAACATTTTTTTTTAAATTTTAATATTCCTACGTACACAATTATTTTCACTCAGATCAAAATTCAGAATCGTCAGAATCACACAAAAGTGTTCTGTTGTAATCCCGGATCGGAGATTGATTCCGGATTGCCAAGTAAATGTTCAAATCAATATGCGTTTCGTTCAGTTGGGTTCATCAGTTAGATGTTGTAGTACCTTTCTAAGATGCAATATATTAGTCGATGGCTACCGACACAAATAAAATTTACAGCTTTCAAACACTGCGAATTACATTATTCTGGGGAATTCGGTTGAATTCAGCTTGCTTGTAAGAAGAAAAACAAAAACAATACAAACTTATGTATATACTGTTTTTTGATTGATTTCGACGTCAGAAATGGTTGTGGTCAAACTGATTTTGCATTTTTACCCCATAGGTGCAATGGAATAGAAAAGGTGCGTTCACGATTTGCAAACAAAAATTTAATTTCGCAATTTACACCTTTTAGTTGCATCAGATCGTGAATACCTACCCCTATAGTCAAAAAGAGAATAATTGGGAAGAAATAGCCTTTATTTTGACGGCCAAATTAACAAAACTTGAAACGGTTGCTAAAAACTTAAAAGCGCTAACTCATTTTAGATAAAATTGAAATTACACTAATCAAGGGTATGACCAGCTTTTTCTGGGGAGATATCGCATCTCTTCTGAAACTCAATTGTTTCGACTTTACAACTTCTTCAATAATATGAAAATTGATAAAAGTGTTCAATGTTCATTCGAAAATACTGATGAAACCAATGAGGATAGTTTTCAAATTGAAATTAAAAAAAATTCTTAAATTTTTTCGAAATATTGAATTTTCAAAACAAAAAAAAAATATTTTTCGAAAATTTTGAAATTCAGTATTATTTAGAATTCGAAGAAGCTCCTGTGTAAAAATTTAGATTGAAATCCGTGAAGCTTTTGTGAGAAAGTCGAAAATCAATAAAATGGTTGTATGCCAGGTACCGTTAATACAAAATATTAAAAAAAAAGCGGCCAAAATGTAGACCATACTAGAAGTAGTACACACACCAATTTTTATCAAAATCGTTGGCGCAGTTTTCGAGACAATTAAGATGGTAGAAAAATTTGTATGGCAAGTACAGTTATTTTTGGACAATCCCTAAAAGGCCTAAGCACCAAGTTTGAACAAAATCAGTTCAGCCGTTTAGGCTGTAGATAGTTCTACAGACAGACAGACCAACACACGGAATTGCGGGCCCCTTTTTTCTCTATCATTGTAATGTCAACTTTGATTAAAATCTCGAGTTCGATTTTTTTTCCAAATGCAAAACTTGCCCTATATCGCAAGTAGAAAACTGCATATTAACCACTTTTTGTAAATCAAGTTGTGTTAACTCATTATACAGCAGTTATGCTTCCAAATTCTAAATTTTATTTATTTACATAATAATGACATTTGTCAGTTGTCAGCGACGAAAAATAGCTCATGTGAAAGAAACGTCAAAATTTGTGGCCATATGAAGGGCGCTTAACTTTAGGCGAATGCACGTTACCCAACATTTTTGCGGCGGCAGAAAATATTTTGAAATCCAAGTTATGTTCTTTGTGGATAAAATTACTTACATTTTCACGCAATACACACAAAAATTATGTTCTCATATGTGAGAACAGTTTGAACATTTCTGAAATAAACCAAACGTTCTCAAATTATATCCTAAAATAAACTATAGACGACGTTTAAATGGTTGAGTAGGTCAGGCAAATTTCTGACGATCATGTTAACGATTATCATTTTGGCGATTATCGTTTCCAAAGTTATGGAATCACCCCGCAGCATAACTTTGAGAATTGTTTTAGAAGAACAATTCAGTATTAATATTCTTTCCTTGTCCCTAATATACATAATGTATACATAAACATGAAATTCTTAAACCAACTCGATTATTCCGTTTTAATATTTATCGTTTCGAAACTTTTCTTATGCTTAATCTAGCATTAATTATGTGCGTGTTAATTACAAAAATAAAGTGTAATATTTATTAGTCCTACATAAGCTTTTTCAACTAATTTGTTTTCATATAAAACAAATGAATTCGATTTACTGATATCGAAACGAAATATTTAACAGTAAAAAAAAACCAACCTACCTGTGAAAGAAACCATCCTTATTTTTGCCAGCGTACACTTGTCCAATTTCTACCATATCAACAGGAATGAATTCATCATTAGTTTCGCAATATTCTTGTAAATCTTTCATGAGCTTGCGTAGCTCTGGGAAATCTTTATACGGTTGAACCTGCAAATAAAATAAATTATCATTTCTCTTGTTTATCAAACAAAAAAAATACTTACCACAAAATTAAGTGGATTCGCCGACATAGTAACACGTACATCCAAGAATTCTCCCACGTTTGGCACATCTTCGTAGTTTTTCAATTTTACCATATAGTCACTTTTTTGTGGCGAATTTGGCACAGAATTAGTTTTAGTTGATAGATTTCGAAAAGTTTGATGCAAATCAACTGCTGAGTTATTACGTGAAGTTGGCCCGATAGATGTATCACTACTACCGGCCCCGCTAATAATCTTGCAATCATTGAGGGAATTTGTTAAACTATCGTCTAAAAGATCAGACGATGAACTGGAAACAAAATATACAAGTTCAAGCTAAAAGCAATAATTTAAATATATGGGTATATTATTAATACCTGTCTAGTTCCTGCTCAATCCGAATTACTTCATTGACATTGCAAAGAGCTTCACTGCCTTCGAAACGTTTGTAGACAATAATCAACGGTATTGCACTTGGCGTACCAATTTTAACCTAAATAATATAAAACTCCATCTGTTTTAATATTGTCTACAATTACCTCAATCACTAAAATATACCAAAGCTCTTGATTCGGCAGGTAGAAGTCCCCGCATTCTAGCAACAATAGCTGCTGTTGTCAAAGGAATATTATCTAGTCTTGCTTTGATTCCCTGTCGGGGAAATTTACTCAGCGCAGTACTCAGCGATTCCAATTGGAACATATTGGAAATATGAGTGCTCTTTGTCATGCCATAGTCAATGTAGAAGATATCAAACTCATCTTCATCCAATTGCTTACTTTTCGGATTAGCCAATTCTCCACGATACCACTGATTTGTGATTTTATCAAAGATTAAAAAAGTTTTCGAACTCTGAATATCGGGTCTGGTAACTTTATGCTGTTCCTTTTTGAATTTCGATTCTATGAGTTGATTTATGAGTTTCTAAAAGTAGAAGAATTAATTATTATAATGAATGATTACGGTAGGAAGTAGAAAAAAGATGTCATCACAGTTTTTATAATAATTTAATTATAAGGTATTTCAATTACAACCTTTACTACTTCCCACCTAATAGAACCACCGGAGCTCCATAGATCTTTCGACACGCTAACTAATGTCGAATGGGATTTGATAAAAGTAAATCGACATTTTAATTTAGATAAGTAAAAAAATTAACTTAACTTTTATTACAAAATAAATGAAATAAAAGTAAAAGACAAGACCACGAGGTTTTATTACAGATTGAATTTAATTTAAGTATGCGAACAGAGGAATTTAATTGAGCTTCATGATGGAAGAAATAAACTATGCTCTCAATTAACCTGCTTATGTAAATAACAAGTTCAAGTCACAATAAATAAGTAAGGAAGTCCGCGCAGTCAAAAATCCCAGAGAAAGCTGGAGATTTCTGCATTTATTTTAAGAGATGGTGGTTAAGTGTAGGTTATTTTTAATTTTAACTTAAGTGGGTGGGACGACATAGAAAGGGTAATAAACATTTTAAGGGATTTGATTTGCTCTTATTTGAATTCAAAATTTATAGTTCAAACGCCAATCTACGGCTGTCTACTCCAGAGGAAGCTATTCAAGAACCAAAGATTATTAACCTACCAATAGAAAAAAATCTAAACGGTAATCCGATTTCAAAAAGCACGGCGGAGACGCCTTTTGGAGACGCCTTTGGAAAGCAAAAGAAGTTCCAAATGTTCTGAAAGCCATTGGTGTTTGTGAGGCAAATTGCTGTGGGGTATTTATAATACAATGTAGCTATTATTCTCTAGCTTGAACTCGGTCTTCATTTCTTTAAATATATTTACAAATAAGTGAATTAGTGAAGGTTTTAATAGTGGTTTTCTGTATTTTCCTACAGGACATTTTGGGTTTGTAAACAAACAAAAAAAACTTGAGTGTGCTACCACCAAGTTTTTTCCCAATTATTTTTGGCTGGAATTATAGCTATTTCACGACTTGCCAAGGTCGATCATCAGATTCCTTTTTTCTAGTGGTGCTGGTTTTTCATTTTAATTGAAAATCTTCTTGTGCCTTCATCGTGGTACGCGGTTGAGCCGTTTATGAGACATTCGAAAGCAAAAAAAAAAACTATCCTATGGAAAGTACCGTTTTTAGACATTTTTCAATTTTTTTTTTCAACCATATGATCAGTCGTAGCTATCTGATTTTTTTTTATCAAAATCGTTAAGAGCCGTTTCCGAGAAAAATAGGTTTGAACATAACGGTTATATGGCAGGTACCGTTATTTTTTGAGCTAATAAAAATTTCAATTTCACCTCTGTCCAATACCCAAAAAAACTCTATATATTAAGTTTGAAGCAATTCGGCCCACCCGTTTGGGTTGTAGGTGTCTATACATACATACAGACAGACTGACAGACAGACAGATAGACAGACAGACATACAAACGGACAGAATTTGTAGACCATCTTTTTTCGTATTCGCTATCGTCGTAATGTCATGTTTGATTGTTATCTCAAAACTTTTTATTTCGACGAATGCACTTGCCTTATGGCTAAAACAGATGTGCAGCATGTCTGCACGCATCGCTGCACACAACGCTGCGCCCAAAACACATGTACATTCTCTTTCACATTTATGATGCATAGTTCTGCCAAAATTATGTCGGCATTCAGGAATCGATAAAACACTATCCGGATAGGTTGGTGTTGTTTTAATGCCGTCTAAAAAACATCTGCTTTGGTATACTCTTGTATCCCATGAAGAATGGCATAACATATACACAAAAATATACAAATTTAATCTGTCCGGTTTTGGGTTTTCAGGAACTTAGATAGATACTACTTAACTTAAATAAGCCATCGTACCGACATCTGAACGCGCCCAATGAGAATAGTCATTGTGCGGCAAAAAATTTAAATTCACCTAAAATTGATGTTAATTATATAACAAGGGAAAACCAAATTCGTATGGTCCTTATGTCCCTCATGAAAATTCTTATAACAAGATCTTATCATATAAGAATTTATTTTCTGTAACCAAATAATAGATTTTCTTTCATTTTTTAAATCAAAAATCAAAAAAAGAATGTATTTAAGTCAATATGAGCAATGCCAAAGCCCAATTATTTTAGATTATTTTCCTTTGGTGTTGTGGCTGCAAGAAAACTTGGCAGCCAATTTAGAAATAGAGACATCGTACAGCGAGGGCTGCATGCAAACATTGGATTGTGTCAACCCTCATAAGAACCTGTTTAATTTATTTTCACTGCATGTGAAAAAGCTGCACATCTGTTTAGGTCATTATATAGTACCTATAATCGCAAGTAAAAAAGTGGGATAATACTAACTTATATTTGGTATAATCTAATAATACCCTTAAGGTGGGATTGAAAATTCGACAAAATAAATGAGCTATACAATTAATTACTTTTTTTTCTTGGCTATTTAAATTCTTAAATTCACCTTTATATACGAGTATATATACTTATTATTTGTTATCTTATATTATTTACTCATATAAGCTTTCACTATCTTATAAGATTTATCTTAATGTTTTAGTAACAATTTCAAATAAATAAACTAAACCAATTACTGAAAATGCCTGATATTTATGACCATTTCAAATGACTTTTTTTTTTGTAAATGTATAACAGTTCTTTTTATCTAAGAATAAGTTATGCGGTCCTGCAGTGACTATTTTATACTTTGTTATTTCTAAAACTCTTATAGTCTCTTCTAACAATTATAACCGCGACCAACTTAAAAAATTTAAGAAAAAATAATATGTATGTATATGTCTGGCTATTTATCGAAACTAGTTTACCTACTTATAAGATCTTGGTGCTGGTATGTTATTTTATAAATACAAACCTGAACATATTGCAACTCTGAATTGCGGACTTGCAAGTAAACATCTCCAGTGTCGGTAATGTGGGTTATAATCACAGTTGTTAGACCAGCTCGTTTAATTTCGGGTGTAGGTGTATCATCGCAGATTTCATTTAGAATCAATGGATTTAAATTGACATCTTCCTGGGAAGATGTGTCATACAGGACAGCATGTATGTTAAATACTCTACCCTCTGCATTTCCGGCTGTGTAAACATCTTCCTTGGTTAGAATTTCTCCTACGACACTCTTACTGGCTAGCATTGCGTCCAAGTGCCTCTTGGCATTTGGATTGCCAGCTACATCTTCTAAACCAAACAAACTAAACGAAACTGCTTGCGGAGCCAGTTTCAGGAACTTTTTTTCACATATATACAACTGATTGACTGGCACGCAGTCTTCATCACCGAAATCAATAAAAAAACACTGTCCAATGGCATTTAACTTATCTACTTCTTCCAGACGCACTCGATGCCAGCATTCTGCAATGCAGACCAAGTAAATCTGTTTACAAGCTACAGACACAGGCCGAGTTTTGTCAGTCAACATGTGCATATCGATTTCGTTCATGAGATTGTCAAACTCTTCGCTGTATTCCTTGCCAAAGAGGCGAGCCCATATCTCCGTAGTCGACACACAATGAGTTATATAAAGATTCCAATATTTCTCGGACCAAGGTAGTTTAATTGGTTCAAGTGTGTAAGATTCAGTTTCAGGTTCCTCATTTTCACTCAATGCCTCAATGTCATTATTCGAAAAAACAATTAAACTATCACGTGTAGATGTTTCAGTTAGGAATTGCTTTGAACCCTCAATCAATGACCACCAATGATCCGGCAAAAGTTGTTTAAATGTGCTCTCGAACCATTCTGGGAGATTTTTAGCAAATATACCATGCGGATGAGATTTGAGTTCCTGGAAGATTTTCGCCGTCAATTCTTGATCGGAGTCGGGACACACAGGCAAATGACGACGACTTTCTTGAACTTTGATTTCATCAATCGCCATCCTAGCACAAGAGAATTTGGCCGAATTCTCATGGGGATACTCATTTGGGTAGGTAGAGTACGTGCTTCCATTGACTAGTACATGACACTGGAATAGCTTTGTAAATTTCGATCGGAAGAATGTGTATTCGGGTTGCGAACACCGCCTAACTACACAGTATTGTGAGAGTGATGTTACAGGATCGAGTTTCGAATTGAACTGGAAAACTTTTGGCGGAATTATTTGCTAGAAAAAAAAATAAATAAATTTAAATCAATATGCAAAATGCAATAACTAAATTGAACTTACTTGAGTCTCTTTAGTTTCATTTTTGATCACATTTAACTTTCTATCGCCAAACGGACTTGGTTGGTCCGAGCCTGCAGACGACAGAGCTGGCGACGAATCTGGTGTATTCCCCGTACTTCCCCCGCCATTGTTGTTGACATTCTGTTTGCACATATTATTGCTTATCTTTATCTTCAGCCTATCTTGAACGGAATTCTTTCCTGGTGCACTTGGTCCTAGCGTAACAACATGATGTTGCTGCTGTTTGACTTTGTAACCGGAAGCTGATATTTGCTGATTAGGATTTTGTTGCTGTGGCGGGTGGTATTGTGTTTGTTGCAGATGCTGATGACTTTGATGTTGTTGTGGTTGCTGAGGCAAACGCTGAATTATAGGTTGATATGTCTGTTGACGATTTGCTTGCTGCAAATGCTGTTGAATCACCATTTGTTGTCTTTGTGCCAATATCATGGAAGATGCCAGAGCAATGGCATCGCTGTTCTGCAAATGTGCAGCGGAAATCAATGGTTGTTGTTGTTTAACATAATTCGGGGTTCCGTTGGCATTGTTGTTCTGGCCAAGTATAGCACGCGGACTGATTTTATCTTTATTTGACTGCTGTTGTTGTTGCTGAAAGTGTAATTGCTGAGACTGTTGCGATTGATTTTGAGCAGATTGTTGCCTTACGTTCAGCCTTTCCCTTAAATCCTGACTTGGCTGTTGCGCTTGCTGTTGTTGTTGTAGCGGTTTAGCATTGGGCATCATTTTGCTGTCTTTTTTGGCGTTTAACTTTTCGCGCAAGTCTTTTTGACCACTTTTCAATTTTTCTCGCAAGTCCTTTTGTCCGCCACTCACAGCCTGTTGTTGGGGTTGTTGTCGATTGTTATTATAATTGGAAGCGTTTGCTTGTTGCTTTTGCTGATACTGATGTGCGTTGTTCCGATTATTCACTTGATTCGTATTGTTGTTGCTATCACCATAACCGTTCATTGCATTTTGTGATTGTATAAATCTATTTAAAGTAGGTGCCTGTTTCTGATACACATTCGATGAATATGAACTTTTATTCCAACTTTGATCAGATGGGCGGTAGGGTTGTCGTATTTGTGCTTTCTTGATTGCCTTGTTCGATTTACTGCCACTACTCTTTTGTCCACGCACCAACGACGCAATATGCGAAGAGTTCTTGCTGTATTTAGCTGCGATGCATGTCTGGAATAGAGTAAAATGAAAAATACCAATGAGTTATTTTAAGATACTTGTGCTGTCGTCGGTCTAGAAATAAATAACATCGTCTCACTTACCTCCCCACCTAGTTTTGTAAGCACAAATTCCCCACTCTCGCGAAGAAGTTCATCGATAGATTTATATCCAAGTTGGTTAGGATAGATCGGTCTGCTCTCAACTTCAGGATACTCTCGAAGAATTTCACGTAATGTGCATGGTTGTTTGCGGGATGTGACTAGCGCACGAAAAACCGAAACTATATTTCTTATTTGTTGTGTTGTGTCGGGTGATTTCGACATTGACATTGCGCGTTCCCGACCAACAACGTTGACGCTAGGTTGTGTGTAAGCTTCTCTTCTTGTTTTTCGGAGATTTATATTTTGAGTTGATTTTATTTGTTCAGCCGACAAACGACGGACGGTAGACAGACTTTTTTATCTTTTGTAAATGTTAGTGCAGTTTTGATTTTTCTTTATTAGAAATAGAATTCTTTCATTTCCTATTAGGAATACAAGTTGTAGGTGATATTTGATCTAAAAATCAGAAAAATACACATTTTAAACATATATGTACATGAAAAAAAAAACATATTGAAAAAACAATGTAAAAATACATAAGATGAAGATTTTTTTTTTAAATCGCAAAGAACCATACAAAAGGGCAACACTAGTATTTTGTTTGATTTTTAATTTAGGAATCGCTTAGTTTTGTTTATTTCGTTATTTTAAAACATTTATTATTATCTTAAAGATGGCACCGTATTATACATATATCGACCATCTTTCAATTTTGTTTAGAATTAACGGAATTTAGTATAGACGAATAATAATTAGTTAACTAAATAATGTTGATGTATGGAAGTCAGAGGGAAATGAGAATATATGATTAAATACTGACGAAAAAGAAAATATGGATTTTATTCAGTTGCTTAGTATAAACAGAACCAATAAAACATACCAAAATTGCAATATTGCATAAAATTTAGATTATTTATTTGTCTGCGATTGATAATAATCTAATAATCTACAGATTTGAATTTACATTATGCATTTCTTAATTAATAGGATAATATTTGGGTGATAAAAATATTAACAACTTTTATGAACATTTCTTATATTTAAACAGCAGTACACTTCATTAAATAAAATGCACGACTGGATTGCAGGTATGTATGTACTTGTTAAGCATACAGCAAGCAAATTATGGCCGTACCTTTAATAACAAAATAATGACAAACAAATTTTACCAAAATGTAGACTATACAAATAGTAGTACACAGATATTTTTAAATGAAAATAGTTGGAGCTGTTTTCGGGATAATCAAGATTTACCTACTTTTTTTTAGTAAATAAAAATTGAATGGCAAGTACCGTTGTTTTTGGGGCTTAAAAAAAGATTTAACAATCTAATCGAAGTAATTAGTGTGTTCAATGAGGCTGTTCGGAACAGATTAGAACACTTTAGAACAGAAAAGTACAGGATTTTGCTGTTCAATGAGAAATTTTCTGTTCTAAACTGTTCTGGTTTGGTGTTCAATGAGTCGGTTTGGAACACTTTAGAACAGGATTTTCAGCACTTGCTTTTTAGGTAGAACAGGTTAGAACAGATTTGTGAGAACTGTCAAAACCAATTGTTGTTGTTTAAAAAAGAAAAACATTTCGGTTTTAGAATTAGTTGATAAATCATTTTCCGTGTCGGAATCATCTCAATTTCATGAAAAATATTTTTTTTTTAAATAAATTCAATTCCATTCAGATATTTTCAAGAACGCTTCTTCAAAAATAAAAGAATTTGAATTGTAGGTAAACAACAATATTTTTTTTTGTCAGATGACTGACTGTTCTAAGTTGTTCTATCTTGTTCTGAAGTTTCTCACGAATCTGTCCTGTTCTGTCCTGTTCTAACTTTTTCGTCACTGAACACTCTTAATCACCTAAAAGTCTTAAGTATCAAGAATAAGGAAATGTTGAAACAGTATGAAAGTGAATATTTTACTGATGGTCGTTTTTAGGGCCCAGTTATAGCCATCAGGAAAACGGATTAGGAAAAGTTGAAACAGTATGAAAGTGAATATTTTTTCCTGATGGTCGTTTATAGCAAACAGGAAAATTATGTCAGTTGGCAAGCCTCACTTCTAGTCTGCCATCCATCAAGTTTTCCTAATTGAAACACACACGAAAACGTTTTTCGTACACAATTCTGTCAGTGGAACGAGAGAAATTGAGACACAAATTATTGGAATGGTTTGTTCCATTTTATGTCAATTGGCAATCAGCTGGCACGAAAAATGATTTTAATTGTTCTATTGCAAATATTGTTTGCAAAAAAAAAATGTCAGAGTTATTCGTCATTGATTAGTGTAGCATTTGTATTTTAAATCGCGTTAAATTATAATAAATTATCCATTAGAACTTTTTTCCTGATTCGTTTTCCTGGTCGCTATAACTGGCAGTGGCACGAGAGAAATTGGAACCCAAATCATTGGAATGATTTGTTCCACTTTGTGTCGAATGGCAATCAGGCAAGACTTAAGCCTCCATAAAAGAATTATCAAGCTAACTATACTAAGAGCTTTTGTAAAATTCGTACAAACTTCATGCACTCTAAAGATTTAATGCAAACATTTGTAAATTCGACAAGGTTCGAGATCGTTGAAATTTACGATAAAATATTTTTACTAACACACACAACTTTAACAGGCCAGTGATAACGAAGTAAATTGACAGTTGTAGTTTGACTTGCAAAGATGAACTTGCAATGTGCTGCTGAAATTAAAAACAGCATAATTTAAACAAAATTATATAAATTACATTTACAAAATTACATAATTGTACTTTTCAAATTTATTGTTCTTTGCATTTATTTTGTCTATTGAGGTATTCTTCGCTCCTATCAAAGTTAAAGCCACAAGAATGTTTGAGCACTTGAAAGCAAATTACTTGTGCCGCCTACGTCACAGCAAATTTACAGATGCGAATTTGACAGTTTATGAACCCAACTGGCTAGTCAGTACTGGCTCGTGTGGCCTCAGGGAAAGACACTCGAATATAAGAAAAATGTCATTTTACTTGAGATTAACGGTCCTATAAGCAAGTAATGTATTCATACAAAAAAAAATTCTAACGATCAAACATGACATTACGATCATAGAGATTTCTAAAACAGTGATCGACAAAAAATGTCTGTCTGTCTGTCCGTCTATATGTATAACGAGCTGCAGCCTAAACGGCGTAAGCGATTACCTTCAAATTTGGTATATGTGATTATTTTGGTATTCCTCAGAGGGGAAATTGAAATTTTATGTTTAGGCCTAAAAATAACGCTACCTGCCGAAAACGGCTCAACGATTTTGATAAAAAATTTTGAGAACTTTTTCGTTGGCAATAGCTATCATTTAATAGAAATCAAGTTTACGGGAAAAGTCTATTAACGGTACCTTTCATATAACGTTTTTTTTTTTTTTTTTTGGCTTTCTCGGTAACGGTACATTGGATTTCTCTCAAATTTGATATCTAAAAAGATCTGGAGAGCCAAATCAATTCTGCATATTAAAATTTTGAGTAACTTCTGTTTTATAATTAAAATTAATATTTTTAAAAGTAATCAAATAAAATAATTTTAAATTTTATTGTCACATGTATATATTAATAAACTCTAAAAAACTGCGTACCAAAATTTCAAAAAAAAAAAAATGTTTTCAAAAAACTAAAAATAAAAAACCTGATTGCATCAAAATCCGTCCTACAATTTTCGAGATACTTTTTTATAAAATTTTCATTGATCCGTGGCATCTAATGTTGTTCTTGGTTTTTTCGAGAAACCGATTAAAGTGATGGTTTTGGCAGTTTTTGTATGTTCAAAAAGCGATTTTTACCCACCTATACAGCATTCACTTTCATTTATACATATGTATGTACATATCTACATACCTAGGCCCTCTATGTATAGGTAGGTACATGTTACCCTCCTTATTTTCATAATTCAAATCCATTTAAATATACATTTGTTGGTAGGTACCTACGAGTATGTAACCATTCCTTGAATCATATGTATTCCACAATTCATTATATTGAGAATCAAGGTAATCTTACCTACATCGGCTTTAATCCTGCAAAGGATAACTACAAAGGATAAGGACAACCTATACCTACTAACAGCGTCAGTGGTTAGCTACACTAAAGTTGTTAGTTACAAGAGCAAGTTCGTACGATCCAGTCGTGCATTTTATTTTTAACCCTTTTAACGTTTAAAAAATATCTTTTGCATTGACATAACAGATTTTGTTGGACACAGTATAGAGTATTTTCGCTTTATTTTCGTTTTAGTAAATTTCAAGTTTTGAAAATATATTTGTATTTACAAATTTGGGGTTTATTGGTAATTTACCTATCTCAGAAATGTAAGCCATACACTTACATACATAATAATACTCTAGTTATCATGTGCCAGTAGGTAGCCATTTATATGTGTATTTTCTGATTTTATTCATATAACACCGATACATGTACATATGTACATTTTTTCCAAGTAAAGAAAATGAAAGTTTTTAATTTAATACATTCATCTTTTCCATACAATTTATATGTGCATTGTTCATATTCATTCAATTCATATAACAGACGGCGTACGTCATGCTCATTTATGATTTGTTTGAGTATAGTATTAAGAAATTATGTAAAATAAAGTCTATCTATCTAGCGGCATTTAGCTCTATTATGTAGTACATATGTACATACATAATTCGTTATTGAAAAAAAGAACTAAAAAAATAAAATTTGAGCAGGAAAGCCAATCAAACACAATACACAATGATTCCTTAAAATGCCTGCTCATCACACGACAACAAGAAACAAATTTAAATAAATTTCTCATTATCGCAGCTTAAAATCACAATCTTACAAGCAAAATTGGACAATGTAGATAAAAAAGCTCCCAGTTGAATCACCTTTTATCAACAAAAATGAAGTTGCTTGTATATACATATACTTTACCGATTTTCTCTGTAATTATTATAAGCTAATGCAATTTATATTTTTGTCCTACATACTTATTCACATACATATATACGTACTTTGTATATCTACATTATTTGTGAGTTTATAAATATTGAAATAAATAACTAGAGAAGACAAAATATTTAAGTGAGTAAGTGAGTAAGGTTTTTTAAAGAATATATACCGCAGCGATGACTATTGAAATGGGGAATTTCTAGGTCATAAATAGCCAGTACTTACTTCCACTGGAGCTCATTGAAAACTTTTAAACAATTAAATGCAGTGTCAACCCCCACCACTGGCATTATCTATATAGAATACTTCAACACACAAATACATTTACTTAGATTTTTTTTTGCGTATTTTGAAAAAATCTCCAAGAACAATTAGCTCAATGTTTTGCATTATTGTGCTTCTAAATACTAAGTAGCCACATACCACCACTGCCGCCTATGTTCACGATTTAATATATACAAATAATGCATATAATAATATCACATACATATATTTAAATTAATTGGAATTAATTGTTTAAATTTCCAAATTAGTATAGGCATTTAAAGAATTTTCAGTGTGCGTTTATTTTTTAAAAATTGTTTTAGCAAAATGCATTGTACTTTTCAAACTAGGCCAATTTAAATGGTTTTCATTAGAAAGCAAATCGCTTGTATTCATTTTCAATTTAATGCATACTAAGAAGAAAATACATACATCGTTGCAAAAAATAAACAAATTTTCAACTACTACATAAAGAAAATAAAAAACTTTCCAATTCACCTGCCCCACCGAGGTAGTTTAATGACCCATTTCACAACTTCAACTAGAGAAGTAGAGAACAACATTCACTTTGTGTTTCTATTGAATAAAAATTATCATGTTTTTATTTTGTATTCACCGATTTCTATTCGCATGTGCTGCCCTTACAACAATAACATACACAAAATAACTAACAATGCATAAATAGCCACGTGTAGTCTATAATTAGAAAAACAACATACATTTATCATGTTGATTGCATAATAGCACACAAAAATTATGAGCATTACAAAATGTAAACAAAACCGATAAATATGTCTGATTACAATGAATTAATAATTTAAATGACGTTGCTACCTTACAAATATAAATATTTAAATGGTATAGTAAAGATTGACCCTATCAGGTGGATAAGAGAGTGTGTGGTTGACTGTTCACTGATACAAAAAAAAAATTAGCAAACGACAAAACTGGGGGTTACCGCAAAGAATTTTGCAAACTTTCTTGGGAATTGAATTAGTGGCCACAGCAAGTGTGCGAAATTGTACAAATGAAGTAGGGTGCTGTATGATATGTTTTGTGTGTGGTTTTTAAATTGCAATTGAAAACAATGTAGGAATAATGGTATACAACTGTATACAACTTTTCTGTTCCAACAAACATTATATTTTGACTTTTGTGAAACTTTAACAAAATGGTGCATATAAAGGGTGATCAATCAAGATGAATTTTTATCAAAAGAAGCTTTTTGACAGATGTGTGAGATCGCGTGCGTCGTTATCAAGTTGCCATGTATTTTTTAATTTAGTATTCATTGACATTTCATTGACCCACGTTCCGGTGCATCATCGTTTCAGTGAATTGCTTCTCGGGAGACTTGTTAAAGATCCACTGGTGTCGACCAACATTTTGTTCAGCGACGAGGCCCATTTCAGGGCCGAAGAACAACTGGAAGAGGTTCAACATAATGCCGTTAAATCCACTCAAAACTACCTTGTGGTGTGGATTATGGACCGGTGGAATTATCCGTCGGAATTTCATCAAAAAAAAAAAAGGTTAGTGTTGTTTTTGTGCCCCTTATGTTAGTTTAAAATTTATTTCGAAGAATAAGAAGAAAACAATAATAAATGTACCCAAGTATATATGTATGTATTTAGACGATGCATTTATAAAATAAAGACATTATATACATAGGTTATGGCCAGGAGTTTTACAATGGCAAATCAGGAGGAGAATCCTGAACCAATGTCAAAACAGAAATCATTTTATTCGGATGCAAAATCTGCGATGCGAAAATATAACTTTTTTTTTAATATTTAAAGAAGTTTGCGATTAATTTTGATTTGTGAAAAACAATAAGGGTATTCAATTCAAACAAAGACAGGCTGGTACAGAAATTGGCTTGAATTAGCAGAATCTTGCGACATCACACTAGACGAGAGGGGCATTAGTAATTGGAAGCCGACCTTATACAATCTTATTGAAAAGCTAGACGAGCAAGCTAGGCAACGCTATCTCGAAGAAGCAGGAAGTTCCATACATAGGGTAATTTACAGACAGCTGCAATATAACTCGAATATAACCAAATAACTACTTCAACGATAAAAATAAATGCGAAGAAATTTTCATGATGCTTAGGTTACGTGGAGAGCTTCTCAGGCTGAACTATATCCCCCATCGGAATGACTTGCCCATCACATGCAGTTTGTGCAAACTTGGAGAAAGAGAGGATATATTTCATTTTTTGCGGAAATGTCCCATGGGTATACAGAGAAAAAGGTGGAGATATTTTTGGATGCGAGACCTAACGGATAACTAAATGGTTCAACTCCTCAATGAAGCAGATGAAAGGAAATTGTTTATCAACTCCAAAAAAGCACTATGTTACAGACAAAATATTTTGAATGAAAATTTCTAAAACCAAATTCATATGGTTTAATTTATGTATAAAAAAGTATGTATGCGTGCATAGTTAAAAAAAGAAAAGGAAAATTAAGACAAATAATTAATTATTGTATATAATATAACAACTATAGTAAATTATCAATTGTCCATCAGGGAGAAAGGTAAATGCCATTCAAAATGATTTAATAACAAAAAAAAAACATTGTAATATGTATAATTTCGTTGCTAAATAAAATCTTTCTTATCTATGTACATATATACCTATTAATAAGGGTTTTCATGCAACGGCGGAAAACCCAGATAAACCTCAGAAATCAGATAATTTTATCTCCGCAGAAATGATACAATGCAAACACCCAGCGGAAAGTTATGTTTCTACAAAGCGGAAAATTATTTCGTTGCATGAATACCCTTAATGATACAATTCCAAAATGTCAACACAACTTTAAAAAACATGTTTTTTTTTAATGACAACAGATGATTTTTATGATGTTAACTTAAGCACTTATTATGCTTAAAATCGTATTATAAGCGGTACCACAAAGACTTAACAAAGATATGTACTTGATTATCATTACCACTGAACATAACGTGAGCTACTTAGGTACTAAGTAATAAACAGTAATATGTTAAATCATTTATAGTACAAAATATAAAAAAAAAAAATATAATTTTATTTTCCATTACAAAATTTTAACAAAAACATGATTAAGCTGGTATTCAAAATTAAGTATGACAACAACTTATTTTTAAGTCGTCTATCAGGTTCAAAAAAGTTAATTAATTATATTCAAGCAAAGCTAAGCAAGTTTTAACTAAATTCGTTTATTATTAGACTACGATATTTAAGCGAGTCTTTTAAAAATTTGTAGTTTTGGGTATCAAGATCCATTTAAAATGTTAAGGAATGTTGGCCGGTCTAGTCTATCGTAGATATATCGTCTACCAAGATATTTTTGTCGGTATCCTCTAAAGATGGGACATACACCAATGAAGTGGAAAGTATTTTCTCTCGCATCTTGATTGCATAGAGTGCATAGGCCAACAGAGTCAATACGAAGGATTTGGCATTTAAGTTCAAAAGCCCGCACCCTGCTTTGAAGATTAAGCTGATCATGATACTAGGTTAAAAATAGGATTTTGCTAATTTAAAACGAGTTTAGTATCATATTATCTTCTTAACATTTTACTAAAGTTAAAATCACCCAATAGCTACTTTAATTTTTTAGTATCAAACTAAATCCATAATGTCATCTGTATATTAGCCTGCAAGCGGGGGCCCAGGTTCGAATCCTGCTGGTGTACATTTTTTTTTTTCGTAAATAATGAAGTTAAATGATTAAAATCATCAACATATAATTAATTTACAAAGCATAAGCACAATAATTGTGTTCATCAAAATTCAAACCCTACAAATGCTTTGCTATCTGGTTGATTAGCATTTTACTAGTTAACAAAAGGTTTACAATTTATGAAAAGTTAGTAGACTGCTATGTATATAGTAAATTGTTAACTAGTATCGTGTTAAGGCCTTGATAATAGGTTGTTTAAAATTTTGCGCCAGTAGTTTTAAGTAAATTGATATATAATATTTGATTATTCGCGCAAATTCAGTGCTGAATGTCTTTGTTAATGCGATCGCACAAAAAAACACTAGTCCTTTTGACATAAGTTCCCAATACAAAATTTTATCTTTAGCAAACCAATTCAAAAACATTACAGTAAAACTAAAAAAGGAGCTGACTTAGAGCTTTTTAGCAGAACTGATATTGCTATATTGTATAAAGAAATCTAAAAAAAAAAAAACAAAATATATTACCTTCATTTTGGTACCAAAACGACATTAGTTTTATTTGTTTAAGTCCCTCAGAATTGATAGTCAAAGTTTTCAATGATGAGTTTCAATGAAAACTATAACTATAACTGGCGCCTAATGGTTAGATTAAGTTCTGCATCAGCAAACGGGCCTTAAATTCGTTCGTGCTGTGCTTTTATTGCAGATATTTAGTTTTTTTAATGACTGCCAAAATGTACTTACTACAAAGATGCTACTGATAATATAAGTGCAATATATAGTGTTACCATAAGAAATAGTCTATTATATTAATTAGAGTTTAGTTTTATAGTGTGTATTGATTTTGCTCGGTCTTTTTAAACAATAGAGTTAATAGTTCGTCTTGTTTGTTTAATATAAGATTACATAAATGTAATTTTTAACAAGTAATATCTAATAAGATTCACCCCTTATGATGGCGCAAAATAACCGGAGAAACGTTGGGAAAAGAATGAGTTATAGAATTTTAATTGCATTCATCCATATTGAACAATAAGCCAAAAAAAATAATACTATATTAGATATCAATATATGTTTAAACATACAAATTTAAAATATTTCTTCAATGTCAATTCAGTTTTTTTTTTGTACTTGGATAGACATCAAACATGGTACCAGCGCACCTTATATCATCTTAAAATTACCTAAAAAAAAAAACTGTTATACCTATGGAGAAAGCATTATCCAGTGTATTATTGAGATTAGTAATTAGGGTCCCGTTATAGCGATCAGGAAAAGTTGAAAAAGTATGAAAGTGTTTTCTGATCCCGCCTAGAATTCTGAAATTTTTTTTACATTGGTCTCTATAGAATAGCTTTAAAATATTACGGCGAGGAAACACTGTTAAATATGATTAAAAAATGTTTGAAGTTTTCAATTTTGGCATTTTTTGTAAAACACTTTTGATCACTTTGTCTTTAAATTAGAACGAATTTTCAACACACGGATATTCTTATTTGGTAGATTTATTATTAAATATAACAATTTAAACGATTTTATTATGAAAATATTAGTTTTTCTATTTCTAATATACTAACGAAAAACTGTTTTAACAGTTCTTCTTAATACTTGTCTATGGTTCTGATATTAGTTTTCTTCTTTTTACTTTTTTGGGAGGAAATTTTAATGGAAACAATTTTTGGATTTAAAGTACAAGTGTATTTTTTTCCAATAATAAAACAAACGTGAAATCATTTAACCTACTTGTGAAAAGTTTTTCTGTAATTAAGTTCACGGCGTACAACAAGTTCGGCGTGTAAGGTCCAATTATAAGATTTGGGGTAGGGTCGAGGTTGGGTGTATGTTTTTTAGGATTTGATATGAAATAAAACAATAACATAATTATTTTGAAATCCGTTTATATTATCCCAATATATAAAGGGTTATCTATTTCGCGGTTTCAAAAGTATATGGCTGGAATTCGACATCTGTCAAGCTAAGTTGTTAAATCAATTTTTTTTTCACATGAGTCTGACATTTACAAAAATGGATGACTTAACTATCGCACAACGCATAAAAATTGTTAAAACCTACTACAAAAATGGTGATTCTGCCACAGCCACATATCGTGATTTAAGAGAAGATTATGGTTTACATAATCGGCCAAGCAATTGGCAAATTGTGAAGAAATTTGAAGAGACTGGATTGGTTACAGATATTGTAAGGCCTGTGCATCATCGTTTCGATCGTACCACTGAAAATATAGCTGATGTAAGTGAAAGTGTTGCCGAAGACCCGAATGTGCCAATTCCTCGTCGTTCTCAGAAATTGGACCTTACTTCTTCGAAAATGACGATGGAACGACTGTCACCGATAATTCGGAGCGTTATGGGCATATGACCGACTTTTTTTGCCTGCTATTGAAGAAAACGACTTGGAGAATATGTGGTTTCAACAAGGCGGTGCCACATGCCACAGAACTCGAGCGAATATGGCTTTATTGCAAGAGACATTTCCTGGACGCGTAATTTCTCGTCGTGGCAATATCAATTGGCCACCAGGATCATGCGATTTGACACCGCTGGATTTTTTTTGTGGGGCTACGCGAAAGACCGTGTTTATGCAGATAAACCTTTAACTCTTGAGCACTTGAAAACCAACATTCGTCAAGTTATGGCTGAGATACCGCCCAATATGTGTCAAAAAGTGGTCGAAAATTACCTCAAAAGAATCGATGCTTGCAACAATTCGCGTGGTGGTCATTTAAATGATGTATTGTTTCACACATAATGTCAACGTTCAAACTTTATAATAAAAAAGAAATATATTATGTGTTTTATTTACGTTTATTAGAATTTTACAATAGAACTTTTTCCTGAACGCTACAACTAGTCCGTAAGATTACAGGAATTTCAATGTATAACAGTTATAAACATAACAATGATTTACCCTATAAAAACTGCATTGTATAAGATGTTAATCGACGCGAATTAATGGCGTTTTTATTTGGCAATCCGGAATTCTTCTCCGATCGGGGATCTCAAATGAACACTTTTGTGTGATTCTGAATTTTAATGAGATTGTTGTGTGAAAATAATTGTGTACGTGACAATATTCAAATTCAAAAAAGTTGGTTGCACAATTATGATACAAAAAATGACAACAGTCGAGTTTGACGTTCAAGTATATGAATGTGTGAGTGCTTTTAGTATCAGAAAAAATTATCTTCTTTTCAGATTTAGAACTGTCATTTTTTCCCAAGTGAACGATTTCAGTAGAGTCCTGAAGTCTTCCGGATAGCCTAATACAAACGACATAAGTGTGATTTTGTTTTGTTACACGGAACATTTTAGCTAACTTAAAGGGCATAAAAAAACACACATGTGGTGAAAATAATTCATAGGGTATACCACAACAATTTTACTACTGCTCATATTCCTATATTTGTTTTGGAAAGTTGTGTTGTTTTTTATTTGATTTTTTTTTTTCGGTAGACGTGTTTTGCATACATCCATAGGTATTTTTATTGCAAAAATATTGCCACACAATCAAAAAACTTTTTAAGGAAATGAAAAAGAGTAATAAATGAATTTCGTATATTTAGTTCTCTTCCAAAGTTCCGGTTGTCCATTGTTTTATTTGAAACAAAAAAAATGATACCTAATTGCGGTCAAAATTTAATAAACAAATTATCTTGTGATGTAGCATGTATTTTCGTATCTATTTGTTTAATAAGAAAAACCGGATGGATGCAGGTAAAAACAGTTAGATTTGGTAAATATCGTAACATACCTACATACCGCTACCTAAATACCATATCCACGACCAAATCAAAAAGATTGTTTTGGGGTGCGTTGTGGCAAAATACTATCCAACCAAATTCCGAAACAGTTTCTGCACAAATTTCGATGTTCTACAAAATAACAATTTGATTTTTTGATATAAAAACATTTATTATTAAATATCCACTATATAGGATTATTTATTTATTAAGAAATCATTATTCAATGAATTATAATCAAATCATAAATTAATATAAATAAAAAATAAGCTCACCTTGATTTCTTTCAATTTCAATGGCCAGAATTATAAAGTTTTCTGTCTACATCGAATCCGAATGCACACGAATGTTTGTTTTTCGATCTTTGTTAGTTTTTAATTCGCTTTTTGACAATTTTTTTAATCTTTTGTTTGAAATTCTATTTATAGCAGATCAGTATATATTTTAAAATTGCATTGTTCATCGAAATGGAAAATAAATAAACGCAAGTAGAGATTCACAAATTTCGCATAAGGAACAAAATTCCGCTTTAATATCAACACTCTATTCATTCGATTGTGAGTACAGTACGATACACTCTAGGAGTAAACCACCACCAGAGACCAGACTAGCCGTAGTCAAATTCGAGTCAGCATCAGCACGGTAAATTGCAGTGTTTGTGTTTGTGTCCACGGTTCAGTTATGCGTTGGTTTGATTGCTTACTCTCTCATTCAAACCAAAAGCATCCAAGTGCGAACAGAAAACACTTGGAACTTTCGGTGAAAATAATATTATTTGTCTCATTATTTTGAATATTTAACTCCGTATGTCATATTATCCCTTTCTAAAAGCTTTCAACAAATGGCGAGGTGGAACAGCACCCGTGGTTTTGTAGCCTTTTTCTTGTGCCTTTCAGTCTTACTTGCACAATATTGTATTATTTTTTGTTTGCATATTTAATTCAGATTCAGAATGAAATAGATAAACTAAACTTTTATCAAGATGTTTATCTTTCATATTTGAAAGCTTTTAGGCACAAGCACTTTTTGATGGTATCCCCAAGAATATGCAATAAAAGTGAACGACTCTTTATTGTTATTAAACAGTTAACACTCTATTAAAATAAACTTTGTCTGGATA
The DNA here is from genome assembly GCA_910595825.1 of Philhelius pedissequus. Classification (NCBI taxonomy): domain Eukaryota; kingdom Metazoa; phylum Arthropoda; class Insecta; order Diptera; family Syrphidae; genus Philhelius; species Philhelius pedissequus. The sequence goes on from OU343163.1 coordinate 37,897,627, forward strand.
ATAATTAGTATGCACTTTTACACAAAATGTATTTGAATCGTTTCGTTTTTATTTTTTAAAATTTGATTACAATAAATTACAAGATACGCAAATTTGTTCAACTATGAAGCAAGAAAAAGTTGAAGGCTACTGGCATCAAGAAGATATGAGAAATCCAAATATAACTTGTGAAAGCTTTATTAATTTTGTGTTCATTCAAAACTTGGAATACCTACATTAAACTGTTGTACAGGGTGGTGTTAAGAATTTCGGGTTTTATTTTTTTGTTTGCCAGTAAATACATATATTATTATGTATTGTAGATGTGTAGGTGAAATTCTGCGTTGTTTTTATTGAGAACCGTTTGCGTCTTCTATAAACTTGATTTATTGCGTGACAAAAATATCAATTTATTACGATTTATAAAATGAGAAGTGTTACGTATCACTTATAGTAGGTACCTATGCTAATTTTGTTTGGCCACCACATTCATTATTTGATTTTGAATTGGCTGTTAATTCGTTTTTGAAATAATACTTATTTTGTGGTGTTGGGTGTAAAAATGTCGAACCGACAACATTACACGACACGCTCTCAAAAAAAAAAATATGTACCTACCTACAATATTGTTATTTCTATCTATTGCTTTCTCAGTTGCATTAATGTGTGTAAAGTTTAAGTGGATGGTCTTGTTGCCAGTGCTTCAGTGTGTCTAATTCATAGATTTATATACACATATACGGAGTCGTAAAATGTGTAATGTAATGTAAAATTGTCGAACCAAGAATCAAAGTTCGAACTACGCTGACGTTTGTAGAATTGGTAGATGCAGATGGGGTCGTAATGGGGATGTATTTATGCAAGTACAGGGCCGGTATCAAAAAATGTCAACTTCGTTGATCTTTCACCGGTTTCCATGAAATTGAAATAGGTATGTTGTAGCTGATTTGGCGCGTGTATATAAGTAACTCTTTTTTTTCTTTGTCCCCTTTCACACGAGTAAAGTGAGTTGCTAGCAACATATATGTCGTTTTCGATTGGGCGTCCGGAAGACTTCTGAATGCCTCTGAAAGTGTTCGATTGGCATTGGCATCAAATGACTGGAAAAGAAGAGAAATGTGGGTCGCGCTACAATTATTCAAATTGGTTAAAGAAGTTTCAATTGATTTCGTTAATTTTTTTTTTAGTTTAATCTAATAAAAATTCATACGTATACCTACATATTATATATTTACCAACATATATTTTTTTTTATAATAATGCAAGCACTAACGGGGTTTTGACTACCGGTAAAACGATAAGCACAGTGCGAGCTGTAGGAAAGTGGGGAAAGAAATTAAATTTATTGATTTAAATTAGAAAAATATATTTTAAATCAAGTAAACAGAAATTAAACAATAAAATATGTCACAACATTATTTACAATTGTAATATGTCATTTGTATTAATCACTTCAAATATGACAGTTCTGATTCTGCAAAAAAGATATTTTACTCCTGCATTTGATATCAATCAGGATCGAAACCAGAAGCACTCGTGCATTTATATACTTGAACGTCAAACTCTACTGTTGTCAATTTTTGTAGCATAAGGTGAGTTTCCGTATTCCTAAAACTGCCAAAATCTACAAATTTGTACGAAAAACAGTGATAAAATTATTTTTTTTCTTGTAATTCATTTTTATTTATTATTACCTTATAACTATCTAAAAGCTAGACAAAAATTCATAAAACTAGCCTAATTATCAATAACTTACAACTAATTTACTTGCCCTTTACAAGCGCTCTAAGCTAAACTATATGGTATCTCTTAATACTATTGTCTTTCGACCTAAAAACTATTTTAATTAATCCTAATTATTTTATTTTATTTTTGTTTTACCAAGAAAACTTTTTTGTTAAAAACTCGGTCTCGTATCATTTTTCAATTTTTACTTATAAACTACCTAAATCTAGACTAAAAATAATTAAAACTAGATACAACTAACATATATACTAACTAAAACTAACTTAAACTACTTAAGATACCTAAAAATACCCATAACCACTTAAAACTACTTAAAAACTAGAACACACACTGCAGCAGCATTTTTTCGTTTTTTTAAATTATTATGTTTATATTTTGTATACGCATACAGAAACACATGCAAACATACATGCCCATACATATATGAACATATATATATACTTATGAACATATACATATACGCACATACATAAACATGCATTCGCATAAATACATATTTTTTTTTATTTTTTTTGGTGCCACCCCGACTGTTCCCTATACCTAATTACCCTAAATATATGTAAGTCGGCCAAGACATACCATCTTAATCGACTTTAAATATCATGATGCTGTTCAGAGAGCCACCAGAACTGGTTCTCCTGTTTCGCCCTATCACTTCGGTCCCGATTGGACGCAGTCCTACTGAACCGAAGGCGCTCTTCTACACCTTGAGCGATGACGTCTCGACCATACAGGAGTCGCCTATCTACAGTTTTGCGGCTGACGTGGCAGATGAGCGGAACCGCCATTCCATCCTGTATCAGACCTCGACTGTCTAAAAAGAGGAATGCCTCGGGAGGGTTGTAGCCACTTAACCGCGCATTCTCAAAATATTCGTTATTGTGGTAATATTATTATATTACCCCAAAAATTAAGCTGTTTGTTGAGGACATCGCTCTTGCAATGTGACCCCGAATCAGCTTAAACAAAAAATTATCTATTCTGTTTATGTTGGATCCGTTGTATAGAACCTGGTTGGAATAATATCTTGTGTACTCCGATTTTGGTGTTCTGTGTAATCCAAGGCAACGTCGAAGACACTGCCTCTCAAACACCCGAATCTTTTCCATTTGAGATGGGGCGACGTTGAACCACACCGGGCATCCATAGGCAATCATCGGCCTGATGAGGGCCATGTAGCAAATAACCTTCACTCTGCTGTCAAGAAGTAATAAAATTATGAAGTCTGTCAAATGAAGGAAAAAAGAAAAAAAAACAATGCATAATCTGTCAGTTGCCATGTGTATCGTTAAAAAAGTTGAAAAGAATGGAATTTATAGTCTGGTCTGGATTATTTGTGCAACAAATTAAGATTTGTGATATCAAATTGGTTATTTTAAGAAATAATTTCATGTTCATCTTTAATAAACGTATTCTAAAATGCATTTTTATGTTGACATTTAAAAAATGGCTAAAATTGTTGGTCACATCGCTCCCGCACTCTTGTAAAACTTTGTTGACCTCTTAGAGATTTTTACCCCCATACTCTGGCAAAAATGACAGTCTTCACATTTTTGTGCACAAAGTACATGAACATACCTATAATTGGACAACAAACATTAGGGGTATTCACGATCCGGTGTACCTGGTCTTGTATCATTGTAAAAGTGTAGCATTTTTTTGCACTACAACAACAAAATAAACTGAATGTCAAAATCTTACACTTTTACACTTTTACAATACCCGAACCCTATTGCAACAGAAAACTACAAGGGTGTAAGATTTTTTTAACACAAACTTAAGCCTTCTTCAGAACAAATGTGAAACAGATTTTGACATTTCCTTCAGTGTCCCTACAGATTAGTAAAGGTGTGTTCACAGTCTGTTGTAAAAAAAATAAAATTTTACAATTTTACAAGACTTGGTACACCAGATCGTGAATACCCCTATTTTTTGTTTTTGATTTTGAATATTTCCAGGGTTATTTTACACATAAAATCACGCATTAACATTCAGAATCGTTAGGGATTCCGGTTTTCCAAATAAAACGCCATAAGAAAGCTCAATTTAAGAATGAATTTAAATAATTTTAAAATCACATTTTTCAACAAAAGGACAGACTTTCTAAGGTCTATTTTATAAAATGTAAAAGAATTTATAAGAATTGAGTTTTTTTTATACTTTTAAGCAATTTTGAAGTATAATTTAGAATGAGAAGTTAGCAGGTTCTTATTCTCAACCGACGATCTATTACGAAAATAATAAAGTCAATAACTATACAAAATTGACAACATTGGCAACAGTATTTAAAAAAAATAAAATTAAAAAGCTCAATTTTTTTTGTTGGCCGATTTAATAAATAACAAACTTTGCCAATCACTTGTGTAACATTATTATAGGTAAACGTATCATATAATTAAAATATTTATTAGGTAGGTACTTAAATCCTAGTATATGCAGTTCTTTAGAACGAAATAAAATAAAATATACGACTGGATTGTACGTACGAGTTCGATTTTTTATCTCGCAAGTTAAAAATGGTGGTTAGGGAAATTATTTTTTCCGAGAGAAAAACTTTTGTGGGTAAAACGAATATGTAAACCGTATTATCTTGTTTTTTTTTTGTACAAAAAAAAGTCGTGGTGGGTATAATTTTTTTTCGGTCTAGTTTACTGTTCGATATAAAAAAGGTGAATTCAAACATTTTTTGTCTCGAAAAAATCACTCCCATAAGAAATACATAGGTACAAGTAGGTCGTTTTTTTCCTTTGAGAAACCCATATAATAGCTAGTTTCATTCAAGAAAAGATTTGCTCTTTCTGTCAAAAGATTTGATCTTTTTGAATTTTGAGAGTTTCGTTGCAACAAAAAGAGAAAATCTAGATCAAATCTCAACACGGAAGATTTGATCATTGATGGGTGGAAAAAGTCTTTTCTGTCAAACGAAAAATGGAAAATATGTTATTATTAATTTATTGTGAGCTTGTGAACTTTTGCCAGTCCTTGCAAAAAAATAAACAAATAATGGACGAAGAAGTTAATAATAAAAATTTTATAAATGTGGATTTTTTGATTGCTTCGTCTTCATCTTCCTCGTCATCTGATGTTGAAGATATGGTTTTTTTTTCAGAAATATGGACCCTATTGCGATTGTCAACTATCAATTTGATTATTGATAAATACTGAAATTTGGTTTTAAAACCTCAATATATTAACAAACTGCACAACTATTTACTATCGATCTTCTTGTAGGTATCAATGATCTATGTAGGTACATCATTATCAGTTAACAAAACTCTTATTAATTGGGTGGATTTCTAATAAATTTCTGTTCAATAGGGGTTTTTGTGTGTCAGGATCTGGAATCAAGTTTCATTAAAAAGATAAAATCTCAATTTTGAGAGATCTTTGAAATTTGAATGAAACTATAGCTATAAAGTGTATACAAGGCTTAACCAATACCAATTAGAAAAACCAAATAATTTCAGAAATTGGGAAAATTCAAAAATTTGTTTTCTTAAGAATCAGTGAAGTTGATAAATTAAATGAAAAAAAAAACATACATATTCTTTTTATTTTATTATCATTTAAGTTTAAACAAAACAAAAAATAAATAAATTCGACTCGTTAAAACTCTTAACCGTAATAAACTGGTCTTAAATTTTCCATGCTTTCCAGCAGCAACCTACGCCTGCTACGCTGTTCCTTTTCTTTGTATTTATGCTCATTATTCTCATCCTTTGTCTTTGAAGGTATTTTGTTTGTTTTGTTTTTCAATTCTTCGAATTTATTTAATTTCGAAAGTTTGGAATTGTTCAAAATTGATTTGCAATCTTTTATTTGGTCTTCCCAATGTTTAATTTTTTCCTTTCCTTCCTCTAGGACATCTACTTTTGATTGCTCTTTGGTATCGTTGTTAACATCCACACTAGGAATTCCCATGTCCTTATACACGTATTTTCTTGTTGTTGAGGAAATTGAAGTGTTCTTCATATTATCATGACGTCCTAACAGGACGTCTTCAAGATCGCCTATATCTTGTAAAATATCAACTGAACTTTCACGTATGGAAGCAATGATTAAATCTATCTTATTTGAGTAATCGTTCGCATCCGAAGCACCTTTCGAGTATGTTTCTTGATTGATATCCAGATCATTACTGTCGTAGTCTAGGTTCATGCGATCAGCATCTTCGCATCCAGCAGATGATGTGTCCTCGTTTAATATCGAAGGAATTAACATCAAAAGACATAAAAATATACAAGCAATTATTTTCATTTGGATTGATAAATTATTACAAATTTCAAATCAGGAAAAAACAATGTAAGCATATAGTGATCATTTTAAATGTGCTCTGCGATTGAAATTATGTTTTTGACATTGAGGTTGGTTACAATACAATAACTAGTAACTAAACAAAATAAGCTTTTAAAAGACACAATAATAAAAAAAAAGTTAATTAAACAAACATTTAACTATAGGCAATGTTATTCAATTATGGACTGGGAGATGTTAAAATTCAATTGAGTTGTGTATACTTAAATGAAATATCATAGATTTGTTAGATATATAGTGTACTAGCGGACCAGGCGAACTTTGTCTCGCCCCAATTTACCGCTTTCAAATCAACTGCGGAGCTATAATAAAACACAGATAGTTCAAATTTCAATGTGATTTATTTCAATGGAATAAAAATATGAAGAGAGTGATATGATAAACAATGTTTTTCGATATGTTTTCCGGCGCAAAAACAAACACCAAAGACCGTATACCAAGCTATCGACGACCTTCTTTTTTTTCGCTGCTAGTATTGCCGTTCATAAACCAAATCGAGACGTTGTTAACTCGCAAAAATTTGTCGGAAATGATATCAATCCAATCGAGACATCAACAGAAATTTGGCCATTGCCAAGCTCTAGCAGTTGTCTGAGAATTCAGCAGCCGATGAGTCGTTCTGCAATGCCACTCATATTTGTGGTCAATTTCAACTTATTGACATGCCGGCACAAAGCCGATGATTTTAATCATCCATTAAGTTTATCGGCAACAGTAGATTTCAGGATGACGGGAAGCGTTTGACGAAAATCTTCGCTGAGCTATATCATATCCCGACCAAATCACCTTGTAAATCTTTCATTGTTAGGTCACCTGCCTCCTAAGCTCGTTTATGCGCCATCGTGTATTCATCTCAAATTATGATTTTGCATTCTCGCATCAACTTCACTGAATTCTTGGTCAATGTCCACTGTCCACCGTGAAAAAATTCATGGACAGTTTCAAAGCGGAATGTGCAGTTCGACCGCCTTCAAACGGTGTGGTATCAATGCCATAGATGCCAAAGAATGCCAACGGGCAACGAAACAAATCTTGGCGAATTGTTGCTAGAATCAACTAAATGACGAATGTCTTGTATTTCCCGCCGGGAGCATCGATCAAGTAAATGCGATTGGGGAATCAATTTCCAAAGCAGCGCTATTGAAGTCTACATTTACCACTTTTTTTCTGTGTAATATGGGCACGTCTCCATTATTTTCTTCTGCACGTACCTCTTGCGTTTGATTATCACAGACATTCTGATTAATTTTTAATTATGCAAGACGTGTACGTCGTCCAACTTATATTCCAAATTATATCGGAATCAGTGGAAACGTATTATTTAGAAATCGTTTTAATTTTTTACGCAACACAAAAACGAATTTTGACTCAGCGGTCAAGCGATGTGTATTGAACAAACACAAAGTTGTTTATGTCAAAGATATACACCGGCTGAACTAACAAAAGCGAAATCAGGAATTATACGTTTTTGACAACATTTTTTTATATATAAAAAAATAGGATATTATTGGACAGTTGCGTAAGGGTGTCAATATCAAGACGTGCAAAGTGTCTTAGCTAATTTTATTAAACGTTTAACTATTAATTTGAGTTGCATATACAAAACAAAAGCATATAAACAATGTGGCAAAAAAATTCATAGCGGTCCATAGACGCTCAATATTTGTGTGCAATATTTGATATTGCAAAATATTATTGTTCGTCTGTTGATATTGCCAGATGGGGCAATATATTGTGGAAAATCAAAATCCTTTTGATATTTATTGCACAACACAAAATAAAATGCCCAACTGGATCGCAAGTATTGTTCTAATGTTCGATAACATCGTCTTTACAAGATTCTTAGTACAAACGGCTAAACAAGTATACTTATGTATTTTTAAAGTCGTTATTTTTCACCTATGGGGTTTTCTTTTGGTAACAAAAATTATTATTTTTTTCCACCTTCAGATCTGTCAAAACACAGATTTTTTCAATTAAAGCCTTCCAAAAAAAATCTATTTACTTTTCGATCGGAAAACAATTTTACAGATTTGGATTTTTCGGCAGATTTCCCCCTCTTTTACTAATACCATAACACCGTCAGAACAATTGGCAGCCGTCATTTTGACAAGATTTTGTTTTCAGTAGTTATGTGAATAACTGAAAAAAAGGTTTTGAAAACATACATACATTTTAAAATAAAATGCACGACTGGATCTCACGAACTTGCTCTTATGTTCGATCACATCGTATGCAAAAGATTTCTATTAAAAATCTAAATATATTTTTAAAGTCATTTTTAACTCAATTTTGTATAAACATATTTTTTTAATTTTGTTCTAAAATAAATTGGTATGACAATATTAAATATTTAATAATATAAGCTTTAAAACAAAAATTTCGATTTAATTAAAGAAAAAATAATTCAAAATTCTGAAATAAATACTTAAACTAATTGAACTCAAAAAAAAATACTTCATTTTATTTCTTGAATAAATTTGAATTTACGAAAAAAAAAATTTTAATCTGTGGAGCGGTTTTTGTGAAAAAAAGTTTTTTTTTTAAATTTTTGAAAATATTTTAAAAAAAAATTCAAAAACGCCAATTCATAGGTATTCAGAAAATACATATAAATATAATTTTTGCAAAAAAAGGTAATGATCAGTTTTCGAAATATAAATTTTTTAAATTGTTTTCTTAAAAATGATTTTAAACATACAAAAAAATATTAATTAAAAATATTGGTACGCGGTATAATTTGGGCAACATAAACTTATATATGTCTGAAATTTCGAAAGAATCGGTTGAGCCGTTTATGAGATAGTCGAAAGCAAAAAATACGGTCCTATGGAAAGTACGGTTTTTAGACATTTTTCTAATTTTTTTTTCAACGATATGATCGGTCGTAGCTAAAAAGCCGCACTGATTTTTTGTATCTAAATCGTTAGAGCCATTTCCGAGAAAAATAGGTTTGAACGTAAAGGTTATATGGCAGGTACCGTTATTTTTGAGCTAAAAAAAATTCAATTTCCCCTCTGTACAATAACTAAAAAACTCTATATACCAAGTTTGAAGCAATTCGGCCCACCCGCTTGGGCTGTAGGTGTCTATACATACATACAGACAGACGGACAGAATTTTTAGACCATCTTTTTTCATCTTCGCTATCATCGTAATGTCATGTTTGATTGTTATCTCAAAACTTTTTTTTTCGACAAATGCATAACTTGCCTTATAATAGTACCTATAATCGCAAGTAAAAAATAAAATGGTTGTATGGCACGTACCGTTAAAACAAATTATCTAAAAAAAATGTTGGCCAAAATGTAGACTCTACATGAAGTAGTGCACATGCTTTTTCTTATCAAAATCTCTAGAGCCGTTTTCGAGAAAATTAAGATGGTAGAAAAAAATGTATGGTGATTGGACTGCGTTTCTTTATTCATTCTGGGATACCAAGAATATTCGGAATACCAATTTTGCTTTTCTTTATTCCACGGAATATTCCGGATAAACTATTTTGTTGTTTCTTTATTCATTCCGAAACGTTTGGAATCCATTCATTTTATTCCATGTTAAACATGGAATGAAAAGAAAATTCTCGGAATGGTGACGTTCACTCAGTTATTCTCAGCAATCTGGAATAACTTTCTGTTCTTGTAATGCGTGCAAAAGTGCATCTGATGAAAAATAAGCTGTTCTTGAGTTATCCAAAAAAAAATGGTATAACTAGCTATCCGAGAACAAATGTATTGAACAGCTGACTGAAAAATTCATTTGGTATGAGTTTTGTTCTGATTTTTTGACAGCTTTCAGCTAACCTATCTGATTCGTCCACAGATATACGTACATACTCCGATAGCTTGATATCCGTGATAACATATCTAATAAGCGAATGAACGCCCGCAATGTCAAACAAGCAAAAAAATTACACCAGCCAAAGACGGAAACAAAACAAGTAAACAAAATGGATGACCAAACATTTTTTATATTTTTATTATTGAAATAAATATATAAGCAATAATTAAATTTTAGTTTTTATTAATTAATAAATCAATAATATTTAAATTTTACAATTTCCAATAGAGATACCTGTTTTTCACCTTTCAAACAGCTTATTTATTTCATCTTTTTCTTTCCTTTTCCGGATAGTAGTTTTGCATTTTTGTATTTATTTTTATATTTTTATAAATAAAGAAACACACTCGGTAAGACCGTTATTTTTGCATACCCATTTTTTTTTTTGAAAATTCAGTACATATTCCGAAAGCGGATGATGATTAAAATTATATTTTTAAACTTATTTTATTTAATACATACAATTTCTATACCAATTTTTTTTACAAAAGAATTAATTGTATTTTGTATATTCAAAATTTTGTAAAAATCTACTTTAAAAATATATTTAGCCGTTTCTACTAAAAATCTTTGGTGTTGCATTTTGTTTTAAATTTGTTTATCACTTTTAATTGTTTTATTTCCGTTTTGCATTATGTATTTGTAAGTTCAAATTTGTATTTTTTTAGCCTGAACATTGGAAAGTGAAAGATTGAGTTGAGTTTGTTCCTTGTGTGCACGTATCCTCCAAACCACAAATAAGCCAAATAAGATTGGAAACTTTCGTACGTTTCACCCCCCAAAACCCATTTGTTTACATTGTTGTATTTGTAGCTTTGAAACTCTACCCATGAATAGATGGGAAATCAAAAACAAAACAAAAACAAATTACTAGGGCTGTGTTGTCTATGTGTCTATAGGAAGAGGAACAGAAAAGATTCTTGTGTGCGTTTTTATCAATGTGTCTATTGGAAGAGGAACAGAAATGTTACTTGTGTGCGTGTTTCAGCTTGTAGCCAAATGTCAAATGAAAGCAGAGGTTTCTGGTCTTTAAGTTATTAGTTTATGCTCCAAACATGCATCGTTCGCGATCAAGATATTTTTTTATTTTTTCAACTTTGTTTATTTCCCATTTATGTCTTAATAACCTGTAATGAATTAAGGTTTATAAACAAAAATATTTTATTCCTAATAAAATTCTGTCAGTTTGAAATTAACACCAAACTATAAGAATGGTGCTTACTCATTTCTGGATATGTACATATACGATTTTTTTTTAGTAAATCCCTACTTGACACTTCAGACTCCATCTTCTACAACCAAAGTGCTTGATTATTTTGTAAAAAAGAATTCCTTTTCAGGTTTGCCCAATTCCGATTGTTAAATCCCTTTTCACAAATTCCCTTCAATTCACACGCATGTTCACCAAAACCGTTATGTCAAAAAAAAAATCTACCACGCCTCTTTGGAAAAGTGCAATGTAAGTCCATTTACAAATCAACTTACTCTTAAAAGTGTAGTCTTCTTTTAACCACCGTACGCCACTCTTTGGCGGACGTGTTTCTTGCAAATTCAGCAAAAGAAAAAAAAAAGTTTCTCAGACCAATTAGAAAAAGGACATACATATTTTTTTGTTAAAAACGTTGTTCTTTGTGTTTTATTTCATCAATAGATTCTTTTTCAATTAGTGTTTCTATTTTATTTTAATAGAACAAAAATCCCAGTTAAAAATTCTGATTTTTAAAATTTTCTTAAATGGGCGTTGCTATATTATGTGTCGAAAGTTTTCTTATTAATCGACACAAATTTTAAGAAACTTACAGTCTATCGTGTCTTTGTCTTAGTACAAAAAAAAAATTCTTTGCGATGAACTTAATACCAAATATGTGTGCTATAAAATTTATATTGATTTTATTTTTTTATAACGGTTCGTATAATTGGAGTAAAAAGATCTAAACAGTTTTAGGTAAGTAATAATTTTATAGTAATTCGTTAACCCTTCTGAAAAGAAATTTCAATTATCGATTTTTAGTCCGACTATTGTTTTTTTACCTTGTCTGACAGTTTGTTCTCAGTATTGTTTCGGTCATGGTGAAAATTGACGTAATACTTATTTTACTCGTATTACTCCGAAAAATACATTGTAATAGAGGTGCAACGATAAAAGGCGACATTTGTAAAGGGGGCTGCTAGGAGTTTTTTAAGCATAACTTAACACGTGCCAAAAATCGTGGGTGGTACCAGTGGGCTTGGATTTGTCCTTGTTAATTTTTTTCATAAACACTTCGTATTGGTATTTTAAATTTTGTGAAGAGACAAATAGCAGTTTGACGTAAAAGGTTTCTACCCAACAAATTTAATTTCACAATGAACCACTTGAATGGCTTCCAAGAACTTATGACTTTTATTTTAACAACAAATACTCCTACCTATAGAGTGTGAGGCATTTGCTAATTTTAAGAAGTTGTCAGGCTTCCTGAGACACGCAAGAACCACATTAGTTTATAATTGGTATAATGTGCCCATAGCCATAATGCTAATGCTAATTCTTGCTTCTGAACACTAGCAAATTTAATTTAATTTAATTGAAGCCACCAATACAGGGTTGATGTAATTATTAGAATTACGTTTTGTAAATCAAAGATCTATATTAAATAACAACACGAATTTAATTTTAGTATACTTACCTACATAATGTATTTAATTAAGTTATGTAAATTAGAACTTTATTATGTACAACATATATTTGAATGTACATGCATACATATATATGTGTCAGTTTCAGTTCTTCTGACACCCACTTAAACCTATGTAGGTTAGTCGAATTGTTAACTGGATTTTTCTCTGGCTGTTCCACTTTAATGAGCGAGTATAGTATGGCTACCATATTTCTCTATTAACATTGGGTGCGTTCAGATGTCGGTACGATAGCCAAACTAAGATAGGTTGTTAGTATCCCTTCAAGTATCGAATTAAGATTTCAATCCAGGCCATGATCGAAGTGTTGATTTAGTGTAATTTTTTTAATGTGTGAGTGCCAATTTTTTTTCCTTACTAATTTTTGAATCAAAGTACGTATGAAGTCACATGTCGAACATGAATAACTTTCAACATAACCGTGGTCTGTTCGTGTTTCCAAGCATTTGATTTTGATCGAGGCAATGCTTAAAAATTAAAACAAAACGGCTGGGATCGCACGTACTTTCTCTTATGTTCAATCACATCGCCAATCTAAGCACACGACTCTTAAGTCGTTTTTCTTTTTTCATTCAGAGCAGAGCACTGAACATAATTCGAACACATGCATTATGCACTGAACTTGTTCCACACAAAGCAAACTCTAAACACTAATATGTTTTTTAAAAACACTTGAACCACACAAATCAGAATACATTTTTATTTTTTTAAATAAAAAGCAATACGTTTTTTGTACACTGATACACACCGATACAGAAAATTAACAAGCGAACAACTTCTTTCGCCAACTTATGTATCAAGTTTTTCTTCACATTTTCCTTCTTGGCACACATGTCATTTGGTGCGTTCGGCAATTTACACGATCTACACATGTTCAGAACGAAAAAAGAAACACACATTTCGAGCTCTGCATGCCCTGAGTTAAAAAGAAACACAAACACATTTTGTGACAACTTAGACTCTGCTCTGAACTAAAAAAAGAAAAACGCCTTTAGTAGAAACGGCTAAATATATTTTGAGACATTGGCGCAAAATTTTAGTCGATTTAGAAATATGTTAAATCATTTTTAGTATGATACTAGGCTAAAAAGAGGATTTTGCTAATTTTAAACCAGTTTAGTATCGTACTATTTTCTTAACATTTTACTAAAGTTAAAATCATAAAATGGCTACTTTATTTTTATAGTATCGTATTAAATCCATAGCCACTTTGACATTACAAACGTCACGAAGTTATGTTCGCTTACTTTTTTGCACTATTTTAGGCGTGTTTAGTTGTAGTTTATTAAGAAAATAGATTTAGTTTGGTGCTAGTTAAAAAGTGTTTAAAATTAGGAAAATATTAGTAAAGTAGTATCATGCTAAGCCCTCAACATCAGGCTGTTTAAAATTTTGCGCCATTTTTTAAAATTTGTTTCTAAAAAAATTTAGAATAGCGATTTTAAGTATTTAATAATATAAAATAAAAAATATAATTTCAAAAAAATCTTCCAACAATTTTGCATATATTGAATTTTAAAAAATTCAAAAAAATATATTTCGAAAATTTTGGTATGTACTATTATTAAGAATTCGAAGGACCTCCTGTATAAAAAAAATTGATTGAAATTCTTTGAGGCATTCAGGAGAATCAATAAAACGGTTATAGGGCAGGTACCGTTAATAACCTTTCAATGAAATTTGTTTGCTGACCAAAATGTAGACTATATACTTATAATGGCGCACTGAATTGTTTTATCAACATCGGTAGAGTCGTTTTTGAAATAATTGAGATTTACCATTTTTACACCAAAAATATGGGTATTTTCGAAACTAAAAAAAAAAAGATTTAAAAAAGAATGTATAGCCAGTTACATAAAATGATTAAGTCCAAGTTTAAAGGAAATCCGTTTGAAGGAAAGGCCGTTAAAAGCTATTTTGAATCAACAATTCAACAAGTAAATATATAATAGTGTTTAGTCTTCTACTTGGCTGATGTAAATCAGTAGTATTAGTATTATAGAATTTGTATTATTAAAAAACCTTCTTATGGAGGCGGAATTGAGGGACATACTTTTTTGGTGTTCTCTATCACTGTAATATGAAGTTTGATTAAAATCTCGGGTTAAATTTTTTTTCAAATGCAAAACTTGCCTTATAGTACCTATAAAGCAATTAAAAATATAACGTTCTAAATTCCCAAATACAATTAAACTCTTACCAAATCTAAATTAATTTTTAGTGCAATCGCAATATACGTTTTTAATTTAATAAATCTAATAAGGAAACAAATTATCATTTTTAATGTCATCATTACAACTTAAAACTTTACTTCAAACATTTACCATACACCATAATGTAATTTTAACTTGCGCTTTCTTTTCTTTTTTTCTGAAATCAACTAAAGGTAAATTTGATGTTCAATTGGTAAAAGAAATTAATTTATTTTTAATCTAGATCTTTCCGAACACTTGTTTTTCCCTTTTTACTTGCGATTATAGGTTAAGGCAAGTTATGTATTCGTAAAAAAAAAATTAACACCAAAAAAGTGGGTCCCCAAATTCCGTCCGTATGTCTGTCTGGCTGTCCTCGAGTATACAGCCTAAACGATTGGATAGATTTGCTTCAAATTTGGTACATATTGTTTTTTCGGTAATATGCCCACGCGTTTTTTTTGGCTAAAATTAAAAATCTTATTTTCTCAAAATGGCTCCAACGATTTTTATAAAAAAAAATCACTCCATTAATGAAGGGAAATGGTACCTTTTGATAATTTTTTTTTGTGAAAAAAATTGTTACTTTTGGTACTCTAGTAGAACCATTTTATTGGTTTTCGATTTTCTGGGAAACGGTTAATTTGATTTTTTTGAATTTTTTTACGCAGAAGCTCCCATAAAGTTTACACACCAAAATTTTTCAAAAAAAAAATTTTTTGGAAATTAATTTTTTTTAACTCAAAATTTCGAAACGACTCAATAGATTTTTTCGAAACTTCGTATTTGGTGGTTTTTTGACATTATCTTGAATAGTTAATAACACTATTTTTTCTAAAATAAAAAAACAACGTTACCTCCCACACAAATGTTAAAAAACCGTTAAGAAAAAAATGTATTTCTCGGAAACGGATCCAAGAATTTTAAAATGTGTGTGTTCTTAAATTAGTACAGTTAACTTTGAAGTATACAAATATTTTTTTTTGCGTACTTATGAACGGTACTTCCCACAGAACCACTTTTCATATTTTCGACTTTCTCAACATTCACCGATTAAAATATTTTTTTTATAAAAATGCTCCCTAAAATTGTTAATTAAACTGCATACGAAAATTTTCGATTTTTTAAAAATAATTTTTTTTTTTTTTTGGAAAATCGATTTTTGAAAAACCAGTTACAGAAATTTTTTGAAATTTAAATTTTATATGTATATTAATAAGATCGTCAAAATGGCGTTTCAAATTTGTTTCTAAAATATATATATGTATATATATGTATATATACATATGTATGTAGAAATATTTTACTCTCCTAACTTCCATAATTAAAATCCATAACTAAGATTTAAATATACATTTGTAGGTAGGTACCTATGTAACTATTCCTTGAATCATCCATTCGACAATTCATTACACTAATAACCAAGGTAATCTTACCTACATAAGCTTTAAACCTGCATAGGATAACTACACGTAACTAATTTAACCTCAATGGTTAGCTACATTAAAGTTGTTAGCTACAAGTTCGTACGATCCAGTCGTGCATTTTATTTTGCATTTCATTGGGCAAAATAAATTAATTTATTTTTATGAATTTTGACCATTTTGCAAATCTTAATTTTTCGGCAGACAATTTTCTGTTGTCCGCTTGACAAAATGTATGCGACTCCTCAAAATTAATCACTAAAAAGAATTATTTCGTTTTCAACCAACTTACACGGCATTAGTGATATGATAATGAAATATAGATTTTTCAATACCAAAACCACATTACCGTTAAAAAGGTGAATGATCACATTCAGAATGCACATGAGACTTTAAAGTAAGTAAATATCAAGTTTCAAGACTATGATTGGCCAGCTGTCAAAAACAAATTCTTAAAATTAGGGAAACTTTTATTGTAAATTGACGAAAAGCCAGCGGGTGGCAATGGTGCAGTGGATAAAGTGCTTGACTGCTAACTTAGACGTGTGGGATCGATCTCCACGCTAGGCGCATTCTTTACTATACCACCAATGCCCGTGGGTTGAAATGAGATAGTCAATATCTAATTCTCAAATCCATTGTACCAACAAAAAATTCTTTCCTATCTTTGTTATCCTTCTAACTAGTGCCGTGCAGTTCAGGTTGCATTTAAAAGACCTTAGGTCTTACAGGAATATAGTTTAAATTATTAATATTTAAAAAAAATATAATTTCAAGTCAAGTACATTTGTGTCATATTATTTATTATTTTTTTACTCTAACAACTTTATATGAACTATTTATGCAGTCAATTTATTGAGAAATATAATTTTACTTTCTATTACCTAACAAGGAAATTTTTATTTAATTGTAGTTAAAAACAAGCAAATAAAATGTATATATAATCTAAACAACAATTTGTAGATAATAAACATTTACCAGCACAATGAGATTTTTGTTTGGATTTGTATGCAAGAAGGTACTTGCCTATATGCATACCTACATTCAATCTTATATTCAGGAAAGCTATTTTTAAAATCTTAAAATTTACAAATCTTAAGCACTTTCTCTCACAAATTTCCCAACGAAATTGTTTATACCGGTATCAACCTTGTACAAATATTGTAAACATTTCTAAAATATTTTTAGATATAATGCACTTGTGCATATGTACATATTAAATAAAAGCTTACATTCATATTAGATAAAGGTATATTTTTAAAATCTTCTCGTATTATACATATGTACATAGGTACGTATACATACATATGAATTGATGTGAAAATGTATTTTGCAAAGACACAACCTATTATTCATGTATGTGCATATTAGGTGTATTTTTTGTGCCCATTATGCTTAGAAATAATCATCGCTAACAAATAAATTGTTGTCGACAACTCGCTGTCAAATGTCAAATGTCATATACATTAATTAATCCAAACCGAAATGGTAGCCAAACGAAAACAACCTGGAAGATTATTTGGACAAAAAAATGTTTTTGGTGTATTGATTAGGTGCCTTGCGAGAAGAACAGTAATCTTAAAATTCAAAACAAATTATTAAAAAAAAAACAACAGCAGCACCTTAAATAACACACACCGTTTTTTTAAAGACAACCCGCCTAATTTTACCCGATTTATTATCTAATTATGTAAATGCAGTTTGAGCGTGTAGATACTAAACTAAAAAGAAGATTTTGATAATTATACACAAGTATTGAACTATCTATTAACATTTAACTAAAGTTAAAATCACCAAAAGGCTATTTTATCTTTGTAGCATCATACTAAATCCAAATGACACTTTGACATTTACAAATGTCAAACAGTTACGTTCGATTGGTTTATTTTCATTCTTTTAGGCTTGTTCAGCTGGAGGTTTTCAAGAAAATAGCTTAAGTATGGTGCTAGTTAAAAATTAGGAATATTTTAGTAAAATTCCGAGGTCGAGGCTCTGTGCAACAATGAGCTTTGCCGAAAGTACTACTATAGTAGTATTGTAGTACTTTCGATACCTCCGTACTACCGTACCTTTCACACTTGTACTACTATTTTCAAAAGCCAGACAAATCTTGCACATCCAGTAAAGTGAAACGTCACCCTTTAAAAATGTTTTTAATTTTTAAATTTAATGCTAATTTCGCAGCATTTTAATTAAAAAGTCTTTAAAAAGGGAATTCCCCTCTCTTTATTAATTTTTTTGTCGGTGCGTTGGCCCAGACAATGCTGCTGTCACGTTGGCAAAAAGAGTGGAGTTCGGTCTTTTTTTCTAAAAGAGAATCGAAATATGCTTATGTTAGGCTGTGTGCGCCATTCCTTACATCTTTGGGTGTTTTCATTAATGCATGGTTGCTTTTTTGCGATCAGTTGCGATCATGTTAATGTCAGAAAAACAATTTGCGCATGCATTTTAATATAAATTTATGAATACTTTCTCTGATGTGTATTTTTAATTTTGAGTTCAACTTTGAATTTTCTAGCGGAAATTTGTGAAATTTTATATTTGCACAGTTGCGATGCAAATATTTGCGTTTTACATTTATGAAACTCCGATATTCATCATTTGCATTTAAGAATGCCATGCATTCGTCGGATTTTCGCAACCATGCATTTATGAAAGCACCCTTTGTTCCTCAGCCGCAGATAAAAAATGCCACAGAATATTGATTTTTTTCTAAAAAAAAAAAAAAACATCTATGTATACTTTGCATATTGCCCAAAAACAACTCGAATTTAAAGAGTTTAAGGTCTATTTCAACTTTGAAAAACATAACATATTAAAATAATCCCTTACTCGGTTGCTAGCTCTTGAACAGGTTGCGGCAAGAATACTACTACTTTTTGCAGAATTCTTTTGAATCTTCTGACAGCAACCTAGATCCTGTCCACAAGATTCAGGAAGAGCTGAATGATACAACGAAATGTTATTTATTATTTTAAGCCTATGTTCTTCAATTAACTAAACAGCCTAACTCAGAGTTCCAGTAAGAATACATACATTTTTGTCATATATTGAAACATTTTACAAAACCATTTTACAAAATTTTATCAAATCGGAGTTTTTTAAGTGACGACCTTATATCTAATCCAAGATTTTTTGTTTTAATTATCGATTATGTGTATGTTGGGGCAAAAGCTGAACCTTGTCTTAAAACAAAAAATTTTCAAATAAATGAAATATTCGAAATTAAAGGAGTTTGTCCAAAATATTACAAGACCTTATGTGAGCTTTCAAGCGCATTGATTTTGATGACAAAATTTAAAAATAAATTCAAGGTTTTAAACCCTCAAACTTAGCAGAAAGCACAACTTCCATAATTTTATCTATGCCTGATTTCATATATAAAACCATTAATCGCAGCATCGATGTTAAGATTCAAAACATCGACCTAAAATAAGCTGAAATCTTTTGTCAATGACTTCATGCTTGTAAATATTAGACTACACTCGACGGAACTACACTTCAGAGGAACTACCCTTGAACTATTAATGTGATATTGTAAGAAGTTCAATTGCATCTTAGTGCGATACAACCTCATACACACAGAAAGTGACAAGACAATTACGATAAAAAAGATTGCTACAATTTTCAAAACAATGAAGGTATTTTGAATTTTTAAAATATGCATTAAAAACATCAGTGTTAAAAAACTTCAATATTTCTAATTCGATAATTTCTGACAGCAGTGTTGTTTTTTATCGATTTTAACATCGATGTTTTTCAATACCGCTCATCACTACACGACATTGTTCTTGACATTTAATTCGAGTGTTTACATTTAGTGGGTATGAGTGTGTACGTGCTTCTGGTTTTAATTCTGACTTCAAATCCAAAACGAAATGTCTCTTCTATCCAGGAGAAGAACTGTCATTTGATACCAATCGAGCAGTTTCAGAAGCATTCGGAAGCCTTCCGGACGACCAATCGAAAAGGCCATCAGAGTTGCAATGAAACAGCACAAGGTATAGAAAATAATTCGAAAAATGTTGTCACGCCAATATTTCCACGGTGATGCCCAAACGTCAACATCAAAATATTAAGTTGCAGTTTGTTAGATTTTTTAAGGCAAAAAATGGCATAATGTGTGTTCAAGAGGCTGTTCGGGACAGATTAGAACACTTTTTAATAGAAATGTACAGGATTTAGCTGTTTAATGAGAAATGTTTTGTTCTAAACTGTTCTGGATTGGTGTTCAATTAATCAGTTTGGAACACTTTAGAACAAGATTTTCTGCACTTGCTTTTTAGGTAGAACCGATTTGTGAGAACTGTTGTTGTTAAAAAAACTATTTCAGTGTTAGAATTTTATTTAGTTGATAAATCACTTTCCGTGTCGGAATGGTTCTCAATTTTATGACAAATAGTTTTTTTTTAATTAAATTCAACTCCATTTCAGATTATTTTTAAGAATTTTTCTGCAACTCAAATTGTAGGTAAACAACAATATTTTTTTTATAATCTCTGTCATATGACTGACTGTTCTATCTTGTTATGAAGTTTCTCACGAATCTGTTCTATACTGTCTGTTCTGTTCTAACTTTTTCGTCACTGAACAATCTAAAAATTAAAATTAAAAATTGTAAAAGATAACACTGTGCTACAGGGAATTTGAAATTAAGTGAGGTTGCAAATCACTAATCCTTATATTCAATACGTTTCTCTTCTTAAACTCTCAAATTCTTTGTTAAAGACCAGTTTTCGAGTGAGCTCACGCTCTCAATGATTTTTAACTCGGCCATTTCTTAACCGATTTTTGATTTTCTTACGGTTTTAAAAAGATAAGTAATATTTCTCTTCAACGATACATTTAAAATATTTGTAGCACAAATAATAATACAGATGAATTTCTTCGAAATCTTAAACTAACCCCACTTTTTAAAATGTTCACGGTTTTAAGACCGTTTCGGCAATAGTTTGATTTATGTTTTTTGTTTTGCTTTGGTTCGTTTTAATTAAATACTTTTATTCTTAGTTAAACAAGGCCTCGATCGCGACAATTGGCGAAAAATTGAAGGTACGAATTATGAATCTACACCATGAAGTGCAAGTAATGCTAAAACACTTTTTAATGTGATTTTTACATTTATTGTTAAAAAGTAAAGTATATGTACTCTACCTCCAAAGTCCAAGCACAATCAAAAAATCTAATTTAATCTAAATTATTTACAAATCTTAGGACCCTACCACCAATCTCTATAATCTAACTAATAAATCCAAATACACACAAAAGTAATTCGTTAGGTATGGAAAATATTATATGGTATCAGCAACAACTGTGGCTGTATAGCAACATATTGCCACTTGCCTTTTTTTCAATGAAACGATAAGACTCGTATCTATACGTTTTGTATGTGATGTCCTTATTTTTAAGCTGCTGCCTTGAGACAATAACACTATTCTGGGCTAGCCATCTTATATGTACGAGTTTGTTTGCGAATAGAAAATCGATTGTGCCACATGCCACTCAAATTTGTTTACTCTTTCGACCGGTACAAGACAGATTGTCATACCAAAAACCGAGGAGAGGTGCCAAGCCAGTGTCCTGACAATTCTTCGCATACTTAATTGATTTGCAGTATTTTATTTGTCGTCAACAAAGGATATCGATTAAATTAAAAAAATGTATGTAGGTGGATGTGGGTGCAGTCAAATTATGTTAGATACAAAGCTACACCCATATGTTCATTAGACTTCATTATTTCACCAGAACCAAGATGTTTTTGTTAATGTAATAGATACATAGGAATATAGGTATGCAGGCATGTATGTAGGTACATATATTTTGTTTCAATAATAATCGAACTTCCAAAGTACTGTCTAGACATTTTTTAAATATAGCAATGAACTCAGAATGTGTCAGTTTAATTGCCGCAACACATTTTGTATTGCATTTCAATTTATTTCTTTTGAGTTTTGAAAAGCATTAAAAAATGTACCTATGTTATGTTTTCTGGTAAATACTATTTAAAATTGGTAATTCTAAATCATGTTTCTGGTAATTATTATTTGCACTTCACCATATAAAGTTAACTTCCGAACAAACAGAACTAAAATAAGATACAAAATTTTCCTCTAAATAAACAGCTCGCGCTAACACACCATTTACTTACCATTTTGTGGTAAAATATGTATTTTGTATCTGCTATGTGAATGCTTAAATAAATTCTGCTCACAGCAATGAAAACAATCACTGGAAGATCTTTTTGGACATGATTTAGTATATGACGTTATTCTGAAAAAGATCGCTTTCAGTGATAGTCATAATCGAATGATTTCACTAATAGAGATATTAGTATTCGAATGATAAAAATAATCGAATGATTATTCGAATTATTTGGTTTTACTATGTACATACTCGTATGTATATCTTCCATATTTCTTTTGAATTTAGAAAGGTAACGAAAATGAATAATGTTAACTACTCACATGCCAATAGTTACTCAAAACATTTTAATTTTAAGTAGGTACATAGTATTTCTAAATAAAGAAATAAAATAAATACTTAAAATTTAAATTTTAAACAATTTAACACTAAATAAATACCTAACACAATCATTCGCTATTCATTCGATCATTGCATAAAACAAAAAATTTCAGATACACAAACAAACTCTATATCTCGAGTGATCAGCCAACATGTAACAAACTGTATTAGAGAACTGAGTGATTACTATTATTATTACTAATTCATTCGAATGACAAATGCTGCAGAAACAGATAAACCAAGTCTGTATGCGAGAATCGAGGTATTATTACTATTACTGTTTTACTAATTCATTCAAATGAAGAATACTATTGAAGAAGATAAATATGAAGTCTTCAATTCCAATTCAAACCAACACGTGTACCAATATTACAATTCACTCACACATCACACACAATACCTAATGGTTCTTGCTCTTGCACCTTGGTATTGCATTTGCATTACGCTTACGCTTAAATAGTAGTATAATGAAGTAGAAATTGAGAAACCCGTATTTGAGAAATGAGACATCATTCGAATGATTTCAGATGAAGTATCTATATGTCTCCAAATAATGTAAGAATCGATTATAATCGATTATTTCATTCGAATGTGCACATCATTAATCGCTTCAATTTGCACTGACAGAACCAATGTAAGCAGCGGTGAATCTCGTGACATGTGGACGATTTTGGAAAGACGAATTTTTGAAAATGGTTCTAAAATACCATTAATGAAGATTTGGTGTGCTACACTTCGCTCAGATGTAGCTTAAAACGATATAACAAATTCTTTCTTCCAAAGTAAATAAAATTCCTTCAACTCTGAATCGAGTTTCATCTTATTTTCATGTTTCAGCCGGTCAACGGAGCTTCAGAAAAAGCATCCGAAATCAAATTGAAACTATGTACTGTCGATGCCTAAAAATTGCAAGTGCGTTGATTATTTGATGATTATTTGATTATTATTGAATTCCTATTAAGTTTTGAGTTATGGAATTTATTACACTTACGTAAAAATCTCGCGATTTTGATCAAAGTTGACATTACGATAATAGAGAACACCAAAAAAAGTGGGTCCCGCAAATCCGTCTGTCAGTCTGTAGAACAATCTACAGGGTAAACGGCTGAAGCGATTTTCTTCTAACTTGCTATCTACTTAAACTTTTTAGGTGATTGTCTCACATAGATTTTTTAATCGTTTTTTTTTCAACCCCAAAAATAACGGTACTTGCAATACAATTTTTCCTACCATCTTAATTATCTCGAAAACAGCTCCAACGAACTTGATAAAAATTAGTGTGTACACTCCTTCTGGTAGAGTCTATTTTGGTAAATTATTTTCTTACATACAGTGGAAGCGCTAATAAGCGGACACTCATGGTCTCTCAATATTTGTCCGTTTATGAGAACTCTCTGGTTAAGGGAAAGAATACGAAAGGAAATGAATACAAAAATGAATAGCTGAAGGAAAGGAAATGGCATGTGCAATAATGCAACGCCATCAGAAAAGGGAACCATAGCTATATACTTTGAAAATTAAACCAACTTAATTACCCGGGAAGTCCCCTTCAACCTGTCCCCTGTTTAACAAAGCATCGCATTGTCCGGTTATATGTGAGGTTTTCTATGTAAAATGAGCATGACAAGGCTCATCTGCGTTTATTAGAGTGTCCGTTTATATAGGAAATTAATTTGTATGAGAAATTCAAGAATACGAATTGTCCGCTTACTGGAGCTGTCCGCAAGTAGAGCTTTCAATGTATTTTGTTATTAACGGTACCTGCCATACAAGCACATTTTTTGATTTTCCACTTTCTCCACGGCTTTCCATCAAAATTATAAAGGAGGTACTTGGAATTTTAAAGAATATTGCATATCAAAGTTTTGGAAAAAAAAAAAATTTTTTATTTTTTTTTTTATTCAATATTTCGAAAACGGGTGGGTGATTTTTTTTGAAATTTTGTTTTTAACTTTATTAAATATTTAAAATTGCCATACCAAAAAAATGAAAGATGTTTTATATATAAAACATTAAGTAAAAAAAGACTTTAAAATATATTTAGCATGTTCTATTAAGAATCTTTTGCATACCATATGAACACAAGAGCAAGTACCTTCGATCCAATCGTGCAAGAGCGGGGTCAAATTAGCTTGACGTGTGCACAGATAGGCAATTTTATTCACTCATGTTTTGAGTGTGAATACATTTTTTTCACGGAAATCATTCATGCTTGCGGAATTGGGCTTCTGTAAACAACGTAACCCTAGGCTTCCACTTGAAATAAATGATTACAAGAAATGTGTCATGTCAAGTAATCAATATTTCTTGTGGAGGCCCCTTACTACGTCTGGATTTTTTTTTTCAGACATAAGAATCTGTATTTATTTATCAGAAGAAATAAACGGAGAAATAAAATTTGACGTTTCATGACATCCCTTATTTATCGTGCACAAATTTCTCACAAGGCATTGAATCTTGTTACAGTTTGCTTAGTTTTATGTTAAATTCCAATAATTCATTAAAAATAAGATTATATCTATTTTAAAGTACCTAAAGGGCTTAGCGCTCCTAGGAG
Organism: Philhelius pedissequus; assembly: GCA_910595825.1. NCBI lineage: Eukaryota > Metazoa > Arthropoda > Insecta > Diptera > Syrphidae > Philhelius > Philhelius pedissequus. Next base: position 37,922,877 of record OU343163.1, read on the forward strand.
AAGAATGAAATTTCACGATTTATTTCTGCCCACATAGCAAAGAAATATAAATTTCAGTAGTAGTGTCTGCAATAATGCCCGAAATAACTATTTCTAATGGAGTCACGGCCTAAGTTTCTGCACTAGTTTAAGAGGTTGTACATTTTTTCATCCAATGATGGAGTTGAATGAAAAGTTGAACGAAGTTGGTTGAGACGACAGGCTTAAGCAAACTTAACTTCTTGAAGTTTGTAAATGTCAAAAAGTCATTTAAATTTTGGTATGATGCTAAAAAGATAAAGTAGATATAGCTTTTTGATAACTTTGGTAAAATGTTAAAAGATAGTCCGTTAATTAACTCGTTTAAAATTAGTAAAATACACTTTTTAGCTTGTATCATATCTACTAAAACTACTTTAACATTGTACTAAATCTATTAAAATAATGCGCCACTCTTTTTACGCTGCTAAATTACTTAAGAAACGTTCTTAATTAAAAGGGGTGTTTTTTTAGACGCGTGGTTTTCAATGTGGAAATACTTTTTTCGGAGTTGGTCTTTTTGACAGATGTCACTTGATTTATGCTCAGTTTGGTTTGCCATTTCATAATGAATAGACTTACTCCTAAACAACGTTTGCAAATCGTACAAATTTATTACCAACATAATGCCCAAACGAGATCGACAACGATCACGATTTTCATAAGCAAATTTTGTTCAGCGATAAAGCTCACTTTTGGTTAAATGGGTACGTTAATAAGCAAAATTGTCGTATTTGGAGTGATCATAATCCACAAGCCATTGTTGAAACACCGTTACATCCTCCAAAAGTCACTGTTTGGTGTGCTCTATCGGCAGAGAGAATCATTGGTGCATATTTATTCAAAAATGAAGCCGGCCATAATGTTAACAGTCAATGGGAACGCTATAGAGCTATGATTAATGATGCCTGAATTGGAGGATGTTGATATGGACGACCTTTTTTCCAATATGCCATAAACCTAACGAAACAATCAATTTATTGAAGGAAACTTTTGGTGAGCGCATTATTTGCGTCGTTGACCTGTGGCGTGGCCTCCAAGATGGTGGACTATTTTTTGTGGGGTTATGTGAAGTCTACGCAGATAAGCCCGAGACGATTGACGCCTTGGAAGAGAATATTCGGCGCGTTATTGTTGACATACGGCCTCAATTGCTGCAAAAAGTGGTCGGAAATTGTACCTCTTAACTTGCCCCAAATCATTTTTAAAACACATTGGCAAACCCTTATCTTTAAAATAAAGCAAAGTTCTTGGCCATAACATTAAATTATATGCGTTTTATTTCTTCTTGAAAACCACACGTCTAAAAAAAAACCCATTATTTAAAAATATTTGAATTGTGGCCTAATTTCATTTAAGTCTTAATAAAAATCTTAAAAATTAATATACAATCACGTAAAATACATACCTACCCACAATCACAATAATATGACGTACATACAAACAAACAAACGAACAATACAAATATTTACCTACCAAGTATATTTATGAACATACATATATCATTGTTCAAAGATAAAGCCTCTTCTGAGTGATAGAATTTTGCGACGCAATTATTTTGGCTCGACTTATTTGTAAGGCCTTACACAATAATCAACCCTATCTTATATACCTACGTGTATACGAGTAGTATGTGCACATAATGGTAAGCAAATACTATTTAGCTAGAAATGGAAGTATCTATATCTAACTACCTATTTGTGTGATAAATATTTCATAGAAATCATAAAAATTAATCATAAATAGGTATAGCCAACGCAACATTTATAAATAAATGAAAGGCTCATACCGCCAAATGTTTACACCCAAAAAATGAATAAAACACCAACATTTTTGCACACTCATTACCTAAATAACACAAATTATAATATAAATCAATAAATTGATGATACAATCATCGAAAGTATGTTATCAATGAAATATATAATAAAAATACCTACCCTCCTCTGTACGTATATATTGTACATACATAAATCAATACATGAGTCTTTAGTGTGATCTTATAAGGTCATCATCTTTGTTTAACAAGAAAAGTTATTACAAACTTCTGATTTAGATAAGATAAATTAAATTATTTATTGGATATACCTATAGTATGTGACTTTGAGTGGAAAATTACTGAAATGGCTAAATATGAGCGTAAATAATTGCGACGTTGAAATAAACTTCAAAAATACCAAATAATACCGCTGCACATGATTATATTAAAATACCTATAGCTAAATACATACATAATTAAGCGAAGCAATCAAAACAAATTTTTTTTCTCAAAACAATTTTTTTCTTTTATTAATTTATAATTCTAAAAAGCATCAACAAAAAAACTTTTATGTATGCACAATGCCTAGAAATAAATTATAAAATTGTATACCTAGGTATTCCCACCTCACAAATACCCTACCATCACAATAACTAATTAGCTAAAATCATTATGGTCAGGGCTATATGGTTACAAATGTTGAGAGAAAATCTAATGTATGTACTTGTACATAAAATAGTCTAGAGGTTCAAGGGTGTTAGACATAAACACAAAATTAATTTCACTTTTAAATCTCCCGGCACGAAAACCAAACCTGTATGCAATCGGTTGCAAATCATCCATCAGCGCAGTATAAATAAAATACATGGATTGCATGTACTTGCTCTTATTTTCGATCACATCGTAAAGCACAATATTCTTAGTATCTAGTAAATATATTTTTAAAATCTTTTATTATTTAATTTTTTATATAGATACAAAATTTCGTTAATTTTTTTTCTATAAAAAAATTGCATTTCAATTTTAAATATTTAATAAAAAAAACAACAAAAATAATTTTTCGAAAATTTTGGATGCAGTATTTTTTTAATATCCGAAGGTCCTGCTGTACAGAAATTTTGATCGAAATCCGTTAACACATTAATGTGAAAGTTGAAAATGAGTAAGACCGTTCTATGGTAGGTGCCGTTAGTAACATTTTATTTTAAAAATATGTAGCTGTTTTCGAAACGATTAAGATTTAATATTTTTGGTATAAAAAATTGTACGGCAGGTACCGTTATTTTTGGGGCAAGAAAAGATTAGAAAAAAGAATCGAGCCAAAAACCTAAAACGCTTAATTAATAAGTTTGAAGAAAATCGTTTTAGCGGTTTAGACTGTACATCAACTTCCAAATGCAAAACTAACCATATAGTACGTAATATCGCAAGTAAAAAGGGCTTGTTTATGTTTCAATACGTTTAACATTTAGAATAATTTAGTGTTTATATGAACATCAACCATTTTTAAGAAAGCTACCAACTATTACTACCATTTAGGGGTGGCCGCGGCGCGATAGTTGTGTGCTCGCCTGTCTTCTTATATTCCATTAAAAACCAATTCTCAAAATTGTCATAAAATAAGTGGCTGCTTTGCTCATTACATGCTGAGTAAACTAGCATACCCATAAAATATGACAAAGAACTAAATAAAATAATGCGAATTATAAGGGACATAAATAAATTATACACGTTAATTCTCTCCGCATTAGTTCAGACACCATCCCTGGAGATAAATCTGAGACAACAACCAGCTCTAGTCTCAGAACATCGCGCACATCTTTCCTATCCTTCTTTCTCTTCTTCCACCGGATGCCCACGCTGTGTTAAGAAAAACATATAAAGGGTATTCATAATCCCTTGAGCGCGTGCAAAGTTATACACAAAAAAAATTTGGAGCCTAATATTGCATAGTAGTGGTTTCCTGTTGTATTTATAGGCGTTCATAATTCAATAAAATCTGAACCAGTCATTTTGGATAACAATATTGTGGATTTCGACTGCGTTCTGTTTAACAATCCATTCATACATACATTTTTTTATGCTCGGTTTTAGGGGTTTCCTTCAAGTTACGTACATTCGCTTCACAAAATATGTTTCTGTATATTCTAATTTTCAAAACTTCGCAGTTGAAAATTTGAAATTTTTGAAGAATATTACACTCTGTCCTCTTCTCTGGCCCAAATGAAATTGAAATAAAATGCACGACTGGATCGCACATACTGGCTTTTATGTTCGATCACATCGTGTGCTAAAGATTTCTATTAAAAATCTAAATATATGTTTAAAGTCGTTTTTAACTTAATTTTTTTATAAAAAAATATCTTTAATTTGGTATGACAACTTTAAATATTTAATAATAATATAAACTTAATAACAAAATTTTAAAAAAATCATCCACCCGTTTTCGGCTGATGAATTTTCAAAGATCCAAAAAAATATTTTTCTAACATTTTGGTACGCAGTATTATTTATAATTTAAAGAACCTTCTATACGTACAAATTTTGATCGAAATCCGTCGAGCCGTTTATGATACATTCGAAAATAAAAAAATGCTTGTATGGCAGGTACTGTTAATAACTAAATACGTAAAACCGAAATATAGACTCAATACCAAAAGGACTGCACATACTAATTTTATTAAAATCGTTAGAGCCGTTTTAGAGATAATTAAGATGGTAGACAAAAGTGTATGGCAAGTACCACTATTTTTGGGTCTAAAAAAATTCAAAAATCTATTTGAGACAATCACCTAAAACACCTAACTTGCCATATAGTACCTATATATCGCAAGTAAAAAGAAAGGGGGTTTTTCTTATTTGTTCCCATTTTTGAACCCCAATTTAATTTTTCCCGTTAAAAAATTGACTTGGTAAAGATTTTAAAAAAATCACCGACATATTTATTTATTTCATGCTTACATTTAAACACCACTTGAAATAATTCTTTTGCAAATAAGGGAGGGGAGGTGCATACCACCTAAAAATAAATTAGAAAAAAATGTGAGTGCCCGGTTTTAGTTTGTATTTAATGGGCATTTTTTGAACGTCAGAAATCGACTGGTCCCACTGATTTGATAAAAGATTTCCCATAAGACTTGTACTGAAAATTCTTAACGTACAGAGTATGGTCGTATTATGGAATTTACATTGTACCCATACATATATGAACCTTACATACCTAAACTACTTTCACATCATGCAATTTCACATCTCAAGTTTTAAGCAGGACAAAATTCCCTGCAGAGTTATTTCCCTTTCCTTAATTTGATTTTCGTTCAAATTGTTCCAATTGTTAACATGTTTTAAATATCGCAGTGTTCAAAAGTACAACCAGCCAAGTTCTGGCACTACACCCTTTTACAGGAACAAACCCAGGCGATTTTCGACACCCTCTATCTTCAGTACCAGTAAAGTCAGAAGCTTCAAATACCGATCGGAATATTTGCTTAGCTAGACAAGCACAAGCGCCTCACCAAATTTAAACTTTTTAGCATAAGAGGTTCCTGAGCTATACTTAAGGGCTCAAAAATCACAAAAACCGTTACTGACTCGCAATCAAAATTATTAACCTTAAAAATTATGGAGCACTTACCGACATCTTAGAATCTTGTAATTTTGCACAACCGTAGGTCTTATATGGTTCAAGCAAATCTAAAAGAACGCCGCAAGTTCTTACTTCATGAATTCTTAATATCAAATATTTAAAATAGAATAAAATTGAAACTACAAATCAAGAGATGCATTTTATTATTTAATGAATACTGACTTAATTTTGGTTTGTTTACTTCTCAGGTTTTCTTTTTATTATGCTCAATTCGAAAAATTTTAAAAACATACCAAGTAAACCCACGAACCCATTAAATAATAAACTTTTTAATTTGTAGTTGTTTCCATGTTATTGTTATTTAAATATTTGATATTAAAACTTCATGAAGTAAAATACTTGGCGTACTTTTAGGTCTCATTACTTTTTACGGCTGACTTGTTAGAGAGGTTTTTTTATAGAAGAACTTGGTTCTTTTTTAACATTAATGTTTTTGGTCTGATAACCATATACAAAACAATTATTCTTCAAAATAGCTGTCGTGTGAAAGCGGTCTCAGTGCGTGGGTACAAAGAGCAACTTTATTATTCAATTCGAATTCATTTTCGAATAGTCAAAATCACCTGTTACAGACAATTTGTATAAAAACGGTTTATATTCAGTTTGACAATAGTAATCACTTAAAAATAAATATTTTTTTTTAAAAACAGCAAACTAACAGATAAAAGAAAAAACTTACTTCACTAAATATGTAATACATTCTGCCCTATCGAGGTAACAGTCGGAGCGGAGTATTCTCCGCAACGCATCTTCTTCGGAAATTCCAATTTCATTTCGAATTAGCTGTCATCGGAAGAAATTTTAAAGAAATACGACGACGCATTGCGATGGATATAAACTTCAGGTAGAGATGGTCAACTTAACTGATATATCGAAAATGCGATATATTTTCGATAATTTTTTATTAAATATACCCTATAAACGTTTAAAACCATGAAAAATTGGCGAGAGAGTGTAATTTATTGTTTATAGAAAGTATTTTTTTTTCAATTATAATGTGCTAGAGTTTTTAAGAAATGTATAATTAGATGCACCGATTTTAAAATCAAAACTATCGAATAAAGTCCCCTCCCTATTTCCAAACACATGCTTTGTTTCCGTTTGAACTGTCAACAAAAGAATAATTTGAAGAAAAAAAACTTTTAAAATTCAATATTATTTATTTAGAAAATAAAAGAACATTACAAGAGTGAAAACAATATACACTGACTACCTGACGCAGCTTTAATTCTATAATTCCCTTCAAGATTGAAGAAAAACTTTCGCCTAAATAAAAATGCGTTGGCTTTTGTTTTGGAGCAGATTCAACACAAATACAAAACAAATTATCGGTCTGATGGTGTCACTCCAAACCATTAAAAAATATATGATGTATTCAAAACTAAAATACAGCCACAACTTCTGGTGTCCTTCTTGTGTAATTTTAGATAATGCAATATGGGGGTATTCGCTGGCAGATTTGTCATCCGCTCATATTGCTGTGAACTTGTTTATTCGTTCTGCCTAAAAACAAAAAGCCCACAAGTTAACGTACATAAGGTTTATTTCTTCATTACTTACATTTTAATAAACAATTTCTTTAAAAAAAAAACACTTTCCGCAACGAGAACGTGTCGGAGGACTTCGGAGAATTTTTGTTTGTATCTGTCATAAATAAAACCATTAAAAGTACTTCATCGCATAGAAATGGCATGCCTTGAATTTCGTCGGACAGAATTTCCGATCAGCCGATCGGAGAATTACCTCGAAGCAAATTGTCTCCGATTCGTAGTAAATCGGAGATAATTCCGCTCCGACGGTTACCTCGATAGGGTAGATTATTATTAAATAATAAATTCAGTTTTTTAATAGTCAAATCACAAAACAGTTAGTTTCTTGTTCTTCGACCTCTATTAGGTTTTCTTACACGTGCTTTGAGTAGAGGTCGTGCTACTTCTTGAGAAAACGCAATATCACCAAGTGACAATATTGCCTGATCACTTGTTGATTGTCTTGAGTAGATATGATGTTCCGTTACTGTGCTGTTCCATTACTGTGCTGTTCCATTACTGTGCTATTCCATTACTGTGCTGTTACGTCTATTTGGAGAGGTTTCTTCATTTCCAACTGGAATCTCTCCCTGGTGGAGGTGGTAGTGGTAACATTTCATCAAAGCTAGAATATTAGGTATAGGAACCTCAGCTCCTAGATTAGATTTAGATTTAGGTGCGAAATCAAGCTCAGTAAATAAATGACGATTAAAGGGCAAAATTCCTGTTTTCTGAAACCCGACTTGAATACTTGGTGATAGGAGACATCTGAAAAGAACGAAAACTAAGTAAACACAGCGTTTCAACCGCCCGTCCCCAGCAAAATTGTTTCAACTGTACTCAACCCCTTAAAAAAAAAAAAAAAAAAACTAAACAACAGTGACACACCCCTACTAGCTAATTCGTTGTTTATTCTACAGTCTTTACTGCGTACAAAAAAACTTCAACAACTTCACATTTGGCGTTTTTTCCTTTTTAGCTCCAAGTAAAGAACTCAGCTGTCAAGATAAGATCTGTGTTTCTTTTTTAGCTCAGACACATTTAATCTCTCAACTCGTGTTTCTTTTTTAAATCAGAGCTAAATCGGGGTATGAACCATTAGCTCAGAATAAAATAACCGATCAAACGGAGCAAAGTGCTGGGTGCGACTAACTTTACTCATAATTTTAACAATAATCACTAAAGTAAAACCAATTAAAAACAAAAATGAATTCGGAAAACGAAAGCTTTGAATTTGCTGGTAAGTTTTAATAAAAACAATTAGAATAATGATATGACAGTTCTGCGCTTTAGTTTATTTCAAAATTAAATCTGAGGTATCTGACCATGCTATACTCAGATCTAAATCGGTTTACTCAGTCTCTGCTCAGAGATCTGCTCGGAGAAGAAAAACGCCAATTATATATAGTACTCACACACACTACAAAGAAAAATAACAGAACAAAAAACTTACTTTTGCTTGTAATGAAGCTTCCTGATCACAACCGAACCGCGTGACATACAAAGTAAGACTGTCTGCTGGAAATCATAAACGGACTTGTTTCTGTTTCATATTATTCTCTCAATACACAAATTCCGCGAATGTTTTTGAGATACATATTTGCATTGTTTCAATCATAGACAAATGATACCAAGCTGAAAATTGACTTTAGCTGTAAATATGTGCTTTCAATCACCGTATTAAATTGTTTTTGTTATTCACATTTATTCATCGACACGAATCAAGTTACAAATAGTGTTTTGGAGGGTGAAACGTACAAAAGTTTTCAAAATTAGTATTATTCATTATGTTTCAACCAGCCTGTGTTTCAAACATATCCATGTACCCCCTACATACTATGCACAATAAAAAACGACGGATTATCAAATATGTTATTGTGACTCACAATCATTCGAAATTGGAACCGGATATGGTCATTGTCTGGCCCATTGACTTGCCCAATTAGCTGCAGCAGTTTTATAAATGTTTAGACCTAGTCAATTTACCCTATAATAAATCCACAATTTTGGAAAAAATCTGAAGTTGACCTATCTAACCTGTTAGATAGTGTGTTATAGCTGTAGGACCTAGTTATACCTCTTAGGTACATATATACATATTCCTATGCTTTGAGAAAACATCACATCCTGTAGGTACCTACCAGGTAAAATTACATATACCTACTTAGTAGTAAGACACGATCTTAAATACCTGTCATAACAAATACTATATACCTACCTTCTTACAATTTTATATAGGAAACAACAACCATACATATTCCTAATTTGTACCTGTTTTTATTTTCAGGTCATAAAAGAAGCTGGATCAGAAAGCAGACAACAGCGCTTCCTTTTTCCTTGTGAAAAACACAAGTGCAGTGTGGTTGATTTTATTTTTTTATTATTTCGATTAACGTAGCGGAATAGAAATTTTCGAGATAAATAAAATAACGTATGTATGCAGATGAACATATGTACATATCTACATAATAATTATGTACTTGGCAACTATAATTGCAAAACAAAATACAAAAAACATAATAAATAAACTTACACTACAATTCTAATCAGCTGTTTTCTGAAAAAGAAAAAAACTTAAGTTTGTGTGCGATACGAGTATAATACGTATGAATATACTTACGTAGATACTTTTTTTTTATAAATCTAGATCGCGATAAAAAAAAAATCGTGAACGCACACTTTTATACGCTGAAAATCATCTGTGCGGTCATTGAAGTTAAACATTGCAATAGTATTAAATATGAATATAATACAATAACAATACTAGTTTATGAGAATCAAGTTTTGTGTATATAAACCGGACGAGTTGCGATCATTTCTACATAGAATTATTCAGTCGGTTAATATCTTCTGATCCGTTAGGATCGTCTACGTGACAAAAAAGTAAAATTCATACAAGTGTAAAAAAAAACAACAGTCTTTTTGTAGAAAGCAGAGGAGACATTTTGAATTCGCCGCATTTAGAGCGAATCGATTATATATATATTCGCGTGTGAAGTTTTACATTTTTTTTTCCTCGAGTATCAGGAAAACGGAAATTGCTCTAAAAAGGAGCATTTTTTTTTAAATTTAAATTAATTTAAAAAACGGATCACATCAATCTAGATACAAAACAACAAATTTCTTCATCCGACTGCAGTAGAAGAAACCACAATTTTGGATATTGGGGCCTTGGCCATTGTATGGGTAAGTAAAATCTTAATATTTACATAAGTTTCTCTTGTTTTTTTTTTGTTGTAAATGATGAAAGGGAAAGAGGTGGTGTAAGGTGTGTTTACCTTCACAATTTTACTGACGGGCAGAATCAAAATGGCGTTTTAAGCAATGATACCTATATTGGATTGTACATAATATATATACAACAATATTACTGTTCTGTGTATTCCACTGTATGAAATAATGCACTTTGCTCAGTTAATTTTGTTTAAAATGCCCATTGTCAGGCCTATAGTCTGTTTTGCTGTTTTCTGAAATTGTTGACAAAGAAAACACGTTTACGTAAATAAAGTTAACTTTAGACAGGAAAGGTAGGTACCGCTCATCTTAATCTTTCGATATTAAATAAAAATATTATTCATTTTAGAATTTGTTGTTGAAACAATGCAAATTTAAAAATTACCTACCTACTAAAAATAAAAATGCCACGACAGTTTGTAATCCGACAATTGATTTGACAAGACTTAGTATAAACATAAATTTCTAGATAAGTTTCAATTTGCAATCAGGAGGAGGAGGAGTTTTTAGTGCAGTAAGAATCTCACACTCCTTTGAGAACGCGATTTTCGGTCCTCATAGAGCCTTTTGAAGGTTATACACCTACCCACGGGGGAAAAAAAAGCTACGTTGTGTAGTTGCACTGGTTAAAAAACACAATAATTGCGTATAAATTACCTATAGCAATTAATATGACATACATATATTTCAACATAATAGGTTCGTACCTTGAACTTTAGTCATAGTTGATTCAGTTTTTTTTACAACAGTACTGTAAAGAAAAATTGGGTTTTTTTAATCTCAAAAAAAAAACGCCCAAAGGTTTACAATTATGACTTTCCAGTATGTCCATCCGATGGCTTCTGGCTTCCGCCATGAAAGGAAGTGTTTTTCCGTTTAGAGACAAAAGCAAAAATTAATTTAAACCAATTTAAAAATGTGTGTGTAAATAAATTAGGCAAATAAAGTGCCTTAGGAATTCGACATTAGCAAGACCACATAAATATGTACTAGCACGAACTTTTTTTTCTAAGCATGGGCGCATTAAAGGGGTTTTGGCTATCCTTAAAATGGTCAAGCACAAAGCGAGTGTTAGGAAAGTATGAGGAAGGATTTAAAGTGCCATACAGACGATCAATGTTTATTGTCAATTTTTATTGAAAGAATTTTCTATCAAAAAACATTGAAGAAAAATCGCCACCACACGTATCAATGAATATTGACATTTTTTTTTGACATTTCACAAGCCTTAACATTGATAATCACATTCTTCTAAAATACGAACGAACTTTTATTAATTGAATTAACTTCAAACAAGAGTTGAAGCTGCCATTTGTTTTTATGTTTTTATAAACAAAGTCAGCTATTTTTAATTGGTTTGACACGATCAAAAAAGTGTCAATAAACATTGACGACATTGAAGAAAACCAAATCGATTTTGATTGCATTCAATGTCTTCAATGTTCATTGACAATGACATTGAAGAGCATACAAATTATCAATATTAATTGAACAATAACTTGTTCAATGAAAATTGACAATCAAAATTGATCGTGTGTAGGGCTCTTAAGAGGAAAAACCGATGCATTGGTTTTTAATTTCTGAATATCAAAAAGGAAGGGTAAATAGAGCCGGGTAAAGCATTAGACATTCCTGACATTTCTCTTACGTCAAATTGATTTTTTTTCTTTTCTTCGCAATAATAATTTTTGTGATTTCATGCAAATTGCAGCTATCAATTAGCGAACACGTCCACAAAAATATCGATTTTTGAAATTTCTTACAGCAACTTTTTTTTTAGTTTCAATTTCAAAATTAAATTACACACAGCACAGAATGTATGTTCTGCCTCAACTCGAAAAGCCACATCTGAAAACCTATAGGGCAAGTTCAGGGCGACCCCATGTGCCAAAAAACCCGGAACTTTATCACCATTGTGTGTTTAGTGCGACCCTTGGGTTACTTCTCTCAGGGCCTAACATGCAAACATAATATTACAAAAATAACCAGCTACTGTACTACACCAAGTTGTAGTTTTATAATGATACTTACTAGGCCAGATGTACAGTATAGTGAACACCCCTAATATTTTCCATATGTCAAATTGAAAAATATGTGTTCAATTATCGGTTCAACAACTTTTTCTGTGGTAAATTGGGCACGTACTCGGCCTGAAAACTAATTTAAATTTGTATAAAGGAATTTATATTTACAATTTATTACAGTATTTTATACAGCCTTATTTATAATTGCATTATAGCGAGTATATAGCGCTATGCACTCCTTATAATGCCTCTCATCTCATTTATAAAACTAATGTAATGTTAAATAGAACCATTATAAGTTGAATAGAGCCCACATAGTCCCAAATTATAGTTTCGAAATGTCAATTTGAGTTTGGACATAAAACAAAAAAAAAAACAATGCCTTTAAATTTTGTATCCTTTTGAAATGCCAAGAAGAAGAAAACTGTATACAAAACGATTCAATCCAATGAATCATAGAAATGTAGACTTTAAAAAAATACAGGTTTTCCAAAGAAAATATGCTTAAATTATTGAATTGTTCGTTTGGGCCTTTTTTGGTTCTGTGACGAGGCACACGTCTGTCCAACCTGCTTAATTTAAACCTAAACCTAAAATTTTTGTGCTTAAAAAAACAAATTCACAATTTCAAGAATAAATACAAAAAAAAAACAAAAAAGTGCGTTTTGCTACTCAGTACCTGCCCGTGAAAGAAGTGAAACCGTCACCCTACTCAACCACATAATACTCGACATATAACATTGTGGGTACTACCAATCTAAACAGGATCTTAGGGATGAAAAACTACGATCCAATATTTATTATTATTTTGTATTATTATTTATTTTGTTTTCATTAAATCACAATCATAACACCAAAAATAGTTCTAGTTGCGTTTTCTGGCAAACAGCTGATTTGATCATGACAGCCAAATGGAATAGATTACCCGTTTTTGGTACTTCCATAACATAAAGACCTGCATAATAATTTATTGGAAAATATTTTATAAATAGGAATTTATGGAAGGGCTACATAAGACCTTATTCACTGTATAACTATTCATCTGTTTAGATCATTCTATTAAATAAGACTGATAATACATAAGTTAAGAAGTGGAACAAACTAAACATTAGAACTAAACAGCCCGAATAAATTTTGACTAAAACATCTGATTGCCCGAAAATCCGGTCGAAATTCAAAAATACATTCATATACCTACATAATTTACACCTTTAATATTTGTTTATTATTCTTTGACTAAATAATATTAGGGTTTCCAATTATGAGTCTTATTTAGCTACATTCTAGTTAAATCATAAATATACATTAAAGTAACCTTCAAACCTAATATTAGGCCTGTTTGACAATTTAAAATTCCTTATAAGTTAGGTTTGCTTGATAACTTCCACATTTTCAAAAAAATTAAAAAAAATGTCAAATTGTTATGGGTGGCCGTGGCGCGATAGTTGTGTGTTCCCCTGTCAACCTCATGGTCACAGGTTCGAACCGTGGCGTAGTCTATGTCCTCTTATTTTCCATTTAAAACCAATTCTAAAATAAAATGTCATACAATGAGTTGCTGGTTTACTCATTACATGTTGTTTAGGCATCGCACTAACAACATGTGATTGAGTAAAACTAGTATACCGATAAATATGACAACGAATAAAAAATAATGCGAATTATAAGGGACATAGATAAATAAGACACAGAAATTTCTCCGCATTAGTTCAGACGCCACCCCTGGAGATAAAATCTGAGACAACAACCACCTGCAGTCTCAGAACATCGCACCATACATCTTTCATATCCTTCTTTCTCTTCCTTAACCTCACGCCCGCGCTGTGTTGTAACATTTAAAGGGTAGTATAAACCCTTGAGCGCGTGTAGATTATACAAAAAAAAATTATAAAAAAGAAGACAACATTAAACAGTTTAATTAATTTTCATTTTATGTTGTTTTACCTTAAAAAAAAATTACCAGGGCCCTATTTCACAGACCATTCAGCACATAGGTACAATATATGATTTTCAAAAGTCTGCTGCTTAATTTTCGAATTCTCAGAATTCCTGTATGATTTTCTGTCATACCACAATTTATGAACGAGACTTGACTGGAAGTATTGGAAAGTGAAACACAAAGATGTATGTGTTGTAAGATGTATTTTCAAAATGTATGTTGTATGATCTGTGAAACAGGGCCCAGATGGCCAAATTCTGACATTCCAAAAGAATAAAATCTAGTTATTAAAACTCACAATATCAGCAACGAAAATCTTAAAATATATGCAATTATATTTAATATTTTACTTGGCACGTTTTGAAAACGAAAGTACAAAGTTCACGGTTTATCTATAACATTATATTATACCTAAGTAATTAATTTTAATCAACACCTTTGAAAGACATTGTTAATATTGCCAAGATTGATTGATTGATTAAAGAAAAAAAATTATTAGTTCCATTAAAATATCGACGAATAATCATTTTTCCAGCTTACTATAGGATGTGTACCTACCATTTTTTCTCATTAACCATGAATCATTAGAAACAGAAACAAATAAAAAGAACAAGTATATATAACTAAACTATATACATATGTAATATATACTTAACCGCAACCTTTAATTTGATATAGATTTATGATATCAAAACTCCCCAATTCCAACATGATAAAATCATGCCTTCAAAACGTGCCTGACACCCTCACATGCCATGACATTGCCACAGATATCACATGTCCAACAATGCAAACAATTATTAAATACATTGAAATACAAAATAACAGTAACTTTTCAATACTTACATTGTTCAAATTTATACATTCATACAGTAGGTACATATATAAATATGTCACTAATTCATTCACACAAAACACGTTTAAAGAAAAGAAAGCAAATTGTTATAACATGTATGAAAGATAAACCCAATGTATGTATAGTACATATATATGTATTGCCAGGTAGTAATTTCAAAATATATTGGTGATTTTTGTATACATCATAAAAAAAGGCATGATTAAGTTGTTCTTAGAAAACTTAATTACTATGTAAGCATCCTACTGTATTTTTACTTAATAATATTTACACTTCATATTGTATTATATCTTTGTTATTATTATTCATTATGACTCACTTTGTTATATTTGAAAAAAAAAAACAATTTAGATGCATATATGGGCTCTGCATTAGTTTCAAGGTGTTTCTTTTAAATAGGTAGCTAACCGACCTTGCATTTTAACTCCACATTTGTCACCACTGTAAAGAGTTGAATTTTAAATAGTGGGATTGGTTAACTGTCTAAATTGTATTGGTAATTTAAAACAAAAATATTAAGCTTCTTTTTCGTTTGGAATGTGACTTTCGGCATTTTAATACTAAGTGGCGCCCAACGGTGTATCCTAGTATGGCTAAAGTTATCATGTTGTTATACTATTTTCAGAAATTTGTCATCATCATCGCAAAGGCTCATTTAAATTTGTAAAAATATGTTATTATTGACTGTGGAATTACCGTTAATTACCGTTATCGCAGTTTCAGATAGCGAATTACTTTCGACAAAAGTCAAAACATTTTTTTTAAATTTAATTGGGTTTTGTTATATAATTTAAAAAAAATATTATTTAGACTAAATAAATTATTAATCAATTTAGACTTTTGAGGCCTTAGATATTTCCGAATTATCATAAATCCTCAAAATGTATCACTTCCGTAAATCTTTTGAAGGAGTCCTTATAATTTGAAAAAAAAGTTAAAAGTCTGTTACAATAATTATTGTCTATTTTCTTAAGTCCCAACTTTCCCTTCGTCATTTTAAAAAAGCAGGAGAATTAAATATAAATGATTTATTATTAACCAGTTATCACTATTGAATTCGAATGTATATGTGAATTGAATTAATATCAGTATTTATGAGTTATAAATATTTATTTTGCAGAGCGTTCTAAAAACTCATCGACACTAGGAGACGAGCCGGACCTGTTCAAAGGAACACAGGGCCGGATTGGTCTAAACTCAAGCAACGGTTTTGCCCATCAAGCATTTGCCGCTGCCTCTGCTAAGCCTTCTCCAACAACTCCTTCATTAAGAACAACCAAAATTAATTTAGACGCTACATTAAATGATTGCGAAAGTGGCTATGTGCCAACGGTTGGACGTTGGGGTGCCGAATGGCCAAGTTGACTCGCCGAAGCCAGCTTGGGATGTCATATTAATGGATCGGTTGTCGCATCAGGTGGATTGACTACAGCCACTACTGAATCGATTACCGCCGATCCGGAGACAACATGTAATCCATCATGCGATCATATCAGGACATTTGTCCAAAATGGTCAAAAAATCGTGGACAACGATTATGATGATAATGATTATGATGAAGATGATGACGAAGACGACGATGAAGATGAAGATGACGAGGCAGATGTTAAAAATATTTCTAATCAGGATATTTGTGGTGCATCAGCATCCGTGCAACAGTCATATAATAAAATCATCGAAAATGTGACATCTGATGGAGCATTATCTTTCGGCGATGCAGACAGATGCAGAAGCATCATTAAGCTTCTCGAAGAACAACAGCCAACACAACCAAATCAAGAAAAAGAAAAATGGTGGGCTGCCGATGATAGTTATAATTTAAATGCTTTCAATCAAAACAATGGAGTGTGGCCATTGGAACATCCATTACCATTACCAGACTGGTCTTCAGAAATTAAGGGAACTATTAATTTTGATAACGTTTGGCAGTACGAAGATCTAAATGCATTGATTGAAGCAAAACTCCATCATTTGCTTGAAGAAACACACTACGATACAGTTCATTTGTTTGTAGACTTCTTTAAGGCCTTCAAAAAGACCCGAAGGTCTGATCTTAAGTCATTTTTCCAGTTCTATGACATTCCGTTAAATCGCCGCCATCACATGTGTGTAAGCTTGGCTATGGAGATCATGACAAGAATTATAGAGATCTTCCCAATTTTGGCCAAGTACATGTACATTGTATCCTGCGAAGAAGATGTTGCGGCTTTGCGTGACTATATTGAAACCAGCGAAGAGTGTGGCCTGAATTCACCAGAATCTAATGTCGAGAAGGAACATGCTATGGTAGCAATGCGCATTTCAATTGGGGGACGTAGAGGCATAATGATCTTAGATCCTGGTTACCATGTTGCCCGAGCAGTCACAGTGATGGAAGATCAAATGTACCCTCACACAGGTAAGACTCAATGATGGTTGTATTTTTTTTTTTTTTTACTAATTTGAAATATTTTTTTTATTATAGGATGGTTTACACAATCCACCGAACAGCATTGTCAGCGCGAGTACTGCTATAACTTTAGCATGCACAGCAACAAATACATTGATTGGATGGAACGAGAAACGCGTAACAATCAGCAAACCTATAAGACATCATTGGTCTATGTCGAACATCCATATTTGACAGCAATTGATGTGACAGTGCGCAGGAACTTAGTCTACAATTTCCGTTCATTATTGGCACGCGATGCCAAAGGTAGAGTTCTGGCTGGAATTTATTTGCCTATAATGTCAAATACTAATGAAGCTCAGTTTACAATGTTCTACGATGGACCAAATGATCAACGCATCAAAGTTAAATTCATGTTTAACGTTTTTAAGAATACAAATAAGGTTTGTTTTGATAATCAATTTATGTAAATTAATACAATTATTAAGATTGTTCAGTGAGGAAAAAGTTAGAACAGAACAAAACAGATTCGTGAGAAACGTCAGAACAAGATAGATACATTTATGGCATTTTTGATTGGTCGTCCGGAAGGCTTTCAAATGCTTCTGAAACTGTTCGATTGGTATCAAATGACAGTTCTTCGCCTGCATAGAAGAGACATTTACTTCTGGATTTGAAGTCAGAATCAAAACCAGAAGCACGCAGCCACTCAAACGCACTAAATGTTAAACTCTAATTAAATGTCAACAACAATGTCGTGTGGGGATGAGTGATATTCAAAAACATCGATGTTAAAATCGAAAAAAAACAACATGTCAGAAATTATCGAATCAGAAATATCGATGTTTTTTTTACACTAATGTTCTGATGTTTTTTAATGGATTTTCTTGAAAAATAATATCACGTTCAAGAATTAATTAAAAATTCAATGAATTCAAAATACTTTCATTGTTTTGAAAACAAAACATTGAAAACATTGTAGCAATGTTATTTATCGTAATTTTCTTTTCAATTTTCGTGTGTATGGGATTCTATATACCGCACTCAGTGGCAATTGAACTTCATACAATTTCACATAAATAGTTGTGAAGCGTATTTCCGCTGAAACACAGTTCCGTCGAGTGCGGTCTAACCCTTATAAGCATGAGGGTATTGACCAAATGTTTCAGCTTATTTTAAGTCGGCGTTTTGAATCTTAATATCGATGCTGCATGTTTCCCATGCTTCAAAATTGATGTTCAAACATCGATATTTTTTTTAACATAGATCTTTTGCCAATATCGATAAACATCGCCCATCCCTAAATTGCATGCCATTGTTTTGTTTTTTCCCGCCTTACACATACACTTACATTAAAATTCAGAATCAAGAAGCTAGTTTTAACTTTTTTCAAAGCAATCCCGGATAGAGAGGTCATTAGAACTGTCAATCATCTGTCAGAGATTATATAAAAAATTATTGTTGTTTACCTCAAATTCGAGTTCGTTTGTTCGTGCAGAAAAATTCTTAAAAATAATCTGAAATGGGTGGCAATGGCGCAGTGGGTAAAGTGCTTGATTGCTAACTAGGACGTGCGGGTTCGATCCCCACGCTAGGCGCATTCTTTTCTATACTTCAAATTTTAATTGGATGCCGCCCATGAATTAAAATGAGACAGTCAATACCTGGTTCTCAAATCCACTGTGCCAAACTAGTGCCGTGCAATTCAGGTTGCATTTAAAAGACCTTAGGTCTTACTGGGATTTAGTTAAATTTAAAAAAAAAATAGAGTTAAATTTAATTTAAAAAAAAAACATTTTTTGATGAAATTGAGAGTGATTCAAACACGGAAAGTGATTTATCATCAGATTCGTGTAATGTTTTTTTTTCAACAACAACAGGTGATGTTGACGGTGCCATGAAATAAAGCCCAATACAATAAAGACCAAAACCAAATTTTAGACTTTATTGCACTATAGATAGTGCAATAATGTCCAAAACGATCTTGAACCTTATTGCACTCTTAAGAGTGCAAAAAAGTCCAAATACAAAATGTTATAGCATCCAAACAGACAAAATATTAAGAATAGGCTTGGCAATTTTACGAAAAGCTCGGCGCGTAGGGGACATGCTGCCCCCTGCAACCCCCCTGCTCGGCCCAATATAGGATTTGCGGTGGGTGCAAGTTTGGGTATATGCATTTTTGTTTGGCTTTGTAGATTCCTTTTTAAAAAGTTCCAAACAAAATATACATATACCCAAACTTGTACCCACCCTAAATCCTATATTGGGTCAAGCAGGGGGGTTGCCCTTACGCGCCGAGCTTCTTAAAATTTATTGTTTACATTTGAAATCTATTTAATGTTTTAAATAAAGATTTCATAATGTGTCATGTGGCCATACTTATGTCTTATAAAATTTGTTCAAACACGAAACAAAAGTTGGAAAAAGCTTTATTGCTCGTTTACTAGTACAATAAAGTCCAAAATCTGGTTTTGGACTTTATTGCATTGGACTTTATTTCATAGCACCGGTTTTGACAGTTTTCACAAATCTTTTCTAACATGTTCTACCCAAAAAGCATGTGCAGAAAATCCTGTTCTAAAGTGTCCAAACTGACTCATTGAACATCCAGAACAGTCTAAAACAGAAAATTTCTCACTGAACAGCAAAATCTTGTACTTTTCTGTTCTAAAATGCTCTAAACTGTTCCTAAACTGCCTCATTGAACACACAATTAATTATGACCGATGATAATTACTGTTAAAAAAAAAATTGTTTATTGAGATTTTTTGTATTACATTAATATATATTAGTATTATTATATTACTGGGATTTATACTAATTTTTTTTTTTTAGATTCCTGAACATGTTTTGTTGCATTTAGAAAAATTGGCACCCCAGTTGAATATGATATATTCGGATCTTCTTGAACTTTGCACGTCTTTAGCTGAAGCCGTTACAGATCAAGATTTCATCAAACAAGTACTGTCTATCAACGATGATATCAATTCAATGTCCGCGGACAATTAATTGACACTGAAAACCCGTAATCATCATTTTGTAGAGGATATAATAGTCAACACGTTTTCATTTACGAATTCCATTAAAAAGATTCTGAATGCTTTCATTAAATTTGTCTTTCGTTTAGTATACTAGAATGTAGTAAAAATCATACAAAAATACAAAAAAAAAAAAATAAAAAAATCGAAATTTCACAATACACAATTTTATTTTAATCCATTTTTTTTTTGTTTTCTTTACATGTTTGGTTAAGGGCAATATATAAATATAATACACCTGCTATTAATATTATTTTAATTTTTTTTTGTCAAATATCTATGGTCAGTCAGTATAGTATAGGTAAAACCAACAAATATTCGCAAGTCCACTATCACACTATTTTAAAATATAAAGTCGACTTAGCCTTCGTTAAAAAACGAAATCATTTTCGCTATACTACCTTACATTAAAGAACCCCATACACCAAGATAACTTTTCAAAGAAGCAGAATTTTTATTCAGAGCTCAAACTATTCAATAATTATTGCTTAGAACAAAAGGTCAATAACACTTTGTCCAACACTCTTTTTACACGCAATACGCAGACATTTCTAAAACTTTCTAAATTATCAAAAATTATATACTGAATCGTAGCATCCTAAGGCGAATAAAAGTAAAAGAAATTTATGTAGACAAAAAAATATTAACACATTATATAGAACTATGGATACAAGGATAAACAGATACATTTAAAAAAAATGATGATTTATAAAACTTTCCTTAAATTATTTTAGCATAGAAATTTTATCCTTATTTTGTAAATGTGTTTTGAAAATTCTTGATATGTTCTTTGTAATACTTGTAGAAAATCTAGGTCCCCAAGCTTAGATTTAATTGCATTTCAATTAAAGTAAATATTGAACGACTCAAGAATTAAAAAAATGCGTTTCAATTTTAAAATATATAGAATTTTTTCGAACAAAATTATACTATTATTAATATTATCAATATGAATCATAAATTAATTACTTATGATTATTATTATAGTAAACACATTTTTGTAATTACAAAGGGGAAATATTCAAAATGATTTTAGATTTTTAATAAAGCAATAACAAAACAAAAAAAAACAACAAATTAAACTATTTTTTATTTGTTTTCATTATTCAATCATCTACAGTTGTATTCAATAGAATTTACTTAAACACCTTTCAACAGCTGAATGCTCGTAGTTGCGGAATGATTAACCATTTATTAAGAACTATTCAATGTTGCGTAAATTCATATTCATAAAACATTTTCCGATTGATTCTGTCCTATCACGAATTTCATCATAATCGGAAAGTTTTTCAAAACCTAAAAAATGTTATCACATAATCCGTGCGTAAGGGAGCTTTTCCACTAAGATGTTGATAAGTTTTTTTCTAGATTCGTAACAAGTTTCCGAATTCATGATAGTCCTGACTGTGTCAAGTAAAGTAACAAAATTATTGCGTTTACATATCATGAAACATCCTGTTTGTAAAAAAAAAATTAAAAGCTGGTGGCTGCAACAAACAAAGGTCAAGGACATACCAGGTTCGATCGTTGAATTTTACTCAGGGTCGAGCCAGGTTTTCTTATGTACAAACCACAACTTATGTAAAAGGTTTCTATTTTCTATTTCTGTGTAGGCAAACAAATTTGAGTATTCTTTTAATTTCCACTTTAGAAAATAAAAAATTGAATCTACAACAAAACAAATGCTCTTATGTTCGATCACATCGTATGCAAAAGATTTCTATTTAAAATCTGAATATATTTTTAAAGTCGTTTTATTTATTTTGTATATACAAAGTTTCTTTAATTTTTTTCTAAAAAAAATTGGTATGACAATATTCAATATCTTATATATAAATTAAAGTTTAGTTTTGTGTACGTTCGTTAACCAGCCAAACCGGTTGACCGATTTTCTTAATTTTTTTTAAAAATTAAAGAGGAATGAGGGTAGAAGGTTTAGGACAAAAAAAAAATTTAAAAAGTAAGGAAAATTGGATAAAAAGAAATGAAATTTCATTTCGATAACTTCTCTATATTTTTCCTTAAAAAATATCATAGTAATTATTGTTTCTATATTCAGAAAAAAAAAATAATTAGCAAACTAAATTTCATTTAATTCTTTAATTTTAATTCGAGAACTTTACAGATATCAAGAAGTCATATTATTTTCTGATTTTACAACCATCAAAGTCGTGTAAATATTTAAATCATACATTTAAAAAAATAAATGGTCTATGTAATCTCTAAAAGATTCAAATTATGAATTGACTTTTCAGATAAATAAACATCCTTTGAAAGGAGCACCAGATTTTCCAGTAACAAGAGCACCACTTCCAAGGAATTACTTTCAAGTATTCAAATTCAAGCCAGTGTAATTGTATGTAGATTAAATAGGGTGATTTGAAAAAAAAAAACAACTGGAAATTTTCAACATTTAACATCAAGGTAATTTTGAATTTGTAAAATTGAATTAAATTGTTGGCGTGGCCTTTGACAGTTCTTCTTAAGAACTATTCGGAGTAGTGTGTTTTGGTATTTTTGATATCGCGGATGTAATTACTCAACATTGTCACTTAAGTGCTCTTTGAGAATTTGGACTGAATTACAAAAAATAATCCATGCAAAATGTACCCCTAACTGCCAAATGTACTTTGAGCCTGGGACAAGTTTAATCAAATTAATTTTTTGCAAAAATATAATAAATTTTTAAACAAATCGAAAGTTTTCGGAAATATAAGAAAATATAGAGTCAAATGTGCCAAAGTTTACCAGTATCAAATTCAAGTCCAGAGTTTTGACCATTATTTGTTCTTTGCGCATTTAAGTAATGGTAGTAGTAAATAAGTGAGGAGTTTATCACCACCTATTACGAGAAATATATTATAGAATTCGGTGATGTATCTTTCGCCAGATACTAAACGAATGCAACTGGTGTACTATTAACCAACATTGGAGTTAATATCTAAAACACCATCTTCATAAATTTAGTAACTCAACTCCACAAATCAAGGGGAAGGTGTGTCAAAAAAGTGTTTGAGCTTCCACTTAAAATTATTATTATTATAACCACCGGCATCATAATGAACGAGTGCTAATTCTGTGAAATGCACTTGATAATAGAAAAAACTGAATTTTTTTTTTAAAGTAAGTAAAATTTGTATTTGTGCGTGAGTATAGTATTTTGCTGAAAAAGTGATAATTTTACAAGGCACCAAAAACCAAAACAAAACGAAAAAAGTAAGTGCAGTGGTGCAGTTTTTTCAACTTTATTGTGCAGTTTTGAAAATACAATTAAAAGTGAATGTTTGAGTAGGCACCAAACAGCAAAACTTACTTAATTTTTGTGTTTATGGGTGTGTCAAAATAGAAATAACATAACGAATTTAAATTTCTTTTTGATTTTTATCAAAGGTGTTGTTTAACGAAAATAAAATTACTTATGTCAAAAATAGGATTTTTTGTTGTTTGATTTTTTTGGAACTATTTCGTGGTCAATAACAAAATAAGTGCATGTTTGTGTGTGAATATATAGAGAAAATTGTATTATATTGTTATTTGATTTTGTTTTGCTTATTGCTTTACCAAATCTGCTTTGAAATTAATTTATTTGTAGATGAATAATGAAAAGAGGCAAATGTATAAGAAAAAGATTAATGCACTTAATTCTATTGGATCGGCTTGCGAATCAAAAATAAAGGATATTGTAAATAATTTAGTTGAGGAAAGAAATTCTCTTCGTAGGCAAGTTGAAGGTACAGTTATTTAAATTTAATTTCTTTCTTGATTCTTTTTTATGAGTGTTCATTAATATTGTAGAGCTAGAGAAGCAAAGAAACAATGAGAATAATGAAGAAATTGCATTAGAACAAGTATTTCATTCCGTTGGTTCGGCTTTCGATGGAAATAATGGCAATATTGGTACATCAAATGATTCATGTGCTAATGAAAATACATTAAATGTTGAGTTATTTAACTCAACTCCAAATTCATCTTCGTTTGGTAATTAAGTTATTTCTTATGAAAATTATTATTCCAGTTTTGGAATAATTGAATTTTTTTTTACGTAGCGGATTTGTTTGAAAGCGAACCATTGGAATTAGATAGTGATTTGATAAATGCGTCTAAGCTTAATTCTTCGTTCAATGTTTCGTCATCAAAAGCTGCAAATGTTAGGCAGTTACAAGCCGAAAGTGTTCCATCGTCACAATTGATGAATGTTTCGTCTCAATTGTCGATTGCTCAGCAAAATCGGTTAGCTGCTATTGACCGCTTAGGAAAAAGGAAGCGGATTATTGCATTAATTGGATCATTCAAAAAAAAAGGGGAAACATTTCAAACAATCCGAAACGTTTACAATGCACTATATGATCAAGACATTGACTGCGAAATTGTGTTGATGTTAATTTTACGCGGTGATGTTTTGGTTAACACTCAGACTCAAACAATTGCAATGAAAAATACCGCTTTGCACAAATCATTATCGTTGTTAAAGTAAATTTTTATTTAGTACATATAATACGTTTTGTAAGAACGATATACAGAAAATATTTTTTTTTTTTACTTTTAAATAAAAATCACAAATTGAATGATCATTTCTTAGTTGTTTTTTTCTGAATGCGTTTATTTTGTAGCACCTTCATCTTTCCTTCAAAATATCTTTACATATTTAATCAAATACAAGCAATATTTTGTTTATGAAAGCATGAAAATTGAATTCATAAAAGCAAGTAGAAATATTTTGGAAATTAATCAGATTTTTTTTTTAACTTTAAAGAATGCCACGTTGTCAACGAAGTAATATTAGTCGCCGTACGAATAGACTTATTAGAGAAAATCATAATAGGCAAAATGAAACTATTGAACAGCGTAATTCACGTAATGATCGTAATCGTGAACAGATGAATCGTTCGCGTTCGCGTTCGAATCCGCAAGGTGGTGAGCAGAGAAGGCCTAGAGAACGGCCGCTTAATTTGGAAAAGGTTGCCTTTGCATATGATCCCACTGTCGATTATAGTGTCCATAGGAATGTTGTAATCGGTGCAATGGACGTTTCATGTCCCAGTTGCCATGCTTTAAAATTTAAGAACGAAACGGTAGGCATGTGCTGTCTGAGTGGTAAAGTGAAGCTACCAGAATTGCGTGCTCCTCCCGAGCCATTGAAATCGTTACTTAACGGTGCTCATCCGCTTTCCAATCAATTTTTAATGAAAATACGATATTATAATTCATGTTTTCAAATGACATCATTCGGCGCTACAAAAATTATTCGAGAAGGAAATTTTATGCCCACGTTTAAGGTAAAGTCATCATATCGTGATGAATATATTTATCAAAAATCTATGTGAATATTGTTATTATATTGATGATTTTACTGTACAGATTCAGGGACAAATTTATCATCTCGCTGGTTCACTTTTGCCGTGTCCAAATACTGATTTTAAATTTCTTCAGATATATTTTATTGGAAATGTTGATGAACAAGTTAATCAACGATGTGCGATTGCAACTCAGACGATGAGAGAAATAATTGGGGATCTTCAAGAAATGTTCCATTTGCATAATGAATTGATTCGACTTTTCAAGGGTGCACTTGATCGTATGCGTGCAGATGATCACAAAATTGTTATTTATGCTGACAAAAGACCTGCTGGCGAACATGCCAGAAGATATAATGCTTCAACAATGGATGATGTGGCTATAGTCATAGTTGGTGATCAATTTCAACCACGTGACATTGTTCTTCATCGCCGAAATGAAGGATTGCAACGTATATCAGAAACGCACCGTTCATATGATGCTTTACAATATCCGATTTTATTTCCATATGGTGAAGATGGATATCATTTTAATTATAAAATGCTTAATCCTGTGACTGGTAAGTTTACGTCTAAATAAAATTTTTGAATATAGTCCTCAGAACTTTTTGTTTTTCTTAGGTTTAGAAGGAAATAAAAAAGTTAGCGCCATGAATTTTTATTCATATCGATTGATGCTTCGTCCAAATGAAGAAAATTTTATTCTTAAATGTCGAAATCTTTTTCATCAATTTGTAGTGGATATGTATGCGAAAATTGAAACGGAACGTTTAAATTATCTCAGATATCACCAGAGACAATTGCGCTGTGAAGAATATATTCATTTACGTGATGCTGTGCACAATGATGGAAATTTAAATGATATTGGCCAATTGGTTATTTTGCCATCATCATACACTGGTAGCCCACGTCACATGCACGAATACTCCCAGGATGGTATGACATATGTACGACGTGATGGTCGACCAGATTTGTTTATAACATTTACGTGCAATCCGCAATGGACAGAAATAAAAGACCATTTACTTTTAGGCCAAACACCGATTGATCGACATGATATAACAGCGCGTGTGTTTAGGCAAAAGTTAAAATCGTTAATGGATTTTATTGTGAAACATAAAGTTTTTGGTGGAGTTCGTTGCTGGATGTACTCGATTGAATGGCAAAAGAGAGGTTTGCCTCATGCCCATATTTTGATATGGTTCGTCACAAAAATCACAACCAATCAAATTGATAGTATTTTATCTGCTGAAATTCCGGATAAAACAATTGACCCTGAATTGTTTGAGGTTGTGACTAAAAACATGATCCATGGACCGTGTGGCGTTTTAAACCCTCAATCACCGTGTATGATTGATGGCAAATGTTCTAAGCGATTTCCTAAAGAATTGCTTCAACAAACAATTACTGGTCATGACGGTTATCCATTATATCGTCGTCGCGCAACAAATGACAATGGAAAATCTATTCATTTGAAAATTAATAATCAAGAAATCGAAATTGATAATCGTTGGATTGTGCCATATTCGCCTTTGTTGTCTAAAACATTCAAAGCGCATGTAAATGTCGAATTTTGTAATTCCGTAAAATCGATAAAATATATTTGTAAATATATAAACAAGGGGAGCGATATGGCCGTTTTTGGCGTTGCAAATCAGAACAATAATGATGAAATTACTCAATATCAAATGGGCAGATATATTAGTAGTAATGAAGCAGTATGGCGAATTTTATCATTTCCGATTCATGATAGGTATCCAACTGTTGTTCATTTGTCTGTCCATCTTGAAAATGGTCAACGAGTCTATTATTCTCCTGGAAATGCGGAAGTAAGAGCAGAACGCCCACCGGAAACAACATTAACCGCATTTTTTAATTTAAGTTCAACTGATCAATTTGCAAGAACATTATTATATTCAGAGGTTCCTCAATATTATACATGGCAGGCATCAAATAAAAATTTTTGTAAACGTAAACAAGGAAATCAAGTTGATGGTCACCGTGATATATTTCAAGCAGATGCTATTGGCCGAATTTATACGGTTCATCCAAATACTGAGGAATGTTATTTTTTGCGTTTACTATTAAATAATGTTCGTGGGCCAACATCTTTTGCAGATTTACGAACCATTGATGGGTATTTATGTCCTACATATCGAGAAGCATGCAGGCGTTTAAATTTACTGGAAGATGATCAACATTGGAATAATACTTTAGAAGATGCAGCTCTTACGGCAAATCCACATCAAATGCGTACATTATTTGCAATTATAATATCTGCGTGTAGTCCGACGAATCCACATGAGCTATGGAGAAATCATTGTGATCATTTGTCAGAAGATATTTTACATACAGTTCGTCGTGTAAGAATGAATCCACAATTGGATTTTACACCAGAAATGCATAACGAAGCATTGATCATTGAAGATTTGTGTTTAGCAATGTCAAATAAATTGCTATCACAATTAGGTATGATTTCACCTGATCGTTCAATGCATGACACTTTCAATTTGGATTTAGATCGTGAACGAGATTATGATGCAAATACATTAAATCAATATGTTCAAAGAAATGTTCCATTATTGAATGAAAAACAAAAAGAAGCTTACTTTAAAATCATGGACGAAATTAATGCTGGAAATGGTGGATTTTATTTTTTGGATGCTCCTGGTGGCACCGGTAAAACATTTTTACTGTCATTGTTTTTAGCTGTTATACGAACGAATAAAGGTATAGCGTTAGCTCTTGCATCGTCTGGAATTGCGGCAACTTTATTGGATGGTGGGCGAACCGCTCATTCGGCTTTAAAATTGCCTTTAAATGTTCATATTTTGGAAGCGCCAACATGTAACATTTCAAAAAGATCAGGAATGGCAAAAGTATTGCAGCAGTGTAAACTAATTATCTGGGACGAATGCACTATGGCGCACAAGAAATCATTAGAAGCATTCAATCGTACATTACAAGATTTGAGAGGTAATAATCGTCTTTTCGGTGGTGCATTGGTGTTATTTGCTGGTGACTTCCGGCAAACACTCCCAGTTATTCCTCGATCTACTGCTGCTGACGAATTAAATGCTAGCTTAAAATCTTCAACGTTGTGGAAATATGTGAAAACACTTTCTCTCACCGAAAATGTAAGAGTGTTATTGCAAAATGATCCAACAGCGGCAGAATTTTCCAAACAATTATTGAAAATTGGAAATGGAGAATTGCCTCTTGATATTGATGGTCAAATTACATTGCCAAATAATTTTTGTTCGTTATCAGAAACGACTGCTGCGTTAATACAAAGCGTGTTTCCTGATATTGTAAATAACTATCATAATTATGATTGGTTAAGTCAAAGATGTATATTGGCATGTACAAATAAAGATGTTATTAGTATCAATGCGGAAATTATAAACAGAATACCAGGTGCAAGTGTAACTTATAAATCTATTGATACCGTCATGAATCCGGATGAAGTTGTCAACTATCCGATCGAATTTTTAAATTCATTGGATTTACCAGGTATTCCGCCACATTATTTACAATTGAAAGTTGGTATTCCGATAATAATGTTACGAAATTTAAATCATCCAAGATTATGTAATGGCACCAGATTAGTAGTTAAACGATTAATGAATAATGTAATTGAAGCGGCAATTTTAACTGGTAAATTTAAAGGCGAAGATGTTTTAATACCACGTATACCAATGATTCCACCTGATTTACCATTTGAATTTAAACGTTTGCAGTTGCCTATTCGTATTGCTTTTGGAATGACAGTTAATAAATCTCAAGGTCAAACGCTAGAAATCTGTGGTATACATTTGGAAAATCCAGTTTTTTCTCATGGCCAACTTTATGTTGGTTGTTCACGTGTTGGTAAACCATCCGCCTTATTCATTTATACGACCAACAATGGAAGAACCAAAAATATTGTTTATGAAAAAGCGTTGGAATAAAAAATATTAAATAAGGCACGTATAAGACAACTAAAAAAAAACTATTTTTTTTTACGCCCTGCGAAGCGGGCGGGGGTTTTGCTAGTTTAATATAAACTTGAAAACAAAAGACTAAATCGGCTTAATCAAAGAAAAAATAATTAAAAATTTGAGCTAAAAAAAAAGTACGCCATTTTATTTCGTGTATAAATTTGAATTTATGAGAAAAAGATTTTAAAAATCTGTAGAGCGGTTTTTGAGAAAATTTCTTGTTCAAACTTTTTGAAAAAAAAATCAAAAACGCCAATTTATATGTATTCAGCAAATACATATAACTATAATTTTTGAACGAAAAATGATTGAGCAGTTTTCAAAATATAAATTAAATTATTTTTTTAAATGCTTTTAAAAATACAAAAAAAAATATTAATTAAAAATATTGGTACGCAGTATAAATTGGACAACCTGAACCTGTATATTATGAAATAAAATATGATATAAAAAAAACGGTCCTATGGAAAGTACTAAAAAGCGGCACTGATGTTTTTAAATAAAAATCGTTAGAGCCGTTTCCGAGAGAAATAGGTAAAATTAGTAATAAATTCGGCGAACAGAGGCTACATATCAGTACATAACCCAGATCTGCAAATTGTTGTTGTTTGTTGTTTGTGGATTAATGGATTTTATTTCACATATGACGTCAACAATATAAGAAAAACAAAGAAGTGTCGTAATCATGTTTTCTTTGATTCATGGATCTACGCTTTTGGGCAACCCTAGGGTGACTTTAGGGCTCAACTAACATATATCTTGAATTCGAAAAATATTAGAGAGTTGTGCAGAATTTGAGTTCTATCTTTGTATATGAAACCTATAGTACTACTATGAGACAGAATTTTGTAGCTAGTAGTTCCGTCGATGAGGGCGCTAGTTTGTCTTTTCTTGACATTGAATTGTTGATGTGGAAGAAGTAAAGGTAGAGGCAAATACGAAAAAAATCAAGGGAGGCGGTCGAAACTTATTAGTTCTGACAACAATATAGAAGGTAAGGGAGAAAACCGAATAAGCTGTTTTTGCCATGGCAACCTTCAAAATATGGTGGGTATACATAAATTATATCACGGCTAATGGCGTATACATGAATTTGAAGTAAGAATGTATATGGATATACATGCATATATAGGTTATTATAGAATTTATTTTAAATTTTTCTTTCAAATTTTAGATATTTGGTGGATTTTAGGATTTTGAATTGTAGCAACGTTGCTACTTTTTGCTTTTTCTATGCGAAAATAGCAAAGCAATGTTGAGATATTTCAATATGTTTTGTTTAGGTAGGTACATGTGTACCCAGATACCCATCTACATACAATATGTATGTACATAGGTACTTTTTATTCTTTTTCACGATCTGGTGTACCAAGTCTTGTAAAAGTGTAAAATTTTATTTTTTTACAACAGACTGTGAACACACCTTTACTAATATGTAGCAACACTGAAGCAAATGTCAAAATCTGTTTCACATTTGTTCTGAAGAAGGCTTAAGTTTGTGTTAAAAAAATCTTACACCCTTGTATTTTTCTGTTACAATAGGGTCCGGGTATTGTAAAAGTGTAAAAGTGTAAGATTTTGACAATCAGTATATTTTGTTCTTTTAGTGCAAAAAAATGCTACACTTTTACACTTTTACAATGATACAAGACCAGATACGCCGGATCGTGAATACCCCTAATATCTATTAAGAATAATTCAATTTTTTCTCCAGAGAGTTTTATTAGGAAATATACCTACTTTACCTAGGTAGTATTTTTTTTTAATTTTTTTTGACTAGCCATATTATATATGTAGGTACTATATTACAAGTTATGGATTCGAAAAAAATCCAACTCAAGATTTTGATCAAACTTGACATTACGATGATAGCGAAGACGAAAAATGGTTCCGCAATTCCGTCTCTCTGTCTGTCTGTGCTCTAATTTTTCTTTCAGCCTTTTTAAGAATGACAGTGCCTACCTACCTGCCATACTTTTTTTTTACCAAAAAGGTAAATAGTATTATTTTTCTCAAACAATTTTTTTCTAACAATCAAATATGACATTACGATCATAGAGAACACCAAAAAAGTGGGTCCCCTAATTCCGTCTGCCTGTCGTTCTGTCAGTCTGTCTGTCTGTCTGTCCTCTAGTCTACAGCCTAAATGCTTTGATAGATTTGGTTCAAACTTGGTACATACACACATGTTCTGTATTCCGAGTGAAAGTGAATTCAAAACGAATTTCAATTTCACTTAAAATGAAATAACGTGTTCTGCATTTCGAGTGGATTCAACTCCTTCCAATTCACTTCGAATTCATTGTCGAACTGTCAAAATCACCTGTTACAGGCAATTTGTATAAAAACGGATCATATTCGGAATGTAGAACACGAATTTTCATATTCAGAACCCTAAAACTCCACATTAGGAATGAGCTATTTACAAACTTTATTTTATGTGGAATACAGAACATCTAAAATGTGGAATACAGAACATCTAAATTCACTTTCCTTCCTCAAATTCACAAAAAGTGAATTACAGAACATGGGCAATATTGTTTTTTTCGGTAATATGCCCACACGTTTTTTAATTTTTTTTTTAAGTCGACAAATAACAGTAGCTCCTATACATTTTTTTGACCAAAAACGGCTCCAACGATTTTTATAAAAAAAAATGAGTTCATTAATGAAGGGAAAGGGTACCTTTTAATAATTTTTTTTTGGAAAAAAATTGTTTTTTGGTACCTCTATTAGAACCATTTTATTGGTTTTCGATTTTCTCGGAAACAGTTAATTAAGATTAAACACTTTCAAAAAAAAAATTTCGGAAATTAATTTTTTTTTTTTGAAAATTCAAAATTTCGAAAACGACTTAATACATTTTTTTCGAAACTTCGTATTTAGTAATTTTTTGACATTATCTTGAATAGTTAAAAAAACTATATTCCTAAAATAAAAGACAACGGTACCTCCCATACATATGTTAAAAACCGTTACAAAAAAAATTATTTCTCAAAACTGCTCCAAGAATTAAAAAAAAAAAATGTTATTAAATTTTATTTTATTTAATAATAATAATTTTACTTAAAAAAAAACAATATTTTGCAAATTTAAATATTTTGAAGATTTTTTTAAATAATATTTTCAAATGTATATATATATTGTTGAATACTCATTTAAAAAAAAATAAGTAAAAAACGACTTAAAGAAATATGTAATACCTATTATTACCGTATTGCTTCGTAGCAAAGCAAGTGTTTTTTTCTGGTATTTTTGTCGAGCTTAGATTTTTTTGTCCCGAGGTTTGTTGGCTCATCAAACATTCCAGTCAGGTTCATAACTTATTTATAACAATATCCCAAAAAGCAGAAGTAAACAATAGGTAATGAATGTCAAAATTTATAGGTTTAAAATGATACCTTAACCTATTACCTAACTTTTAAATTAAGTGGAATCTATGTATAGTTTTTGAAAAAAAAACGGGTTTTAAATTCAAACTTTGTGTAGCAAAAATCAAAAACTGAAGACTATATGATTTTATGTGTTCTAGTTTTTGAGAAAATTGAAAATTACTAAAACTACTTTATGATTTTTTTTTGTATATACGGTGATCTCACTTTGATAGGGGAGAGTGTCATAACTACGGTGCCGCAAAATAACGGATTTTTGTAGAAGGGTTTAATACAATCATTTTATCCTGGGGAAGAGGGAGTCTATTTCCCTCCTTTTAGACGGGAGGGTCAATTTTCTAAAAAAATACTTAAGATTAAAAAAAAAAAAAAGATTTAAATACAACGGCAACACTTACAATAAAAGAATATAGGTTTTCTGAAATCCAAGAACTTGTCGTCTTATTATTTGTTTCAATCTAGTTATGTGCGTTAAGTTTTTGAAAAAATACCTTAAGACTCAAAATTTATCAAAAAAAAAAAAAAACAGTGAGGTGTGTAAGGTGTGCAACCCCCCTACCTGGGCATACTATAGGCTTTGAAGTGGGTGCGGCGTTGGGCGTATTCAAGGTTTCTTTTATATTGCAGAGTCTGGATTTGAACAAACTTTGAATTTATCCACCCTTTATATCCAACGGCTGTTTTCTAAATAAGTAGACCTACATATAAAGAAAACAAGGACTAAGAATCTCATAAAAAAAGTTTTGGTAAATTTTAATTTTAAACTAAGGGACATAAAACCATCTAATTTTCATAGTTCGATTAAGAATATATTAGGAAAACTAAAAATTAATTTCGCTACTTAAAAAAATGTTTGATAAATTTTGTGGTTGAAGGTATTTTTTTCAAAAACTATTAACGCAAATAACTAGGTTGAAATAAATGATAAGAAGACAAGTTTCTGGCTTTAAAAAAAACTATAATTTTATTATTGTAAGTGTTGCCGTTGTTTTTAAATTTATTTTTTAAAATTTTAAGTAATTTTTTTAGAAAGTTGCCCCTCCCGCCTAAAAGGAGGGAGATAGACCCCCTCTTCAGCGGGATAAAATGATTGCATTAAGCCCCTCTACAAAAATCAATTATTATTTTGCAGCACTGTAGTTATGGAACTCTCGCCCCAAAGTGAGATCACCGTAAATACAAAAAAAAACTCATGAAAAAAGTAGTTTTATTAATTTTCAATTTTCTCAAAAACTAGAACACATAAAATCATATAGTTTTCAGTTTATGATTAAGAATTAATCAGAGCAACGAGTTTTTGAAAAAAATTATATAATTTTACAGTTTTGAAAAAATTACACTTTAAACTTTTTAAATCCTTTTCTACCCAAAGTTTGAGTTTAAACCCCGTTTTTTTCCAAAACTATGAATAGATTCTACAAGCTAATAGATTAAGGTATTGGTTTTAAAAAAAGTTATAACACTTATTTGTAAGTATTACCGTTATTTTTAAATATTTTGTTTTCCATTTTTAGTACTTTTTTTATGAAATTGCCGTTCCCGGCCAAACGGGGGGAGATAGACCCCTCTCCCATATTAATAAATATTTGTAAGTTACTTTTCTACAAGAATCAATTTTTCTTTTTTGGCACCTGAGTTATCGTACTCTCCCCCTAAATTTGATTTTTTTAGCGGGAGCTGCGAACCTCTCCGCTAAATTCCTTGGCTAAATTTTGGAGAAAATTTTGTGTGGGAGCGAAATTTTAGCGCGAGCTGAGTACTATATTATTTATCATAAAAAAGTATTTCTTTAAACATTCCTACCTTTAAAATAACGAAAATGATTGGATCACTAGTGAGTTTCCTTCAAAGAGCACTCCATCACCGAGATTCAGCTATTTGGCAAGTGAAGTGAGATGACTCGCCACTCACTGCTGAAATCTCAGGCGAGTGATCTGACATTTCATTTCATTTATTCACTCCCTCACTTTTCTTAGCTGAATCAATTTTGAATCAAAAGTGACTCATCTCACTCACTCACTGCGGTTTCGAATTTGCTGAATCTCGGTGTATAACTGATGTCTTTGTTGCTTATTCATATTTTTTAATTCTTAATATTTGAGCGGCTTGATCCCAAGCGATTTTAGAAAAGTTAAAAAAAATCTGCAATCAATTTTGTGTGACTGCGACAAATTTCATTGATCTAAGCAGGGCCTAACAAACTGAACAAAAAATTCCCTTTTTAGTCCCAAGAGTTGATGACGTTCACCTACGTGGGTTTTTTTTATCGACAACGTTCTACACAAACTTCACTTTACCTCGTCTACGTGGACGAACTGTCATTTTATTTTTAATAAATTATTTTACTCCTCAAAGTGGTCGTGTGTGGTTAGAAATTTGGAAAAGAAGTTTATAATCAGAAAAATATTTACAGATAGTAATAGAATAGTTTTTAATTAAGATTAACTAATAAAATGGTAATTGATGGAATTAAAGAATTTTACATTAAATGCTCAATTTAAGAGAAACAAATTATCAATGATTGGACTACATTTTACCTTTCACTTTATTGCAGCCTGCTCCTGCTAGTTCAACTTCCGTTGGGACTGGAAGCCGCTCCCCAAGCAAACTATCTGCCCCAAGAAGCAGTGGCGCTGGTGGAAGCAATGTAAAACAAAGGAAAACTACAACCACTGCTGCCAGAAGTCGCACCACAGGTGGAGCTGGATCTGGTGGTATGTGGCGATTCTATACCGATGATTCTCCCGGTATCAAAGTGTAAATTAAATTCAGCTAACCAAAAAAATATAAAATTTTCTTAATGGTATGTTCTTAAATTTCAGTGGACCAGTTCCCGTTCTAGTGATGTCGCTGCTTTTCATCGCCTCAGTGTTTATGCTTCACATTTGGGGGAAATACAATCGTTCTTAGGTACAACGACAATCTTCAATTAGATGACGTCGACAATTTTTCTTATTTTCATTCATTTTTCGTTCGTTTTTAAGTAATAGTTTGTTTAGAATTTTCTACTTCTACCCATACATATATGGGTTAAATAAAAATAGGAAAACATTATTTTTTTTTGTGCTGTAGAAGATTTAAAACTATGAAGAAATATAATAATTCATTCCACAATTTGTATGTGGTTAAGTAGGAATATGACCTAAACTTAAAATAAACTACTTTTTTGTAATAAAACCATAATGTCTTGTAGTTTTACTTCTTAGGCCCGTATGCTGATACACAACTTAAGCATTTAAGTTCTACTTACGAACTTATGTGACAGTTTACGCAGAGGAAAAAGTAGCCCATAAGCGTTTTAAGTTGAACATAAATATTTTTGATGCGTATCAGCAAACGGGCTTTAATGTTTTGCTCATTCTTAGATTCGCATTTGATGGTACCATTCAGCTTGCTTAAGTAGATACCCAGTAAGGACTAGCGAATTTTTCATTTTATTGTATCCTTGCAAATTGACCAAAAATTAAAAAAAAAAACTTGGATTTCTAAAAATCTAATACATACTCCTACATACATACATATATGTATTAATAAATGATTTATTTAATTTTCTTTTCGATCAAGCTGGATAAAATTTGTTTCAGTGATAGAAACAACTCATTTATAATTTTGGAGTATTTGATTTATGTTTTGGGTGGAAATACTGAGTGAATTTATTATGCAAAATACACGTTATTTGCATTTATTCTAATATTTATTGTTAAGTTATTGACCAATTGGTTGATTATTATAGGTGTTCGAGATTTAAATATATCTCTTTTGGCTGTTTTGGTCGTAATGTTTTTTTAATGAAACAATTTCATTTTCTTTCCCGGCGTTTCGACGGTGGTTGCCGTCTTTTTCAGGGGATCTTTTATTAACAAAAATAAAATTAACATATTATATATATTATACACTAAATGTTCTTATGTGTACAATATGTTCATTTTATTTTTGTTAATAAAAGATCCCCTGAAGAAGACGGCAACCACCGTTAAAACGTCGGGAAATTAAATGAAATTGTTTCATTAAAAAAACATTACGACCAAAACAGCCGAAAGAGATATATTTAAATCTCGAACACCTATTATAATTTATTTTAAAGCTGGCTTTGACTTTGACCAGCTTTAAACTTCTATACATTTACTTGCGCACATCTCCAATTAGCAGAAAATTCCCTAAAACGGACACATTTTCGGGAACAAACTTCTTTTTTAATTTTTCATACAAAATACTTTCGAATAAACGGACGCAGACACTTTTTCATGCTTATTATACGAGTAGAAAACCTCCTATACGCGGGGAAATAATTTTATTGAGGGATTATTTTTTATCAACAAATCAGACAACAAAAAAAGGAAAGTACCTATCTCAGTATATTTTATCTTTTTTTTAATACTTAAGAAAATCTCCGATAACCGGACGCGAAGCTCTAATAAGCGGTGTAATTTTGAAAATATTTGGTTCCCTTTTCTGGTGGCGTTTCATTATTACACATGATATTTCCTTTCCTTCTGTTACTAATTTTTACAGTCATTTGCTTTCTTATTCTTTCCCATAACCGGACAGTTCTCAGATCCAGCAAAAATTGAGCGTCCATGAGTGTCCGCTTATTAGAGCTTTCACTGTACACCAAATAATGACTTGGCAAGCGATTTGAATTTATAGGAAATTTGAAATCCGCGAGCAAAATTAGCCTCGAGTCAAGATAACTTCCTTTCATTTTTACCAATAACTTAATAAATAATAAACAAAATCGTTTATTATTTGCTTAGTTTGTATTTAGCTTTGACCATACAATGAATATTAACAAAGCCAGCTAACATTAGCAATTCAATTTAGGAACACATATTATGCCAAATGTATGTATAAAGAATTGATTCAGAAATTAAGGACTGGAACGATTAGAACATTAATGTATGTGTTCGAATAAAGTAACCCCCGGTTAATTACGTCAGCTGAAATGCACGATTTTTGACGCATTTCTTATATATATTTCTTATCATATCTTGTATTTCCTTATTTTCCAGGTCAATTAAACGGGCAACGGGGCAATTATGTGGAGATGGCTGTACCCTTACTAATTGTCTTCATAGGTAGGTCGGTAGGTAGAGATTACACAACCAAAACTTGCTGTAACCTGTGGATAGTAACGGATTTTTAAAGTCTATCCCCACTGCCTAAGTGAATCATCGCCTACCAGTTGGGTTTGACTGCAGTATGCCAAGCTACTCAATTTGCAGGTTTGTCCAGACGCATAAGATCTGATCCCTAAATGTGATCATCTAGTGTGCCACGTTCAGATGTGGTAAATCTTAATAGGCCTTCATCTGCTTTCTCAATGTAACATGTGGTCAGCAGAGGAAGAACCACGCTAATCGTAGGATAAGATATCTTCTCTAGGGTTATTTTTAATGAATTTGGATGATGCTTGTGGAACAATCAATGTGGGACATATTAGAAGATACGTACTCA
Organism: Philhelius pedissequus; assembly: GCA_910595825.1. Lineage (NCBI taxonomy): Eukaryota > Metazoa > Arthropoda > Insecta > Diptera > Syrphidae > Philhelius > Philhelius pedissequus. The sequence goes on from OU343163.1 coordinate 37,961,432, forward strand.
CTTCACTTGGATCGCAATTTACACTTTATCTTAATAACTAATGAGTCCGATTCTTCTATATGTAGTGCTTGTATGTAGGTATATTTCAAAACTATTCATTTTATGATTGAGAATTATTCAAATTCTTGCCATACATTAACAATTTTGCTAATTTTGAAGAGAGACAAACTTAGAAAGTCTTCAATAGTCAAGGTCCATATCGGGATTCTCCCAGGGAATTTCGTTACCCACGGAATATTTTTTTCCCTCGAAATTTTTGCTGAGATTGTGAATCTCCCAAGGAATAAATTTCCCACGGACAAAAAATCGTAGGAAATGATACCAATAAATTCCGAGTGAAACTTTTGAACATCATTCACTTTCCCAAGTTTCGAATTGGAGAAAATTTTCAGGGAAATTTTTAATCACGGTAACAACTGTTAAGTATAATAGGTAGTTAAGGAGACCAAATTCACGACATAACCTGATTATAGAAAATAATAACAATACATCAAAAAGTACATATAAAATGAGGACAAACCGTTGAAGTGCATTTTTTGGCAAAATAACATCAACCCATGCGAAAAAAAAACTTTTTCCAAAACTATTTCTAATATTTATTACCCAAAAAAAAAATCGTTAAGTATGTATATATTATGTAGATTTTCTATTTTTATTTAAAATTATATTCCACCTTTGATGCGTTTTATGATGGGTTTATATTTAAACACGGCTAAGACAGAACTTTTCCTCTTCACTAGGAAATATAAAATTCCCTAACTTATACCCTTAACAATAAATGGTACGCCACTGACTTTCTCAGATGAAGCCAATTATCTGGTCTCATATTAGTCAAAAAGATAAGTTGGAAATCCAATATACAAGAAAGAGTAAGAAAAATACTACTTAAATCTTACACTCTCGATATTTCAGCAAACAAGTGGCCGCAAGTACATCTATTTGTCCCAATGCCATCTCTCAATGGACTAGCAATTCGATAGGTGATTATAATGTTCTGAACATTCAAATCAAAACTATGATAATCCGACTATACCACACACCAGGTAATCTTCGACAAGAACTTCCACATTACCATCCCATGAGATGTTCTTAAATGATGAATCAGCTCACTTTTATACGGACGGTTCAAAAACCGAAGATGGGCGGTGGTGTGTACTCAGACAGACTAAATCTTAGTCTCTCTTTCCGTCTCCCTGACCATCTGTAGCGTGTTCCAAACGGAAATTCTGGCGATTAAATAGGTGTTATCCTGGCTAAGGGAAAGCGTAATATCGGATATCCGTATAGTCTCTGATAGTCAAGCAGTCCTCAAATCACTTGGCGCTGTTTCCACAAACTCGTATAACTGCCCACAACTGTCGATCATCTCTCAGGGAAATGGCAAACAGTTTACCATTCTCCTGATTTGGGTGCCGAGACATAGGGATATCTTGGGAATCTGCAAAGCCGATGATTTCGCCAAAAATGGAACCCTTATACCAATTCTACGTAAAATGGAAGAAATCGGTATGCCTGCCTATCGCTACATGTTAACTTATGTTACAACAAAACAAACAAACATAAGATGGTCAAATATCAATACTTGATTGGCTACTAAACAGATCTGACCAAAAATGAATCCAAGACGCTCAAAAGGTCTGCTCTCTTTAAGCATCTTGGCTCTGTAATAAGTGTCTTTACTGGACACTGCTTAATTGGCAGACATACAAAGAGACTTGGCGAATTCTCCAACGACTTTTGTAGAAGTTGCATGGGTGCATGGAGCATCTTCTTTGATTATGTCCTGCTCTCTGCCCAGGACGTAGACTGCATCTGGGAGAATTGTTCACAAACATTATTTTTAATTTGGATTATTTTCACGTACGCACACAATTATATTTCACACACAATCATATTAAAATCGATTATTAAATTAGAATCGTCAGAATCAAAACTACCTGTCTTCAGTTGGGATCCCGGATTGGAGAGGGATTCCAGATTGCCAAATAAAAACGCAATTGTGTGGCAGCCGTTTTCATGACAGCCACTTCAACCTAACCAAACAAGTTGGTTTATTTAAAAAATAAAAGACACGACTGGATTGCAAGTCGTATCGGAAGCATAGAATTCTTAGGTTCAAAAAACAGCTAATATACAAATATATGTCGGTTTTTACTCAATTTATTAGGTATATATGTTCACTTTTTTACAAAAACATATCTGGCATGTACCGTAATTTTTAAAGCTAAAAAAATTAAAAAAGGATTTGGGCGATCAAAAGACATTTATAGGGTTTTCGTTTTATAACAAAAATCAATTTATTGCCTTCGATTGGCCAAAAAAATTGATTTATTTTTTTATTTTAAATCAATTTTTTTATAATAAATTTTTTCGGTTGCAAGAAAGAATTAAAAAAAATTTGAGTTCAAATCGAAGCAGTTTTAAGTGAATTAATTTATTCGTCCAGCTCAACTTCGGACACCGAAGCAAGTAGTGAAGAGCTTTGTTATAACAAATAGTAATCAATCTGAAAAGGTATTCGATTCGTTATCAAAAAAATCAATTTAAGGATCAAAATATAATGGGATTATCGTTTGGTAAATTTATATTTTAATCTATAAATTGATACGTTTTCAGATTGATTTTTATTTGCTATAGTATTTGTGTATATTTGTGTCTGTGAACCAGCTAGCGGTATCGGCTGTTTTGTCAGACTGATGGCTGTCAATTATGATGCATAGCGGTGTTGGTAAAAGAGGGGTAGATCTGCCGAAAAATCCATATCTGCAAAATTGATTTAAAATCAAAAAATAAATCAATTTGTTTGGCCAATCGAAGGCAAAAATTGTCAAAATCAGTTTTTTGACAGATCTAAATCAAAAATAAATTGATTTTTGTTACCAAGCGAAAACCCCATAAATTTACACCATTAAATACCATTAAGAAAATCGCTTGAGAGGTTTAACTGTAGATCAACCTGCGGGACCAATTTTTCGTGTTCATTATCGTAATGTGAAGTTTGATCAAAATCTCGAGTTCGATTTTTTTTTCAAATAGCACCTACATACATAATGTGGGTTATCGTGAAAAAAAAATTCCCTGGAAATTTTTCTAAAATTCGAATCTTGTGAATGTGAGCATCATCAAAAGTTTCCATCGGAATTTATTGGCGTCGGGAATAAGTTTTCCCAGATAATTTTACTATCATTTCATAAGGTTCGAGGGAAATGTAATTGGTGGGAGATTCGAGATCGCATGAAAAATTTCGGGCGGATAAAATATTCCGTGGGAAACGGAATTCCCTGGGAGATTCCGATAGGGCCCAATATGATTATCACATATATAAATTATATGGGACCACAGCACGTCTAATTTGACTTACAGCTCTAGGCCATTCCCGTGTTCTTAATCGGAAGGATTAAATAATACCTACAATTTGTTGCCGAAACCGAGCGTCTAGGAATTTTTTTTCGAAACATAAGCTTCTTAGTGCATTGATCAATTTCAAGATTCAGTACCAGTGGAAATACAATGTCGGGAATGTCCCAATGAATTTCCATTTCCCATGGAATATTTTATTCCCTCGAAAATATTTCTGCGATCGTGAATCTCCCAGGAATAAATTTCTCACTGCGAAAATCTATTCCCGATACTCATGAATTCCGAGAGAAACTTTTGATCACCATTCAAGTTCCTTACGTTGGACTGAAAATTTTTATTTACGATAATCCCAATTTTATTTTATTTTGGTGGTAAAATCCCCAAACCTATAGCATGAGTCCGGCTAATTATAATGAAACAATAAAATGAAAACCAATTTAAATAAAATTTTGTTTTTTTTTTCTTTTAAATGTAAATAAAAAAGATAATTTTATTTAAATAAATCGATATGTACACACGTATCTTCGATTGAATTGCTGTCTACAATATTCCAAACTTATAATTTAAAAAAAAAATATATATATATATATATGTATATTTATATTATAAAACATTTTGCCATTGTTTGCAGAATCTTAAAAGAAAAAGAAAAGAAACTTAACATTTACAATGAAAAATAAATTTTAATTGCTAGATTTTCGTCTCGGGAGGAAAATAATAAAATACATTAAGGCAAGATTTAAAACAATCCTAAACACTAAATTCTTAAATTTAAAAATATATAATAAAATTAAGTTAGTCTATATGTGTGTGTTTCTGTGGAAAACGAAGGCAATATTTATTTTTTGTTTGTTAACAAATCTTTTACAGACACAGGTTTGGTTTTTTTTTTAAAGTTAACGTCCTTAAGTCTTTCTATTTTAATATTTATTTGTGCTTTATTACATTGTGACCCGTGACCTATTTAACTTAATTCATTGCCTTCATAAAGACTCTCGCAACTGTCTAACAATCGCAACACTGGAGAAATATCATATGGATATAATGATCTCGAGACAAGTCGGCTTATTTGCAATCTGAGACGAATCAAAACTGCCATGGAATCGTCAAGAGTGTTAGTGCCCATGCCAAAGTCATGACAACTTGTCACGAACATTGACCAATTCAGTCGTATGTACTTGAGAAACCTCAGTAAGTAGAGCAAAAAGCAAGTTTCGTTGCTTACAAGTAAGTCTAACAGCAGGTCCGAGCTATTTACAATCATCTTAAGGAATTCTAGGAATGTGTAGACGGGATTTAGCATTGACACAAGTTCCGGGAAGGCATTATTGCGAAACGATATGCCAGCTGTTACGTCCAATGTACACACCATAGCTTCGATCAGATGATCATCTTGGTCGTCGAAAAGATGAATAAGTATCTTGCTGAAGTGACACTCTGGATGGAACTCTAGGGTATTTTTAATGAAAGATTCAAGCTTGTTAAGCACATCTCTGATGGACCTCTCTATTAGAACCATGTCTTGGAATGCATCATAATCCGTACTGTCAATTGAACTGTCTGACGAATCACTTCGGATTTCTTTAACAGTCACTGCAATCGACTTGAGAACCAACAGGACCATCTTTTGAAGTATTGTCTTGTCCATTTCAATAGTATCATCATCGTGATTGGGTGTTGTGGAAAATCTTTGCATAGTTCCAGCCTCGAAAGATATCAAACGGCCCTTGAAACCCAGTAAGCTCACCATATTTTCTGGCCGTCGTCTTGGTAGCGATTCTAGAATTCGAAAGTCCTTCACATGCCTCACAATTTGATGTGCCAGCATACAAGTCTCCTCAGGTAGTAAATCCTGCAAGGCTAACGTGCTTCCATAACACAACGCCTCGTTGAAAAGACTCAACATTTGCTTATAAATTGTACATGATAAATTTTGATTTAGAAGAAGTTCAAATTTGTCTAATTGCGCATAAAATGGCAATGTCTCTACTATTGAGAGATTGGCTTTTACGCTAATTATATTTTCCCAGAGCTGAAGAAATGTCAGAACACAATTTTCGGCGTTTTCGAGTTCGATGTGATTCGATATCAAATTGCTCATGTTCTTTACTAATGCTGGCCATTTGTTCTCTAGGATTTTTATGGTAATGCACTTAAGGTGTGTTGTATCAAAGCTTTCCGAATCGGTAAGGGCTACAACATGACAACCATCTTCAGTTTGCAAATGACTCATATGCCTTTCTTCCGATGATGTTGGATTTTGTCTATTTTGTTCGTTGGTGCCCTCTAGTATATCCTCAGAGTCACGAAAATGCACGGCAAAGTAATTTGTTTCCAACGAGGGATACACATGATTGTTCGATGATGATCCAGATGTTGAGGGACCACCACCTCCATTTTCACCTGATGCTTGTTCCGATGAAATGCCTGCATTTCTCGCTTCAATTTCATCATCCAACGGATGCAAATCTACATCTTTCCATTCGACGATTCTTTTAATGATTTCGAGGCTAAAATGAATCCTTTGAATTGCCACAAAGTCCAGACGCTCGAATTGAAACAAATTGTCCACTAGTTTCTTAAGCCAATCATCATCCATGTTGTGCTTGGCGATAACTAAAAAGCTGGCCAACACTCGACCTGACAGGAATTGCACATATTTATTGTTGAAATTGGCTAAAACTATTATCTCATCGATTAGATTATGATCGTTGCGTATTAGAGCATCACAGACATCCATTATTCGACTACAGATAAATCCCTTGCTGTTTTGTTTAAGGTAAACATCGAAGAGCAACTGTAGATTCGATAGGAACTGTAACAGCTTATTTGTCGGCCATTCGTGCAGTGTTGCAACTCGTTTAACACCATTCGAATCTTGGTGGTAGTGACTTTGAAATGGTCTGCGCAGTGTTCGTTCACTTATACCACAGAGGCACTGTTTGGTTAGGTACTCCTCGAATTCACCCATTTCATTTGTGATGTTCACTATAGTTGGGGTATCATTTGTTCGTGGCACTAAATCGGGCATAATCTGGGAGGTTGAAGCAGCGCCACCAGTAATAATATGATTTCGATGAGGTGTTGTCATTTTATCGACTTCATCAATTCCTATCGTCGCTGTCGAGGCTAAAGAGCTACTGCTGCAACTTGCCAGACTTGATGTACTGCCACTGTGATGATGGTGATGATGATTATGACGATTAGAATACAAATGCTGATGCAGATCTTCACTCGCTAAAGATGTGGATGAACTGCTACTGCTGCGATTAGAAGATGATGATGATATGGGAAGTTCAGACGCAGCAGCAAGTATATCTGGCGGTGAGCCCAGTCCCAAACTCCGCGAAGTGTTTGGTTTTGTTGTTGACGTAGGCGAAGGTGGTGCCGAAAATGAGGAGGCCGTCGTCGTTGATGAAGACGGCTGATAGGCTGTGTTGTCGGCATTGTTATTGCTGCGATTTTCTATTCGTTGACGTTTTGTCACTGGCTGCTCATTGGGCATTGTTGTTGTCGATTTTGATGATCCCGCAGTGGGTGGACGCTCTTTACGTAGGACCATTAAATTTACTTATGTGTAAATTTGTGTGGCTGCTCGGATCGATGTGCTTTTAATTTTTCTGTAAGTAAATTTTTGTTAAGTGAAGAATTTCTTTTTTTAATTATAGATATCCATTGAATTAAATTATAGAAATTGTGTGTTAAAATATTATTTTAATATATTAATTTTGTTACATTATGATATTGTAATGTTCTGAATGGTGTTAGTGCCTACGAAGGAACTCGATTGTTTTCCCCTACTCTCACAAAGAACTAAGATCAGGTGGACTCACTTAAAAACATTGAAAGATTCTGCGTTTTACCACTCTTAATCGAGTTTCTTTTTCACTTTTTCGGTAGAGAACCGTTAGAACTCTTACGATTTTTTTCCTATTCAAGCTGATTCAGGATTCGCAAGGACGATTTCGAGAAAATGCAGTATTGTGCAAAGCCTAAACAACCATTTCGCCTTTTCATTTCGCGACTGTTTCCATGCTTTGGATGATAAAAGAATAACTCAATTTATTTGTAATTTTAGTTTATGTTATTTATTTTATGCGTTTATTCTTTTATTATTCAAAGTATGGAAAAAAACAGCGGAATGAAAATGCGAAATGGTTCCTTAGGTTTTGCACAATAATATATATATTTTTTGTTATCATTTTTCCCTACTGTTTAAGGGGGTTTCCCAAGATCTGGGTAGCTACTTCACTTTTATCTGTAATTTTTCGTAATGTTGAATTTCTCTGGCAAAGATAGATAACTACACAAACTAGAATTAAGATAAATACGTTATTTTAAGTGAACGAAAATAGTAATGATTACTCTAGCTATTTTATATGGAAGAACATACCTGTGATATGCAATCTTGAATATCGAACAAACAACCTCATCTGAAACTATTTGTTTTTATTGCAGACTAACTTGCTAGTGTGTTGTTAAGGTTGAAGGTTATAGAAACATTTGAACCCTAAATATATTTAAACTGTTCCAATAAAACACCTCTCATCAAAACCTCAATTCGAATATGAATAGGCATTTCAAATAATTGTCGATAAAGCCATTATTTTTTTTTAAATCGTGCGCGCCTCTAGCCAAGTGTAAGCCAAGTAAAATCAATTTCAACCTATGTATACGCAATTTAAAAATAAATTATGGATGTGACTCAGGTTAAGACCAGGAGCTCCTAGCGACATGCCTGCCCACTCACAATAAAGAAACAAAATTGCATATCAATTTTTAGTTGAAAAAACATTCGTTTTCACTCAATATTCGAAATCCAAAGTATTTTGTTATGCGACTAAACGATATTTCAGAGGAAAATTCTCCTAAATGGATCACATAGAGGCGTGTGGAAGACCACCTGTTGAGAGTTGTTCGGAATCAGCTACTGTTCATTTTTTGATTTTTTTTTTGTCAAATCCCAAATATGCAACTAACTGGAAAACCAATAACATTTTTCTAATAGATTCTGTCGTAATCAATAAAACCGACCTTTAAAACGCATAAATTCAATTCGAAATCAGTTAAATTAAAAAAAATATATATATTCTCACGCGATTCAAAACCAACAAGATGGGAGACCGAGACAAGAATTTCTTTCCACTGACAAAGGTGCTACCGAAATACGCACCCACAAGGTTACGTGTAAAAAGCGTGCGAATTGATGCACTCTGGAAATATTTGCAGTCATTTTAGTGTTCTATTAGTTTTTATGTTTTATTCGAAGTTTCATTATTTTGAATTAGAAATACATTAAATGAAAATTTGTTTTTCTTTTTAAAATATTGTGGGACAAATATTTACCTTTCTAGTGGCAAAATGTCACTCTTCTATCAAATGTCATTTTTATTATGCATTCGTTTCGTTAGTTTCATGTTTGTTTTTTTTTGTTATTTTTCCTTTTATTTTTTTATTATTTAAGTCCACTTAATCATTTACATTAACATTTTAGAATTTTATTAAACCAATTTGATTTGTTTTGAGTTAAATGAAAACTTTGAAATTGGAAATACGCAAGAAACAAGTATTGTGACTTCTCTCCTACACAAGCAACACAAGCAAGCTAATAAATTAAACGCCATCTTGGAATACACATAAGAATAATTTGGCTACCAAACGAATGCAGCGATATTTGTGTGCAATTGTGAAAATTGATTTAGTTTGCATTTGTTTTTATTAAAAAAATATAAAAAAAGAAGAAATACTTTGTAATTGTTTGTAGTTTTATCTTTTTAATAAACTTATTTCGGAGTTTTTTATAATTTTGTATAATTATTTCAGTAAACCAATTTGTGTATACTTCTTGCGAACACCACAGCTAGATGGCACAGCCATCGATAACAAGTGTACACTAAGGAGAAAAATAAAACATTCAAGCTCTTTCATTTTATTTTCTGGTGTCAAATCAGTAAAAAATTTACTTTTGAATTTGGAATTATCACTTTCCATTTTAAATCTTTAAGTTAGTGCGTAATAAAATGCATTTTATTTTAATAAATTGTATAGTTTTCACAATAAATCCAACCGCTCGATGAAGAATAACTAAATTTCATAGTCTATAACTGCACACTAAAATGCACTGCGAAAAAAAGTTGTTTTGATGTTTGCGCTTACCCTGCGCCAACACAATCAATTTTTATATTTGTTTTATTTCAGCAATTATTGCAGACAATTTTATTAATTCGTTCAGTGGGCAAATCACTTTTTTATGAAAACTTATTATGACAATCAGAGTGCCCAGCAAACAACACACATTCGCGGCCTGAAATTCCTACTCAAGCCATCATAATATACACATTTAAAGGTAAAAAGCACATAAATGTCAGTCGATGATAAGAAAAAAATTGCTAAAATCGATTACGTAAAATAACCATTGCATGTGCGATTTTCTGAAAGAAATTATGTGGCGGCGCCCCTGGTGGCGCCCACGGCTACAAATTGTGTTGATTAAATAATTGAGCTACTCATTAATAGATAATATTGGTGCCTCTTATTATAACCTAGCTGAAATAATATACCGAAAAAAACTAAATTATCGAGCATCTGTTCACACAAGTTGGCTGGTTGGTTGGTCGATCAGTTGCTTTAATGTTCAATGGTCGAGCACGATTAACTATCAAAGCGATGTTTTAGAAGCATGCTGGTGCCACATTGATAAATATGGTACCAAGATACGAATCCTTGGCTGTCAAACGGGCTTGCCTACAAGGTGAAAATTGACTTTAGCTGTATGTGTGCGTTTAATCACCGCATTAAATTGTTTTTGTAATTCACATGTATTCATTGACACGAATCAAATTACAAATACAACAATGTAATTCAATCTTATTACTCATCTGTCTTATTATATGTTTTATTTCTGTAAATTAATTTTATTATCACACTATTCTTTTGCAAAAATCTATTTTTGTATGACAGCTTTCCAGCTGAATATACAAATTCACCCCTTGCAGCGATAACTTTCGTTGTGAGCTTTCTTTATCGGAAAATTTAATTTCTTTTATTGAATCACAACCATCGTTTCAGGGAATGAACTTTTCCAGATCTTGTATACACTTACAACCGGTGAAAGCGGTGAAATAGGCTACAAATTTGGTAACAATTTCAATGAGGAAACCTCTGATGAAGCCGGAAAAAACGGAGCAACGTTGGGAAAGAATCAATTAGTTTTTAATAAATTGCATTATTTTCAAATCGATCATTATACTATGTTCCCACCGAAACGAAATTTCGGATTTCGTAGATCTCAGTCCAAATCTTCGCATTTCACCATATAGTTTTGGGACTTCGAAATCCGAGATTTCGTTGAAATCACAATGATATCCAATTGCCGATGCGGTCATTCATAGTGAAAGAGTCCATTTTAAAAATTCACCATACTTAGGTAAAAAGCTTTTTATGTGCATATTATGATCTTTCACTCTTAAGATAAGGAGATAAAAAGAGAGAGGATGAATTTGTATTTGACAACTTGGCTTAGGTTGATGAATTAGATAAACAAAAATGTTTGTTGCCTGTGCTTCTGAGAGACGAAAACGTAGACTTGGCGGAAATCTCGAGAGAAACTAATAATTTATTTTAAAAAAAAGGTTATAATAAGTTCATACGTTTTTATTTATGTATTTGTTATATTGCATATTAATATTATTATTGAGTTCCAAAATAACAAAATATGGACTAATGAATAAAAAAAATATATTATTATTATATTGCTTCTATAAAACACATAACTTTATGGCACAAAATAACTAATTAATTTTTCAATTCGGCTTATTAATTAGCCCAGAATAAATATTTGAGATATATTTCCTTTTGGTTAAATTTAGTAGTATCCATTAAATAACATTTAAAGCTACTGAAAATGTATCTTTCGATCACGCTTGTATTACAAATTCATGCTCGGCTAATAATTTAGTCTCAAATTATTATTTAAAAAAAGTTATTTTTCTTGTATTTTCTATAAATTTTTAGTAAAATTTTCATCATTCAGAATTTCATATTCAGTGTTTTTATTATATCTCTCTAAAGTGTCTCATCAATTTCTCTATACATCTATTGACACTTTGAGGGAAAACAAAACAATTTGATATGGAGAATTCAACAATTGGGTCTATTCGGGGAGATCTTTTATTCTGCTATTCTGTTATGAATTTTCATACAAAAGTTTAAGTTGTCAAAAAATCTTTTATAAATTATAATTTTGGTATTCTGCATGCTAAATCTGTGAAATCTGTTAAGAAATCTGCTATGAGCTGTCAAAACTTCGAAATTCTCAACAAGTCTTTTACGAACTGCACTTTTGGTATTCAGCATGCCACAATCTGTTATGGAATCTTTTATGAATCATAAAAGAATAAAAGACACATTTTTGTTACGTTTATCATAAAAGATTTCAATATATGAAGTAAAAACATTTATATTGTTAATGAATTGTTCGTAAAAGGACATATATAACAAAATATATTAAAATACATAATAACAAGCACAAACATGTAAATAATTTCAAACTAATTATTTGAATACACGAAAGCACAGAACAAATTTGATGGATGAAACGTAAAAGAAAGTGTCGCTTATCTTGCCGGAGTTCGTTTTACACAAGTTTATATATTGGATATAATACATTCAGGAACTTTTATGCACAAATTGCAAAGATTATATATTATTTATCTACACGAAACAAAACACGATAATTGCGCAGGTTAATATTTTCATTAGTCAGTGCCTACTGCCGAGAGTTTTTATTTACCTACTACAGCTGATAATTTGATAGCAGATTTTAGGTCTGTTCGTATAAATGTTTCTTTTTCGAAGTTCCATAACAGACTTTTATAAAAGATCGAACTCCTGAATACCAATTATAAAATATCTTTTATGGTGGAGATCTGTTATGCATCATAACAGAAAATTCATAGCAGAATAACAGATGTGGCAGAATAAGCCTAAATGTTTTCCCTCTAAGTGATTTATCTGTCATTTTTTTTCCATTGATGTATTCCGCCAGTACCGTATTGGTTCAAGCCCTCAATTAAAGACGGTAAAGATTTCCTTGATGAGCAGTTGACCTTAAATAAAATTTCTATACACTTTTGAATATCGAAGCAAACAGAACTAAACTGCAACAAATGTCACATATTTCCCTGGTTCATATCTTGAATATTTGGTTTCTACCCTACCGACACGTTCTTCATTTGACATTGACGACGACATAAACGACTGTTCTGCTGTTATATTCTGTTAGCTGCCAGCAGTTCCAATCCAGAGTAAAGTTGAGTTAGTTATTACTGCTGAAAAAGCTACTGGGCAAGAATTGAACATTTAAAACAAGAAAAGAAAAAAAAAAACAGAGGAACAAAACACATTCGTATACGTGTACAATCCACCACTATAGTGAATTAATTTACATTTAATTTTTATTCAAAGTGTAACGTTTTAGAAATCGAAAAGAAAAAAAAAACTAGAAAAAAATCATGTCCGGCCTACCACTGTTAACAACTGAACCCGCTTATCAAAAATTGCAACAATACTACAATGAGAACGGCAGTAAAATTAACATCAATGAACTCTTTGCTAAAGATGCTGGACGTTTTGATAAATTTAGGTAAGCTTCAGTTATCGTCCTTAGAAACTAGAGATAAAATAAAAATTTCATTCTTTTGTTATTAAGAAAAATAAGCTCTGTACCTGTGTAAAAATTTCTAACATAACGAAATCGGAAAATCGCTCTCCCTACGGAGAGAAAATGTTTAAAAATAGCCACAGTTTATCGTCCTTACAACTACAATTTACCACCTAGTAACTCTCGCTCGACTCGTCGTTTGCCGTCGACAAAGACGTGGGAGATGTACCTATCTACCTATAAATTTCCGGTGTATACACAAATATTGAACGAAGAGTAGATACATCACAAAAAATACAGCTGAAAATCATCCCTCTACTGGTTACTATCTTTTCCACCCACCCATTACCACCCAACTATTTAAGATTATATAAATTGAAATTTTTTTTTTTTTTTTTGTATTTACACTGAAGGTTTGAACGTTTTCTCTAAAGTTTATCGCGCGTATGGAAAGTGAAAGGATTACGTTTACGTTTTTAGGGGTTATTGGTTTAACTATGTATGTAGGTCACTGGCTCAACCTTGAATTTTGCACAGCCAGCATATAAACACACCGTTAATTCACTCCACACCGACCGCACCGTGCAGATTGAACTTGATTGTTTATTATGCGTACCTGTGCCTAAGGAAAATTATACAACATTAGATTCAAGTTTTCCAAATTAAAACCTTTTTTTTTTAGATCTGACCACGTAAGTTCGGTAAGGGGAATTTACCTGTATAACATGTTTATCGAGTTATGCGTAGTAGTATATTTAATTCTGCAGTTGATTAATTAAGTGTTGCTAAGTAAGCATGTTTTTGTTTCGAGAATCAAGATCAAGGTTTTTTTTATTAGCCGGCGTTTTCAATGCCATACTGTCTCTATAAGAAATTTGTTTTTATTTTTAAACGACACAATCAGGAAAAAATGGCAAGATAATTGTTGTTTGAGTAATTTGTTTTAAAACGGTTATTGATGTATTTATAAGTGATGTGACGTCAGTTGACTTTGTAATTGTAATGATTTCGTCAATTGATTGTGTATGTGTAATATTGGCTTTTAGTAGTTACCTACTTGTATTGAAGAATGTAGTATTTTTTATTGAGAAAATTATGTTTATAATGTAAATGAATATACCTATTCATTCAGCAGGTACGGCTATAAGAATAATTTCTTGCATGTCAGCTTTTGAGATCGACCCCAAGACACACCCACTAAAACACCCAGTTTTTTTTACTAGGCTTGCCTAATATACTTACATCAGACTTCACTCTCATAATTATCAAATAAAAGGTCATTTTAAATGCCAAATTCCTTGGCATTTCTTTAGCGAAAAAGAAAATTCGTCAAACATTTCAAAACCTTTTCGCAGAAAGGGTAGGTAATTTATTTTCAATTTTGAATTTAAGATTCTACACTGCAAGGTTTAATATAAAATAAATAAATAGTTTATTGATTAAAATATTTTAAACGGTGTTTTCTTAAACAAATATTAAGTAAATATGTATGTAGGTATGTAGACAGATTTCTTGTTGTGCTTTAATAAAGAATTATTAATTAATTATTATTAATAGATAATCCTTTTTTATAAAGAGAAAACCATTAAAAACCTAATAATTGAAAATATCTACATATGTATATGTAGACATTCAGTTAATTATTTATTGATACTTCTAATCAATAAATCGATTCTCTTTCTCATGCAAGTATAAAACAAAACGTATTTTTAGAAAAAAAAAATAATATTCGTAACAATAGTTCAAATTCAAATTAAACGATGTGTACATGATTTAGTCACCCATATTGCAACATCATTCACCAACAATTCGAAAACAAATACAAACATACAAACTTGATATACCTATTCCTCTTCTTTTCCACTGTGTTTGTATGTATTACTTTAATTCATATACTTCAATAGAATCCAATTAAGGGAGAAATAAGTAAAAATACGATAAAACAAATATATGATTTCAAATAATAATGGAAATTGTCTCTTGGGAAAAAAAATATGTACGAGTATGTATACCTTAGCTAAAAATAGATACATTTAAATACATGATACATAAATTCATAATATATACGAATTTAATGTACATATTGTGTAACAAAAATAACTCCATAAAAGTAATAAAATATTGCATAACTAATAAAACCTATAACAAAAAGAAAATGAAAAAGTAGTCATGATGTTCTTCACATTTACCAATATTTTGAAATCAATTAGACCACCACCACACACAGTAATAAAAATATTTAAGTACTCAGAAGCATTTAGTTTTTAAAGTCCATTTCCCCAACCATATTTTATTGTCAAAAAGGACAATTATTGGCCCGACGCGACGTACAATACCCAATTATGAAACGACTATTATATGATTTTTCCGTTCCACGTTATATGTATACAGGGTAGTCCAAACTTGCAGCTCCTATGTAAATCCGTAATAAGTTTATAGGAAGGACGAGAAAAGCCAATTTATAACAGTTGTCCGCCATTAAAAATATGAAATAATCACCCCGTTTCACGTGTCTGATGATGAGAGGCTTGAAAAACAACTAAGTTCCGGATGTTGCTCCCCTTGTTTTAAATTGACCGTTCACTTTTGGAATCGTCTACTAGAATGTTATTATTAAATTTCACAAGGCTTATAGGCGTTAGCACAAAATTCTGAGTAGCAACGGCTAAATTTATTTTTAAAGTCGTTTTTTACTTAAGTTTAAAATCTAAATCTATAGCCAGAGCTATAAATAAATGTATGACTAGATCTGAATATAGAACCCGATCTAGCTTTAGTTCTAGATTTAGATCTAGCTATAAGCTGTATCGCTAGATTAAGATCTAAGTTTATATTTAAATCTAGGTCTCACCCTAGATTTCTAGCTCTGGCTTTAGATTTAGATCTACCTCTGTCTACCTTTAGGTCGATCTACAGCCTAAACGTCTAAAGGGATTTTCTTTAAACTTGCTACTTGCGTTTTAGGTGATTGCTTCGTTCCTTTTTTTTAAACGTTTTATAATTTTTTATTTGAAATTGTGTATATATATGTAGTTCAAAATAGTTTTTAACGGCCTTTAGTCCTACAAAAATCGGCGTTTCGTCCCGGCGATCTCACTTGGACTCATCAGTTGACTATAGTGAGGACCTTTGTCAATACGTAATTTTGTTGCCAAGTTCAGTTCATCTTACATAGATTTCGTGAAGAACATCTAGTCTGAAAATTTCACTCATACTTTTCAAATTGTCCTCCCTCGGCTTTGAACCTATCTTCTTAAAATGGATTTCTTCTTATCTGGAAAACAGCTATTGCATTGTTCGATTCAGATCTGCCGTCTCCATCTCATTCTTAGCTACCTCCGGGGTCCCACAAGGAAGTCACTTAGGCCCTCTCCTTTTTATTCTCACGATTAATGATATTGAATTGGTCATTAAACATTCCCATATCTCATTATACGCTGACGATACCAAGTTGTTCAAGACAATTTCTTCCTCACACGACTCTTCTCTTATCCAAGTAGATCTCGACAGTTTCTCAGTCTGGTGTATCAAAAACTGCTTAGAGCTCAATATTTGCCAAATGTCAATCAATCACTTTTTCACGCAAACGCATAATATGTTCACCCAGGAGCTGCTTTCTTCATAATCAACCCTAAGCCACTGTTGAATCGATCACCACTCTACATAAACTTTGTCCGCTCGCTACTTGAATACGCCTGCCAAATGTGGTCCCCATATCAACAAATTCATATCTCTAGAATCGGGAGCATACAATGCCGTTTCTTAAGATTCGCTTTTCGTGGTCAGTCTTGGAATGATCCTTTGATCCTGCCCCCCTATCAAAATCGCCTCCAGATAAAATCTGAGACAACAACCACCTACAGTCTCCGAATATCGCGCCACACATCTTTCCTATCATTTTTTCTCTTCCTTAACCTTAGCCTCATACCCGCGCTGTGTTGAAACATTTAAAGGGTATTTATAATCCCTTGAGTGCGTGTAGATTATAAAAAAAAAAAAAAAAAAAAAAACGAATTAACCTTATTACCCTGCAAGAGCGAAGAGAAATAACCGAGTTTCTTTTCATTCATTGACTCCTCTCAGGTTGCGTTGACTGTGACCTCTACAACTCTATCTTTTTCAGCACTAATCCCCGTATTCTAAGAAACCCTTGCCACTTCTACCTGCTTACTCATCGAACCTCTTATGGCTTAATTGAACCTATTACTCGCTGGATAATTTGAACGAAAACTGTTTCGACTTCATCGTCAGCATGCCCAGGCTAAAACTCCTCCTGTTAAATCGTCCACCTGATTCTTTTTAGTTGTAAGTTTCATATAGTTTTAAGTTAGGTTAAGTTATGAAGCTTGCACCCACCAAAATTCTATTGTGTATATAATAATTAAGTAAAAAAACGACTTTAAAAATAAATTTAGCAGTTTCTGCTAAGAATCTTGTGCTTACGATGGGATTGAACATAAGAGAAAGTACTTGCGTTCTAGACGTGCATTTTATTTTAAATCAATTTTTAAATAAATTTTAATAATACTAAATACCTACTAAAATTTGTATTTATAAACAAAAATTTTTTTTGTAAATTCATTATATCGAAAACGGTTGAACGATTATTTGAAATTGTGTTTTTTTAAATTTACCTATGTATATTATAAAATACTTAAAAAAATATGTACTGATTTCACCATTTTCGATAAAAATTTTTAAGCAGGAAGACACAAGATACAAGCCGTTTTTTACTAAATTTTGTATATGTATACAAAATTTCTTTTTATTTTTTTTTATAAAAAAAATGGTATTTCAATTATATATAAGCTTAAAAATGTAATTTCGAAATTCATCCGTTTTTGGAATATTTATTTTTCAAAAACAGTGATTTTTTTTTAATTAAACAAAATATTTTTTCGAAAATTTTGTTATGCATTATGATTATGATTATAATTTCGAAGGACCTCCAATATAAAAAAAATTATTCGAAATCTGTCGAGCCGTTTATGAGAAAGTGCGAAATCAAGAAAATGGTTGTATGGCAGGTACCGTTAATAACGGTCCGTTCCCGTACTCCGTAAAACTGCGAATAGCTACGAATTTCTACGAAAAACAGTCAAATCCTGTTCCCGTACTCAAAATTTTCGCAGTTTTTCACAGAAGAGAGCGCTCATGAGAGAGTAAAATATTTCCCCAGGCTGCGAAGTTTAGTCCAAGAAATTTCTTTGGTTAAAATGATGAAGCCTATCAAATGAATGAAAAAAAGAATAAAAACAACACATAAGCTGTCAGTTGCAAAGTGTATTGTTACAAAAGTTGAAAATAATCGAATTTATAGCTTATCCGTGCAATAAATTAAAACTTGTGATATCAAATTGGTTATTTTAAGAAATAATTTTACGTAAATCTTTAATAAACATTTTCAAAAATACACTTTTGTGATGACGTTTAAAAAATGGCAAAAATTGTTGTCCAAAGCCTTCCCGTACTTTTATGAAAATTTGTTGCGCTCTCAGACACCCCCACTCTTGGAAAAATGACAGACTTCACATTCTTGTGCACAAAGTACGGGAACACTACTTATAATATGTAAAAAAAAAATTAACCAAAAAACATTTTTTTTTATCAAAACCATCAGAGCTATTTTCGCATAATTAAAATGGTAGAAAAATTTGTATGGCAGCTGTCGTTAGTCTTGAGCCTAAAAAAGATTGCAAAATCAATTTGAGACAATCACCTAAAACGCTTAAGTACCAAGTTCGACGAAAATCTCTTCCAGCGTTTAGGCTGTAGATCAACCTACAGAAAGACAGATAGGCTGACATACAAGGTTCGTTCGTTGAACTTTACCAAGGGTCGGTTCTCAAAAAACACCCGAGGGCCATTAAATTTAATGGCATTTTCGATTGGCCGTCCAGAACTGTTCTGACCCCCACAAAATGACAGTTGTTACTCTAAACAGAACAGAAAACGATTCTGGATTTCATTTCAGAATCGAAAACAGATTCACTAATACACTCACAGAATTAAAATGTCAAAATCATCGACATGATTTGTTTTGTGTAATTTCGAGTTGTATATTAAATTTAAACTACTTTTCTTGTAAAATAACATAAAAAGAATCAAGTTAATTATTATTGACACAAGAAAAAAGTGTTTTGGAAATTCTTTTTAGTCGATGTGATTTTTTTAAAATTTAATTTTCACGAATACAGTGATGCATACAATTCAGAATCAGTCAAATTGTTTCCGTTTGTTTTATTGGAGGAACGTGTTCCGGAGGGCCAATCGAAAAGGCCTTAAGTTGCAGAAAAGCAATTTATGTCATTTAATAATTAAAACTTAAAATATGTTAAATTTAAGTTCTCAGTACATTTTTTGTGAAACTATGCACAATCCACAACTTCAAAGCTTCCCATTTTTCATGTCTGTGTCTGAAAATTTATTTGAGCATTATTTTATTTCCATTAAAAATAACAATTTGCACACAAAACGAGAAAACACAACAAAACAAATGCTTCAGATTAGGGATGATGGATAAGTTCATCTATGTTATTGAAACATCGATATTAAAACAAAAAATCGATGATTCAATATCGATGTTGAAGGAAGAATAGGGGAAAACCCTTCAACACATCGATGTTTTCGATTCGATAACTATTAACATCGATGATGAGTTCTCGATATTCTCCTCAATATCGCCCATTCCTACTTCAGATCTCATGTGACTTTGACGTTTATTCATTTACCTCACGTTGCCCCTGCTAAAAACCTAATTCTACTTCAGGGCGAGTTGAGGGCGAACCTAGGTTCAAAAAAAACACAGAATTTGTATATCACGGTGACTTTAGGTTTTTCAAAAAACGCTTTAGTTCGACCCTAGGGCGACTTCAGGGCTCAACGAACTAACCTACAGACGGAATTGCGGGACCCAATTTTGTTTTGTTCTCTATCATCGTAATGTTAAGTTTTATATGCCACTGAATTCAGAATGTAATGTTAAAACTTGGTATCGTTATCGCCAAACTATATGTGCCCATTAGTTCCTGCTCAAATCAAGTTCTAACGCCTCTGTTGGATCGCACCATGGAACTTGAAGAAGAGACCTTTGTATATAGATATGTATATGGATGTGTGATAATAGCTTGTTATATAAGTACTGTTACCATACCTACCGATAAAGGCTTAACTTTTTTTCTACAAGAAATTGTATGGCAGATACCACTATTTTTAAGACTCAAATTAATTTTTAGAAGCATCTGGCGAATTAATTAAGTTGCTTAAGTACCAAGTTTTATGAAAATCGTTTCAGCTGTTTAGGAAATGCGGAACCATTTTTGTTCGTGTTCAGTATAATCAATCATAACCTCGAGGTCAATTTTTTTTTTCAAATACAAAACTTGTACCTTTATATCGCAAGTACAAAAGTAAATAAATCAAAATATAATTACTTAAGTTTGAATAAATTAATATTGATTTCTAGTTATTAAATCTAAATTGTTTGTACATTTTTTTTTAAGAATTGGTAATCTGAAATCACTTGTTATAGCAGCAACATAATATTGCTTATGTTAATAATAGTATTATGTTAAATCACTTTAGTCAATTATGGGACTATAATCTCATAATCAACTAAATTGACATTTATTCATTAATTAAAAGGAAAATATTTCATAAACCTTTGGATTTCATTACCGTACGCAAAAGGCTTGTAACAGTACCTTATCTTTACTTATCACTAAGTAAATTTATAAAAAAATATTAAGCGATAATCTGTCTGTTGATTCCAATCAAGAGCTTGAATTTTACTTGTTGCATAGTAAAATTCATGCGTTGCATAACGCCTAATGATAATTTGCAATAAGTTATAAAACTAAAAACTAAATAAACTTGCTTGTAAGTTGTTTATATTTTTATTTTTGTGAATTATAGCTTACGTTTGAAAACCCCCAACGATGGAGATATTCTTTTGGACTACTCAAAAAATCGCATCACCCCTGAAGTATGGGCTTTGTTATTTGACTTGGCTAAAGTTCGTAAGCTTGAGGAAGCCCGACAAGCTATGTTCTCAGGTGTTCATATAAACATCACTGAAGATCGTGCTGTTCTACATACAGCCTTACGTAATCGGTCCAGCGATGCTGTCCTAGTCGACGGTAAAGATGTCATGCCTGAGGTACGTGCCGAATTACAACACATGAAAGAGTTCACCAATCAGGTACTGTCGGGTGTGTGGCGTGGATGCACTGGCAAACAAATTGTCGACGTTGTCAATATTGGTATTGGTGGCTCAGACTTGGGTCCATTAATGGTGACTGAAGCTCTAAAGCCTTACTGCAAGGGACTGCGATCACATTTCGTATCAAATATTGATGGTACACATATGGCTGAAGTTCTTAAGAAAGTCAGTTATGAAACAACTTTGTTCATTATCGCCTCGAAGACTTTCACAACTCAGGAAACAATTACCAATGCTACTTCGGCAAAATCATGGTTGTTGGAACAAGCCAAGGATGTAAGCCATTATATGGTTTATTATAAATATTAAAATATAATTTATCTTTTTTATTCTAGCCCGCTGCTGTAGCTAAGCATTTTGTGGCTCTTTCGACAAATAAGGAGAAGGTCACTGCCTTTGGTATTGATAGCAAGAACATGTTTGGCTTCTGGGATTGGGTTGGAGGACGTTATTCCCTGTGGTCAGCCATTGGTCTATCGATTTGCCTATCGATTGGTTTTGAAAATTTTGAAAATCTATTGGAAGGAGCTTACTACATGGACACACATTTCAAAACAGCACCATTAGAAGCAAATGTATAATTAAAATCGATTGATTTCAATTTGGGTTAAGATCATGTTCTTGGTTGTTTTATTTTAGGCTCCTGTTATTCTAGCCCTTCTCGGAGTCTGGTACTCTAACTTTTATAATGCAGAAACTCATGCCCTGCTGCCCTACGATCAATATTTACATCGGTTTGCAGCTTATTTCCAACAGGGTGATATGGAAAGTAATGGCAAATTTGTAACCAAGAGCTCAGAAGTTGTAAACTACAATACCGGACCAATTGTCTGGGGTGAACCCGGTACAAATGGCCAACATGCTTTCTATCAATTGATCCATCAAGGCACTCGTCTCATTCCTTGTGATTTTATTGCGCCGGCCGTCACTCAAAATCCAATCGCTGGAGGCGTCCATCATAAAATTTTACTCGCCAATTTCTTGGCTCAGACTGAGGCTTTGATGACAGGCAAATCTGAGGCACAGGCCAAGGCCGAACTCGAAAAAGCTGGTATGTCCGGTGAGAAGCTCGAGAAACTACTGCCACACAAGACATTCATTGGAAATCGTCCAACAAATTCAATTGTTGTTAAGAAAGTCACTCCCTTCACACTTGGCGCAATTATTGGTAAGATAAAATTAATCAACATCTGATTATATATTACTTGATCATTTTGAGACTAGCAAATTTACTGCTTTTCGTCAACATTCGAAATATATAATATATTTTCTTTTATAGCAATGTACGAACACAAGATCTTTACACAAGGTGTTATATGGGACATCAATTCCTTCGATCAATGGGGTGTTGAATTAGGCAAGCAATTAGCGAAGGCAATTGAACCCGAATTAGCAGATGGTAGTCAGGTATCATCTCATGATGGCTCAACCAATGGCCTGATTAACTTCATCAAATCTAACTGGTAAACTAAATTGATTCCTCAGAAAATCGAAAAAAAAACTAACAAAAACAGGAAAAATTAAATTTAATTTTAAAATTTTGGTTTTGATTATGTCTTAAGTGAAAAAAAATCGTAATGCACAAAAAAAGAAAAAAATATTTAATTGTTGTCCTATATTATAGAAATAAAAAAAATATGTTTTATAAAATGTAAGTAAAAACTCACTTGTGCAAAATGGAATACGAGTTATTAAAAACAAAAACAATTGTTAAAATATGCAAAAAAAAAACAAAACATTAATATCCGAATATCTACGAGTATATGCCAGTTTTATACAAATGTGTTGTATATTATATGTATATTAATCTATTCGTTATTTATTATATTATTTTTTTTTCACGTTGGTACCCAGATACTGATTTTGATTAAACTGATATATGTATACTCTCTGACTGAGAAACAAACTTTGTTAAGCTTTGATGTTTGAATTAATATGATAAATAACGAATACTTTAATACTAATATATATTTGTTTATGTACATGTAGTAAATAATTAAGTATATACCAAACATATATGTATATTGTACAAACGAAAAGAAGATTATTCATTTTGTGCAAAAGAAAAAATACATGATACATCACATATAAGCTTAATTGGATGTTAGATATAAAATCAATGTAAATCAATTGTTTTTCTTTTAAAATTGTTGGAATTTTCGGGATCTTAACAGCGTAAGTATATTTATATGAATAATATAGAACCGTATAAAGTCCTGAGATTATCTAATTTTGAACACGGTGTTGAATTAGGCAAGCAATTAGCTCATTTGCTTTTCATTTTTAATCGGGTTTGTGCATTTGCTTAGTTTTGCTTGTCTAATCTTGCGGTTAGGACGTTGGTCTATGTTTTATGTTTATAATATATGACTTTGTGAAAGCTTTTTGAAAAACTTGAGGTTAGTTTGTTTTTCTTGGACAAATATACATTTTCAGCTATAATCAATATTGATTTCGATCAAAAATATCTACTGGGGCCCAACTATGTATGCAATTCGATTCTACAATAAAGTTGCTCGAATTCGCAAAATCTGGGCTCGATTATTCTTTAGCTAGTGCACTTTAACTGAAAAGAATAGATGCAATTGGAGATTAATGTGGCACAGAGACGAATATGCGAACAATACAGCATCACTTAAAAATAGCATTGAAAACAACTTTCGAAAAGATGCCAAAGTAGAATGAAGTTACATAGTTGGGCCCCTCAAGACGCTATTTTAAGGCTGTATACTCAATTATATAGCAGTTTAAATTGCAATAAAACTTTGTTGATATGACTAGGACTTCTGAACCACGTATAATGTATAATGTTAGTCTTAGATTGGATTCAATCCTAATTAAAAGAAACAGAACAAGTAATTTGATGAAACCTGAATTTATTAAGACAAAATTGTCAACGGCATTGGCTCTGATTAAAGTATCGCTTCCCATTGATCAGCGATGATTGTACTTGGATGGGGGACTATTCAAAACCAATGCTGTCCCGTGTTTTCTTCGCTTGTTTGTTCTTTATTTCTATGTCTCCCTCTTTGATATTGATGTACAGATGTAAAGATTAAGCCGATGGTCGTTGCCAGTGCATCAGTGTCTCTACTTCGTAGATTTATCTGTAGGTTAGTATAATGTGTAATAATGTAAAACAAAAGCATTTTAGTATTTGTCAACCATCTTTGGAAAGTTTATTTTTAAATTTAAGATTATAACATAATAATATTTAAGAATTTTGTTTAATTTTGTGTAAAATTTGTTTGAAATTCCAGGCCATAAATAGGCGTGTAAATATTTTGCAAAGTAAAAATAATAAAAAGGTATAATATATACTATACATAAAAAACATATATAAGTTCTCATACTTTACCCTGACTTTAAATGCTATTTTAAGTCTATCCACTGATCTGAAACTACATCAGTTTTTTTGTTTGATTTTTAAAATAAATTTTACATGTTTGTTTGTCTCTATATTCTATAAATATACATACATTTAATGTATATTGATTATTGTGCAAATTAAACCACTAGATTGAGCTTACAGCACCACTGAGGAAGTACCTGGTTTAACAAACGAAAGCATCATAATAAGGTTAGGTTTATAATTTTGATTTCTATGTTACTTTTATCTGGAATTTATAATAAAGATTCTATATCTAAGCAAAACTACTGTGTCAGTTATACCAACTTGGTTCTGTTTTGGTAAGTTTTACAATTTACAACAATTACTTAGAAAATACCTATATAAAAATAAGTTTTATATTTGGAGTTTCAGATGAGTTTTTTTTTGTTCTTAGGAGGGAATTCAGCAAATTAGATTCGCCTTCTCTTGTGGGCTTGTAATGGAGGCGGTGTAGTCGAAGGACTGTTCGACTCTAACGACATAGACCCTCTGGTTCGCTTTGGTGTACGTTTGGGAGCTTCGACAAGCTTTGCAACAATTTTCTTTTCCAGCTCCTTTATTGGTGGAACATTTACTTTGGCGGCAACTGTTGGTTTTTCTATAAAATAAACGATCTTTACCTATTGTTTTATGCGGAAATATGAAAAACAAACCAATTGGTTTTGAATGAGATGGCTCATTAATTTTCTTCTCTTCGGTTTCGGCCTGTTTTCTAGACATAAGTGCACTAAATTCTGTCTCGGGCAGAGAGAAGTCTTTCTGTTCATTTGGAAATGGCAATGGCTCCATCTCATCGAGCACATCCAGATTGTATAATGTACGTAAATGTGCCCATATCTGTTCGGCGGGAATATCACGATTTAACGATCTAGATAAACGCTCTGCGATACAAGCCATATAGAAATGTTTATTTACACCGACGGGCTTCAGACCCTCTAATGCGAAAAACAATTGAATTTCTTCTTCGGCAGACCATTCCATTTCTTCAGATTTTTCTTTAGATGACATAGTCATTTTTTCTAGCCTATTTCTATTAATTAGAAAATTTAGTCAATATTCGTGTATTATATTTGTTTATTATAATGATAACAAAAATTCAAAACAATTAATTTTAGCCCGATGTGACGGGCAAAGGTGGTGATACCCTAAGCAACGAAATAGAAAAAACGTTCGTTTTCGCTTTCGATCTCTTATCGTGTTTGGGGTGGGAGATGCAGATTTTGACATTTCTTGACATTTTTTGACATAACAAATACGTAAAATGTATAACAGGGACGTTATTTAATCTAGTACAATTTCGAAATCTTGAAGTCACGTCTTGAATGGTTTTTCGTTTTTTTTTTTAGTTTTAAATATTTGGACTAACGAACAACTTAATTTTAGATTATTGAATTATTTGTATTTGTGATGAATCGTAGAGACCAAGAGGAATTGACAAACTTTATTTCGCTAAAGTCTCAAACTATTGCGATGAATGATAATGGATAAATCAATATAATAAATACACAGTCTTAAGCGATATGTGCGCTACAAACATGCACAACAATAAATGTCGCATGACTATCTGCAACATGCAGCATCGTTTTTCTTAAAAAAATATCGCCACAAGAATCGCTTTGCTTTGTTCGAGGTTTTAAAATATACATATATTGTAAAGAATGCAATTTAAACATACGATTTTTAAGAACGATAGTACAGTGGAATACAGAGTCATACCTTCTTGAGATTGTTTCTTTTTGGTGTGTTAATTTTAGTTCGCTTAATTGAAGGGAGTAATGGCTGTGCATCAATGATTACCTGTAACACATTTATTAAAAACCACATAGGCTATATAAAAATACAAATCTAATCAATTAATTTCTTATGAACTGGATTTCTCAGCAACATTTGTCAGATTTGCTGTCCAATTTTTGACGTTTTCTGAACTGGCAAAGCACTTAAAAGCGCCTGTACGTGAAAATTTTAAGTTGCTTACATATGTTAAATCCGTAACCGACACAAATAATGTAGTTGCACCCTTAACAACTAATTGCCTGAACTTGTTTTCTTAACATTCGAAATCTACTACAAGACGGCAGTTTTTGACATTTTCTCATTATCTAAAAAGAAAAACATTTGATTTTATGTTTTGCTTCTCCCTGGCCGCTGTTTCTGTGAAACGACACACGAATCGACATCGACATACAAAAAGTTATGGCTCTCGTTGAACAACACGTGTCGGGATTTTCTCCTAGTGGAAAACTCTTTGCATTAGTTACTAAACTAGGAATTCTTAAGATATGGGACACAGAGACAAATGAATTAAAACAGGAGTTTACCCCGAATTTACATTTAAGCAGCCAATGTAGTGCAATCACATGGATAGAAATATCTACCCAGAAGAAGGTAAGTGTTCAACGTACTATTCATAATATAAAAAGTCGTTCATTTAAGCTTAAAAACTGTGTTTTCAGTCAAAAAAGGAGAAAAAATCTTTGGCTTCGCTTTACATTGCATTGGCCTTTAGCACAGGAGGAGTATCTCTTTATTCTTACTCCCAGGGAAAGGTAAATACTGATAGAGAGTGGAAGATGTTTTGGGTTGACTTTAAAAACTGAATTTGTCTAACTCTAGATTGAACGCGATCTAAAAGGTGAAGGTCATTCGGGCAGAATCACATCAATATTCTATGATGGGGAAGAAACATTGTACACCTGCGGTGAAGATTACCAAGTAATTTCATGGAATGTGCCAAACGAGACACAAACCAACGCATTTTCAATCGGCAACGAGATACCTCGAAGTATAGCATATCTGCCCAATTCCAAAAATATCGTAGTTGGAGCAAGAGAAATAAAGGTTTTTTCATTGGAGAGTCATGAACTGGTTCAGGTATTCACAGGACACACATCAGAAGTTACGATCTTGAATACGTTTGCAATTGACAATACAGAATATGCGGTTTCTGCGTCCACAATGGAACGTATTATATGCCTGTGGAAAATTGGCCAAAAGGGTAAAAACAAATCGTCCTCATGTAATCTACTCATGGAAGATATAGCTCATTCCTTAACCTGCCTTTTGGATGATGAGAATAATCTAAAACTGTCCAGTGTAACCCGAAGTGGAGTGATTCATGTTTATTCAATTCCATTGGATAGGTAAATAGTACTTATTTTAATACCATTTATAATACTAAACATTTGAATTTTAGTCTTAAATCAGAAAAGCCAATTAAGCCAAATGTCACAATCGAAATCGCTTCGGATAGCTCCTCTGTCATTCAACCAATTCCTGCTCTAGCTGCTTCTCTGCAACATGCTATGAAAGGTCATATTCTGTTCTGCTATGGCAGTACGAACTTTTTGGGTTTTGAACAAATTGTAAGTCACAATAGAAAGTTATAAACATTTAATAATAAAAACTACTTTTATTATAGTCTCCTAACTATGGTGAGAAGAAACAAGTGCTTGTAAGAGCTGATCCGAAAAATCGTTTTATAAAGAAGAAAAGGACGGAATCAAACCAGCTGGGATTATCTTTGAAGACTCTTACGCCTATTATCGATGACAGAAAAGTGGAATATACTTCGGGTGCAGTGGTGTCCAGGAAGACACTTAAACCAGTAGAAATGCCTTTCGAATCAAGGCTACAAAATCTAAATCTGAACGTTAAAAAGAAACTAGAACCACAAAGTAAAATTCAGTTGTTGATTCAAGCATTGCATAGCAAAGATCACAAGTCGGTATTTTTTATTAATTTTGGAAAACAGTAATCCTTACTTAAAAAATAAAAACACATTTTACTTCCAGACTGCTAATGCCGATTCTTTCTATAAAAGATTTTAATGTAATTAACACAACGTTGCAAAAACTACCTGTGCAATACGTTGGAAGTCTAGTAAATGAGTTAACCCTTATGATGCAGCAAGAACGAATGAAGTAGGTTTTATTATATTTACTCGTCTGACTTTTATTTAATTTATATAAAATTTTTGTTTTTTTTTACTAACTTAAAAGTGTTGAAATATCTGCGAGATGGTTGAAGGTTCTTGCACAAACACATTCAAGCCAGTTGATGGCTTTAGGCGCTGACGATTTGCTAGACAAATTTGGGCCATGTATTGGTATAATTGAACATAGAGCGAAATGTTTAATGGAGATCTCTAAGTATGATTTACAAAAAAAAAAAAGTATATTTTTACGAAAAAAAATTCAATTTTTTTTATTATGTTCTAGGCTCAACGGAAGATTGCAATTACTTGTTAGCCAAATGCAACGCAACAAAGAAGAAGATAATTTGAATAATGAAAATGCATTGTTGTATGCCGATACAGGTAAGATGTTCCTTTTTTGGTTTTGATTTTATAGATTTATTTCAAATTCAAGATATTTGCAGTTGAGATTTAAACCCCTAAATTAATAAACATGACTAGGGAAGACTTAGGATTAAGTGCAAAATACTATTACTAAAACACAATTTCAGTTATTTGACGTTTACCAACTAGATCATCGAAGACGGTGGTCTAGTGATGGACTAAAAATTGACATTTAAGAACAAAATTTACATGGACAAAGAATAAAAAGAGGTAGAGTTGATACTTAGGCCCGTTTGTTCATACGAATCATAAATATTTAAGCAAGCCAGACCATGGGCATTATTTTCTAGGTGTCAGTTACTACGTTTATATGGAGAATTGAATCGGTATTGAATCGGGATTTAGTTCTTTGTATACTTGAATCGGATTAAAATAGGATTACTCGATCCGATCCCACTAGAAGAGCTGAATCGAATTCAAAATGTACTTATATACCTGAATCGAGGAATTGAAGAATCGAATTCACATCTGATTCTTCGTGTGTGTGTACACCAATAGTGTGTTTTTGTGTTCAGTAGGTTTCCGTTTTCTTTGTATTTTTTTCTGTTGCATGTTTTTGATGTTTATTCTGTAAACTCAAATTGTCACTTCGATTCCATTTTAATTCAATCTTCCGATCCCACGGGGCCATATACCTGAATCGAAATCTCAATTCGATTCGATTCGATTCCTCAATGCACTCATATAAACGGGCTAAGTGTTTGAAAGCTGTAAATTTTATTTGTGTCGGTAGCCATCGACTAATATTTGCGTCTTAGAAAAGTACTACAGACTACAGCATCTAACTAATGTGCTCAACTGTAGTACCTGTGCGAAACTGGGACTAACGGTCACAAAAAACTCAATTAAAATTAAAAGTACAAATTAAAGAACAAAAGCAATACCTACGTATGCAAATGCATTTGTATTGTTTTTGCATTTCTTAAAAATAAATATTTATGTTCAACTTGAAACGCTTAAGACCTACTTTTCCTCTGCGTAAACTGTGACATAAGTTCTTAAGTAGAACTTAAATGCTTAATTTGTGTATCAGCAAACGCGCCTTATTGTAGTAGATTTTGTTCGATTTTTTATTAATAGCAAATTTTAGTCCATGTTCTAACTCTTATTTCATGGTTTTGTAGGCCCATGGAGTAAAGGTGGACTAAGCGTTTTTTATCAATAGGGCTGCAAGAATTCTTTTTTGAACAATTTATGGTCATTTTTTTTGAAAATGGTTAATTGCAGTAATAAAAAGAACAGTCGCTGCAGTATTGATACTCAAAACTATAGGCAAATTCCTAAAAGCAAATCTTGCGCATAATATGCTAAGTAAACTGTCCCTAAACGCAACCAGAAAAATCTCTGCCAAGCACACTGTCCCAAAACGCAGTTCATTATTTTTTCTAGCGGTAAATTCACTGCAATTGTGCCAGTTTTAAACTTGTGTTGCGCATTTCACTTGCTTTTCAATTTTTATCGGGTTCGTGCATTTGCTTAGTATGAGACTTGCGTTTAGGATTTTGGCCTATGACAGTGAATGTTGTGAATACCTAACTTGGCAATTTTGCTTAATTTCATTCTTTGAAAAGACTTGAACGTAAATAATTAGTTGACGAGATATATACCTACATTTCTTTATGAAAAGACTTTATCATCATTTGTATTATTTGAAATGCACAAATTGCTGTTAAGCACAAACTTCTCGTCTAATTCAAATAAATTTCATAGCTCTATGTTAATTATTTATTTTTCTTTTTTTTTATTTTAGATTCATCAGATATGGAAACAAAAAGTTTATCTGAAGGAGAATGGGAGGAAGACGATGATTCAGCAGAAGAAATGGAAAGTTAAAAGGAATACCTTTTGTTAGAATATTTTATTTTATGTTGAGTATAAGTTTTCAATAAAAATAAATTTATTTTAGAAATATGTAATTGATTCCTATTTTAAAATAATAGATACAAAATTGTAACATACAGTTTCAGTCATAGATTTGCTCTTCAACTTATAAATAGAAAAACCCTGCATTAGGTTGGATCTGATCATGTGGTCTTGGTGCCGTGGTGGATGAGTAGTGCATTTGCATTCATTTTGAAAGCTTTTTTACGACTTGCAAGTCGTGAAATAGCTATAATACGACTTATATTAGGGTGATCCTTAACAAAAAAAAGAAGCAAAGAACGCCCGAACTAATTCAGTATCTATTTCAACATAGAATATTTCAAATGCCTAAATGCAAAACAAGCACGAACCCTGTTAAAATTCAAAAGCAAGTGATAAGTGCGCAACATATTAAAATTTGCACAGATGAACTGACTTTAACCCAAGAAAGATTGATCTGCTATTTGGGACAGCTTAGCATATATTTTTTCTCGATCGCCAATACACCAACTAAGCAAGATATTTTTTTGAGCAGGGGAAAATTGGAATGTTTGTTCCATGTGTCACGAAGAGAACACGTGAATTATTTATTTTGAAGCCCATTATAACAATAGCGTAAACAAAAATGTATATTGTATAACGAAGTGCATAGCGGCTACATAAGTTCTTATGCACTGTAACTATACATTGTGTTGAGAGTTTTTTTTTTATTGAATAACATCCCTATTTTGCTATCCGATCTGATCGAATCTTTCGATTCACGTGAATATTTCACTATTTATTCTCAACTTTCTTCTATCCTTAGAGTCCAAAGCTTGACTAACACTTTCTTCGTTTAATTTTTGAGAGAATCTCGTTGTTAAAATTTATATATGTATGTTTTAGAACAATCGTTTTTTCCGTGGATAGCTGAATACAAATATTCACGTGAGCGTTTAACAGAATAGGGCTGTAAGACTATAAAGAATTACTTAACACTTAACTACATTCAACACACTTTTGTAC
Source organism: Philhelius pedissequus (assembly GCA_910595825.1). NCBI lineage: Eukaryota > Metazoa > Arthropoda > Insecta > Diptera > Syrphidae > Philhelius > Philhelius pedissequus. The sequence goes on from OU343163.1 coordinate 37,993,290, forward strand.
AAAAGTAAAAAAAAATGTTTGTCTTTTCCAACATATTGCTGAACCCTTTCACATATTTCAAATTTTACAAAGGTATTCCACTTTTGCACAAAATTAGAAGTCTAACTTTTACTTTTGTGAAATTTGAAATATTAGATACGATTCAGCAGTATGTTGGAAAAAGATGACATTTTTGTTTTACTTTTGTAAAAAAGGGTGTTGAATGTAATTAATGCCTTAGTCTATATTCAAATATAAAAATTAAAAAGTGTTGAGACACTAATGGCGTTTTTATTTGGCAATCCGGAATTCTTCTCCGATCCGGGATCCCAACTGAGCGCTTTAGTGTGATTCTGACGATTCTGAATTAGAATGAGATTGCATGTGTGAAAATATTCAAATTCAAAAAATATGTTTGTTGCACAATTTATGATACAAAAAATGACAACAGTCGAGTGTGACGTTCAAGTATATGAATGAGCGCTTCTGATTCCGATTCTGATTTCATATCCAGAAGCAAAATTCTCTTCTTTTCAGAATCAGAACTGTCATTTTTTCCCAACTTTCAGAAGAGTACAGAATGCTTCCGGATTGCCAAATAAAAACGACATAATTTAGTCAATTTCTCACCTGTAAATAATAGCGGTTGATTAGATGTTGAAAACAATTTTTCTACATGGCATTTTCCTTAATTGGCCGCATTCAAAAATCGATCCATAGCTATCCGGATATGTAGCTGCTGTTGTAATCCCCTATAAGAACAAGCGCTGATGGCAAAACAACTGCAGCCAAAAAAACATTTCAAATTTAACCAATCCGATGTTGGTTATTAAGGAAATTAAGTGGATACTAACATATAATCTTATGAGATTTTCCATTGGAATCTGCCAAAACACTGATTTCTACTATTAAACCTATTGACATACTATACATGGACTGCTAGTCGATTATCAGTTCGATACAAAAGCTCTATTGAAAATGGGAAGAACGATCTTTACGCCCCTCGGAGCAAAGTAGCAAACAAAAATATTACTTTTAAAAGTCATCTATTGCCACTCTTGGCATGCGCACCATATTTAGTCAACATGCAAATAAACTAGGGCGATCTATTGTTATTTTGTATATGATAAGTACTGACATCTATTGTTTATAGAAAGTAAACAATGCTGTAGTGCTGGGGCAATATAAGAAAAAATCCTTTTTTTTTTCATTTTATAAAAAAGATTGCTTTTAGAGTTGAGTTCGAAATAAAACAAATAAAAATCTAATTTTAATTTTCCAATTAAATTAATTTATTTAAATCAATTTATTTAGAAAATTGTTTCTCTTTTGTTAGTTTTCCGTTTCAGTAGTGCTTTTAAGGGCTGTGAATTTTGTTCTTCTTAAAAAATGCTAAATTTTATATAAACAATTAAATATTAATTTCGTATTACCATACTTTTTTTGTTTTATTTGCATCGCCCAGAAAATTGTTAAAAAAACAAAACTTAAATAAAGCCATGTACTCTCCATATATACATACATACTTGTATGGAAGAACTAACTAACTATATATGCGACTTCAATATCTGCTTTATACATTAAGAGTATTCATGAAACCGTGTAAGTCTTCCCACATCGGATATGGAAAAGTTTACCACACACGTTTCATGAACGCACATAAAAATCAACTTGTAAACGTGGTTAATGATTTTTTCTTCCTATATTTTAACTTGACTAATAACGGGTTGTTTATACTCTCATTTAAAATGTTGGCCAAAAATAATACGAGGAAGAGAGATAGTTATACCAAGATTATGACACATAAAACGTCAAAATTAAATGTAAAAAGTTTTCCACATTTAAGAAATTCAGATGGTATGCTTTCCCACACAAATTTTTGCTTAAAAGTTCACCATTTTTTGGTAAACTTTTTAATTTTGAAGCTCATTTATCATTTTACTACTTTAACTTATATCTCGCAGGTGTGTTAAATCTTACAGATTTTATTCATTTCGTCGAAAAGTTAAAACAAAAACTTAAATGTAGTTTAAACTTAAAAGCGTGTGCTAAATTTTATTAGTCGCGTCCAAAAGTAAAGAAAAAATAAATTGATATTTGATCTAGCCTTAATTGTATTCCGCTCATCCGCAAAGAACTATAATATAGTTGCCTATTTTTTTCTATAGAAAATAGAGAAAAGGAAATTTTTGGATTTGTGTATGGATTTCTTTGAAAAAAAAAATCCCTTAGGCACTGGTACTTGATAATTTTCCTCGCGTGGGCCTAGCTGAGGAGAGATCCAACGCGAAGTTGGCTCCTAGTAGTCCATATCTAATATGTCAATGATTAAACCCTTCCGTTGGGCAACAAAAATTTTTTTTTTTATGTAATCACGCGCACAAGGGATTGTGATTACCCTTTATATATTTTTAACACAGCGCGGGTGTCATGTGAAAGAAGAGAAAGAGGGATAGGACAGATGTGGGGCGCGAGGTTGTTGTTGTCTCAGATTTAACTCTGCATCAAATTAACAGATTCATATTTTTCGGCGAATGTACCCCTCTTTTACAGACACCACTAAAACCTTTAGTACAATTGAAAGCATATTCCGTTCGACAGCTATCAGTTTCACAGAAACGAATATACGCCAATACCATAGCAAACGAAAATTTAATTCAAATCGCGTCGCATTCGCCACGAGTAATATCAAATCATCTCATCAAATGAAAGGAATTTACCAATGGAAAACGCATTTAGATAGGTTATCGTACCGACATTTTGACTTTCCCCATTTAAACAAATAAAAATCAGTTGGTTTGACAGCGGTCATTTTTTCATTAAATGTAACTGCAGTGTGTATCACCAAAACCCAAAAGCTAAAATAGAAAGAAAATGATTAAGGTTGGAAGAAAGGACATTTCTTTTTGGCGAGTGGAAATTCAAAATGCTTGGTTATAATATGGGCGAAAGCCCAAAGAAACCCTGGTAGAACCGCCCTGATGTGGGAAACTGTATTTCAGAGGAACTGTGTGACACTGATGTGCCCAAAATATTTATTCGTATAAAATTGAGTGAGCTATATATACCGCACTAAGCGGGAACTTTGAACTTCATAAAATTTCATACGAATACGCGTTGTGAAATGTAATGTCTTAAGTACATTCAGCACAATTTTGTATAAAAGTAAAACATCATTTTTTTCTCTTAAAAAGCAAAAGTTAGACTTTTACTTTTGTGTGAAAGTGAAATACTTTTGTAAAATTTGAAATATGAGATAGGATTCAGCTATGTAGGAAAAAGACAAAGATTTTTTTTACTTTTGTACAAAAGTGTGTTGAATGTAGTTAAGGCTAATTCCGTTGTAGTGCAGTTCCGCCAAGTGCGGCCTTACTTTAAATCCAAAAAAATACGTGGACATTGGTCATACTGGTGAGTTAAGGTGAGGGGTTGCATGTCCAGTAGAGGGGTTTGTTAACTTCGTTATAATTTGTAAATTTTAATTAATTGTAAACAAATTAGTGAATAAACGATAACAAAAATTAAAATTCCTTTTAGATTTGAAATGTGTTTTGACGGTTTTCTCAGCCATCACTTAGCCATATACCTTAATTACACGCCGCGAAACACTGTACCGATACATAGTATATCGATAAGGTCTTATGGTCGTGTAAAAAGCATCAGATATACCGACACCGTGTTTCGATAAATATTGTTCCGGTATATTGTGCCTACATGGCATGTAAAAAGTTTCGGAATGGTTTACCGATGCGGTTTGATGTTTCTTTTTGTAGTTTGCCTATAGCTTCGATTGTTTTGAACTTAGCGAGTGAATGCATGGTGGCTGAAAACGATAAATGTATCTGGCTTCAACCTGAAGTAATAATTCTGTTAGAAATGATTAAAGATAATAACATGAAATTCTATTTAAAATAGTATCAAATGAATTCTAGGATGGACAGACACATTTTTAAATAATCTTCCATTTTCACTTCAACAAATTTTGTTGTTATTTTTTGACAATTGATTTTTGACAGCCGAACACCGGCATAAATGGTGTGTAAATATCCATACAGAATCGGATTGCTCTGCCGGTAAGGTGTTTTGATACTGGCGTGTAAAAGGGTTACCCCTATGGCAGCTGAATTCAAAGAAAATTACATATACATCTGAATATTGGCCCTTTATTTATATTAGTACAAAAATCAATTTGATAAACGAATTCAATTCAGATAAGAAAGACAAAAACAAAAAAACTTTTCACTTGTACTGAATGCATTCATTTTCAATTATCTTAAGACGCTGCCCAAGCTATTATGACGCATTCATACGCATACGCATCGACATCCGTCATTCTTAACTTCATTTTGTTGTATTTAGTTTGAGCATCAGCTTCACCATAGCATTTTTTGTGTTTGATAATTATTGTCCAAGCCCAGAGTTACGCACGAATTCCAAGTTCAAAATTTCCTTCTATTTCAACTTGTTTGCGGAGAAAAATATCGGTAAGCAAAATCTAAAAATAATGGTATTAACTTTCAATATATTATTTTCTATAATATATTTTCAATTTATGTATCTTCACAGAAGAAAAATGCCCTCTCTAGAAGAAGACCCCAAAGCAAGCAATAGTAAACAAATATTCCAAGTTTTTGATCATGAACTACAACATCCTCCACAACCAGAACAACCTGCACGAGAAAGAACTCAAACTGATGTGCTCAACAATCGCCTATTAAAATCATTATTGACTCGCATGAACACTGATATTATTGTAAACAACTTCAATAATCAACCTGCACCTGAAGTCGTACAAAACTCTAGTGAATTCGATGAGTAAACAGGATCTGTTGAATTAATTCCCTAGACTTTTTGCCTTAATAACCTTTCTTTCTGTATTCTGATAGTTGAACATTTTGTTTGTATGTAATGTATATTTTAACACGCATTATGTAGTTGAAACTGAAGGAACGAAAATAGAATTTTATTAAAGAAGCCAAACTTGTTTTGTCATTGAAATAATGGTTGATATTTAATTCATTTATATTTAAAAGTAATTGACTAATCAATTGCATGCGTTAATTTCAATATTTCTTGTAACTTCACTTAGTTTTTTCGATTCGACTGCGTAGTAAATAAACAAAAGTACCTACGTGAGTAAACCTTTTTCTGGCCTTGAACACGAATAGTCTATACAACGTAGGTACTTAAATCCGTAGCAAGAGTCAAAAATCATAAATAGCATATTATTTGATTTTCGCTATGCAAGATTCAAGAATAAAATAATGAGAAAATAATTATCAAAGAAAAAATCATTCCATATCTAATAAATATCCCTATTATTTATTATGTACCTAAAATAATTATGCACATAAATGGTAATTATGTGTATATACATACCTATACAGTAAATAGATGCGTATGAACTGCAGTGATGGTATATGAAAACAAAACAAAAATCCCTACGAAATATATAAAAAAAATCTTACAACTACCAAATAAGGGATGGACAGATCTGTGAGATTACTTAGCCTTTCTTTAACTTTGGTTTTTTCGAACAAGTAAATAAAACAATGCAATTATTGGCGCCTATATAAAGTTATTAAAGTATTCCTAATGAAATATTATTCTTTTCAGTATAAATAAAATATTTATTTTAATTTAATTTTATTTACATCAATAATCATTTGGGCTATAGCGCAGAATAAAACTGGAGAGTCGCTCAGAATACGCATATTTTGAGGGTGAATTTTAAAACGACAAAGTTTTCACGCTTGCGGAGAGTTGTGCCCCAGAAAATCCGACGAGTGCGCTATGAAGGGTATCAGACTCAATTTTGACAGTTTCACTATATTATATAAATGTTAAATTTATGTCTGATTTCCTCCGCAGTGGACTCATTGGATTCTATAATCGGCTTGAATATATTTTTTTTGCCAATATTCATTTTCGTAAAGAATCGTTGGTTAGCCATTTAGGCTTAATCTGCCACATCTGTTATTCTGCTATGAATTTTCTGTTATGATGCATAACTGATCTCCACCATAAAAGATATTTTATAATTGGTATTCAGGACTTCGATCTTTTATAAGAGTATGTTATGGAACTTCGAAAAAAAAACATTTATGCGAACAGACCTAAAATCTGCTATCAAATTATCAGCTGTAGTAAATAAAAATTCTCTTCAGTCGGCACTGACGCATAGCAATAAATTAACCTGTGGAATGATCGTATTTTGTTTCGCGAAGATACATTTTTGTTTTCTGTAATTTTTCCAACAGTTCCTGAATTTAATATATCCATTATAAAAAGTTGTACAAAACGCACACCGGCAAGATAAGCGACTACTTTCTTATATTTCATCCACCAAATGTGTTCTGTGCTTTAGTGTATTGAAAAAATTTAGTTTTCAATTTATTTACATATTTGAGTTTGTTATTATGCATTTTAATTATTTTTTGTTATATCTGTATTCTTTTAAGAACAATTCATTAATGAAATAAAAGTTTTTACTACATATATTGAAATCTTTTATGATAAAAGTAACCAAAATGTGTCTTTTATTCTTTTATGATTCATAAAAGATTCCATAACAGATTGTGGCATGCTGAATACCAAAAATGCAGTTCGTAAAAAACTTGTTGAGAATTTCGAAGTTTTGACAGCACATTAACAGATTTCTTAACAGATTTAACATGCAGAATACCAAAATTATAGGTCTGATCCACACTCTGCCAATTGGCACAAATTGGCACCAATTTCTGCCAAAACCTGTTCCAGACTTACAAATTTGGTAGTTTTTGGCAGAAGAGAGTGCTCTTGAAAGAGTAAAATATTTCCCCTTCCTGACAATTTCTTGCCAATTCCTGCCCAATAAATTTGTGTGGGCAGCAATTTGTGGGCAGAAAATTTACAATTGTCAGACTGACGTTTGTCATACACGAAAAAAAAAACGGTTCGTAGTTGGTGTGGAAAAATATTTGTTGAACAAATAAATTAATTTAGAAACACTAAAATACAAAATAATTAGTTTGAAGAGAAAAAAATGTGAATTTACATCAAATAAAGAAATAAAAAAAAACAAATGTGTTGACGTTTAAAAATTGGCAGAAAATTGTGCACAAGCTGTTCCAGACTTTTTCGGACTTTATTTCTCAATGAGAGAATTTTATCCCCACTCTTCAAGTTTTGACAATCTACCAATTTCTGCCCAAAAAAAGTCTGGATCAGACCTTATAATTCATAAAAGATTTTTTGACAGCTTAAACTTTTGTATGAAAATTCATAACAGAATAGCAGAACAATAGAATAAAAGATCTCGCCGAATAGACCCAATTATCTTGAAGCCTATCTTAAAAATTTCAGGGAATTTGACAATACAAAGCATTTAATTTGCAAATATCTGGTAATACTCTAACCACTCAAAAATAATAACGTCACTGCTTGCTGTCGTTTTCCAGAAAAGAAAAAAGGTTGTTGTATATTTTGTGTTTTGACGTCGAAAAAGTGAAAAGTTGGCTCGAATGCAACAAAAGACTTTACAATTGTTAGATTTTCGATATTTTTTGCCTGAAATTCCATAAATAATGGATTTTGTTTATGTTGGCGGGGATGCAATAGTACAGCCAGATGATATCCTATCTATATCAAGTGAGTATCAAAATTAGCGGCTTCTCTGTATTTTTTTTTGTGTGAATTTCTGTTGCACTTCCAAACAAAGAAGAGCGAACAAATTGTATGCACATATAATACTTTATTGCATACATATATATAAATGTTTTCTTTGAGATGTTTATGATGACCCAAATGGCAGGGGACAATATTCCCCAAGCTTTGGTAGCTTTAATGTTGTCTCTACGGACGTTGATTACGTGGAACTGGTTCCCATATTAGCTGATGGCGGTGAAAACTTCGGTGTTTCAGCAATTGCATTCGATGACTATGAGGAATTGGTTTGGATGGGAAATCAAGGGGTATGTATTATTGTAAATTTCTAACTAGGTCAGGTATTGTTTTCGTTTCAAAACTTTCGTTTTGTGTCTTGTTGGAATTAACAAAGGGACACGTAACATCATACTATGGCGGTAGCTTGCAAAAGTATACATCATTTCAAGTACATGCAACTGATATTGTACGGCAAATAACAACCAATGATTCTGGTATATTGGCTCTAACGCAAACATCGCTGCGTCATCAGATTCGACGAGGTATTCCAAAGTTTACACACAGGTATTTAGGGCTTTTTATAAATGCGTAGGTATTCAAGCTTCATTCTTTTTTATTTGTTTAGATCTAAGCATATGACAGAAATGGTGTGTATGCAACAAATATCTCCACATAGGCTTGTCATGGCCGGTCTACAAGATGAGATGATTGATCTTGATTTGATAACATTAAAGGAAACTAAGCTGGTACGTATTTAAGGCGTTAGTTTTATCAACCATCATGATATTTAAGAAAATAAACAATCAATTGAAATGCTGTTGGCAGTAGTTAATATTCATCTATATATAATAGTTCTGATAAATTTTATTATCGTCTTTAGTTTCTTGCTTTTCTCAGCAGTTCAGGTCCACTATTATCTATTAAATTGCGGATATTCGATTTTGTTTGAAACCCCGCATATCTAATGAAAATTAATATTCATTTTTTTTCGATAATATAATATTATGAAACTTAATTTATTTTCAATATTGGTTTATTTAATATTTAATGTTTGTTTACAAATTTGATTACAATCACGAAATCGCTCGTATACCTACGTTAATTTAGAGTAAGGTGGAGTACAAGGGTTTTAATCTTGTAATGAATGACTTCTAAAACCTATCAATTTTAATTTACCACAACATTTTATATTACTTAGGTTTTGATTTGAACTTATTTTTATTTATTTTTTTTTTTTTCAAAAAAGAAAAATCAGGTGTAATATTATATGATTACATTTGGCATTTCCTTAACAAAGCAATCATTAATCTGTGTTTTTAGCAACACGTTGGAACACCTGGCTGTACTGTCCTTCGTAAAAGCTCTCGCTATATATTTGCTGGTGATCCATTGGGCACGGTAACGCTTCGAGATATAAATTCTCTGAATGTCGAACACACAATTAAGACTCACACTGGAAGCCTATCTGATTTTGATGTACAGGGCAATTATTTGATTTCATGTGGATTTAGTGGTCGGCAAGGAACATTATCTGTTGATCGTTTCTTGATGGTTTTCGATCTAAGAATGCTGCGTTTAGTTTCACCAATTCAAGTTCTGATTGAACCACAGCTCTTGAAATTCTTACCATCTAAAAGTTCCCGACTAGCCGCGGTGTCTTCATATGGACAGATTCAGCTGGTCGACACAGTTGAATTAAGCGAGCCTAATTTGTGTATGCACCAAGTAAACACCTCTGGAAGTCAATGCCTTTCGTTCGATATCAGTTCATCGTCGCAGGCGATGTCTTTTGGTGATCAATCTGGTCACATAAGCATACTTGCGTCAGTCAATAGTCCACGACCGCAATTCAATGCATTTTCTCGCGATACAGAGTTTGCTGATCCGGTTCCCCAGCTGCCTATGGTTCCCATAACCGATACAAATTTTCCTCTTTCGTCAATTGTGTTGCCTCATTTGGTCACCGGGTCAAGATGGTTCAGTGATTGGCCAGACGAACTGCTACGCTATCAGTATAGGCGACCCAAGCCCATTGATCACGATGTTCTAGCTAGAATGAAAATGCAAGGACCCATTGGTTATTCACCAAATCCTCGCCTAATTAGACGTAATCAAGTACCATACGTGATGGAGACTAATGGCGGTGGCTCAAATAATGGAAACGGAATCCAGAATTCAAACAAGAATACTGAAAATGGGGTGAAAATTATACCCAGACGCTACCGAAAGGTCGATATGAAATACCCAAAGCTTGGAACTCAAGACTTTGAATTCGAGCAGTACAATCAAACATGCTTCGCAGGTCTTGAAGCAACATTGCCGAATTCTTATTGCAATTCAATGCTGCAGATATTGTATTTCATTCAGCCATTAAGAAAACGTTTGTTAACTCATTCATGTGCAAAAGAGTTTTGTTTGTCCTGTGAATTGGGATTTCTGTTTCACATGCTTGATAAATCTACAGGTAAGTGAGAAAAAGAGGATTTGGTTGGTTTAAACGAATAAACGTATTATCTTGTTTTTATTTTAGCTGCATCGCCATGTCAAGCTAGTAATTTTCTTCGTTCTTTTCGTACTGTTCCCGAGGCTTCAGCGCTAGGTTTGATTCTATCTGACAGATCGTCGAATGTCAATCTTGTTAGTTTAATACAGGTGCACAAAAAGGATTATTTCATTCCTTTCTATTTTTAAATTATTTTATTTATAGAATTGGAATCGATTCATATTGCATCAAATGCATTCAGAAATTCTCGATTCACACAAAAATAGTCATTTGAATAGTTTGCTGTATCCAGCAACTTATGGTTTGATTGACCTAAATGTATCTTTTGTTGTTGATTGTAAAGAATGATTTTACATTGCAGACAATTATATATCATTGAAAGAAAATAGCTTAAAAGCAACTAGGCCAAAGTCTTCACAAGAAATCCTAGTGGAAAATCAATCTGGAGAAGCCTCCAACATTGCAGGTAAGATAAAATATATGTTAAAATCATGCACAAATAACTGATTTTTAAAAACATTGTAAACATAATTTGCTTAAAATGAAAAAAAAAGAAACAATTGAAAATAAGGAAGCCAGATAGTTGTGTGTTCGCATGTCAACCTCATGGGCAAAGGTTCGATCTCTGCCGTAGTCTATGTCCTCTTATTTTCCATTAAAAACCAATTCTAAAAATAAATGTAATACAACGAGTTGCTGGTTTACTTATTACATGCTGTTTAGGTATAGAACTAACAACATGTGATTGAGTAAAACTAGTATACCGATAAAAATATGACAAAGAATAAAAAAATTAATGCGAATTATAGGGGATATAGATAAATAAGACACGGAAATTTCTCCGCATTAGTTCAGCCGCCATCCCTGGAGATAAAATCTGAGACAACAACCACCTACATTCTTAGAACATCGCGCCACACATCTTTCCTATCATTTTTTCTCTTCCTTAACCTCACCCTCACGCCCGCGCTGTGTTGAAACATTTAAAGGGTAGTATAATCCCTTGAGCGCGTGTAGAATATAAAAAATTTTTTTTCCTATTTATAACAGTCTATGTAATTAAAAGTATGAAGTTTTCAAAGCGTTATACGATTACTACGTCTTCAAATGTATGATTTTATATTTCTTGTTAAATCTAATGGCCGGAATTGTATACATTTAAGTTATGAATTTCTCACTTTAAGTATTTTTTATTCCATAAATTTATGTTGGTTCAATTTTGTGCAAACAATGTTAAAGAATATAAAAGCAAGTTATTGCGACATAGATGTTATTTCATTTTCTAAGTTAAGCATTGTTTTCAATTTTGCATATAAGACCTGAGGTGTTTCTAAATGTACCTGAATTGTACGCCAAAATTAGAAGAAAGATCAAGATATGAAAGCATTTTTTTTTGGCATTGGAATTGAGTATTAAATGTTTATTATCTCATTATAACCACTGGAAGATTTGGAAAAGAATACTGCCTATAGTGGGACTGGAACCTAAATGCCTAATGCCGAATCTCGAATACCAAACAACCAAACATTCGATTCTTTTCTGAACACAATCTTTTCTAACAGAATCGATTTTCTGCTGTCAAAACAAATCTTGCGTTTTTAGCATATTTTATAGATTTTACACGTACACTATTTTTTCAAGCTTAGTACAATCAAAAAAAATCGATCTGATATCGTAAGTTAGCTGTCAAGCACTATATCCACTTAAATTTGTTTAAAAAAAATCATTTTCAATCATTTTATTGCAACATAAAAGAAATACTTTCCTTTTTAATTTTAAATGTATTAAATTCAATAATAAATTAAACACCAAATTAAATGAAGTAACGTTTAATACAGATGAAACGAAGGAAGACGAACGTGAACGAAGTAAAATTAACGAAGAAACAGATATAAGTAAACTCTTTGGTACCCGTCAAATGTGCACAAATCGCTGTCTCAAATGCAACTCAGAGGTAAATTCCATACTATAATATGTCTACTAAACAATTTCAATATAAAATTAATATAAAATAATTTACAGAAATTTAAATCAAATATACTTTTGACATGTAATATATCATATCCTTCAAGCAATAAAGATTTGGAACATTTCAATTTTGGAACAATTCTAAAAAGATCACTTGGAACCGAAAAACATATCCATGCATTCTGTGAGAATTGTAAAAAGTTTTTACCAACATTTCAAACAGTGAAAGTAAGATAACAAAAAATTTCGATATGAATTCAGAACAACCTCAGGAACCAGATAATTTATTTGAAATTATCTAGTTCATGAATACCCTTATTATGTAATTTAATTAGTTTTATTTTGACGAGGAATTCTTTTAAGATTTATATTTACATTATATATATGTTTATACAACTATTGCGGAAATAATAATAACACTCGTTATTTTTTTTTATTTGTATTTAAAATATACGCAAGGTAATGGTATGAAGATGAACCCAAGACAATGAATATTTATTAGAAACCAACTGCAAATTTAATCAACTTTTTTTTTTTAAATAAAAGAAATAATAAAAAAAAAACTTACCAAAGCCCTCGGCCTAAAAATAGCAAATCTTTTTATATTTTCAAAAAAAAATTCTTTTTATAATTACTACTATTATGTTGAAAATCCTTTATTTTTGGTAAATATTTTCAAAAAAAAATTTCTTTTTATAATTATTACTCTTATGATATGTGTTCGAGATTTAAATATATCTCTTTTGGCTGTTTTGGTCATAATGTATTTTTAATGAAACAATTTCATTTCCTTTCCCGACGTTTCGACGGTGGTTGCCGTCTTCTTCAGGGGATCTTTTATTAACAAAAATAAAGACGGCAACCACCATCGAACCGCCGGGAAAGGAAATGAAATTGTTTCATTAAAAATACATTACGACCAAAACAGCCAAAAGAGGTATATTTAAACCTCGAACACCTATAATAATTCAACCAATTGGTCAATAACTCAACAATAAGTATTACTACTATGGTGAAAATCCTTTATCCTGTTATGTACTAATATTTTAAACTTTTCTTGTGGAGGGCAGATCAGACTTCTTTTGACAAGTATTTTTAAAACACAAAATGAACTGAGTGCAGATTGTAATCCATTGTGAGAAAAAAAATATACATTAGATAAACAGGTTACTAAAAACTCTCAGTCATTTTCGTCATGTAATGGTCTAATCTATCAAAGATAAAATAATTTACAAATTGGTTTCAGGAATACTTTTAAAGGACAACGTGAATAGAAATTTAAAATTATAAACAGATACATACAACATGTATCGTTAGATGCAAAATTTTAAATGAGAATATTATTATAAAAAAAATAGAATTAAAACAAAAAGAAAACCGAAGACCCTTAAGATTCAAAATAAATATTGAAAGTGTTCTTGAAGGCACTTGGGTGTTGCTATTACTTTGGCCATATTGTTTATATTCATATACATACTATATATTTCAATTTCTTATTATATTCATACGTATTTATTGATATATTTTTGACTTTATGGCTTTTTATTTATTAGTTTAGTTTATATTTTATATGACTTGCTAAAAGCATAAATAATTCGTATTTTGTTTCTACTTTTAAGTTACATTCTTGACTTAATCGATCCATTTCTTACTGAACTTTATTTTATTTTTGTTATCAATTCTATAATTCGCTTTAATAATGATTTTTGAGTGAAACTCTCAATATGGTTGAAGAGAAAAATTATATCATATAAATAATAGCGATTATTCCTAAATACTTAATTAAAAATATGTTTAACTATTTCACGTTAATGATCTCTCATAAAGTTTGAGAAAATCAATGTAATTTTTTTTTCTCAAATATTTGACAAAAAAGATGCACAAATACATATTCATATTTCTGATTTATTTGCGATTTATGCGAGCTCATTAACGTGAACTGAATAATTATAAAATCTTGATTGTATTTATATTTCATAATTTGATGATTTAGAAAATGATTTTTATATTTCATTTTAAAAAATTGTAACTAAAGGTAACTGGTCTTCCACAAATTCTATCTATAAATTGTGGCCTAAACAACGAGAAAGATTTGTCATTCCTTAAACGACAACTAAATCGGAATTTTGTAACTACACCCTCTGAGAGCCCTGCAATATTAAATACTACCAAACCATGTCGCTATGGAACCAACTGTTCGCGTGGTGATTGTCACTTTGTACATCCGGATAGGTTAGTTAGATTTCTTTTATGTTAAACTAAAAAAAATATAAAAAAAAACTAAATCTATAAAGAAGCTTGGGCGATATCATTAGCACTTACTAAATCACCGCATCAGAATTGAGTAACTCTTTTTTGTGTTTTTGCAGAAGATATATTAAAACTTTAAAGTATGTAACATTAATTAGAAAATGGTTTAGGTTTAGTTTACCAAAATACCCTTAGAAAATATTTCTAAGTAACAAGTAGTTTTCATAATTTTCAAGTTTTTAAAAATTTAAAATACATACAAATGCACATATGTATGTACCATACACGAAGCCTTATGTCTATTAGCAATCTACTAAAACACGATACAAAACACATGACATGTTACTTAATAACGTACATTTTTTAAATAGAAATCCGTTATATTTTTTATTAAATTTTTAGTTTCATCAATTCAATTTTCGTTTTAGAAAATTGTTTCTCCTAAAGTAACTGCACGTGAGTTCTTGTTTATTTGATTTTGTCACTGAAAAATCTTAGGTATATTTCATAATTGCAGCATTTTCAAATGCTTTGCACAAAACAAAATATTTATTCAAGTTCTTATTTGCCAAAAAGGGTTCATAAATGCAAACATGTATTGTACATACGGCGGCAACAAAAAAAAAATATATTAGCGGATCATCACTTAATCCGAGCCGAACAAAATCCTGAGTACTTATGCCTCTGGAGCAAGAAAACGAAACAAAATTCACCGCGACTCCTCGACGCTGCCAACGACAGCTAAATCTTTCTAAGAAAAAAAAAAACAGAATATTTGCTGCATCTGAGCAGATGCTTTTATTTGTAATCCTAAATGGTCACAGTTCAATGGGAATCCACGGAATATTTTATGCCCTGGAAATTTTTCCTGCGATCGTGAATCTCCCACGGACAAAATTTTCCTCGAACAATTAATCGTACGAAATGACAGCAAAATTCCCTCGAAAGTTAATTACCGATACCAATCAATACCGAAGGAAACTTTTAAGCATCATTCACGCTCAAAAGATTCCAATGAAAGAAATATTTCCAGGGACATATTTTATTTACGATAACCACCTCTGTCATATAACTTAGGGATTACAATGTATAACTTGGATACATTTTGTAATGCTCAACGTATAGTCGTGATTGCTAGTGATGCAGCGCACAAGCTTATGGCGTTTTTATTTGGCAATCCGGAATTCTTCTTCGATCCGGGATCCCAACTGAACACTTTTGTGGGATTCTGACGATTCTGAATTTTAATGAGATTGTATGTGTGAAAATAATTATGTACGTGAGAATATTCAAATTCAAAAAAAAAATGTTTGTTGCACAATCATGATACAAAAAATGACAACAGTCGAGTTTGACGTTCAAGTATATGAATGTGTGAGTGCTTCTGGTTCTGATTCTGATTTCAAATCCAGAAGCAAAATTCTCTTCTTTTCAGAATTAGAACTGTGATTTTTTCCCAAGTGAACGCTTTCAGAAGAAACCGGAAGGCTTCCGGATTGCCAAATAAAAACGACATTAGACATTCATTCAGGTTACTCATTCTGTAAAACGAATAAAATGGAACTATGAAGAAATATAAGAATAGCTATAATAAAAACGATATCGTTCTATAGAATTAAAATTATGGTGAGCGTACTTTTAGTCCAGCAAAATCGTGGGAAAAATGGACTAGGTTTGCGTTACATCGGAATCCATTTAAATGTGTATATCAAATTTTTTGAAGGGGTAACAACAGACTACTCAGTTCAGATTTTCACAACATTTCCTCAGCAGATGCTAAGTATCTACATAATTAACTATGTGCCTGTAAGACCTAAGATCTTTTAAATGCAAATTAAATTGCACGGCATTAGTTAGAAGGAATAGAAAGGTAGGAAAGAATTTTTTTATGGATTATAGGGATTATAAATATAAAGATTATAATTGGATTTTTTAAAAGATTAATGCTTTCATATAATTAAAAATTTTGTTCCTTCAATCACTTTGAAGGCCAAAAACAATTTTTACCGACATTTTTGACTTCGCCCCTGAAATTTATAAAAATAGAGATGGCAGGCACCCATTGTGGAAATTTATTTTATAATTTAAAATTTGTAGCTACAATTTCAATGGACGCCGATTTAACGCAAACATTAATATTTGACTAAGTTATTAAAAAAAAAATTGTCTAGAACAAGTAAAATTAATAATATTTTTTTATCACCCTATCAAAATGTAGAAAATCCCCTTCGAACACAACCGCCAACAATAGTTCACCGAATTCGCGACAAAGTTCATGGTTCCCTTTAAACTTTTCAATGGCAGTCAACGCAAATCGCGAGTTAAGTGTTCAAACTGAAAACAGCAATACAAAATTTGAAGAGGTTTAGAAGTTAATTAATCTTGTAAGTAATTTAAAAAAAAATTAATTTCTTTTAGTCATTTAGCGAAGATTCAGATTCTGCATTCAAGCGTACATCAACTCCAATAGAAACTCCCTCAAAAACAGGTTAAAGGAAAAGAAAGTTCATGTGATTAGAATTAATTATTATCTTGTTAGGGAATGATACATATAAGGAATATTCGCTTAAAGCAGTAGTTTGTCAAATAGATGATGGAACACAGAAGAATCTAGTATCATTAATTAATGTAGGCGCACCTTATCATGATTTAAAAACTGCAACTGGATCAGATGAACAGAATCAGTGGTATATTTTTAATGATTTTAGGTAAGTTACTAGGTAATACAAGGGGAAATACATACTTTTATTTAAAATTAAATATTTCTTTTTTTCCATAGCATTTCACCAGTTTCAACTCAAGAATCAGTTTGGTTCACTTTGGATTGGAAAGTGCCTTGTGTGCTCTTCTATAGCAGTGTAAATTCAGAAGACGAATTTGAGGAAAGTGATTCAGAATTATCATTTTATAATCCATTCATTCAGGTAATGGTTTAATTTTAATACTTTTAAATAAAACTAATTACTTTGATTTTTTTTAGGATATGCTTAACCCAGCCCATCCATGTGTTAAGGGTGAAACACTCTTCAAGCCACTACAACCAAATGAAATGCTTCAAGCAAAGGATTTAGTTGCAATGGACGCTGAGTTTGTTACTCTTAATCCAGAAGAAAATGAGATTCGTCCCGATGGTAAAACTGCAACCATTAAACCAGTACACATGAGTGTTGCTAGAATTTCTTGTATCAGAGGGTATGGATTATGGATAACATTATTTATTTCGATATTTATTTCTAAATTATATAATTATTATATCGACTTTTTTTTACAGCCAAGGACCCGATGAGGGAGTTCCTTTCATGGATGACTATATATCAACACAAGAAAAAGTTGTCGATTATTTAACACAATTTTCTGGGATTAAGCCTGGCGATTTAGATGCAAACTTTAGCAACAAACGTCTAACTGCTTTAAAGAACTCGTATCAAAAGCTCAAATATTTAGTTGACATTGGAGTGATATTTGTCGGTCATGGACTAAAGAATGATTTCAGGTTATTATTTTATTGAGTCAAAAATTGTCGTAGGACTAAACATTTAACAAATCTTATTTAATTTCAGAGTAATCAATATGATAGTGCCATCCGATCAGATAATCGACACAGTTCATTTATTCTATTTACCACATCATCGAATGGTGTCGCTACGATTCCTAGCTTGGCATTTTTTAGGTTTGTTTCATCAACAATTTAATTGTCCCAATGCACTATTTAAATTATTTCTTTTTATTTAGGAACAAAAATCCAATCTGAAACTCACGACTCTGTCGAAGATGCTCGCACAACTCTACAACTGTACAAACACTATCTAAAGTTACAGGCTGAAAAGAAATTCGCAGCAGCTCTTAAAAACTTGTATGATCGTGGCAAACAATTATCTTGGAAAGTGCCAGAAGATTAAAATTGCCCAACGTTAACGATTAATTTTCTTCCAAGTACATATAAGAAACTAGTACAAAGAACCAAGCTGATTTTTTCGTGTTCGTTATACCACAGTTTTTGAAAGTTAATTTTATACACTAAACGAGAAAAAAAAAACAAAAAAATGTCATTGGAAAAGATAAAACACTTGCATTTTACTTTTGTTTAAACGACACGATTTATTATGTAAAAAAAAAGAAACGTATATTTATTTTCATACAGACTTTCCAAATGATGCAAAATAAAAATAAATATTTACAAATTATAAATAGTTTTTTATATTAGTATGTATACTTTTCGGAACAGTTATTTAAACAAAAAAAATACAATTAAAGTAAATTAGATAATGGATTAATCTTGATGCACCGATTTATTTATCCAAATCGCGCTCACAAAGAAGCAATAAGTAAAAGCCAGACCAGACATCAAAATAAGACGTAGGAGTAAGTCGAATTTGAACAAAACGTCATTAAAATACATATTTAAAAAAAAAAGAAAGTAGATTTTACTCATAATTTGAAATACTGCTGTTTTAAAATTTTAATCTTTGATGTAATAGGACCAAAACGCACTAGTGTCGATAAAATCATTAAAATGTTTTCTAAGTGTTCTTGAGGGTTTTGGATAAATATATATATGTTATGTATATGTAAAAATGTAAGATGAAAAAAAAATGGATTTAGAGTGGGTCTCTTGATAACATGATTGTGTAAGAAAATATCCTTGAGAATGTTGTAGTTAAGAAGAAAAAAATGTACATCCGGTTTCCAATTGTTTTTTTTTTTGTTGATAGACCTTAGTTGGAAAAAAATTAAGCAAATAATGCAATCGATCATACTAATCTGTATATTTATCCAGAAAGAGAGGAATTGTTGGGACTTTGATTGTCCAGGAAATGAAGTGCTCCTGCGATGTCTTCATTTTTTTTCCTTTACTTCAATTAGGAATAATGTAGGTGTTTCCGATTTTTTTTTATATTCAGCCTTATCACGAGTTCCATCGTAATCGGAAAGTTCTACGAATCCCGAAAAAAGGTATGACTGAATCCGTTCGTAATGGAAATTTGTATGAGAATTTCCACTACGATGTATTCTGTGATAGATATTAACAGGATTAGTAACAAATTTCCAATTACGATGGAATGCGTTGTAGGGCTGATTATATTATATTTATTTAGTATTCGTAGTGGGAATTCTCATACAAATTGCCATTACAAACTGATTATGTAATACCTTATTTCGGGATTCGTAAACTTTCCGATTACTAGTGATAGAGCTAATTATTTAAATGAAAATACCGGGTGATTTGTATAAGGTGTGACAAAAAGCTGGGGCGTATAGGCTGGTTGGTAGGTTAATCATATTTCACACACTTTTTCATTGAGAACACCTGCATGAGAGCTTTTTGTTATAATTTACCTGTGAATGTTTTTTAAATTATGCAACGTTACACACTCTAGTGGAAAAAATGCAATTGCTAAATAACAAACACATTCATAGTTTAACTATTTTTTTTAACTAAAGCTTATTAAAACAAATTTTCCAGATGATAGTTCATCCTGCTCTCTCATTTTAAAAGCAACAACTAAATAAACTTCCAAACAATCCGGTGCATCAAGTTTATTTGTTTACTTTTATTTAGCACCTAGTGCCATTAAGAAAATAAAATTAACAATTTAATATAATAAATGTTACATTACATTTTTAGATTTTTTTCATATATTAACACTTTAAATATCAATAAATATTCGTACTATCACGAATTCCATCGTAATCGGTGATTATTTCTTATGCATGCATACTAATAAGGTGTTTTTTTATAATACAATTCTATACTACTGAAATTACTCAGCCAAGTAGAAGATTTAGTATTACATTTAATTAAAATTGTCGAATTAATGATTCAAAATAGCTTTTAACGGCCTTTAGTCCACAAAATATATATAATGTATACTAATATTTTTCTTTTAAATTCAGCAATAGTTACGGAGAGTTTTATTGCAGTACGAAGGTAATTAAAGGTTTCCCTGGAAAATTTGCTCCAATTCGAAACTTGGGAACGTGAATGGTGCTCAAAAGTTTCCGTCGGCATTTATTCGTATCGGGAATAAGATTTCCCAGGTAATTTTGCTGTCATTTCATACGATTTTTCTTTCGAGGAAAATTTATTCCGTTGGAGATTCACGTTCGCAAGAAAAATTTCCAGGGAATAAAATATTCCGAGGAAAACGAAATTTCCTGGGAAATTTCCGATAGTGCCCACTGTATTGGAAGCTGACCTCGCTGTATTCTTAGATCATGAATGTTTTTTAAGTTGTGTATTGTATTGCGATAATTCATTAATGAAAACATTTTCTATGAGATAGTTTGAACATATTCCATTTTTAATTTTATAAACAAATATTATAGTGCACATAAATATTTTTTTTAAAATGATGTTGGTGTAAATCTGTCGCACTTTAAAATAATTCTCATTCCTTTTTTTGAAGAACTTGCAATGATTTTTTTTGGTATTGTTGGCAGAAAAAATTAGGCTACCCTAATACTCGAAATGGGACACTACAAAATTCATCGATATATTTTGTGGATTATGTCTAAAAACATTAGTTTTCTTTAAATAAAGATTATTTTTTTTTTTGTGGACGGTGCGAAAGCCAAATTGAAAACAATTTTATGACCTTCATTATCAACTGAAATTAAGGTTTCTACTCTTAAAAATCATAACTCAAGTTAAGACCTTTATATGTTGATACAAAATAAAACTAAAAACATTAAATCTGTATCTCTTTATTACTGAAAACTCAAAGCGACCTCAACAAGATTTTCTCATTGTTTCATCGAACATTTTTACAAAGTTGTTTTTATTTTACTTCACGTTTATTATTTTCGTTTAATTACAATCATTATTACAATTAATTATATTATTGTTTCTATGAAAAATAATGAAAATTTTTTTTTATTATATTATCCATATTTGATGGAGTTTATATTTAAATATTGTCATAATCTTCGTCCAATTCTAAATATGAGCTTTTATTGGTTGTGACTGCTGATGAAACTGGGGACGTTGTTGGTAGTGAAACCGGACTTATTAAACTGGGATGAAGTGACGACGTTGTGAACGTTCCACTTGTTACAATATTAGATAAATCTATGTTTATGACTGGACTTTCTGTTGCTGAAATGGTCGGTGTTTGAAGCTTGGCTATTGTTTTATCAATAAAACTCTTATTAGGTTGTTCCACAGTCGGTGAGGACGATGAAGACGATAGTGACTCTGAATAGTTGGTGTCTGAAATATTGGTGTGTAGGGCTAAATTACTATAATCTATTTTAATAACTGGCTTATTGCAGAAATCCATGCTGACAATCGGCGCAGGAATGACCATTTGTGACTGTGCTTTGTTATGTTTTATAATGGATTCTGCTGTTGGTACTGTCGAGTCTATAGAATTGCTTCCTGGTACAGATTTAGCTTGATGTCTTAGACGGCGGAGATCTGTAGGTAGCATTTGTTGATTTGGTTCGTGATGTTGTAGTTGATGTTGATGTAGCTTAGCGGTTGTTGTTTTAAGAAATTGTTGGTTTCTTGTTATTCCTGCTGGAGCTGAATCTGTTCGCATGAGCTTTGGTGGTTTGCTTGCTAGTTGTTTATCTTGTACCTGACTAATACTACGCCCAATGGCATCCCAATGTCGTTTCAGTTTATCACGGCATTCTTCAGATCCTTCAATATTTAAACCAGGTGGATTTAATTTAAATGTATTGGCATTAATAGTTGATCCACAACTTCGGGTTATACCATTATTTCGTATTAATGAAGGAATTCCTCCATTGGTTGGGTTTAGTTTTTGTGTTGTTGTTGTTTCAGAGATGTTGCTTGTTGATGGCATACTTAAATCATACGGCATATCCGACGGATCAATTGTCGTGGCTTCTGGTGAATTGTCGTTACTAACTGCTTCTTCGGCTATGCTAATGTCTGGGATATTTTTTACAAGTTCTCGCAGAAAATCAAAACGATTCTCAGCCATTATGCACTGTTTCATATGAGAAGGCGATAGAGTTTTGGCATTTCGAGAATTGGTGACTTTTAATGTCTTTGTCAGCAATGATTCTACAAACAGCTCCAATGTTCTAGGTATATTTTTTTTAACAGTTAAGGAAAACAAGTTATTTTAAATTTGTATGTGCAAAAATTCAATTCAACATTCATTTCGGACAAATAGAACACAAAAGTTAATGCAGTTCAGTTTTGTAGGTTTTAACATTAAAGCTAAATTAGACAATAGCTTTTTTTTTTTAGAAAATATTCAAGGCAATTGTTCATCTTCAATTTGTACAAATAAATTACGATTTGTATCAAATCGACTTGAAAGATAGTTAAGTTTGGTTTCTGTTTGGCCAGCTGCCGAACAACGAAGCTTTTTGTTGGCAGCTGACGAATGAGAAACTGAAAACAAGATTAGCTTACAAGTCGACTATGTGTTCTAAACGATGACAATATATTGAGGACAAAAAATCTGCTAAGATAATTAGAATCACAAATGTATATAAAACTCAACGAATCAATGGAATAAAATAGTTTATAGACCTACACATCAATAATTAATGTAATTATTATGCTGAGGGATATAGCCACTGCTTTATGAATTGTAAGAAGTCAAAATTGTAAATATATAAATGTTATATGATAATTAATAAAATTCAATGCTACTACTACTATCGATACATCACTAAATATCTGCGACCAAATAAATCGATGTCTAGTATCGTTAAGGCCGTTAAAAGTTGCAATAACCTTAACATAAAAGATATTTAAACTCACCACGTTTTAGAGAAGCTTTAGTTATCATTTTCTGTTTGAAACCGGGGCAAGTTAACTCATTTTACAAGTTTTGAATGGTGACCTTTAAGCCTAGCACGCTGCTGATGCGAAACGAAAAATCCCATACAAAAATGACAGAACGAAATCATAATCGAAAATCTTCGTTTTGCTTTTCGTTCTATAGTACGTTGTTTAATGACAAGAAAAGTCTCACTCACTTCTCGCAGACAATTTAATTACCCAGACCAATTGTGTCGGAAAATCACATTTCAGTTTTTAGTTTTTTGCTATTTTCTTTATCGCAGCTTGTTTATTTTTGATTTTTTCGGGCGTTTTTTCTTGAAAATTTTTACATTCATGTTTTCGTTAGCATTTCACCCTCCTGGTGGAGAACACCGAAATATTTCGTTCGGCATCAGCAGCGTGTTTTTTTGTCGTTTCTTTCATCAAAGCTTATTTATTTGTGATTGCGTTTGTTTTTCTCTTTGAAAATTTGTTCGTTTGTTTTTGTTAGCATTTTGCCCTCCTAGTGGAGACCAACGAAAATGTTCGTTTCGCATCAGCAGCGGACTAGGCTTCAGATTTTGCTTCAATTCGTAACTGCTTCAAATAATTATTTTATATATAAATCTGAATACCGGGTCCAAAAAACCGATATTTTCCTTTTCCATTTGACATCCAGAAGCATTCTGAAGCACCCGAGGTTTTCTAAAACCATTCCTATGGCAACAAAATGTTTTTTTGACGATTCTTAAAAAGGGAAATTCTCTTCAGAATCCACTCAACAAGCTAACCGGTCCGGGATCAAAAAATCACACAGAAATCAATTTTTGTTCTTTTTGAGTGGATTCTGATTTGATATCAAGAGAATTTCTCCTCTCAGAATCGTCAGAAGATGATTTTATGGCCATTGGAATGGGTTTAGAAAGCTTTCAGACGCTTCGAAATGCTTCTGAATGTCCTATGGAAAACAACATAAGTGCACGAGTATTTGCCTACACGTTACAACAGTCAAGTGTAGACATTTTTGATTTCACACGTCCTTATCTTTGATGTAATAATTTTTGTTACCTTTCCTTGAACCTAACTTCAAAAATTGAATTTTTCAAGTTTAACCTCTCAATAGAGATAATAATAATAAATTAATATTACTATGTCTTTAATACGAGCAAGAAGGCAAGTGATTTAAAGTCAAATTAGACTACTGAACTGCACTAATAAGAATAACATCACTGTTAAATTAGAACATCATCTCCGACCCCCAGATAATATAATACTTTTATAAATCTACAATACTAGCACCTATGATAATTATTGTTCTAATAACAAAAGCTTTAAAAAGGATATAGATAATAACTGGAACTGCTTGCGCCACTTTTCCTATTTCCTCGTCGCTTTGCATTATTTTCTTGATTCTTCCCTGAAATAGAAACAAAAACAAATGATTAATAAAAAAAACTACAATAAAAGCTAAAAATAGGTACATCAAAAAACACTACTGCCACAAAAAAAAAAACAACGAACATAAAAGCCATACAAAAGGGAATAACATACACATTTTTTGTTTGTTTTGAACTTTAATAATTTTCTTTATTAATAGAATTTTTTTGCAATGAATTGATCCAAATGTTTGATTACAAAAAGAAAATAAAAAAAATGATTACACATTTTCCCAAACGCCGCCTTCGTTTTCTTTGGGATATAATTCTGAAATGGCATCACATAGGTACAAACTTTGGACGAGTTTTATTTTGGTGTCCCTAGGACTTTAATGAAAATAAGTGATTGAAACTTACCGCCGGAAATCGAGCGTTGTACTTTTTCTTTTTCGATGGCATTTTTATTTGCTTAGCACTTGGTAAATGGTTTACTATATTTTATAAAAATGTATGTCTACAAGAAGAGAAAAATAAAATAGTTTTTGGCAAAAAAATGACATGGCAATGGCATGTCTATTTTGTAAGTTGTTTGACTTTTCTTTCTCTATTTGTGGTGGTGGAATAAGAAAAAATGCTGATATCGTAGATAGTTCATCGAGCTTGAAAAGCGGGTGATGTATATTTTCACACGGTGCAACTTTTTAATTAAAAGTTTTGTTAGCAAGATTGCTATTTGTAATTTTGAATCAGTGTAAAATGATAAGCCACAGAAAAAAGCTGTAAATTCATTCATTCATTGAAATGCATTTGCAAGAGAATTATCAATAATTGATTCTTTTATTTAGCTGTGAAAAATCATTTTCCCAATAATATTTGTAGACTCTAGATTTTGAACTTCACGAATTAATGGCCAGACAAATCACATAACTAATAGCCTTTTCACACCAAACCCAAAACACGGTTTTCGAGAAATTATTGGTTTTGGCTGAAAATGTAAAGCGAAAACACAAGTTTTCCCATACATTTTTGATAAACAACTCGTTTTGATAAACTAAAAGTTGTAAACCTGTCGAAAACATGTTGGGTTTGCAAAATGAACTAAGCAAACATACCTTGTGAAACATTCAGTGCTCAATTAATCGTCACATAAATAGCTGTAGGGTTGCTGCTAGGCAAAAAAAACAGCTGTCTCGGGTAATTTCAATTTCAATTCACAACGTATTTGTAGTTGGCTGTGGTGCCAAAATAATTGAAATGTCAAACGAAAACTCGTTAATGTTCAGTGTGAACAGTTTTCTAGTTTTCGTAAACCTTTACCTGAAAACCCGGTTTTGGGTTTGGTGTGAAAAGCCTATAGGTAGTATCTGTAAAATTTTGGCTCAAAAATAATATATCGAACATCGAAATATCGATGAATAATTTACGTCAATTTTGAACCATCGTAATTCATGAAATACGGATCAAATATTGAACCACATTTACACAACTGGTCCTGAACAACCAATACCGGATAGATTAAGTTTTATGTGTTTTTAAATATGTATATTTTACAACAAACATTTCAACCACAATTTCAGATTTTCTTAGTGTGAAGCTATTTCGTTATCAGACCGACCGAATAAATGTTTCATATTTCTGAATGCGGGCAATAGTAATTTGGGTCTATTCGGCGAGATCTTTTATTCTGTTATTCTGCTATTCTGTTATGAATTTTCATACAAAAGTTTAAGTTGTCAAAAAATCTTTTATAAATTATAATTTTGGTATTCTGCATGCTAAATCTGCTATGAAATCTGTTAAGAAATCTGCTATGAGCTGTCAAAACTTCGAAATTCTCAACAAGTCTTTTACGAACTGCATTTTTGGTATTCAGCATGCCACAATCTGTTATGGAATCTTTTATGAATCATAAAAGAATAAACGACACATTTTTGTTACTTTTATCATCAAAGATTTCAATATATGAAGTAAAAACATTTATTTTGTTAATGAATTGTTCATAAAAGGACAGATATAACAAAATATATTAAAATACATAATAACAAGCACAAACATGTAAATAATTTCAAACTAATTATTTGAATACACGAAAGCACAGAACAAATTTAATGGATGAAACGTAAAAGAAAGTGTCGCTTATCTTGCCGGAGTTAGTTTTACACAAGTTTATATATTGGATATAATACATTCAGGAACTTTTATGGACAAATTGCAAAGATTATATATTATTTATCTACGCGAAACAAAACACGATAATTGCGCAGGTTAATATTTTCATTAGTCAGTGCCTACTGCCGAGAGTTTTTATTTACCTACTACAGCTGATAATTTGATAGCAGATTTTAGGTCTGTTCGTATAAATGTTTCCTTTTCGAAGTTCCATAACAGACTTTTATAAAAGATCGAACTCCTGAATACCAATTATAAAATATCTTTTATGATGGAGATCTGTTATGCATCATAACAGAAAATTCATAGCAGAATAACAGATGTGGCAGAATAAGCCTAATTTAGGCCTATTCTGCCACATCTGTTATCCTGCTATGAATTTTCTGTTATGATGCATAACAGATCTCCACCATAAAAGATATTTTATAATTGGTATTCAGGAGTTCGATCTTTTGTAAAAGTCTGTTATGGAACTTCGAAAAAGAAACATTTATACGAACAGACCTAAAATCTGCTATCAAATTATCAGATGTAGTAAATAAAAATTCTCGGCAGTTGGCACTGACGAATAACAATAAATTAACCTGTGGAATGATCGTATTTTGTTTCGCGAAGATAAATTTTTGTTTTCTGTAATTTTTCCATAACAGTTCTTGAATTTAATATATCCATTATAAAAAGTTGTACAAAACGCGCACCGGAAAGATAAGCGACTAATTTCTTATGTTTCATCCATCAAATGTGTTCTGTGCTTTAGTGTTTTGAAATAATTTAGTTTTCAAACTATTTACATATTTGAGTTTGTTATTATGCATTTTAATTATTTTTTGTTATATCTGTCTCCTTTTAAGAACAATTCATTAACGAAATAAAAGTTTTTACTTCATATATTTAAATCTTTTATGATAAAAGTAACCAAAATGTGTCTTTTATTCTGTTATGATTCATAAAAGATTCCATAACAGATTGTGGCATGCTGAATACCAAAAATGCAGTTCGTAAAAGATTTGTTGAGAATTTCGAAGTTTTGACAACTCACTAGCAGATTTCTTAACAGATTTCACAGCAGATTAAGCATGCAGAATACCAAGATTATAATTCATAAAAGATTTTTTGACAGTTTAAACTTTTGTAAGATAAGTCATAACAGAATAGCAGAATAACAGAATAAAAGATCTCGCCGAATAGACCCAATTATCTCTTATCGTATAGATCCCAACTACTCTTTGACTTAAGATATAAGAAAACCATTTATTGTCACTTTGACGTTAAACTTCTGTTTTTAAGGTTAGGTAGAGTAAAATCGCTGTAATATAAAATTTTTATGTATGAAGAAAAGGAATGAGAGGGTTAGGAAATTGTGGTAAAATCGCGGTTGGCTGGTAAGTTAACAATTTATAATTCTATATAAATAAATAAAATAAAGGAATATTTAAATTTTTGTAGGAGTATAATAACATTTTTGGGTGTATATGGCTTTGTGCTGTCTAAAAATTCGATTGATAAGAAACGCGTTGAGAGCATGCAAATTCGAAACCGAATGAAAAAATCAAATATTGGCAATTACGAGAAAACTGAAAGATTTTCATAAATTTCCTGAGGATTACGTACCCACACATCGCTCAATTTAACATAATTCAACATTTAAATATCGCTTTCGATACAAGCTCTCAACAACTATAACATCAAATATGGCAACGCAACAAATTAATCAAGTCGATCAGGCTAAACTCCAAATGATGCAAGACATGGAAATCGAAATGATGTCCGATTTATATAACAGGATGACAAATGCTTGTCACAAAAAGTGTATAGCACCAAAATATGGAGAGTCGGAGTTAGGTGAGTAATATAAACGTGGAAAACATTTCTATTTGCATTATGTATGTTTTATTTATGAATCTAAAATATAAATATTTGTGTACTAACCCTCAATTATCAGGTAGTAGGTATACTTAGACTTAAATATGCGTCATAGATACGTAGATAAGGACATACATTTTTTTTTATCAGGATGCCTTCCAAAAGGATCGAATTAATTCCTTTCTAAGAAACGATCGAATTAAATTATTATTCACACTTCTACCAAACATGTGGGACTTAAAATTTATAGAGCTACCTACTCGAAAAATACTAGTCTATAATAATAAAAATAAATGCAATACCTAGGTGCCTATCTATATCTGTACCTAATTAAGTGTGTACATCAAAAGTCGCAATCCACGAAGGTGCATTTGTAGGTACAGAATGCTTATTTGTTAATTATTGTACAGAACTATCGTACTATAGTTTAGACGGACTGCTCAGTTTCATTTTTGAATTCTTGTTTACAAGCCAGGTGTATTGAGTTGGCCAATTTAAAATCGACAGATTGTGTGGACTCGCATTATAAGTCTATGGTAAGTGGCCGCTTAAAAGTATGTAGTATGCGCTGTCCATTAGATTTCAATTTACTTGATTTCAGTATACAATCTACAAAATAATTTTACATAGTTTAAGCTTGGCTTTGCCGTGCCATACATAATTAGGTTGATATACGTATGTATTAAAATATGAATTCAAAGTCTTATTTTAAAAATTAAAAAAAAGACGAAATAAAAAACGTAAAGAAACTGACTTAGATATTAAGAGTGCAGTGTGAAGTTTTTATTAAAAGTAAAGCTAACGTGGATATGTCGTTCAACGAGAATTAAAAACATCGTTTGAAGATAAATTTAAATTAATAAAAGAGGTGGAGAGTGGGTCAAGAAAGAAGGATGTGGCTATTAAATATAGCATTCCGGCAAATCCATTCGTCAGTCAAGTATAACAGAATATTTTAAATAATCACAACAACTGTGCTTTTAAAATAAATATTACGTAATTTATATTAATTTTCAGTTTTACTTGATAACTCGAAGTCTTGATAATTCGAATTATTGTTTTGCCAAGTGATGGTTCGAGTTATCGAAGTTCGACTGTAATGGTAAATTTTGTTGAAATTAGATTCTCAGTTGAGTAATACATACCAGTACTTCTCCTTATTTCAAATATTAAATGTATAAAGTGTTCTTGTTCTTTAAGATTACATAGTCTGAAGTATATAAGTATATTGAAATACTATCTCGATGTGATATAAGGTCAAAATTTATCATAAAAAAGGTCGAAAGAATGACATGGCAAATTATTGCCCATTCTCTAAACTTTCTTCAATCCCATTATTAAGATTCTCTTCACAGTCACAAAACGTACCTAACTCAATTCATTTCTATGACGCCCTGTGTTCTAAAAAAAAGAGTGTATGTACTTATATATTGAACCAATTTTTTTTTCGTAATTCTATGTCAACTAAAACATGTATTTAAATTTATTGGAAATCGGTTAAAGAACAACGAAGTTCAAATTTTTTGATACCGGAGCCGTACTTGCATAAATACATCTCCCATAACGAGCCCATCTACAACCAAAATACATTGCAGTTTTACTTCAAAAATGTCAACGATGTCAATTTGATAACTGAAAACTTCCGACTTTAGCAATGCTTTCGACAAAATTAGTCCCCAACATTTATCTATGACTTACTTAAAGCTTTCGGTTTTCCTCCATTGTTTATCCAATGGGTGATATCTTACTTGGAGAACCGCTAGTACAATGTAGTTTACAGATGCTTGGTATCAGAACCCATCCATACCTCATCAGGCGTCCCTCAATGCAGCCACCTTGGCCCACTCTTTTGTCCTGGCCATACGTGATGTTGACAGCATTAAGTCTGTGCAAACATACCTTTGCCACACACATTGTAGCCAATTTGTACAGACTTTAGTTTGCATCGTTTCGTTATGGTCGTCAGGTCGGATTTAACTTGCCACAAAAACAACGAACTTTTATACATTTCTAAAAATTCTTCTCAGGTATGTCGTCGCAGACCAAGAAAAATTCAAAGAAATATGAATTCGACATGCATACACACGACACAGACGGTCCTGGGTAAATAAATTCTGTTATTAAGGTGATGAGGAGGAGAATAAGAAGAGGATAGATGTGAGGAAAATGGATGGCAAGTTAAGCAGATAGGGTAGGAAAACATCTCGCGTGCCTACTATCAGCTATTGATACAAAGACTGACATATTAATATTTTTGTTTGTAACGAACCGTTCCACCGACGAGCTAAATAATATGAACTTGCATGTCAAGTAGGGGTCAACTGACCCCTAGCCACCACAGTTCATAATATTCCATAATCGGCAGTACTCCGCATCGATATATCATGGTTTACAAAGTTTGAGGTGATTTAGAAAAAAAGACTATCTTTGATGACAGTTCTAGCAATTTCAATTCCAACGGGTAGAAAATATATAAGATCATTTATAAATAAGGCAAATATACTGGGGCTACATTTCTACATTCTTGCTTGACTATCATTTTAGCATCAAACTATTCTGAGATTTCGTACATCCCCACACTGCTGACAGATTGCCATCATAAATATTTTTATTCCAGTATTGTAGTTTGAAAAATAGAGTTCTGCGGTTCACTGTATCAAAGGCTACTTTGACTTCAATTACAAAGACACAGTTCTATTTTGATCAATGAAGCTTCACGCTATGCTCTCTAAAACAAAAACGTTATCCATGGTCGAAAACCCACTGCTGAATCCTGCTTGAAATTATATTTCATAATATTTAGCTTGATCTAATATATTTCCCTTTTTATGTAGAGTATAGAAAATAGATTTGTTGGACTATTCTCTGGCATCTCTCCTTTGTGTGGAATGCTTTTTTCCTTTCCCATTTTGATATTCAGAAATTCAAAACCAATGTGCATCGGTATGTATATGCTTTTAAATTCTTCCCTATTTTATTTTCTTAATATTCGAACTTTGCTTAATCATTTTTAAAGGGTAGTCAAACCCACTTTAGTGGGCACATCATTATACAAAAAAGTCTGCAAAATGTTATTGAAAACATAGGTTAATTTATCGCGTGCTATCTTTAATTATCATATTTTCAAAATTTATTCAGTATAATTAAATAAATAAAATCAAAACGTAACTACTTATTTGGTGTTCTTTTTATTGACTTATGTATTAAAAAGATTTAAAAAGCTTGACATTAATTAATTAATTTTTTCTGTAATTGAAATGAAATCACAAAAAATATGTTTTTTTTTAAATTCTAGGAAAAGGCGAAATGGTTTGCATTGATCGTTGCGTAGCCAAGTATCTGGATATCCATGAAAAAATTGGTAAAAAGCTAACAGCAATGTCAATGCAAGATGAAGACCTCATGAAGAAGATGTCCTCGTAAATTTCAGTTCCAAAGTTGTTTGCTTTCGTTTGATTTTATATTAGCTTTAAGTACCTGGTAATTAAATACATCAAAAATAGACAAAGTTAAGGAAAACTCACCACAAAACAACTAACAAAGAAAATGCATTCAGTCAGGTCATTTACAATTTTATTTTTATTTCTGTTTTGCTGGCAAAGTTATGCCAGTTTTTGTTTTATAAAATAAAAATAAAGTTTAATTGACGTTCCGTTTGCTTTTTTTTATTTACTCAATTTTTTAGTACTTCATTTTTTAGTTAAAATTTGTAATATATCGTGATAGTTCCGGTATTAAAACAGATATATCCTAAAATAAAAAAAATAAAAATTAATTATTTTCAATAATTAACATACAAATTTTTATACTTCTAATTCATTTTCTTCCGTGCTATCGTCAGTTGTGTCAATATCGCTGGTCTCAACACTGTTTTCCCAATCTGACGAATCAGTATCATTTTGAATCTCATCATCATCGTTTGAATTATCGTCGTCTTCAGTGTTGGTGGAAGTAATTTCTGTGACGGGGCTGCCTAAAACAATGTGCGCGTGTTTCTAAAAAAAAAAAGGAAAACCAAAACAGAAAACTTGAAGAATTTTGTGAAAAAAAACATTTTAGTTTTTCACTAACCGTTAGGTCAATTCTTTCTTTGATTGGATTGTCATTTAAATTTATGATCTTTATGAATCGTGTTTTTTCTAAAATCTCCTCGTCAACTGCACAAATCCGATTGCCGTTGAGAAAAACAAATTGTAATTTTTTCATATCTTTCAAACAGACTGGAAAATCGGTTAGTTGATTAGCTTTCAAATTCAAATGAACCAACTTGTCCAAACCGATTGAATTTGATGGCAAAATTGTCAGCTGATTGTTCTCCAATGTAAGCCATTTTAGTCTATGCAATAAACCAAAAGTCGATGGTAATTTATCAATTTGATTTCCACGTGCACCAAATGTTTCTAATCGCACACATTTGGCTATTTCTTTGGGTATTTTTTTGAGTCCGGTGTTATTACACCAAAATGTTTCCAATTCAGTTAAACGTCCTATTTCCGGTGGAAGCTCGTCTATCTGATTACAACTTAAATTTATTTCGCGCAACGTCGTTATATTACATATCACAGTTGGGAATTGTTTTAAATTATTGTAGTCAAGTGTTAGGACTTGTAAACGATAAAAACTCTTGAGGTAATCTGGTAGCTGCAAAACAAAATTAAGAATAATGTATATTAGAATTTAACAATTTTATTTTATATTCGATGTAAGTATTTTTTTACTGTCGAATTTTGCATAAGATTGCTAATTACTACTTTTTTAATTCTTTTGCAAAGCAAAAAAAACACGATTGACTAAATGAACATTTCATTTTTGGTTAATTGTCTATACAAAATTATAGTGACAATCAAAACAATCTGCCTTCAGTGCAGTATTTTAATTGATCAAAAAACATTTTTAAAGAAAGCTTGAACTTGAGGTTTTGAATTTTTGTAAAAATTTCTGTTTTCCAAGAACAATTTAAAGGATAAATGTTTATTATTTTTTCATTAAGTAGGTACATAGGTTATGTTTTAAAAAAATGATTAACTTTTTAACTTTAAGCCTAACATTGTTACGATCAAAGTCTTAATTGGAGTTTCCGATTTATGTACATATTCTTATAAAATACATAAATCGAATAGTTATCTTTTTTTTAGAGCTACTTAAAATTAGGAATTAGCCTTATTGTATACTTTATATTGCCTGCTTTAATATATGTACATAAGTATTTTTTTCTTTGAATTCACATTAAAAAAACTAAGCAGTAGAGACAGACCACGAATCAGGTGGATTTTGGATTTTATTTCGGAATTCAAGCCCGAATTGAAAAATCTACATCATCGCTCAATTTGTCCTATCATTTTTTATAATAAGAAGGTGTGCTTAGAATTATATAAGAACTTGAGTACTTTTTTAAGAAACAATATTTAATTATTAAAATCGAAAAATCTTTGCTTTATGTTTTTCAAAACATGACATCGATGGCGTCATGTTGAGCCCATGATGCACAATGCGCTATCTGTTTAGTTGTATCATGGTATGAATTAGAATACTTTGAAAACAAAATGATTTTTTTTAAACTCTTATGAGAAAGTCAAAAATAAAAAAAAATTGTTGTATGGAACGTACCGTTAATAACAAAATATGTAAAAAAAATTGTACCAAAATGTAGATTATCACTATACCTATAGTAGTCCACTATTTTTTGAAGTCAATATATTTAGTTAGAGCTATTTTCGATATAATTAAGATTGTAGAATAAATTGTATGATAGATACCGTTATTTTTGGGGCTAAAAAAGGACTTAATAATCTATTTGAGACAATCAACTAAAACACTTAAGTCCTAAGTTTGAAGAAAATCGCTTCAGCCGTTTAGGCTGCAGAGCACAGACAGGCCGAATTGCGGGATCCACTTTTTGGTGCTCTCTATCATAGTAATTTCAAGTTTGATTAAAATCTCGAGTTCGATTTTTTCCCAATGCAAAACTTACCCTACAGGACGAGTAAATCGAACTCGAGATTTGATCTAATTTAATATTACGATAATAGCGAAGACGAAAAAAGTGATAAAAGTCTACCATATACATTTTTAAACTAAAAAGGTAATCTAATTTTTCTCAAAAACAGCTACTCCAACTATTTTTATAAAAAAAAACGTTTTTTTACTGTTTATTTTTTATACCTCTACTAGAATAATTTTTGTTGGTTTTCGATTTTCTAGGAAACGATTCAGAAGGTACTAAAAAGTTTAAACATTATTGTAACCTAACATTTTTCAAAAACTTTTTTTGAGGCTCAATATTTCGAAAACGACTTTTTTATGGGGTTTTCGTTTGGTAAATTTATATTCTGATGTATGAATTGATTTTTTTCGTAACGATTCGAATAGGTTTTCAGATTGATTTTTATTTGCTATAGTATTGGTGTATATTTGTATCTGTGAATCAGCTATCGGTAGGTCCGTTCCCGACTCCTTAAAACTGCGAAAATCTACGAATTTCTACGACAAACAGTCAAATCCTGTTCCCGTACTCTAAATTTTTGTAGTTTTTCACAGAAGAGAGAGAAATTCAATAAACACAACGAAATTACACAACAAATCAAGCCGATGATTTTGACATTTTAATTGTGTAAGTGTATTAGTGATTCTGTTTTCGATTCTGAAACGAAATCCAGAATCGTTTTCTGTTCTGTTTAGAGTAACAATTGTCATTTTGTGGGGGTCAGAAAAGTTCTGGACGGCCAATCGAAAATGCCATTAGATTTACAAAATTTTCCCCACTCTTGAAGTTTGACAGTTGTTACACTTCTTACTACAATAACCCATATGGTTCACCCGGTGCAAATAAAACGATTTGGGTTATGTATTTAAATGTACCCTCTGTTCGCCGAATTTAATATTAATATTTGCAAACCCAGATAGAAACCTGATTCTCGTGTTGTTTTTGTAATACTTATTAAAAAATAACCCAGACCCGTAACTAATAAAACGAAGCTATTAAGTCATATAAATGTCATGTAACTTGCACTTATCATATGAAGCAATGGGACTTACATCCATATGCACAAGCTACACTTTCATTTTATATGTATACGTAATTACCTAGGTTCCATCTTCATATGCATAAAGGTATAATACCTTCATTAGTAATTAAAATTTAGGTATATTATAGCTTGAAATTCATTGTTTTTTCAAGTTAATATTCAGCATTTTGTGAAAATTTGTACAAATTGTCACGAATTCACAAGATAACAATAAACATGCCTATTATGTTAAAGTAAAATTAAAATACCAATTTATGAATTTAATATTTTAAATTGTATTTATAAAAATATATAAATGTCACAACTTTGTGTTTATTTTTTTTGATCTGTAGACGCGATTCGGGTCGTTATCCCATCATCGGTACACTACACGTACTGAGTTATGTTCTCTCTTCCACTAGCTCTTGTTATTTTTGTGTATTTGTTGTTTTTTTGTTATATTAATTGTTCATCTATTTATTTATTTATTTTTATAAATAAAATTTAAAATACTAAATTATAGAATTGCGTTTAATATATTCAACACTCACTAACTGGAGACAACCCCAAAAATGAAGACATATTATGTTAACCGCACTTCATTCGAACATACAACAGAAAACGCAGTTTATCAAAATAATCCCATTACATCACCTCATACCTGAAACACTTTACCAGCACTCAAGTCTACATAAATAACAATTAGGTACATATATTCATTACTCACCTGTGGCAAATGATTATGATTAAGAAATAACTTTATAATAGTGTCGCATTTTTCAACCAAATCCGGTACATCAGTTATCTGAAAGCGCGACAAATTCAACGTGAATGCCTTGTTCTCCAAAGCATCTTCGACAACGGCCAGCACATGGTGGTTTCGAAAGAATTCAAAGACACAATTCATTTTTTTCAAATAACGCAAATAGAATTTTCTTACATGTATGAATGTAGGTATTTGTTATGCATCACAAATTCAATCGAACAATATTTATTTAAGGAAATGCTGATTAGGGATTAATACGCGGGCATTTTGTTCTTCCCTTCAATTTTCCAACGATAATTTTTTTTTTTCAATTATGTAATTAATTTTATGTTATTTAAGTTTGTTATAGAAAATACAAAAGATAATAATTTTGACAACAAACAAAAAATTTGTGAAATAAAACCAAAACAAAGTATAAATTTCACAACACTAATCAGCAATTATAATTGCTCACGTGTAGTATACCGCACCAAAGTGTTTCGATCTCTAGTTCGTCTATGACTAGCAGTAGCAGCACTATACTGCCAGATACGAATGGGTACGTGTATACATAAAATGTTTATATTAAATGTTGTTAAAGAGAAAGACCTTAATAGAATCAACTCAACCAGAGACATAATTATTATAATAGGTTCAGACTTTTTCCCAATTGGAGTAGAGATAGTTTTTTGTTTTTTTTTTTGTTAATTTTCTTCCGTTTAAATTAAAATTTACATCCATTTTTTCTAGAGTTAAGTCAAGTATTTGAGTTGCCTTCATACGTATGGTGTGGGCTTAGAGATTAAATTTTACTTGGTTTACATTTTGTGTCTCATGATTAAATTATGCTTTTTACTGTCTGAACTCTATATACAAATTGACCTAATTCTTCGAGTACAAACAAAATAATGCCACTTTCACCTGAGCGGCCAACTTACTCAAAGCATTGTATATAGATATTAATTATATCATATTTTGAAAAATATGTAATTATGTACCTATATGCACTAGAAAATAAATAGAAAAACTGAAGAGAAATTATGCTGAAAATTGTCTCACTCCCAGCTGAGTTATTCGATTACCTATATTTATGTAATGTATAGAACATATTTCAAAAACATTTCCGATAAGATAAATGACTAGTTGGAAACGATAAAATTATTTACCAAATCGGATGAGCTAAAGTATATGTACAATAATATTTGTGATAAAAAAACAGGGGGATATAGGGCGTATACGTATTTTATGTACCTATTATTTGAAATAGGAACTAGTCTATGTTTGAAGTACCACAGTATACATATATATAGGAGTGATCAATTAAGAAGTTTTTTTTTTTAATCTGAAATAACAACAATCACATATTAATCTAAAGAACCATTCTTAAATGTTTCTATTTTCTGTTTCTGTGTATGAAAATAAATCTCAGTATTTTTTTTTAAATTTACATTTTAAAAACCATAAATTGCATACAAAACGCGAATCCTAACAAAACATATGCTTCAGTTTTAGGACTTCAATGTTAAAATAATAAAAAAAACATGTGCGTCTCGGGACGTTCGACAGAATTGATAACAAACATTAAACTAATCTAAATTGAACTATTTAATATTGAAATTGTTTAGCTTGAGAAAAGCTTCAAAAGTTCTTCGTTAATTAGATTAATTTCAAAAGTTCTCTGAGTGAGTGAGAGAAAGGGAAGTCAGATAGACAGCGTCGTAACGCGTTATGTAATAAGAATTTATCACTTAAAAAAATTGTTTTCCAAAAATCAAATAAAAAAAAACTTTTTTTAAATATTTAAAATTTTGAGGACCTCCTATATAAAAATGTTGATCGAAATCCGTGGAGCCGTTTACGAGAAAGTTGAAAATCATAAAAAGTTTGTGGGGCAGGTACCGTAAATAACAAAATAAACAAATCTGTATACCAAAATGTAGAATATGCCTTTACCTAATAGTACACAGATTTTTGTATCAAAATGGTTAAGGCCGTTTTTGACATAATTAAGATGGCAACAACAATTGTATGGCAAGTACCAATTATTTTGAAGGTTAAAAAAAGCTTTCCATCATCGTAACGCCAAGTTTGATTAAGATCTCGAGTTCGATTTTATTCTAAATGCAAAAACTTGTCCTCAAGTTAATCTTAACCGTGCCGTTGGATATAAGATATATAAGAGAAGGCTGCTACCAAAAGTTTTAATCTCTTTCCTTCATATTATTATATACACATGTGTATATAATGCTACAAAATCTACCTATAATATTGGAGATAGAAACTCCATTTGTAAAGATCTAAACTTTTAGATACATACATTATGTGCGTATACAATATACATAAGATATCTTCTTGACATTCAACAACTTAATTTTGCTTTAATTTAATTGACTTATTTGTAGGTATATCAGGCCTATTCTTTTAAACGTTCACGTGAATATTTATGTAGTGTGCTATCCGATGGAAAAAAGAATTGTTCCAAACAGTATATAAATTTTTATCAAAAATAAATTTTAACAATTAGATTCTCTTCAGAATTAAACAAGATAGACGACATTTGAAAATAAATAGTAAAAAATTGATTGATATATTCGTGAATCGAGAGATTCGATCGGATCGGATAGCAAAATAGCTGTATTACTTGAAAACATTCTTACGCCTTTTCTGATGCATTTATCGATATACTTACGCTAGCAGTTTTGTAGACAATGGATGTGGCAATAACTTTGTGGAATACTGTTTTTAAGAATATTGAAATTTGTCATCAGCTTTTGCATTTAGAATGTCAAAAAATTAATAAAAATCAAATGAATTTGGTCTTTTAACCCCTCTAAGATATATATATTGTAAGACACATTCTTATTATTTTTATATCGCTAAAAGTTTTACCTCAATTTTAAGTTCTTAACCTTAAAGATTGAACTTATAAAACAGACGATATAGGCGATATAAACTCAAAACAGCCACCATATCTTTTCTCTTTAATGAATTTTCAAACATAACTGTTCTTCTTCACTGAACATCGACATCCTAAAAATCCAAACATTCAAGTCAATATCTCTATCATTCCTGAAAATTTCCGATTTCTAGGTCCACTCTTTAAAAAGATAAAATTTTATTAGTTGATATGTGTAAGAATTTCTTCAGTCGACAAAAATAAAAGCTATAAAGATGGAAGGATGGAAAATGGCGTTTGGCTATTCTCTTTGTTTACCTTTGATTGGCTTTATTTCTTATAAACTAGGTAACTAATTTTTTATTTGTTTGGACTATATACAATTTCTTAACCATTTCTGCCTATTTTTTTAAAGAAACAAAAATATTATTTTTTTATAGTAAGTTCAATTACTGTTTTTATTTTACATAATTAAAATAATAATCAAAAAGAATATTTTACAAATATTTAGAATATTTTTTTAAATTTAATTTTAAACGATGTAAAACTATAGTATTTGATCAGCCTGCTGCATAAAAAGATATTTATCAGAAAAAAGAAAACCGCTTGTCCACCAATCCAATTAAATGTATTCCATGCTTTAAATTCCAAAAAATAGGCTGGCAACAACCATAATCCTTGGCCCAACATCCATATCATGAAGTACATAGCTGCGGTTTTAATTGACATTGTTTGAAGATTATTCAAACAAATAGGCAACAATGCAAGATACCAAACAAAATATTGCGATGTTACCACTGAATTATATGTAACCGCAATGAATGTCTGTGCAAAGATGCAAAATGGCAAAGTTTGCCGAAATTGACCAAAGCTTATGGTCAGGTAAAGCTGCAAAATTAGTTGCGGCAGAATTATGAACATTTTTTGAATCGCCGCTGTCGTCACATCAATGGATAAATATTGCACCAGGAAATAAAGCGAGAAGTTGTGTCGAGCATCTTTTCGTACGAAATGATAGAGATATGCTTCATAAATGTATTTCCAGCCGTAGAGATGATAGAACAATCCAGTAAGCGTAGTCAGACTGACGATAGTGCCTAAGAGAAGTAGAAGCTGTTGCATATT
Organism: Philhelius pedissequus; assembly: GCA_910595825.1. NCBI lineage: Eukaryota > Metazoa > Arthropoda > Insecta > Diptera > Syrphidae > Philhelius > Philhelius pedissequus. Next base: position 38,033,561 of record OU343163.1, read on the forward strand.
CGGCATGAAAATCTGCTTGAAAAATATAACAACGTTAGCGATTAATTTTTCATTCAAACATAGATATAATGCCAAGCTAAATAGTATCGGATACAGTCGCAGGTGGATGGCCACACCGTGCGATAAGCCAGCTAGAAAAGCATTTATATTGGATTTTTCTTCTGACTTGGTAATGAAGTAAATTGTTAAGATTACAAAAAAGCTGGAAAAGGAGTCTCCATTACCCCGCGTAGAGATGACCATTGTCAAAGGGTTATAGAGCCACATAAGAACGGAGTACTTGGCCAATTCTTCAGGTCGGTTATGGTTGTCTGGCAGCTGCTTCCATTGCGAGTTTTTCCCATATTGCATTAAAATTGATTGAACTGCTTTTTTGTACTGCAACCGAAGCTTATTGGTGACTATTTTATATATCAAGATACCAACGAATATATCAAAAAGGGAAAAGATGAATTTTCCAAATGACTGATGAATAAAAATATCGGGAATTAGTAGGATAGCTAAGAGAGGGCTATAACGATAAGTGTGTCGATTAAATGGTGATTCACCGCCCAACATATGCTGGGCACCATCTTTTACCACTTTGTAGTCAACATCTGTGTATGGAACTTCAGAGTTCGAATCATGTATTTGTCCATAAATAATTAGCAGCATTCTTATTATAATCGATGCAAGTAAATGCTGATTGACCGATATTTTACACAAATATTCTTTAATTTTCATTTTGACTGTTTTTATTTATTTTTTCTTTAATTTAATTTTGTTATTGTATTTTATATTTTTGTTTTCATTTCCTTAGCTGCTTGTTGTAGACATTCTTTAAAAAGTTTAAATTCTTTATCACAAGCGTGGTATTTGATATTTAAGTCACGTGTAACACAAGCAGCATAGACAGAAGCACTTTGGGCACATTTTCCTAAGAGTATTGGATAATTAAGCATTCGCTTTTTGGCTTTGCGAACGGATTCCATTTTGAATTTATTTATTTATATGTATTTTTGTTGAGCTTTTAACGACGATGAGCAGGAATTCGAGGTCCGTCTGGTACTGGATCGGCAATAAATGCGTCGTATAGTGGTTTTGAAAATAACGTCAATAAAGATGTAGTTAAGAAAATAATTTGGAAAGTACGTGGATTACGCTGGATCCAATTACGTTTCGGCAAAACGGCTGTTCGTTGCCTCTGGAATGGTGGTGCCTTTTGTTGCTGGGCCAAGATTGAAGATAGAAGCATTATTTTCTGAAAATAAAAAAAAATTGGTTACCGATTTTTTTAAATCATCTATTTATATAATCAAAAATAAAACCAATCAGTAATAATAGTTTATCAATTCGTTTTTTTTTAAATCCTTTAAAATCCTTTAGAAAAACACATATCTGACACCAAGAAATAATTAAAGTTTATTAGATTGGTTTTTTTAGTTTTGGATAGCTTAAGAGCCTATCGCATATCGCTCATTTGCTACAATGACGTCATAACTTAAAAATTCAAGTTTCAAGATAAATGCGATTAACAAATTTCATATTTACGAAAAAGCTATGGAAAAACGCCAATCCAAAGAAACAACGGGCTTATGTGAAATTGAGATGTGATATCGATGTTTGAAGTTCTACAACATTGGTGTCCAATTGATGTTGCTTTAAAAAAGCTACGCGTGTACCAGCTCTAAACTTAATGCGGTACTTGGCTGTGTTCACATAAAAAAAGCCAAGAAGACGATACAAACTTCAAAAACTGGTACTGGTGAATGTAACGAAAAAGATGTAGAATTATATTTTACTTCTGGTTTGAATAAAATGGATTCAGCATGGTACATTGATTCGGCTGCTACATTTCATATGTGCAATAATGAGAATTTTTTTTTTAAATTTGAATAGAAAGACTGGTGACAGCATTTATCTAGATAATGGAATCAAAATCGAAGCAAAGGGTTCTGGTGATGGTGTATTATACTGTCAAAACAAATCAGTGCATGTTAAGAATGTACTTTATGTTCATGAGTTATTTGATGAAATTTGTTTTCAGTCAGAAAACTTGTTCAAGGTGGTTGGCAAGTTCTATTTAAAAAAAATATTTGTGAGCTAACATTCCAAGGTCGAATTTATGCAACAGCTAGTTTACATAAAAACCTTTATAAACTAAATGAAAGCAACTTTGTTAGAAAGGTAAAAGAAGTTGAAAAGGAATGTATCCATACTTTTCATCATCGATATGGTCATCGTGAGAAAAATTGCATTAAAGAAGCTATATAAAATAATTGCATAACTGGAGTTGAACTCAAAAACTGTACCTGTTTAGACCATTGCGATGCATGTTTACGAGGTAAAATGTTGAGACCAGAGTTTCCAAAGATCTCCAAGAATAGATCAGATAATATATTGGATCTTATTCACGCTGACTTATGTGGACCTATGAGCGAAACGACTCCAAGTGGAAGCAAATATTTTGTGACGATGATTGATGACTACAGTCGTTATTGCATTGTTTATTTCTTAAAAGACAAGAGTCAAACAATGGACAAAATAGTTGAATTAATAAATCAAGCTGAAAACTATTTTGGCAAAACAATAAAAAATTTACGAACTGACCGGGATGGAGAATTTAATAGCAAGAACCTGATGACATATTTGAAGAGTAAAGGTATTCAGCATCAGTTAAAAGAGCCTTATACTCCCCAACAGAATGGGGTCGCTGAGCGAAAGAACCGGAGTTTAATGGAAATGACACGATATTTGCTAATACAATTTGGATTGGAAAGAAAATATTGGTCGGAAGCATTGAATACCGCTAATTACTTAACAAATCGAGTACCCACTTGAACTTATTTAAACTAGGTGAAGCTACACTCAGTTATGCCAGTAGAAAGCAAGGACTCGTTGCGCTTTCATCGACTGAAGCGGAACTTGTTGCCTTAGCCGAACCAACCCAAGAGCTCATATGGCTTAGATTATTATTTCAAGACCTTCAAATTAATATATAAGACTTTACAATGTTTGAGGATAATCAAAGTTGCTTAGCGCTATTGGACTCAGAGAAGATAAATTATCGAACAAAACATATCGATGTTAAATATTACTTCCTCCGTGATATGAAACAGTCAAAGGAAGTTGAATACATTTGCTGTCCTACGGAAGAAATAATTGCAGACATTCTAACGAAACCTTTGCAGAACTTCAAACAATCAAGATTTAGAACTTTTGCTGGTCTAACTTAAAATGATTTATGAATTTATAAAGAAGTGTTTATTAAGAATGGGTGTTACTATATGTACATGCATATACATATATATACTTTATTGTAAAAACACTTGTTTTTAAATCTAAAAACATTATTCGTAATATCATTTAATATCAAGTTTGATGTTTGTAATTTAATTTATTAATTCGATCGATTCGAATTTGTTTCTTGAAAAGCTTATTTTATTATTATATTTGGACTTCCTGGAAAAGCAACTCTAATAATTATTATTATGAATTCTTTATTTAACCCAAAACTTTAAATATACCTATTCGAAAATATTTGCCGTCTGCCTGAAAATTGACATTTATTAAGAGTAAAAAAAAAAAGTTTATAATAAGCTTATAAGTAGATACAAATAAATGATACAAGGATAGATAAATATACATACATAAATTTAAAAGTTTGAATTTACTCTATCATGATCAATAAAACTGTAAAGGTGCTTCCAACACCAGTGTCCATTTAAAATTTATTTCGCTTCCTCGTTATTCGCTGAGAAATAAAGTTTTCGAAGTTCTTGCAGAAAAGGACAAACGGCTAAAAAATGTTGTACATCTTCGATTTGGGATTATCATTTCTGTGAGGTTTTTAGTTCAAATTTAGCAACTGAGATGCTTGCCTTAAACAAAGTACTTGTTTGATTTGCAGAAAGTTTACTATTAAAGTTTGTTTAAAATTGGTTGCTTATAGACCAACCCACTTGGAGGGGTTTGAGTCCTATTCAAAAACTTGAGATACAGTTATGTAATAATACATATTATGTGTAAAACAATTATCGAATAATTACAAAACGATTATACACCGAATTAGCATTGAGATTTGAGTTAGGTACATAATAGATACCTGCCACTCTTCTTACATTTTGATAATAATTTAAATTATAATGTTATTCAATATTTCAGCTAATAAAACAATGGTAGAATGATATAAATTTTCAAAGCGGGTCGTCCTAAAATCTTAGAGCAAAGATGACCACATACCGACAAATTTTAGCTCTCAATCAAGTTATTTTGTAATCACTTACTTATTTATTTTTTATTATTGTCAGCGTTTGTTTCAGGCAAATAACTTCGTTCTAAATTGATTCCAGAGCAACACCAAGATTCTGCGTGCCACTTTAAGCAACACATTCGCATCTGCTCCAAGACTTCGAGACACTCACTTTCTTGATAATTGTTAGCTTTGGAAATTATATAATAAAAAGACACCAGTTAAAAGACATTGCAACATTTATTGTTTTTACCTTTCAAGCAAGCTTGGATTCTACATGCATTCGCTTTGCAAGGGTCTTTTCTCGTATCGTATTTATTCATTCAACAAGACAACAATAAATTAAATATGAAATTGGGGAACGATTCCACGATTATTATTTTATGAAATTTTTTAGCTAAATAGCCATAAAAAAATCTGACAGTTGGCATTCGAGACTCGAGCAGATTATAATCATCACCGGCTTCATTAGCTGTGTTCATGAAGAACAGCAGAGGATAGAACTTGCACAAATCTCGCCTTTCACACAGGAAATCCAGTTTCTGGATATTTTTTTGACGTTATCCTTTAATTGACTTGTAGCTTTCACATGAATAAACTGGCACCAAGAAACTGAAGAAGAAACTGGGAAAGTTTTGTTGGGCTAATTGGAATGCAAAGCAAAACGTCAATAAAATCTCTTCAAATCGTTGACTGCGGAGATTTTTTTCATTCCCCTTACTTCTTGCCCTTCTCGCCCACAAACTAACAGTTGTCGGCAGCTCAGTTACATTGTGTGAAAGGGGACAATGCACTGGATTTTGCGTAAGAAAAAAGAATAAACTGAGTTTTGGGACAGTCTGCTTCGCAAAGATTTTTATTATTTCGGTTACACACGGTCTCCATTATTTAAAGCAATTGCAATAGCAATAGCAGAAGGACATACAAATCATAAACTAATAACGTAAAGACCGGAAACCTCTGCTTTCATTTGACATTTGCCTACAAGCTGAAACACGCACACAAGTAACTTTCCTGTTATTCTTCCAATAGACACATTGATAAAAACGCACACAAGAACCTTTTCTGTGCCTCTTCCTATAGACTCATAGACAACACAGCCTTAGTAATTTGTTTTTGTTTTTCGATTTCCCATCTATTCATGGATAGAGTTTCAAAGCTACAAATACAACAATGTAAACAAATGGGTTTTGGGGGTGAAACGTACGAAAGTTTCCAATCTTATTATGGCTTATTTGTGATACAAATTTTCTTCGGTGGGCATTTGTCGAAGGCGACAGATGTTGGTAGAGACAACAACAAATTATATTTGGAAACGCCAAAACAAAATGAGAGTTCCCATTTGTTGTATTTGTAGCTTTGAAACTCTATAAATGAATAGATGGGAAATCGAAAAGCAAAACAAAAACAAATTACTCGGGCTGTGTTGTATATGTGTCTATAGGAAAAATAAAAAAACAGGGTTTCATCAAAACCCGTCCTACAATTTTCGATATAATTTTTTATAAAATTTTCATTGATCCGTGGCATCTAATGGCGTGCTTCGTTTTGAAGTTTTCGTATGCAATTTTTTAGAGACTATTAATGTACATGTGAATATAAAATTTAAAATCAGTTTTTTTGAATAGTTTTAAAAATATTGATTTTTCAAAAAAAAATTCAATAATTAATTTTAATATAAAAAAAAAGTTATTCAAAATTTTGATATGCAAAATTAATTTAGCTACTTAGTTCTTCTCAGATATAAAATTTGGCAGAAATCCAATGTTACGTTACCGAGAAAGCCAAAAATTAAGAAACTGATGCTCAAATTAGGTAATCCTCTTGCAAGTTAAGTTGACATTCCGACAGCAAAACAAGTGCAATTAGGTAAAATTGTAATTTCTCAAAGCTACAATAATAATGGAATATATGAATAGGTACATATGTATAATAAATACCTACTTATACAAATATTGAATGCATTTAGATTTACATTAAATCCATGATATGGTCTACGTAGGTATGTACGTTATATTATAATTATTTATTTTATTATATACCTACCTATATATATATCAGTTATATACACACCTATGTATTTCAAATAAAAACTAAAACAAAAATAATATAATAATATTAATATTTTGGTTAATAAAAGCAATAAAATTTTTGTTAAAACAAACAAATCTGTTTCTACTTTTAAAACTGTTTGGAAGATTGTCATACGATTAATTATTAAGTTATTGAAATATTTTATTTTTTAAAAATGCAAAACATATGTTGGAAAATGTTTCTATTTTCGATAATTGAAAAAAATTGTTCTATGATTCTTTTTTTTGTATGCATCTACTTTTTTCTTTGCGAAAATTGTTGTTTTGTAAGAATGAATTACAGTCGAACTTCGATAAGTCGAACTTCGAATAACTCGAATATTTGATAACTCGAATGAAGAAATTGGTTGGCGAAGTCTGAAGTTTACATGTAATTTTTGTTTGATAACTCGAACTTCTATAACTCGAATGTCGCAATAACTCGAATGTCTCGATAACTCGAATATATTATTTGGCGTCATCTTCGATAAGTCGAATTTTTTAGGTAAATTATCAAATTCTGTGGATTTTTACAAGTTCATTTAATAATGCATTGCGTTTTTGGGCACTGTGATTTTATGTTCTATGACCTTGTATACATATGTGCATGTTGAAAATTTTGATTCCGTTAAGTGTGAGTAAAAGCTGCCATGTTCCGGTGTTAGAACACATATTTTTAGGTTGATATACGTATGACGTAGATATTAACAGTGTAGTGTGAAATTTTTATTAAAAGTAAAACTAACGTGGATATGTAGTAAACGAACTTTAAAAACATCGTTTGAAGATAAATTTAAATTAATAATGGGTCAAGAGAAAAGGATGTGGCTATTAAATATAGCATTCCGGCAAATCCATTCGTCAGTCATATATAATAGAAAAATTTAACTAATCACAACAACTGTCCTTTTTAATTCGCTAATAAATATTACGTAATTTATAATAATTTTCTGTTTTACTTGATAATTCGAAGTCTTGATAACTCGAATTATTTTTTTGGCTGGCAAGTGATGGTTCGAGTTATCGAAGTTCGACCGTACATATATAAAAATAACAACAACACAGCACATAAACACTCTGTTTTAAGCAATCACTTCTTCTCTGTAAGTTTTAATTTTATTCTGAAAAAATAAATTATATTTTATTCTAGTCTGTTCTCAGTATCCAAGTTGTGTGTTTCATTTCCTTTGAAGTTTCTCATTAGTTTTTCATCAAAAATAAAACAAGCAAAATGCCATCACCTGTTTATTACCTTAGTTTAAAAATTAATTAACATTTCATGTTTAATTTATTTTTTTCTGACCAAAATGTAGAACATGCATAACTAACTATAAAAATTTACACATAATTTTTCTCATCAGAATCCTTAGAACCGATTTCATGATAGGTAACCTTTTCATATCGGTTACATTTCTCGTTATTTTTGCGGATAAAATAAGTTGATTAAAGATAACGTTTTAACATTGGTAAGTATTTTGTAAAATATATGTAATGGATGCGGATGACTGTTTCTTTTTTGAAGAATACTAAACATAAATAAGTATGTACTATACCTTACAGTTTTTTTATTTTTAATTTTATTTAATAATTCTATTTATACAAAGATTTTAAAATATTTGGTCACAATGACAATGCCAACCAAGCAACTTTTTTTTTAATCGAACCGTTGGAGTTATCCATGCACATAGTGTTGTTTTGAGAGCACATAATTTTAATTTTGTCAATACATCTTACAAAGAAAATAATAACATGGGTCATAACAACATACCGGTTCGTAACGATTTGTTTGAATTCACTTTTATATTTTTAAATCCAATAAATTTCAATATTATTACATACCGCAACATGACCTAATTAGGTACCTACTCAGAATTGAATTTAAAACAAATTATCTAACTTTTGAATGCTTGTAGCTCAGAAGTTTGATTTTGAACTTTTGTGCGAATGCATGTAATGTACAGCGTACACTCCTAATAAACCCTACGCACACAGTGCTAATTTCTAAAATCATAGGTATTGGAAAATGTCGTTAAAATTAATGTATTTAAACATTTATACCTAAGTATCTAAAACCAAATCATCTTATGTCAATATATATACATATATATATATTTATTAATTTTTCAAACTATAAAATCAACAATTTCAATTAAATTGTGTCTAAAAGCAAATTAACATGATCTTATATTTATGCCCAATTACACTGAAAGCTAACGTGCATATTTCATTCAACTAATTTTTACACATTTGAATATTTTATTTTAAAAAATCGAGTTGGATTTTTTTTTTTTAGTATTTATTTATTTATTTGTATACTTGTATTTTAAGATACATTATCTTATAAACTAATACAAGTTTGTAATGAATATTTATTATAAGCTAATTTAAATTTAAATATGTTATACAGCCTTTCAAGTTACTTATTCTAATTAATTATTACTTAAATTAAATTTATGAAATTTTCATTAATATTAATTCTTTTAATTTTCTTTTTTTAATTTTTTTAATTTTTGTTTTTCATATTTCTTTGCCTCAATCAACATTTCCTTTTCCTTTCTACCTTGAGCACAATATAAAAAATGAGAAAATTAATTAATTAATGTTGGGATAAATGTACCCCTAACTCTTTCTTAAAGATATTAATGTCACTAATTCTTTTTAAATTTCGAGGAAGTGCGTTCCATAACCGAGTCGCAAAAATAAAGAACTGCCGCTCAGAGGTTAAGCAAGTAAATCGAGATATTAGAAGATGTGGTGACCTAGTTGATGAAGACATATGCAATCTGTTATAAATATAGCACGGTTGATGAGATTGCATTTGCCTAAACAGCAAGATTAATGTCCTGTAGCGAACGAGATTATCGAATGTGAGATTATATATTGCTTTTGAAAATAAAGATATTCTATCATACCTTCTTAAGCCAAAGATATATCTAGCAATGCTATTATATGCGACGTTTAACTTTCTTCTGCTTATGGAGTCACAATTTCCGTATATTTCACATCCGTAAATCAGTATAGGAATAATTAACGTTTTGGAGAGCATTATTCTAGTTTTAAGTGGAGTAAAGTATTGGGTGGCCCATAAAGTACGAAGCACTCCATATACCTTACCTACAGTTCTATTGATATGTGTGTCCCAAGTTAACTTCCGATTAAATATCATTCCTAGGTTTTTCACGGTTTCTACATACTCTATAGGAAGACCATCAAGAAGGATTTGTGGAAAGTATGACAAGTCTATCGGTTTCTTGGAAATGATAATACATTTAGATTTGCTTGGATTTAAGAACAAGCCATTTTTCTTACCGAAAGATGAGATACTTTGTAATTCTTCGTTCAAGACTGAGGCAGAATCTTCAATCAATCCAAGAGGGCAGCTTTTATATAATTGAACGTCATCAGCGTACATTTGTATTTTAGTTTGTGAAATGATTTGAGGCAGTTCATTTATGTATATGGAGAACAAAAGGGGACCAAGAATCGATCCCTGGGGTACACCTCTTGATGTTGAAAGAAAATTCGATAACCTACCATTCACCATAACAGCCTGCTTTCTTTCAGTTAGAAAGGAATAAATCAGACGAACAGCAGAATTTGAAAAGTTGTACAATCGCACTAACTTTCGGCAAAGATTCAAATGATCAACTGTATCAAATGCCTTTGAAAAATCAAGAAGTATTAAAAATGTTACGTTACCTTCATCTAATTCCCCTCTTATGTCTTCTATAACATTTATAAGTGCTGTTGAGCAGCTGTGTTTTTGTCGAAATCCAGATTGTTTTGTTGATAAGAAATTTTTCCTCCGGAGATAACAATTAATTTGGATTTGTATAACTTTTTCGAAAACTTTTGATAGGAAGGGAAGTATTGAAATTGGTCTAAAATCATGCTCATTTTTTGGAATAGGTAGAATCTTAGCCATTTTTCACTCATTAGGATAAGACCCTGTTGTTAAAATTGTGTTGAATATGTGCGTGATGTGTGGCAATAAGATCGGTAAAATAACTTTCAAAAACTTTGGAGATATATCATCTATACCGGTGGCATTCGATTTAATCGACAAAAAGCATTCAACGACATCTGTACTTTCTATTCTTGAAAATTCAAATAAATCTACCAAACAATTTTCATTTAACGGCAAATTTTCATCTTGAGCAGATGATGAAACAGTAAGTGAAGGGAAAGGTAGTGCAACAAACTTTTTCTCACACATATTTATTTCAACTTTTAATTTATTTTGTTACTAATTGGCATTTAGAATAAATTAATAGTAGGTACAAATTAAAAAACTTTTGGTAAACGAGCGAAACATTTTTATTTTCTCAGTTTGTAGAACAAATTGGAAATATCCTAATTTAATCTCGCGAACTCAATGACTATGATTCTACTTTTTATTTCAACTTTTTTGGATTGCGAGATAATTATAACATTTTTTTTAATATCAAAAGGTTAATAACTTTTGGGCACTCAACATTGCATGAAAAAAAATAAACAAATAAAACAATTTGCAGACAAACAAAACCAAACATAAACATATGGATTTAAGTCAAATTTTAGTAGTTCTCTTAAAGTGGTGCCAAGTTTTGTTTAATTTTTTTTGATCACCTTACACAGACGAAAATTTTTATATGATCACATATGATTGTCGGAAATGTGACAATCACAAATCACCTTAGCCGATTCCACCCAAGGACTTTATTTTTATTTTCTAATAAATTCTAATATACCTACCAATTTACATTTTATATTAATGTATTTATTAGTTAAAAGAACACCTAAAATAATTTGTTGTAAGTAGGTAGGTAGGTACCTATACATAACAGCAACGTACCTGGATAATAGCTGTGACCCACATGTCACCTGTTTAAATAAAATAAATTAGTTAATGTAGGTACATAAGTACATTTTTGTGTTTCACTTATTTTAATAAATGTTAATTTATCTACGATTCGATTTTTTGAGCGCTTGACTGAGCTTTCCTTGAGTTGAAATATTGACATCAAGTCTAAAAATATAAATAAAATAAAATTTACAATTTGTTGAAATAATTTATCTTTTTTTAACTTATATATTTAAGATTTTTATAACGCGCGGGTTTGTTTTCTAAAAAATCACAAAATCCAAATCCTACCTACAATGAAATAACTAAAATCCAAACCATATTGTATATACGGGTGCTTTCATAAATGCATGGTTGCGAAAGTCCGACGAATGCATAGCATTCATAAATGCAAATGATGAATGTCAGAATTTCATAAATGTTAAACGCAAATATTTGCAGCGCAAATACGAAAATATAAAATTTCGTATGCATTCCGGTTTTTTTTCTTAAAGAAAGAGACAGTATGATGTAAGCGATGGTACACCTTCCTTTACTGTTCACATCTGTCAAAATTTCACGGACAAAATTCAAAGTTGAACTCAAAATTAAAAATACACATTACAATTGTTTCTGGTCACCAGGAAAATGAAGCAAATCAGAGAAAGTATTCATAAATGCATATTAAAATGCATGCACAAATAGTTTTTATGACGTTAATATGATCGCAACTGATCGCATGTAAACAAAGCAACCATGTAGATAAAACCTACCTCAACAATCCAGTACCAAAGGTATGAATACGTCTTAGTGCTAGTCACAAATAAGCCATAAGATTGGAAGCTTTCGTACGTTTCACCCCCCCAAAATTTATGTGTCTATAGGAAGAGGTACAGATAAGATTCTTGTGTGCGTTTTTATCAGTGTGTCTATTGGAAGAGGAACAGAAAAGTTACTTGTGTGCGTGTTTCAGCTTGTTGGCAAATGTCAAATGAAAGCAGAGGTTTCAGGTCTTTACGTTATTAGTTTATGGTGCTAGTACGTAAGTAGCATTGTAGGTACGTAATTCACATATTCAGAATCTATATGAGATGGAAGTATATTTGAATTTTCAACTTTGTTTTCCTCTTTGCCTTATCCTTATATAAGATAAATAAAATAAAACATGTGATGACAAAAAAGAAACCACATTTGGTTTTCTCTTTTATACTCTTTGTTATATTCGAAAACAAAATTAAACTACCTCATCTCTTCTTTCCCCCCCTTTCTTCCTATGCCCTCGTCCACAAACTAATTTCTGCAAAAGGGGGAAACAGCGACACTAGCGAGCCTTAAGACATATTTCAAGAAAGAAATGTTTCTGTTCCATGATAGTACTATAGATTATATATAAAATGGACATATAAAATAGAGAATAGAAAAATATTTCACGTCCAGGTAAAGCGGTTTAAAATATCAGAAAGTTTGATTTGAACAAATTGAAACACGCATTATATTACATTCATTTAAAAATGATTATAATTTCCGATTTAGCTTTTCCATTTAATATTCTCAACTTACAAATTTAATTTAATATAATTATATTTTTTTCTGTGAGCTAATTTTTTATACTAAACAATAGTTTTTTCCTTCTATTTTTTATTATAATAAATTTTAAATCGTGTTTATTTATTTTTTTTATATTTAAATACATATGTATACATTATAGTTAAAAAATGAAATAATGAAATTATGATCAAAGACTACTTAGTATATAAATATATATATATTTTTGTAATTATTTTTTTTTTTATTTTCAATAAATGTTCATTTCGTTTTCACTCAAAATTTGGCTTAACAAAATAACTTAATAAAAAAGGAATAAGTAAATAATTAACAGATAATAAAAAAAACGAATTAAATAAGAAGTAAAGAAACGTAAACAAATCTTTGACATCTATTTTTATAGACTTTATTATTATTTATTTTACAGAGCTAATTCCATGAATATTTGTTTGTTTCTATTTTGATTTTTATACTGATTACTTAAAATAAAAAGAAGAATAAAATCAAATAAGAAAAAAAAAACAATTAAAGTCTCATATCTTTAATGAACAAAACTATAAACTCTCTTATAAATGTACTTTTCCAATAACTTTGTGTTAACAAAACAGAAAATATATATATAAAAAAAATATATATACTCGTATGTGACGAGTTCACTGTTTGAACTGTTTTGCACATGAGGGATCGACCGCTTATGGATGATCGACTCGCGTCGTTTTCGTTCTTTTTGGTGCTGGTGGATCTTCTTCTGACTTTTCAATTTTCATATTATCAAACGTTGAACTGTGATTCTAAAAATTTATTGCAATAATTGATTAAAAAAAACAATAAAAAAAGATAAATTGTGATAATTGTTCTTACTTCATTTTTTGTTGTTGTTAGATTATCTAAATCAGTCGATTTGTTGTTGTTGGGTGGAAGCGACGGCTGTCGTTTTTGTAAAGGGACCGGTCCCGGTTTCTTTCTTTCATTCGAGATATTTACAAATGTACCAGACTTTGGAGCGGAAGGATATTTTTCCAGTATATCCAAGGGGATGTAGATTTTATGGTTTTGAAAGTTAGGTACGGACTTATAGTACATTTCTGGCAGGTGAATTGTAGATGAAAAGTCTCGACCTTCACACACACCAACTTTGGAATTGATAATGTGCATTGCTAGATCGCATGTTGCCCACATTTTCTAAAAAGGAAAATATATATTTTATTTCAGTGAAAAATTTACAATGCAGATTAAATAATAGCAAAAAAAAAAATAGAAATTAAAGCCATTCCCTCACTGTCACAAAATCAAAACTAGTAGATTGTTGCGGCAACGAATTAAGACTGATTGAACTTAATCAACCTATCCTGAGTCCCAAGACAGTGACAAACAAGGGATAAGAGCGCAGACGAAATAATTAATTGTCCATCTTGATGGGCATCCTAACGGGCCACAACTCAATGGGAATCCACATGACCAGTATGGGCATCAGCACATCTGACCTATGTAAAGGTTGTATGAAAGGAAATGCCGAAAAGATATTATATCACTTCCTTTGTGAATTTCCCTGCTTAGCCCAGGAAAGCAGCCCACGGAGAATATTTCTTCGATAAACTGGTAGATGTCTCTACTAAGCTACTTAAACACATTGTAAAATTTACTCAGAGCTCAGGGCTAATGTTCTGTAACTTTCGAATCAATAAAAATAGTCGAGAAACAAAAAAAAAATTAAAGGTATCGCCTCAACTTACAGAAACCCATTTTTTCAGAGGCATTAAGTGAGGAAAAGTTATCGCCTGAGTTACAATACATGGGCCCAGGAAGTCTTAGAGAGCACTCTACACATCGTCGCCTTAGTGGCACACAACCGTATGTAAGTATTTTCAAATTTTTCAGGAGAAACGATTTTGTATTTTTTTTAACATTATTCATTTTTATGAGTTCCATGAATACTTTTGTAACGTTAACTTTTAAAATTTTCAAGATTAACATAAAAGCTATAGAATAAAGAAAATATGCTTCATTTCTTTTGTGATTTGAAGGATACTTTAATCAATAAAGTGGAAACATATACTGTTACGTTTATGTGCCTCAAACGATAATTATTACTTTGACCCATTTTGTTTTGTTACGTTTTTGAATAAAATAATAATTTTCAATAAACTTTCTCATTAATTTCATTTTATTAATTTTTTTCATAATGTATTTAAAAAATTTAGTTATCACTTCCGTCATCAAAATCGGAAGTTTTTAACGATTTGTAGAAATCGTGGTAGTGCGATGGTATTATATCTTTGTTACAAAGGTCCAAAAAATCACTATACTTTTCTGTTTCTATACACATAGGTCCCGTAAAACATTGAGTTCATTTTGGAAACTCAACCTTCCTTGTTTTCGACGAACTATTTGAAAAGCATTGAACTCTCCCGGATCCTTGTCATACTTAAGACATATTTTATTTGAATCTTTTTCTATACTGCTGCCAAGATAATTTTAGCCAATTAACATTATTCCCTTCAGTATCAACCTTACAATTTTTAATCAAAGTTGAACTGCTGCTTTGAAGCTAAAAATATCCTCGCGTCCGATTTCTACTATTGTATATTTTGATTGTTTTGATGACATTCTTACGACAGTGTAGCATCCAACGGGGCTGATGGAGGGATGATCTACCCAGTGGGGTAGTAGCAACACGATGATGTGGCACTGTAACCTCTTCTCAACCCGGTGTCTATGTGTGGACCGAAACTTACAAAGACACAACTTCCGTTCAAGCATGCTCCCGATATTTCAAGCGGCTGCTTGCGGGAAAATTGAAATCCTTTAATGAGATATGTCATGTCATGTTTTTAGCATGGGTTTCTTCCAATAAGGATCTACATTGATCTAATGGCGTTTTTATTTGGCAATCCGGAATTGTTCTCCGATCCGGGATCCCAACTGAACACTTTTGTGTGATTCTGATGATTATGAAGTTTAACGAGATTGTATGTGTGAAAATAATTGTGTACGTGAGAATATTCAAATTCAAAAAAAAAATGTTTGTTGCACAATTATAGGTTCGTTCGTTGAACTTTACCTGGTGCTTCTCGGTTCTCAAAAAACACCCGAGGGCCATTAAATGTAGGTTGCAGAAAAGCAAGTTATGTCATTTAATAATTAAAACTTAAAATATGTTGAATTTAAGTTCTTAGTACATTTTTTGTGAATCTATGCGCAATCCTCAACTTCGAAGCTTTCCATTTTTCATATCTGTGTCTGAAAACTAATTTGAGTATTGTTTTATTTCCATTTTAAAAATAACAATTTGCATACAAAACGAGAATTCACAACAAAACAAATGCTTCAGATTAGGGGATGTATTATTCCATCTATGTCCCCTTTTACACAGGGAAACCAGTTGCTGTAGATTTTGTTGACGTTTTCCTTTGATTGCCTTGTAACTTTCACACGAAGAACCTGGCACCAAGAAACTGAGGAGGAAACTGGGAAGATTTTGCTGGCCTAATTGGAATGCAAAGCAAAACGTCAAAAAATCTCTTCAAATCGTTGACCGGGGATATTTTTTTCATTCCCCTTACTTCTTGCCCTTTTCGCCAACAAACCCCCACTTGCGGACAAATCAACTTCCTTGTGTGAAAGGGGTCTATGTTATTGAAACATCGATATTAAGACAAAAAATCGATGATTCAATATCGATGTCGAAGTAAGAATAGGGGAAAACCCTTCAACACATCGATGTTTTCGATTCGATAACTATTAACATCGATGTTGAGTACTCGATATTCTCCTCAATATCACCCATTCCTACGTCAGATCTCATGTGACTTTGACGTTTATTCATTTACCTCAAGTTGCCCCTGCCAAAAACCTAGTTCTACTTCAGGGCGAGTTGAGGGCGACCCTAGGTTTCAAAAAACACAGAATTTCTTTATCAGGTTGACTTTAGGTTTTTCAAAAAACGCCTTAGGTCGACCCTTGGGCGACTTCAGTGCTCAACGAACAAACCTTATGATACAAAAAATGATAACAGTCGAGTGTGGCGTTCAAGTCAATGTGTGAGTGCTTCTACATCTGACTCTGATTTCAAAACCAGAAGCAAAATTCTCTTCTTTTCAGAATTAGAACTGTCATTTTTCCAATATAATAAGCAAACTGTTCCGAAATGCGGTTCATTCTTGTTTCTTGTGCCAAAACATGTACATTTTGTCCAAAATTTAAAGTTATGTTGTGCGCTTCACTTCATTTTTCAATTTTAACCGGTTTCGTGCATTTGCTTAGCATGAGACTTGCTTTGGAAATCTTGCGTTTAGGAATTTGGCCATATGTTTATAGATTATGAACATCTTAAGACCGAATATAAATTTGTTCAATTCAAAAGCAGTTTAATCGAATATCCAAATATTTTTGTTCGAGTCTTTAAAATACTTAAATTGCAAAATGGAATTCAACCATCTGTATTTGGTATTAATGGCCTTTTCGATCGTTCGTCCGGAAGGCTTCCGAAGTCTTCTGAAACTGTTCGATTGGTATGAAATAACAGTTCTTCTTCTGGGGGTCAATTCCCGATCTGTGAAATTATGAAGTGATAAAAAAAATATCATTTCAGTTTTCACAGAGGTTTATCATTTTCCAACTTCACACACACGCCTAATGCGATTCTAGAACTCATTGTGATAAAGTTTGTACTAAAAAGTACTAAATGATAAATTCTGTCATTTCTGATTAGATTTTTTATTGGGAAAGGTAAATATTTCATTTCAGTTTCTAAATTTGCTTAAGAATAATGTCCGGAATAATAATTCGTTTAATAAATTAAAAAAAGACGTCGTACTGAACAATTGTGGGTTTTATATTATATTCAATAGTATCTTTGTTTTGAGTAAGATTTATTATTTTTTCATGTGAGGATATTGAGGCTTTCCCTTCGAGATGGGCAGAATCTATTCGAAGTTACAACTAGGAACACTTTATTGAAATTTATAGATACTTAAAACATTTGTGCATGGATTTAATACGTGAATTGAGAGCATTCTTGAAAAACACTACTTATAAGTGGGCTTCAAAGCCATTTAAATATGGTAAAGTGCTCTGCATTTTTTTGCAATGGGTAGTTTCCAACGATCTGTCGCGGGAATGAGCACCGTCGCGTCGGCTGTTGTCAATCTGTTGATTTAACAATTTCGTTATTTACTCGAATAAACACAAATATAACTTATAACCAAAATAAATTTGTGTATAAATATAATTGTTTCTTACTTGTCATGTGCCAAATCCTGTTTTTCTTCTTAATATTCGATTATAAACATTTTCTTCACAAAACAATTGACTGTGATAAAAAAATTATCATATGAAAAATGTTTGGCATTTAACTTCACTTTTTCACGAATCGAGAATCGAATTAGACGTGAAAGCGTGATAAAATTTATCACTTCACATCTTCACAGATCGGGAATTGACCCTCTGGATAGAAGAGAAATTTCCTTCTGAATTTGAAGTCAGAATCAAAACCAGAAGCACGCACAATACACACACAAATACTAAATGTCAAACGCGAATTCAATGTCAAAAAATATGTTGTGTATGGATGAGCGATATTGTAAAACATGGATGTTAACATCGAAAATACAATATCGATATCAGATTATCGATGTTTTTTAATGTTTTTTTTTTTTTTAATAATAGCACGTTAAAAAATCAATTAAAACTACAATAAAGGTATTATAAATTCAAAATACCTTCAGTGTTTCGAAAATTGTTGCAATCTTTTTTATCGAAATTTTCCTTCCCCTTTTTGTGTGTATGAGCTACATGAAATTCCAATAAGCGCCAATTAAGCTTCATACAATTTCACATAAATAGTTGTGAAGCGTAGCTCCGCTGAATTGCAGTTTCGTCTAGTGCGGTCTAACGTTTATAAGCATGAGTTCATTGACAAAATATTTCAGCTTATTTTAAGTCGATCTTTTGAATCTTAACATCGATGCTGCGATGTTTCAAAGGCTTCCACATCGATGTTGAAACATCGATATTTTTTTCGACTAACATTGATTTTTTGCCAATATCAATGAACATCGCCGATCCCTACATTTGTATGTCATTGTTTTTTTCCCACCTTACTCATACCCTCACATTCAGTCTCAAAATCCAGAATGGCTAACTTGTTCGATTGGAATCCCGGATCGGAGAGTTCTTCCGGATTACCAATCGAAAAGACCATAAATTTTAGGGAATTTTACCATTTTTTTCTGAGAGTGAAATATACTTAAAATTAACAGTTTAAGCCTCTGTATAAAAGGGAAAGGGATTCACAAAAAAATCTTACAAAATTATAATCGTGTATGTATACTTACAAAATTATACGAATTGTCATCTGCATTTGGTGTTGTGTCTTCGTGGTTTTTAATTTCTTCAATTAGGTTTTTATAAAATCCATATGAAAATGACTCTTTATTGGTCAGCAGAGGTTCCAAAGTAAATCGCAGACACTTTTCGACTTCTTTTAGCTGTGTTCGATCTTCATGATTTGTAAATTGAGGATCATGTGCTAAAACTGGAATCGCAAACGATAGCATGTAGTCAGGTAAAATTTTCGTCGCTGCACAATCTTGTGGGGCTTTTGTTTCAAAAAAGAAAAGGAGCAAATTAATAATATATTTTTGTATGACACTTATTTAAAAAAAAAAAACAATATTTACTGGATGTGGCAATGGTTTTCATGTATTCCTTTCTTCTGCTAACATCCGAATCAATGTAGTGCTTCATTTGCTCCAAGAGTCTGAAATATTTAAGCAAAATTAAGATTGGCAATGAAAAAACTGCATTTATGTAATGTAAGACTTACTTTTTGTCCTTCTCATGTCCACACAAGGCATAGAAACCCATAAAGTCAAGAGGCAAACATTTATTTGGCAGTCCTTTGTTCAAACCCTTATGAAGTTTTTTAACAAAGATTTCTCTAACTTCTCGAACTGGATCAAACTGAAAAACAAAAACACAAACAAATAGGTCAGCTTATAAAAAAAAACCAAACTTTTTCGTACAAACTTGCCATTAATTGTGACAGATTAAAATATTGTTCACTACTGTACTGATCTCCAACACCTTTCTGCTCACAGATCTTCAACATTGAACAAGCCGCAGTTAATCGTAACCACGATTTTTCAGCTGGACACAATCTATTCTGTTCCAGTAAATCACCTCGTTGATTTATGAACGCACTTAGCATGCGGAATGTCTTCTGGGCCGAGTGTTCGTCTGTTTTTAAACCTAAAAGCCAACGGGCCATAGTTTTCAGAGCATCTAATTTGCACACTGTGTCTGCAGGTAGTTCTGATTCTTCACACCATTCCTCAGTTGGTAAAACATATGGACGATTTTCGGGAACTCCTTGAATTAGCAATTCTTTAACAACACGTCTTGCAATCATATTTTTGATTTGTGTTTGAAAGGCAGATGGCATATTATAGGCAATATGACCTAAGCACACAACCTTAGTTCCATAGTGTTCACAGTTCGGACCAAATGTTGATTTGAGGACGTCTATAATTTGTGTAAACATTGGATGTACTATTGGTGGTTGATCTGGTTCTGATGCAGTAGTTTGAGTATTTATAAAAATACAACGGACAGCATGTTTAGCTTGTTTAACAGTTCCTGATAAAGCAAATTCACGGCAGATTGGCACCATTTCATTAAGAACTGTATTATCAACTTCGCAAAGTGGCTTATAACGTCCCAAATGGGTGAATGCTTTAAGGATTAGTGGAGCTGCGTATTCAACTTCGTAGCTCATTAAGGCAATCATGTGGCGCATTGTGGTCTTGTTAAGAAAATGTGCAGAAAATATATAGGAGAGAACCTGAAATCAAAATGCATAATTTAATTTCAATTTATTTTAAACCAATGCACAAACAAGACTGATCCTTTTTTTAGTACTTAAACAATAAGGATAGTAAAATATGGCAATATATTTAAATATACCTATGTATAAACCTTATTATATATAATCTTTTTTTTATTATTATTTATTTTCCTTTATTTACTTAATAATTTTATGAGTAAGGGCCCTCATTAATTTCTCAAAATTAGCTGTCTTTAAATGTCAAAACTCTAGCAAATTTGATTATCGGGGGATTACAAATAACGAATCTTCGCTAATCTAATCCATGTGTGTGTGATATACCATCCAATCAAAATTTTGTACTAAGCTGTAGCTAGTTATTTTTCGTAATGACCGACAAAAAGGTATTAATGTGCAAATTGTAAATATAATAAAACAAAAATAATAACTTATCATAAGGACAAATGCAAATCAATTTACAAAACAATTGACTTTGAACGAATCGATTCCGGATGCGTATGTAAAGATATAGGGGTGTTTGGTTCTTCGAAGAAAAACGAAAAAAGATTATTGGGAACAATTTCCTGTCGAAATAAACTCTATTGAGCCTCCCATTCGTGAGGGAAAAGAGTTATTTTATTGTTTGCACCTAAAGATTGTTTTTGTACATAGGTTTGTTTGAACTGCGCCGGGCTATACTGCCAAATTTTCTTGTCGCCCGACGCAGTTGAATGCGAAAGTCCCAAACCGAAATCATTACCGACACAGTTTTGGTAGAAACCACTTCCACGAAATCTCATGCAATTTTATAAAAGATGGAACTGCATAGGAAGTTGTTGGCTTTAATACATGCTTTATTTCGTTGTGGACATACAAACAAACTTGTCTAATCGGAAGTACAAAATAAGAGTGTTTTCATAAACGCAGAAAATCTGCGCTAGTACAATCGCATTTCTCTTCTCATGCATGAGAACTTGAACGCATATCCTCTACATAATTAGTACAGTAAACACGAAGGCCGGTTTTAATAAAAAAAAATCTCGCATTCGCGCCCTTTCTGCAGCCAAAAAATAATAGCTGCGCAATCTGCTGAACTGTAGGACTGTTCATGTTTTATTGGAACGCTTTTAGTTAATACCAGCGCACACTGCTGCTTGTGTGCCTTCACCATGCACTCAACCGTCATTGTCTGCTTTTAAATTATACATAATCAGAGTTACCACTGCTATGCTTGTGACCATTTAGTATGCTTACTACTGCAACCCTGTAAGTTTTAAAATAGTAGGAAATTTTGGCATCTATTACACTCAGAGTGACAGGCAAGCGTCCATCTTCCCTGTACTGACTATTTTTGTTAGACAGGTTAGTCCGACCGAAAATCTGACTTTATGAATACGTCTAACGCAGGTCTTAGTTAGGCAGACGTTTATGAGAACAACTTAAATCAAATGGAAGACAAAATATTGATGTTTTTGGAAAATGTTAAATGTGTACAAATTGTTCAGGAGTTCTAAGGGTTTAAAAATATCACGAATGTTTTTTTCTAAAATATTAATGTTGCTTAACATATCTGTTTTCAAAAATACAAAAAAGTTCATAAAATTTAAGGCAACACAAACAGGATTTGACGTTTAACACATGTTTTCTTATTAGAAATTATTTTTGGCAGCATTTATTTTTTAATGAACGTTGAAGTATCTGATCATGCCGTTGAAAGCTATAGGCAGTTTACATGTGAAGAATGCGTATCATTTACAAAAGACTTAGAATTGTTCAGTGACGAAATAATTAGAACAGAAGAGAACAGATTCGTGAGAAACTTCAGAACAAGATAGAACAACTTAGAATAGCCAGTCATCTGACAGAGATTATAAAAAAAATCATTGTTGTTTACCTACAATTCAAATTCGTTTATTTTTGCAGAAACATTCTTTAAAATAATCTGAAATGGAGTTGAATTTAAAAAAAAAAAATATTTTTCTTGATATTGACATGCTTCCGACACGAAATTTGATTTATAAACTAAATCTAACAACGCAATATTTTTTTTAACAACAACAATTGGTTTTGACAGTTCTCACAAATCTGTTCTAACTTGTTCTACCTAAGAAGCAAGTGCAGAAAATCCTGTTCTAAAGTGTTCTAAACTGAACAGAATATTTTTAATTGAATAGCAAAATCCTGTACTTTACTGTTCTAAAGTGTTCTAATCTGTTCCGAACAGCCTCATTGAACACACATTTAGTGTAATTGATTAAGGATAAGAGTAGTGTCTTTAGAAGTATTTTATATTCACTGCAGTTATGGCAGAAAATGTCCAGAGAGTACTTAATACAGCATATATTCTTCCAGGAATGTAGTTTGTACGACTTTCAGCTTAAAGTGAACGATTGATTTTAAAACCAAGACTAATATAAGTGTGTCCAAAATGAAGCTGGAATTGGGAGACAAAATGGTTTTTGTATAAGGCAATAAGTTGAGACTAAGCCGGGTTAAAAGTTAGACCATTGTCAATAGCCCACTTGGAGATTGCCAGGAGATCTTCATTAATCCAGCAAATCAAATCTTCTTGTAGACCAAATGGCTGCGATAAATAAACTTTTACGTTATCAGCATAGAGATGTAGCAGTACATTTGAACAAACATTTGGAAGATCATTATTTATAATGGTACAGAATAATAGGAAGCCAAAAATAGAGCCTTGTGGTACACCAATATGCAATTTTAAAGCATCTTACGCTTCTCTAATTTTAATTTTTTGGCTGCGATTGCACAAATAACTCCACTAGATGCACCGCCCTAAATAAAACTCAAAATACTTTTCCAGTTTATAGCAAAGTATTTTATGGTTTAGTCTAATAAAGGCCTTTGAGAAATCCAGCAGACAGAGACGAGTTATAATTTTAATGTCATACTCAAATCTAATAACATCGTAGGAATTTGATCACCGCAGTTTGGCATCTGTGGTTTTGCGGAAGCCAGACTAATATCGTGATGGTAACTGCTATTGAATTGAAAGATATTTGAGACCTTTGACAGGGAAGAATACTAATATGGCGAACAACTGAGCACCAACTAGGATTCGACTTTTTGGGTACCGGAATTACATTGGCTATTTACCAACCTTCTGGAAATAATGATGATGTAATGCAAAAATTTACCAAATGTGTCAGAAGGCTTATAAAATATGGAAGAATCATTTTTAAAATACTTATTGGTACCCCATATTCTCCAATAGCATCTAGACTTAATAGAACGAAAGCTGTCTAAAACCTCAAATTCTGAGATAGTCAAATTTTACAGAGGGATCATTGGGTTCAAAGCCTAAACTGTGAGTGTTTTTTAATATGAATGTCTCATTCTATGTATATCAGAGCAGAGCACTGAACAGAGTTCGAACACATATATTATGCTTTGAACTTTTTCGAAACAGAGCGAGCTCTGAACACTGATATGTTTTCTAAATACACTTGAACCACACAAATTCAGAATACATTTTCATTTTAACCATAAAAAGCAATATAACACAAAACTACCCTTATTTTGTATGCAGATACACACCAGATACAGAAAATCAGCAAGCCATCAACTTCTATCGCCAACTTAATTGTTTATATCTGATTATTTTTTCTTCACATTTTCCTTCACACGGACACACGTGGCATTTGGTGCGTTCAGCAATTTACTCACATGCTCGATTATGTTCGAGCACATCGAGTGCCTTCACATGTTCAAAACGAAAGAAGAAACACACATTTGGAGCTCTGTATGCGATGAGTTAAAATGAAACACAATCACATTTTTTGACAACTCAGACTCTGCTCTGAACTAAAAAAGAAAAACCCCTATTGAAGAAAACGCAAACAATACATAAATACTATTTTTGTTTTTGTGTCGTTCAATTCATTTGGAACAGGAACATTTTGAGCAACTTCCCTTCTTCCAATTCCAATGTAGCGAAGATTACTTCAAAGCTTTCGGTAGCACTGGTTTGTATCCAACGTATACATAAAAAAACGTTTCTTGCTCTGCGAGTTTCAAATGTTGCATTATTTCTTTCACTGGAAAATAATTCCCAATGCATACATTTATATTAAACATTTCGTTTAAAGGCGAGATAGTCAAAAGCAGTTTCCGACAAATTAACCTCACACAAATATAAAATAATAGAACATTTTTACTTGCGATTATAGGTACTATAAGGCAAGTTATGCATTAATCGAAAAAAAAAGTTTTGAGATAACAATCAAACATGACATTACGTTGATAGCGAAGACGAAAAAAGATGGTCTAAAAATTCTGTCCGTCTGTCTGTATGTACTTATGTATAGAAACCTACAGCCCAAACGGGTGGGCCGAATTGCTTCAAAGTTGGTCTATGAAGTTTTTTAGGTATTGTGCAGAGGGGAAATTGAAATTTTTTTTAGCTCAAAAAATAACGGTACCTGCCATATAACCATTAAGTTAAATCCTATTTTTCTCGGAAACGGCTTTAACGATTTTGATTTAAAAAAATCATTGCAGCAGGGAAGTGTTTTGGGTACAATATTGTACCTATTATTTACACGTGATATACCTCCAACAGAAGACACTATCGTAGCCACGTTTGCTGAAGACACTGCAATACTAGCAGTGAGCCAAACGATAAATGATTCTACGACAAAATTACAAAAAGCTCTGAATAATGTCAATGATTGGACAAAAACATGGCGGATATCGCTCAACGAAGTAAAATCAGTCCATGTAGATTTTACGTATAAGAAAATTAATAGATTACCGGTATTTGTAAATACGGTTGAAGTTCCGTTTGCTAATGAAGCAAAATATCTCGGAATGACTCTAGACGCGATGTTAAGAATAAATGCGAAGAATTAAATAATAACCTCAGAGATATGTACTGGTTGCTCGGGAAACACTCTAAGATCAGTATCGAAAACAAGCTAATTTTGTACAGGCAGGTGCTAAAGCCTTCCTGGACTTACGGTATACAACTCTATGGTTGTATGCGAGATTCTAATTTAAATACCTTACAAACATTTGAAAATAAACTCCTAAAATCGTTTGTAAGCGCACCTTGGTACATTAGAAATGAAGATCTCCACAGAGATCTCGGGATTCCCGCGGCTCGCGATGAAATAAAAAATTTTGCCCGAAATCATAGAAAACGGCTATTACAACACTGCAATAGTACTATAATCGAAATTATCGATGAGACAAATTTAGTACGCCGCCTGCGAAGGACAAAGCCTTCCGATCCGGTGCACTAAATCCGCTTTAAAATCGCGGTATAAGCAGGAACTATCACCGGATAGTTACTTGCAACACGTTAATTAAATTCGTTAAAAATAATTTGCGAGATAAATTTCAACTTAGTTGTAATCGGGAGGAGAAGGTGTTTTTAGTGCAGTAAGAATCTCACACTCCTATGAGCACGCGTTCGTCGGTCCTCATAGAGCCTTTTGAAGGTTTTACACCTACCCACGGTACTTTCCATAGGACCGTTTTTTTTTGCTTTCCGATTCTTTCGAAATTTCACACATATATAGCCTTAGGTTGCCCAATTTATACTACGTACCAATATTTTTAATTAATATTTTTTGTATTTTTAAAAGCATTTTTGAGAAAAAAATTAAAAAAAAAAATTATGTTTTGAAAACTGCTCATTAATTTTTTTTGAAAAATTATATTTATATGTATTTTTTTTAAATTTTTTTCAAAAAGTTTTAAAAAAAAACTTTTTTTTAAAAACCGCTCCACAGATTTTTAAAATTTTTTTCTCATAAATTCAAATTTATCCAAGAAATAAAATACTTTTATTGAGCTCAAATTAGTTTAATGGCGTTTTTATTTGGCAATTCGGAATTCTTCTCCGATCCGGGATCCCAACTGAACACTTTGTGTGATTCTGACGATTCTGAATTTTAATGAGATTGGATGTGTGAAAATAATTGTGTACGTGAGAATATTCAAACTAAAAAAAAGAGGTTTGTTGCACAATTATGATACAAAAAATGACAACAGTCGAGTTTGGCGTTCAAGAATATGAATGTGTGAGTGCCTCTGATTCTGATTTCAAATCCAGAAGCAGAATTCTCTTCTTTTCAGAATTAGAACTATCATTTTTTCCCAAGTGAACGCTGTCTGAAGGCTTCCGGATTGCCAAATAAAAACGACATAAGTATTGATTTTTGTTTTTAAGTTTATATTATTAAATATTTAAGATTGTCATACCAATTTTTGTTTTAGAAAAAAATTGAAGAAACTTTCTGTATACAAAAATAAAGTAAAAAATGACTTTAAAAATATATTTAGATTTTAAATAGAAATCTTTTGCATACGATGTGATCGAACATAAGAGTAAGTTCGTGCGATTCAGGCGTGCATTTTATTTATAAATACTTCGTTTGATGCATTGACATTTTTGTTGATTTAGTTCTAGAACTAAGTTAGCAAGCATCACTGATTTATTTTAAATCTTCATAGTTCAATATTCAAAGCTACTTACCGTTAATAGTTTTAAGCCACGTATACCAGCTTCTTCGCGTCGAATGCCAACTTCATCGACCATTTCCCCATCTTGCATACAGTTTTCTACAAGTCTGCAAAAAATAACAATTCTTTTAATCGATTTCATTTAATATGGACAACAAAAGAACACTTACCCAACTAAAATACCAATGGACTCCCTATCAACCATCACAGAAGCTATTCTTTCCAACAGCATTTTAACTGTATTGTAATACAAATTGGTCATAATAGGATTACCCAGCTTTTTCAACAAAGTTGACATTGTATCAGCGCATTCTTTGCACGAAACATCACGTTTAAGAATAGTCTCCATGCAACGGAGCAGCCCTGGTTCTTTTCTCATATTTAAGCTGAATCTTGTCAGATATTCACTTGCCTTGATTGGATCGGGCAGTAATCTTACGAAAAAGAAACACAATTTGAATGACATTTTTTTTTATAAAATTAATTGAAATTAAATAACATACTTGGTAATAGCAGCTAGTTTAGCATTAAGCTCTTTCTGAAGTTTAGTCGTCATATCCTTCTGATGATGCAATTTCACCCAATCGCTTACGGTCTTACGAATTTTCATTTGACTCTTTTGCAATTCAATAAAAGCTTTGGTTGCGTTTTCATCCAAAGTTCCCAACAAATGGTATAACTTTTTCATTCTATCAGTTGCCTCCAATTTATAGGGCACCAAGCACGTAATCAAAAGTCTCTCAACCAGTAGACGGTCTTCAATGCCAGGCATATAATAACCATGCAGAATTTTATTTTTAATCCAATCGACTGCATTTTTTGTTGCTTCTGGGATATCATTTGGCTCACAAAGGGTTTGTTTATAAATCATTGCTAAACCGTTCATGGCTTCTTTGCGAATTTTAAATTTCTTATCCAGCGTCCGTTCTTTAACAAATTCCAGCAAATCCTCAGATTCACATACAATTTTAAAATCCCGTTTGGCAGTCTCAACAATTGCCATTACTACTTCATAGCGAACTGTTTCATCAGAATCATGTTGGCGAATTTTCAAATTATCGATTATGTCACCACGCAAATGCGGATGATTTAGAAGGAAGTGCATAGAGCTTTGAACGCATTTGATGCGTATAGAGACTGCAATGTCACAAAATCGTCCAAAAAACATACGAAGCAAAGAGGGGTGTTTCTTTGAGAGTGTAGAGTTTTTCTCGGAGAACATTCGAGCTAATAGAGAAACGGCCTCTGTCAAAAAAAAACAAATCATATATAAATTAGGTTGGTTTACTTAAGACGGATACATTTGTTGACGTCTTTTATATAAAAGCCACTTACTATGTCGTTCACTTTCATTGGTAGACTTGAGCTTGCATTCTAATTGTGGCAAAATTGAACACAATATTTGTGGATTGATGACATTAAGCTCGTAGATGAGATCATAGATTTTAAAAGATATTTGATAGTTTTTATCAATTTTGTCCATTATTAGAACTTGGTTAAAAAACTGAAACAAGTAAATATGACATAAGAAGCTTCGTATATTTATCCAGTTTATGTTTTTGAGATCTAAGACTCCGTATTTTCATAATTATAAACACAATTCTTCACCTTTACTGTGAAAAGTTTGGAATTACACTTTTTGAACTTTTTCGTATTTCAAATTGGATAATTTTGGAGTACATTCAAATTAATGGAGACAAATGCTCAATATTATAAACTGACCAATTAGAAAAGAACTTTAAAACTTACAATTTTTATTACTGACTCGAGTGAATCACTGGTCTTAACAATCAACTCTCTGGCTAGATGATAAGCGTTTTTATTTTGTGTTTTTAATGGCTCAACGATATTTATTAAGATCAGATCTAAAAGATCGGTGGTAAAATTATCAGCCTCAGTTATTAATGGACTTAGTATATCAACAATGAAGTTTTTAACTTTTCCACTATGCTCATCACTGTAAGAGAATATTATAAAATACAATAAATGTGTCTTCTTTCTTTTTTTTTTTTTTAAGAAAAACTTACTTTATAATTTTAAACATCATGGAAAACAATTGGCCAAATATATCCTGACAGTCTTCTATTTCAAAGCACATATTAAATGATTTAACATATGCTAAATTCTCCAAGAGATAGAAATATCTCTTAAACGATGGATCTTTAGGATCTTTCAGACCGTGCAATTGCTTAATGAAGAATACAAAAATTTGTTTGATTTGTTCTTGGTCCTTGTATGGCGCCTCAGGCGCGTATACACGTAGAACATCAGCAATACAGCATGCTACCAGAAGTTGAACGTCACGTGATGAATGCTGAAGAAAAAACTCATCGACTAGGTGCAAAGCCAATGGGATATATTGTTGATAAAGTCCATCATCTTGTCCCATTGCCTGAAGTGTATGTGCTAAGGTCTATGAGAAAAAAAATTATTTAAATGACACAAACTGTAATAATATTATAACTCTGTTAAAAATGTACCTTAAGTCTTCTTATTAGTTCATCAGTGCCAAGATCCTCAGTTAGAGGTCTACACCCTTGCGGGTAAATTATATCTGTCATGTTTACTTATATATATATAGACTTTCTCTTTTTGTTTGGTACTGTAAATAATAAAATCAATCAATTATTAAAATATTCACTTTACATTAAATTTAAGAATGTAGAATTTACAATATTTTCTTGAAATTTTTTGAACATTGTCTTTGAATTTATTGTAGTGAATACGAAAATATTGTTAAGGATTTGTAATATGGAAGATCTTCTGATCCGGCATCTCAAGTAAAAACTAGATTCTCGATTCACAAGATCAATGATCGTGCATGAGTAAGGCGGTGAATATTAAACGCACATTTGAGATTATTTTGTAAATATGACCGACACAAATGATAAGACGATTACGATAGCAACAAATCAATTACGACCACATTTTAATTCTTTGAAAAACCTCAAGAAAAATTTCAAGAAACCAAAAAAAAACATTAACCCAAACAATTTGATTTTGAATTCCAATTTGATATTTGACTTTTGTATATGTGAGTGCTTCTCGTTATTATTTTGACTTTTAAACATGAAACAAATTTTCTAATCTTTAAGGAGAAAAACTGTCATTTGATTCCAATTAACACTTTCAGAAAATTAGAAGACAGTCGAACGCCTAATCCACAAAAACATGTAAGACAATAACTTCCCTTCAAAACTACCTTCTATGCAAATGCATTTGTAATGGTTTTGTCATTTGTTAGACGTGTTGTCATTAAACTTCTCGTATCAATTAATTAAGACCTTACCTTTGGATAACAGTAAAGGGCTACTTTGAAGCTTGAATAAAAGGTGAGTTGCGATTAATACCTAGTATACCTACTATGTATTATGAATTATAAAGCACCCAGACAATTTTTTTTTATTTAAAATTATTTTTTGTTACTAATTTGCCGAACATTTTTTGTTTTAATTTGCTGAACATTTTTTGTTTTTATTTCTTCGTCAAATTAATCGAAAAAACTATCGATCGGTTTGAAATAATTTAAATCGAAACATTATTTACACACCTCAATAACGAATTTCAAATTTCTAAATTGTTAAGTCATAGTTAATACCTTAAAACTGGACAGTTTTCAATTTGTTAACTTTTTTTAAAAATAATTTTCGCAGCTCCAGTCTCCTATAGATAGTGCCATGATAGTATGCCGTTGTCCAGGCGGCCGGAGTTCAGACAAAAATTACTAGAGTTTGTAATGTGCAATTTGATGGAATCAATTGGAGGAGCCAAATTGTATACTATAGGGCTACATTGAATGCATCATTAGAACATTTGAGTAAATGATATAAGTAGTAATATTTTTATTTCTTGTACGGTACACCATTGAATTAACAATTCGAATGCGGATCTATCCAACAAAAATGCAAGACTGGATCACATGAACTTGCTCTTATATTCGATCGTAAGCAAAATATTCTTGAGTTTCTTGAGTTTCATTCAAGAAAAGATTGGCTCTTTCTGTAAAAAGATTGGATCCTTTTGAATTTTCAGAGTTTTATTCCAACAGAAAGATCAGATCTAAATCAAATATTAACACGAAAGAACTGATCTCTGATGGGTTGGCAGATTTGTTCTCAATGTACACATACATGTAAAAAGTCTTTTCTGTCAACTGTCAAATGATAAATATTTTGTTATTAATTTGTTGTGAACTTGATCTAAAAAAATTAACAAATAATGGACCAAGATGTGAATAATTTAGATTTTATAAATTTAGTGGAGTTTTTTATTGATCTGCCTGCCATTTTATCTAATGATGAAGATACATTCGTGTGCAAAATGATAGGTGTGTACTAGAAAAAAAAGAAGTAATGGGGTTTTTGCTTGGTAACAAAAATCAATTTATTTTTGATTTAGATCTGTCTTTTTTTTGCCTTCGATTGGCCAAACAAATTGATTTATTTTTTGATTTAAATCATTTTGCAGATTTGGATTTTCGGCAGATCTACCCTTCTTCTTTTTTTTTTTTTTTTTTTAAATTTAACTATATGCCTATAAGACCTAAGGTCTTTTAAATGCAACCTGAATTGCACGGCACTAGTTCGGCACAGTGGATTTAAGAACCAGGTATTGACTGTCTCATTTTAACCCATGGGCGACATCCCATTTATATTTGAGGTATAGAAAAGAATGCGCCTAGCGTGGGGATCGAACCCACACATCCTAGTTAGCAATCAAGCACTTTATCCACTGCGCCATTGCCACCCACCCTTCTTTTACTAACACCACTATGCATCATAATTGACAACCATCAGTCTGACAAGACAGCTGATACGGCTAGCTGGTACACAGACTCAAATATGCACAAATACTATAGCAAATCAAAATCAATCTGAAAACGTATTCGGTTCGTTACGAAAAAAATCAATTTATAGATCAAAATATAAATTAACCAAACGAAAGCCCCATAAGAAAAATTATAAATGTAGGGTTGGTCTTAAACAGCTGTTGTAATCTGTCTGATTAGTGGTTTTAGTTGTTTTTCTGGATGGCTGGTCCATTTTAAGCATTTGTGAACGCAGTTTTACTCCTACCAGTTTAAAAATACAGTCAAAATCCGGTAGACGAATTTAGTCGTTATAAGCGATAGGTCGGTGTAACCGATATCAAGTAAATTAATTTATAATTCTTATTTATTGTTGAGGCACATATGATTATGTACTAGTATATGCATATGTACAAATATACATTTACAATTTATTAAGAAAAGTGGAAATATCTAATTGTTTAGTTTTTGTTTTTAAAAACTTTTTTTCAATTAATTTTTCCATTAATATCAGATTCTGGGTGAAATTGTTGTCACCAATATCATTTAATAAAAAGAATGTTCTTAAGTGCGTACAGAATTCAGAGTATCTTCGATTGTTGACGATAAGCTTTAACATACATATGTATGTAATCCGAAATTCTTCATACAACGCATCTACAGATAAACAGATTACCGTTTAGAGAAATATGCAGTCGCATCAACAGTTGCGTCGGTTTTAGTCGTTATAACAAAAATATTTAAATTAAAAAAAGGGGGAAAATCCGTTCGTTGTAACCGATGTCGTAATAAACGATTAATTATTCAATAGGATTATAATGGAACTCAGCCGACCTAAGAATTTGGACTTTATTGCCCATACGTCGTTATAACCGATGTCGTTGTAACCGATTTTGACTGTAGTTAAATTAATTAATACAAATAGTATTAGTCATAAAAATAATAATAGCTTACTTCTCTTAATTTAAAACCACAAATGAGAGTATTAGAATTATACAACATTTTTTTTTGCACAGCGAAATTTAACAAAGATAATCATTTAAGGGACAATAAATCAAAGTCAACGGCTGGATGCACGTAAGCCAGCAAAAAGAGGATACAAGAGTGGTGTGACATATTTTATAAAGTCATTTAAGTAGCACTTGTTTCACTCTTTCTCGAGAAAACTAATGGGATTTTCTTTTAGTAACAAAAATTAATCTTTTTCCCATTCAGATCTATCAAAACACAAATTTTTACAATTAAGGCCTTCTAATGGGCAACAAATCAATTTTGCAGATCTGGATTTTTCGGCAGTTTTACCCCTCTTTACTAATACCATAACACCATCAGAACAATTGACAGCCAAGATTTTGTTTTCAGTAATTATGTAAATTGTGAAATAAGGCTGTGAAAACATACATACGTTTAAAAAATATAATAGCAATTATGTATTAACAATTGTGTAATCCTCCAAATTAATTTTGGCATTTATTTTTTAAACATTGAGATCGCTTCGTTTTACAAGAGAAAAAAACTTGAGTGAAGAAACAATTTCAAATCATTTGCCATCAGATACTTTCTGGTTCTACAGACACGAATATACACCAATGTCGTGATAAAAAAATTAATCTGAAATCGTATACCATTCGCGACGAAAACAATCAAATTTCCGATCAAAAGCTGAAATTACCAAAAGAAAACCTCAAAAATCTTTCAAACATTCTTTTTCGCACCTATTATTTTGCACACTACTGTATGTTTTTTTCTAGAAATGAGTGCCAGACGTTCACCAATACTACAATTAAATCTGGAAAAAAGTTTCATTAAAAAGATCAAATCTCAATTTTGGGAGATCATTGAAATTTGAATGAAACTCGCTATAAGTATGAAGTCATTGACAAAAGATTTCAGCTTATTTAAAGTAGGTGTTTTGAATTTAAACCTCGATGCTGCGATGTTTCACATGCTACAATGTCGATGTTGAAATATGGACATTTTTTCGTCTAATATCGATGTTTTGCCAAGATCGATGAACATAGTCCATCCCAACATATCCAACTCATTGTTTTGTTTGTTTCTGCCTTACAAATACACTCACATTTAGCGTTTTTCTTTTTTAGTTCCGAGTAAAGAACTCATCTGTCAAGAAAAGATCCGTTTCTTTTTTAGCTCAGACACATTTAGGGCCAGTTTCAGAGTACACGTTCGCCCTGAGTTTGAGTAAACGTCAAACGATAAGCCTCACTTAGGTTACTTTTCTGTTTCACAGTCGCTTAAAATTACTTCACTCAAAGCATGAATAACGATGGTAACGCTTGTTTTTTTTTGAAATTATATTTTAAGTTTTATTCAAACTGAAAACACATTGAGCAAAAATATCAAATATTTAAGTAGCTCAACAATGGCCACTTAATTCCCACTTCAACTTGGCTGGTGTGAAATTGAAATCTTACCCTGAGTGAAGTTAAGGGGCAACTGGCACTGAGGGATAAAGTGTGAAACTGGCCCTTAATCTCTCAACTCGTGTTTATTTTTTAAATGAGAGATAAATCGGGACATGAACCAATAGCTCAGAATAAAATGACCGATCAAAAGGAGCAAAGTGCTGGGCGCGGCTAACTTTACTCACAATTTTAACAATAATCACTAAAGTAAAACCAATTAAAAACAAAAATGAATTCGGAAAACGAAACTTGGTAAATAAGTTTTAATAAAAACAATTTTAATAATATATGACCGTTCTGCGTTTAGTTTATTTCAAAATTAAATCGGAGATATCTGATAATGCTCTACTCAGATCTAACTCGGTTGACTCAGGCTCTGCTCAGAGATCTGCTCGGAGATAAAAAAGAAAAACGCCAATTAAAATTCAGAATCAAGAATCGAGTGTTAAATTGTTCCGTTGGAATCCCGGATCGGTGAGATTTCCAATCGAAAACGACATTAACACCTACCAAATTTGAAGAAAATTGCTTTAGCGGTTCAGGCTGTAGACTTTTTTGGTCGTAGATATTAGCTGCGTTTTATTATCTACGGGTATGTGTTATGTTTCAACACGTATTACAAAAACAACACGAGATCCTGGTTGCTATCTGGGTTTGCAAATATTGTATTAAATTCGGCAAACAGAGTTTACATGTAAGTACATAACCCAGATCGTTTTATTTTCACGGTTTGAACCATATGGGTTATTGGCAATAATAAAACACGACTAATGTTATATTTGATCAAAATCTCGAGTTCGATGCATTATAGTCCATATGTAGGTATATCGCAAGTAAAAACTTTACGAACAGTGCCTATAGGTTATAGCTTTTGTATTACGACTAGGAACACTGATTTTTTTAGATGTTTAAGAGGCAGTAAAATTCGTGCTCTAAATTGATCCACTTGCGAAATTTTCAAATGCAAATACAGTCCCAAAGACAAGGAGCCATGGCTTTAAATAAAGAAGAAGAAAAAAAGGATTGCATGATATTTGCTACACATTTAACCGAAAATGCCTTAACAGGAACATAAGTCCGTACACATTACCCTAGAAAGATAACCATATGTAGGTACCATGATATACATACTTGTTTGTTTTGACTAGAATATGGTATAAATTGTTTTTGATCTCAACAAAGGGTTTCTTCAATCAATAATTACTACATTCAAATCTTGTATCTAAATTTCTATAAAATTAAATTAAGTTGAAAGATATATACAAATTATAGACGAAATATTAAACAGTAAACAATCCGGAGAGCGAACAAATTAGTTACATCAAGCAGAGGCATTTATATTTTCAATGATAAAGGGGAAAAAAGACCCTTACGATAATAATGTCGTGGATTGTTGCGCGTTAGAAAATCAGCATAGAATTCGTGAAAAAATGCATCTATCCCAAACTACACATATGTAGCTATTT
This sequence comes from Philhelius pedissequus, assembly GCA_910595825.1. NCBI lineage: Eukaryota > Metazoa > Arthropoda > Insecta > Diptera > Syrphidae > Philhelius > Philhelius pedissequus. The sequence goes on from OU343163.1 coordinate 38,069,247, forward strand.
ACATAAAATAAAAAAAAAACATCAATTTAAAACAGGAAGAAGGAATAAAATGTGAATTAGAAAAAGACAAACAGTAACCAGCCAAGTTTTTTTTTCCTCCCATAGCCGCCGCTTCGATTGCTGACTGCCCGCGCCATGTCCCTCCACAACCAAGACTCTTGCTTATTGCTTAAAAAACTGTCCAAAAAACACAACTAAACTACATACAAGACGAAATATACGAACCTTTTTTCTGTTTGCAGGTGCAAATTTTCAATCGGCAATCCACCGAAAGAAAAAAAAACTATAAAAGTTTTCGCAATGAAAACCGGGTTAATTAAAATTATATTCTCAGGATATAAAATTATTTTTCACTTCTGATATTTCAGATTTCACTAGCAGAGATGTGGAATAATTTTTGCGAGGTATTTTTTTCTCGCAAATTGTATTTTTTTCTTTTTCTCTCATTCACTATTGCATTATGAATTCTTTTTTTGGCAATAAGAAAAAAACTACGTTAAAACTAATACACAATTGTTTATAATTAATTTAGAATTATTTATCAAATATTGTTGAATTTAATGCACTTTTGCATTTTTGTTTTCGATACGTTTTTGAGGGAAATATTTATCAAAAATAATCGCAGTGGTAGTTGGCGTGGTGTTTTGTCAAAAATACGCCATCTTTTGAGGCGTCTTCTTCCTACAGGGAAAACTCGAATGAAAAAGTTTCATAATTGTTTTATTTCCGGCTTAGATGGCGCCATCTGTCCTCAGTGATTTTATTGAAATACAGGTGGCGCTTGTTTGGCAAACAAAATTAAATTTTTGATAGATTATATAAATTTTGAAATTAGTTTTGGTTTTTAAATATAATAATTAAATAATGTAAAAAAATACTAATAATAAGAACTAATACAAACATAGTCTTAATTGTATTTACTAAAATTAAATAAAATTGCTTTAAATGGAATGATTTAAAGATATATTTGTTGTTGCATGTTAATAGGCGATCACTTATAAAGTTATTTTGTTTGAGACGCAACAGAATTCAGTGTAATTAGCACATTTCGATTGTTGCGGATATGACTTCTCTAATTTTTGTTTTCTAACACAAGAAAAGTTACAATGCCTCTAAACGCGAATATTTTATGTATCGTTGCATAGAGACGTTTTAAGCGCTTTTATTTGACACGAGAACATTTTATTTAAAATGCATCGGAAAATCTTGTTCTTTAAAATACGCTGCTATGCAAATCCTTATACAATAGACATATTTTTCTACCCCTATAGTTATAATGTGCTTATGTCAAAATATTCATGTGTACTCCTGATTTCTTTGTGTGACACACAAACACATAGTTTTGCAATAAAAAGTATGAATATATACGACCACTCCGAAGGAGATATATCTCATCCCGTGACCACGAAGTTTGAAACTTCTTCGAAACGTCGGGAAAAAGAAATTGAAAATATTTCTTACATTTAACGCGGTAAGTTCCGAAAAATTTAAACTTTATATAATAGAGATATATCTTGCTCAATCGACTATCAATAGCGATACAAGACTGACTTCCACACACTACAGCATGGTCGTTGGTTTATGCCAAAAATACACATTTATTAATTTATATCGCCGATATGTCAAAAGACTTTTCGATACAAAATCACTTTTATGTAGGATATATACAACCTTCCCGCGCATGTTGCTTATGTTGCTGCTAAGCAACATTAAATAAGGTAATACATAACATTTTTGCATTTAGAGAAATTATAAGGAGTACATAAATGCGTAAATTAATATGGCATATTTATGCATATGAATTAACGCAACGTCGAGTAGAGCCGTAATAAATGCTTATTCACTGCGAAACAGTTAAGCAGTTGATATGAGTTATTGTGAGTTCTATTGAATACGGTAAAATATGTTTATTTCCTGAAGTTATTTGTAAAGATTTGAAGGGTATTTTGTAGTCATAAATATCACATTATGCAAATAATTTCCGACAAAATAGAATTCATCAAGCTAAATTAATTACAGAGCTTTAAAAATATTATCTATTAAGTTAAGACTGCAATCGGCGGAACTGCACTGCAACAGAACTACACTTCACAACGTATATTCGTATGACATTTTGTGAAGTTCAGTTGCCGCTTAGTGCAGTGTAGCACATACAATTTCATACAAATATTTGCCGCGCAGTTCCGTCCTTCCGCCCAGTGAGGTTCTAACTTTACGTCCTTAAATCCTTGCAGAACACCTTGATAATCCCACAAAATCAAGGATCTATGTTAATTCAACAGGTTATTTCAACTAAACGTAATTTATTTAAATATCTTAAATTTAGTGTTTTCTCTGGTGGGCAGATGACCACTTATTTCGTTTTTATTTGGCAATCCGGAGATCTCGAATTACAAACTGAAAACTTTTTTGATTCTGACGATTCGGAATTTTAATGTGATTGTATATGTGAAAATAATTTTGTTCGTGAAAATAATCAAAATCAAAAATAATGATTGTTGCACAAATATGATACATTTTGATTTTAAATCCAGAAGCTAAATTCTCAGAATCAGAATGTATCATTTTTACTTGCGATTATATGTACTATTAGGCAAGTTATGAATTCGTCCAAAAAAAATCTAACAATCAAACATGACATTACGATCATAGAGAATACCAAAAAAGTGGGTCCCCCAATTCTGTCTGTCTGTCTGCCTGCGAGTCTGCAGCCTAACGGTTGCATGGATTTTCTTTAAACTTGGTATATATTGTTTGTTCGGTAATATGCCCACACGTTTTTTTCATTTTTTAAGACGAGAAATAACAGTAGCTCACATACATTTTTTTCTGGCCAAAAATAAAAAAACTTATTTTTCTCGAAAACGGCTCCAAAGATTTTTATACAAAAAAATCAGCTCATTAATGAAGCAAAAGGGGACATTTTAGTAATTTTTGTTTTGGAAAAAAATTGTTACTTTTGGTACCTCTAGTAGTACCATTTTTTTGGTTTTCGATTTTCTGGAAAAAGGTTAATTTGATTTTTTTGAAATTTTTTGCGCAGTAGCTCATGAAAAGTTTAAATACTATTGTAAGCCAAAATTTTTCAAAAATAATTTTTTTTGGAAAGAAAAAAAAACTTTTATTTTTTGAAAACTCAAAATTTCGAAAACGACTTAATGGATTTTTGGGAAACTTCGTATTTGGTAGTTTTTTGACTTTATCTTGAACAGTTAAAAAAGCTATATTCCTAAGATAAAAAGCAACGGTAACTCCCATACAAATGTTAAAAAAAAAACGGTAAGAAAAAAATTATTTCTCGAAAACGGCTCCAAGAATTTTTTTAAATAAATGTGTGTGTTCCTAAATTAGTACAGCCCACTTTTAAGTATAAAAATATTTTTTGTGCGTACTTATAAACGGTATTTCCCATATAACCACTTTTCATATTTACGACTTTCTCAATATTGGATAAACCGATTAAAATAATTTTTTTATGCAAATGCGCCCTAAAATTGTTAATAAGACTGCGTACTCAAATTTTCAAAAAAAAAGAAACGTTTTCGATTTTTAAAAAATACATAATTTTTTTTTTGAAAAATCGATTTTTCAAAAACCAGTCACAGAATTTTTTTGAAATTTGAATTTTATATGTTTATTAATAATAAATCCGAACTTTACATAGGGTCGACCCAGGTTTTTTTGACAACTCTTGGGGTTTTCGGTTCTCAAAAAACACCCGAGGCCATTAAATTTATGTTGCAGAAAAGCAAGTTATGTCATTTAATAATTAAAACTTAAAATATGTTAAATTTAAGTTCTTAGTACATTTTTTGTGAATCTATACACAATCCTCAACTTCAAATCTTTCCATTTTTCATGTCTGTGTCTGAAAACTAATTTAAGTATTGTTTTATTTCCATTTTAAAAATAACAATTTGCATACAAAACGAGAATTCACAACAAAACAAATGCTTCAGATTAGGGGATGTATTAGTCCATCTATGTCCCCTTTTACACAGGGAAACCAGTTGCTGTAGATTTTGTTGACGTTTTCCTTTGATTGCCTGGCACCAAGAAACTGAGGAGGAAACTGGGAAGATTTTGTTGGGCTAATTGGAATGCAAAGCAAAAGGTCAAAAAAATCTCTTCAAATCGTTGACCGGGGAGATTTTTTTCATTCCCCTTACTTCTTGCCTTTCTCGCCAACAAACTCCCGGTTGCGGGCAACTCAATTTCTTTGTGTGAAATTGTATGTTATTGAAACATCGATATTAAAACAAAAAATCGATGATTCAATATCGATGCCGAAGGAAGAATATGGAAAAACCCTCCAACACATCGATGTTTTCGATTCGATAATTATTAACATCGATGATGAGTACTCGATATTCTCCTCAAAATCACCCATTCCCACCTCAGATCTCATGTGACTTTGACGTTTATTCATTTACCGCAAGTTGCCCCTGCCAAAAACCTAATTCTACTTCAGGGCGAGTTGAGGGCGAACCTAGGTTTCAAAAAACACAGAATTTGTTTATCAGGTTGACTTTAGGTTTTTAAAAAAACGCTTTAGGTCGACCCTAGGGCGACTTCAGGGTTCACTGAACAAATCTTCAAAATTGCGTTTCAAATTTTTTTTAAAATGTTTTCAAAATTTTATACATAAAAAATGAATTTATTAAGAAACCGCTCCAACGATTTTTGAATTTTTTTTGATATATTCTAATTTATCCATGAAATCAACTGGCACATTTGTTTTTTCTCAAACTATAACGACTAAGCAATATAAAAACATTTTAGTATGTGTATTATCCATTTATTTCTACCTTAATATTATTCCCTTTTTACGAATTTTTGCCTACATTAATGATTATTAAATACAATGTAGGCCCTCATGCATTTATATATACATATATATGTATGTCTAAAAATCACATGATTCTTACGTATGCACCTAAATTATAAAGTTATATGCATACAGCTGCCTACCCACCTACATCCCTCATTTTCATTATTATATGTATGTACATGTTTATATACTTAGTTTCCATCTATATATGTATGTACATACATTTTACTCTCCTAACTCACATAGTTAAAATCCATAACTTAGATTTAAATATACATTTGTAGGTTGGTACCTATGTAACTATTCCTTGAATCATCCATACGACAATTCATTATACTAAGAATGAAGATAATCTTACCTACATAGGCTTTACACCTGCATAGGATAACTACACCTAACTAACTAGTGCCAGTTTACTAGGAACATTCGATTTTGTCCTTGGGGTTTATTTTTTTGGTAACAAAAATTATTTTTTCCCCTTCAGATCTGTCAAAACACAGATTTTTACAATTAAAACGTTCCAATGAGCAAAAAAATCAATTTATTTTTTGGTCGGAAATCAATTTTGCTGATCTGGATTTTTCGGCAGAAGAGGGGTACTTCTACTAATGTCGATTTCGTTTCAATAATTAGGATTCGCTACTAAAACCAATACTTTTTGGCTTTGAAAAGAACGATTACGGACCGAATCTCTTTTTGGGACTGTGTGTGTTGCTTGGCAGCTCTAAAAAAAAACAAATCTTCAATTCGTTAAAACATCATTATTCCGTTTTAATTTCCCGATTCCGACGCGGGGGAGTTCCTAAACCCACTTGCACTTTTTTAATATTTGTTTCCAATAAGTTTTTAACAATTTTTTTTATTTTATAATATGTTAATTTACTTTTTCTGTACACTGCCACAAAATAAAAATTAATTCACAACACAACAATTGAGAAACGTCAAAACAAATATTGTAGTGTGTGTACGAATCTGTGCACAAATCCGTTTTGAATCCGTCTCCAAAAAGAGATTCAATACGGATCTGTTTTTCGAGAAAAATATTGGTTTTAATTTGAAACGAATTTGATTTTCAGAAAAAAATTGACGGCGGATCGACGGCAAGTCGATGTTTTTGTTGAAACGAAATCGACATAATACCATGACACCATCAGAACAATTGACAGCCGTCATTTTGAGAAGATTTTGTTTTCAGTAATTATGTGAATATTGAAATTAGGTTTTAAAAACATGCATACATTTAAAAAAAAATAATAGCAATTGTGTAATCTTCCAAATTAATTTCGGAATTCATTTTTTTAACATTTTCTTTTACATGAGTAAAAGAAAAAAACTTGCTTTATTACTGGTTCCACAGACACGAATATACACCAATACAGTGATAAAAAAAAATCAATCTGAAATCGCAGACCATTCACGACGAAAAAAATCAAATTTCCGATTAAAATTTTAAATTACCAAAAGAAAACCCCATAAATCTTTCATCTACATTTGCTCTTTTTGTTGCAATGAAACTCAACATTCAAAAAGATAAAATCTTTTGACAGGAATAGCAAATGTTTCGCCTATTACATACATGTGTACATATGTACATAATAGGCGAGTAGGTGTACGACATATCTCTAGAAGTCTAGGTTTTGTTTATCCTTTATCTCTGACGGGTTCTGGGTAATTAAAATATTTACAAATAATTTTTTATATTTTATTTAAAACAATAATTCTTCTATGTATCTAAAATTGCTATACGTACAATACTTTCGTTAAGTTCAACTTTTCTCTTAAAAATAATAGATATATAATTTTGGTTGTTTCACAATATCAACAAGTACAATTAAGAAAATTAATTTCAATAAAAAAAAAAACTTTAATAGATGGTTATACGCTCAATTTAAATACACACGTAAAGAACTTGATGTGTTTTCAACTTTCTGCATTCTAATATGCTAGTTTAACTTAAGTTTTGACATTCAATAAGAGATCAAAAAACTAATAACATATTTCTCCAAATCTACATTAAACTTTTATATTAAAATTATAACCTTGTAAATTATGTTATTGGCTTATGTATGAGCATATACATATATATTTTTTGTAAATGTTTCGCTAAAAGGAGCGATTAAGTGGAAAACGGTAGTCTTTTTACTAAATTTATAAATGTATATATATATATGTAGGTATAAGTTTCTTACATATTTGGGGAAGAATTTTCTAAAATTCGAACTCGAAAAACGATATGATTATTATCTATGCCCTACTTAATAGTCGTCTTAAATCTATAAATGTATTTCTACCAATTTTAAATATGATTTTGTTCTATACGAGATTCAAAAACACGATATGATTATATATTATATTGTAGACTAGAATCTAAAATTGAGGTATAGTTGAGTATTTATGTCGTTTGGCAACTCGGAAAGGACAACGTGTCATCATGTTAACAAGGATATAAATCGTGGTCGCACACACCATCCAGATAACGTAAATTATAAGACATATAAAACGATTATTACCCCAGAGTACAGTATAGTAAAGCATATTGTTTTCTAAAACTGCAAAACCATACCCCATTCGAGGCTTTCCCATGCGATATGATGATGTTGGTATCATTATTTCGAGATATGTATGTTCATTTTTTAATTCGTTCAAATCGAATGTTCTGATTTCATTTTGATAAAAATGAATTGAATTTGTTGAGGGATATAAAAATATTCGAGATTCATGCCAATGAGCTGTGAACATTACGTGTGGATCAATATCGGAGAGAACACCACGCAACAATGGTCCGCCAGATATCAGTAAGGGCATATGTGATAGGCCAATTCGAGTGCGATCCATATTATTGTCTCGGTCAGGATTGGTAAAGTCCATTACCATGCGATTTATTTTAAAGAAACGCAAACGATTGTCATAGTCAAAGAGGTCTTTGTACATGAATTCGATTTCGAAACGACGTATGTTTGAATTTGATATGTAGTCGCCATTTTCTCCACCAATATCGTTGTCACCGGGAATGTGTATTCGCTAGAAAATATTCAATCGTTTAAAAAGTTAGATACATAATACACAAGTAAATTCAAAAAAGACTTACTTGAACATTTTGATTAGCATGAAAGATACTTTTAAATCTTTTAACATAAGCAGAATAAAGTTGTGGTGTTGCGATATTGCCTTCATCTAGTAAATCTCCCATAAAGCAAACAATATCTGGCTTTGTAAATGCACTAGCGTGTTCGAATGTTTTCTTTAAGTACCTATTCAAAAAAGGATGAATAATTCAGTTTTGAATTAATTATTATTGTTGTACATTAACATACAAAAATATACTTATGTTTTATTTATTTTAATCGAGTAGTTACTGATAAATTTAAAAGAATGGAATTTTTCATAGTGCGAACATTTAGGCAACATAATAGAATAAATTACTAGTTTTGATGTGCAACATCTTGCCTCTTGCTTTTCTGTAATCTGTTTGTCTGTATATCGATCTAGAGCCTAAAGAGCTGAAACGATTCGTTTCCAACTTGATATTTAAGCGTAAGGCGATTATGGTTCAATTCTTTTTTGTTTTTTATATTTCTTAGCCCCTAACATAACGGTTAGGTTAGGTTGAAGTCGCATTTAGGAAAACGGTTGACACACTTAGAACACAAATAGGTCCATTGTAATACCACATTCAGAGATATTATCTATTTAATTAAACCATTTGGAACCGGTAATGATGGTATGTGCCTTAGATCACTGGGGTCGTCGAAGAAGCATTCTTCCAAGTGTAGTCTACGTCCTTGGGAGAGAGCAGGACATGAGCAAAGAAAATGGGAGATAGTCTCCTCTTCCACCTCATCTATGCAACTTCTGCAAAAGTCGTTGGAGAATACGCCAAGTCTTTTGGTGTGTCTACCAATTAAGCAGTGTCCAGTTACGACATCAATTTCGGAGCCAGGATGTTTCCTGCTCAAAGAGAGCAAACTTTTTGAGCGTCTTGGATCCATTTTTGACCAGATCTGTTTAGTAGCCAGGCAAGTAGTGATGTTTGACAGTAGTTTTACTTGTAATACAATTTTTTGTACCAAAAATGGTTAATCTTCAATGTTATAGATGTATATACATTAATTATTTACGCTACTACCAAATAATGTTTTTATTTGTTTTCGACTTTGTCTTTAACTACTCAACGTATTTCGGTGAAAACTTGTACATGAGGTCTTTCGAATTCTAAATAATACTGCATACCAAACTTTTTGAAAAATATTTTTTTGAAAATTCAATATTTCGAAAATGAATGGACGGTTTTTTTAATGCTAGAAAATCATAATCATTATGTTTTTTTTTTTAAATATCTTAATAACTTTAGGTTTGTTCGTTGAGCCCTGAAGTTGCCCTAGGGTCGCCCTAAAGCATTTTTGGAAAAACCTGAAGTCACCGTGATAAGCAAATTCTGTGTTTTTTGAAGCCTAGGGCCGCCCTCAAATCGCCCTGAAGTAGATATAGGTTTTTAACTGTGGCAAGTTCAGGTAAATGAATAAACGTCAAAGTCACATGAGATCTGATTTGATTTGTAATTTTAAAAATGGAAATATAAGAATACTCCAATTAATTTTCAGACACAGAAATGCAAAATGGAAACCTTTGAAGTTGTAAATTGTGCATAGTGCCAAAAGAATGTGCTAATAACTTAATTGTAACATATTTCAAGTTTTAATTATTAAGGCCCATTTGCTGATACAAATCATAAATATTTATGTTCAACTTAAAACGCTGAAGGGCTACTTTTTCCTCTGCGTAAACTGTCACATAAATTATTAAGTAGAGCTTATGGCGTTTTTATTTGGCAATCCGGAATTCTTCTCCGATCCGGGATCCCAACTGAACACTTTTGTGTGATTCTAACGATTCTAATTTTAAACATACAATATGTGTGGAAATAATGGTGTACGTGGAAGTATTCAAATTCAAACCAAAAAATGTTTGTTGAACAATTATGATACAAAAAATGACAACAGTCGAGTTTGACGTTCAAGTATATGAATGCGTGAGTGCTTCTGATTTTAAATCCTGAAACAAAATTCTCTTCTTTTCAAAATTAGAACTGTCATTTTCTCCCAAGTAACCGATTTCAGAAGAGTATGGAAGACTTCCGGATTGCCAAATAAAAACGACATTAAATGCTTAAGTTGTGTATCAGCAAACGGGCCTTATTTCTGATTCGTATCAGAAACGGGCCTAAATGACATAACTTACTTTTCTTCAACATAAAATTAAAGCATCCGGGTGTTTTTTGAGAACCGAAAAACTAGGTCGACCCTGGGTAAAGTTCAACGAAGAACCTTTTCTCACTTTTCGAGATATTAAGAAAATTCTTTTACCGCATTTTATGTATTTTTCATGATCTTGTAATTAAAAAAAGAAAAAGTAAAAATGATTTCTTAAGGTTTAGGAAAAAAATTCATATGCGCTAGCTCGTTTTTTTTTAAACAATTGGCGTTTTTCTTTTTTGCCTCTGAACAAAGCTCTAAACAGAGGCTGACCTATCAGAGCAGATCTCTAAGCAGATTATGATCAAAGTCCTCAGATTAAATTATGAAACAGAATTTGAGCTGTATTTGTTAACTTGAAATTACTTGTTAGTTTTTGTGAATTTGATGTCAAAACACATACGAAAAAACACAGGTTTAGTAAAAATTTCAAGTTATCGAACTAACCTCAAAAATTTAAATTGCCTTGTGACATTTGAGCGACAAAAAGAAAAATAATAGAAAATTGTGAAATTAAGCAATCTTAAATAATTAATTGACAAATCAAGTGTATTAAATCAGTATATCAGACCAATTTAAAGACGATAATAACAAAATTCAGTTCTTCATTCTTCCGAAATTGTTAAGCTTTAATTTCTTAAAAATAATATGCAAAAAGCAATAGTGTTGCGAGAAGCGTTTAATTTATTTTTTTAAGAAGATGAAGACGATAATACTGAATCTAATTGTTATCGTGCACGGATAATAAAAAATCAGAACTATGCGGAAGAAGTCATGTCGAGGTTCTCCGACAGAACATTCAAAACACATTTTCGTGTGAACCCCGATGATTTTGAAATGTTATGCCGAGAAATACGCTCCATTAAGGATCTTCAATCAGGTCCCGGTAGGGAACCCACAAAAATCGAAAAAAACTGATGATTACTCTATGGTATTTGGGAAACCCAGAATGCATGAGGTATGGTTATTACTCGTTGTATTTTATTACATTCAAAAGTTTTGATTAAAATGGTGAATGTAGATCTATTGCAGACAAATTCGGAGTTTGCATTGCAAGAGTTTTCCGGATAATTTTAGACAACTGTGATAGTCTAATCAAACAAAAAGCAGCTAGAACGTCAACTCATTACCATACGAAAACTCGGTTTCCAGGTACAAATTATGCAATACCATTTATCTAAGTATTTATATTGAAAATTAATAATTTCAGGAATAATTGGTTCCATCGATGGTTGCCAAATAAGAGCTCCACTTATGTCACATAATTCGTATATCAACCGAATACGTAATCGATTAAGTACTCGAAATGCAGCTTGCGAACCAATATTGACCAACTATCAGACAATTGTACTGTTGTAATGTAGTAAATTATTATTGGGAAGTTGTTTGTATATAAACAAATATAAACATAACAGCAATCTATTAAAAAAAATGTACCATGTTTAGATAAAAATTAATTATATTTTAAATACAATGCTAACGATTGTTAGTGGCGATATGAGCAAAGAGTATACGAAATCTGAATTCAGATTCTTGTGTACAAAATTAACTGTTATACATTAAAAAAAACGTAGTCGCGAGGGCATATAATGATTTAAACTCTCAATTCTGTATGCGCGTTGCTGATATTTTACGGAATCCAAAGGGTTAAGATGAGGCTGAGAGATATTTTATCATGGCAAGAAATGAACCATGAAATACCTAATTTTTAAATTGTTAGTATATTGAAGTCGAAGGAAATATTATAAGCTGGCATGTCCCAATTAATATTAAGAAGTAAAATATTCTGAACTAAATTTTGTTTGTGATATGTTGTTACCCAGTTGATAATAATTTTTAATTGATTGATAAGAATGAATAGGTATTTAAAATAAAGGTCAAAAGTATTAGGGATGTACATACCTACTCAGATTATCAAAAATTACGAACTAATGCATACATACAAGTTCACAAAAAATAATTACTAACTACTACTTGATAAGGATTTCTATTTAAAATTTAATTATTATTTCGTACTCGTTTTTTTTTTTAATTAAAAGTAGCTAACCTATTTTAAGTGTTCATAACTCACCTATCAGCATCGTTTCGTGCCAGTGAACTATACCACGAGGTGTCGAATGTTTTGCCCAGCAGTTGTGGATCAGCAACAAATAATATTCGCGTGCAGTTTTCTAAAAATAAAGAAAAATATTGAACACAACTAAAATTGCATAAGAAAATACATATTTTTTTTTTGCATAAGCATACTCACAAGTGTATTTTGTAAAATATTTGTTTGGCTTACCATGTCTACAATAGATTTGCTTCCAAGACCATTCATTTATATGATAGATAAGTACTTCGCTAAAGCAAACAAGGGCGAGGGTAGCTAAAATTAGTGCCCGAGCAACTAAACTAAAAGGGTGCAAAAGCAAAGATCATTACTTTTGTCGATTTTAATTTTAACAGGTAGATATCCCATAACTTACCGGTGCATCAATCTTTTTGATGCCATGACATCGCCATACTCTTTACAAGTTAAATTATTGTATCTGTTTTTCTTATTCGACTAGACAGACAGAGCTCCGCTCCGACGACCCAACGCAAGCCAACTCACAACAATTGTTTCTTATAATCAATGGATCGACGAATTCATTTCTATAATTAAATTATAGAACTTTAACATTGCTTTGCTTAATTACCCTAGCACTAGCACTACCCAGACCAGAGTGCTCAATGCTCATAGACTGACATGGCATTTATGCTAGAAGCTAGAACTGGGGTAGAAGCGGTAGTATACTGCTAGTGTTAATGACACACACGGCCATACATAGAATTCTAGTTTCTAGTATCTAGTTTATGCGTGTTTAATTATGGTTCTTTGTGTTGACGGAAGTTATTTGGTTGGTTTTTTCATGGTGTACCATTTGTTTACTTTCATTTTTTTATTTAGTGTGCGTATGTTGAGTTTGTATTGAAAAAAAAAATGGATTAAAGTAAAGCGCGATGTTTAAAGAATAACCATCTATATGTTTACACAATTGTCTGTGCTGTGTATAAAATATAAATAAATAAATAGTAGCAGCAAAATAAACCCACTTGCTAAGTAGAAAAACAAGAAAAGCGGAATATCGGAAAAGTGTTAAGTTGTCAAAATAAAATGTAAACAAAAACATATTTCATTCAAACGTTTGCAGAGACATCTGTAGTAATTAATTGGATGTAAATTAAGCTTGCACATACAGCGGTTATGCAACAGAGCAGGGATGATAACTATTTTGTAAAAAGTAAGTAGTATACCAGAGCAAGCGAGTTTTTCAGTACTGTTTTTTTTTTTACAAAAATTAAAAATATCAATGGAGAATTTTCCTAAGCATTATAATTCATTTGTAATTCTTTAAATCGCAAGATCATAAGCATACCTAAAACAACAAAGTTACTTATAAAGATATTTCAAAAAATAAATTAATTGCTTTATTAAATATAACATTAAAAGATTTTGAATGACCAATAACAACTTAGTTAGCACATTCGAATTGTTATTGGTTATTCAAAATCATTAAAATTATATAAAAAGTGCTTAAAAAGCAAGGATGTAATCATACAAACAATTGAATACCTTTTGAGGTTTATAACGCAATTAATCCTAAAAATTAATAATGGCTTCGCATTAAATGCTTATCACGATTTTCTAATGCCGGATTTACACGACTGTCAAATTGGCAGTTCGTAGTCTAAATTGTCGAAAATGTGGCAGTATATTTGTCATCAAGAAACTGCCAGCCAGAATTTACGTTAAGTTGTGGAATTATACTCACATAGTGTAAATTCAGTACTGACACCAATTTTCAAATTATGACAATTTGCAAGAAAGAATAACCTTGCTCATTCTTTACTGCCAGTGTTGGCAGTATTTTTATCTGTAATTATTTTATCTTCGTGTAAACGAATGTCGTTAATTAAATTAATGACATCAGTATTTTGGGAGTAAATACTGCGAACTTGGCATTCGTGTAAATCCAGCATAACATTATACAAAATTGTTCACCCCTTTAAAAAAATGTTTTTTTTTTTTCAAAAATCCGTAAAAATATTTTTCTAAACTTTGGTATGCAGTTTTATTTATAATTCGAAAGACGTCCTGTACAAAAAAGTTGATTGAAATGCGTTGAAATCGTTATTGAGAAAGCGAAAAATAACAAGAAACATGTGTCTCGTGACGGCCAACAGAAGTGATAACTTAAACTAATCTGAGTTGAACTATTTAATACTGAAATTGTTTAACTTGAGAAAAGCTTCAAAAGTTCTTCGTTATTTTCAATAGTTCTCCATATGCGTGACAGAAAGTGAAGCCAGACAGACTGGTGCCGGAACGCGTTACATAACGAAGCGGTTTACCCTCCCATAAGAAGTTATCACTTCAAAAAACCGTTCTATCGCAGGTACAAAATATCTTATGTAAGCATTTTTTTAGACCAACATGTAGACTACGCCTATAATAGTGCATTTTTTTTTTTTTTTTTTTTTTTTTTTTTTTTTTTTTTTTTTAAATTTAACTATATGCCTGTAAGACCTAAGCTCTTTTAAATGCAACCTGAGTTGCACGGCACTAGTTTGGCACAGTGGATTTGAGAACCAGGTATTGTCTGTCTCATTTTAACCCATGGGCGGCATCCAATTAAAATTGGAGGTATAGAAAAGAATGCGCCTAGCGTGGGGATCGAACCCACACGTCCTAATTAGCAATCAATCACTTTACCCACTGCGCCATTGCCACCCATTTTTTTAACTAAAATTGTTGGAGCCGTTTTCGAGATAATTACGATTAATCATTTTTGGTGCATAAAATTGTATGGCAGGTACCGTTATTTTTGAGGCTAAGAAAAGGATTTAAAAAAGGAATCAATCAAATGGTCTATGATGCTTAAGTACCAAGTTTGAACAAAATCGCTTCAGCCGTTTAGGCTGTGGATTGATCTACAGACAGACAAATTGACTTGCGATAACACTCTTTTATGTTTTCTTATGAAATTACTTTCACAGATCACATGAAACCAAGGCGAATTAAAACATTACTAGCTGCAGCCGGTACAGTCAAAATTTCTACCCGCTATTATCGAACAATAAATTCCATAATTTGATTGGCCATGATATATGTATACAACACATGTATAAATAAAGTTAATAAGACATGCCGATTTTTAACATAGCTGCTTCAAATCTACACTTCGAGCAGAGTTATAGGAACTTCGCAAGTCTTTACAATTTTCGTACGACAATATATCCCTAAGAACATACGATTGTTTTTATTTATTTATTTATCTGACTTAATGCAATTTATTTTAATTATGACCCTGACCGTTTTGGAAGGGCACCACATATAATAAAATAGAAACTTATAAAACTTGCGACTTGCGACTTAATATTAAAAAAAAATAAGCCAGAGATGAAATAATACCATACTCATTTTTATTTTTACAGCGCTCAATGAAAGAGTAAGACATTTCTACTCCTTACCATATTTAAACTGAGAAATTTTCTTCTGAATAGTGCTGTCAAATGCCAAACTGACATATTTAAATGACAGATAATAAAGAATGTAATTTTATATAATACTAAGCTATAGTGCATATGTGAGTTTTGACAATACAAAACATTTGAGCTTAATAATTTAATACATATCCATTATTTTATTTTATTATATTTTATTTTGTTTTGTTTTGTTTTGTTTTATTTTATTTTATTTTATTTTATTTTATTTTATTTTATTTTATTTTATTTTATTTTTTTTATTTTATTTTATATTATTTTATTTTATTTTATTTTATCTTATTTTATTTTATTTTATTTTATTTTTATTTACTATTTTCTAACATTGTGATTAAGATTCATCATTATCATTGCCGAAGAGCAATCCCACACAATTTCAACCACATTCCGCCTTTATTTTAAGTCTGAAAAATTTACAATATGTATCAAAAACTAGTGCCGGCATAATGAAATATCAAAAATAAGATTTGAAGAATGAGCATGCAAACTTTTAATAGATTTGAGATTGTAAATGTACGCAAAATTTTGTATTAATGTCCATTTAGTTATTCGTTAAACTAATTTTAAAATTATTCACAATTTTATTGGGAAATTTTATTTTATTTATATTTATATGTAGATACGTTTTTTCCATAAAAATTTTCCAAGTTTACCAAACATATTGTAAACTTACACAAATTGTAAAATTATTTAGTATTTTACATAGGTTTGACTAAAAATAATCTAAAAATACAAACATCGGTGTCCAGCAACCAATTTAAGAGAAAGAAAAAAATACATGTCATCGCCAAGAATTTTTTCAAATAATTTTAAAATGCACCTTACAAGTTCTTTAAATAGTGTCTTAAAAATATACAGATTATACTTTGCAAATGTTTGTTTCTTCTAATTATACCTACTCAATATTTAATTCGAATAATCATCACATTCAAATTATTTCTTAGGATGATTTCAAAATATAATAAGTGATAATCTAGTCTTAATGTATATCTATGTACACTTTGGGAGAGATAGGCCGAATCTATATAACGGAAGTTTAATAAACTCATCATAACATTCAAACTCCATTTATACATTTTGAAATTCCAATTGTATTGTTTTGAGAATACAAAATCAAAATTTACAAAAAAAAATGGTCTGCTATTCGAAATTTGACTTCCCATATCTCTGTCCTATTTACGCGATCTTTTTTGTAGGAATTTGGCGTGCTGGCAAGAAAATGAGTTTTCCAAAAAAAATATTACTGTTTGTGCTTAAAATATCTAAAGTGTTCATCACAATTTCTACAGTAAAAATGTCGACAGAAAGTGACAACGACATTTTGAGACATATTAATTGCACCTACTGAGTCGTATGAGTAATATTGGTTTCTTTTTAATTATTTGTCAGAGTAGTTTTAGAATAACTTTATTGCTTCTTGTATTGAATATAATTAGTATTTAATTGCAGCTATTAGCTTTGAGGGACAATTTCACTAGATGAATTCGAGATTTAATTTACTTATATGTAAGTAAATAAAATTCAGTTTGGTATTTTTAGCATTAATGTGATGTGATCATTATTATATTTTAAATATTTACAATTTAATTGCATTAAATTATTGAGAAATAGAACATTTTCTGAACTAAAAAATGTTACTTAACAAATATGGTGTTTCGAGGGTTTTCAAATAGGAACGGCGGCGGACATGTTTTTTTTATCAATTATTAATTTTTATGTTTTTTTCATGTTTCAAACGCTAACGACTGGTTTCGCTGACTGGTTTATCTGTAGTACTCGTAATTATATTGATTGCAGCAAAAAACATCATCCTTAAGTAAAGTTGCCGGATTTCGGAACTACTCACCAGGGCCGTCGCGCCGACATTATCGCTTAGAAAATTTTTGAAATCAACCATGTCATTATCACAATTGGTAGAGAAAACTACCAAATATTAATCGATAATAGAAAAAATATGTTGAAACTTCCTATTTGCCGCGAGTTATGTTTGGAAACTATACGGTGGAGTACGTAACAACAATTAAAATTTAGGCATAAGATTAAACCAAACTCTTAGTTACAATAGTTATAGCGACCAGGAAAACGAAACAAGAAAAAAGTTTTAATATATAACACAGGTCAACACTATTTTTGTTTCTGGGTTCTTGATATGATTTTCTTGTTCCTTCCATATAACTTACTAATTATGAAAATGCTTTACCTGAAAAAGTTTGTTTTTATAGCTAGAAGTTTGATATTTTGGTTTTATGGGAAATCATATTTTTTGTTTTGTTTAATGGTATGTTAAAATAAAACAAAATTTTAAAATGATTTTAAATAACTATTTTTAATTTTCATATAGTTTAAACTTAATAAAGAATTAATGTAAATATTGAAACACTAATATTTTTTGTGTGTGCTGTTGTATATGGATAAACTTTCTTGTATGAGACCCCATATATAGCCTCCTATCATTCTTTCATTAACAAATACAAGAAAAATGAATCGGAAACAAAATAAGATCCCGTGCCTAAGTCCCCTTTCACACAAGAAAACTGAGTTGCCGGCAACTGGGAGTGTTTTGGCGAGAAGGGCAGGAAGTAAAGGGAATGAAAAAAATCTCCCCGGTCAACGATTTGAATTCCAATTAGCCCAACAAAATCTTCCCAGTTTCCTCCTCAGTTTCTCGGTGCCAGTTTCCTCATGTGAAAGCTACAAGGCAATTAAAGGAAAATGTCAAAAAAATCTCCAGCAACTGGTTTCCCTGTGTGAAAGGGGACTTACCTTCGAGAATAACTTTGCAGCAACTACATGAAAAATGAGGAGCCCACCAGTGCTGCCGTCCGAAGAATTTGGAAAATCTGGACATTTCCTGTTCAATGAGTAGACAGTTTACATAAAACGACTTATTACGCCAAGCGAATCGAAATATTAATTGAACTCAAATTTCTTCCAAAGTCCCCTCAATCTTATCATTGGAAATCACTTAAAATCAAATATAATTGATTTTTGCACCAAGTTTTCTTCTGAATTGAATAACGTTTTAAGTTTTCCAAAAAGGGGTAAAATGAAAAAAAAAAAATTCTAAAACCACGATTTGGTCTAATCAGACTAAAAATAATTTTATATATTTTGTTAAGTCTAAATTAGTCCAAATTCTAAATCAGCTGTGAACTGCAATAATTTTCAAACTGTCACACAGACTTCAAAACATTGATGAACTCGGGGAAGAACTTGAACAAGTATGTTCTATAATAACATTGGCGCAAAATTTTAGTCGGTTTAGTAATATGTTAAATCATTTTTAGTATGATACTATGCTTAAAAGAGGAGTTTGCTAATTTAAGCCAGTTTAGTATCTACTATTTTCTTAACATATTACTAAAGTCACAAAATGGCTACTTTATTTTTTTAGTTTCGTACTAAATTTATATGCCACTTTGACATTTAAAACGTCAAAGAGTTATGTTCGCTTACTTTTTTGCACTATTTTAGGCGTGTTTAGTTGTAGTTTAGTAAGAAAATAGTATTTTGCTAGTTAAAAAGTGTTTAAAATTAGGAAAATATTAGTAAAGTGTTTTAGTATTAGCAATCTGTTAAGTTGTATCATACTAAGCCCTTAACATCAGGCTGTTTAAAATTTTGCGCCATCGTTTCTTGGAGTTGAAGATGACGCATATTGTTTTAAGAAGTGACAAACTTTTGGAAGTAACAAAGTGTTATATTAAGAAGCCTATAATTGTAATAGTCAGGCAAATCGGAAAAAAACAGGAGAATTGTGGAAGAAATGTCGTTAAAATTGAGATCACGATGCTAGCTTTCGCGACGCCGCTAAAAGAAAAAAAAATAACTTCTTGATATTTTACAATAGAAGCTACCTGTTTTAATAAAATACACGACTGGATCGCAGGTACTTGCTTTTATGTTTGATCTCATCGTATGCCAAAGATTTCTGTCAAAATTCTAAATATATTCTTAAAGTCGTTTTTTACTTAGTTTTTTATATGTATATGACAATTTTAAGTATTTAATAATATAAGCTTAAAAGCAAAATTTCAAAAAAAAATCATAGACCCGTTTTCGAAATATTGAATTTTCAATAATTTTTTTTTTTTTTCAAAAATGGAAAATTTTAGTATGCAGTATTATTTATAATTTGAAGAACCTCCTACTTAAAAATGTTTATATAAAATAATAAAATCAAGGAGATACCCAAATAGTGTACACACTTTTTTTTATTAAAATCGTTAGAACTGTTTTCGAGATAATTGATATGGTAGACAAAATTGTATGGCAGGTACCGTTATTTTTGGACCTAAAAAACGATTTAAAAATCTATTTTAGACAATCACCTAAAACACTTTAATACCAAGTTTGAAGAAAATCGCTTAAGCCGTGTACAGACAGACAGGCAGGCAGACAGACAGACACCTATCATCGTAATATCAAGTTTGATTAAAATCTCGAGTTCGATTTTTTTTCCAAATGCAAAACTTTCCCTATAGTACCTTATCCCAAGCAAACAAATTGCAAAAATTGCATTTAAAAATCAGTAATGACCGACATTCTTAAACTTCAAACATAGAAATGTGCGACATCTATGATTATATTGGCTCTTATTTATTTTCAGTGAGCTTAGTCCGGTATTACATGGCACTTGCCTAGCCTTGCGTTAATGTAGTGCAAGAGAGAAAGAAAGAACGAAAAGATGGAACAGAAATAATTCTATCTGAACACTCACGGGTAGGATTTTCCCTGCGTGTTTTTGACGTTTCTCTTTCTACTCTTTCTTTCTCTTTGGGATTTGCTTTATTTATATTTGGATGTTAATAAATAAATGATAAATAAACACCAATCCAAATGGCTGACAATTTCAAATGGAGCAAAGAATTAACTTCTGATCTCATTTTTAATTACGAAATGCACCCCATTTGTCATCCGGAATATATAAATAATACGCTAATTACCGAATAGGAGTTCAAAAGCAAATAACTAAGAGTTGAGCGTTACATTCACGCGCCGTGTAAAACTGACTTAGTTTTTCTCCCGCTAGTTGCAATCGAGAGGACTAGTGTCTTTTAAAATGACTGAGACTAAAATGGAACCAACTTGAAGTATGCAACTGATGCAACTAGTGAACTAGCTGTCCATATTAATATAATACGTCCATGATTCCAATAATTTGGGTTTCAATTTTCAATTTCTCTCGCTCCACTATCAGAATTGTGAACGAAAAATTTGTATCTTTTATTAATTTATTTTCACTTTCGTTAGTATATTAAATTTAAATATTCTGTTAATTTTAATTTACTACTAAAATCATCTGTATACTTTTCAACTACTCTGTAGATACATATGTATGTACATACTTATTAATTCTTAAAAGAACTTAATATTTTACTATAATAATCTTTCTTAATACATAAATAGGTACAAATATAATACTGGTTTGGCACTTAAGTATTTTGTTTTTTTACTATGTTACAGCTTGTTTCTAGAATTAATCTTTTGTTAACCTTGTTGTATAACTCTGCCATTTAACAACATTTCGATTAACCCAAAAAAACAAAACCCGAAGAAAAAATAATAACAAACTAAGTATTTATATTTCTAATTTCTTGCCCTAGGGCAACCAACCTCTAATAGAATGTTTTTTTTTATAAATAAATATAAACATTATGTATATCAAGCCTATAAAAATCATTTTATAAATTGATTCTGTCGCATTATAATAATTTATCAGTCACACGCCGCGTCACAAAAATTCCTAATAATATATTAAAAATCAAAACAACACTCCAAAAAAATATACCACACTATATTTTTTATATTTAAACACAAACCACACAAATATTATACAGAATCAAAAATATCAACCACTTTCCAATTAGATAT
The DNA here is from genome assembly GCA_910595825.1 of Philhelius pedissequus. Classification (NCBI taxonomy): domain Eukaryota; kingdom Metazoa; phylum Arthropoda; class Insecta; order Diptera; family Syrphidae; genus Philhelius; species Philhelius pedissequus. Next base: position 38,090,733 of record OU343163.1, read on the forward strand.
ACATACATATACATATGTATTTTATTTCCTTTCAAAAAAATTACTTTTTAGAAGAAGATTTTTTCAATTTCCCTTTTTATCTTATGCCGTTTGCTATTTTTCTTGAGACATTGAAGCCAAATTAGGGCAAGTTATGGATTGAAACAAAAAAAACGAGTCACACATAAAAATGTTAATAGTTCATCGACGCACTTAAACCATTTTTCTTTTAATTTTTAAAAAGATTAGTGAAAAGTTTGAAGTTAAAATTTATTTTGTTGCTTACTGAGATGATTTGCAAACAGTATAGATAATAACTTTTGTGGTTTTCTATTGGTACAATAATTGAATTTTTAATTTCTTGTTTGATACAATTCTGTATTAAACCCTTCCATTGGGCAAAACAAATTAAATTTTTTTTGATTCTTACTAACACCACTAAACACAAGAACAATTGGTGATTTTGACAACTGCCAGCTTCATAGAATAAGCGCCAATGTCAAAAAAAATCAAATTCCGCATGAAATATAAATCAATGGAAAAACCAATCTAAGTCACATCTCAGACAAACAAAGCCCAAATTGATTTGAGTGTTTGAGGTTACGTACGTTAAACTGATTTATTTGATGATAAGAACAAAACATATGTATGCTGTATAGAGAGATAGTAGGTTCTATCTGTAGGGATGAGTGGTATTTATAGCGAGTTTCATTTAAGAAAAAGATCTGATCTTTCTGACAAAAGATTTCATCTTTTTGAATTTCGTGAGTTTCATTTCAACAAAAAGAGCAAATCTAGATCAGATCTCAACACGAAAGATCTCATCTTTGGTGGGTAGGCAGATTTGATCTGAATGCACGCACACATGTAAAACTTTTTTTCTGTAAAACATCAAATGGAAACTATTTTGTTATTAATTTATTGTGAAATTGTGCCAATCCCTGCTAAAAAATTAAACTAAAAAATAAACAAATAATAGACGAAAAAGTTAATTAAATTTTTATTGCTTTGTCTTCATCTTCCTCATCATCTGATGATGATGTTTTTTTTCAGAAATGTGTCAGTCATTCAGCATTGGCCGCGTTCGGTGCAATGCCGATAGGCTAGCCAAGATACCTTAGTAGCGTGTTTGTTTTCGAACGATCCAGGTAGCTTTTTCTGTTAAGTCAGTTGTATTGCATACAAATCTGAAGTTTTGAATCAGCTGTTCCTCAAATTAATAATAATTTTTGGATAGCTTGAGATTTGTATTTGACAACATATGTTTAGTTCATCAGCTGGTTTTTCCTTAGGCGTGACAACAACACAAAGCAATCCGGATTGCTTTAGGTATGCCACCGAACGCGGCCAATACTAAAATTAAATTTTGGACACAGGGTTTCATTTAAAAGATCAAATCTCCATTTGGAGAGGAGTTCTTTGAAATTTAAATGAAACTCGCTATTAGAAAACATCAATGAAACATGGAATAATCATTATCGATAATAATAATTATCGAATCGAAAACATCGGTGTTTTTATTGAATTTTAATTTTGATTTGTTTTTATTTGAAACCCTGCGTTTCACATCTTTCTGTCAAAATTTCTGACAAGTTGCAGAAAACTCTTGAAAAGTTTCGGGTTATTAAACGACATCATGCAAACCACTTATAGAAAATCACTTATAGAACTCTAATTGCGTTTTTATTTGGCAATCCGGAATCTCTCACCGCTTCAAGATACCATTGAACACTTTTATTTTGTTCTGACGATTCTGAAGATTTGGTGTTATTGTATAAATTTGAAAATAATCAAAATGAAAAATAATTGCATAAATTACGATCCAAAAAAATGAAAACTCTCGAGTTTGACGCTTAAGAGTGAGTACTTCTGGTTTCGATTCGATTTCAAATTCATGTCCTTTTCGATTGGTAATCCGAAAGAACTCTCCGATCCGGGATTCCAATCGAACAAGATAACACTAGATTCTAGATTCTGAAAATTTATGTGAGAGTATGTGTAAAACGGGAAATGTTGAACGCATATTTGTGATTATTTTATTTTGTAAACATGGCTGACAGAAATGTAGAAGATTTCGAAGTTATTCCTAATGAAAATGTGAAATTACAAATATTGAAGGGAAAATTTGTCTTCGGAACAGATATCCATAATTTCAATTCTCTAAAGATTGAAATTGAAACTACTAAATTTCAGACAAACCAAAACAAAACAATGACATGAATAAATTAATTTGAATTTGACATTTAGTGGGTGTTAGATTCAGAAGGAAATTTCTCTTCTATCCAGGAGAACAACTGTCATTTGATACAAAACGAACATTTTCAGAAGCATTCGGAATACTTCGGACGACCAATCGAAAATGCCATCAAGCGCAAATTTTTCTTCTTTACAGATTCAGAACTGTCATATTTTCCCAACTGGAGACTTTTAGGAGAGTCCAGCGGCTTTCGGATTGCCAAATAAAAACGACATAAGTTGTAAACGTTAAACATGAATTTTTCTTAGATATTCGACATTACGAATGTATTTCAGGCGTTTAAAATGCTTCTCCAAGTTCAGCAGTCAGCAACAAGAACATGCGACACTGATGTGATTTTTAAATTTATTCATTTTCGTATGCGTTTGACTTTGTCCGCTCCGTGATATGTGTGGCGTATCTGAGTTCTGAGTATATCTGGTTTGCCAGCCAGTAGCCAGTGTCGTATTTTGATTTTATTTTCAGTTAAATTCGCCATACTCACTCGGGAAGGATGAAAGAAATAGATGAGTCGGGACTTTTTGTTACTTAATTTATTTCTCAAATTTGGATGAGATTTTCATCTTACATTCTCCTATACGGGTTTGGTCGTCGTTCGTTGGCGTCAGTCGTGTAGTTTGGTAGTATGAAATGAGATTAAGACCGGAGCGGTTCGTAAAGAAGTTCTATTATTTGTTCGAATCCAACGTGTCGCAGCGTTGCGGAAAACAAAATAAATTAAAAAAACAAAACAATATCGTTTGAAAGGATATTAAGGAATTAATGTATTCAGTTTCAGTCAGTGAAAAATTACAACTGTGATAGTGCAATATGTGACATAAGAGAATAAAACCTATTTGTGCAATTAATATTTATTTGTTTACTCTTCAATTTACATTAATCAGTTAAAACACAAAATTATGAATCAATCAAAAATGCCCTACAGTCCATCACCCCCTCCCCCCTCGCTCCATTCGGTGGCGGCGTCGCCAACATCGCCGCCTGGTGGTCGTCCTCGAGCCCCAAGGCCACCACGGATACAAATTCATGGCAATGGCTCGTACTTGGGTTCGATGCCTCCAACTGCACAGGTTCCTTTCACAGCTCAAACAAATCCCACTTTAAATGGGTCACAAAATCATCCCTATTGGCCAGCATACTCGAATCCTTTTGCAGCCGGAAATTTCATGTCAAAGGGATTTGAGGAGTTTGTCGATTTTACAAAATCTGGAATGAGTTTCGGAGAGAAGTTCACCTATGGATTGTATGTGAGATTCAGTAAATGGTCCAAAAAGTGGTTTACACACATATTCCTATTTTTGGTGGTGCTCCTTTATAGTGTCGGTGGTGCAGTGTTGTTTCGAACTGTTGAAGGTGAGTAGAGTAAGAGTATATAGTTTCGTCCTTTGTACTGCAATGATGATGTCATGTTATATTGGCAAATGTATTTCCATGTTGTTAGGTAAATCTTTGTTTGGCATTGGTAGACAAAGTTATATTTAAAGTTCAAATATAGACTACTATAGTATAAAGCGATTACCGCACTGACGATGAGTGTTATAAGGCCAAAAAAGGATGTGCGTTTCGAGTATTATGTTTAAGGGGTGTTTCAACGGTTTTAATTGAAAATTTGAATGGATATCGGCTGCAGATGTAGATACAGAAATTAATTTAGATTAACTTTTTTATTTAAACAAATTTTGAAGGCTTTAAATTTATAAATGTATCAGTTGTTAGAAATATATAACATTGAGATTGAACTAGGACACTAAATGTTGGTACCTTTAATCATTTGAAATGTATTGCTTATAATGTTTTTGATATTTTAGAATTCAGATGTACTTCAAATGATAACGTATAGGTATATTAGGGATATTCACTATCCGATGCAACAAAAAGGTGTAAAATTGCGAAGTTTTATATTATTGCAACTCTGCAGCAAAAATGACAAAATCAGTTTGACCACAAACATTTCTGACAGAAAATAACAGCTGCCAAAGACACCAGGCAAATTTTACATCATTGTATTTTGCTGTTGCAATAGGGTTAGGGTAGCAAAAGTGTTGCAAGAAATTATTCAGTGTATAAGTTGTTGTTGTGGCGCAAATATAAGTTGCACGTTTGCACTTTTACAATGATATACTAGACCAGTTGCACCGGATCGTGAATACCCCTATTATAATGATTTGCACGGAAAAAAACATTTTCACAAACCGTAAGACCATCACGACGTTATCATATAATTACATAAATAAGTTGTGTTCAACACTTCTTCCAAAACTGCCAATTGACACCAATTTCTGCCAATTCCTATTCCAGGTTTACAAATTTGATAGTTTTGTGTTAGTGATATAGAAAAATATTATTTCCCCTTTCTGACAATTTCTTGCAAATTGAGGGCAGAAAATTTACAAATGTCAAGTTGACGTTTGTCATAAAGGAAAAAACAACATCTCATGGGGTCAAATTCCCCAAGCGTGAGTTTTCTCTGTGTACATAGAAAGTCATGTACACACACATACTTGCGATTCATTTTTTTCTGACAGATAACGGTTTACACAGATGGCAAATTTATTCACGCATATTTTAAGTGTGAATACATTTTTTGCACGGAAAAACTTTCACGCTTGTGGAATTGGGCCCCTGATTGTTATGCGAAAGGATTTGTTGAACAAAAAATACAAGTCATAAAAGTCATAAAATAAAAGTAAAAAATACAAAATAAATAAAACAAATGTAGTGTTGACGTTTGAAAATTGGCATAAAATTGTGCTCAAGCCGTTCCAGAATTTTTCGAACTTTATTTCTTTATTATATGAATTTCCTCCCCACTCTTCAAAAATTGATAAGATACCAATTTCTGCCCAAAAAACGGCTGAATCAGACTTATAATTTTGTATGCTAACTTGCGGAATAATTCACATATAAATTAGTTGTGTTCGTTGAGCCGTGAAGTCATGCTAGGGTCACCCTAAACCAATTTTGGAGAAAAAAAAACCGTATTCGTCCTTGTGAGCAAATCCTATTTTTTAGACCTAGTGTGTACGTCCTCTAGGGCGAGTTGAGGGTAACGAATAAATAAGTTTCAATTAGCAGAGGATATAACTTCTTGTTTCTGGCTTTGAAAGTCAACAACGAAATTGACAACCTTTGGATATTTTTATAAGAAGCGAAAAACCAAGTTTTTTTTGACAGCTTTTGGAGTGGTCAAGAAAACCTGGGTGAACCCTGATTAAACGAACGAATCAAGTTGTCAATTCTATATTCTTAAATTATATATTTAAAAGTGTTTTAAATTTATACAATATTCTGTAAGTCTGTAATCGTTTATTTTAAAGTACTCTAATTTAAAATTCTGTAAATGATACAATCTAGAAAAAAAAAGACGACAATACTTTGCTGTTGGACTTCTGTCAAATTTCTCGGACACAAGAACTAAAAATAAGTTTAGATTTTGTATATACTTATTAGCACACTGAGCTTAAATAAATAGTTAGTTAATTAATTAAAATGGTTTGCTGCCTTGACCTAGGCAGAGACTAAAATTGTGGCAGAGTATTCTGTTTCTAAAATATTTTCAATTAGTTGGGAATTATTCCTGCACTTTCATAATATTTTCTATTTTGAAATTATTAAATATAAGATCTTCCAACAAGATATATATGAGTAGGTGTGCACGGAATGATTACAATTTGTAATATGTATTATTCCGTACAGTAATCTAATGGAATTATGAAAAATATTTTCTAATATTTTTGTAATAATATTTTATCCTAATTTGTCTTCACAAATGTGCCGCCACATCATATTTCACGATATACGTTGCCCATAGGCGAATGGTTGCAACGAATATAGGTTTCTTCGGTGTTCTACTGCAGCAGTATATGCTATGCGGTAATGGAGAATTCCACTGAACAAGATGATCCGTATTTGACTTTTCTTGGCACGCAAGTGTATGTGTATTTTCTTACCGCAGTATTCAAAATTCATTCATCTTTAAGTTCAAAAAAGTTCTTATGTTTACCATGTCATCAAAATTTAGAAAATTCTATTTTGAAACCAGACCCCTTTGACAACCGCTGAATTGAATTTTGACAGCTATATTTTCCCTCAGGAAAATTTGGCTTACCTGGAGCCAAGCATGAGTTTTCCTGTGTACACAGAAATTTGTGTGCAGATGCGACATACATATTTCCGATTCCGCAAGATTGCGATTCGTTTTTTTTTTGACAGATAACGTGTACACAGATAGGCAAATTTATTCACTCATATTTAGAGGGTGAATACATTTTTTGCACGCAAAAGCATTCACGGTTTCAGAATTGTGAGTGTATTCAGTGAGTGTCGCGCTGGGGACACATATCGAATAAAGTACAAATAAAACGGAGCGAAAAATGTGTCATAGAGAACACCTCATAATGAGTTCAAGGTACAAAAGTGTGCATCAGTTCGTATTGGATAAGGAACAAACCCAATGCATTTTACATACTATCCATTACTTCAAACTGTTTATAATATTATATTGGAGGTAGCCATGACATCACTTTACTTTTATCATTTACAAAATTTTTAAATACAGAATTTACGGTATCAAAATGCAGAAAAATCTTACAACTAGTACTTCTAATTTACAAATTTTCAAAAAAAGTATTTTGATTTAAATTTTGTTAGCATTTACTTATTTCGTATCCAACTTCATTGAGGAAATACTAATACCATTTTGCTTACAATATTTCAGGTTTGGTTGTTTATTGTTTATCGTCTCCATCATTTCATATTCATCGCAATCCAATATCTAACAATTATGCTAATTTATGTAACAATAATAAACAACTTGCTCAGATTTTATATTGATTTTACTAATCCCATGAATATAAAAGTGACGGCTGATATCATTATATTTTTGGTTGATTTTGCGTTTTATGTTTTAAAGTTTTCTCTAAACCGTTAACGAAGGTATATAAATTCTAGTTTTGAGAGTAATTAGTTAAATTATTTAAAAATTATTCGAAAGGAATACAAATGGTGACACAAACGACAACAGAAAGCAATTTATTAAAAATAGACTGAAATAAAAAGTACTCAATCCTAACTTTACAAATGCAATTTAGTTTTAATTTAATCAATAAATTTGTTTATTTATTGTAGTTTTAATGCTGGTACAATAACATTTTAAAAATTTGTACTGTTAATTTTAATAGTGCTGGGCTTGCTATTTTCATAGCACTACAGACAACTCTGCTTAACTAAAGCGACAGTTTAAAAAATGTCAAATTGAATCCGATTCCTTCCATAAATCACTTGTTAAATTTTGTAATCGGTGTGATTTTATCCTCCATATCTTCAAAAAACTGTTTCTTCTAAAAAAACCTTTGACATACTAAGAGATTGACACCTCTAATAGATTTTTAATATTTAAGTAATATTTTACTGTCAAATTTGACATATCATAATCAAAGGGAAATGCGAAATAAAGTAAACAAAAAAGTAAATCAAATTAAATCGATGAAAATGATGATGTTTCAATTAACAGGTATTTTAGCAAAACGGGTTTTAGTTAACCGAAGAAATTTATATGGGAATTATGAAAAAATCTTGCTTGATAAATTGTGTGTCTCAGACTCTCAGTTAACCCATATTTTCAGTAAAGAGTTGTTTTAATAAATGGAGTTGATTGTACATGTCTACAAATATTAATGTATTTTTCGATTTGATATCCGAAGTTACTCTTTTTCCACGTTCGTTTCCGGAGTATTTGTCTGTTCTCGATTTCATAAAAGAGTACAAATAGAACGCATACATACACACATATACAAGTTTTTGTCGGACTTTCTGTCAAAAGTAATAATTGTTTTAAGAAGCCATTTCTTTAGATGACGATGTTTAAGTGTGTATGGGTTAATTTGTATATTCGATTAGAATTAAATAAATCTTAAGTGGTACTTTCGTAACATAAAATTATATACTTTAGGATGTAATCCAGGTTTACTGATGTGAATCTAATTTATCATTGTTTTTCCATATGACGCTTTCACGTTTAAAAATGCCAATGATTAATGTGGTTTATCATCGGTAAAATTTCGAAATATATTTTGGGTCTAGATGTCAAAACACTTTCTCTTATTTTGTGTTCTATTGGGCATAATGAAAAGTTCTGATCCACACTCTGCCAAATTAAACAAATTGGCACAAATTTCAGCCAATTCCTGTTCCAGACTTACAAATTTGGTAGTCTGGGGCAGAAGAGACCGCTCTTGAGAGAGTAAAATATTTCCCCTTCCTGAAAATTTCTTGCCAATTTCTGTCAAATAAATTTTTGTAGGGAGCAATTTTTTGACCGCAATTTAATCCGCGAAAATCAATGAAGAAAATCTAATAAGATAAGTATAAATTCTATCTCTTTTTTTTAATTCTATGGTTCTATAAAGTATTGTCAAAAAATGCTCAAATGTCAATTCTTATTCCTTATCCTTCGTTTAATCACGATTTTTGATGGATTAGCAAAGGAATATGTTTGTAAATGTCAAATAGTAGGCATTTTATTTTATTAATTACAACTTACACCTTATCCTTTTTAAGGATAAACCTTCACTAAATCCACAATAGTGTTGTAGATTTACTAAATCTCAGATAGTGTTTTCACCTCTTCAACTATTTGAAATGAAAATGGTGTTTCGTTTTCTTTTGTGATGTAAAAATGAGACCTGCAGCTTCATATGTTTGTGCCAATGGAATGCAAAAACTTATTTGCTTTCACACAAGAAAACTGAGTTGCCGACAACTTGGGGTTTGTTGGCGAGAAGGGCAAGAAGTAAGGGGAATGAAAAAAATCGCCCAGGTCAATGATTAGGAGAGATTTTTTTGACGTTCTGCTTTGCATTCCAATAAGCCCAACATAATCTTCCAAGTTTCCTCCTCAGTTTCCTGCTGACAGTATCTTCGTGTGAAAGCTACAAGGCAATAAAAGGAAAACGTCGAAAAAATCTCCAGCAACTGGTTTTCCTGTGTGAAAGTGTACTTACTTTCCCGATGATTGTGCTCATTTTGATATTGGAATAGGTTAGTTCGATTGGTACATCTATATAGGTCCTATGAAGATTTAAATGAAATTTATTTTAAATCTTCACCTGCGGAGATTAAAATTGTATGGCAAACCATCAAGATTTATAGGTGATTTAAATTTACTTAAATCTCAGCTTAGTGGTCGGTGAAAACGTAGTATTAGTCGACAGAAATGGAGGTGGCATACAATTTGAAATAGCTGAACTCAACCTGCAAAGATAAGTGGCACTTAATCCTTAAAAGATTTGGATAATTTATTTTTTTTGACAAAGTATGTTTAAATTAATAATGCTCGATGGCCTAAGAAGTTAAAACCACCTTTATAAATGTTATATTTCGTTTAGTTTATTTAAAATCATAATAACTATTAAGTAATCTAATTCTCCTTATCCATGAGTCTGTTCCATTGTATTTTTCAACAGAACGTCACGTGCGCAAAACATTTAATGATACACATCTCTTACAAAAGAACTTATTCAAGGCAGTCCATGATTTGTCGGAGGATCTTCAACTTCGAAAGGTATAATAAATATAAATAAAATCTATACTTGATTTGGTTCATTGTTTAAGGATTTGTTTTAACTCTTATCAAAATAGTTTCACCCAGATGAATTTAATGGAAAACTCATTTTAACTCTTCGAACACACAAAGATGCTATTCAATCTTTTATAAATTCAAATAAGACCTTAGAAGAATTGGAAACATTTAAAAATCCATGGACATTTTGGAATGCAATGGTTTACTGTGGAACAGTTTATACGACTATTGGTAAGTTTAAAAAGCAATAAAATTAATTTGGATAGGACAAAATTAATGTCATAATGTTAGAAAAAAAACGAACACTTTTTTGTGTGTTCTTCATGTTTTTGTGACTGTATTGCTTGTCAATTAATTCTCAATCTTTCTACAACAATAATGTCGGATAGAAATGACTTTGATGCAATTTACACAAATTGCATTCACTTCACATTATTGCATTACTTTTGCCTCACCTTGTATTTATATTTTTTAAATTTGAATTTATCAAACAAAATATATGTACATACATACATTTAATTTAAGAAATTTAAATTTATCTACACAAACTTGATAAATTAGTTCTGTTTGACAAAAACATTTTGATAAAGATCTTTGATTAAAAGACTAATTAAAAGAGATATTACTTTAAATATTATAACAAGAAATACTCTTAAGTGATTTGTTTATGGTATGATATATACATACAAATGTATGTATTAAATATACATACTTAAGTTATTTTTCTGTATCCAATAAACCCACCATGTCAAAAATCATTTATACTTTGGAGTGTACCGTGAAATTATTTGAAAATGCATTCGATTTTGAATTTGCTGATCCTGACCTAGTTTTAGGCCTTATCTGTCAATTATTTGACAAGCTAGTTGTTCTCTCGTTTTAATGTGGTCTTCCATTGGTAATGGCCTTTTGGATTGGCCGTCCGGAACACGTTCCCCCAATAAAACAGCCGGAAACAATTTGACTGATTCTGAATTGTATGTATCACTGTATTTGTAAAAATTAAATTAACAGAAAATCACATCGGCTAAAAAGAATTTCCAAAACACTTGATTTCAATTTAGATACATATTTTCTTGTATCAATAATAAATTTAACTTGCTTCTTTTTATGTTATTTTACCTGAAAATAAGTTTAAATTCAATAAACACAACGAAATTACACAACAAATCAAGCCGATTATTTTGACATATTAATTATGTGAGTGTATTAGTGATTCTGTTTTCGATTCTGAAATGAAATCCAGAATCGTTTTCTATTCTGTTTAGAGTAACAACTGTCATTTTGTGGGGGTCAGAACAGTTCTTGAAGGCCAATCGAAAAGGCCATAAAAGAAATCAATTGTTATCTGTTACATATATGTCAAAGAAAGGATTTTGACATTTAAATCCATCTTTTGGGAAAAATATTTTTTTTTTCTGAATCAATTTTGCAGATCCGTTTTTTTTCAGTGAATTTTCCCCTCTTATTAACCCCAGTATACAGTTGACTGCTGGTAGGTTGAAAAGTGTTTTTTTTATTGATTTATTTGGGTAGAAAAAAAAACATTTCTATATTCATAGACACAAGTTCATTACAAAAAAAAAAAACAATTTAAATTGCGTATTATTCGCCAGGAAAAAAATACTGAATTTACCAATCAATGTTTAGTGCTGTGAAAAAATTGTTTCAAAATAAATAAAGGAGATCAAAGTCAGTAACACTATTGTCATTTTCCATTGGTTTCACTCAGGTATTCACTCATTCTGAAATCCAATGGAACAGTGATAATTGCTTCTACTCAATTCTGTTGTTTTATCTTAGTGTATGTGTGAACACAAAGGACCAAATAGAAAATCAGATGTTGGCGTTTATGTTTGACATATGAGTATGAATGTGTTACGGTTAGTGTCGAGGGGATTCTGATTTTAAATCCAGAAGAGAATTTGTCAATGGAATTGTTTTAGAAGGCTTCCGGACGCTTTAGAATGCTTTTAGAAAGATGAATACGATGGGGTAATTGTAATTTTGATATAGGTATGTACATATGAATATTTTTCAAACAACAATTTGTATTCTATGTATGTACCTTCCTTTTTGTAGTTTATGTAAAAAAATAAAGAGGAGTAAATGTAAACAACAAATTTTCGGAAAACTAATAAGCAAACGGATTTTAGGTTAAAACTTTTCAATAGATGATACATTACAAATGTTAGTTATACTATACCATTGTATAATCTATAGTACTATCATGGAAGAGAAAATTTTCTTTCTTGTAAATTGCCTAAGGGGTCGCTAGTATCGCTGTTTTCCCCTTTGCAGAAATTAGTTTGTTGACAAGGGCAGAGGAAGAAAGGGGGAAAAGAAGAGATGTATATATAAGGGTTATACTACGTTCCAACCAAAGCGAAATCTGAGATTTCAGCAGGAAGATTTCGAGATTTCGAATTGTTGCTTACACCGCCAAATCCACGATTTCGTCTCTCAGAAGTAAACGGTGATTTTTTAAGAGCTTGGTTTTTGAAAATTCAAAAAAACACAGAAACTTGTAAAAAGTGAATGAAATTTTTATTTGGATCGATAAATCAATTTCTGCCATTTACTTTTTAAAAATAATTTCACTTAAATGTTGCCCGCGGCTACGCTTCAGGTGGTCCATTCTGAAGGTCCAATTTTGGCAAACTTTTTCACACATTTCGGCCGGAATCTCACCAATGACGCGTTCAATGTTGGCTTCCAAGGCAGCAATCGTGTTTGGCTTGTCCCCATAGACAATAGACTTAACATATCCCTACAAAAAATAGTCTAACGGGGTCAAATCACATGATCTTGGTGGCCAATTGACTGCGCCAAAACGTGAGATCAACTGCTCACCAAATTCGCCTCTCAATTGATGCATGGTTTCGCGTGCAGTGTGGCATGTGGCACCGTCCTGTTGAAACCACATGTCGACCGATTTCAATTCTTGCATTTTCGGCAAAAAATATCTGTTATCATCGAACGGTACCTTTCTCCATTGACCGTAACCCTGCGGCCTTCATCGTCCTTGAAGAAGTTCGGCCCAATGATGCCGCCTGCCCATAAACCGCACCAAACAGTGCATTTTTCGGGATGCATTGGTAGCTGCTGAATTGCCTCTGGCTGCTCTTCACTCCAAATACGGCAATTCTGCTTATTCACGTATCCATTTAGCCAAAAATGAGCCTCGTCGCTGAAACGGACGTAGCTTGCGAAACACATTTTTCACAGAGCACGAATTTTGATAATAAATTTCAATAATTTGCAAACGTTGTTCAGGCGTAAGTCTATTCATGATGAAATGGCAAACAATACTGAATCGAAATGTCAAATGTTCGTGGAATTTGTCATGTGTGATCTGTCAAAAATATAAACGTCAAAAACCAAGTAGCAAAAAAATCACCCGTTACAAACAACAACCATTTTTGCTTATCTAATCCATCAAATAAAAATTCATACTCTTTTTTTTATCTCCTGATCGTTAGTGTGAAAGATCGTAATTTGCACATAAAAAGTTTTTCACCTAAGTATTGTGAAGTTTAAAATGGACTCGTTCACTATGAATGGCCCGCATCGATACTGGGATTTCGTTGTGATTTCAACGAAATCTCGGATTTCGAAATCTAAAAACTATAGGGTGAAATTCGAAGATTACGAAACCGAGATTTCGCTTCGGTGGGAACATGGTATTACTTTAATTCGAACAAATACCCCTTTCCCCCCTATATAATAGTCTTCTTATGATGATTTCATAAAATTGTAAAATCTATTTCAAAGTAAGAGTGTCCCTTGCAAATGCAAGACGTTACAGAACAACTATGTATTTATTTACCTGAAAGATTATAGTTTTATTTTTAGAATAATAATTTCCCTGAAGTATAGATACGTTTTAAGAAAATTCTACTTCTTAAATATATTTTGGGAAATGTCGTTTTTCTCTCAACTAAATCAAATCATTATAAACACACCTTGTTACGGTCTGTAAATTTTTAATTAATTCGAATTAAAATACATGATGACGATGAAATCACATCACATTTTCTTCTTCTATCATTATAATTCCGTCAAAAGCTTATAAATGATTCCTTTGAAATAACGAAAAAGACAGACATTTTGTCTATGACACCAATTTTGTGATGTGATGAATATAAAATCAAGGTTTTCATAAAATTTCAATGAAAATGCGTGTCATTTTTTTGCAGTTATGTTTATTCACAAAAATAAAAACAACTTAGTTGCGAAAAATTATCCAAAAAATATGTTTTAAAAGTAATCATTTGTGTGCAATTCCCATAGAGTGAAGACACTGTTTTGTAAAGTATTTAAAGTGTTTTAGATTAAACATTTATTTTGTTTATGGAAATATTAAAAGAAAAAAGAGTAGACTACTCCGAAAATCCAATCGAAAACGACATTAAACTCTAGATTCGAAACTACAATCAGCATCAATGCAAACAATATGGAGTGGAAACTTTTAAAATCCGACAATTTCCATTTTTTTCATAAAAAAAATGGGCATCATCTGTATACATGATTTTTGTTGCTAAAATGGATTCAGCTTTAATTTTTTCTGAACCTATTCAGCGAAGGAATAATTGGGATTTAAAATAACTTATAAATCTGAATTCTTCACAAATTCTAAACATAATTGTAGAAATAAAGTATATATTATTGTCTAGATTCTAAAATTTGCTTTTTAATTGCCAAAATAAGATGAATTTGATAAAACAAATTGGTCTTGGTTAATTGGGCAACTAACCTCAAAATATCATTCGAATCGAATAAAAAAAACCATGTGACGTCGATCGGTAGCGCACAGCTTTGCTGTGCAATACGTTCGTTGTTGTTGTAATACGTGTTAAATATCTGTCAATTAAAAGCTGGCGATCATACCAACGAACAAAACATAATTTCCAAATAGAAGCCAAGCTAGCGGTAAATTTCTCGTATACTTAGGTATCGTAGTGCAAAGCTGACTACGAAATCAGCTGTATTTTCAATTTTTGTTTGTGAACATTAATTACGTACCTAATACATCATCTTCTTCTTCTGAATCGGTTGAAACATTTGTGGTTCTTACTTCCTGATTCATTTTAAATTTTTATTTTATCCAACAAATGTATGTTAAATTCACTTTGAGCCGAAGCGTAATCGTAAGCAATTCGTTTTTTTTTCTGTTTTGAATTTTGAGAGAAATAGTTACCTATTGGGTTTTATACGTTCACAAACGCACAATATATTTTCCAGCAATGTATCAGAAAGCTGTGCAACACCAAACGACCCCATTGAGAGCTGTCAAATTTCCGTAAGTAATGAGCTCCGTAAGGCACAAATAAGCCATAATAAGATTGGAAACCTTCGTACGTTTCACTCCCCAAAACCCATTTGTTTACATTGTTTTATTTGTAGCCTTGAAACTCTATCCATGAATAGATGGGAAATCGAAAAGCAAAACAAAAACAAATTTCTAGGGCTGTGTTGTCTATGTGTCTATAGGAAGAGGAACAGAAAAGATTCTTGTGTGCGTTTTTATCAATGTGTCTATTGGAAGAGGAACAGAAATGTTACTTGTGTGCGTGTTTCAGCTTGTAGGCAAATGTCAAATGAAAGCAGAAGTTTCGGGTCCTTAAGTTATTAGTTTATGCCGTAAGGTTTGGTTTAAATTTGCGAAAGAGATCTAAACTAAACGAAACTTAACATAGCAACAGTACACATAATAAAGGTAATATCTTCCATTTTTCATTTTCGTTCAAGTTCGAGCATGTGGCAAAACTCAGAGACACTCGTGTTACATTTGTCATGCGCATATGCTTAGGCATGGTTGCAATATCTGTTACTTACTGCTACTTTTAAATAAAAGTTAAAAATTCCTGTTACTGAAATAACAATTATGGAACAAAAATTGTGAGTGAAATAACACTTTTAATAAACTACTTTCAACTACCATTTTAAAATTAATTATCCAACACTTTTTCATCTATATTCCTCTGTTTGGTTTGATCAAAATACAAATTTAGAAATTTCAAATTTTATTTTAATAACAGTTATTTTTGATCTACTTTTAAATCTTACTAAACACATCTTACTGAAATATTCACTCATCCCTATTTGTATGTGAAAATGCCAAATCTCAGAGACAAATATGACAATCGAATTTGGTAAATATGCGCAATATATTACCTTATTATGCGTACTGTGTAACTTAGCGGCCATTATAACAGGCATGCGTGTTCAAATAATCCTCTCTGTTACTCAAGCGAACAGAAGGGATTATATTTGGCCGTTTATTGTCTGAAAAGTAATTTGGTATTACATATTTATTAATTAAAAATTAGCGCAGATTTTAATGTTAAATTCCAGGGGTGGAATCGGCTAAGGTGATTTGTGACAGTTGACAATCACAAAAAATAAATATGGGCTGCGTAAGGTGACTGTCACATGTGATAATCACATTTTTGTGACTTTTTCTTGTGACATCCATTTTGGTGTCATTTTCATATAAAATACATTTGTTTTCTAATTTTGTAAATTTGTGAAATTGCTTTTGTGATTTCACAAATTCCGAAAATAGAAGTCATATACATATGTACATGTGCACACCCATATACACTACATTCAACAAAGTATATTCGATCTAACAAAACAGAAGTATGTACATGTAATTAGGTAAAGGCATTGTTTTTCTCACACATATTTATTTTAACTTTTAATTTATTTTGTTATTAATTGGCATTTAGAATAAATTAATAATAGGTACAAATTAAAAAACTTTTGGCAAACGAGCGAAACATTTTTATTTTCGCAGTTTTTAGAATAAAATTGGAAATATCCTAATTTAATCTCGCGAACTCAATGACTAGATTCTACTTCTTATTTTAACTTTTTTGGATTGCGAGATAATTATAACATTTTTTTAATACTCGTATTAAAAGGTTTATAACGTTTGGGCACTCAACATTGCATGAAAAAAAAAACAAATAAAACAATTTAAATACAAACAAAATTAAACATATACATATGGATTTATGTCAACTCTTAGTACTTCTCTTAATACTACGTTTCCACCGACCACTAAACCGAGATTTAAGTAGATATAGCTAAATCTCCTACAAATCTTGAGGATTTACCATACAAATTTTAATCTTCTCAGATGAAGATTTAAAATAAATCTCATTTAAATCTTCAATCAAACTACCATATTTCCATATCGAAATGAACACATTCATCTGGAAAGTGAATTTTTCTCTTCGATTGACACAGATGAAGCTGCCTGTCTCACTTCTAAATCATAAGAGAAAATGAAAAGATATATGCATTTTGAATAGTGCTGTCAAAATTAATCTACTTTTGGAGCGGTGGAAACACTTTTTGAGATTAGTAAATCTGCAAGAGATTAAAGTTCGGTGGAAACGTAGTATAAAGTGGTGCCAAGTTATGTGTAATTTTTTGTGATCAGCTTACACAGAAGAAAAATATAATATGATCACATGTGATTGTCGGAAATGTGATAATCACAAATCACCTTAGCCGATTCCACCCCAGGTCATACGAAAATGAAAATTAATAAATATATTTTTTTATATACATATGTATATCCCTTATAGTGGAATCATTCAGAATTTTTGCAAAATGTTTGAATTTTTATTCAGCAAACGCATTGCGAAAATTTAGGTATGAACATTAAAAATTAACGCGAATTTTCGTTTCCATTTCTGTTTGCAAAATTCACTCCCATAACAATTTACGTAGGTATAGTTTTAAGCATAACAAAAACTTATAGGTATAAACTATTTTGAGAATTATTCTTTAAAGCTATTATATATTTCATAAGAAAAACAAACGTCGCCTTGTCATTCATTATTTTGATGATGCTTAACCAGTCTGTCAAAGTATCATAAAACAATCATAGGAAAAATCAAACACAATAAATACTGACAGAAATGTCTGTTTAGGATTCCCCACAGTGTTTATTTGGATGAAAACCAAAAAATCCAATAGTTTTTTTTTTTAGGTTCATAAGAAAACCAAACTAAACTATACACACATTTAGTTCATCACATGTTTTTAAGTATGTTAACTTTTTATATTATTTTTAGGACTCTTCCATTCGCAAGCTATTATACTTTTCATCACTTAAACGAAATGTATAGTTTATTTTGACGAG
The DNA here is from genome assembly GCA_910595825.1 of Philhelius pedissequus. NCBI lineage: Eukaryota > Metazoa > Arthropoda > Insecta > Diptera > Syrphidae > Philhelius > Philhelius pedissequus. Next base: position 38,108,709 of record OU343163.1, read on the forward strand.
TCGTTGAGAGTCTACATCGTTCAACATTTCAATTCAATTTATTTATGTAGGTATACATCATACACTTCTTTAAACAAAAAGAAAATATCATAGAATCAACATTGATATCTCTATACCGTCACGAATTATGTATGACCGATAATAATCGTATAAAGATTTTTTTCCTTCAGAAACTATGACGTTTCGTTTTCGTGTACCAACATTTATACGACTATGTAGGTAAAGTCATTTTGAACGTGCAGATTTGGTGTGGTTTTTGAAAAGAGGCAGCTTTATTTTGGTTTAGCATTGATTTGTAAACAAATAAAAATGTAAAGGAAAATAAATATTCAATTGGGCGGTGTGCATTAAAAATGCATTAAAGCCATTTGAGATGACGGGTGGTAAACTATTCTGAGATTAGTGTGTGCATAATGTTGGCAGTTGTGGATATTTTTTATTTTTTTTGAAAACATGGATTTAAAATCCTCACATTTTGCGTATTTGACACATATATGTGCATACCTACATAATATGTATGATATATTTTTGTAGCAGCTTTAAGATTCTGTGCCAACTTTCAATTGACTTGCTTCCTTCACAGTCCAAAAATTTATGAACTCCAGAAGCATAAACTAATAACGTAAAGACCCGAAACCTCTGCTTTCATTTGACATTTGCCTAAAAGCTGAAACACGTACACAAGTAACTTTTCTGTTCCTCTTCCTATAGACACATATCAACACAGCCCTAGTAATTTGTTTTTGTTTTGTTTTTCGATTTCCCATCTATTCATGGATAGAGTTTCAAAGCTACAAATACAACAATGTAAACAAATAGGTTTTGGGCGGTGAAACGTACGAAAAGTTTCCAGTCTTATTATGGCTTATTTGTGTCCAGAAGTACAGATTCTCTTTTCATAAGAAGTTTTTTTTTTATAATACAAATTCTATATACTACTGAAATACATCTGCCAAGTAGAAGACTTAGCACTATAATATTTGGACTTGTTGAATTATTGATTCAAAATAGCTTTTAACTGCCTTTAGTCCAACAAAAATTGGCGTTTCGTCCCGGCGATCTCACATGGACTCATCAGTTGACTAGTGAGGACCTTTGTCAATACGCAATTTTTGCCAAGTTCAGTTCATCTTACATAGATTTTGTGAAGAACATCTAGTGTGAACTATATCCAACAAGACTAGAATTCCTAATCATTAAATTGGAAATTTTTGTTTTTTGCCCGTGGCCTGGCATTATTTATATAAGAAGTTTTTTTTTAATAATACAAAAGTCAATTTTTGGTGGACTAAAGGCCGTTAAAAGCTATTTTGAATCAATGATTCTCTTTTTATATAATTTCTAGCTGACATATAAAACAAACAAATAAACAAAGTTTTACTGATCATTTCTATGTGATCAAGTAGAGTTAATAAACACAAAGTATATTTCGTCTATAACACGGCCATCCTGCAGTTTTCATCGTTCTCGATGATAACCAATTTTTATTATTGGAACGTTTTGTTATCAGAAATTAAGCTTGCAAACTTAACTCACTCGTATCTTAAACCATTAACCATAACAGATAACCATCAGAGGCCATCATCAGGACTGTTCTTAACAAATGCTAATAAGCTCAGAGGTTTAGCTCGCTGGCTTAAACATGTCTCATAACCATAACAGTTCAGTGGCCATCGGCTTGACTGTTCTTAACAAATATTAATAAGCTCAGAGGTTTAGCTCGCTGGCTCAAACATGTCTTATAATATCTATTCTCAATCCACAACTAACTCCAGAATAAAATCTGTAAACAACCAACATAATGCTTCAATTTTGTTTCAAAAGAAACCTATACATTACATGATTTAATAAAATTTAATAAAGGGATGCGTTTTAATTACATACTTCGATTATAATTTTGCTTTTGAAATCGGCCTAATAGTTTCTCTTATAGCAATAACAACAGTCTTAGAACCAACATTTTTTAACTTGTACCTGTCATGTGGCAACAATCCTATTATTTCATAAGGACCTCTGAATTGAACTTTGATTTGCGTATCTGATTGGTTTTATATAGAACAGTTGTTCCTATTTCTAATTTTGTTGGAGTACATTTACCTTTATCGAATCCTGCTTTCATTCTTAAAACGTTTTCTTGAAGACGGATAGCATCGACATCTTCATACTCATGTTCAATCTTAAGATTTGCCAACAAAGCACTCATCTCAGGTATTCGTCCAGTGATTCCAGTTAGTATTTTCAAAGGTGAAAATCCGATTGTCTTATTGATTGTTGTATTTAAGCTCAAATGAACTCGACTAATAGCTTGTAAACTCCATATGAACTTCCAGAGTAGTTCTCAAAAGGTTCGCCATGGTGGCATAATATTTTTAAACTTGTGCATTAGATCTACCAGGTAATACCAAACACCATAACGAAATTTGTCAAATGCTGCTTGTAAGGTCCTGCAAGGACGTTAAACTATAAATTTTGGGAATGAATCAACAATTACCAAAATGTAACGGCTGTTATTCTTCCCAAAAATGGGCCCATGCAATTAATATAGATAGTGTGAAAAGGTAGATTTTTTTTCAATGGGATGTAGCTCACACTGTTTCTTTCCAGAAGGCCTCTTCGCCACCAGACATATAAAAGAAGATTCGCCAAATTTCCTTACATTTCTCGACATTTTGGAAATGAAACAATATGGATTCGTGATTAGAAATACCTTGTATACTCAGCAAATAAGGAACAACTTTTTGACCGATTTGGTTCTTAATAATGAACAATCTGAACTACTATCTAATAAGAAGTGACATATTTTCACATTAATAAATACATCCGTTGTGTTGTCAGATACTGTGGAGTTGGTACACAGATTGACATTTTTTTCTCAGAATTTTGTTCAGACTAACAGGTTCTTGAGTCATGCCCTGTCCAGTCCTATTACGATATGAACATATTTTTACATTTACGATTCTTTCACATTTGTAGTGCTTTGTTGAAACTGTTTGAGGACAATTTATTTTCAGATGCCTGGTTTACCACACTCAAAGCAGTATTTTTCCGATAGCAAGCGAGGGCATTACTTTCGATTGTTTTTTTCATCATTATGCTATTAGTATTCAACCTCTTTAACGAAACGTCATTATATCATCTTTGTGTCTTCGCGGAGGCTCACTGATATATAATAAGTTATCTATCAAACACGCTTGAAAAAGCATAATATTTTAGATGGACCAATTAAGGAGGATTGAATGACGTATGACTATGCTGGTATCAATGTTGGAGCACCATTTCAGGATGTCAACCCTTGGATGATCAGGATCAAAAACTGGAAACCTAACCATATCGTTTTTTTTTCGTTCTGTACGCTGAGCAATCTGAAACAAATTTGATAAAACATCAGCTGTTATGATCATGTTATCTATTATTAGTATTCCCTTTGTCATAAGAACGTCGTATATTTCCAGATTCGTTAGCTTCTTCCATTGTCCGATTGAATTTATTTTTATTACATTTGTTCTTTTAATTTATTGTAAAAAAAATTTCAATTAATTTTTTTCCGGGTATCCTACTTCTGATGATATATTTTTGTGCCAGCTTTAAGATTCTGTGCCAACTTTCCCTTGGCTTGCTTTCATCACAGTCCAAAAACTTATGAACTCCAGAAGTACAGATTCTATTATTATATAATTTCTAGCTGACATGTAAAACAAACAAGGTTTTACTGATCATTTTTATGTGATCAAGTAGAGTTAATAAGCACAAACATGTATATGGACTTGTATTTTTTATTTCTATAACTTATGTCGATTTCGATTGTTTGTTCGGAGTTACCCTTTTTACTTCGAATTTTAAATTTTCCATAGCAATTAGGAATGAAAAAAATAGTAACTCCGAACAGCCAATCGAAAACGACATTATTAATATTTGAGGAAATATACGAGCCGAATTTTATGAGACTGGGTCGGTTGATTTTAATGATAATAGGAAATGAATAATGAGCCACAGAGATTTAATTAAAATTTATTTAGTGAAAAAAGTAAGCAGTGTTATGGCTTAGCAATATCAAATTATTAACCCCTAGCAATTAAACAAAATAGAATAAACAAAATTTAATCGGTTCCTTATTGCTAATTTATAGAAGGGCGTGACGGGGAATTCCCCTTACTTCTTACCCTTCTCGCGATCAAAAATCCCAGTTGCCGGCAACTCAGCAGTTTCCTTGTGTGAAAGCAGTATTACATGGGAATACAACAACACCAACCTATCCGGATAGCTAATAGTTCTGTTATTGAATGATGCCATTTACTACAGCTGATAATTTGATAGCAGATTTTAGGTCTGTTCCTATAAATGTTTCTTTTTCGAAGTTCCATAACAAACTTACAAAAGATCGAACTCCTGAATACCAAGTATAAACTATATCTTTTATTGTGGATAGTTTTTATGCGTCATAACTGAAAATTCATAGCAGAATAACAGATGTGCCCGAATTTCAAATTATTCACCTGTATAGTAAATAAAAAATCGCATTTTTACATTTATTCTTATATAAACCTGTCGCAAGCATCTCGGTCACAAATTGCTCTGACCACGTTTACAAGCGAGTTTGTTCGAGAAAGTTATGTACTAAAAAATTAAATTCCTACAAACTAAATCATGGAGTGACAAGCCAACCATCACTTCCTTTTAACATACTCATTTGTTTATTGTATTCAAGGACAAAGAATTTATTATCCGCATTCGGAATTTGTCAATTTACAAAGAAAATTATAGTTGTGCATGTCACTTAAGTTTCCCAAAACCATTTTTCAAAAGCGGTTTATGACTTATTCTTTTGATGATTATTTTTTCATGTCTCTTTCAAAAGTCTCATATTATTTTTTTTTTACCAAAACATACATACATTTGCTTAAAAAATTTACCTACAAATATTTTATATAAAAATAAATTTTTGTCTTGGATGATAACATCCTACGCGCAATTGATTCAAAAATGTGGGAGCTGTTGCAATTCAAAATACCTAAGTTGAAATAAAATAGAAAAGTTCGAGAAAAAAAAGAAAAACTCAAGTAAAAGTGAATGTCTACAGAATATTCATTGGCAAACGGAAAAATTAAGAAGATATAAAATATTTAACTTAAATCTTTTTAATTTTTTTTTTAAAAAATAAAAATTATAAAGCTCTGCTATGTAGACATCAAACATTTGCATATGGTGATGTTAATTAGGTTAAAATTTAATCAATTTAATTTAATTGAATGTTTTTTTTTTTTTTGAAAATGTCTGAAAACAATAAATCATTTTTTATGTTTCACACTTAGCAAAAATAGATTCACATAAATATACGAATGCTAATTGTTATACTTAGGAAGTTTTGATTTTAATTCTATTTTTAAAAATTATAATTATTCTTTCCGACTTAAAATAAAATATTTGTCACACAATTATTAATGACGTTATTGGATTTCGTTTTTATCTTTAGTGACATTGAAAAGTATTTTTAATATGTTTGGATAAAAAATTGACGCTACAAATATTTATTTTATAAAAAGAAAAGTGAGAATTAGTTTATCCTCATACATATTTGTGTATGAGTTTTTTTGTGGGAGAATAAATCTATCAAGTTTTAATTTTTTTTATTAATTATTTAAAAATTAGGAAACGAAAAATTGGCAACGAAAATCATGTTATGTTAGATGTGATACATTTTGGCATATAATCTTGTTAGCATTGCAGAAGAGGATTAAAGTTTGATCTGGAAGGAATTCGATTTAAACCATCTGAAATCAATTTTTTCCATTTCTTTCCTTGCGATTATAGGTACTATAAGGCAAGTTATGCATTCGTAAAAAAAAATCTAACAATCAAACATAACATTACGATCATAGAGAAGCCTAAAAAAGTGATCGCAAAAAAAAGTCTGTCTGTCAGTCTGTCAGTCTGTCAGTCTGTCAGTCTGTCAGTCTGTCAGTCTGTCCGTCTGTGTGTATAACGAGCTACAGCCTAAACGGCTTAAGCGATTGCCTTCAAATTTGGTTGTGTGATTATTTTGGTATTCCTGAGAGGGGAAATTGAAATTTTATTTTTAGGCCTAAAAATAACGGTACCTGCCATATGATCTTGAAGGAAAAACTTATTTTCCCTAAAACGGCTCCAACGATTTTGATAAAAATTTTTGAGAATTTTTTTGTTGGCAATAGTTATCATTTGATATGAACCAAGTTTACAGGAAAAGTCTATTAACGGTACCTTTTATATAACCGTTTTTTTTTTTTAATTTTGGCTTTCTCGGTAACGGTACTTTGGATTTCTGTCAAATTTTATATCTGAGAAGATCTAAGTAGCTAAATTATTTTTGCATATCAAAATTTTGAATAACTTTTTTTTTCAAATTAAAATAATTTATTAATTTTTTTTTTGAAAATCAATAATTTCAAAACTAATCAAAAAAAATAATTTTAAATTTTATATTCACATGAACATTAATAGTGTCTAAAAAATTGCATACCGAAATTTCAAAAGAGTTTTGTTTTAAAAAAACGAAAAATAAAAAACAGGATTTCATCAAAACCCGTTCTACAATTTTCGAAATACTTTTTTATAAAATTAATAAGCTTAAAAAACGATTTTATACACCATTTACGTTCATTATATACATGTATGTACATGTACATATTTACATTATTACGCTCCTAATTTACATAATTATAATCTATTTAAATATACATTTGTAGTTACCTATTTAACTATTCCTTGAATCATGCATTCGAGATTTCATTATACTAAGAATCAAGGTAATATTACCTACATGGGCTTTAAATCTGCATAGGATAACTATAATAGACTAGCTACCTACCAACAGCGTCAGTGAGTAACACTAAAGTTGTTAGCTACAAGAGCAAGTTTGTACGATCCAGTCGTGCATTTTATTTTATTGTTAGGAATTTGAAAAAAAAATCTATATGTTCTTGTAATTGTGTAAGTGCTTATATTGATAGCTGGAATTTTGACGGAACAACAATAATTTTTTTAACTTTTTTGGTTTTAAAATACAGAAATTTTAAATCTTGCAAATCTTAAAACGATGAAATCTTGATAAAATTGGCCACGTTCAGAATACGTAGGTAATTTGTCTCTGATTGGCCAGCTGCCAAATAATGTTCTTTCAATTAATGTTGTTTTCAATTGGCTGTTTGGAGTTACTCTTTTTCCACTCCCCTTACTATAAAAATGTTGCCATAATGTTTTCGGAGTATTTTTCTATTCTCGATTTTATAAACAAGTAAAAAAAGAACACCATATACATTCAATCCTTTTGTCGGAGTAATTGTCAAATGTTACAATTGTTTGAATAAGTCATTTTTTAGACGATGACGTCAGTGTGTATGCTTAAATTTGTTAATAAGACATTTTCATATTCCATTCGAATCAGATTGGATTTTCGGAGTGTTCGGTGAAAACCACATAAGGCGCCAGTTATAGCGATCAGGAAAACGCATAAGGAAAAGTTGAAACAGTATATGAAAAGGAATATTTTTTCCTGATGGTCGTTTATAGCAAACAGGAAAATTATGCCATTTGCCAAGCCTCACTACAAGTCTGCCATCAAGTTTTCCTGATTGAAACACACACGAAAAAGTTTTTCGTCCACGATTCTGTCAGTGGAACGAAAGAAATTGGAACTCAAAGTATTGGAATGTTTGTTCCACTTTGTGTCAAAAGACAATCAGCTGGCTCGAAAAATGAACTTCCATCAAGAAAATAACTAAATAAATTTTTAAGAAAATAATAATTGTTTCATTGCAATTATTTTTTGCATCGATTAGTGTAGGATTTGTATTTTAAAACGCTTTAAAACATTATAAATTTTGTCATGATTCGCTTTCATAACTATGGCCCTAAGCTAGTATTCATTCTTTTGTTAGTCTTCGAAAATGTATGATTGATAAGAATACTTGAAATTTGGGTGAATGCCACGCCCCCTGAAAAGAAAACAACTATTTGTGTAGTTAGTCACTTGTATTTACCACAATAAGTATCATTGTAAAAATTCCATCTTTCTGCGATAATCGGGAATTCTCCATTTAATTGATATTAATTCTGCCGAAAGTGGGCAGATAAAACGCTTTTTGATTGTATTTCAAGCTAATCAGATTTTATAATTTTACGACAATTGAAAGTGCCCCATATAATTGATATGACTTCTGAGTGATGCCTCAAATTTGCAATCAGTAAATGAGTTAGTGAGTGAGTCAATTACAGTTTTTGCAATGTTTGGATGCCTCTATCTCAAGAACTACTTAAGATAATGAGTTGAAATTTTGTGAGGCTTCTGTGCTTGATAGGCTTAGTCTTGAGACTATTGATATGTAAAAAGGTGTATACCCTGTCCAAGAAAAATTTGCAGTGTAGGACTGGTCGACGACTTATGAGTCGCGAATTTTTTCGAACATAATGAGTGCGAAAGAGAAAAAAATCGAGACTTTTGACGTTTCTCTTCACACTTATTTGTAATTGAAGCATACGCTTCATTTCATATCCTTGCGTGTGCGGGTAATATCCACAGATGAGCCATACGGAGATGGGAAACTTTCATTCGATTCTATAAATATTTTTGATAATTATTATAAATGCTTATTTCAAACAAAAAAAAAACGAAATTCGAAGTAAAAGAAAACTGTCAAATTTGAGTCTTGACTCTTAAGTCATGTAATAATAGCGCGTGCATCAGCGTACAAAATTTCAAAGAAGAATTCGAAAAAGGGTCGCGACTCATAAGTCGTGGTGTAATACCAGTCTAGGCAAGATTGATGATTGCCTCTTATTCTGGCTGCAGTGGATTGCATAAATATGTCATTCAATAAAACTCTCACAGGGTTTTCGTTGAATTTCTAATTTTTTCGTTGCGCCAACAATTTATTTTTTTAATCTTTTGAAATTTTCCAAATGGACACTGGTAACCCTAAATACACATCAATATTTAATGGGTGTTGAATAGCAGCAGCCATAGGCCACTGCAAAAGTAATTAGTTCCACAGTTTCACACTCAGATTTGCGCTCAATAGTCAGATGCAATTAAATTTATGGGCGGCCAAACAATTTTGATTTTGAAAAGCTTTCCCTTAAGACGTGTACTGCCTATTTTTCATGGACAGAGTATATAGTCGTGTAGTGCCAGAACTTTGCTGAGCACTTTATTAAATATCAAACCATATCCGTAATCCTCTCAAAACATTTATACACATCACACTCAAACGGTCAAACTCATTTTTAGCCATAAAATAAAAATTGCGCTTTTTAAATTAAAAGAAAAAAAAACTTTTTTGTTTTGGAAAGGTGTTTTTTCAAAAAACTAAATTTAGGGTTTACTAACAAAATTTAAGTACAATTTTAGAAAATAATTTAAGATTATTAATGAACAAATATTTTATGTATTAACAACAAAAACTATAAAAAACAACATAGGTATTATAGAACTTTTTTTAGTTTAAATTGTCCCACTGTGTAATGGTTTTAAACATTACTAACAAAATCCACAGACGCCAACCGCCCAACAAAAGCTCAAGCTTTTAATCCATTTAGCTTCCATAAAACAAACACAAAATAAAAACTATTTATATCTAAACGAAAAGAAAATCTCATATATGACATCACGCATTTTGTCCGCTCTAAATCCCTGCCGTTTATGATGTAATTTTCTTTTCAAACTTTCAAATTAATTTATTGCCATACACTCATTTAATCATCAGCTGTTTTGTGATTCTATCTATCTTCATCCTCGCCCACCCAATCGCCACCCAAACGAAATTCATGGCCAGAAGTTTCCGAGAAAGAGAAAATTCAAAAGAAACTTTTCAACAGAACGATGACAAAAAAACAATTTCCCAGTAGTATATTTCAAGACGAAGACTCGAGCAATGGGTCAACAACGGTGGTTCTGCGATTTCGAAAATATTTTCTAAATTTTTTTTTCAACGAAATTATTTTTTTTAAACCTTTTACATATTAAGTTTATTTTTTCAAGTTTGAAAGAATTGTTTTTTAAGGGTGAAACCGTTAAAAGTTGTAAATCTATCTGTTTTTTTTAAAATTACCTCAAGATTCTTTCGGAATGCAAAGAGTACGTGATATAATTACATACATATTTATTTTGGCAGATAAATAATACGGATTAATATTTTCGTGTATGTATCGTGACGGTTTGAGAGTCTGTATATAGAAAAGACAGCGGACGCGACGAGGGACTCGTTAAGACGACTTTGCAAAGTTCTATTTTTAGCTTCGGCGTGCTATTGCGAGAGAATAAAATTATCAAAGAGGTCTAGAAAGATTTGTTTCTTTTTTTTTGATTTTCTGCTAAATCAATATGGAGCCCGGTCAGGAGTCATCGGATTCAGCTGTTGTTCGACGTCGCCGAAGGGTTGCTCGTCCAACTAGGGAACAGACTCCAGAACCCGGACTCGCTGTGCGGCGAAATTATTCAGATGAGAGTAGCAGTAACCTTGAACAGCAGTCGGTCCAGACCGTGCGGATGCAAATTCGACCTCCTGGAACTATTTCGGCACACGAGAGTAAGATTTTAAGAAGACGAGACAAGACTTTCGCGAGTGCAGCAGCCCGGAGTCACTCCCAGCCCCGCCAGGCTGAGAGACTTTCATCTCCAGAGGCATTTGATCTTATCAGAACGGTAGAGAAAAGAAGCCTTTCATCGCCAAGACACAAGGAAGAATCTAGTGAAGGAGAACGCTATGCCACAAGTCCGGAGATCCATGAGAATTATCCTGGATCACCAAGTTTACTGCCATCTGGGCGACAGACCCCAAAGGAAGATGAGAATCTAAGCCGTTTAGAGCTGAATCTTCGGAGGTTTGAGGACGAGAGAAGGAGATTTGAATTAGAAAAGAGGATATTTGAGAAGGAGAAGCGGGAGCATAAAGTTCGCTACAAGCAATATTTGGACAACGAAGAGCGAAAACGTCTGATGGAAAACTATCGGAAGATGAGTGATAGGATGCAGGTTCCCAATAACCCTGAAGAACGCCGAAGAGCGGTTCAGAGTTTGAGGCTTTCGAGAAATGAGGCTGTTGTAAGACAAAAGCAAGTAAGGCCCTCGAGATATGAATCTTCTACGCCCGTCTCGTCTTCGGAATCCGAAGCTGTTCACGCTGAAAATCATCGAAATAACCACAGGTCACCACCACCTTCTTCCCGAAAATATCAAGCTAAAGAAGGTTCTCCATCGATTGTTCTTCCACCTGCGCCACCAGTTCCAGTTCGTCGAAGTGTGAGTCGTAATAACTCATTGTCTCCGATTCGGCCGGCGCGAAGATCAAAAACTCCGGATACTGGCAGCAATGTATCTCGAAAGTCTTCCATCGAAGAAATCGCCGTAGAAAATTCAGAAAGGAAAAGGAGTTTAAGAAACTCTGATAACGACAATGACCTTCAACAGAGAGATCTTGAAGAAATTTACCGTAAAGCTGCGTTGGAAGAAACAAAAACACAGAGTCTCGAACGTAAGAAAAACTCAAGAAGTTCAGAAAAGAGAAATGGTTACATAGATGATGATTCCAAACAAATAAATGGATCCCGAAAGTCTTCATTCGAACTAAGCTTAGAAAAGAAACGAAGCTCTATAGAAGAAAGCTTAGAAAAAGCTCGAAAACTCTCCTTAGAAAAAACTGAAGCTTTGCAACTTGCGAGAAAACGCAGTCTCGAGAAATCTGAAGCGTTGCAATTATTGAAAAAGCGCAGTCTTGATAGGTCCTCCTCTCAACCAGAAGAAGAAGTCCAACCTGAGATGCCAGTGAAAACAGTTAAGCAACCTACCTTGATTTCAAGATTGATTGCTTATTTAAAGCAACCGAAAAATGCTTTCAAAGACGAATCTCGTCCACCAGCTGAGAAACTTTTAACGAAAGTTTTCTTTCGAGAGATGTTTCGCGAATTTCGTTTCGAATGGCTTAAACTTAAGTCCGACTATCCGCGAGAGCTAGATGCAATGTGCCGTGAGCGTAACAAGTGTCTGGTGAATTTTATAATTCTTATACTCCTGTGTGGCTTTGGAGGCTTAATGTTCCGATATACAGAAGGTTCATTGGAAAATATCTATAAATGTGAGGTGCGAAAGGTTAAGCGAGATTTTATTGATCACTTGTGGACTGTGAGTCATAACATGAGGTGAGCTAGAAGTTTTGCCGACTAGAGAAGTTATTTACGTGCTTAAATTTTGTGTAATATTTACAGAGAAGACGATTGGAAATCTGCTGCTCGAACGAAATTAAGAAAATTCGAAGAGGAATTACATGCTATGCAAGAATTAGGAATTCGACGATTTCCTGGAATGAAATCGTGGAATTTTGTTAATTGTGTCTTGTATTGCTGGACCGTGATAACGACAATAGGTATAACTTAAAAAATAAGATAATCGGGTCCATATTTTGCATTTTCACTAAGAAATATGGTTTGATCTATCTATCTATCTACACATACTTACGTATTTCTCTTATCAAAATTAATGAATAACGGGTTTTTGTGGATAATATATAAAGCTTAAGTCCGCTCAAAGCAAAAAGTCATACCGAATTATTTTAAGGCCAAGACTAAGCAAACAAAATGGGATTCCACAGGGCTCCATTTTGTCACCTATTTTCTTTCTTATATTCATTTTGACTCATGGTGCTCTGCAGGTAGGTGCCTTTATTCGTTTCATATTCGTATCTAGATTCACAGTCTTCATTTACTGATGCGAATCTATATATAATTTCATGAACTTGTCCAGGAATAAGAAATCCCGGAGGATTAAATGTACAAAAGATTGATTTTTCTTATATTTTAAAATATCAACTTCAAATACTTAAATTATTAATTTATTATGTTTTCGGTTATATTTTCAGGTTATGGCCACATTACACCTCAAACTGTACTCGGTCGATCGTTGACAGTTATATACGCCATTATAGGCATCCCGATGTTCCTGATACTTTTAGCTGATTTCGGTAAGCTCTTCACACGAGCCATCAAGTTTATTTGGGCGTATGTTAGGCGTATCTACTACACCGGAACTTGTCGAAAAGTTCGAAAACAACAACAAGTTATGGACGTTATAAGCGGATTCAACACAATGTACGACTATGCTGTTCGCCGACCCAGTGCTTACTTTGGAAATCCTACTGATGAGGAATCAGCACATCCTGGAACTCCTTCCGAACATCCGCCAACATCTAATCAACTCCATCCAAATCCTCAAACACCCGGGTCTCATGCGCCATCGCATTTAGAAACTCCATCCACCCCGTATCCCGAAACGTTTGAGGTCAATGACGAATTCAACTTGCCCATCTCTCTAGCCAGTGTTATTCTTGTTTCTTACATACTTCTCGGAGCATTTGTGTACACTCTATGGGAGGACTGGACATATTTCGAGGCTTTCTATTTTGTGTTTGTGTCCATGTCTACAATTGGCTTTGGGGACTTTGTCCCAAACCATCCGATCTTCATGATGTGTAGCATATTGTACCTAATTTTCGGTCTTGCTCTTACTTCTATGTTCATCAATGTAGTACAAATAAAATTGAGCAGAACTTTCAAGGAAGCGAGTGCAAAAATTGGTGCAACAATTGGTCTCTCAATGGCCGAGGGGAGCGATTCAATTTTACCGACACCATCTGATATACCTTCTGTTCATATCCCAAAGCTGGGAACGATTGGTGAAGCTATGAATGAAAATTTATCACCAAATGATATTATAAACTTGCAACCGCCGAATTTTGAGCTTGGCGCCCCACCAGCACTTCTACCCAAGAAAGGAGCATCCGCCCCGACCACAGAACCTGAGGAGAAACCAAAGAAGAAAAAGGGTTTTTTTAAGAAATAAAAACAAAGTCCAGCAGTCATTTAACAAATCCTTTAACTAGTCAGCTTTCTTTTTTTTTTAAATATTAAATATAAGGAGTGCCTTTTGATTTTATTTTTTAAGCTTGAAGCTTCAAGAGAAATATTTTTACAAAGTTTTTAACTAAAATATATGAACCATACAGTTAAGTAAACAAAAAGTTTTGAGAGTTTTAAAGACCTGAAGAAGATAAATGAGCTTCGTTAGTAAATTATATTCAATGTTTTATAGTTTCTAAGCGAAATCTTTAAGCATATATATTTATATATATATATATATATTAGTTTAAATTTAACAAACAAAATAATATTTATAAATACGACCACGATAAATTGTTATATATAGATACACTGATGATACGATTATATAAATATACACATATATTTATTTTTTAAATATTTTTTGTTATGTTTAAAAAAATAGTTTAATAATTCTTGAAAGTACATTTTAGTAATTAAATTTTAATAAAGGGATTTTTATTAAAAATTGGTGGATAATATTAGAAAATGACCTATAAAACGGTTATAAACCAAACATACTTAAATGATGACCCCGCAATATAGGTTTTTGTGTATTTTGGGACGTGGAATAATATGCCGCAGGATTGCTTTTGGGTATCAACCGTAACAGCGAGTTCAGCTTACCTACAGAAATATGAATATGACCAATTCGAAAAAAAAAATACAATTTTAGAATTTAAAATTTAATTCATATAAGCTATATAACTATATATAACTTAATATATTTATTTAATTTAATTTAATATATACTTACATATGTTTTTATTTTTAAGATGAAAAATGATTTTGTTTAAATTTAAATATAGTTTAAGAAAACAATATAAAATATTAATTTATGTTCGAGTTCTGCACTAAAGCTGCTCATATTTTGAAGAATCGATAAGAAAATTTCATAAGAATTTCTATTACCTTGTAAACTGAAACTCGTACGAAAATAGTGAATTAAATTTTTTTAAAAGAATACATTTTCATTAGTAAATATTTTTTTTATGAAATTAAATCCAATATTTTTTTACGAAAGAATTTATAAACTATTTATATTTTCTGCTTCGGAACTAAAGTTAAAAGAAAAATAAATTTAATGAATGTGTTATTACATATTAAGAATTAAGTCAGTTCTTTTTCAACCGTAATAAAATATTTATTCTGGTAAAAAAAAGAACAGTTTATTGTTTTACCTTTCTTGGGTCATTTTGACTTCGAATTTCCTTTTTTTGTATATACACTCGCAAAATTGTAAACATATACACATATGTGGCTAATTTATTTAACAGATAAAGGGCCAAACCCACCGATTTCGACGAATTAAAAGATGCTTAGGGGTGAGTACGATGAGGCGCCATGAACTTATAACGATTTTTTGTTGAGTGGTCAAAAACAAGCATTTGCCCGTTTGGTCAATTTCATAAAAATGTAGGTAGTAAAAATGAAAAAAAATATTAAAAAATTACCGTAATACTAACACTACTACTAATACTAACTTTTAATGCCAATGCCTTACTCTATTAACTTATTTTTAAATCAAGTGAAATCTTTGTTTGAAATCATATTTTTTTGGAAAAGGTTTCTAAATATTTTGGAAGAAAAAGATACAAAAGTTTAAAGTGTAATTTTTCAAAACTGTAAAATTATAAATTATTTTTTTTTTTTTGAAACTCTGATTAATTCTTAATCAAAAACTAAAAAACTAAAAACTATATGATCTTATGTCTTCTAATTTTTGAGAAAATTGAAAATTATAAAAAGCAGTCTTGCTAATATTTAACAATATTTTGAGCACGTCATTGATTCTTAATTTATACTTGAACCCTGAAGCTACAGTTAATCAGCCAATGTCGGTTAGTGGAAATATTAAGCCAAAGCTGAACAAAGGTTTAGATATTTTTAGCTAGAAATATCAATAATGCGGGGTTGGCAACGAAATCCCGCATCACAAAATGACACATAACAAAATCCCGCACCACAAAAATTACGTCCACTGCCGCAAAGTTACTTTAGCTTAAAGTTTTTTTATTGGACGGGGAATTTTATTGTTTTTTGTTAAAAAATTTGTCGTCTAATAAAAGTACCTACTTAAGTAGGTTTTCGTAGCCGAAATATAATCAACAACAATTATCGATAAGCAGGCCATTTAGCCGATTTTTTTTACCCTAGATGGAGGTCTAGGGCAACTTTTCTTAAAAAGTTTTTTCTTATAAAATTTTGCACACGCTCAAGGGCATCTGGTGAAAGAAGAGAAAGAAGGATAGGAAAGATGTGTGGCGCGATGTTCTGAGACTAGAGCTGGTTGTTGTCTCAGATTTATCTCCAGGGACTGCGGCTGAACTAATGCGGAGAAAATAACCGTGCCTTATTTATATGTCTCTTATAATTTGCATTATTTTATTTTATTTCGTTGTCTTAATATATGGGTATACCAGTTTACTCAATCACATGTTGTTAGTGTTATGCCTGAACAGCATGTAATGAGTAAGCCAGCAACACATTTTATGACAATTTTTAGAATTGGGTTTTTAAAGGAGTATAAGAAGACATAGACAACGGCAGGAATCGAACCTGCGACCACGAGGTTGACAGGCGAGCACAAACTACTATAATATAGCCACAACCACCCCCGATAAAAAAGTTCTTTTTTTTTAACTTTAAATTTATTACAAAAAAAAACGATTTGCAGCCAAACTAAGCGTCCTTGAGGCTTGAAAATTGATACTTTTTTCTCTTTAAGCTCGAAATAAAACTTTTTGTTGGGGTGGGGTCCAAAGGGTTAAGCAAAGGTTTTTTGAACTTAAGAACTTTGCATATGGACTCACCAATTATTTTTCTAAATCGACATATTTTTCACTTAGCATATTCGCAATCTACCGAGTCCCACCTTTCAATCGATGTATCGCACGATATGAAAAACCAATTTTTAAAAATTGACATATTTTGCTCTTTAAAATCACAAAAAATGGCTTCTTTTTTTGTGAAAAAATGTTTGCCTTTGAAAAAGTAAAAAAAAAAAAATGAATTCGGAAAAATTATTTAAAATAAATAGGTATTCTCAAAAAGTATTTAAACGGTATTGTAATATTATCAGAAATTAATTTCTCATATGATTTAAAAGTCCCGCGAGTTGGGTCCTATTTTCCAAAATAGTAGCGAAAATAATTCTCGCGGTATTTTTTCTTGTGATACGGTATTATGTGAAACCGGATTTCTTTCTGCTCCCGTTCAAACACATTACCACAAGTAGGCACTGTCATTTCCAACGCTTTCAACACAAACACAGCTACTAGTTCTATAGTGTACGCAGGGGGAGGCTGGGTGTTTGTGTTCATACAAACAAATATTAGTGCAAAATTTCAAACATTTAAACCAAACTTAGAGTAGGTTCTTAAATGGAAATCGACTTTAATAAGTAAAGTATACTTCAACGTTAAAAAGGTCATCAAACTTTAAACACAACAAAATGCTTCTTTATCTTTCTTAAACCATATTATACTACTGAACTGGGCCACTGAAATCTCTGTGTGAAAAAAGTTAATTAAGATTGTCTTTCGGTAAATTGTTGATTAAGAAACAATGTATGCCCTTCACTCAATCTGTCAAAAAGACAATAAATAGATAAAATAATTGAAAAAATTATACAACCGCAGGTTCGTGCTAGCTCGAAATGTCACTTTGACATTTATAAATATAGGTCAGTTGTTAATTCAACAACTGAAAACCCGCAGAAATGAGCTGTCAAAATTCTTGAGAGAAACATTTTCTGAAGAGCTGATATAGCTGTTTGATTCTCATACTAACGCAAGTGTTTTTAAGGAGATATGTATGTTTATGCTAACGTCTGATGAAAATTTATATATTTCTGCAAAGCAGATAATAAGCTTTGTTCACTGACGCTGGACAGAAAAATAAATTTTTTGCGGTTCAGTTAGGAATTCTATGTTCTAAATTGCTCTGATTTAGTGTTCATTGAAGTGTTGTAGAACAGGATTTTCTCTACTGGTTTTGAATAAGATCAAACTAGAATAGAATAGTGAGAACTGTCAAAATCATTTCTTTCTTCTTTGTTTATTAAGTGGTCTGCTTACGTTTTGGTTAATCGACTTATCTTTTATTATTTAAAAACCATTTATTACTAATGACATTTGCATTATCTACAGGAGAAAAACCTACAAAAATACTGTAATTTGTTTGTTATTGTTTTGACAACTGAAGTAAATTTACTGTTCTGACTTTTCTGTTCTGTGTGCAGTATTTTAGCTTATCGTAATAGAAAAGTTTTTAACAATGCATCAGCAACAATTATTTTAGGACTTTGACCTAACTGCAAACAAAAAATTAAAAAAAAAATTACCAGTAGACATTTGAAAGTCGACAATCTTGCACAATTCATCCTGTAGTAATATGATGTTCATAAATGATCAACAATTCTTACAAGACATTTCATCAAAATAAAGAAGAAAAATAGGTCATTATTTAAGTTTCAAATAATAATTATATTCTAAAAACTTTGCTTTAATTTTGAGGACTTTGTAAATGTTTGGTGTTATGAAGGTGGCGCTGATTGCTGACTATTCTTTCAAAAATGAATGATACGCCAGCCACCGGAAGTAACAATTGAAAGGTATTAATATTTTTATAGAAAACAACGTGTATCTACAAGTTCGGCAGCACAACAAAATTTGCCTTTCATTCCAGACTTCCAGTATTGTCTACTGGATAGTAGTTGCAGTTAATTTAAATTTATGAACTCATACATATGTATATTACAGAAATACCCAACTTTATCTTATTTATGTGAATATTTTTAATAATATCCATGGTGCCTAGTATTTTTCAGATTTAAATTATTCATCCTTTTCCAACTGTCAAAATATCCTTAAAGTATGCACTCTGTATATTCCTATTTTGATATTCACCACGAAATATCTCAACACAAAAAGGAAACGAAATAAAATCCCACTACCATGCGCACACATCCAATCACAAACACCTATTTATTCACCACAGAAAATTATACTATCTCTACGTCTCCTCCCAAGTAGCAGCAGCAGCAGCTGTCATGTCGTCAAATGCAGTCTGTCTGTCGCCTTGAGGAGGTCGATTGTGTTTTGTAACGGTACACACTTACCCAAATATCGTGTTGTTCCATCATCCCTTACGCGAGATAAAAATAAAAAAAAATCCACCCTTCTGATATTTTTATTAAAATAAAATAGGTACGCACCTCCTGTGTAGATTTAGATTATATATGTGATTTTTGTTGTGAAAAGTGAAAGAAGGTTGTTTTCGCTGTGGTTTATTTTAATTTCATCTTTTACTACCGGTCTCGGTTAACGGTGAGTTACGTATTTAGCCCGTCTCGGTTGAACGGGGAAAAAAGAGGGCTGAGGGCTTTTTAATAGTGAGAATACGAACGCAGCTTGAATGAATGAATCACAAAAGTTACCCAGAGAGGTAAGGCTAAAGTGAAAAAAAAATTGTGCTTGTGGTGTTTTTTTGTCATCGTCTTATTTCCTTTCTCCCTATCGGTCTCGAGGCTTGTTTCGCCTTTTTTTTTACACGAGTTTGTGAAAAGTTTCACATTTTGATTACGAAAATAGTGTGAAGGGCAGTTTGTGAAAAATAAAAAGTGTCAGTGCAGCAACAAACATAAATCAGTTCGTTTGCACGGCCACGACACACGGTGAGCAACAGCAGCGGGAGAGACGTCAAACTAAGGTAGCAACAATAAAAGGAAAAAAAACAGCAAAATGTCAGCACTCAGCACTAGCAGTCGTCATCAAAAGATGGAACAACAGGTAAGATGAGAATGAGAAGATTTGTCTCGGTTGGTTGGATTACCTTCCACCTAAACCAAGTTAGGGAAACGAAGTCGAACCTTCTTTCCGGATGCGTGCTATACTATTAAATTTAATGACATAAACCTTTTACATATTTTCGTTGTGTTGAATTTAGTCGTTTTTTTTTTTGCTTCCGCTGATTAATTGGAATTTCTTTGAGAGAAATCGATGAAATTAGGATATTTTATTGAAATTCTTTTATTTTTCATTCAAAAAACTTGGAAAAGAATGTAGGAAGGATGTGTGTGTACTATATGTAGGCATACCAAGATAGATGGGAAGGGAAAAAATTCAATTTGTTTGTGTTTGGACGATAAACGACAACGCCAGCTGCTGCTAGGGGCAACGTGGTTTCGATTTCGGAATGTATGTGTGTGTAGTTTTTTTTCTTCTATTTTATTTCTCTATAGGTACCCACACATTACAAACTACGATTACATTTAAATGGGTGAATATCCCTTTTGCTAGAGGGCTATTGTTTTTAGGAGTTGCCAAAGTTAAAGTTTAAAAATTAGAAGGTCTATAAAATTAAAACACCTATGGATGTAGTTAGGTTGTATACACAATTACGAATCATTGAACTGCATTAAACACGACGGTATTTCGTACTGCCTTCGGTCCGATGGTTATTAAAAGCCGTTCACACTGAGCGTGCGGTCTAAATATGTGGTTGTCGCGATATATCTATGTACTTAATGACTAGACTAATATGACGACAAAATGATAGAGGTATATTTATTACCACGAAAGTTTTCATACCAGTTTTTCCTTTTAAACACCCAGTCTTCATTATCGTTATTTCTGATTTTGGGGAATATTTTAAAGAATAGTTATGTGCTTGATTCACAATCTGAAATATTAATGATTCACTAAACTGAAACTGCCGGCATGTTTGTTAATTAATTAGAACTGAAAGGTACGAAAAATGCTATTTGTGAACAAAAAAAAAGATTTTCGAACAAGTACATTCGTCATAGTAAAAATAAAAGTTTGTTGTAGGGGTGCAGGAATTTAAACTAGCTGATACTTTTATTCGGTAGATTTATTGTTGAAAGTTATAGATAAATATCACAATTTTAAAGTCGGGAAAACTTGTACTTTATTTTTAATTAATTTTTAAAGTTTTCATTTTTAATACAAAATGTATGCTATTTATTTGGTATTTATTTCATGCCTTCTCAGAAGAAATAGATAAATTAAAAAAAATTAACGTTTCGTGACATCTCAAATTCATCGTGCACAAATTCCTCACAAGCCATTGAATTTAGTTTTTGTGGTAGGTAGGTACGGTCAATTCCCCTATAATCGACTTAGTGGCTTACAGAAGAGTAATACTGGACTGTGAGGAAACCGTTCAACGTAAATATATGATGTAAAATTAATTACTTGCTGAAACTCAAAATTTTTTATTATATCTATATATCTTTTTATTTACCTTAACTGTTTTTTATAAACAAATAAAAACTGGAAAAAAAGCCAAATTCCCCAGTAATCGAACACTTGTTTTCTGAAGCCGAACATGAAGTTTCCTAATTTCGAACACAAGATTTTGGGAAATAGACTAAACTTTTAGAAAAATAATAAAAAGCATTTGTAAAATTCTTGTTTCAGTTTAAATATACAAATTTTTAAATACTTTTGTTTTTATTCAATTTTTTTGAAAATATGTGGTCGATATTTTTGTCGATTTTGTGATCAGATAATTTTTTTAACAATAAAGTTTTATCGTTTTAGATTTGAATATTAAGATCAAATACTTATTTAAACTAATGGTGAAATTTCCATGAAATAAAAATTAATTTACAACAATAAGAAATCAGAAGAATGGAAACACTTTAGCTTGTATAAGATAAGATGGCTATATGCAAGCTACCTTGTTATAGCTGGCAAAAGATGGCTATATATAAACTATAGCTTGTACTAAATGGCTATATACAAACTAAAGCTTGTAAAAGATGGCAAGCTACTCTGCTATAGCTTTTTATAAGATGGCTATATACGAGCTATAGATTGTATAAGATGGCTATATGCAAGCTACCTTGCTTGCATAAGATGGCTATATACAACCTATATCTTGTATATAGATGGCTATATACAAGCTATTGATTGTAGCGCTCTAACTAACAACTTTGGAGGGCCTGTGAGGGCCTTATAAAAGTAGTTTTGAAGTTATATCAATAAAATATTTAATTTGCATAAGGAATCCATATGCAAGCTATATACAAGCCATAGCCTGTGAAACTTCGGACCTACTGCAAACTAAATTGTTAGTAGAAAAGGACCCATCCGCTTAGGCCTATCTGAAATTTTCCCATATTAATCCTATCATGAATCTCCAAACATGAGAAGCTTCACTATATGTTTGATATTTTCCTTTCGTTGTGTCTGAAAGAAGTCTTAGTTTTCTAATTTAAGTCAAGAAACGATAAAATATTAAAAATGTTCGGACAAAGGAAACCTACAATACATTATGGTTTCCTTGATTCGAACACTTCACGTTCGAATAGGAAACGCGTACAAATTTGTTTTCCTATGTTCGAACAGTAAAAATATAAAACAATTATTAACTTTTTAGATACAACTTTTATTTTGTTGAATAATATGGATGTAAACTAAAGAAAAAACTTTAAAAGATTTGTATTTACCTCAAGTTTCACACAATACACACAGTTTCCCACATCACTCGCAACAGTTGTTTTTTCTACAAAACCCGTAAAATACCGGACTCTCTGAAGTCCCAACACAAACAACCATTTTTATAAATGTTGACATTTAATTTTACTACTTAAATATATCGAAATGTTAAAGGTAGTATCACATTTGGTATTTCGCATTTACAGAAGTTGAAAATCTGAGAAATTACACAGTTTAAACGGATTTTTCCAAAAAGTGTTCGACTACTGGGAGTGTTCGAATTTAGGCGACTCTACCTATCCGGATTAGTTATTTCCTTACTATTTCTTTTGATAAATCCTATCATTTGGTTGGATTTGCTTATAATGTACCTAGTCCATATGATGAAGAAAAGAAGGTTTAGTATCAATGATATCGCCAAGGACCAAGATCGGGGAAATCTTACGAAAATATGGTTGTCAAATATCAATTCGTTGATAAACGATAGAACTTTTGGTATTATCATTGTCATTTGATAGCTTCAACGCCTATTGAGAATGGTGAACAAAATACAATTGTGAATTGGTCCTATTTCATCCGACATTTGGGTTTTACACAAAAACCCATTTTTTTGTCTCGTCGCCAGTAAGCTGTTTTTGGATTTATCCAAAATATTATTCTTTTTTTGTGTAAAGGATAAGTATTGTGAGCAACAAGAAAAGTAAATCAAGTAAAATCAAGTAAATCGTTTGATGCATTTCGATTCCTGTATTGACCCGCCTAGAATAAAAACATTTGAAAAAACTTTGAAAGTTAATTTATCATCATGGAATTTCTGACTGATTGACAATTTTATATGTAGATACTCGTAATAATATTTTTGACACCAGTAGGGCTGTTCTTTTGGCAAACTGACATAGGCAGCAAAGCAGAATTTACATACATTACAAATACAACAAACTAAAAGCAGAAATCTGCTTTGGATATATTTGTGGCATTTATTCGAGTATCGAATGTTATTATGTTGTTTAGTTGGTAGTTCCGATGACTTTAATGAATATCGAAGGGCACTTTCACATATTTATTAGATAAGTTATTTCGGAAACCAAACAATTCGAATATATTTGTGAACGATTCGGAAGTTAGCTGAAAGCAGTTAAAAATAAATAATTTTTGGTTAATTTATGTGTTCTTAAAAAAATTGTTTCACACCTATTTACGTACAGGAAATACAAAATGTCTAACGCAAGAAACTGGACCAAAAATACGTTATATTAATTTTTGTTGCTTTATAAATCATATTAATAAGCATAGGAATCATATGTAGGGCTAGCGTTCTTCAGATTTAAGTAAAAGTTAAAGTTAGCTTATTCGTGCGAAACTGCCAGATCAAAAATACTTAAATAAAAGATATTTGAGTGGCTTTGTGTCATCCGCTGTCAAATTGCCTAAAAAATAGCTAACTAAGACTTGAGCAGCGCGCCCTACCAAAGCTCTGAAATTGGAATAGTAACAAGAATTTAAAGAGCAAGTCAGTGCATGTCCTTTATTTAGTAATAAATTGGCACTCATTAGCAGCACGTTATGTACATATGTTATCGATAGAGCACTTATAACACGTGCAAGACATAAACTGTCGAATTCGATTGTGAAGATTATTAAGATTTCTTCTAAAAAATCTTAATTTGGTTATACCAATAATTGGAAATTATCAGATTTAATATCACCTGCGGAAAAGAGTTTCTATTTTTAATAAATTTAAGTTTCCAATATTAAAAATCGATATAAACAATTCGCGGCAACGAACAAATTGGTTTGACAGTTCTTGTTAATACATCCCTATGGATAGTGTTATAATGGTGTTTTTTTACCTTTTTTTGGGGGAAATTTTAATGGGAAGAATTTTGGACTAAAAGTATAAGTGTAGTTTTTTTTTCAATAATAAAACATACGTGAAAACATTTACCTAAATGAAATTTTATATTTTTCGAAAAGTATGCATCACTTTTGATATATTTTCAGTGAAAACCAATTTAAAAAAAAAAACACACATTTAAACAAAACGTGTAGATAAGAAGGTACTAGTGTGAAGTTTTTCTGTAATTAAGTTCACGCACTGATCTCTATAATACACTGGATAGTGTATTCCCTACAAAGTATAACAGTTTTGTTGACTCCATTTGAATTTGATAGTAGGACCATTGCAATTGCCTATCTCTTTTTTTTTTTTTTATAAAAAGAGAGAAAGAGATAGATTGCACTCCTTTTCAAAAAAAAAAAAAAACAATTTATTTTTATTGTCAGTTTCAATCAAGATAATAAGAACTACAAACAATTCAGAAAAGGAAAGACGGAAGACGGAACCTGGACAATCGGATCTCGCAAGAGATTATATCAATCAAGACGAGGGAGAAATTGATATTGAAACTGCAAAGAAGTCCTTCGTGAAGAGGATAAATTCGATAAGAACGTTTCAAGGAAATTGTCAAAGCTAAGCACAAAGTTGAAAAGAAAAAATCAAAAAGCAAGAATTTCGAAGACGAAGATGAAGTCGACGACTTTGGTAGTGATGAACACGATCAACATGATGTCGATTTGTCATGTTTGCCGAATACAGATAAGATTTAAAAGAAGACGACAAAGAAGATGAACCACGTCACAAGAACGTGAAAGATATTGCAGAAAAATTATCATTAAATATGGAAGCTGAAATTATTGCAATGTTATTTTTGGGAAAATAAAACAAGTTCAAGTTCTTGTTCTTTTACAAATGGAAGTCAATATTGTGCGTTTCTCTGTCTTTTTCGTCTTAAAATTCTAGGTTATTTACAATACATATTAAAAATCTGGTAACAGAACGTTTCAAGAAAATATGTGTTCTTGTTGGTGGAGTTGAATGATTATGCTGTTTTATTTCGATTTTCTGGTCGATTTTTTATCCAATCTCAATGGTTTATGAGAACTTCAACGAGTTGACCCTCAGCGGCAGCCTAAGATAAATTTGCCGTTATCAGTGATACAAGGTACGGCTTAAGAAGCCGCTTTTGGCAATATTAAGCTAGCACCGAAACCACTTTCAATTCAATATTTAATATTTAATACACACTAGAAACAATCAAATATATCATTAGTATTGCTTATTTATTAAGAAAAATTCGTACTTACATTTGTTGAAAATAGATGTGTAATTTAAATTTTATATTTTTTTGAAGAAGGTGCCCTTGGTATGGTTGATTAAACAAATTTAATTTCAAGCATAAGCAACCATTTTGAAATGTAACTTTGGCAACAAAAATGTTATACTGTTATACTGACATGGACCCTTTACAATTATTACAGTTTTCTATTGGGGTCAATTTTTGTGTGTGAATACACTATCCAGTGTAATATAGAGATCAGTGAGTTCACGGCTTACAAAAGGCACGGCATGTAAGGAGGGGCATGCTGCCCTCTGCAACCCCCCTGCTTGGCCCTTTTATAGGATTTCGGGTGGGGTAGAGTTGCATACAACCAGCAAAGTTTTTTAGATTTAAAGAAACTTCCAGATTTAAGGAAACTGCATATACCTAACCTAAATAACTGTTTGATACTCTTACCTTGTCTGGGTATTGGCTATTGGCTTCTGAAATATTTATTTAATAAGATTTCTTTTTTTTTGTTAATTAAAACAAAATGAAACATTTGTTTGAAAATATTCTTATTTTGTATGTATTATGGCAAAATGCTATGATCTCCATACATATACTTATTGCTTTTATTAAATTTTCAAACGGATCCTCTATTTTATTTCGTAATTTACTACGCCACTGGTATTCCGGTATCCAATCAGAGAAGTCGTGATTGTAGTTATCATTATAAAATGACCTCCACGCCATTGGGACTCAATCCTTTGATTATGGGTTCCATCTTCGGCAACGAACGGATTATTGAGATTGCTATGATTGACTTTTTTATGAATGAACCCATGTTCATTCAAGCAGTCATATGCCTTCCAATAATCCGAATGAATAATTGTACCGATATGCACATGTTTTTTTGTTAATGGTACTAACACCTGAAAAAATGAATTACATAATTAATTTTAAAATGTTCTTATCATATTGTTTGATAAGATCTTACATCGGCACTTCGTCTGTTTTCGGAACAACTTCTACTTTTAGATCATCGGACTCGTCCTCTGTCATACCCAGGCACCAATGGACATCTACTCAACGAACTTTATACTTCCGTCGCCCAAACTTGCTTTCATCAATTTGGACGACGCGTCCAGGGCCCCAATTTTTTCACAATGCTTCCTGGTTTTTTCAAAAGGTAATCTATGATAACTTCACGGCTATGCCAGTCGGCGATTGTCCGTGTGGAGAAACTGGAATCCGGCGAAGAAAATTCTTCTACCCGGCCAGTGCCGTAGCGATATTTTCGAGAAAATCAGTACATCCAGTAAAATACTGTCATATCTAGTATTCGTGCTTCCTCGAATCATGTCCCTATAGCACGAGAAATCCTCATATTTCCTTTGCAACTACCTTTATTGGCTTGAAAAAAACCCAGGTCACTTTCTTTTGAATAAATTGACATTGCACTTATCACTTTTTTAATTTACCATAAGGTTTTATTTACTTCAGTTTTAATCTACCGAATAAAAGTATCCTCGTGTGAAAATTCAGGGTGTCATAAAGAAAAGTGGAGCCAAAAAAATGTTACTTAATTTCAATTTTTTTTATTTCAAGTTTTTTTCAATAAAAATCTTCTTTATTGAATTACTCACATAGTTCGAATTAATAGGTACTCCATTTTCAGAAGCATTTTCGAAGATCAGAGTCAAAAAAAATAATGCTATTTTTAAAACACATTGGCTTGGTTGGCATAGGTGTTTCTGGAGGGTCGGGTCATTCCGTAATTTTCAAAACGATAATCGTCAAAGCGATGGTCGTTGACTCGATCGTCTTTAATTTGCTTCACGTAACTCAACCACTATCGTCTCGTCAATCGTTTATAATTTGAGAGAATTTGGTGCATTTCAGAAACTCTCAAACTTTTGTTGAGTTGTAATGGACTTTCATAAATGTCAACAAAGTTGTCTGTATTGTTTTGTATTTGGCGCGAATAAAGTTATATAATTGGACAAAAATGTAAGTTATTTTATTGTAATATTTTTTACAAATTGATATATGTAAATGTAAATACATCAATTTATATGTAGGGCAGCCACACAACCTCAGATTGAAATTTTGACTCGATATATGTTTGATCATCACGATTTTTCTCGCAACTGTCTTCGCATTTGTATCTATTAATTGTATTTTTTTTCCTATTTATGTTTTCATTTCCACTTTCTAACACAAGGAAATTCTGCGCCGAAACATTTTAACTTTAATTTGCAAATGCAACAGATAGACACAAACAAGATGTTAAAAAAGTGGCTACTCAATTATTCAACTACAGTCACCTACAAACTTCAAAATCGTGCAAGACGATACCTATTTATCCATCGTCCAAACGCTATCGTTTTGACGATAGCGTTTTGACGATTATCGACTTACGTGAAGCAAATAAAGTATCACTATATTTCACACGATATCGTCTGACGATAATGGAGTTACGGAATGACCCCATGCTCTGCTAATTTAATTTCGATTTTTCTCAAAAATATCTATTCATATAGTCTGCAAAAAATTAACACCAATATTTGCAGGATTGATTCGAAGATACAAGTATTCATTGCCGTGAATATAATGTTCTCGTTGCTCGTGGGATCTTTTATAGTATACTGCTCAATTCCCAACGAGCAATTTTTCAAAATTGGGTATTTTATGTTTTTTGCGAAATTGAAGAATTAGTGAAAGTGATCCTTATTGATGTGTGTCAAGTTAGCACTACCACTTCAAAATTTTAAAGAAATTCTTATTGGATTAATTGTCGTAAATTTGTCGTGAAAGAAAAAAATTAGTCGCGCTTGTTTTTTTAAAAAATAACCCCCGGTAATGCTAACTTGACAGTCAAGTCAGCATTACCAGGGGTTATTTTTAAAAAAACAAGCGCGACAAATTTTTTTCTTTCACGTCAAACTTACGACAATTAATCCAATAAGAATTTCTTTAAAATTTTAAAGTGGTAGTGCTAACTTGACACACATAAATCATTGTTATTTCTTCTCTGTGCAAGTGTTTGCATTTGAAGAATAGATAAACGTTGGTTATAAGGGATGGCATTAGAAGGATCACTCCACTGAAGACCTTTCAATGCGAAACGAGTAAAGTTTCTTTGAACAGATTCTAATCTCTCAATATGAATATCGTAAAAAGCAGTGCAAACCTGCGATGCATACTCAAGATGGGGACGAACCAAGCTGTTGTATAAAGCACGGGTAACATTGGGATCAACAAATTCTTCGGACCAACGCTTCATAAAACCTAACATTAAATTGGCTTTGTTAACGATGATATTAATATGGTCAGAAAAGTCTAAATTGGGCGTAAGGAGAACTCCAAAGTCCCTTACAGTTATAACACGAGTTAAAATGTGCCGTGAGATAACATAGTCATGAGAGGAAGGAGAACGTTTTTTTGAAAATGTCATTGTTTGACATTTTGTCGGGTTAAGATTCAAACTGTTCTTTTCACACCACAAGGCAAAGTGTTTAATATCCTCTTGCAATAGAGTTCGATCCTTTGGAGATGATATATTTTTATAAATCTTCATATCGTCTGCAAAGATAAGACTTTCGCTATTACGTACACAAAGAGGAGCATCATTAATAGCCAATGTAAAGAGTAATAGTCCAAGATGGCTTCCCTGCGGAACACCTGATTTGGCAATATAGTGTAAAATTTATTTAACACAAATTATATTTCAGAACAAATGTGAAACAGATTTTGACATTTGCTTCAGTGTTGCTACCGATTAGAAAATGTGTGTTAGTCTGTTGGAAACTAAATAAAATTTTATAATTTTACAAGACTTGTTACCCAGATCGTGAATACACATGTTATTTAATTTTTAAGTTAGCAGAGTGGTATAACAATTTTGTTTAGTTTTTTTTTTATATTCGAAACCAAAATATCCAATTGAAAGTTTTAAGCATATTGGTAATAGCTGTGATAACTTTGAAATCAAAATAGCGCAAAACATTAATTTACTCCAAAAGTCCTGGAGTCCTTGGATACTTAATTGGCACCTAATTATTGTATCACAAAAAATGTATTCTCCTCACCTTGCTTTGCTAATTGGATGGGCCTTGTAAATCCATTTTATTTCATTGAAGAACAATAATGTAGCATTTTACTATTATATACCAAATCAAATATAGTGAAAATTCAAAATTCAAAGATGAATAGAAATTGTTTAACAAATAAAAATAAAATAAAGATTTTGTTTTTAAATAATAGGTATTTAAATTCCCGACTGGAGAACAAGTTTTATTTATGAGCTCTTTTGATTCTTTATTCTCATGATAACTGAAACGTTTCGACAAGTTTCATGAGTAGATTGCAATCCCTAGTGTGCAGTAAATAATTAATGTTCACTCCATTTACTTGAAGTTCATTCACCAAATTCTCATTTGGAAATATAATTGCCTACCCACCAACAAATCTTCTTTGTTTTTTTGACATTTACCCAAGCTGTTTGAAATTAAATGGTAAAATCCCAAACCTATCAACTTTCAAGGTAACACTCCAAAGGTTTTGGCTAAGTTAACAATTTAAATGACACGGTGACGAGAACGTAATTCCCATATGCGACACAGCACAACACCTCTCCTTGGTAACACAAGGGAACTTTATTAAGCTCAGAATCGATTTTTGTTTGCTTTGACGCTCACCACAGTACTCTGGCTACCTTTCTGGCTGTGCTGATGAAGTTAATCGACAAATCCGTATCCTCATTTTTATACTAATGGTAGTCATGGTCGTCAATGGAACGGAAGGCCAACGAGAGCAGCAGTTACAGTCATAGAAGCTCAAAGCTAAAGCTATAGAGGTTGGTTGGATGTCCTCAATTAAGTTTGTTGTCCTGTGTTCAGAACTTTTTTAATGATTTTAATTTTTGGACATGGTTGTTAGGTATATCAATCCTGAGAAGCTTCATTAGGGCACCATTAGTCTATAGTGCCTACGTTCAAAATTAATAAGTTTATATAGACAAATTGTTTCATATGGCCTAGTTTTGTCAAAATATTTTATTGACACGTAACCCTTTATTACACACAGTGTATGTTACTAAAGGTTGTTTTAAGGAAACTCAATTGTAATGAGTCCTTTGATGACATTTATGAGGTCGAAATGATTTGTGAGGCATTAAATGGTAGTGTTACTTTGTGAAGCATACTTTATTGATGACAATGATAAGTCTGGTATTTAGGCTAAAAAGCCACGAAAATTTATGAATGTATGTTTATTACGGGAAATGAAATGTGTGTTGAATTGAGGACACACAATGTGTGAATGTGATTTTGGTCTTACCTCCACTGAGGACATATCAAACCAAATAATGGTGTTAAAAAGAATAGATAATCCAGTGTAAACCCATAAAATGTTTCATTAATGTGCAATAGAACCACGTCACAAAAATGGGGAAGTTTTTGGTATGGAATGTTCGGCTTATACGTGATACACAAAATATCACGTTTTCGTGTATATGGAACACTTTGTAATTCGTTGCAACTCACCACTTAACGAAATTATAAACTTTATCTCAAGTTTATTTTTTCAACAAAATGTTATGGTTATTGGGACATTAGGTTAAATGGACTACAATTTTATTTCAGTGGAAATAATGCCAAAATTGACATAATGCATGTTTAATTGGGAAATCTTTCCATAGTAGGATTTTACATACAACATCGCTCTACGGCCGAAAAAAAGCTAAATTATTATTTGATATTGGAGATTTTTTAACGTGTTTTTTTATTATAAATTAAAGATTTTATTTGTAATAAAATCTTTAATTTAAAAAGCTAAAGTAGAATCGTACTGCGGATGGGTGTTTGTTCGAGTCTCGAATTTGGTTTTGTTAGTTTTGTTGGTGAGATTAATAGTTGGATTGAATTTCGATGGATGTGTTCGTGAAGTAGTTATAATTATTAATTTCCATTCAACAGACAAATTGATGGTTTTGTTTATTTTTTTTATACTTTGTTTATATTTTTAAAATCTCAGATAACTCAATTTTTTAACAAATATAAAAACTGTTCCTCTGAAAAGTTTCTAACTTTTCCTATTTTAATTTGTAGGTGAAATTTGTTGCACTCTTTGCTCAATTAAGTTCTATAGCATGTCTAAAATACCCAATACATTTGCAAATTTTTATTCCCCCGATACAACACACGTGGATTGATCCATTTAAACAAAATTGATTTCCATGCTGAAAAAAATCGATGTCTATTGAAAACGAACTCCGTTTACCTTTCATTTTTGACTAACTAATACCAAGTTTCATTGTGTGTTCAATTTTTATTGGTAATTAATTTCCGTAAACAAACGGAGTTTGGTAAAACAAAATTATTTTTTTATTTAAGTCTACAAAAAAGCAATTTGACAAGTTTGAATGTGTGAACATATTGATTTTTTATTCATTTTAAAATCAATTTATATGGATTTACTATAACAATATAAAAAAAAACAAAACTCTTTAACAATATAATACAGTTTTGAAATGTCAATTTTTAAACGTGGTTTCTGATTTGTTCAATTTCTTTGTGTTGTAAAAATTCTGTTCCATACTGTGTTGGCAGTTTATTATCTATCTTACCTTTCATGCATTCGTATGCATGTTTGAAAATATCCACCACTCAAACGTGTAATAGCAGAGTATTCCCAAAACTATAAAGAGCCAAAGACCGCTTCTCACTATTCACTGTTTCATTTTTACTTGCGATTATAGGTACTATAAGGCAAGTTCGTAAAATTTTTTTTTTCTAACAATCAAACATGACATTACTATCATAGAGAACA
This sequence comes from Philhelius pedissequus, assembly GCA_910595825.1. Lineage (NCBI taxonomy): Eukaryota > Metazoa > Arthropoda > Insecta > Diptera > Syrphidae > Philhelius > Philhelius pedissequus. The sequence goes on from OU343163.1 coordinate 38,141,008, forward strand.
CCAAAAAAGTGGGGTCCGCAATTCCGTCTGTCTGTCTGTCTGTCTGTAGAACGATATACAGCTTAAACGGCTGGACCGATTTGGTCCAAACTTGGTACTTAGGCGTTTTAGGTGATTGTTCAAAATTGATTTTTGAATCGTTGTTTTAGGCCCAAAAATAACGGTACTTGCCATACAAATTTTTCTACCATCTTAATTATCTCAAAAATGGCTCTAACGATTTCGATAAAAATTGGTGGGTGTACTATTCTGAGTATGGTCTACATTTCGGCCAAAATATTTTAAAATATTTTTTTATTAACGGTACCTGCCATACAACCATTTTATTGATTTTCGAGTTTCTTATAAACGGCTCAACGGATTTCGATGAAAAAAATTATACAGGAGCTCCTTCCAATTCTAAATTGTATTGCATTTCAAAATTTTCGAAAAATATTTGGATTCGAAAACGGGTGGACAATTTTTCCTGAAATTTTGCGTTTGTGTTTATATTATTAAATATTTAAAATGTTCATACCAATTTTTTTTTAGAAAAAGTTTAAGAATTTTTATATATAAAAAATTAAGTGAAAAACTTTAAAAATATATTTAGCCGTTTTATAAAGAATATTTTGCATATAATGTAATCGAACATAGGAGCAAGTACGTGCGATCCAGTCGTGCATTTTATTTTTGTTTCCTCTCGCCAAAGTGCTTTGACCATGTCCCCTCCGTTGGCCATGAACGTGTCGCTTCACTTCATGGATGGGGCATACATTTTTCTGCTCGCATTGTTTTTTTAGACATGTGTATACAAATGGCAAGATTTTAACTTTGTTCCTTACTCCGCTTATGTTAGTTAAATGAATTCTACTGGCTGAGTGAATATCGAATTGAAAGCAAAACATACTCAGAAATTAAATTTGTAAATTGACTTTTTTCTTGTGTTTTTTTTTTGCCGAAAGCTATCCCCAGGAAAGCAAAATTAAAAATATAAAATCTAGCTGCGGATATAAGGAGAAGCAGAATCCAGCTGAGGATATATTTGTGACATTTATTCGAGTATCGAATGAAGTTATAGTTGTTTCGTCGGTATGGTACTCTTTATGGCTTATCATGAATCTCAAAGGCTTTGTTCGTAGAGTCTATCATTTTTTAAATTTTATTTTAGAACGCATTCAATTGGTAATCTACATATACCGACGTATTTTTAAGGGCCAACGGTAAAAATATTTAAACCGTTTTTAGGACTTGGCTGAGTATTTTAACCCAACGATTTCAGTGGATTAAGTGAGGTTCAAACATGGTTCAAGCATGAAATTGGTTCTTTCTTAACACATAATTGAATCCTTTACCGATCATTGAACATCAGGTAACCCATGCATATTGGTGAGATAAAATCTGGAAACAGAGGCTAAACCGCGGGTCAAATAAATGACGTACAACTAGCAGTAAGCACATTATTTAAGAAAAAGTTACCAAAATTCATACAAAACTCGTGAAAACTTAAAAGTTTAGTATAATAGTTAAACTATGTTAATCAAATTTATCGACAAACAAAAAGCAATAAAACGGAGACGAAAACTTTTTGGCATATAAACGTCAAAATGTTGGCACCAGGCGAAAAGAATTATATGTCTAAGAATTGAGGTTGAAAATTAATCGGTGGGTTATCAATTTTAACTTTCCAATTTCCGTTCAACAATGCATTTCATTTTTTTTTTTACTTATATCACATATCAACCCTGAACCATAATGAACGCTAAAATTATTAGTAAGTAAGCACTCTACGAACATGCCCCTCTACTTGCAAAACATCTTATTTGATAGGAGAAAACGTCAAACTTCAAATCATTTTAGTTTATTTTGGTCATAATGAGCGTATCAGTTTTGTCTTTATCTGTCGACATATTGTTCATAAACAAGAACAGCTATTTACATTATGTCCGCAAAGGCAGACAAATATTAAATGAAAGAATATCTATTTTAATCCTATTAAGACATGAAACAGAAATAATATCTCTTAAAATCTATTCAACACCAAAAGTCTTATATATAAGTGTGTGCGTACCTCCTGTCATTATAAGTATTAAAAATATTTCGTAAAATTGAATTTGATTTTTCTAAATTAATTCCTCGAATTAATTATGCCACATTTTCATTTCTAAAGCCGTATCCATTTGTAAATTATAAGCAACATAGATATCCTCCCTTCATTCTCACATAATTAATTTAAGCCTTTTTTTTTTAAACTAAAACTTATAATCATGCACGGAAAATGAGAGATAATTTTTATAATGTTTGTAAACCCATTAAAATCAATAATGCTTTTATATCTATCTACTTTAATATATTTAAGCTTGATTTAATTCCCAACACAATTAGAATTGCCTAAACCTAAAAGCTTAGTTGAATACCCTACACACACAAACAGATAGAAATCAATTTATATTTTGTTTCCGAATATTTTATCAAAATAAAGAACAATTAATATTTTTGATCATAGCAAATTATTTACAAATGAAAGCGGGGCATTAATGGACTAATTCAGGGGTTATTTGGGTTTTAATGATAATTTCAATTTATAGAAAAAAAAAAACACATTTCGCTGTCATATTTTCCCCTTCCTTGGTGTTAGTGTTTTTTAAATGTTATATTTCAGTTGTGCTTGTGCGACTCACCCTTGGCGCGTTTTGTGATAATTAAAAAAAAATATTGCAAGAGGATATCAAACAAATACATATCGAAGCTATGGGCACAAAATCAATCACCACCCTACACTTAATTACTATCTGGTAACTTGCAGTGAAAATTTTTTTAACAGATATTGTACAGGGTCATCCAATTCGTGGTCTTGATTTGACGTTTCATTTTCTTCAATGAAATACAATTTGTAAAGTAATCAATAAAAAGAGTGTGTGTACTTATGTTCACGCGCCAGAAGTAAAACTTCCCTAATTTGAAACAATTTTATCTTTCGTAATTCTTAGTCTGCTACGTAAGGTACATGTGTGTCAAGTTAGAATTACCACTTCAATATTTTTAAGAAATTCTTATTGGATTAATTGTCGTAAATTTGTCGTGAAAGAAAAAAAATTGTCGCGCTTGTTTTTTAAAAAATAACCCCTGGTAATGCTAACTTGACAGTCAAGTTAGCATTACCACCCCTCAAAACTGTGTATATGAAGTCAAAAAATAAAAATGGGTACGCCATTAATTGTCGTAAATTTGTCGTAAACCAATGGCGAAACAAAAAAATTTGTCGCGTTCGTTTTTTTTCTAGTAAAAAACGCCCTTTTAGTATAGCCTATATCATAAAGTAAGAATTTTCACTAAATCTAGCACTATCATACAAAAAGTATTTGTTTAAACAAATTTTATATGAAAAAAGTAGTTAAACAAATACTTTTGGTATGGTAGTGCTAGATTTAATGAAAATTCCTACTTTATGGTATAGGCTATACTAAAAGGGCGTTTTTTGTAAGAAAAAGGCGCGCGACAAATTATTTGATTACACAACTTACTCAAGGACGTCGAGCGACAATTGTTTAAACAATTTTTTTTTGGAAAAAAGTAGTTAAACAAATACTTTTGGTATGGTAAAGCTAGATTTAGTGAAAATTCCTACTTTATGATATAGGCTATACTAAAAGGGCGTTTTTTACTAGAAAAAAAACGAACGCGACAAATTTTTTTGTTTCGCCATTGGTTTACGACAAATTTACGACAATTAGTGGCGTACCCATTTTTATTTTTTGACTTCATATACACCGTTTTTGAGGGGTGGTAATGCTAACTTGACAGTCAAGTCAAAAAAAAACAAGCGCAACAAATTTACGACAAATTAACGACAATTAATCCAATAAGAATTTCTTTAAAATTTTGAAGTGGTAGTGCTAACTTGACACACATGAATATTAAAAACAAAACAAAAATTGAAATTAATTCGGTTTATTAATTAAGATAAGCTTATTTAAAAATTAAAGCTACTGCTGAATGAATATATGTATATTATATAGGTACATGAATTTATTTTTGTTTAAACAAACAAATAACTATCAAAGATAATCCGTTATTCATTTTCAAGAAAGAAATTGTAAAAGGATTTATATTTGGCCTGAATGGTATAGAATGAAAAAAATAAATTTCACCTGTTCTTATGACTTGTTAGGTATCAGTGATATTGGGGAGAATCGGTCTGTAAGCCGATTTGATCTTTTGTTTATAAGTTTATATTATTAAATATTTAAGATTTTCATACCAATGTTTTTGTTTTTAGAAAAAAATTTAAGAAATTTTATATAATTTATAAAAAAATTAAGTAAAAAACGACTTTAAAAATATATTTACATTTTTAATAGAAATCTTTTACATACGATGTGATCGAACATAAGAGCAAGTTCGTGCGATCCAATCGTGCATTTTATTTCTTTTTGTATTGTCTTTGAAAAACAAACATTAAAACATTTTAACAAATGAATTCAAATTGAACAAGACAAATTGGAAAAAGTATTACTTGATATCTTCAGTTAATGGCATTCTCACTCTTTAACTAGAAACAAATTAAATTATTTATTTATGTAAAAGGTTTTTTTTTGTGATTTGTTTTCCACAAAAGAAAATAGAACCTTGAACCTTTTGTTCTTATTATACTGTCATTGTTTATCTTCAGGTTTTTCTATTTTAGTATTATTTTTTTTGTACACACCTTGAAAGGTTATCTCATTGGAGACCATCGGCCTTAATTAAAATTAACGCAAGAGTTTGTAAAGATGCCTGATATTTATAAATTTTGAAAGTAAATACAGTCTTAAAAGGCAAATTAAATTTCGTGTATCCTCTTAGAGGAATATCCTATATCACAGATAAATATACATAAGATACTATAGGTATCACAAAAGCCACAAATTCTCAATCTTAAAAAATATATTTTATTCAATGCCCTTGGTATAGCATTCTTCGATTATTATTATTATTCTTCTTCTGACAAGATAAGATAACATCAAAAGTAAGAAAAAAAGAATTCATTAAAATTCATATTAAAAAAAATGTGCTACAATGAATAAACCAAGGGTGAGATAAAAAGGCTAGGGTTAGTTAAATCAATGCAAATATAAAGTAGATGCACATACATTTAATAAGTAATGGCACTTTAAGGGGAATTAACTATAAAAGTTTTAAGGATTCATATTAAATAGTAATAAATGTTATCTGTTTGCGATGTAGCCCCACCCACTAAATATCCTACAAATTTGTTACCTAACTAAATTCCTGTTATTGAGACTTAATACATTTTTCTGCCAGGGTCGCAACATACAGCTATCACTGTAACCATATCGTTAAGGACCAATGATCCCAGACCTGGATATATCGCACCAAATTGTGTTTCTTGGTGAGTGGAAATGTCTTTAAGCCTTAGGTTAGTATTGGCCCATTAAACAAAATTTAGCCTGTTGACAGCCCCAGAAGGATGAAAATGGTTTAAAGTTGAAGGTCCCTCTAGGTACAGGCACATCGAATCCACACAATGCTCTCCGGTCCAAATCGCAATGTCGAGGTCAACTGAAAATTACTTTTCAACCCCAACCCAACATGTGGTCCCTAACACTTTATTCTCTTTTGTTTTTTGGGACCTGATACAAAATGTTCCACACTATAATTGCGGTTTCAAATCAAAATGTATGACTTTCACCATTACACGTCGCATTTATGTTAATCACCCAGTAAGGTTTCGTTAATTTTTCAAATTTATTTTTGTATCTAATTTCAAAAAAAAAAAAAAAAAATACCTTCAACCTTCTTCAAGATAAAAATTTAAATTTTACGACATTACGATTCCCCTCTCTAAAAGACACAGATGAATAATTCTTTGCGGTTAATTTTTAAAGCTCTACGCAGGAAAGATAGGTAATAAACAGATTTACCTGCGACTGCTAATATTAATGAAACTTAATGACACAATTAAAGCACCGAGTGTTTAAAAGTTTGTCTCTTTTTCTCTTTTGTTGAAATTATACCCGCCAGGTTAAAGAAGGGATGTATGTAGGTATTCGTATTTAAACTAGAAATTGTTTTTAATTTAAAGATTTTGTGATATTTAAGCGAAATCAGTGTATGTACAGTTGAATGAAGTAAGTAATTAAAAGATGATGTTTTGGTGGTTCTTGCGGTTATTAAATTCTTAGAAACGAGGAACTCAATGATGCGTTAAGGATTTGTTTAATGGGTGGTTTGTTTTCGGAGTGTTGTTGATTCGGAAATAATTTTCTAATACAGTTGATGGAATTTAAAATACGAGAAGTTTTTCATGAAAAGCTTGGGAATACATTTTGGTGACGCTACACCTCACAATAATTTCTGTGGTGGTGTTTTTATTTTGCGGAAGGATTTGAACTTCTACTTTTTTGTGGATTCCAAGATTTAAGGTGGCTGTGGCGCGATAGTTGTGCAATCGCCTGTCAACCTAATGGTCACAGGTTCTATCCCTGCCGTAGTCTATGTCATCTTATTTTTCCATTACAAACCAATTCTAAAATAAATGTCCAACATTGAGTTGCTGGTTTACTCATTACATGCTGTTTAGGCATAGCACTAACAACAGGTGATTGAGTAAATCTAGTATACCGATAAATATGACAACCAATAAAAATAATGCGAATTATAAGGGACATAGATAAATAAGACACGAAAATTTCTCCGCATTAGTTCAGCCGCCATCCGTGGAGATAAAATCTGAGACAGCAACCACCTGTAGTCTCAGAACATCGCGCCACACATCTTTCCTATCCTTCTTTCTCTTCCTTAACTTCACGCCCGCGCTGTGATGAAACATTTAAAGGGTAGCATAATCCCTTGAGCGCGTGTAGATTATGAAAAAAGGTAGGAAACACTTTTTTGTGACGATAAATAATCTTGGAGAATTTGTCCATCCACCCTTTTTCTACCATCTTAATTATCTCGAAACGGGTTTACCGATTTTAATAAAAATAATATGCACGACTGGATCACACGAACTTGCTCTTATGTTTGATCACATCGTATGCAAAAGATTTCTATTAAAAATCTAAACATATTTTTTAAAGTCGTTTTTTTTACTTTATTTTTGTATGTATACAAATCGTCCTTAATTTTATTCTAAAAAAATTGGTATGACAATTTTAAATATTTAATAATATGAACTTAAAAACAAAAGATTAAATCGGCTTAATCAAAGAAAAATAATTCAAAATTCTCAAGTGCTAATTTAAGCTAAAAAAAAGTACGCCATTTTATTTCTTGTATAAATTTGAATTTCTAAGAAAAAAAAATTTAAAATCTGTGGAGCGATTTTTGAGAAAAAAAATTAGTTTTCAAAATATAAATAAAATAAAAATTTAAAAAAAATGATTTTAAAAATACAAAAAAAAATATTAATTGAAAATATTGGTATGCAGTATGAATTGGTCAAGCTAAGCCTATATACATATGTGTGAAATTTCGAATGAATCGGTTAAGTCATTTATGCGATAGTCCAAATAAAAAAAAACGGTCCTATAGAAAATACTGTTTTTAGACATTTACAAAAAAAAAAAATTTTCAGTCATATGATTGGTCGTACCTAAAAATCTGCACTGATTTTTTTTAATCAAAAATATTAGAGCCGTTTCCGACAAAAATAGGCTACCGTTAAAAAGGTACCGTTATTTTTTGAGCTAAAAAAATGTCAATTTTCCCTCTGTACAATACCTAAACAACTTTATATATCAAGTTTGAAGCAATTATTCGGCCCACCCGTTTGGGCTGTAGGTGTCTATACATACATACAGACAGACTGACAGTCTGACAAACTGACAGACAGACATACAGACGGACAAAATTTTTATACTATCTTTTTTCATGTCATGTTTGATTGCTATCTCAAAACTTTTTTTCGACGAATGCATAACTTGCCTTATAGTACTTATAATCGAAAGTAAAAAGTGTTTTCACTTTGGGTATAGCTAGTCTACATTTTGGTCGACATTGTTTTTAATATGTATTTTGTTATTAACGGTACCTGCCATACAACCATTTTTTTGTTTCTATTTTCTCATAAACGGATTGACGGAATTCGATCAAAATTCTTATGTAGGAGGCTCTTCAAATTGTAAACAATAATGCTAACCGAAATTTTTGAAAAATTCTTTTTTTTTTTTGATTTTTGGAAAAAAGATTATTTTTGAACATTATATATTTCGAAAACGAATGACGATTTTTTTTTCGAAATTATATTTGTAAGCTTTTAATATTAAATACATCAAATTGCTATACCAAATTTTTTTTTAGAAAAAAATTAAAGACATTTTCTAAGTATGTATGTACAGCTGCGGTAAAAAAAACAGCACCATTACGAGAACCAGATTTCATTTAAAAATGAAGTTTAAGTCAATATTTTCAGGGACAATATGCGAAAAGCTTTTATTAAGTCCAAAAATTCACATTTAAATTAGAATTCCAACTTTTATTCATCAACATATTAAAAAAATGCATTTTTGTTCGAAAAACTCAAATAAATAAGCGGTAAAAAAATAGCACCATTTGTTCATCACACAACTTAAAACTAAAAAATCTTTTTCTATGATTTTATTCTTTATGCGTAGTCCAGCAAAATTAGTATTTCGTTGAATAGCCTCTGTTGGCTATTAATGCTTCACAACGGCCGGCGTCTGGTCATTGAATTAACCAAATGTTGGCACCTTTTTACCGAAATATTCTCCCAGAAGACATTTACTGCCAAGAGTTCTGTGTTACTAGTCGGTTTGGTTTCAGAGACTACTTTTTTCGCATCAGCCCACAGATTTTCAATCGGATTTAGGTCAGGTGATTGCGCTGGTCACTCCATCACATTAATTAAATGATCTCCAAACCATTTTTTAGCCTTCTTACTGGTGTACTTGGGGTCATTGTCCTGTTGGAAGACCCACAAAAGGGGCATCTCTTCCTCTGCATAAGGGGCAATAACGTTTTCGAGTATACTAACCTAAATGTGATGATCCGTGATATGTTTAATCCAATAGGAAAAACATAGTAGGAAAAACAAGCCCACACCATTATGCTTGAACCTCCGTGCTTAAATACTTTATTTGTTTTTTTTTTTTTGGGATTATATTCCGCTTTCTCACGTAGGAACGAGATCCTTTACCGCTAAACAATACGATTTTACTTTCATCTGTCCATAGAACGTTGCGCCATTTCTCTATTGTCAAATTCAAATGCTGTCTAGCAAATATTAAACACTTTCTAGTATGTTTTGCAGTGAAAAGAGGGACTTTTCTTGGACTACAAGCAGTTTAATTATGTTCCCTCAATCGGTGGCGAACGGTTTCCACGCAAGTTGTAATATTCAGCTCTTTTTTAAGCTCAGTTGTAGGCTTAAAGGGATTTTTATGGCTTTCTCGGATTAGGCGCCTGATGAGAGTTGTCGTCATAACAGGTTTTCGTCCACGAGATTCGGTTTTAGGTGTGAATATAAGTACATTTCGAATCATTTTGTTGGAACAGCCAACAAACCGTCGAACTTCTCCATATGTGTTACCTTCCGAGATCATTTTTTTAAAATAATTTCCCGTTTTTCTTTGGTACAATGTTTTCCACGACCCATTCTCTTTGAAAAACTGTATATAGTATTGTGTTTTAAATGAAATTACCAAAATATAAGCAAATTCTAACACTTGACAACCTAACCTTGAAATATGCACAAGGAAAAATATTTGTTTGTAACGAAAACTGCGATCAGTGCGGGAACCTACGCGTGTAGCGGTCTATAGATAAATCGTTAAAAACTAACGAAAAGATTAAGACGTAGGCAAAAGACCAATGACATCTAATTGGATTGTTTGTAATCCCTCACTCGCTTCCTCGAGTTGGCCAATAGGGATTGAAACGGTACACACGCTCTTGCTCATTTTAGAACGTGCTTGTTCATTGAGAGCTAAAAGTACCTACTTCTGATTTCCATAACGCTCCCTCTGCTGGCTAGAATATGAACCTCTTCAAACTTACCGAACGGTGACGAACCGACTCCAATTCTCAATAAAACACCCCCATTAATTTTTACTGTCGAAGAACTAAATTATTTATTTATCGCCACCAAAGAAAGAAAACAAACAAATCGCTTTTCAGTTCAATAAATTGTTATTAGACGTTTTTATTCTTATTTGCAATATTTTAAAATAATTTTCACAAAAGTTTCACATTGTTATTCATTTATAGCACATAATTAAATCATTCATTTAAAAGTTGATCATTCACAAGACAATACATATACAGAAATATTGTTTCCAAAAAAAAAACAACAACAGAAAAATGAACAAAAATATGAAAAACAAAATAAATGAATCAAACTTTTCTAAAATAAAAAAAAAATGTGCTTGCCTTTTCTAAACAAAACTTTCAATCGCTGAATGGCATCCATTTTTGAACAAAAAAATAAAATAAAAAAATAAAACTTTATTATCCTCTTCAATATAGTATTTTTATTGCATTTGCTATATACGCGTACCGGAATACAAAATTTGTTTGCAGAACAAATTCCATAAACTCATAGCTTTCACATCGTTTGCCAGCGAAAAAAAAATTCAATGAATTCAGAGGGAGAAAGAAAACAGGGTAGTTGGCAGTGGGTAGATTATTATGAGCCATCAATCCAGTAAATGTATCCCATTATTCCCATTCTGCTGGAAATTTTGTTTTGGTAGCTATAGCAAGTCAAGTTGAGTGCGTCAACACTTGTAAAGTCGTTATTATGTTTGGTTATTGTTGTTAAAAAAATATTTCGATTTCACATCAGCAAATGTATCGTATTTGATAACGATTCAATAAAGATGTGAAATATTTATAAAAATACACACAATACACATGATGAACAAAAATATTTCGTATAATAATTTAAAAAAAAACCAAACCGCAGTTGTGATCAGAATTTTGAAAACTGTGTTGATGTGTCCATGTTGGACATAATAAATAGAATTGACAGTCAATCAAAATATAACCAACTCATGAATAAGTTATTTCTGATATAAATAAAATCCTGGAAATACACAAATAAATCCAGAGTTAATGCATGGAGCTGTTTTTTTTTTGAGAGCTTTGACAACAACGTGTTTCACTTTTGTAAAATACAATACAAACTTGTCGATTTGTGTCGAATCCTAAACAACTATTTCAGACAATTTCAGATCGATTTTTTTTATTGTTTTAAGTAACTTGAAAAAAATAGTGTGCGTTTTAAGTTTATGAAATCTTGCTAAAAACGTAAGAAATCATTTGACAGATTTTGTTTAGAAATAATTCGATTGTGTTCAGAAAAAAATCGATTATTTGGTTGTTTGGAATTCGACATTAATTGGAAAGAAAAATATTACCATTTATAAATCTATTTTATTGACAACTTGTTTGACAATTAACAGCACTGTTTATTATTTGGTTTGTTCGCTTTTCGCCTTGGATTGCACTTATATACCCTGAACGCCATCTATACGTGTTTTATGACATTTTTTTTCTTTCAATTTTATCTTAACAATAAATCCACAGTAATTTTAGAAAATAATACTAACCATGCTTTATTTGTTAGTTGGTAGATAGCGCAGAAAAATTTCTCTTGTCGAACAACAACAAAATGACTGCTGGCAAAAAAGAAGTTCGTAAAAAAAAGATGGCGGTGTTGGCTAACGAACTTTTAAATACAACAAAGAAGATGGAGCTGAGTGGGTTATAGGAAATATTTTGTGTCATGGAGGTTGGTAGACTTTCATTTTAAAGGATGTGTTCATTGATAATGTCGCGGCTCTTCATGGAATTATTTTTTTTTTACTTTCGTCATAACTGTGATTCGTGTGCTTAAAACACTATGGTTTCTTTACTCAAATTCGGCTGTTATCTTTTATTATCTGGTTTCGGTATTAAGAATCTTAGCGCGGCTTCCTAAAAACCATATACTTACGTGAACTTGTTAAATTAATTATTTAAATAGCGAAACCATCGAAAATGAATCCCAGTACATAAAATCTTGCCCATGTACTCAACAATCGGTTGTCAGATAATTCTCAGTGACCCTGTCAAATTAATTTAAAATTTCGCGTGGAAATAACCCGAAGGACTTGCATTAAACTTAAATTATCACTTCAATAATGAGAAAGGAATATATGATGTGTTTTTTTTAGGTAATACAAACAATGACAAAAAGTGAATGGTCTCTGAAAACAATTGTTTTAGATGTGCAAACTTGTGTACTGTGCGTAATCTACTAGAAATTTACATATATCTACTTACGAAATTCTACCCAAAATTTGTGCAAGCAGTTTAGGCTACTTCCCGGCAGATGGAGCTCCAGCTAATAAAAAATCAAGCTTAATTATTTGTCAAAATTTAACTGACAAAAAAAATTGTTCGGTTCATTGTTCTTGAGCTAAAATATGACACATTCTTATAGACGTGAACATTACTTTGTGAAAATAAATATTAAAACTGAGAAATATTTTCTGGCTAATGATTTATTACAGCAAAATCAAAGAATCCATTTAATTTTAATTTTGAAAACAAATTTATACGTTTTTAATTTTTGTATTGAAGTTTAAATGACTTTATAATTTCATGATATAAACTATTTAATTTAGAAAAGGTCACAAGAATTATATCGTGCTTAAAAGTTGCAAATTGAAATTGCATCTTGTAAAAGCAGTTGAAAACGACATTCGATACATTCGACATTGCGAACATACCCCTCAGTTTAATCAATAGGTTTTGAGATGTATTTATCTATTTTCGCCAAAAATTCGTTTGTCCGCAAAAATATTGAAAAAAAGGAAATTATTATTATTAATAAACAAATGTGCAAATTTTTAATTTGTTAAATTATTTATTATTATATGCAATTCTTTAGAATAATGAGGAAACGAAGGATCTCTTGGAAACGAAGGAATAAAGAAATTATGTTGGCGTTTACTGCCATGGGTACCAACTTTAAAATATAAATTAAAATTGAGTGATCGTGTGAGTAACGCGTTTTATTGATAATCGATTGTTGGGGTTGCTTCTCATTAACCAATAAAACGCGACTCATGTACACATCTGTTTCGGAAATAAATAATTTCAAGTCCTCCGTAGAATTTTTAAAACATGTATTACTTTTTTCTCTATGTGGACTAGGTATAGGTAACTATTTAAATTAATTCCTAGATTCGGTCCAATTACCATTACTGCAGTAGCGAAATCGATGAATGCCTTATCCTGCCAATTAATTTAGCTTTTTTTTCTGGGCAACTCAAAGAGAATTCGACAATGGTGCCGGACATCTCGTATCTCGATTTATTAGATTTGTATGTGTAGGTACAGCACTTACGTCAAATTCACCAGAAATCTAATTCCCAATTTTAGAAAAATAAAAGGATTAGGTAAATGTTTTTTCCAAACACAGTTTGAAGAGAATTTACTTACTTAATCGGCTATTGTATTTTGTTGTTGCGGAATCTACGTGTTATACGTACATATCTAGCACATTATCCATTTTTCTCAAGATTTCGTTTTCAATGCATGTCAGGTTTTCAATATTTTCATATCTCATGTCACTCACATGGCTTTGAACTAGTATCTTTATTTCACTTCCATCACTAAGCTTTTTTTTCCTGAAGAAGGATAGATATTTACTGTTTTTAACCCTTATTCTGTTTCAACTGTGGGTTTTGTCTACATATGTACATACATACATACGTCATATATATTTGTACATATTGTTAGAGTTTTGCAAAAAAAAAAAAGAACTAAAAAGTTGCTTGTACGTATCAAATAATCCTTGCCATTGCCACACACCCATACACATTCACATCGCACTACTGCCAAACGACCAACTGACAGACGAGACGGGTTGATTGGTTTTCACCCTTTAAAGTTTAAAACCCCGAAGTAATCTCCTCTAATCCTTTTCATTTCCTTCCATAAATACTGATTGCCGTTACAACGTCCCTATCCTTACCCTATACTCCCTAAATGAGGTGATCTGCACACTTGTTGTATTTAAAAAGTAAGTCCCTCTTTCAGTATCCTTCTAATCCTCTGCAACATACATTGAATTTTTGTTTGTCCTTTTTATTGCGAATTGCATATGTATATGTTAGAATTTTAATTTTAAAAAAGGAACCTGCAATGGATGTATAGGAATGTATGTATTTTCAAAAGAAAACTCTTTTGATGCGTTAAACTGAACGTGTTTGCTTAACAAAGGATTATAAAGTTTACACACATATGAAGTGTGCATGTCTTATTATGTAGGTAGCTTGCCAAAATGACAAAACATGAAATTGTGAATGGAAATGAAAATACAGGAATCACGAATCCGACAAGCATGCAGAATAAATTTGAAACGAAGTAATATGTGTGTACATTTTTTCTTTTTTTAATTTTATTTAAAATAAAATTATTCATGTCCTTTTTGGGTAAATATGACAAAACCAGCAATTGTTTTTATGAAACGCAGTATTTTTTTTGTTGGCTGAGTTACAATGTAAATATTTATGAAATGAAGGAAATAATTATACAAAATCAAAAAAGGGTCACATTTTTGCATCGTCTAGGGAAACCTAAAGGCTTTGGGTTTTTAGCAAAACACAAAATATGTGGTCATTACAGATTTACATAGAAAATGGACGTTAGTACTATAAGTTAATAAAAATATTATTTAGGAGTAAGCAGTATCTGCACATAAGTCATACAATAACCTCGAAACTATTTACTTGTCAACATATCGTAGTCACGTTCCCGATAATAACTCAGAACGATCATAGATGTGACATCCTTCGACCATATTATTTGGACTATCCACAGTATAAAAAAAACAGCACAAACCCTGACAACTCCAGTCTCACATTAACTGCATACCGTATTTGTATGTTGTATGTGTATTCTGTATTCATTAGAAATAATGTTTTACATAAAACTTTATAAACCAGTTATAGGTTGACTGTTATTTTTATTTGAGAATAAATACCGATGATAAAAATAAGTTCAGTTTTCTTGATTTAAGGGCTAGTTAAGGACTATTTACATGAGAGCGACCAACAAAAGAACGAACAAATGTTACTTAAAACAATTTATAAACCTAAATTCTTCACAAAATCTAAACAAAATGGAAGACATATAATTTATATAGATGATTAGATATTTGGTTTTTAATTGCCAAAATTCGATTGCCGTCTAATTTTTTTTTTATCTGTCAAACTTTATTCGACATCCACATAACACCCACACTTCAAGGAATAAATTGTATGCTTTCATATAATCTGAAAATTAGAGATTTATGATTTATGATTTATTCAATCGCGACGAATAAAAAAAGCAAGTGAACGAAATGTCAAAACTTACGAATATTCATTAATTCGTTGGGTTGGCTTCTGGCTCCCGTCGCAGACGGACGTGTTTTTCCGTCTGGAAAAGTAAAAAAAAAGGATTTAAAAAGAAATATAACAAAAATAGTTTAATTAAATTAACTAAATTAAAAGTGTGTTATAGTAACATAAATAAATTGCATTTGTGCAATAGTTATTAAATTTGAATGCTGTACAAGTCGACAACACCAGGGAAATTGTAACTTGGAGAGGAAGTCAAACGAACGACATACACGTATAGAAGCCATCCGAATTCCATCTACTCCCAGTTTTCTTAGTAGCGCACATGGACATAGCATACGTATAGGGACGTCGTATCGTCCCAGATATTAGAAGCATCGTATGGATCGCTTATGTTGCAGCCCGTAATGGATAGAAGCTGCATAATTCCGTTATACTGTAATGGGGAAACAACAGTACTGGTCATCTCAACATCCAATAACTAGAAGATCGCTCTATTTCATCATATAACCATCGAGATGTCACTTTCTCATTCAAACTAAAGATGTAAAGTATTGAGCTCTCGCTCTAACTGACGAAAGATAAGATGTACATACGTTTATGCATTCCAATCCGTAATTGCACACATTTGTGTTTCAAGAAAAAGAGACGAGATGACTATTTTCTCTTTATCGCACCTAGTTTTAAGTTTTTATATTTTAGTTTTTTTTTTAATGGTCTTGTTGAGTGGACTAATTTTTTAATTTCATAAACTGTAGTTTATCAACTATGTAATTTAAATTTTTTTTGTCTAAATTTAATAGAACAAAAATAATATATAAAGTTAGTCTAGTCTGGACAATTCTAAGTCGGCAAAATAATATATGTAATCGTTATTTATTATTATTAATTTATTTATTTATTAATTTAAAAAATAACTGCTGTACATCAAGATTCACTTATAAATAGTACAGGATATAATACATTTTTTTATTTATTTATTTCATCAATATGAGATTTAAAATCTACAATTAGAGTACTAGATAAATATAAATATATGTGTTCATTTTATTAAATAATTCTTAACTTAAATATAAATACTTAAAATACCTATAATTAAAAGTCTGAAAAACAAAAATTGTTTTTTTAAATCATAATCTAAATTTAATAATCAATTAAAATGAAAATGCATTATTAAATTATTTCTCAAAGAAGATCTACTTAATTGAAAATCAAAGTCAACAAGATTTAATATGAGGTTTGTTTCTTTGACACAACGAGTTATTGGTTCATTTTTCGCATATTTAACTCTGTGTTCATCTTCTCGAAACAAACAACGTACTCGAAGCTGACGTGATGGAGCATATAAGTTGATTAAAGACAACAGACTGCTTATGATAATGCAAGAATGTAAATATTAAATATTAAACAATTTTAACAAAATATTGATAATAATTTAATATATTAAAATCAATTTAATAAAATTAAAAAGCAAAGCAAAGTCGCAAGAAGAAAGATAAGTAGACAAAAAAAAATTAAAGTACAAAAAAATTATATCAGTTAAAATTTGAGAAATATTCAAAACAGAAATATTCTATGTTCGATTCCAGACCGCATGTGACTGGGAAGATTATTCCCCAGTCTAACAGCATAAACGAAAAATTGCCTCCGTGATGTCAAACAGGTAAACCTGGGGGAGCTCAACAAGGTAAAACGATTTGAGGAACAAAAATCAAGCTTGTTAAACAGATAGTTAGGAGTCTTGTTAGCAATTAGTTTGAAGATATAGGAACAACACCGATAATTGAAAAAAGCTTCTAAGTTACAATTTAATAGTTGACGAGCCTGAGACGAAACGTGATCGTACCTTCGGAGGTTGAAGACAAACCTGGCAATGTGAGTCAGGATCTGCAAATATCTCACACCCATATGATATTATTGGTATGATAATAGATTTAACCAGCTTCAATTTAACTTGAATAGGCAGAATTGATCTACTAACAGATAGTCCTCGAAGTGAAGCATACATTTTGGAGATAACAGAGTTTATATTGGTATCCCACGTTAGTCTATTGTTGAAAATTATACCTAAGTTTTTCGCATTTGTTACATATTCTATTTGGCAGGCGTTTAAAAAGGGAAGAAAAGTTTTGAGGCTGGGGTTTATTTTTACATATTGGGATTGCTTTCGTTTTTTCCGGATTAAGTTTGAGTTCATTCCGAGTAGACCAATCGAATATTGAGCCTAAATCAATGTTCATTTTTTCTATAGCATTTTCAATCATACCAATAGGGCAGCTTATATATAACTGAACATCGTCCCCGTAGATATGAAACTGACAGTAAGATAAAACAGATGGCAAATCATTAATAAACAAAGAGAACAGTAAGGGTCCAAGGATAGATCCTTGAGGAACACCGCCATTGACAGGAAGGAACGAAGACATTTTGCCGTTACACGATACGGCTTGCATGCGATTTGTCAAGTACGAATAAATAAGATTTTTAGTTGTGTCAGAGAAATTGAAATTAATAGTCAGTTTATCACAGAGAAGATTAGAGTTAACACAGTCAAATGCTTTGGAAAAGTCAAGTAAGGTTATCACAGTTGTATAATTATAGTCTAAATTCTGTCTGATATCTTCAGAGACGTTTAAAAGGGCTGAAATGCAGCTGTCCAGATCTGAATCCTGATTGGAGTGGGTTAAGAAGATGTGTGTCTTCAATATAATTTTTTATCTGGTTACTTAATATAGATTCAAAAGCCTTGGATAAAAAAGGAAGGATAGCTATAGGTCTGTATTCTATTTTCTTTCCTCGTTTAGGGATGGGAATAATCTAAGATCTTTCCCAGGAAGTGGGATAGGTTGAGGTCATTATGATGGTGTTAAAAATGTGTGTTATGTGAGGAAGTATGAAAGGAAGAATGATAAAGTCTGGATGGATGTTGTCAAGTCCAGTCGATTTGGACTTAATAGAAAATATTGCTTTACCTAATTGATATTCATTTACTGAACATACAGAAAAAGCATCGACTCTATCGTACTCTGATGCACTAGAACCAGTGATGAATTGGCTTGGGGGATTAGATATCTTTCGATTCAACTCCTCTAAATCGATGTTATCGTCGGAAACAGAAGAATCTCCCCTTAATCCCATATTCTTGATTTCTTTCCAAAAATACTTAAATGAACATATACATATGTATTATCTATGTCCTTTTGTGCATAGTCCTTAATGTCATAGTCCCTTATGTCAACAGATTGAGGGAAATATTGCGATTAATAAATTAAGATCTGCGTTGACATGTTCAGACCGGAGATTGTTCATAAATACAAAGAAGAACACCGGAAGTAAAACGGAGACATCTCCTAATTTCTGTTAATCATTATTTTCTAGAAAAATAGGTACTATAGGACAAATTTTGCATTTGAAAAAAAAAATCGAACTCGTCTATGTAGTGCGCTCGTAACTCGTTTGTCTGTAGGGCGCTCTACAACCTAACTGGTTGAAACAATTTCCTTCAAAGTTGGTACTTAAGCGTTTTAGTTGCATGGCTTGATTCTTTTATTTAATCTTTTTTTAGCTCCAAAAATAACGATACCTGGCCATACAAAAATGGTATCTTGAAAACGGCTCTAACGATTGTGATAAAAAATTCATTGCACCAATATAGGTACAGTCTTACATGTTGATCGATAAAATATTTTAATTGAAATGTAATGAACAGTACTTACCATATAACCGTTTTTTTTTTTGATTTTGTACTGTCTCATGAACGGCTCAAAGGATTTCGATCAAATTTTTTCTACAAGAGGTCCTTCAAATTTTAAATACTGCAGACCTACCAACATTTGCTAAAAATGTTTTTTTGGGATTTAAAAAAAAAATGTTTATTTTTCTTTTTGAAAATTCAATATTTCGAAAACGGGTTGACGATTTTTTTTTAAATTATATTTTAAATTTACATATATGTATTATTAAATACTTAAAATTGCCATACCAAAAAAAAAAATGAAGAAATTTTGTATATAAAAAAAAGTAAAAACCCACTTTAAAAATATATTTAGCCGTTTCTACTAATAATCTTGTGATTACGATGGGGATGAAACATACGAACAAGTACGTGGGACATAGTCGTTTATTTTATTTGATAATCATAATATAGGTACCTATTTTATATTAGACAAACTTATATAAAGATTGGTTTTACTCTTGGTAACAAAGTCTATGAAATCATTCGTAGATAATAATATTTTAAAA
This sequence comes from Philhelius pedissequus, assembly GCA_910595825.1. Classification (NCBI taxonomy): domain Eukaryota; kingdom Metazoa; phylum Arthropoda; class Insecta; order Diptera; family Syrphidae; genus Philhelius; species Philhelius pedissequus. The sequence goes on from OU343163.1 coordinate 38,160,585, forward strand.
TTCTTTCTTCCCTAGGGAAGATGAATTTGAAATGTGAATATTAACAAAATCGCAAATGGACGAACCCCTGTGGTTGCCTTTTGAAATAAAAGAGATATAAATTATTTAGAGATTTGTAATTTAACAAAATATTTTTAGATTTGAGGAATAACCAAGAGTTGCAAGACTGCTACGAAGCACTTTAAATAAATCATAGCTTAATTAGAAACTTAGAAAACAGGTTAAAAAACGAATTTTGAATCAAAACATTTATATGAAGCCGTCTATTGTCAAATGTAATCCACTTTTGTATGTGGTTTTCGATTGGTAAAAGAAATCAATTCTTTCTTGACACATATACGTGAAAACACTAATTTTAACTGTTAAATTCTTGAATGAAGCAAACAAAAAAATCGATTTTAGTTAATTCTGAATCGATTTTCAGATCAATATTTTTCTGTGAATCCAATCCTTATTTTATTGCCACCAGAGCTGGCAGTGTTTGTTTTTATTGATTCACAGATACTAATATACATACAGTAATACCATAACAAAAACATCTAAATCCGTATCAAAAATTTACCAATGTTGCGTACAACATTTACACAAATGACTACAGGAGCATTTATTCATGTAAACTTTTGTGTAAATTTATCAATTGGTAGATTTACAAAGTATTCGTTTTTCAAGCTCCAAAATTAACCTTAGTTTTTGGGTCACTCTTTAAGGTCTCAGCAGAGTCTAATTACAGAACTATGTACTTAACTAATTGAGTATCATTTAATTACCATTTGGATAGAAATCTGCAAACCTACAGTCGTATTCAATAGAATTGTCTAAAAAACTTCTTAACGGTAGAATTATTATGCAGTGAATAATCATTCATTAAACTCTATTCACCGTTGTGTGCATTTATATTCATAAAAAATTATCCGAACCAGCGATACCACTTTACTTCAATTGAAGTAGATTTATATACTTCAATTTCAGAAGAAAAAAATTAAAATCTGCTCCCTACTTCGCACTATTGTTAAATTCTCTATATCTATTTCACTTTTAGAAATCCCTTCACTTCAATTTAAACAAACAAATCTTGAATCTACTTCAAAAAAAAAAAATTATTAAAAAAATGTCTTACATTCTTTCATGTAAGCCTAGATTTACATTACAAAAAAATAGATTGCATCTAACTTCAGTTCAAACAAAAAATTTATTACAATTTTCTGACGTTTATTATTGATTTCTTTTTAATTTTCTGTGAAACAAGTAATGCGTTCAACTTTCGTACTGTCTGTCTGCGATGAAAATTAAATGTGATTAATAGCCAAATAGGCGATAAGAAGATATTTTGAAGTGATCAAGAATGAAGATAAAGATTCGAAAACGAAAATTATATCGGGATTATCGATTATATAACGGGTCCGCCAAATAACTTTTTTTTTTTGAAAATGCTATAAAAAAAAACTACTGAATATTTTCCCAAATTTCTTTTTTTATTTGAAAGTACAATCCTTCCGGTTAATAATGGAAAATAATTTCATTCAAATGGCTTCCTCGGCTGCCCATGCAGTAGTGTACACGATCGGTACAATTTTTAAGCACATTATCGATTGTGTGCAGCTGTATTTCACCAATGGCTTCACGAATATTGTCCTTTAAAGCGTCAATTGTCTCTGGCTTGTAGGCGTAACACTTATCATTTACGGCACCCCACAAATAATAGTCCAACGGTGTCAAAATGCAGCTCCGAGGTGGCCAAACGACATCAGCTCTGCGGCTGATAATGCGATCTTCAAAAACAGGGCGCAAAACATCGAGTGTAGCTTCAGCTGTGTGGCACGTAGCGCCGTCCTGTTGAAACCAAATATTGCCAATATCCTCCTCTTCAATTTTTGTGAACAAAAATTCGTTCAACATGGCCCGATAACGATCGCCATTGACTGTAACGGCCACTCCTTGCTCATTTTCGAAGAAAAATGGCCCAATTATGTCTCTGGACCAAAATCCGCTCCAAACAGTGACTCGTTTTGGGTGTATCGGCTTTTCAATGTATGCGTGCGGGTTTTCTAGCCCCAAATGCGACAATTTTGCTTGGTTACATACTCGCCAAGATCAAAATGAGCTTCATCTGAAAAGATGATTTTTTTTTTGGCAAAATCGGCATCTTTTAGTCGATCGCACGCCAACTTAGCGAAGCGAAAACGCATTGGATGGTCAGTTGGCTTCAACTCCTGAACCAATTGGATTTTGTATTGCGTCATACCAATGTCTTTATGCAAAATTCGTCTCAATAATGTCTCCGAAATGTTCAATTGTTGAGAACGACGGTGAATTGATGTTGTTGGCGCTTCACGCATACTTTCTGCCACAGCAGCAATATTCTCGGGTGAACGAACTGTTTTTGACTTTTCACGCTTTGGTTTATCGATGAGAATGCCAGTTTCTTTCACTTTTTTCACAAGATAACGAACATACGGAGCTAACGGTGCTTCTCTTCTTCCAAAATCCGTACGCAATTTTCGCACACATTCTGCAACATTACCATGATTTTCAAAGTAATGTCGCAATATTTCCCAGCGTTGTTCAAGCGTATACGCAACCATATTCGTTCAGCGGAAGGATAAAACTAATTATCAACCAAATCAGACATGAGTTAAATGTTACCATTCACGAAATAAGCACTAGTTGACAAAAAAAACGTTAGATGGCGGACCCTTTATATCTTATATTATTAAAATTCTGATTTTGAAATCTACTTCCGTTTAAGGCTGCTATTGCATTAACTGTTTTAAATTTTTCGTGAAATAAAATGTCACTTCACTTTGTTATAAAGGTAACATTATCCTCAAAAAATGAGTTAAATGAACTCAAAAAGAAAAACGGATGTGTTAAGAACTGTCGTAAATTTGTCGCAAATTAGTGTGGAAACAGTATAAGAACATGACATAACAAAAAAGAACACCTTCGTGATTTATTGAGTTGACAGTTTCTTGTCAGTTTTCATTTATGTTTATCTTTTGTTTTCTTCTAATTTATTTTTTGACATTTTGAATTTGAGTTTAATATCAATTTGAACTTCTTACATACATATTCGTAGATATATGTTTAAATTTTTCTAACTCAAAAGTAGACTAAATTGTTCTGGCCACCTTCATAAAACACATTCAAGATTCATTAAATACCTGTCACCTTCTATTACATTTTCCCTCTAATTTAAAGATTGCAGATATCTAAAGCTCATTCAGAGTGCCTTAATCATTTTTAAAGAATTCTTAATCTACAGTGTCTCTCAGCTTAAATGATGTACTCAGTTTCCTAACTAAAAATCTTAAATAAAACTTCAGTCACACATAGAACTGAAAAAAAGACAAAGGTAATAATTAAAGGAAGTAATGCAAATTCGTCTTTATTAAAAAAAAAATTAAAAATTAATTATTTAACCTCTAAAAAAGAACAAATTCATTTTTTTATAATAAATTAATGTCACAGCTCAAATGATGTGTTGTGTTGAATCCAATATAAAACATCAATTTACAAAAACTAAAAATGGTACTAATATTTTGTTGGATATCCAAGTTTTGTTTTAAAACTGACTCCAGTCTGTTTGGCATAGAATTAACTAATTTTTTGGTATACTCCGATGATATAAGTCCCCATTCTTCCAAAAGAACTTTTTTCAGATCTGCCTTTGACCTTATGTCGTGTTTTCGAATTTCGCGCTCAAGTTTGGACCACAAGTTTTCAATCGCATTTAGGTCTGGTGACTGCGCAGGCGGTTGCATGACATGGGGACAGTTCCAAATCAGCCAAGATTGGACTATTCCAGACTTGTGCTTAGGATCATTGTCTTGGTACATTCGAAAAATGTCTTTTATATTTAATTTTTCAGCACTTTGTTTAAGATTTTGCTTCAAAATATCCAAGTACATATTCTTATCCATATTGCCTTCAATAAATACCAGGTACCCTACTCCAGCCGACGACATACAGCCCCAAACCATAACGTGACCTCCACCGTGTTTGACTGTACCACGCAAATTCTTTGGCTGAAGCTCTGTATTTGGTTTCCTCCAAACGTACGCTTTGCCATCCGATCCGTGAATGTTAAATTTGCTCTCATCTGTAAAAAGTACAGTGTCCCAAAACGATGAATCCTTATTTCTTAGTTCACGAGCAAATTTAACTCTTGCTGTTTTGTGCTTGCTGCTTATGAAGGGCTTTTTCCTAGCACTCCTTGCCTTGAAATCAGCATTTCTTAGTATTCGGCGTATGGTTTCAACACTACTTTTCTTTTGCAAATATATTTCAGCCTGTTCTGCTAATTTCGGTGCACTCAAAGAAGGATTTTCTTTCACTTTTCGGATAATCCATCGACAATCACTTTCCGAAAATATTTTGTTTGGGGCTGTTCTACCTTTACTTCGATTCTCTCGCACGTAACGCTCAATAATGTGTTGAACGGTGGAAGAACTTACTTTAACCATTTCGGAGATTTTTTTTTTACTTTTTCCATCCTTAAAATTCTGAATTATCAATTCGCGGGTCTCAATACTGGTATGGCGTCCCATTGTTGAAAATTATAAAAAAAAAAGTTTAATAACTTTCCACAGATCAAAAGCGAATGAATAAAATACAGTTTCCTTTGTTTTCATTACACAAGAAACACAGAGTGAGTGTACGAGTATTTACCGTTATAACTAAGCACATCAACACTACACATCATTTGAGCTGTGACATTAATTTATTAGAAGAAAATTAATTTGTTCTTTTTTAGAGGTTAAATAATTAAATTTTTATTTTTTTTTTAATAAGAGCAAATTTGAATTACTTCCTTATAAATTATTACCTTTGTCTTTTTTCAGTTCTATGTGTGACTGAAGTTTTATTTAAGAAACTGAGTACATCATTTAAGCTGTGAGACACTGTATGTTTTAACAAAAGGGAAAGAAAAACTCATTTATCATGTAGCTTTTATGTGCACAGTGAAAATGAAAAAAAATTCAAAGACGGAAAACTAAAGTTACTTTAATTATTTTTGACCTTTTTTTTAGGCAAAATTAACATCAGGACACATTTAGCACTTTTTTTCTACAAAAAGAAAATCATGTTCCGGAGCAAATGACTGATAAATAGAAAAGCCAGGCTGAATAATGATGACAAAATGAATTTAATTCTCATCATGCATCATCGTAAAGGTGAAATGGACAAGAAAAATAAATAAAAAAAATTATAAAACTTCTCGGCGGCCGCGGCCTCAGGATAGAATACAAATAATAAGAGGATATTAAACAAACCCAAAACACAAAAAAAAGAAGAGGACACAAAAGTTAAATGCGAATAAGTGATTATAAAAAGGAAGAGGAAGTGAGAAAACCCACAAAATAACATTCCACTGAAATACACACTTTACATAATGGCGGGCGGGACGCTAGGCATCAATTTAGTTTGTGCTTGCTATAGCTAAAGATTGAGTGATGAAAGTAGGTACACACCTACACTCCGTGTCACTTGGGTAGGCTCTATTTTTACTGTGAACTATGGAAGCTCTGTTTGTTTGTACGCAAATTCTGTGTAAAATTTATTTAGGTATTTATTTTAAAACTTGTTGTAGGTTATTGTAATTGGCTCCGTCGAACAGAGTTGCCACAAAGAAAAGAATTTTGACGGCTTTTGTGAGGGCAGTTTCCATAAAGTGAGGGCCAATACTCGTCAGAAATTTATTTCAAGAAAAACCTTAACAATTATTAGGCAACATAAATATTTATTCATATACTCACGACAGTTCGAATGAATGAATTCAGTGCGGTATGCTTTCAATAAGCGTTTTTCTTTTGGATCTCTGAGCAGATCACTAAGCAGAGCTTGAACATGTCAAGTACGCTTTGAGCAGAGTTTGATTAGAGGTCTCCGATTTATTTATGAAAAACACTGGACCACTGAACTGGGAAAACAGGAGGAAGAACAACCGTCAATATACATTTTTATGTGTTTGTTTTTCCCCGTCTGACTCTGTCATATCACACAATAACAGTTTACTCCATTTATTTTTTATGTTTTTTGTTTAACGTTAAGTTCCTCATTGATTACAAAACGTTTTTTGTTTAAATAAACACGAAATATATTTTTTGAAACATTTACACATCTTACAAAATGCATTTCGGCATTATTTGCATGCCATCATCAGCTTCACGCCTTAAAATAATCCAAAGAAAGACATTTAACATAGAAAAACAATCATTAATTTGTTTACAAAAAGAAAGAATGAATAAAGAGAAAGTCATATATTATTTCATTTTACGAAATCTGATCGTACATTTTATTTTGAGCTCGCAGCTAGTCCTGATTGAAAAAAGAAACACAGCTTGAGCGCTCTAATCTGAGCTAAAAATGCAAAATAGTTATTTTTTTGACAGAACAGTTTCCTGCTCTGACCTTTGAAAGGTAAACGCCTAATATGGGAACTAGGTTATGTAGGAAACACATTGACAATTTTTGTGATGAAATTAGAAAGATTACTTCATAAAATATTACAAAAAATGAGATGAATAAAGTTTGAAAAAACAGACTGAATTTATGATCCTGGAGTGTAAATGTAAAATTAAAGGAGCATATGTTCATAAATCAAGGTGAAGCTAAAATTTATTTATTCCCATAAGCTAAACTTAGTTGAGGTGAAGAAACTTTTTAGGTAGCTACACAGGTTTCTACATACTTTTTTGTAGGTAGCTAACGTATAGAAAAGGCTCTTGTTGTATATTTTATTTTTCGGTTGAAGGCTTTGAAACAAAACAAAAAAAATAACACTATTTTTAGTATTACACGTTGCTTGGTAGGTATGTAAGTTCCTATACAATTTCTCACCTGGTTTTGACACGTGTCCTTTTAACACCCAACTTTCGGTCACAGTCTTTGTCTTGTAAAGTAAAACTGTCATAATTTGTAAAAAGCTATTAATATTCTTCAATCTTGATAACTGCCTCTAAAATGGTAGGTATATATATTACGTTTTTACATAGGTTATGCTTAGGGGTGAATTGAAGAGGTTTATGTTTTTCGATGTAAAATTTTCTTAAAACACCTTCATGTTCAATGTTTTGTGAGATTGATTTAAAAGTCAAGGTTCGGAACTTTCTTTTTTTGTTTCCTTTGACGAGGAACACAAATGTTTAGATACAATATTAAACTGATATTTCTTTTTAATTGGCTGACGTTTACGTAGAAGTGTATGTGTTTAGAATTAATTAAGGTATCTTCTTATACCAATTTTGTTAGTCCCAGATGATTTATTTGAGAATACATTCGTAAATGTACATATTTACCTAACTAACTTTTTCCATATGGGTTCGAAAGCAATTGGAATCGTACACCTTACAAAAAAAGAATGGGCTTACTTGTGTACATCCTTTTTATATTTCAGATCCTACCTCTTAGAGGACTTAATTTGAAACTCAGAACCGTTTTAATAATCCAAATCAAGTAAGTAATTTTGAAGTGACATCATTTTGTATATACCACTTAACAGAATTCGTAACTGTTATATACAAGACGCTAAGTGCTTTTAAAAACTAGTTCTAATTCAAACAAGTTTCATGAAAAATTATATTTTTTTGACCCACCCTATTCTGAAACTATTTTTTTTTTTTCATAATTCTTTGTCAGCTACAACATATTTCAAAATCATGGAATCGGCGTTATTTGCATAAATACATGCACCATAACGACTCCATCTTCCAATTGTACAAACGTCACCGTCGTCGTTCAAACATTGATCCGTGGTCCAGATATTTTAGTTCACCGAATTTGGCGAGTTATAGGCGGTTAAACGTTGATTCAAAATTTGTCAGTGACTTAACAAATTCAACTCAAGGACTTAGTTTCAATAATTTACCTCAGCAAACTCTCCGAAATCGGGAGATTTAAGAGAATGACTCACGTCGCTTTCGATTGGATTTTCGTGTGTTCTACTCTTTTTTGATTTTTAATCGAATATGAAAATATGGAATTAACAAATTTACCCATACACCCTTTAATGTCGTCATTTCTAAAAAAATGGCTTCATCGAACAATTATTACTTTTGACAAATAATACGACGAAAAACTTTGAGTGTATAGGTGCTTTCATAAATGCATGGTTGCAAATGTCCGACGAATGCATAGCATTCATAAATGCAAATAGGCGTTTTTCTTTTTTAGTTCAGAGCAGATTCTGAGTTGTAAAAAAAATTTGTTTGTGTTTCTTTTTAACTCAGAGCATGCAGAGCTCTAAATGTGTGTTTATTTTTTCGTTCTGAACATATGTAGATTGCACTCGACGTGCTCGAACATAATTGACTGAGCATGTGAGTAAATTGCTGAACGCACCAAATACCATGTGTACCAAGAAGGAAAATGTGAAGAAAAAAATAATTATATACATAAGTTGGCGAAAGAAGTTGATCGCTTGTTGATTTTCTGTATCTGGTGTGTATCAGTGTACAAAAAAGGGTAGGTATTGATTTTTATGGGTAGAAATCAAAATGTTTTCTGGCTTGTGTGGTTCAAGTATGTTTAAAAAACATATCAGTGTTCAGAGCTCGCTCTGTTTGGAACAAGTTCAGTCCATAATCTATGCGTTCGAACTCTGTTCAGTGCTCTTCTCTGAACGAAAAAAGAAATACGCCTAATGACGAAAGACAGAGTTTCATAAATGTAAAACGCAAATATTTGCAACGCAAATTCGCAAATATATATTTTCACATGCATTCCGATATTTTTCTTAAAGAAAGAGACAGTATGATGTAAGCCGTGGTACACCTTCCATTACTGTTCACATCTGTCCAAATTTCCGCTAGAAAATTCAAAGTTGAACTCACTCATTTAACGTTAAACAAAAAACATAAAAATAAAATACAAATCAGAATTGTTTCTGGTCCACAGGAAAATCAAGGAAAATCAGAGAAAGTATTCATGAATGCATATTTATATGCATGCGCAAATAGTTTTTCTGACGTTAATATGATCGCAACTGATCGCATGTAAACAAATCAACCATGCATTTATGAAAGCACCCTATGTGTGCTCTATGAAATCGAGAACATAAAAATACTCCGAAAACATTACTCGGAACAACAAATCGAAAACGGTAGTAATGCAGCATCATAGAACGAGAAGAGAGTGTGGCATTATTAACTGTCACAATTTAGCTGTTATAAAATCTTTATCCAATTGACAATACAACGAATTTTTCAACGAACAAAAGAATGATTCACAATGCGCACGAAAACTAGACGAGAGCGTGACATGATTTTCACTGTAAACATTTTGTAATTATAAAACGATTCCCCAATTCAATGGGTCGAAACTTTTCAGGCCGAGATTAAAAAAAAAATAATACTACGTTTTCACCGAGCGTTAATTTCTTTTAGATTTACTAAATTTAAAATAGTGTTTTCACCGCTCTAAAAGTAGATTAATTTTAAAAGCAGCATTTAAATGCCAATGGTGTCTTATTTCCAGTTATGATGCAGAAGTGAGACAAACAGCTTGATCTTTGTCAACCCAAGCGAAAAATTCACTTTCCCGATGAATTTTTTCATTTCGATATGGAAATAGGTTAGTTCGATTTGTATATTAATTGATCCAATGAAGATTTAAATGCGATTTATTTTAAATCTTCACCTGAGGAGATTTTATATTCATGGTAAATATTAAATATTTATAGGAGATTTAGGATAAATGGCAATGCTATTTTAGATTTTCCAGCGGGCTTATGAGTCCTTGTATATGGCAATGCTGGTCTACGTTTGTCCAGAAGATAGTGTTGTTTATTTTGTGCGCTTTTTTATTATAAGAATTTATTTGTATTATATTCAATTTTTGTATGGTCACATACTTGCTTTTTTAAGCTCTTTTTGTATCTTTTATGAGTTTTAAAGACCAACAACAACTTGAGTGCGCTACCACCAAATTTTTTCTCATATTATTTTTGCCAGGAATTACAGCTATTTCACGACTGCCAAGGTCGATCATCAGATTCCTTTGCTCTAATGGTGCTGGTCTACTTTTTCATTTTAATTGAAAAACTTCTTGTGGCTTCATTTTATTATTTATTTGTTAATTTTAGGTAGTTAGATTGTAAGTTAAGTAAGTAAATTATACAAACGTAAAAAGTATTATTTAGAATTGACAAAAACAATTGTAAAAAAAGATGTTTTGTTCATGTTTTTTTGTAAATGAAAATCGTTTTTGGTTCTAGTAATTTGTGCTTCGTTAAAATGCACGACTGCATCACACGTACTTGCTCTTATATTCAATCAAATTGTATGCACAAGATTCTTAGTAGAAACGGCTAAAGTCATTTTTTACTTAATTTGTATAAACAAACATTTTTTTCTGAATAAAATTTGGTTTGGTAATTTTTTGTAATTAGTAATATCTTTAAGCTTGAAAACATAATTTCGAAAAAAATCGTTTTGGAAATATTGAATTTTCAAAAATAATCCTACTTACAAATTTTGATCGAAATCCTCCAAGCAATTTATCAGACAATCGAAAATAAAAAAATGGTTATATGACAGGTACCGTTAATAAGGAAATAAGTAAAAAGAAATGTTGGACCAAGATGTAAAATGTGTACACAGTTTTTTTTTCCTCAAAATCGTTAAATCCGTTTTTGAGATAATTAAGATGGTAGACAATTTTTTATGGCAAGTAGCGTTATTTTTGGGGCTTGAAAAACGATTCAAAAATATATTTGATACAATCACCTAAATGCTTAGGGACCAAGTTTGAAGAAAATCGCTTCATCCGTTTAGACTGTAAATCCTTCTACCTACAGGCATAAAATACATAAAAATAATATTAATTTTATAATTAAATATGAAATTGCGGGACCCACTTTTGTTGTGTTCTCGATCATAGTAATGTCAAGTTTGATTAAAATCTCGATATCGCAAGTAAACAATGTTTTGCGGGCTAATCTGTGGTTCTTTTCCATTACCCATTGTTTTTGGGTATAAAAATATTATAAAAATATTAATGCCAACGCAAAATATGTCGCGACAAATTTGTCGGATCTTGACAGAAAAGGTGTCAGTTTGACATGTCACTGACAGCAGCATAGAATGTTTTTACCCACAACTCTGCAAAAAAAGTCTTACTTCAAAAATCATCTTCAGCGACGAGGTTCACTTTGGATGAATGGGTACGTTGCCGGCTCTGTTTGGTGTGAATTATGTATATACGAGTAATATGCCGGCGGCATCATTTGTCCATACTTTTTGGAAAACAGCGATGGCTTTATCATCCACCATCAACGGAGTGCGATACCGATCGATTTATAAGCAATTTCGTTTGGCCAAATTGGATGATACTGATGTGAAGGACATGTGGCGCGAACGTGCCACATTGAATATTCTGCACGAGTACATTAAGGACACGCATAACAACGTGAACTGGCCATCTAGGTCATGTCACCATAAGACAATTTTCTGTGTGCTTTGCTTAATTCGCAGGCCTATGTCAATAAGCCTAAAGCGAACAAGGCCACCAAAGTCAACATAATCCGATTTCTGATAACACAGCGAAGCCGTGCAGCAATTTCAACGGTTTAATTCAATTTTAATATTTACCCGCCACAAACTAAATAAGATTAAATAAAAATATATAGAAAATATATAAACAGAAGTTACTGCTGCATCAGAATATTAAAAATACAATTTCTTAAATAAATCAAATTTATATCAGCGGCAGATTTTATCCATTTCGCACCTCTAAAATCCAGTTTTCAGGAAAACTCCATTTAATTATAATCATTTCATGGTTCTATCGCTGCCGACGGCAGCGACGTGGCTTGGCCAACAATCTGGTTATTGCGGGATTATGAAATTCTCCAGCATTGAAATACAATTCTTCGAAATTTGAAGCAGGCGTAAAACTCAATTATTTATTCAAATATAATCAGAGCACCGAGGACCGAGACCGCGTGCAAGACAAGGATAATATCCCATGAAGATATATGACGTGTGTGGTTGTGTTGGTAATGACGGTGGTGCGGATAAAGGAGAAAGCCTTGCATGCTTTCAGAAGCATAAGTATTAAATCTCCTACTAAAATAAATGTGTTTGTTTTAATTCACACCTACATGCATCATTGTGAAAGTATATGTTTGGACTAGGATCGATATAAAAAAGTAGAATATGCGTAAGGATGGCTACATTTTACTTATTATAACGCATGCCGATGCTATTAACAAGAATCTCATTGAACCCCATACACGTGATCTCATTCAATATTGAATTTTGGTGGAAAATAAAATTGATTTGGTTTTTGCCTTATGCTCGTACAAGGTGTTATAAACTAGACTCTAACAATATAGAGAGGGGGTCTTATTTGAAAATCCGTTGCAATGTTTTGTCAACAATTTAACTCACATTCTTTTTTTTTTTTTAAATAATAGGTATAAGCTGAAAAATAAGTTTTTTGGGATAATGCCCACTAATAACACGAACTCAGGAATGGTTGAGAGTTATAAGCTTCTGGGTCTTGGTTCTCTCTGAGCGATTGGGCTACCTCAAACCTAATTTTAATATTTGATTACACGCCATGCAATTTTAATAAAAATTACTATTTCTTTTGTAACACGCATGTTAATGGAAAAGTGAATAGGGAACACTGGTTCCGGCTTTATAGTAGGCGTTATAAGTTCTTGGCTCATATATTTGCAGATTGACCATGGCCCAGCCAGTGCTATAAATAAAATTTTAAGCAATGTACATACAGTTGTACAATTATTTGATACGTGGTTCAACAATTTTAAATCACCGATTTCGATAACCTAAGGCTCAACTATAGTTCAAGCATGTATTGAGATGTTATCAAATATTTATGCGTTGAACCATCGTTAAATGGTCGCCAAAATGGGAGTTAAAATTGCTGAACTACGGATAGGGTTACCAGATTAAAAGATCCATTAAAATGTACACTCCCCCCCTTAAAATTCGATTTGCGGCTAAACTACTTGTCCTAGCGACTTACAAGTTAAATATTCGTAATCTTGGAAGTGCCACCTTTCAATCCGTGTAACGTATGAAAACAAATTTTAAAAAATCGTGATATTTTTATCCTTAAACTCGATTTCTGCCTTAGCTAAGCATCCAAGGCCCATTAAACTTGACACATTTCTCCTTAAAATTCGATTTGCGATCCCTTAGCCGCACTACACCGCAGTGTGTTTAACCTCCCAAATTTTGCCCACCCATTGCAAAATTCCGATACTCAAAGCCAATGTACTCATACATAAATACATTTACCGCTAATCGGTATCTTCTATTAAATCCTTTATTATTTTATGAATCACCTAATTAGATAGCATTTTTCACCCTAAATGATTAAAAAAATACTTAAGTTTCAGTACAATTCCATCTGACAATGAACAGACAGACCAACTTGTATAGAGAATAATAACACTTCCTTCAGTTTTTTTTTTTATTTTTAATATTTTATAGTGATGCGCGGACTAAAAAGGATTTGACTATCCTTAAAATGATCAAGCACAGTTTGAGCGTTAGGAAAGGGTTCCGAGGGAAACTTTTGAGCATCATTCACGTTCCCAAATTCAAATGAAAGAATTGATAATTGCCAATTTTCTATCAAGTGGAAATTGTCCGTTTGTATGGTTGGATGATTTTATCCAAAAATTCGACAATTTATTGGTAGAAAATCGGCTTACAATTTCCGACAATTTTTAGTCTTTTATTTTATAATTTATATTTTAGTACAGGGAAGATAGGATATTTGCCTTTCACTCTGACTGTCATAAAAATCAATAATCATAACTTATCAACTAAAATAAATTACTGAGAAACAAAAACAACAAAAAATAATATACTTTTCCCAAAATAAAATTAATAAAAAATAAAAGCACGGTAAATGGTTGTAAATTCATAATATAATAGGAACATGAATACTAACGGTAAAATTAATGTAAGAAGAAATACGATTTATACATACTTTTCGCCTCACTTCACTTTTTTCATAAAGCTGTCATTTTCCGCAAGATGAAAAGGCAAATAACAGCAGCACTAATCCTAAAATGATTTTTTTCTTTTTTAAAGGGACAACACAGCGCGGTGTTCTGAGACTGGAGGTTGTTGTTGCCACAGATTTTATCTCCAGGGATGGCGGCTGAACTAATGCGGACAAATGTCCGTGACTTATTTATCTATGTCCCTTATAATTCACATTATTTTTTCATTCGTTGGCATATTTTATCCGTATACTAGTTTTACTCAATCACATGTTCTTAGTGGTATGATTAAACAGCATGTAATTAGTAAACCAGCAACTCATTGTATGACATTTTATTTTAGAATTGGTTTTAAATGGAAAAATACGAGGACATAAACTATGGCAGGGATCGAACTTTGACAGGCGAACACACAACTCTCACGCCATGGCCACCCCTATAAATGACAGATGAAAATTGTAGACAGTCCCTCCTAAAGTCGGGCGCCTGGAAACCCTAACTACGGATCAAATATTTAAACCATGTTTGTACAACTAGACCTTTGCCATTTACATACTTGTGTTCAATCTGTTTACAATCACATTCTGTTTGGTCGAAAGGAATTTAATAAACTCAATACCTGTTTGCGCAGCATAGCTTTACAGAAACGTACGTCGCAACAGCTAATGGCGGCGTCCAACTCGGAAACAACAGAAGCATCCGGCTTAGTCCAAACAGCAGCCGCCCAAGCAGCATGCGGAACAAGTTTAACTTTAAGTCTAGTATACACTGCAAAGTTAAAAAAATGCATGAATTGCTTATGGGATCAAATTTTGCGCTGTGAACTAACCCCAACAAAATAATACTCACCACGAATATTTTTTTGTGCAAAATAATAGGCACATTTACAAAAGGCGATTGAAGATCAGTTTTATTTCATGTTTATTTTCACACGGGGTGAATTGTGCTCAAAAAAAAGATTTGTACACGTGAACCATATTTTAATGTATTAGCAATGGTAGATGAAAGGTGTGTTCTTCTTCGTCCTTCCACAAAAAAAAACTTGTAAGGAATTTTTTTGTAGTAATCTTCTACCGAAAGAAGAATTTACCCCTGGTGATGAAACACTTGTTGTGGTTCGATACATTTTCCGAATTCCCCGACAATCCTCAGAAGAAAAGCCACAACGAACCTCACCACGTCGAGGTAAATTTTTTCTTGAATTAATACGTTCAGACATTGCGGATGTTTAGAATTTTTTGTTTAACTTTGATTTCATAAAATAAATAAATAAAAACATTGTTTTTATTTAATATTGTTTAATTGCTTAATTTTTTTAATATTATTTAATACTAGTTATTAAAAGAATGTAATCTAAAGTATAAAAGAGTCAACATATCAAAAGTAAAAAAAGAGTCATGTATATCAAATGGAAATTTTTAGTTGTAAATATAGCAGCAAATATCCATCACAATTTCGATTGTTTTTGTGTCTCAAGTCAGAAAATTAATTTCACCTTGTCTTGTGACTTTTGAGTCATCAATGATGTGGGGGGGGGGGGGGCGTACTATTAGTCTCGTTGAAGTAGGCCAATGTAAGTGACATTGTTTTGTGGCAAAAAAAGAGGAAAATACCATTGTACATTGTGATTCACTTTCCATCTATTTTGTTGCAAAGAATCTGTATAGCGAACAAAATTTTCTTTTCACACAGATGATGTTTTTCTTTCGGAATGTTTTTTAGCGAAAATCTGTGAAAAAATATTGGTGTTGGGTATACATTACGATGATAGAAAACGCGAAAAAAGTGGTTCCGCAATTCCGTCTACCTATCTGTATGTCGATCTACAGCCTAAACCTCTGAACCGATTTTCTTCAAACTTGGTACTTAAACGTTTTAGGTGATTGGCTCGAATATTTTTTTTAATGTTTCTTTGAGCTCCAAAAATAACGGCACGTGCCACAAATTTTTGGGACAAAAATAGAAAATCCCAATGGATCGCATGTACTTGCTCCTTTGTTCGATCACATTATATGCAAAATATTTTTAATAGAAACGGCTTAACGTATTTTTAAAGTCGTTTTTCACTTAATCTTTAATTTTTTCTAAAAAGCAATTGGTACGAACATTTTAAATATTTAATAATATAAATTTAAAACGAAATTTCAGAAAAAATTGTCCAAAAAAAAATATTTTTTTTTTCAAAAATGCAAATTTTGAAACGCAGTATTGTTTAGAATTCGATAGACATCCTGCAAAAAAATTTGATCGAAATCCGATGAGCCGTTTATGAGAAAGTCGAAAATCAATAAACTGGATGTATGGCAGGTACCGTTAGTAACATAATATGGCCAAAATGTAGACCATACCCAAAGTAGTACACACACCAATTTTTTCGAAATCGTTAGAGCCGATAATCAAGATGGTAGAAAAATTTGTACGGTTTTTTTCCAAATGCAAAACTTGCCCTATAGTACTATATCGCAGTAAAGATCAGTGCACCATTATAGGTACCTTTGGACTACATTTTGACCAATAAATATTTTGATTTGAAATGTTATTCACGGTAACTGCCATTTAACGGTTTATTCGACTATCAAAAGCGGCTCAACGAATTTCGATCAAAATTATACAGGAGATCCTTCAAATTATAAAAAAATACTGCGTACCAAAATGTTCGAATAAATGTTTTTTTGAATTATAAAAAAAACATTTTTTTTTTTTTTAATTCAATATCTCGAAAACTGATGGAATATTTTTTTTAAAATTATGTTTTTAGTTTATATTCTCAAATATTTAAAATCGCCATAATAATTTTTTTTTGAAAAAAAAAACAAAATAAATGAAATTTTGTACATAAAAAAATTAATAAAGAAACGACTTTAAAAATATATTTAGCCTTTCCTACTAAGAATCTTGTGCGTAAGATGTGATCGAACATAAGAGCAAGTCCTTGCGATCCATGCGTGCAATTTATTTTATTTTTGAGTCAGTTTGCATTTCGAAGAAAAAAATAAAATGCACGACTGGCTCGCACGTACTTGCTTCAATCACATCGTATGAAAACGGCTAAATATATTTTTAAAATCGTTCTTTAATTAGCGTTTTATATAAAAAATATCTTTCATTTTTTTCTAAAAAATAAATTGGTGAAGTTATTTTGAATATTTAATAATATAAATTTAAAGACAAAATTTCAACAAAAAAAAATCATCTACCCGTTTTCGAAATATTGAATTTTTAATTTTTTTTTTAAATAACAAAAAATATTTTTTCGAAAATGTTGGTATGTAAAAATTTTGATCAAAATCCGTAGAGCCATTTATGAGAAAGTTGAAAAAATGGTTGTATGGCAGGTACCATTAATAACAAAATATCTAAAAAAAAAATGACAAAAATATAGACTATACCTAAAGTAGTGCACCCATTTTTTTAAAATCAAAATCGTAAGATCCCTTTTCGAGATAATTAAGATGGTAGAAAAATTGTATGCAAGTACCGTTATTTTTAGAGCTCTAAAAAGAGGAGTAGATTCGTTTTGCTGCGCAGTAGATATTCGTTAAGACTTTGCGCAGTAGATCTTCTGCTAAATGAGTACGGTGGCAGCACTGGTTCCAACACCAATCCATATTAAAAATATGGGTTTGAGGAGGACGCGTTCGACATTATGTCTAGCTCAACTTGGATATGATGAGGTTTCAAAAGATGATTGCGATACATTATGTTTCCATTTTTTTTTTTGTTAGAAAGCTTTAAAGTGCCTTGGTGGACAAAAAAGTTATTGAAGGTTTCCAAGAAATATCCCACAAGCATTTTATTATAAAATCAATAACACCCTGTCTGTATATATTGTTTTGTGGGTTTTGCGCAACATGTGTTAAAGAAAGCTAAAACGTAATTAATGGGGAATATACTTTGATATCATGACCGCAGGGGTAGCTAATAAAATCTCGGTATATCTGCCGGAAAATCCATATACCTATTTGAACCTTTCTGTCTTAAAGGTTATTTTTATCCTTTGTATATGCAGACATGTGTTAAGATTTTTTTGTGAGGTCGACGATATAATTAAGACTCAATGTTGTTTTCGGGATTTACAAGGATATTATGGTATATGGTATATTTTTTTTCACAAATAATAGTTTTTAACACCATAACCGTTTCACATAAATTTCATATACCAAAATATACATACTTATGGCAACCCTTATTATAAATAACTTTGAAAACAGGAACTGTGCGCTGCGATGGGTTGGTTTATCACATAGTTTCGGAGAAAATAGGATCATACTCGTACGAAACAAGTTGTTCACAAGGCCCTTGTAATAATTCAATATATATTGTTATGTGGTGTTCTTGTGGTATGTACTTTACAGCGAAAAGGGACTTAATCCTCACTTGTTGGCGGATCAATATTCGCATCCATAAATTGCAACTGAGATTAAATATGTAAGCACTTGAAACTTGCCTCCATTCCATCATGGGAATAGTGTGTTCTGTAGAAAAAATAAAAACGACTTTTTATCAGATTGTTTTTGTTTTATTTTGTTATTATTCAATTTTTCATCGGCTTCAAATAAATTGTAATTGTTTTTTTTTTTAAATTGAAAAGCAAAATAATTTTTGGAAAATAAAATAATCTCAATCCAATTATAAACTTAATTAAAATGTTTTAAAATCCGCTGTCGGCTGAGAAAGAAAGTACCATTGAATTCATTTACAAATACGAATATATCCAAAAGAATTTAAAATATTTTGAGATTTGTAAACAAATATTTTTGTATGTACGTATAAAAAATTTTGAAAACATTTTTAGGAAAAAAAAATTGTATCACCAATTTAAAGTAATTATTAAAATGCGTTTACAATTTTAATTTTAAAAATATTCACTGACTCGTTTAAAAAAATCATTTTCCAAAAAAAAAATTATTTTATTCTTAATGAAAAAAATGTATTTCCAAAATTTGAATGCACTACTTTTTCTATACTTTTCATCTACTATGTGTACATCTGGGCCCATGTTCTGTAACTTTCGAATTGATAAAAGTAGTCGAGAAAAAAAATATGTTTGTTTTGTTGTTAAGATCCCAAAATTACTTTTTCAATTTATGGTCTTCCATTGGAAAACCCCAGTGAAACAAATTAAAATTTAAGGTATCACCTCAACTTACCAGCAACCCATTTTTTCAGAGGCGTTACGTGAGGAAAAGTTATCGCCTGAGTTACAAAACATGGGCCCTGTATAAAAAAAAATATTTTAATTTGTTCATCCAATAATGCGAAAGTCGAAAATATGAAAAAGTGGTTCTATGGGAAGTACCGTTTATAAGAACGCGAATGAAATATTTTTTTTTAAACATTAAAATGGACTGTGTGATTTAAGAATTATTATAATTATTATTATAATTATTATATTTTTAAATCAAAATTCGTGAAGCCGTTTTTGAGAAAAAAACATTTTTCTTAACGGTTTTTTTACATTTCTATGATAGGTAATACTGTTTTTTGCTTTAATACAACTAATTTGCAAAGTATCGAAGGAATCGATTGTACTGTTTAAATATTTTTAGGAAATTTTCCATTAAATAAAATTCAAAAAAATTAAATGAACCGTTTTCGAGAAAATCGAAAGGGACAAAATGGTTCTAATAAAAATTACGCAAAGATACATTTCCTCCATACTAAAATAATTTTTTTTGGGAGCGTATCGGAATCCAGCATTTTAAATCCCGTTTTTCAAAAATCCCCAAAAAAAAGTTTTAAAATCCCGCCTTCTAAATAATATGTATTGTTTTCTTAAAATCCCGCCTTTAAAATCCCTCTTTTTCAAAATCCTGATCTATTACATATAATCCTCCTTTTTAAAATTCCGTTAAGCCCGTTTGGTATTTTGATAAATCTTATATTGGGCCAAGTGGGGGTTGCAGGTTGCAGCATGCCCCTCTTACGCGTAGTCCATTTTGCACCTTCTCCAAAAGCGGGAATTTAATAAACAGGATGGTAAAAACGGGATTTTAAGAAACGAGATTATAAAATAGCGGTAGCATAAAAATCATGATTATAAAAGGAGGTATACAAAAACCGGACATCGAATCCAACCAAATTTTTTTTATAAAAATCGTTGGAGAGAGAAAAGTAAGATTTATGTAAGGTTTAGCTAACAAAAAAACTGGGAAGTGACGTTATTTTTGTTCTTATACAAAATCAAAAAAACGTTTGACGAAAATTCATCCACCCGTGTATGCTGTAGGCTCGTGGACAGACAGAATTGTAGAGCACTCATTTTTTCGTTTTTGCTATCAAGTTTGATCAAAATGTCGAGTTCGATTTTTTTCACGAATCCAAAACTTGTCATGTATCGCAAGTAAAATATACCTTTTTAGCCAGCTTTAAGTACTCATATCACACACTCTGCTCTATTTGTTTTCTCTCTAACGGGTAGACAAAAAAATATCGTGCATCAGTAAGCGTTCCCAATATCGTATTAAGACAAGACACCAACAGATGAGTTTTGAAACAATAGATTCCGGTTTATTTAATTTCAATAAATTCGTGAAGCCGGCTTGTTTCAATTAACACAAATTGAAGAAATAATTCGAATGGATGAGACCTTACGAACGAACTAATTAAATGACGGACAAACAAGGCACATTCTAAACCGATAGAGGTAAATACATATGAGCAAAGAAAATAATGAAATTGCTGGTGTTTCAACTATTAAATAGCGAAGGAAAGAAAATCCGTGCCATTTAACTCACATTGAAAACAAATATTTAAGAATGTCTGTCGAA
The DNA here is from genome assembly GCA_910595825.1 of Philhelius pedissequus. NCBI lineage: Eukaryota > Metazoa > Arthropoda > Insecta > Diptera > Syrphidae > Philhelius > Philhelius pedissequus. Next base: position 38,181,339 of record OU343163.1, read on the forward strand.
ATCATTCTGTGTAGTTTGTTGACTGTACTATTCCATGAAATGCCCGTTAAAATATTGGAATAAAGGCATGTTTTCAGTTTTTTGTTGTAATCCCTTAGTGCACATTTCTTCAAATAAGAACGTAAGACAAAAAGTAAGACTATTACTTCTGTTACTGTTGTTTTCATATTGAGATTTTCAATGAAAAACTGAACTATTCTTTTGTCTTAAATACAATTTGTGAGGTCCTTCGAACGGATTTGCTCGAACTTAATATATTTTTGGCTTTCTAAAAAGCTCAAAAAATTCAAAAAATATTAAAATATTCTTCAGAAAATAACTGGATAAATTATACTTTAAAAAAGATTAAGAAGCGTTTTCCTGTTTAAAAAGTAAGCAGTCCTCTTTAACGTTAAAGTATACTTTGTGTCGTTTCAAATTATCAAAAAGTCGACTCCCATTTTAAAACTGATTTAAATGTTTAAAATGTTGAGTAATGAGCCACGAGGCGACGACGATGCTTCGCACTAACATATATATCTAATATTCAAACTTTGGATTCTTTTCCATGCTATTCTTTAAGCAAGAATACACAATCAACTATTACCTTATTTTAACCGAACTTACTTATTAGTGCTTTAAATTGAAATATTAATTTTTAAGCACTGAATTACCCTCTTAAATTATAGGTAGGAAGCTACGTTAAAGTATCAGGTGTATATTAATTTAAAACTAATTCCAAATAATGGGAACAAGGTGTGTTGCCAAGGTAGATTCTTTAAAATAAATTTCCATAATTAATTGTATTGTCCAAAAGGACTTTTCTACTCGCAATTATGATATGCTACCTAATTATTTAATTTATTTTACCGATATTTGCCAAAGAGTTCTAATATTTTGAATAAGTTGAAACAATTTCAATTAAATTAGCTGACAAATTTCATTGTATTGATTTTCCCCTAATGATTCAGATAACTTTAGATATTATCTCGTAATGGCGATGCAATGAATTATTGGTATGCGAATTTGTATATGTGTATGTAAATTAGATTCACTCTATTTTAATCCATTATATTTTCATTAGCATAATGCACTTTTATAAATGTCTTTTCTTGCATCTGAAATATGGCAAACATAAATTGCTTCAAATTAATTTCAAAAGATAATCCATCATGAAGAGATGGCACTGCCACTCATCGTAATCGTTTTTCCAATTCCATTTCCATTAAACTTTTTATTAGCTTTAAAGCCAGCTGTTGAGATTTTTCTTATTTATTAAACCAATCTAAAGCAACAAGTTTAAACTTTTAAGTCATTACCCTTTTTTCTGTTTTTTTTTCGTTCTTTAAACTCATTGAAGTTGAATTTTCTTGCTTTCTTTGAAAAGCAATTAAAACCCATTTCCCATTAATTCATATGTCGAAAATGAAACGCTTTCGAACCAAGAGAATAAGAAATGGAATTTTAAGAACGAAAGAGAGTATCCTCCTGACGGTGTGGATTGGAACATAAACAACAAACAACTTAGCAAACATCCTTTAAACTAATGGCCATCCTACCCTTTGATTGTAAATTTTACCACTAAGAGCAAAAAAACTTTGCAATGATTTGAAAAGTTAGGAATGGGGGTGTGTCGAAGAGGAAGCACTATAGAATACAAAAAAAAATCTAAGGAAAAACTAGGAAATGGAATGGCGGATGTCCGGTGAAAATTGATTATACTGAAGGAAGCAAAAATTCGAGAAAATTACCGCTACTAGGACATTACTTTGGACAGGGATGGCGACACAGTGTGCTGCAAAAAGAGACATTTGAAATATTGACTGGAAGTCGAGTTATGAAGTGAGTTGGTGGATTGTGCTGAGTACTGTGTGAAAGAGTTTTTTGTATTCAGTTCCATATCCTTGGGAAGTAACTATAACTAACTTTTATGACAGAATGAAGCTATGGGGGTTTATTGAATTTTCTATAAAACATAGTTTTATCTGAGAATTATATGTGCTAACAGGGACCTTCAGTTTGGTACGACAGGAAATTGAGAGATACGGCGGTTGACGTTTACGATGCATCAAACTGTTAAAGTTATAGTTTCAAGGAAAAATATTGTGGGGTTATCTTATATGAATAGATATGCGCCAAACGAATATTTATAGGCACAAATAATGAGATGAAATTTAACCTAGTTTGATATTAGACATCGATGTAAAAACAAAATCGAAGAAATCTCTTCAAATCGTTCACCGGTAAGATTTTGCTCACTCTCCTTACTTTGTGTCCTTCTTTCCTACAACGTAAAAGCTGTAAGAATGAGTATTCTGAGAGAATTCATCGCATGTGGACTCGGCCTGTAAGAATTCTTCGTGTATTAGAATGCTTCATTTTGACAACCACCTTTGAGTCCGAATGGGATATCTGCGAGATCACAGTACACATACTAAAAGGAAATATATTGAGCATGTTGTCAAAATGCGGTTGTCATTATAACGGGTGATTTTTTTGCTACTTGGTTTTTGACGTTTATATTTTTGACAGATCACACATGACAAATTCCACGAACATTTGACATTTCGATTCAGTATTGTTTGCCATTTCATCATGAATAGACTTACGCCTGAACAACGTTTCCAAATTATTGAAATTTATTATCAAAATTCGTGCTCTGTGAAAAATGTGTTTCACAAGCTACGTCGGTTTCAGCGACGAGGCTCATTTTTGGCTAAATGGATACGTGAATAAGCAGAATTGCCGTATTTGGAGTGAAGAGCAGCCAGAGGCAATTCAGCAGCTACCAATGCATCCCGAAAAATGCACTGTTTGGTGCGGTTAATGGGCAGGCGGCATCATTGGGCCGTACTTCTTCAAGGACGATGAAGGCCGCAGGGTTACGGTCAATGGAGAAAGGTACCGTTCGATGATAACAGATATTTTTTTGCCGAAAATGCAAGAATTGAACTCGGTCGACATGTGGTTCCAACAGGACGGTGCCACATGCCACACTGCACGCGAAACCATGCATCAATTGAGAGGCGAATTTGGTGAGCAGTTGATCTCACGTTTTGGCGCAGTCAATTGGCCACCAAGATCATGTGATTTGACCCCGTTAGACTATTTTTTGTGGGGCTATGTTAAGTCTATTGCCTATGGGGACAAGCCAAACACGATTGCTGCCTTGGAAGCCAACATTGAACGCGTCATTGGTGAGATTCCGGCCGAAATATGTGAAAAAGTTTGCCAAAATTAGACCTTCAGAATGGACCACCTAAAGCGTAGCCGCGGGCAACATTTAAGTGAAATTATTTTTAAAAAGTAAATGGCAGAAATTGATTTATCGATCCAAATAAAAATTTCATTCACTTTTTACAAGTTTCTGTGTTTTTTTGAATTTTCAAAAACCAAGCTCTTAAAAAATCACCGTTGTCATAAAGGCCTCTGAGTTTTGGCGTATGCACTATGATTTTTGACAGATCTACATACACATAGGTAATGGTCAATATTTCAATAAGAGGTATCTATTCAGTAGCATGTAACGACAGATCGAAAATACCTGTTATTAAAATCATTTAAAATTTCTAGTTTTATTTCGGTCGAATCAAAGAGCAGAATATTAATGATACAGTGATATAATTAATTTTAAAATTCGAGTAGCAAACAATTTATTAAAATATGTAGTTTAATACAATTACTGAAAATGCATGGTCCATAATTGTTATTTTAGTAACAGGTATTTATAACTGTTATTTAAAAGTATCACTAACAGATATTGCAATTGCAACTAGTGTGTCAAAACTCAGAGAAAAGAATTTCTCTGAGTTTTGACACATGACCGAACTTGAACGAAAATAAATATTACATTTACCACTTTCACACGCCGCGAACTACTCCGTCTGTCTATAGTGTCGGCACGGTTTTTTGGACGTGTGAAAAGAAACTGTGTCGGCACAGCAGTTCGATTTCTGGAGATGGCGTGTAAAAACGATCGAACTAATACACAGGCACAGTATCTGTTTTGTTTTTTTATTGTTGTCTGCTCATGTTCATGATTTGAAGTTATCTTATTTTCATTTTTCTTTCATATAAAATTAATTGGCTTAATTACTTCTTGAAAATAATATGGCGTACAGACATTTCCACAGTAATTTATTTTTTTAAAGTAAATTTGACAACTTTTCTATTTGCCAGCATAAATTTATACATCGGCGTATGTGCGTGATAATGCTCATGTAACAACGAACTACTTTGTCGACATGATAGATCAATGTGGCGTATGAAAGCGGTAATTGTAAATTATGTGTAGGTACCTATTGTGATCTGAGATAGCTCTAACTTAGCCGACATGTTTGTTAGCGTCCCTTTTATAAAAATTCACTTGTATACACATACAGCTGTACTTTTGACCTGAAATTTCCAAATGAATCAAGGAATTTTAGGAAAGCTTGGAATTTGTGTTTGAAAACAGACGTTTTGTTCATCAGCTGTTTTTTTTCCAGAAGGATTCCAAAAACAGAAAGCAATTCGGATTGCTTATGTTATCGAACGCGGTCATCGATTTTTTTTCTTTTAATAAATAATAATTATTTCACACTTTTAATAGCGCACAACTCATCCTCCAGTCGGTGGGGTGCGATTGGTCGGTTCCTGTGGTTTTCACTGTTGGCCTTGGTCACAAATCTGCACTGGAGTTGAAAATGGCAATGATCCACGTTTGGTGGAATTTATTTTTAATGTTAATTAAGGCTTTATTCAATTTTTAATTTAAACGTTAATATTTCAAGTGGATTGGTCTTGATTTGACTGCCAGTAATCAGATATCACTGACAGTTGCATTATGAAATGTTAAGTCTCATTGCTTGTAAGGAAGTATAAATGGCTGAACAGCGAACACAATGCAGTATTGGAGCTGGAGCTGTCAAAAAATGTCTTTCGTCCTATATTTTACGTACCGTCACTGCAGCTTTACAGATTTTTGACACTTAATACCATTTAATGTCAACTGTAAATTTTGTCCGTGATTGCAAACAATTCGAAGCCCTTACAATCCTATGTAAATGCTTTGTGTGCTTCGATCGTGCACGTGATTTGCCAAATCAGAAAGACAGCTCCTTCTGCAGCTGCGCTGTGTTCATACCACTAAATTTGTGTGTATTCAATATTTTACAGGATATCAACCAAACTTTAAACCAACAAGAAACTCAGATGTCACTTATGTTTAAAGCTTACACGGGTCTAGAAGCTATATTTTGTAAAATACCACCTGTCATATTTTATTGAAAGAAAAATAAATTTAGAATAATAGAAAATAAAGGGCGGCCATTTTTTAGCTTTCTATTGTGAACATTTCGCAGACCTTACCCATAGATTGATATTACCTAGATAGTGAACATCACATGAAAAAGTGAAACACCATTTTTAAGCTTTCTCAAAAAATGGCGGCTGAAATTGACTTTTTCTGCACATCGAAGTAGATACATAAGTTCAGTGTCTCGATATATTTGTGTGTGTGTGTAAAATGATCCTACGCTTCAACAATCATAATTTGTCTACAATCTTTATTTCAGCAATCATTGTAGATATTTGTATGACTGTGTTTAGTGCTTGCCGACTTAACAACACCTAAACCCTTCAATTTAGAAGCAAAAGTGAAAAGTGTTAGTCGAACCGACTTTAGACGTCAATTTTGTTTATTTATTGGCATGGAGATGGTAAGAAAAAAAAGCTGAAACCGGTTTTATAAAATAATTTATTTCATGAGACATGTGGTCTTCATTGGAAATTTCCATTGCATAGTAGATTTCTGAAATCATAAGAGCATTGAAAAAGTTAAGAGTATTAAACAAAGAGGGGCAAACTGAAAATGACAGCCCACAGACTAGAATACTATCTAAATAGTGCTATATGAGCTGAACAATGCCTATGTAGAATGAAATTTTGTGGTTTTCACGAATAATTCCCATTAAATGTTATCTGTGGTATTTTATAAAATATTGCTTGTAGAGGCACGCGCACCACACTGTGTTACACGAAAACATTATTTCCCACCTGGCCACGTGAAAGTCCTTAAAAATTGTTTTTCTGGGAAGCATTATGTCCTTTTTAAACAGAAACACTTTTTTATTACTTATTCTCATTTCAAAACAAAACAAAAAACCACAAAATCCCAGCTGTTCCCACAAAGAAGTAATTTTTTACTCAAATTGTACATTCTTGAAATGTAACTCATTTAAAAACCATAACTTCTAAGGACAACTAAGTGAGTTCATAACAAAATCCCCCATATCTACATAGCTATATATTTTTCCTTTCGACAGTTATTGAAATAAATCCACACACTTCAGCTCCAATGAGAAAAGTATATTTGTTAAAAAAAAATCCTTCCGAACGTTACTCGTACTTATTCATTTTTCAAAATCACGACGACACACGTTAAATATCAACACACACGAACATGTTCCTATTCCTTTGTGATTCATAAATAAAAAGCATGAACAAAATGTATCATTCATCCAAAAAAATCACACGATACCTATGTTATTTTTAGATTTTCCAGACGTCTTGGGAGAAGCTGGATTTATTTTTTTTAAATGACTTTGGAAATTGAATATTTGTTGTCGTTTCATTCAAATATAAACACAAATGCAATCATAAGAAAAATCCTACCTGTTAACTAGAGATATAAGGATTTTCCAAAAAAACAAAAACAAAAATAATTTGGTTGATGGAATATATGCAGAACATATAACCGGAAACGGAAGTACCGCTTATGATAATAAATATCACCACACATAGAAAGTATCGGTTTATGTTGTTGAAAAAGCTTATATTCATATATTTACTCGCTAACATACATCCGACCAAAATAAAGCCATAAATTGCCAAAAATTTTAAGAGCAGAATGTATAAAAAAGTTTACCCATTTTGTATGTACTAAAATAAAATCAATTGAGAGGCGAATTTGGTGAGCAGTTGATCTCACGTTTTGGCGCAGTCAATTGGCCACCAAGATCATGTGATTTGACCCCGTTAGACTATTTTTTGTGGGGCTATGTTAAGTCTATTGCCTATGGGGACAAGCCAAACACGATTGCTGCCTTGGAAGCCAACATTGAACGCGTCATTGGTGAGATTCCGGCCGAAATATGTGAAAAAGTTTGCCAAAATTGGACCTTCAGAATGGACCACCTAAAGCGTAGCCGCGGGCAACATTTAAGTGAAATTATTTTTAAAAAGTAAATGGCAGAAATTGATTTATCGATCCAAATAAAAATTTCATTCACTTTTTACAAGTTTCTGTGTTTTTTTGAATTTTCAAAAACCAAGCTCTTAAAAAATCACCGTTGTCATAAAGGCCTCTGAGTTTTGGCGTATGCACTATGATTTTTGACAGATCTACATACACATAGGTAATGGTCAATATTTCAATAAGAGGTATCTATTCAGTAGCATGTAACGACAGATCGAAAATACCTGTTATTATTAAAATCATTTAAAATTTCTAGTTTTATTTCGGTCGAATCAAAGAGCAGAATATTAATGATACAGTGATATAATTAATTTTAAAATTCGAGTAGCAAACAATTTATTAAAATATGTAGTTTAATACAATTACTGAAAATGCATGGTCCATAATTGTTATTTTAGTAACAGGTATTTATAACTGTTATTTAAAAGTATCACTAACAGATATTGCAATTGCAACTAGTGTGTCAAAACTCAGAGAAAAGAATTTCTCTGAGTTTTGACACATGACCGAACTTGAACGAAAATAAATATTACATTTACCACTTTCACACGCCGCGAACTACTCCGTCTGTCTATAGTGTCGGCACGGTTTTTTGGACGTGTGAAAAGAAACTGTGTCGGCACAGCAGTTCGATTTCTGGAGATGGCGTGTAAAAACGATCGAACTAATACACAGGCACAGTATCTGTTTTGTTTTTTTATTGTTGTCTGCTCATGTTCATGATTTGAAGTTATCTTATTTTCATTTTTCTTTCATATAAAATTAATTGGCTTAATTACTTCTTGAAAATAATATGGCGTACAGACATTTCCACAGTAATTTATTTTTTTAAAGTAAATTTGACAACTTTTCTATTTGCCAGCATAAATTTATACATCGGCGTATGTGCGTGATAATGCTCATGTAACAACGAACTACTTTGTCGACATGATAGATCAATGTGGCGTATGAAAGCGGTAATTGTAAATTATGTGTAGGTACCTATTGTGATCTGAGATAGCTCTAACTTAGCCGACATGTTTGTTAGCGTCCCTTTTATAAAAATTCACTTGTATACACATACAGCTGTACTTTTGCCCTGAAATTTCCAAATGAATCAAGGAATTTTAGGAAAGCTTGGAATTTGTGTTTGAAAACAGACGTTTTGTTCATCAGCTGTTTTTTTTCCAGAAGGATTCCAAAAACAGAAAGCAATTCGGATTGCTTATGTTATCGAACGCGGTCATCGATTTTTTTTCTTTTAATAAATAATAATTATTTCACACTTTTAATAGCGCACAACTCATCCTCCAGTCGGTGGGGTGCGATTGGTCGGTTCCTGTGGTTTTCACTGTTGGCCTTGGTCACAAATCTGCACTGGAGTTGAAAATGGCAATGATCCACGTTTGGTGGAATTTATTTTTAATGTTAATTAAGGCTTTATTCAATTTTTAATTTAAACGTTAATATTTCAAGTGGATTGGTCTTGATTTGACTGCCAGTAATCAGATATCACTGACAGTTGCATTATGAAATGTTAAGTCTCATTGCTTGTAAGGAAGTATAAATGGCTGAACAGCGAACACAATGCAGTATTGGAGCTGGAGCTGTCAAAAAATGTCTTTCGTCCTATATTTTACGTACCGTCACTGCAGCTTTACAGATTTTTGACACTTAATACCATTTAATGTCAACTGTAAATTTTGTCCGTGATTGCAAACAATTCGAAGCCCTTACAATCCTATGTAAATGCTTTGTGTGCTTCGATCGTGCACGTGATTTGCCAAATCAGAAAGACAGCTCCTTCTGCAGCTGCGCTGTGTTCATACCACTAAATTTGTGTGTATTCAATATTTTACAGGATATCAACCAAACTTTAAACCAACAAGAAACTCAGATGTCACTTATGTTTAAAGCTTACACGGGTCTAGAAGCTATATTTTGTAAAATACCACCTGTCATATTTTATTGAAAGAAAAATAAATTTAGAATAATAGAAAATAAAGGGCGGCCATTTTTTAGCTTTCTATTGTGAACATTTCGCAGACCTTACCCATAGATTGATATTACCTAGATAGTGAACATCACATGAAAAAGTGAAACACCATTTTTAAGCTTTCTCAAAAAATGGCGGCTGAAATTCACTTTTTCTGCACATCGAAATAGATACATAAGTTCAGTGTCTCGATATATTTGTGTGTGTGTGTAAAATGATCCTACGCTTCAACAATCATAATTTGTCTACAATCTTTATTTCAGCAATCATTGTAGATATTTGTATGACTGTGTTTAGTGCTTGCCGACTTAACAACACCTAAACCCTTCAATTTAGAAGCAAAAGTGAAAAGTGTTAGTCGAACCGACTTTAGACGTCAATTTTGTTTATTTATTGGCATGGAGATGGTAAGAAAAAAAAGCTGAAACCGGTTTTATAAAATAATTTATTTCATGAGACATGTGGTCTTCATTGGAAATTTCCATTGCATAGTAGATTTCTGAAATCATAAGAGCATTGAAAAAGTTAAGAGTATTAAACAAAGAGGGGCAAACTGAAAATGACAGCCCACAGACTAGAATACTATCTAAATAGTGCTATATGAGCTGAACAATGCCTATGTAGAATGAAATTTTGTGGTTTTCACGAATAATTCCCATTAAATGTTATCTGTGGTATTTTATAAAATATTGCTTGTAGAGGCACGCGCACCACACTGTGTTACACGAAAACATTATTTCCCACCTGGCCACGTGAAAGTCCTTAAAAATTGTTTTTCTGGGAAGCATTATGTCCTTTTTAAACAGAAACACTTTTTTATTACTTATTCTCATTTCAAAACAAAACAAAAAACCACAAAATCCCAGCTGTTCCCACAAAGAAGTAATTTTTTACTCAAATTGTACATTCTTGAAATGTAACTCATTTAAAAACCATAACTTCTAAGGACAACTAAGTGAGTTCATAACAAAATCCCCCATATCTACATAGCTATATATTTTTCCTTTCGACAGTTATTGAAATAAATCCACACACTTCAGCTCCAATGAGAAAAGTATATTTGTTAAAAAAAAATCCTTCCGAACGTTACTCGTACTTATTCATTTTTCAAAATCACGACGACACACGTTAAATATCAACACACACGAACATGTTCCTATTCCTTTGTGATTCATAAATAAAAAGCATGAACAAAATGTATCATTCATCCAAAAAAATCACACGATACCTATGTTATTTTTAGATTTTCCAGACGTCTTGGGAGAAGCTGGATTTATTTTTTTTAAATGACTTTGGAAATTGAATATTTGTTGTCGTTTCATTCAAATATAAACACAAATGCAATCATAAGAAAAATCCTACCTGTTAACTAGAGATATAAGGATTTTCCAAAAAAACAAAAACAAAAATAATTTGGTTGATGGAATATATGCAGAACATATAACCGGAAACGGAAGTACCGCTTATGATAATAAATATCACCACACATAGAAAGTATCGGTTTATGTTGTTGAAAAAGCTTATATTCATATATTTACTCGCTAACATACATCCGACCAAAATAAAGCCATAAATTGCCAAAAATTTTAAGAGCAGAATGTATAAAAAAGTTTACCCATTTTGTATGTACTAAAATAAAATGTGAAAACGCTATACACGTGTACCGTTCTTAAGGTTTATACACTTAGAAAAAATTGCATATTTTCATATTAATTCGAAGTCCATTTTGTCATCAGGAAATTAAACATAGACCCCTTTCACACAAGGAAACTGAGTTGCCGGCAACTGGGAGTTTGTGGGTGAAAAGGGCAAGAAGTAAGGGGAATGAAAAAAATCTCCCCGGTCAACGATTTGAAGAGATTTTTTTGACGTTATGCTTTGAAATTTTCTTAGGTTTCCATTTTGACTTCTGTCTCTGATAGATGTCAAACATATTTTTTTTAAAGAGAAATTGTTTCCTACAATTATATTATTACATTAACCAAACCAAGTGAGCTACTTAAATAAATTCATTGTGAAAGAAAATTTCAAGTTTTAATTCTTGTAGGCAAGGCATTTAATTCAATCCATCACGACAACAAAAACGCACGGACCAACTAAGCTCTCAGCTTGTGGCTTCATCATCACATTTGGTTTATAATGATGTTCCTGTATTAGCGAGCAGCAGCAGCAGCAGGCAGCACCACAGGTATCAGTCATATCATCCTGTCAGTGGCTTATGTGTCCAACTGTACCAATAAAGCTTCGGTGCATTCCAATAAGTCCAATATAATCTTCCCATCATCACTATCATCTGTTGGGCCCAAGATTTGGATGGCAAGAGAAACGCACAACAAATCAATTTTCTCCTGGTTTATTGTTTTTCCGTGACCTTTTAATATATTAATTTAGCAAACCATTATTAACAACCACAATAAAAAAACAACATTTACCTACATAATCGCACCAGGTTTCTTTATTTTGAATTAATTTTTCTAAAAATAAGCTGCGGTTAATTTATAACTCAAAATTGTGTAGAATTTTCCAGCCGCGAAACAAATTGTTTGTTTACAAAAAGTCAAATCAAAAGCAATTCAAAAAACGAGCAACTCAGTTTCCTCATCAATATCTTCGTGTGAAAGCTACAAGGCAATTAAAGGAAAACGTCAAAAAATCTCCAGCAACTGGTTTCCCTGTGTGAAAGGGGACATAATTAAATTGATTGCATCACTGTCCAGCAACTTAGGTACAATCGCTCAATCATTCATGTCGCAGGAAGACAGAAGATCTTTAATTTTCTGCCAAACGTCTAAGAATTACACATTCAACGTAATCCGTCATCGCGTTGACTCTCTGACGTAACCACAAAATTTCATTATGTCACCACACTCTCAATGGGTTGGTGTTAAAATTCGTTTTAACGTTCTCGTCAAAACATCAACGCGTTGATTGATTACGTTAACCGTGTAGTTCTGGCTTAAGATATATAAATGCACTTTGAATGGTCAAGGAATAAAAAAGTCTATCTTCTGCGTTGTACACATTACCAATCCTAACGTCAGATTTGCGTACAAAATTTCGAGTACACATTTCACAGTTTTGACGGCCGTCATACTAAGCCTTTTTTTTAATTAAATCACTTACATAAATTTATTTATTATTTATTTTTAACCAATGCTAATTTAATTAAGCTAAAATAAACTGAGTAACAAAGTTTACATTATCGATATAACATCTTGCTAAGTTTGACACAACATCAATTTTTTTAAGCATCACTCAGGACTGACAAACCATCAGTCACGCAGTACCGATAATGTTTACTCAGTTTTAAGGCAGAATCAAACAGAACATATTTTTGACGCACGTTAAGATTATTTTGACGTGCCATTGTTGTCGAATTTTATATTTTAACTTATATAATTTTAAGCTCTTACAAGTAATCCATCAAAACTGAAAAAAAATACAAACTCACAATGAACAGTTATAATTTGACAAGCTTTTTTTTCTCCCGGTGTAGTCCTGCCAGCCAGTGCGGGCTATAAAACCTGACAAAAAAAAACTTCGTCTAGGATTCCGTTGAATTTATGTCTGGGTCTTCTTCGACTAAAGCTACTCGTTATTTCAATGATGGAACGAGGCCAAAACTTTTCAGTATTTAATATTTTATACCAAGACAGTGAAATATAAATTCGTAATTGCTACCCCGTGCGGAGAGTATATTACTTGTTCTTGTCTGTTGTTGGTTTGTGACGGAAATTTCACGACCAACAATGTAAAGATTTTCAACTTTTTTGTTGATATTTTTTTTTGGAGCCAAGAGTTAAATGTATCTTGTCTCCAGGGCGATTGGCTTTTATGATTTCCAGTCAGTGCCTTACCTAAATGTTTGAATGATATTTTAGTGCAACGACTTAAAAATAAAAAAACCTTCTATTGCTGTAAGGCACAATGAAATTGAAAAATCTCTATAGCGTTTGAAGGGACTTAAGTATTTGATTTGACAGTGTGAGATTTTGTTATGAGTTGTTGAGAAATGCTTGGAGTTAAACTTCACGGTCGAGTACTGATGCAATCAAATTATTTTTTGATGTAAAATTTTTAATGGAGAAGTTAGTCAAAAATCGTCAAACTAACAAAACTGTTTATATTTTTAGTTCTAATCTAAAAACACAGGACCCGTGTATCGTAAGACAAAACCGATCGCTCAATTTAGCCGTAAATAACGTCTTGGCCGTTTCCAATTCAGGTTTCTATTTTTTGAGAAATTTTAAAAGGATATGAAATCTATCTGGCATTTTGTACAAGTTCAATATAATAGTACAACTAGTCTCAGAAATATATCTTCTGTCAAATCAGTTGTCAGATTGGAAACTGACAATGACTTTTTAGTGGTCACTGAGAGGTCTTTGCAATTTTATTCTGGGGCTCATACAGAGCATTAGCAGAGTACAAATATTGGATCTGCGCACCTGTCAAAATTTGAAGGAAAAAAACTAGTTTTCAGTGACCCTGTCACTTTATTCAATTAGAAAACTTTTGTTCGTATGAATTGATTAATCAAGATATACCCAAGATTCTTTGCTATTTCCGAAGTGATTTGTGTTAAAAATAAGGGTGCCAGGTTATTTTTAAGTGCGATTTAATCAAAAAAAGAATTTGGCAGGGTCACTGATAATGTATTTTTTCTCACATTATCTGATAACTGATTTTTGGAGCACTTGTATATTGCACCTTATTGCACCGAATATAATCGATCATCTGACACCGCTACTGCCCTTTTTTTGGACTGTTGTCGCACATATGAAGAGTGCGCTTTATTACAATATTAGGTGCGTTCCCGTACTTCCCAAAACTCCGAAAATCTATTAATTTCTACGAGAAAGTGCCAAATCCTACTACCGTACACTAATTTTTCGAACTTGTTTCGCTGAAATGAGGTCTACGAATTTTAGCACAATAAATAGCTGATTTCCCGTACTTTGTGCACAAAAATTCATAGGCTATCATATTATAGACGAACTGTCACAAAAATACGGGAATGCATTGAACGCAAAATTAATGTCAAAACAAAGGTTCATTTCTGTATGTAAAGTGTTTTTAGTAAAAAGATCAACAATTTAAAATGTGTTATCGCAAATAATTATTTATTGCACGACGACTTGATAAATTCGATTATTTTCAACCTTTCAACTGACAGTTCTTTTTTCCTCCATTTTTTTTTATATATTTTTCGAAAAAGCTTTTGATAGGTTTCATCGTGTTTTATCGTTTTGTCTTGTCAGATGCGCTTGTTTGAAATCATTTTATTTTAATGAACAAAGAATTTTTGCAGCAAATGACGTTTATTGATTTGAAGTTTTCGAAATGACATCCATATTCTTGCTGGCGTGAAAAAAAACACCCTTTACTTGTCGTCCACTAAAATTTACGGGGTTCTCCATATGGGCAAATTTGATGCAGAACTTGACGGGTTCTGTGGCTTATTCATGTCTGCGAAAATGGTAGTTGTCAAAGTAAATGCTTCCAATTGTACTAGTGCTTAGTAGTGTTAGTAAAATGAGGGGTAGATTCAACAAAAAAATACGGATATCCGAATTTAATTCAGAATCAAAAAAATATCTTGTCTGATTTTAATTCCTTATACGGATTTAAGGACAGATTTGTATTTAAAAGAACTGAGTTCCTGTACCAATGGAAAACCACATTATTGAAATGTTGCTAGCAGTTTTTGAAACGTCTAACTCAAAGGTCAAGTCCATGAAAGAATTTGTACTATTTGACTATGTAATCCCCGTTAAAAATGACCTAAAAGAACTTCACCTTTTCAATTGTCAAAATTTCAATTGTTCATCTTCTCTTTTGGCATCTCCAATTCCATTTAACAACCCTGTCTGATACAAGTTTCAAAACAAAAAAATTTTACTTTGATTAACTTTACTGTCACTATGAAAAAGTTTCAATCCCAAAATCAATTTTCTGAAAAGAACAAAACTTATTTCTTCTCTTCTTCACAAAGGAATGTCAATTAGTATTTTATTTGTTCAAAGTATATGTACTAGGCATACTTCATAGAACAATATTTACCTTGAAATAACTTTCTTTAAGATCAAACGCCAACAACCAACAACGCCATGACCAGAACTTTTCCCTGGTGAATCAACATTCAACCTTATAATATTAATAATTCCCAACCAAAAGTATACTATAGTATCTTTAATAAACAAACTTATAATTAAATTGCCATCACCAAGAGTCAAAGGCATAAACTTAAGTTATAGTTGCTGAAGTGTTGCCATTAGGATACTATTAGAAGTTTCGACAAGTGCCATACCACTTACTCATAGGATCTAAAATTTCAATATGTACCTACTTCATGCCAATTCATGCATCATCACATCATCAACATCATCATTGTGCAGAATACATACTTCCGAATGCCTTAGTCATAGGTACTCACAGTCATGGTACTGAAATTTAAATTAACTTGGAGTTAGACGACTTTTCCTTGAAAGTATCGAATAACTTTGTAAGTGTAGTTTGATCCACGTGCACTACTCTTCGTGCACGAACATTTTATCTTGGTTTCCATCATCAGGACACAATCGATTTTTATTGGAAACCTTCGTACGGGTGCAATATTGACTTTTCTCTCGTCCATGAAGTTTTGAAAAAGAGGAGATTGGTGTTAATAAAATGGCATACCAATGCTTTCGACACAAATAAACCCGTAAAGATTGGATTAATCGATTTTTAGTTGCATTTTTTTATAATATGACTTTTAAAGTAGGTATGTCGATAAGTGGCGCAAAATTTTAAACAGGCTGATTATTAAGGGCTTAGCTTGATACTACTTAACAGTTTGCGTATACTAAAGCACTTTACTAATATTTTCCTAATTTTAAAAACTTTTTAACTAGCACCATACTAAATCTATTTTCTTAATAAACGACATCTAAACACGCCTAAAATAGTGCAAAAAAGTAAGCGAACATAACTTTTTGACGTTTGTAAATGTCAAAGTGGCAAATGGATTTAGTTCGATACTAAAAAAATAAAGTAGCCAATTTGTGATTTTAACTTTAGTACTGGTAAAATGTTACAAAAATAGTACGATACTAAACTGGTTTAAAATTAGCAAAATCCTCTTTTTAGCCCAGTATCATACTATAAATGATTTAACATATTACTAAATCGACTAAAATTTTGCGTCAGTGTGTTTTGTAATGTTGTTTTCGATTGCCTGTTCGGAATTACTCTATTTTCCGAGTAAGGTTTTCAGAATATTTCCCTGTTCTCGATTTCATAAGGGAGTTAAAATAGAAGACACTTATACATTCAAAGATTTTCGTCGGACTATCTGTCAAAAGTCATAATTTTTTGAAGAAGCCATTTTGTTAGAATCGAAAAGGAGTAGATCACTCCGAAAATAATACTTTCAAAAAAAAACAATAATAATAATAAAAATTACTGGGGGCTATCGTGATTCGTGAATAATAATTTCCTTGCAAATGTTTCTCACATTCAAACGTAGAGAATGACGTTTCCATAGGAATTTATTGGAATCGGGAATAAACTTTCCCAGGGAGGTTTGCTGTCATGTCCTAGGATTTTTTGTTGGAGGGAAATGTATTTCATATGGGCGATTCACGATAGCAGGAAAAATTTTGAGGGAATATAATATTCCGTGGGAAAAGAAACTCCCTGGGTGATACCCCTAAAGAGCACAATAAATTTTCACAAACAAAACTATTGATTTTATTTTAAAAATTCAACATATATTTTTTTGCAAAAATTTTCATGTTCAGAAAAAAGGGTGTGAAATCCAAAATGTAGGACGTAGATGTAACTACAGTATTATACTCCATTTTTTTGTATAAAAATCGGTAGTGGCCTTTTCGAGAAAATTTAGCATTTTTATAATTGTTGTATGTCATGTACCTTTAGTTTTGGGTCAAAACGAATTAAATTTCTCCTAAGACGCTTAATTATCAAATAACAAGTTTGGAGAAAATTGATTGGTTTAGTTGTAGATCGATCTACGAAATTTTGAGAACAAAGAGCGAAGATAGTATTTTGATAAGAAGGGAGGGGGGAAGGGAGACAACAAATTTTCATTAATTTAATTGATTGTCAAGTTTTTAATAGTCGTTTTGAAGGTATCCATTCCCATCTTAGAAATGATCCATTCAATTGATATTATCGTAAAATTTTAAACAAACTTATGTTAAGGTTTTAGCATAATGTCACTTAGCAATAATTTACTAACAATTTCCCAATTTTCAATAGTATCTTACTAAATCTGTTTGCCCGGCGGAACACGCCTAAGATTGTAAGGGTATTCGTGTCACGGGATAATTTTCATCTTTCTGGGAAAATATTAATTTCCGCCAAACTTTTGCATAAACACTGTCTTACAAATACTTGCATAAGTGTGAGTCAATAGACTGTTCGTTAAACAAATGGCTTTATACCCCAAGTAACCTACATTTATAAAAGTCAAAGTGACATTTCGAGTAAGCACGAACCTGTGTACGAACAAGCTTTTTTCATTCCTTTCATCTATCGTCTACAGTTTCATTGTTGCATCGTTCCAGTTACATAGTTTCTTATTCGAATAGAAGAAAAAGCAAATAATATATTTTTGTTTTTAGTTTTGTGGACTGTGTGGAACAAAGCCAAATTGAAGATTTTTATGACCTGTAGTCCAAAATACGTTTCGCCCAGGTACGATTGGGCTCATCAGTGGGCATTTACACACTGCAAATTATATTATTTAAATAATATAATTTGCAGTGTGTAAATGCTGCAAATTTTATAATAGTCGGTAACCATCGACCAAAAAACATTGCGTCTTAGAAGGGTACGATAGCATCTAGTTTCTTATTCTACAATTTACCAAAAGGCAATCCAATAACTTTTTCCCATATCGATCATTTCAGAAGAGTCATGTTGTAACTATTGTTGTACATTAATTAAAACCTTTCCACCGGCATAATATCTTATGCAGGCAAAATCAACCAGATTGAGACTGAGGAGCAATTGAACTGACATTTTTCTGCGATAGAATATAATATCCACATTGTCAAACAAAACAATACTGACCAACTTCCCCCGACTCCCGGAAATTACGCCAGAAGAAATTGCGGCAGATTTTTTTTTGGGAAAAAACGCTAGAATTTTTGTCTGGCTTAAAATTGAAAAAGCGAACAAGTTTATTTGGAAATTATGTCAGATAGGTTTGGAAAAAGAGCTTGAAAGCAAAATGGAAATTAAGCGAGAACATTTTCAAAGAAGAACAATAAATTTTAAATAGCTCGGCGCGTAATGGGGTGTGTGGGGGGTCATGCTGCCCCCCTGGAATCCCCCTGCTTGACCCAATATAGGATTTGGGGTGGGTACAAGTTTGGGTATATGCAAATTTTTGTTGGATCTTTTTAAATCTAAAAAAAAATATGCATATAAGGGCGAAACTTGTACCCACCCGCCGCTCTTTGTACGTCGTGAACCTTATTGCAAAAAACACTTCACTTCTGGCTTTATTTCGAATTATTTTCTGACTTTTTTCGATTTTTGTTTGCGTTTTTTTTTCCATTTTGGGAAATCGAAACAAATTTTTTTTTGGAAAAAGGCCAGAAATTTGGGAAAAATTATCAGAAAACTTTGGCTTTTTTTCCTAAGAAAAAAGGCCAGAATTTTGTATGAAGAATTTTTGGCGTTTTTTCCTAAAAAAGTTCTGGCGTAATTTCCGGGAGCCAAGTCACCCTCTGCCTACCTCTAAGTACGCTCACGTGTAAGACCTACTTTTTTTGTTTTCTCTATCATCGACATGTCAATTTTGAAATCAAAATCTCAATTCCGATTTGTTTCGCAAATACAAAAATTGCACTCCAATACTTTCAAAAATGACACTGACAGATTGCAATCGGACAATTGCTTCGAAAGAGTACATCACTTTCACTTGCACCGAATTTGGTTGGTAATCAGGAAAAAACTTTCCGAAACTCTCCGATCCCAAATGACAAATAAAAAAGTTTCAATGATTTTTTTTATTGTTTCTAAAGTTTGTGTTTCGGTTTACATATTTGAAACCTTCAAGAAAAAAGAAATCAAAATATATTAAAATTTAAACAAACGGTGTAACACACCACGTAAGTACGCGTATATAGAATCCTTGTTGAGTGATGAATATTCCTCAATAACTTACAGGAATTTCTCCACCTGATGTCTTTTACTTTGAGGAAAGTCATACATGCCTACCTATAGTAAAAATTCCATAAGGAATTCATCGTTCATCACTTATAAAGATTGCGATGATGTAGAAGATGAAATGTTGAGTTGAATGACATATTTTGTCTTTGTATTATTCAATCATGAAACAAATTTTACTTTTGTGTTAATCTCCTGAATAAAGGCTTAACTACATCATATACGTACTTTTTGGCTAAATTACAAAAATGAGAAATATACACACATTCAACCAACCACTACACCTCTCGTTGCGAAAAAGCGATCGAAAATTGAGGCTGTGGTTGCATTCAAACAAACGCATAAACAAATTATCATGCCAATTAAAAGGTTTGTTCGCTTAAGTTTCCTCTCAGCAGGGACATTTAGTAGTGATTTCATTAAGCTATTTGTTTGAATGTAGTAGTGTTTTACTTCCGCACAAAAGTTAAAAGCGTTCTTACTTTTACTTTTGTAAAATTTAAAATATGTGACAGGATTGAGAAGTATACCTATATTGGAAAAAGACAAAACATTTGTTTCACTTTTGTACAAAAGTGTCTTCAATGTAGTTAAGCCTTAACTGAAATTGGTAATATGTATTCACAGAAAGTTAAAATCATTCACACATTTACGGAATTTAAATGTGTAAAGCTCTTAGTGTATATAGCATCCTTACAGAGTTCGAATAGTATCTACCCAAACTTTGGAAACACAAATTCCATCGCTTATTAAAAAATATCTTCAAAAATATTTCCTAAATATTCAAGTACTTGTATAGAGTCGTAAGGACCAATATCCAGTGATAAATTATCTTAAAAGTATCGTGCTGTATAAGTTTGCAATATTTCATAATATTTTTTTTTCATTCTAAGCAGTGTTGATTCAAATTTTAAAATCCTAGAGAGAAAATTTGCCAAAAAAAAAATGCCCATTTGCATAACACATTCACAGTCGAATCCTTTCTCGTATTCACTCTATTTTCTGCAATAACATACAAAAAGGACTTTTTGATTTTTTTAGGCACAATACAAAAAAAAAGAAGCAAAAATACCACCATACCATACCATACCATAATCACACAACAATACATACATTCAGCTGTGTAGGTATTTATTTTATGGTTAACCACATAAACAAAACCCAACTTGGTGTGGTGGTCATGGAAAAAGTTTACCGTTACCGAGAGACACAAAAACAAAAATTTGTACTATAGAAACAGTTACTATACATACATTTGTATGCATACTTCTTTTACATGCACAAGTTAGTCGATTAAAGTCGCATAGCTTGTAAAATCGGATTAAATATGTACAACTTGTATAAGTCTTAAAAGTTTTTCAATTGGATTAATAGCAAAAAGTCACGACACGACAAAAAATACAAAGTCCTTTTTTGTCTTTTTTGATATAAAAGTTGATTACCTAGTCAGTTTTGTAGAATTTGACGATGTCTCTTTATGGCGAATGTTGATATAATTTCAATTTAATTAGAGAATAACTTGATAATTTGGTTTTCGCTTTATAATTGAAAAATAAAATTGTTTTCCATTGAATGTTGTAAAGTACTCGTATATATCAATGGTATATTTTGCGAAGACGAAATTTGTAGATATCTACAAGAAGTATCTACACAAAAATCTAACAAATTTAATTTCAGGTAATGCAAGCATTTTTTTAAAATTAAGTTATTAATTTGTATTTGTATTCGTTTTTGTTTATTACCTTATTGTCTAGTTCTATTTTCTAACACGTCGAATTGCGCTAATGAAAACCTGAAAATGACGTTTGACGTTGATGGAGGTCAAACAAGAGAATCAAGGATGAATGAGCTGTTTTGAATCTATATAAGTAAAGGACGTACTGAATTGTTGTGTTTGAATGACATTCGATTCCATTACTCCATTGTTTGTTGTCAACTAGGTCTCTGTCAAAGAATAATAATATTGACGCCATTTGCAAAAATTAAGGCACATCCACATTAGGCGTTTTTTTTTAGCGGCCGAGCAGATCACTGTACAGTGCAATTAAAAATTAGGGCTCTCCGATTTAAATATAAATGACTTGAGCAATTAACTGTCAAATGACTACAATGTAGTTGGCTTGGACTTGTCATTTCTTACATAAATCAAACTGGATATTTTAATTAAAATTGACACGCCGATGATGGAGAACTCGAAAAAAGTAGGCCCCACACATGATCCTACGCAAGGGAAGACAGATAGGGACCGTTATTTGAAAAACCAGACAATTTTATCATTGGAAAACGAGCTGTCATTATTTGTATGGGGAACAATTTCATTTATCTTACGAATTTGGTGCAGAAATATATAAACAAAAGCTATTTGTTGAATGAACAGCTGATTGAATTTCACAATTTCCAAGTATATACATATGGTGTATTTTTTAAGGCGTTGGTGTTGTTTATACAAGCGTCTGACGCAAATTTATATATTTCTACAAGCTTTGTTCATTATGACATTTACTAAACTGTTCTGGACAAAGAAGTATGATTTTTTTCTGTGCAGCGAGGAATTTTTTGTTCTTAATTGCTCTGATTCGATGTTCAGTAAAATGTGATTTCGAACAAAATCAAATTAAAAAAACAGGATCGAGAGAACTGTCAATCATTGGTTTTGTCCGTTTTGTTTATTTGCTGCTTTATTTACATTTTGGTTTGTGATTAGAGTAATTCGACTGCTATTTTGTTTAGATAACTATTTATTGGTAATAAAATCAAAAATTGGTTTTATCAACAACAAAAATAGGTACTCACAAAAATTATATACATAATTTTCTGTTCGGTGTATTGTTTTGACAACTAATATTCAATTGACTGTTCCTATCCTGCTGTTCTATCTAACTTGTTCTGACTTTTTTGTTTTAATCTGTTCTGCCTTCTGGCCTGTTCTGATATTTTCGTCATTGAACAAAGCTAATATCTTATGGCATGAATGCCCTTACTATTTGGGCGTGTTCCACTGAGGGAGATTTACTAGTATATTATTAAAAATTGCTTTAATTGAGAAAAACTTTACTTTACTGTTTAAATTCTTAAATGATTATGATTATGTTTCAAAAGTAACAATAATTTAATAATTTGTTTTAAATTTTGTGCAAATATCAATTGAACTCACTTTTTCTGTAATAGAAACAGAAATCTTCAAAACGACAATCAACTAAATTAGTAAAAGATTCTTATTACAGAATTTATATTTATATTTGTAATTTCACCTCTGCTTGTGACTTGTGAGGTATCAGTGATGTTGGGGAGAATCGGGCTGTAAGATACATCTAAATCGAACATACCTAAGGTTATAAATACTTACTGATTTTGACGCTCTTCTGAGATTTTTAGCAGTTAAAATATAGTTGATAAATAATTAAGTGGAAACAAAATATAGCGATTTGACAACCCATTCCTTATTGACTAAGACAAGGTTCTTTGCATACCAAGATTTGTCAAAGAAGCGCAATTTTCGATGATACTCTGTTCAGTGTGAGAGGAAAATCTTTAATGTATAGAAAGTATAGGCCCCAGCATCGAGCCTTGTAGCATCCGCTCAGAAATTGGAAAGAAAATTTCCTTCGCCGTTAATAGAAAAAATAAAGCATTGAGAATTTTGCTATCGACAAATACTTTCAAAAATAAAAAAATATATGTACATAAAAAACACACAACTTGTGTACACAAATTTAGACTTATTCCAAACATTTTAATAAGATTTTAATTTGTTTAATTAATTTTTCCAGTGAGAAATTCGATTTACAAACCCTTTTTTTCAGATGAAAAACATTGAAAAGCCTCATAATGCGCATTTGAAAACAACTTGAGATCTCCTCAGACTCATTAAAACTTCTTTGGATTGTAGTACAAGACTCTTGACTCTCACAAAAATTCCAAGTCGTTAAGAATAGTCTTAAGGTTGAGAAAAACATTGAAACAAAACTACTTTACGGTCTAATTTGAATGCATAAAATAACGACATGACACGGTCCTTAATTCTGCCATATTTCAAAGCAATAAGCACGAACTTTGGAAAACGTCTCTGTCAAAATATGTCATTGCATACAAAATTGTCGTAGGTATTTCTATAGAGCATAGAATATTTAGCTGTGTTAACCCCTTTTTCTCTTAATAAAATGCATCTTACATGTCTGTCTAACTTTATCAGTATAGTTGTCGGGGGAAGTATATTTTTTATGAATTCCTGTCTCACTCAAATGTGGGTATGTCACCACATTATGTGTGTCCTTGGCTCATGTGGTGCATGATAAATATATGAAAAGGACTCTGTTGCATAGTAAAATATCCAAAGTAACCGAAAAACTTTTATTTTTTTTTTCGTCGTTTGTAAGCTATGGTTTTTCTCTCGCACCAACAGTAGTACTTTTACCTATAGATTTTCAGAAAGTTGTGTGAGAGGAACACCAAAGAAATTATTCATGAGTGAAAAGAAGGTCAAAATACCGCTTTTTCGCGTGATAAAGCTAAGAACAAATGAGACAGGGAAAATAAACTCGATTTAAAAAAAATTCCTCTTTCTTCAAGAAAACATACATTTTTTTTTCTTTTTGACCTCTTTTTCGTCGGTCGTTCTTTTTTCTTAAATTAAGTTTGTCCTATTAACCTCATCACGGTGGCTGATGAAAACAAAGTACATATTCAATCCTGGCGACCTTTCCTTTAAACCTTTTTGTTTTTATTTACAAAAAAAAATCCCCACAACTTACCACATTGCATTCTTGTGAGGTGAGGTTGCTAGGTTATTACTGTAGAATCCTTTGGAAAACAAACGTGAATCATTCTTAATCGTGGGTTGTTAAATGAACCCCTAAGTCTGAAGTCTGGGTAATTTTAACGGGAATCCTGATCCTGAGTAAATAATTGTTTTAACCCAGATTTACCTGATTCTGTTGCCATATTTCATGAAAAAAAAAAATAAAAAGTGCGACTAATTAGTAAGGAGTAATTGCTTTGGTGTTATTCCGCCCGGTAAATCTACAAATAAATGAAGTCATACCATAAATGTTGAGATTACTCATGTCGTGCTGGTAATTTCGAGGAAAACTTCGGGCAAAGTTAATTATTTAAAATACTTTTAGTGCCGGTTGATTTGGCATCACAATTTCGCTGATTGTGCCTCAGGTGTATGAGGTGTGTTTGTGGTTGGGTAAGAGCATTTCTCAAAAGAGCAAGAATAACATTTAGTTCTCACATAATTTTACCATGGCAAATTACGAAATAAACACAACTGAGTAAATTAAGTTTAGTTAGCTAATTTGACGGTAAATTAAGAAATATCAATAAAGGAATCAGTTTATGGAAAACAAGCATTTTTTAGTTTCACGCTTTGTGTGGTTCTATTTAAAGTAGAGTGTAGAACTAACTATATAGACGATTTTTAATATTGTCAGATTGTCAGTGCAAAAAAAAATAAGTTTGTTCATTGAAGAAACTGTCAGAACAGAAGAGAACAACACAGAACAACGCAGGACAGAACCTATTAGAACAAAAAAAAATCAGAACAAGATATAACCACTACAACCTTGTTAACTTCCAATTATTTTTTATTAGAAAAGTCAGTGTCACGCCATAAGTAGACGTCTAAATGACAATTGTCTGATCACTTATCAGTCTATTGCAATTTGCAAGTGACAAATAATCTTGTAATGTTAATAGCAGTGTTCTATTTGTTAGTTGCTAGCTAGCGCAGTAAAATTTCTTTTGGGAAACAACAACAACAAAATGACTGGTTACAAAAGAGAAGTCAGTAAAAAAAAAGATGGCGGTGCTGGGTATCAAACTTAAGTGAAGAGGGCGCTGCGTAGGTTTTTAAATATATGTAGTTTGTGTTATGAAGCTTGGCAGACTATAATTTTGGAAGGATGTGTTCGTTGATAATGTACTTTAATGATATTACTCTACAGCTTTTTTTTTATCGTGACTCTTCTTAGAATTGTTTTTTGTTTTAAGTAAGTTTCATCCTGGCTATCAGTTGCGCGCTATAATATGATGATTTTTAAATCATGACTCAAATTTGGCAGTTCTCTTTTATTACTAATATGAACCGCAAACAAGACACACAAAATATATCAGCGGTTTACTGTTCATTAGTTTCGGACAAATAATATCATTAAACGTAGACTAATCTTCAAACCAGAAGTGTTCAAAATCTGTTTTCAATCTGTTTTTTTTTTGTTATTTGTTTCAAACAAATTATTGTTATGTATATTAAAAG
Organism: Philhelius pedissequus; assembly: GCA_910595825.1. Lineage (NCBI taxonomy): Eukaryota > Metazoa > Arthropoda > Insecta > Diptera > Syrphidae > Philhelius > Philhelius pedissequus. The sequence goes on from OU343163.1 coordinate 38,206,974, forward strand.
TCTTAAAATTTAAAGTTATGTAAGTCATATTTTGTTCGTTTACTTGTATCAATATGTACAACATTAATTCTCTTTTTAATTTTGTAAATAAAGACACCCCTGAAGAAGACGGCAACCACCGTCGAAAGTTGGGAAAATAAAATGAAAATTGCTTTCATTTAATCACCATTACGACCAATAAAGCCGACGAGAAAAAAAAATTAAAAATTCTCCAAATCCAAATTTTATTACTTTCTTTCGATGTGAAAAAGCGTAATGTTGTTTCCTATACAAACCAAGCAGGTACGCATATCAAAATAATAATATAAATAGTAAAACGAACGAAAATAAATTCCATTGAAAATTTTATCAAAAATCGGATGTCATATAATAGAACAAAAAATATTCTCGGTGAATAATCCTTTGAAATTTTATTAAACAAAAGTTAGCCCTTTTACAAAATGTCATGGTCTCTCAAAAAAATTTTCTTTTAGATGCGCAATCTTGTAAACTGTTCACAAAATTAGCTTCGCTAATAGCAATCTTCTACAAAATTTATCAGAGCATTTCAGCCAACCTCTCGTCAGAGCAGCTCCAGCTAAAAAAAATTCAAACGTTTGTGTCTTACTGTACATAATTATCTGTCAAATTTAGTTCAAGAAATTATGGTTCTATACAATCTGTGAAGTTTTGTGATTTCTGTGAATATTACTTTATAAAAATAAAAATACAAGTCAATAAATATTTAGGAACAAATGATTTATCACAGCAAAATGAACGAATCCACAAAATTTGTTAAATCACATAAAATCTTGATAACAAATTCATTTCAATGAAGGAATGAACTTTTCTCAGCATCAGCTGTTTTCTGCTTAGTCTATTCTCCACAACGTTCTTAAATCAAAATTTAGGAAGGATTTTAGATTTACTCATTTGTTCTTATTACCATCATGATAAAATGCAACACAATAGCGATTTTTGATGCTATCCGATCGCAAAATCAATATCTAATAGAAATTAAGTTTATTGAAATATCTATCTCTATGCACTTTACTATAATTATTTAAGAAAAGAGCACTTGAACCATAACATGCTTAAAAATTGGCACTTGAAATTCCATGGTGTAAAGCCGAACCGAAAACAACACTAGATAAAGTGATTTTGGCGAAAATGCTAGTTTTACCAATTCGCAGTTACGGATGCGAATTTTTTTGTGACGGTGATGCTTTCAGCATGAGAAGACTGAATGTTGCTTTCAACAATACCACGCGTTATATATTCGGGTTGTGAAGATTTGATCATATTACAACTTCCTTGATCATGTCATGCGCTTTCGAACCCTAATATTACTTTTCAATATTATTCAAACACAGCAGCCATGCAGTCTATTCAACAGGATACAGTTTTGTTCCTCTAGCTGATTTCAACAACTCATTCATCCTCGTTATTCTTGTCTAACATCAGAGTGACAGTTTTTTGTTAACGCCGTCCGATTGTGGAGCTCGCTTCCAAAGAACTTAAGAAGAGTAAGCGGCGGAGCGCGATTTCGTAGGGATCTACGTACTTATTATCTAAACTAATTATTGTTTTCTTTTACCTAGTGACATTTTTTTTGTTCTTTAATTTTTACTTGCGATTATAGGTACTATAAGGCAAGTTATGTATTCGTAAAAAAAATGTTTTTTCTAACAATCAAACATATCAAAGAGAACAGCAAAAAAGTGGGTCCCGCAATTCCTCCTGTCTGTAGAACGATCTACAGCCCAAACGGCTGAACCGATTTGGTTCAAACTTGGTACTTACGCGTCTTAGGTGATTGTTCAAATAGATTTTTGAATCGTTGTTTTAACTCCAAAAATAATGGTACTTGCCAAACAAAATTTTCTACCATCTTAATTTTCTCAAAAACGGCTTCAAAGATTTTGATAAAAATTGGCGTGTGTACTACTTTGGGTATGGTCTACATTTTGGCTAAAAAAAATTTAAAATATTATGTTATTAACGGTACCTGCCATACAACCATTTTATTGATTTTCGACTTTCTCATAAACGGCTCTACAGATTTCGATCAAAATTATTATACGGGATCTTCTTTGAATTCTAAATAATACTGCATTTCAAAATTTTCGAAAAATAGTTTTTTTTGGATTTAAAAAAATTTTTTTTTTTGAAAATTCAATATTTGGAAACGGGTCTGCGATTTTTTCTGAAATTTTGTTTTCAAATTTATATTATTAAATATTTAAAATTTTCATACCAATTTTTTTTCGAAAAAAATTGGTAATTCTTATATATAAAAAATTAAGTGAAAAACGATTTTAAAAATACTTTTAGCCATTTCCATTAAGAATCTTGCATTTAATGTGATCGAACATAGGAGCAAGTACGTGCGATCCAGTCGTGCATTTTATTTGTCTTTGTTTTAATTTTTATAAAAGGTGTATACATTTTTTTTATTTTTCTTCTTTTTCTTTTGTTTCCAATCTTCCTCAGAAATATGAAATGTATGAAATTATTACCTCTATTCTATGTCAAAAATATAATAAAGTAGTTTTCTTCAAAGCATTACTGTAAATAATTAGCTTGACACTAATTTATAAGAAGAATATTCTTAATGTGTAGGCATACATGAGTTGTTAATAAACTAAACTAAAGCTTGCGAACATATCCCTAAGTTTCTTCGCCTTTAATTCTTTTGTCAACAAACAAAATATGGAAAAGAAAAATAATAATAACAATTATTAAACAATTTTGCATTGTTTCAATAATGTATTAAATTATTTCTTTTATTTATTTATTACAACAGGAATAATGTGGAAAGGGAGGCTCTCTTAAATTTGTATACAGCTAGAAAGAAAGAGCTTTGACGTTTACTGTCAGTGGTACCAACTATGAAATATAAATCGTATGAGAGTAAATCGTTTATTGGTATTCGATTGTTGGACTGGCTTCCCATTTACCAATAAAACTATGCTAATAACAGACATTATCCTACAGATAACATTTTCTGTAAAAAAATAATATCAATCTTTTATTTGAAAATACATACATACATTGTTTGCTTGAAATTGCTTAATCAAAAAAAAATATTTTAAAAAGTTTGAGTGTTTAAGTGTTTGTTTGTTTGAGCTGATGATACAAATTATCGCATTAATGCAAAGTTACACTGTGCCAAAGTAATATCAATCAAGTTTTCCTTTTTGAAAATTCCTTTTAGAAAGCTTTCAGAATCTTTGGATTATGTTAATAGACCCGTGACTTCAAATAACCCCAAAACAAATCGTGGAGCGATGAAATCGGGGCGATTTCACAGACTAGTGAAGATTCCCAAAACAAGACGTTAAAAGACTGGAAACCCCCACATTTTTCCAGTCCAGTCAAAATAATTGAAAACTTAACCCTTGACTAACTTCAATTAATTTATCAACCTTTTTATCCCTTAAATGAAAACTTCAAAACCTTATCAAGATAATAATAAAAATTAACACACATCTTGTGTGTGTATTTTAATAAGGACACAAGTAGGATAATATTCGACCTGCAGAAGTGTAAATTAACACTTCCCAAAATTTACGATAATCGAGGGCAATATGTTGTAGACGTTCTCAACAAATTATTTCGTCCAGTTTGAGGACAATGAGTTAAAAAGCCTTTTCCTCTTGCTCTCTCTCAATTCGGTACTTGTGTGTTCGCATGTATGTTGTTTATTGGTTTAGTAACAAAGTTTGTTTTTATGCCAGAAAATGTCCCCCATTAAATTTTCTGTTTCCATGGAATTGATATATGTGCAAACTTCAAGTCTTGAAGGAGAATCCTTACTTGAAAGGGACGGCATTTCCTTTGGGTTATTGTCCTGTGCGGTGTCATGGGACTTTTTGATTTATTTTTACTTATTATTCCGATATGTACATTATACGAAAATAATAAAAAGTCTTTCATTCTGTGCCAGATGGTTTGGTTAATTGTATTATCATGTTGATGATGCGAATGGTTCAGATGTACACATAAAATACAGTAAATTGACAGGCATCTTAGGATATGACAGGTAAGTCTGCGTTTAATGAATAATTTATAGATGACACCTTTAGATTTCTATTCTTCGAGTCCTTGAGCAATGTGTGAATTGATAATATATTTTTACTTGCGATTATAAGTACTATAAGGCAAGTTATGCATTCGTAAAAAAAAATTGTAAGAATCAAACATTACATTACGATCATACAGAAGCCTAAAAAAGTGATCGCCAAAAAATATGTCTGTCTGTCCGTCTGTATGTATAACGAGCTACAGCCTAAACGGCGTAAGCGATTACGTTCAAATTTGGTATGTGTAATCATACTCCTCAGAGGGGAAATTGAAATTTTATTTTTAGGCCTAAAAATAACGGTCCCTGCCATATGACCTTGAGGGAAAATCTTAGTTTTCTCTAAAACGGCTTCAACAATTTTGATAAAAATGTTTGAGAATTTTTTTGTTGGTACCTATCATTTGATATGAACCAAGTTTACAGGAAAAGTCTATTAACGATACCTTTCATATTATGTTTTTTTTAATTTTTGGCTTTCTCGGTAACGGTACATTGGATTTCTGTCAAATTTTATATCTGAGAAGATCTAAGTAGCTAAATTCATTTGGCATATCAAAATTTTGAATAACTTTTTTTTTTAATTAAAATTAATTATTAATTTTTTTTTTGAAAAATCTATATTTTTAAAACTAATCAAAAAACATAATTTTAAATTTAATATTCACATGTACATTAATAGTCTCTAAAAAATTGCATACCAAACTTTCAAAAGAATTTTGTTTTCAAAAAACGAAAAATAAAAAACAGGATTTCACTAAACCCGTCCTATAATTTTCGAGATATTTTTTTATAAAATTTTCATTGATCCGTGGCATCTAGTGGCGTTGATGGTTTTGGCAGTTTAAATAAGTTTAAAAAACGATTTTTTCCCACCTATACACCATTCACTTTCATTGTACTTGTACACTTTTACATTATTACCCTCCTAATTTACATAATTAAAATCCATTTAAATATACATTTGTAGGTAGGTACACCCTATGTATGTAACTATTTCTTGAATCATGCATTCGACAATTCATTACACTAAGAATCAAGGTAATATTACCTACATGGGCTTCAAATCTGCATAGGATAACTATAGGCGTTCAGAAGTGAACAGTAATGGAAGGTGTACCACCGTTTACATCATACTGTCTCTTTCTTTAAGAAAAATATCGGAATGCATGTGAAAATATATATTTGCGTTTTACATTTATGAAACTCTGTCTTTCGTCATTAGGCGTTTTTCTTTTTTCGTTCAGAGCAGATCACTGAACAGAGTTCGAACACATAGATTATGCACTGAACTTGTTCCAAACAGAGGCAGCTCTGAACACTGATATGTCAGTCGATCTCGTACTGTGGAAGTGTTAAGACGTTTTCGGCTTCCCAGTTTTTCCAATTAAAATTCGTGTGTGAGCTTAAGTTCTAAATTAAATCAAAATTTCACAAGTGGTGCAGTAGCACAGGGATAGAGTGTGGCCGACCGAGAATCCGAGGGTCGCCAGTTCGATTCCCAAGAGGGCATCAGAACTTTATCAGCTTTTTTTCACAACCGTGAAGTAGTTAACTTTATTGGTTGGGAAAACGAGCAAAGGAGGAGGAGTTTAAGCACCGGGGCATCGAAAGGTGTCCTAGGGCCAATGAGGTCAGCGATGGCATCAGCTGAGGGAACATCGAAAGATGTTCCAACTACAAGCAGTGATTCTGCAGCAACAACATCAACAGCAATAACAACAACGGCAACATCATCCGATGCTAATCAAAAGCGCAGAAAGAGGATCAAGTGCGCACCAAATTTGGTAAAAAGGAGATCCACGGCCACCTCAGCAAAGCTGCCAGCTGGGGTGCATACGTCCGATATAGACGAGACGTCAGAGGCAGCAAGACAAACCGAGTTAGACACTTCACCCGAAGAGGGTATAGCATATATGTCTGAAGAAGGTGAAGGGCACTTCACGACGGGCGATAGTACTGCCTTCGTGAACCTCTCCACATCAGAGGCGTCATCTGAGGAGGACGAACAAAGAATGTTCGCCCAAATTGATGCTTTGGAGGCAGAAATAGAAAAGATAAAAAGTAAAGTTAAGGCCAGCCAAGAAGCGCGCCGAGCGAGGCAACTAAAAGAACTTGAAGAAAAAAAACAACAACAGAAAAAAGAACAAATACAAAAACAACAGCCACAGCAGCAGCCAAAACAACAACGGCAAAAACAACAACAACAACAGCAACAGCAGCAGACACAAGTCCAGAAACAACCGCAAGAAAAACAGCAGCAGCAGATTCAAAAGCAGCAGAATCAACAGCCGCAGAAAAATCAGTCTCAGCAGCAGCAGCCACAGCCGCCGATCATGAAAAAAGAAAAGGTGCCACCCATTAATACTTATAAAATGGAGTTACAGGATACCATAAATCTATGTAAGTTGACCATAGGTCAAAATTTTACTATTAAAAGATTAAATAACGATAGGCATGCTATCCAGTGCTTCACACTGGAACAGCACAAAAAAATTAAAGAGTTGCTGAAAGAAACTACTACCGAATTCTTTAGTTTCACCCCTAAAACCGAAAAATTTCAAACGGTCCTTTTGAAGGGCATAGATTCCTACACGGAACCACAGGTGCTCTTAAATGAACTCCGCCAAAAAGCGAATGACGATCTCGACTTTATCGGGGTCAAGCCGTTCGCTACAGTTAGAGCTAGGCGGGAGAAGCGGAGTCTTCCCTTCTTCCTCGTTCAACTTTCACCCAGCAGCAAACTGGATAGTTTGAGGAGTATATCCGTCCTCAACTGCCAGGTTGTAACTTGGGACAAATTAAAAAGGCGCGGCGACATGCTTCAATGCATGCGCTGCCAAAGGTTCGGCCACGCCGCAGCAAACTGCGAAATGCAGTCACGCTGCGTTAAGTGTGGAGAGAACCACAATGCAGATGAATGCAAGTTAGGAAAAGAACGGGTCGAAGATAGGACCCAGCTTAAATGTGTACTCTGCCGAGGCGCCGGACACCCCGCTAATTATCGGGGATGCCCGACGTTTCAGCTTATAAAAAACAATAAAGCAGCAAAGCAAACAGTGGTAGAAAAGCGTCCAACAGTGCGCCCTCCTACAACAACGTCCGTCAACCCCCAAATTTCTTACGCCCAAATGGCGTCAGGAAGGGGAAGCACGGTACAGCCTACACCAAAGGTCGCCCAACAGGCCCCCGTGCCTAAGGCGCCGGCGGCACAGGCGGATATTATGGGCGTTCTACTGGCCATCCAGGGCCAGTTGAACGGCCTCCAAAACCAGATCAGGGAGCAGGCGACTAGGGTGGATTATCTCTACTCTGTTTTGCCGAGCTTAACGCAACTTAGAGGTTAAGGGCGCGCTGCCGGAGAGGCCCTTTAAGATCCTAGCTGTGAATGTAAATTCATTGATTAGGACCGAACGTAGAGCGAATTTATTCCAATTGCTTAAAGACATAAGTCCAGATGTGTTTATGGCTAGCGAAACTAAGCTTAACCAGAAACATAAATTGACTAACAACAATTACAATATCGTAAGAAGAGACCGACCCAACTCCACGCAAGGAGGAGGCGTCGCAATCTTTATACGTAAAGGCATTAGTCATAAGGTAATATATAATAGTGATGTGCGAAAATTTCGGACGTTAGAGGCATGCATCATATGCATTCATCTCCAACAGGGGAAGCGAATGTATGTGATCGCTGCCTATGCACCGGAAACACCTCAGCCCACGCAGTTTATAACAGAGCTTGAAAAGCTTTTTGAATGCTTAAGATTGAGCTCGGAAGAGAATTACTATATATTGGCGGGTGATTTAAACGCCAAGCACACAGATTGGGGAAATCAAATACAAAATCCTCGAGGTAACCATCTATTTAATTGGATGGGTCGATACAACCTTGAGTATCGCATCGATCTTCTAGCCACAGACAGGCCATCGTTCCCAAGAAGCGGTGCCTATCTGGATCTATTGCTTAAAGACGCAAGACTAACAATTACTGACGCTGTGGGTCAAAGGCCAAGAAATTGTTTACGAACGATCGAGTACGACAGTGACCACTGCGGACTCGCAGCCGTAATACAACTTCCGAACCAGCTTATGGAGTTGGAGGAGTATGTGCCTGTGCATACTTACAATTACAGTAAGGTGCGCTGGCCACGTTTCTCCAATGCCTTATTGAGTGAATTACGTTCAAATGGTATATCCCCACCAAATGACAGGAACCTAACAAATACTGAAATCGACAGATACTTAGAACAAATTGACGAAACGATTCTACGAACAATGAACAGAACAATACCGAAATACAAAGAACGTAACGCAACTGACATGTACCGTAACGCGACAATTGACGCACTTCACAGACAAAAAAGTGGACTACTGACAAGACTAAAACGCTTGTACAGGCGGTTTACTGATACACGAGACCTGGAGATTAGGACACTGAAGTCGTCCATCAAAAACATCAACCAATTGATCAAAGAAAATTATAGATTGGCTATTAATTCGTTCTGGGACAATAAAATTCATGCCGTTAACTCCAGCGACCCAAGTATGTTCCCAAAAATTAATAAGATTTTTAGAAGAAAGGATCAAAACGATCTTCCGTGTCTTAAGCTCCAGAGGACGACAGAGAACAGAGACGTACTTCTGACAGCAGGCATAGACCCAGAGGATGCCGTATTGGACGATGACCTCTATATAATCGAAGATCCGCAGGAGAGAGTGGAGGCTGTGGGGGCTGCTTTCCAGCAAGTGTACAAGGTGAATGCTAGCATTCGCCCGAATCATGACCTGGAGAACAGAGCTCTGCTTCATCACTTATGGCTCCGGAACGATATAACCGAATGGCGATCTGAGAACCTTGGTTTTACCAGGTTTAATGATGAAGATTTGGCAAACGCCATAATCGCCGACCGAAATGGGCCCAGCCCCCTGTTAATTTCGAAGAATGAGCTCCAGCTCATCTTCGATTCATTAAAGAAAAAGAAGTCTGCAGGACTCGATGGTATATCCAACGTTGTACTACGACATTTGCCTCAAGAAGCAGTTGACATTTATACCACACTGTTTAACAACGCGCTGAATAATGCATATTATCCAGTGCGGTGGAAGACAGCTGTGGTGCACCCTCTCCCAAAAAAGGGAAAGGACAACTCCAATCCGGCGAATCTCCGGTCGATAAGTCTTCTTCCGAGTATCAGCAAAGTGTTTGAAAAGGTTATTAATAGAGCCCTGTTCAAATGGGCGGAGGACAAAAATATCATCCCGGATAAACAGTTCGGTTTTAAGGCGGGACATGACACAATTCATGCCGCGTCTAAACTTGTTTCTGATATCCAATGGAACAAAACTAAAAAACAGTGTACGGGTGCCTGTCTGGTTGATTTAGAGAAGGCCTTCGACACCGTATGGTTAGAAGGTCTCTATCTAAAGCTAACCAGACTAGGTATAAGTAAACCTCTATTGTATATGCTTTATGACATGCTAAATGGTAGAAAGTTTGTTGTCAAGAGTGGCAATGTAACTTCTACTGCAATTTTTAATATTAATAATGGTCTTCAGCAGGGAGCGGTTAACTCGCCGATTCTATTCAACATTTACACCAGCGATCTGATAGGTAGTCTAACTCAGGCAATTGCGTACGCCGACGATCTAATTGCGTACAGAACAGCTCATACAGTTGAGGTCATCAAAAGTCTCTTGCAGAGTGACTTCGACAAGATTCAGCGATATTGTGATGACTGGAAGTTGAAAATCAACTTCCAGAAATCAGAAACTATTTTGTTTAGGACTCCGCTGTCTAGCGCCTCAAGGGATACGAGAAAGAACTGGCGCAAGCTGGTGATCGTAGGGCCACATGGACATCCACTGGCGAGTAAAAGTGTAGTAAAGTACCTTGGCATCTGGTTGGATCAGTACCTGTATTTCGACAGACATATAGGTGCTGCTTTGGCCAGGGCTAGGGGAGCCTTAGCCTTGACAAAACGACTGTTTTATAGCAGCCGTCTTGACAGCAGGGTGAAGGTGATTTGCTACATGGCCCTCATCAGGCCGATGATTGCCTACGGATGCCCGGTGTGGTTCAACGTTGCCCCATCTCAAATGGAAAAGATTCGGGTGTTTGAGAGGCAATGTCTTAGACGTTGCCTTGGATTACACAGAACACCAGAGTCGGAGTACACAAGATATTATTCCAACCAGGTTCTATACAACGGAGCCAACATAAACAGAATAGATAATTTTTTGTTCAAGCTGATTCGGGGTCACGTTGCAAGAGCGATGTCCTCAACTAACAGCTTAATTTTTGGGGCTTATTACCCCAATAACGAATATTTTGAGAGTGCGCGGTTAAGTGGTTACATCCCTCCTGAGGCATTCCTCTATTTAGACAGTCGAGGGCTGATACAGGATGGAGGGGCGGTTCCGCTCATCTACCACGTCAGCCGGAAAACTGTGGATAGGCGACTCCTGTATAGTCGAGACGTCATCGCTCAAGGTGGAGAAGAGCGCCTTCGGTTCAGTAGGACTGTGTCCGATCGGGACCGGAGGGATAGGGCGAAACAGGAGAACCAGTTCTGGTGGCTCTCTGAACAGCATCGTGATATTTAAAGTCGATGAAGATGATATATCTTGGCCGACTTACATAGATTTAGGGCATTAGGTATAGGTAACAGTCAGGGTGGCACCAAAAAAAAAAATTAAAAATATGTATGTATGCGGGGGCATGCGTGCATGTATCTGCGTGTCTGTACATGTGTGTGCGTACGTATATGTATGTGCGTATGTACATGTGTGGGTGGGTTGCATGCTAGTGTGTGTCTGCATGCATATAAAAAATAAACAAAAAAAAATTAAAAAACGAAAAAAATGCTGCTGTGGCTGTTCTAGTTTTTAAGTAGTTATAAGTATTATTAGGTATTTTAAGTAGTTTAAGTTATTTTTAGTTAGTATAAGTTAGTTTTATTTAGTTTTAATTATTTTTAATATATATTTAAGTTTAGTTTATAGGTAAAAAAAAAAAAAAAAAAAAAAAAAAAAAAAAAAAAAAAAACACTGATATGTTTTTTTTAAACACACTTGAACCACACAAATCAGAATACATGTTTAACCATAAAAAGCAATACCTACCCTTTTTTGTACACTGATACACACCAGATACAGACAATCAACAAGCGATCAACTTCTTTCGCCAACTTATGCATCTAATTATTATTTTTTTCTTCATATTTTCCTTCTTGGCACACATGGCATTTGGTGCGTTCAGCAATTTACTCACATGCTCAGTCAATTATGTTAGAGCACGTCGGGTGCGATCTACACATGTTCAGAACGAAAAAAGAAACACACATTTGGAGCTCTGCATGCTCTGAGTTGAAAAGAAACACAAACAAATTTTTTAACAACTCAGACTCTGCTCTGAAGTAAAAAAGAAAAACGCCTTATATAGGCTAGCTACTTACCAACAGCGTCAGTGAGTAACACTTAAGTTGTTAGCTACAACAGCAAGTTTATACGATCCAGTCGTGCATTTTATTTTTATTAGTTTTCCTTTTCTTGAAAATTCGCTTTATTTGTATGTACAATTTTATTTTCAGCAATCACATCCACATAGCTGGGAGAAGTTGTTTTCGTCCTTAATATATTCAATAAAGTTCTAGAATAATATTAACATAATTTTAAATCAAATTTGGAAATTTGTTTAGAAAAGGAATCCGTTTTGTTGTCTATATTTGTTATTATTGCTGCTGGATATGTCTTTAAGTAGGATCATATTTCTAATGTTCAGCTTTCATTGGTAAATAAGGACGCACATTTTTTCAAAGAAAAAAAAAAGATTATAACGAAAAGGATTTTGAAAGTATTTTGATTACTACAGAAGAAAAATCTTGCTCGTAAATTCAGTGCTTAAAAGTCACTGACTTGAGTTAAAATCAAAAAGTTGTTTTTACTCAAAAATCGGTATTTACATCTCGTCTGACAATACAAAATACAACACCATTTAATATCATGAAAAATATGTGATGTTCAGCTATGATTTGTATCTAATTTAAACAATAATTATATGTTGCTGCTGCTTTTTAATAATTGTCAGAATAAAACAAATTTGAGAAAAACAAATTGTTTGTCGCGAATTGCAATTTTATTGATTCTTAAGGACTATTCGCACGAGAGCGACCATCGACCGGCATGCATAGTATTTTAAGAACTGTCATTCTCTATTCGCATTCCTCATATCATCCAGACTTCAATAAATACATTTTGTCGCACCGGACTAACCTCAAAATCTGAGAATATCATTAATAAAACGTCATTTGCGACGAATAAGAAAAAGTCATGTGAACTAAATGTCAAAATGGACAGATATTCGTTGATTACTGGTCGTTCTCGTGTGAATGGATCCTTTTGAATTTATATCATATTACTCCACATAAGGCATTTTTGTTTTTTAGTTCCAAGTAGAGTTCGAGTTTGACTGTTTCTCTATTCCACTCAGAGCGTTCAGGGCTACAAATGTGTGTTTCTTTTTTGATTCAAAGGGTGTTCGATGTGCTCAGACAAGATCGACTCGGTACTCGTGAGTTAATTGCTGAACAGACCAAATAAAAAAAAAATACTCCATATATTTAAAATTGCGGAAAAAGTTGACAAAATTTTATTTTTAATTAATAATTCAATAATACGGAATTAAATTGACAAAATGTCAATTAATGACAGCTTAAAGTTAAGTGGGTTTAAAAAAACATTTTTGTTTTGAATTTGGCATGTTTGACATTTCATGGTCAGTGAGCTATTTTTTTTGATTCGAAAGATGCCGGGCAGATGGATGGAAGAATAATGAGTATGTTATATATTGATAAGAAAATATTTCATGATTAACCTTAACAAAATGAATGTCGCCCAAATAGTTTTTTTGGGACAATTTTATGACAAGAACTATTTTCCCGCTCAAATTCAATTTTTTTAATCTAAAAACAAATCAAATTAATTTCCAGACATTTTTTTGAACCATAACATTCTTTCTATTTTGTAAGGAAAGGTTAATTTTTCTACATCCCAGCAATTATCCGATATTAAATTTTATGCATCCCAGTACATTGATGTTATGAAGACTCGATCAAAATCAATAGAGACTCGATGTAGTGGAATACAACTACTACAATTTTAAATAATTAAACAACCTACAAATGCTGTAATTCTAAAATGTTAGGGGTTTAAAAAATCCCATATAAGCAATATTTATGTAAATACCAGTATGCTTAATTTCTAATGCCAATCATTATAAATTGTGTTTTTAAAGCTAAATAAATATCAACTTCTGAAGAAGCTGCAAAACAACCAAGTGAAACGTTGGGTAAAATATGAATTTATTCTTTTTAATTGGTTGCTGATCATCACAACAAAAAAAATATTTAACTAAAATGTTTACTCGTTTATTCGATCACTTATGAGACTCACTCGGTCACTGAAACCGTAACATAACATAACATAAAATAACATGAAGATTTATTTAAATTTAAAGTGGTAGATATTAAAGTTAAAACAACACGAAGACTATTTTTGAAACCGTAAAAATCAATCTCTGGTTGCATATCGTCCTTGTTCAAACAAAAGTTATTAATAATTGAGAAAAACAAACTTTGACACGAAGAAAACGGGCTAAATTTTCCATCACGCATTGTTTTGTTTCCGCAATCATTCTAACCTAAAAATAGAAAAACGTTTTTGAAAAATGTCAAGTTAATGAGTAGGTACCCATAAGCCTTAGGTAGATATAAAGCAAATCTATTTTAATTAAAAGTTCAGATCAATGTGCGCCAGAAATAATTTTAAAATTGATTTTTTATCGCTTCAAAATCCATTCAGAAACCCCTCTAACTTTAAAGCAAATAATCTGCAGTGTGCAATTGCATGGCAAGTATTCAAAGGTTTTAACATCCACCGAGACCCATTCATAATGACAGACAAACTGATGAAGCACAACCGCGCCGTCTACTTCTCGCTTAACAACCATTACGAGAGGATAAGGCCACAACGTCTCTCATAAACATTTACTGAAAGCACAGTGCAGGGAGGATCATAATTTACAGAAATAATTCACACTCACGCACAATGACGAGCTAAATTTTTGTTCTCTCTGAGGAAGGCATTTTGAATATAAATTATGCAAAACCACGTGGACTATCTATGAAGTTGTTTAATGTCATTACTGAAACTTTTAAAGCTCTCCCTTAAGTTTCTTCATTTCTATAGATAAACGAACCAACAAAATAAGAGTTCTTGAAAGTTTAAACTTAGCAACGACTGTGTATCAAGGCCACACAATGCAGACATATCTCGTGACTTGATTAAAAATAAAACTTCAACAATCGCAACGGTTATTCAATGAACCATTCTGATGTTTAAAAAGAAAACAAGAACAAAAAATATCCTAACAAAATTATTGATAAAACTCAGAACATTCAGGTACAAAGTCAAATAAGAAATACAAAAATAAAAACGAACACAACTTCAAGGGCTGGTATTATTTTTACTGCAACGGCTCACTAACAGGGTTCCCACTCTACGGAAAAAAGAATACAATTTCTTCCAAGCATTTGTGTTGTATTTATTTAAACTGACTCTGTTACTACGACAGAATTACCTAAGTTTCAAAATGAGAATAAATTTGTTTCTAAGGATTCGATCAGACGGTAAATGTACCTAAATGGTCAATTCTAAGGCGCAGGACATAAGTCCCAAATTAGCTTTTTGGGACTTATGTCCCACCGAGGTGAGACATAAGTCCCAAAAACTAATTTGACGTCTCACCAAGTTGAGACATAAGTTCCAAAAATTCTAGTTTTATGAAATTAAATTCAGTCGCAAGCTTGTCAGGTCGTATAATCGTAATTACACACAACGTCAACGCGTTAATGGCAAGTTTAAAACTTGCATTGACATGGTCTTAAAAGTCAACGCATTGAATTTTTCATTTATGGTGTAATCACTCTATCAGAACTTTTAAGACATTTTGGTATGGACTGCTATACTCTGTCCCAAAAAAATAAGCAGTGTAGGCAAGATAGGACGTTTGCCTCTCAATCTCGCTACAGTGGATTGCATAAATCTGTCGCTCAATAAAGTTTTCACAGGGTTTTCGTAGTTTGTATTTTAAATGGACCCAAATATGAAAGCTCTCAAATAAAAAGCACATCAACAGAAACCCAAGGAAAAAAAATCCGAACAAGTTAAAAAATGGACACGGTTAGCTCTGAAAGCACATCAATATTTAATGCGGTTGAATAGCAGCAGCAGCCACAGGCCACAGCACAAGCAATTCAGGTAAGCCGAGTAGGACGTTTGGTCTGCGTCAGATGCAATGAAATTTTCTTTTATTATTTTATAGATTAGGAGTGGGCAAACACTTTTTATGGAGAAGTTCTTTCAATTTAGTATGGTGCCAAAATATGACACGCTACTGATTTTGAAAAGGCTTTCCCATAAGACTTGTATTGCCTATTTTTCTGGGACAGAGTATAGTCAACGCATTTTACCGCCTCAAAGCATTCTCCGGCGCCAACTGACTGGCGTTGAAATTCTTTTTACTTCGTTGGTTTTGCAAAAAAAAACCGCAGTGTAATCTTGGTTTAACATTCATTTCAGTATTCATTTAT
The DNA here is from genome assembly GCA_910595825.1 of Philhelius pedissequus. Taxonomy (NCBI): domain Eukaryota; kingdom Metazoa; phylum Arthropoda; class Insecta; order Diptera; family Syrphidae; genus Philhelius; species Philhelius pedissequus. The sequence continues at coordinate 38,222,688 of OU343163.1, forward strand.
TAGTAAGCAAGAATTACGCTGTCAACATAATCGGTTATTGCGTTCACTCTCTGGCGTCACCACAAAGATTTTTTTCACTCTGTCCCTGCACCAATGCGTTGATCTCAAAATTCGTGTTAACGTTTTTATTAACACATTGATAAAATTTTTGTTGAAAATAATCACAAGAAATGAAGCAGTTAGGACATATTTTGACGCCATTTTTACGTGAGAGAGTCAACGCGTAGACACATTAAGTTGAGCGTGTAATACTAGCTTTATTATTGAGTTTGAAAAAAAAAGTCTGAAGACCCGATGAAATCTCTGAAATTTTCTTGTTAACGCCGCAACTATTTATTTTGCGCACGGACATGCTTAAGCTCTGTAATTGTCAATTGCCTTGATACCGATTGGGAAAAATCTCGATTATATGTCATTACATTTTGGGACAAAATTGACGGACATGTTTTATTCGTCTGATTTGCAATATTTTATGTGTTCACATGGTGAATGCTAATGATATGTGCTGTCAATGTTTTAACCACTTTTTGGTGACGTCAGAAAGTCTACGCTTTGGCCATTTACATTGACCGTCAAATAGTTTCTTTAGATTGGTACATTGTTCTGCATACATATTTATATGTATTAACTTACTTTTTATTTATAAAGAAAACAAACATTAATTTTCTGTGGCGCCCCCTGTAATGTTGTATGAAATACGAAACATATTGACTGTTTTTGTTTGTGTTTTTCAGGTGTGTATTGCTTTATTGGTTGTCGAATAATTCTCGTCTGTCAAATCATAATGAAATTGACAGCATTCACAAGAAATATGACTCCTTCAAGTTTTGACATCGCCGTAGAACGTTTTGAAACTTATTCATTCATTATTCATATCTTGTACATTGGTTTTTCTTCATTTTGGTCAAAGTGGCAACATTGGTCACGGCTTCTACTTCACAATGAAAACAAGCTAGCTCATTCTATGCTCTCGGTAGCTCTGCTACACAAAGGTTCAATTGTAATCGAGTGCTCAAGCAATGGCGTCACATGTGCGGTAGTGGTAACTAACAACACAATTACCTATACACACACTCATACAAATCCAAACCTTTTCTGAACGCGCGCTCAAGTATGGTCGCCTCAATTAATAACTGAGAGTGGGACGTGAATGGGGTTGAGAAATGAGTTGGTTGCAGAGTTGGGTGGCGTTCCCCATGTTTTGTTTTTGACTGCCATATGACTAACGGGACGTGAGGAAAAAAAAGTTCAGGTTAAATAAACAAATAGGTCGTTCCTTGATTATTCCTTATGTGTATTTGTTTCTTTATTCTTATTTTCATTTTTATTTTTATCAAGTCGCTTTCCTCTTTTCCGTTGTTAACTTGAGCCGGGTAGGATCCTCTTCGTATATGCCTTGTCTAGTTATAGATAAGAAGGGTATTTTTCACCCTTCACTCGTTAACATTCAATGGAAACCCTATTTACTACACCACCGCTCTTGAACGTTCTTCTTTTTTAGAATACAGGACATTTTCTAACATGTACATACAATGGAACACGATATGATTATACAATACACACACAGAATGCTCCACATGCTGTCTGACTCTTTCTTTCTGATTAAAATAATGAATGGCCGTCCGTCACAGGGAGAGTTATAGATAAATAGTTTATATTGTTTAAACATATTTACGTCAACTTGTATATTGATTTTTATATTTATGAATAAAACAATACGCTGGCAACCATTTAATCGGACAGACCACCAGGCTTAATAGCTCCCCACTTTCTCTGGGGTGGAAATGAACCCCACGACATATGGTAACAATAATAACATTCGCTACAACCATCTGCTTCGGCAAAGCAGAGGGAGTCAAATATTATGTGTGTAGGTATGTCCTCCGTTGACCATTCGTCATATGCAAGCTTTTGTGATATGGTAACTTTGGATTTATGTAGGTACGATGCCTAAAGCATCAAATTTATTGTTATGTGCGACATCTATATTTTGATTTTGGGCGATAACGATTTCTAACTCACAATAATGGACATATGGTACTGACCTGGAGGACTTAAGATATCAAGTTTTATTTATTTATTCTCCAGATGGATTGTATGAGAGAATTTCCTTTCGAAAGGGTTCGTTTTGTTCTTACGTACATTTGGGAATAAGGTAATTGAGGTATAATATTTGTTCTTGGTCATAAGTGGCTATAAGGAACTAATGGGTTGAATGTTGAGTGAGGGTTCTGTGTTCTTATGGGAGTATTGAATTGTGGGTAATGAGATTGTCTTGATTATTATGGAAATACTCAAACCTTTGTAGTGGCTTTTGAGTCAGGATAATAATGTTATTTTCTATTTTGTTTCCATTTGGAGTTTCTAAGTGATTGAGATGTGTTTTGTTGTTACGGGATCAAATGAGGGACCTATTTGTTTTGTGTTACATATACATATGTATTGAGAGATTGATAAGAAATTTGACGCCATCCCAAGGTTTCTTAATACTAGATGGTGTTTTTAGGATATCTCAGGTGGATGTTATTGGGGATGAGTGTAAATAGAAATTTACCCAGAGGTTGTTTGCCTCATTCGAACGTGAATGATATGTTCGAAACTTTTTTTCGGAACTTATTGGTATTGGGAATAAGCTTGACAAGGGAATTTGTCTTGTCATTTGATAAGACTTTTTGGTCGAGGGAAAGTTCACAATAGCGGGGAAAGGAAATTCTCTAGAGATTCCAGATAGCATAAACTATTTCATAACTTTGAAATGAAATACCAATAAAATTTGTTATTTTTTTATTGATCGAATATATAGTTTTTAACATTGTCTATGTGCGTTAAAAGGTTTGATATGATACTTAAAGCACATTCTGTCTTAAAAATTGTCATACTTCTGGTGTCATTTTGTATGCAGCCTTATAAGAAAAAATTGCAAACGTCATTAAATTTTCTCCGACAGTTATTTAAATAAAGAAAACTGCTTGACAGAAAAGGTCTGATCCTTTGCTTTAATTTTCTGTGCATTTGTGTGATTTTCTATCCAATCGTTGCCGTAGTCAAAACTTTCAAATTTATTCAGATAAGAGAATGCTCAAAAGAGAGTAAATCCGACATATGACGTTTTGTGATTTTCTTTGCAGAATTTTCGGAATCAGACCTAATAGGTGTGTTCCCTTACTTTCTAAAACTGCGAAATTCTACGAATATCTACGAAAAACTGTCAATTCTGTTTCTGTCATTGTAAAATTTGAAAATAATCTAAATTATCCTGCGGCCGAACATATTTGGGGAATAATTTAAAATTTGTGATACTCAAAAATTGGTTATTTTAAAAACTTTTTCACAAAAAACTAAACATTTTCAAAAAATAGCTAATATTTTCGTTTAAGGCTTTCTAGTTTTACCCTCACTCTTGAAAAATTGATAGTCGGTGCATTTTTGTGCACAAAGTACGGGAACACATCTAATAAATTTTTTCCGTTCCGTCAAATGTCATCTGACGGAACTTTTGGAGTGTTTTTGGTACAGAAATTGTAGCTGTTTCTTGGGGTCAAAAACAGAACACAATTTCAAGAAAACGGTGCCACTCCACATTCTGGAATTCCATGCAGAAAATCTACTACAATAAGAATGAACTTCGGTGTTCTATGGTTCTGTCAAATGTCAATTCTTATTTCTTATGTTTAAAGCGTAAATTGTTTTTATCGAAATGTGAACTGACTCGAGAAAAAAAAAATTATACCACCCACGAATATATTTTAGTGCAAGATAGCAAACTAAGCTTTAGTGTAGAAATAAGTTTAAAAAAGTCAAATTGTAGAAATTTTGTTTAGTTAATGACATATTGCAATTAATCTACGTGTTAAAGGTAAACCATCACTAAACAGCGTTTTGTTTAAATATGGATACATTTTTTTTTGGCTTGGAATAAATATTGTTGTTAAATGATAATCAGCGAAACGAAAAAAAAATCGCCATTAATGTCACGATTCAATACTGAAACAATATTGCCCTTAATCCACCTAAACGCCATCTACAATCTACATGATATAACGCTTAATGTCCAAAAAATAAATCGAATAATCGTTGTCATTTCTCAAATGTCCTGTCCTGTTCTAAAAACGCCTCAATGATTTTGAACATATTTCGCATTAAATGGTCGTCAAAATGAAAATACCGTATAGAACAAAGGATGGAATATATGGATGGTGAATCCATTATCCGCACAACCAGGAGCTTTAAAAATCATGAAGATATACAAATACACAGCACCAACAAACTATAGCACATCAATGGTAGCAGCAGCAGAATAAATGCCAACACGAATTACGATTATGAGCGTGTGCTGGCTGGCTTGTGCCTGGAGGCCCAAAGCGTATAATTGTTCAATAGCCATTAAAGTTCGTGTCCATAAAGATTCGATCTAGTGAAGTCAAATATTTTTTTCCATATGTACAATACATATACATATACAAAGATATATTCCAAATAGCTAAACAAAGTTTTGTAGAAAAACGTAAGCAATTATATTATAGCAACCCCCAGGACCTTTTAATTAAGCATATATTTTCTGCCAATTAAAATTGATCTAATCAAAAAGAAAAATCAATAATTCAGAGAAAAAAGTCATTTATGTGATGTAGGACCTATACTAAGGCAAACAAATTCAAATGAACATGAAATCAAACTCATCGGTTTCGTAATTTATTTTTTGTTTTCTTCTGAAAGACATAGATCCTGGGTTAGATGTGATTAATTTGTAACCAATATGTGCAAAAATATATTTTAAGGGTTTTTTTATGGAGGACGTTACAAAAAGGTGCAACGGGATTACAAAGCACCGAGCATGATGAAGAAAAACAATGTGGTGGGTAGTATTTTGACAAATGATTTCGTTGTTTTGTTTTTTGGAGTGGCGCCACTGACAAGTAAAAGTGCATTCATTTTCATATCTCAATTTGTATCATTAATTACTATTCATTTGATTTTCCATCATACAACAATAAAAATACGAAATTAATAAAAAGTACGATAACGGCGTTTTATTGGTAAATGAGAAGTCAGTCCAACAATCGAAAGCCAATAAAACGCTTTACTCATTTGAACACTCAATTTTAAATTATATATTAAAATTGGTATCACTGGTAGTATATTAGTCAAAATTCTTTTTTTCTAGGTTTTTTTTTTTATAATCTACGCGCGCTCAAGGGATTATAAATACCCTTTAAATGTTTCAACACAGCGCGGTCGTGAGGGTGAGGTTAAGGAAGAGAAAGAATGATAGGAAAGATGTGTGGCGCGATATTCGGAGACTGTAGGTGGTTGTTGTCTCAGATTTTATCTCCAGGGATGGCGGTTGAACTAATGCGGAGAAATTTCCGTGTCTTATTTATCGATGTCCCTTATAATTCGCATTAATTTTTTTATTCTTTGTCATATTTTTATCGGTAAACTAGTTTTACTCAATCACATGTTATTAGTTCTATGCCTAAACAGCATGTAATGAGTATACCAGCAACTCATTGTATGACATTTATTTTTTAGAATTGGTTTTTAATGGAAAAATAAGAAGACATAGACTACGCCAGGGATCGAACCTGTGACCATGAGGTTGACAGGCGAACACACAACTATCGCGCCACGGCCACCCCCAAATATACAAATATAGGAGAGCATTCGTTTCCGCCAGTATTCCACTTTTTTATTCTGATAAATTAATATTTCAATCAATAGCAACTGCAAATTTGTTAATAAAATAATAGTGATTAATATTTACCTGTTTTCAATATTTGTTCTTGCCTAATGCCGGATCTACACGACTGCCAAATTGATGGGCAGTATTACTGTCAAAATCTTGGCATTATTTTTTTTGTCGTGTAAATGGTCGAAAATGTGGCAAAATATTTATTTGTTATTAAAAAACTTCCAGCCACATTTTTCGTTAAGTTGTGGCATTATACTGACACCGTGTAAATTCAGTACTGACAACAATTTTCAAATAATGACAAATTGCAATAAAGAATGAACTTGCTAATTCTCTATTGCCAATTGGCAGTATTTGTATCTGTCATTATTTAAGCTTCGTATAAACGAATGTCGTTAATTCAATTAATGACAGCAGTATTTTGGTAATAAGTACTACGAACTTAGCAGTCGTATAAGTCCAGCATACGCATAACGAATTATGGCAAAAAAACATCGCTTACAATGCTTTTACACCAGAGCGATGTTTAATCATTGATTCGGTTTTGGAGTTCTTTCGGTTGCAAATATACTTTCAAAGACTGCCATATTTTATAGTTGTTAACTTTTTCAAACATATCAATGTTCTCTTTACTCCAATTAATTTAGAAAAGTTCAATCGTACCACAACCCAACCTAACCTAATCGTACAACAACGAAAATCACAAAGAAGAAATGGTGATAAGTCCCCTTTTACACAGGGAAACCAGTTGCTGGGGGATTTTTTTGACGTTTTCCTTTAATTGCCTTGTAGCTTTCACACAAAGAAACTGGCACCAAGAAACTGAGGAGGAAACTGGGAAGATTTTGTTGGGCTAATTGGGATACAAATCTAAACGTCAAAAAAATCTCTTCAAATCGTTGCCCGGGGAGATTTTTTTTTCATTCCCCTTACTTCTTGCCCTTCTCGCTTTCAAACTCCCAGTTGCCGGCAACTCAGTTTCCTTGCGTGAAAGGGGACTTACTCTGCAATTTATTAACCTTAGCAATTTTGTCTAGCCCGTCCCTCAACCACTTGCTTAAAAATCGGAAAGTGCAGTCTTAAATAAACTTAGGGGTATGTTGCAAGCTTTATTTATCGTTTGGCATGCAATTTGAAGCTGCAACTTTTAAACACGATATAATTCAAATGAACTTTTCGAAATTTAATAAAGTGAGTTCGGAGAGGTAAATATTTCAATGAACTCAACACCTATTAAATACGAATTTTGGATTTGTCATGATAATAAGAACAAATAAGAATATATTTATTAAACAAATATTAACTACAATCCTGGCATAACAGGTGAAATAGAAAACAGTTGGTGTAGAGAAAAATTCATTCGTTCATTGGAATGAATTTGTTGTCAAGATCTTATGTGATTTCATCAAATGTTATGGATTCCTTCATTTTGTTTTTATAAATCATCTGTTCCAAAATATTTTTTGACTTGAATTTTTATTTTTACAAATGTTCACTGAAATCACATAACACATTAGGCATTACATTTCTTCGAATAAATTTAACAGATAATTATGCACAGTAAGAAACAAAAGTTTGATTTTTTTAGGTTGGCCGAATTTTAGCTTCGCCAAATTTTTTAGTAAATTGCTATTAGCGAAGCTTGTCTTATGCAAAGTTTAAAAGTTTGCTCATTTAAAAGAAATTGTTTTCAGAGACCATTCCACTTTATCTAAATTTAAAAACTATTGTTCGTATGAATTGTTTAAAGAAAATATATCCAAAATTCGTTTCTCATTCTCAAAGTGCTAACTTGTGTTTAATAAAATTTCGACGGATTATTTGCAAGTGAAATTTCAAATTGATTCGACGGGGTCACCGAAAATAATGTTTGTTCTATTCTATAACATCCGATTTTCGAAACAAAAAAAATGGGTAGTGTAATTTATTTTTGTTGGTTTGACTATTGAAATAATTATTTTAATTTGTTTACCTGCATGTTTTCAATAGAAAACTTCCTAATACCGAACGAAAACTATAAAAAAGAACTGCCCAATTTAAGTCAAGAAATCGCACGACTCATAGAAAGGACGAAACTTAAAAAGAACACTTTTAAGAAGAGTCACGATAAAAAAGGCGTGTGTAATAGCAGGCAAGTACATTATCAACGAAAACATCCTTCAAAAATTATAGTCTGCCAACCATAATTAGTAAGTTCGACAGCCAGCACTGCCACCTTTATTTATACTGCACTGGCTAGTAACGAAAAAAAAAACGGCTGCAAAAGTAAATCCAAACAACTTATTTCTTTTCTTTGCTTAATTTGTGCTAATTTGCAATTTCAATTCAGTCAAGAATTCATGTTAGTGATTGCCATTCGTAAATAAACTGTCGAAGTAGGTATAATTTTTCAAGAATAGCACTAAAGGACTTTATGTAACACTTTAAAGGGATGATACCCTTATATTGATACCAGAAAAGAAAAGGCAACTTATTTACGTGGATTAATGCAATACATCATAAACCAAAGTCCTTCGATATAGAACGTCCTTAAAAACAAATCAAATCAATTCTTAAACACCAAAATGCTCTTAATTTTAAATTTCTTCAAAAATTCATTGAAAATTGCACGTAATGGTACGCCTGTTGATTTTTATATCCCCATATACATTATTATGTATATATAGGTATAGGCTTTATTTAAATAGAAGTTTATTTTTTTCTCTTTTGCCTAAAATAAAAATACATACAAAAATTCTTACCCAAATACCTCACTCCATTCACCAAAAAAGGAAAGGCATTCCTAAATATCGGTGACACAACTTTTCAATTGAACCTCTCAAACAATCTCATTTCAACCCTTAATAAAGACCGAGGAAATACTTCGATGAAATCAATTGGGTGACAAAATTGTGCGCCTTCATTGTGAATGGAACCAATACCTTTTTATTTCTTTGCCTTTTTTGTGCGTGAGCTTTAGAATTAGCTATTGTTTGGGCTTCAAAAAAAACTGTACAATAGAATACGATGCCTATAGGAAGCCTATCCTTATCTTCAATAACATAAGATGTTCTGGTAAAAGCAAGTGTTATATACTCGTAAAAAAATGACAGTTGAAGTAATTACAGAGTGAAAAGGAACTAAGCAGGAAATATTTAGCCAACTTATACACTAGGTTACGAATTCAAACAAAATCGGCCTAGATGAATAAGTATTATACTAACTGTTGATCGAAGAGTTTGTGAGTTTTAAATTAAATATTCTAAGTGCTTTTAAAAACCATTTCGAATTCAAACAACATTTTCTAAAAAAATTGCATATTTGTAAAACATGTTTCATTATTTTCTTGAAAAATACAATTTTTTCACCCACATTATTTTGGAACTATTTTTTCTTTTATATTTAGCTACAGCGTATTTAAATTTCATGAAAATCGGTCAAAGAACAACAAAGTTACAATTTTTTGAACCCGCCCTGTACTTGTACAAATACAGGCCCCATAACTAGGCCATCTTCCAATTGTACAAACATCACATTCGCGTGGTTCAAATTTCGATCCGTGGTTCAGCAATTTTAGTAAACCGAATTCGGCGAATTATATGAGGTTTAACGATAAAAATTTCGTCCGTTGCTCAGCAATTTGAACTCAAAGACTTAATCTCACCGATTTTCCGTAAGCTCTCCGAAATCGGGACGAGATTTAGGAAAAGAATGATTCAGCTCGCTTTCTATTTGATTTCGTAGTGTTCTACAATTTTTTGATTGCAATTAAATATGAAAATATCATATAATCACAAATTAACGCAGGCAGCCTTTAACGTCGTCAACTAAAAAATGGCTTTTTATAACAATTTATCATTACTCCGAAAAATTACTCGGAATAGCAAATCGAAAACGATATTAATGCAGCATCATAGAACGAGAAGAGAGGATGACATAATTAACTCTCACAATTTAGTAGTTATAAAATCCTTATCCAATTGGCAATACAACGAAGTTTGCATTTTAAACGAAGAAATTTAACAAAAGAATGATTCACAATGCGCACGAAAAGGAGTCGAGAGCGTGACATGATTCAAAGATTTAATCTCACCGATTTTTCGTAAACTCTCCGAAATCGGGACGAGATTTAGGAAAAGAATGACTCAGCTCGCTTTCTATTGGATTGTCGTAGTGTTCTAAAATTTTTTGATTGCAATCGAATATGAAAATGTCATATATACACAAATTCACGCATGCAGCCTTTAACGTCGTCATCTAAAAAATGACTTTTTATAACAATTTATCATTACTCCGAAAAAATTACTCGGAACAGCAAATCGAAAACGATATTAATGCATCATCATAGAACAAGAAGAGAGTGTGACATACTCGTAATTAACTCTCACAATTTAGTAGTTATAAAATCCTTGTCCAACTGAGAATACAACGAAATGTTTAACGAGTAAATTTAACAAAAGAATGATTCAGAATGCGCACGAAAAGGAGACGAGAGCGTGACATGATTCAATGTAAGCATTTTGTAATTATAAACCGATTCCTCAATCCAATGGGACGAAACTTTTCACGGCGAGATTTAAAAAAACATAATATTACGTTTCACCGAGCGTTAATATATTCTAGATTTACTAAATTTAAAGTAATGTTTTCACCGCACTAAATGTAGATCAATTTTAAAAGCAGTATTTGAAATGCGAATGGTGTTTCATTTTCTCTTCTGATGTAGAAGTGAGACAGGCAGCTTGAGCTGTATCAACCCAAGCAAAAAATTCACCTTTCCGATGAATGTTTTCATTTCGATTTGCGAATAGGTTAGTTCGATTTGTACATCAATTGGTCATATATAGATTTAAATGAGATTTATTTTAAATATTCATCTGAGGAGATTTAATTTTCATTGTAAATCTTGAAGATTTATAGGAGATTTAGGCTAAGCCTACTTAAATCTCGCTTTAGCGGTCGGTGAAAACGTAGTAAAAAAAACCTAGCTAACAGATTTTCAACTACTTAATTTATTAATTTAACGTAACGTAACGTGACAACATGAAAAGATTCATTATGTGTATCCTCGTCATAGTTTGACACTAATTTAACAAAAAGGAAGAGATCTCGTCACACTCTCGTTTCGTTTTCTTACGGCATCTATTTTGTTCAACAATAAAGAATTCTTCCAAATGCATGGTAATGCTATTTTAGATTTGTCAGCGGACTTAGGATTCCTCGTATATGGCAATGCTGATTTATGGTTGTCAACAAGATATTGTTGTTTATTTTGTGTTTTTTTTTAGGAACATTTATTTGTTAATTGTACTTAAAATAGTTAGATTGTTAGTAAAGTTGTTTGTTGTTGAATATTTCTTGGTGTATGCAATTTTTTAGAGAGCTAAAGCTAAATTTGTTGCAAAAAATTCAGTCGGTTGTCGACATAAAACGTGTCGGTATGATAGCTCCATAGATATTTTTTACCCAAAAAAGGAGTCTTGCTTCAAAAATAGTTCTACTACATCTAGCGAGAAAGTGCCCAACTATGTGTATATTATTCAAACAGTATCTTATGTCTCGAGAAAGTGCCTCTCAACTTATAGCCGTTGCTGATGCGCCATCAAGTTTTAATTATAAATACACAAGTTACATTTTAGTTTCGAGCCACAAGACCAATTTCGTTGGTGATCCGCCCGTGCATTTTATTTTTAATTTAGTAGTTCCAAGTGTACTCTTCCATTGCTCATAGTTGTAATGGAGAATTTTAGTGACAGAAAAAAAAATAAAACCAAAAAATGCTAAGCTACATAATTGCATTTTCCATTTTTTCTTTTTCCTTTTTTTTTTAATGTTAATCCTTCTTTTTTCTACAAATTTCTTTAACAACAAGAAGAGGATTTCAGTTCATTTAAGTTCAAGGAAATCTTAAGTTGGATAGATGATGTTTGTGTTACTCCATAACTTAAAACTTTTTAAACAAAAGAATTTACTTTCAATTAGACTAACTATGTAAAATAGCATCCTATCTGATGAAGCTGAAAAAGGGCTTAAAGTTTCTTTGTTTATTACATTAAATTCCAACTGTATTTTACATTATTAAGGACGTGCTAATGGGGTTAAGGCATAATTTCCAATAGCATTCAAATGAATTTATTTAGTAGACAAAATTTATATAAGCAGTGCAGGATAAAAAGGGTTTGCACAAATTAAGATGAGTTTTGATTTAATTAAATTTAACGAGGAAACTATGTACGTGCAAGTTTGTACCTATAAATATCATTACAGTAAATTTGGCAAGATTGCTTGGCTAACAAGAATTTGCTTGAGTTAGTTGCAGTTCTGTTAATTAACTTTTCACAAGGTTAAAAATGGGGGAAGGTTTCTTTTCAAATTGATTTGGAAATGTATTGGATCTATTTTATTTCTTTCATGGAAATAAAACAAGAGAACAATAAGGGATATTTTGAATTGATAGGTAGGTTCTGACCTGAAGGAATATTATTCAATTGAAAAAAAATTGCGGTAAAAGGAGGAACCATATGCATATTAGATTTCAAGGGTAGAGCGGTACGTTTCAAAATTATAAAAAAAAAAGAAGTTTTAAAAATTCTAAAAAAGCACCTATAAGGAAGGTTTTGAAAAGCAGAATAATAACTTTATAGAACATGTAACTTTTCATTAGTCCAGAATTATCCGAATTGCCGAGTTCTTGGTTCCGTTGGGGTATTATATGGACTAGTCAAAAGTAAATTAGTTTTTTTTTTCATATTTCTGCTCATTTTACGGCATTTTGAAATGCATTTTCTTCAATAATGGCTTTTAAATCTTTTTAAGTTTTTGGTTTGTTGTGGAAAATAAAGTACATATTTTAAAAAGTGCCGAGCCTAATTTCTCAAAACATGGTATTTCACTTATAACGATGTTTCACATTCTTTGCATATCAATTTTCAACCCACAAACTAAAACTATTTAGTACAACTTTTGTGTAAAGTCCGAAAAATACGGCGATCTACTGCCGAACATTAACCATACATAAAATTCAGTATCAGTGAACTTGGATGAGTTTTTCTGCACACTAACTTTGAACCGCAGAATAGGATAAGAAAAGATTTTGATTTTATGTAAAACGGCGGTCTCCTGCCCTTCATCAGAGCTGTGCGTACCATTCTTGAGTGCAAAAAAAAGAAATACCAGGGATACATATGTATTCTGCGAAATAAGTCTTGCACTAGAAAGGAGTTTAGTCTGCTGTTCGTAAACTTAAAAATACCATTATTTCTTAACTGCTCATATTCTGGAGTGTGAATCGACGAGGAAATAAATGCGATTTAGATCATATTTTCTACGTTTATGAAAACACATGTTCTTTATAGAGTAATAAAAAAAACTCAGATTAAATGGAGTTCGGAATTCTTCGAAAACAAAACCGAGTTTTGGACCGATACCACTTTACCAACTTCAATTGAAATAGATTAACTTCAATTTCAAAAATATCTGCTCCCTACTTCGCACTATTGTTAAATTCTTTATATCTACTTCACTTTTAGAACTTCCTTTTTAATCCACTTCAATTTAAACAAAAAAAACTTGAATCTACTGTTGAAAAAAAATACTTAAAAAATGTTTTACACTCTCCCATGTAAGCCCAGATTCACATTTCAAATGAATAAATTGCATCTAACTTCACTTAAAAAAAAAAAATAAACAAAATATATATATTACAATTTTTTGACGTTTATTATTGTTGACGTTGACGCATTTACTCTGATTTCTGAGGAATCTGGAATAACATTATGTTGTTGTAACGCGTGCAAAAATACATCTATCTTAAGTTATCCCAAAAATTTTGGAATAACTACATATCCGAAAACAAATGTATAGCACAGCTGACAACAATTTGCATTTGGTATAAGTTTTGTTCTGGTTTTTGATATCTTTGTGCTAACCTTTATTCGTTCACAAATATATTCGAACAATTTGGTATCCGAGATAACATATTAAATAAAAATGTTTTCATTTTAATTTTCTTTCAAAATTCAAAAAAGTAATGCGCTTGGTTTTATCTTCGTTCCTGTCTGAGTATGCTGAAAATTTAATGTAATTAATAGACAGGTACGCTATGGAAAGATATTTTGAACCAATCAATGATGTGGATAAAAATTTGTAGGCAAAAATATAATTTTTGTGTACCATTTATATTTTTTTCCAAAACAAGCTCTGGACAATCAAGGTTTCCCAAAAGTAGTAAATATGAAGTGTCTGTGGTGACTTCAATAGACATTGAAGAAGAAAATGCACATAATTTCGGTAAGGTTATTCTTGCCTTTCAAATGTTCTGTAGCTGTTGATAAATGCATAAAACTAATTTAGAATTAAATATATTATTAAAATTATGATTTTGAAATCTACTTCCCTTTTCTTGAATCTACTTCACTTTTTGGGTCAAATCTACTTCGCTTTTTTTGCAGTGGCTACGCTGCCCTGGACCCACTGAACTACTTCGGATGTAGACAAAAAAGCATCATGGTGCCTGAAAGTCAGTATTTTAAATATCTGCTTCGTTGTCCAAGTTGTCTTACATCGTTATGTAGGTATTAATCACAAATATCGGTTACGTTTTTTTTCTAGATCTGTATCTTAGGACGTTCTCCCGCACAGCATCTGTTGTGGAACCGACGAAGAGAAATTTACGCTACCCTAAAACAACAGATCGGAAATTGATCAACAAAATTAGTAACAAACTCCAATTTTTGTAAAGCACAATTAAATTTGACATTACTTTTGCCCCATCTTTTTCCACTATTGAAGGAATACTTCTTTTTACTAGCGTTTTGGTTTTGTACGAATTCCATATTTTGATTACACTCGACATTATGATGATAGCAAAGACGAACAAATTGGGTCTCACAATTCAGTATGGCTGTCTGTCTGTCCGCGAACCTACAGTCTAAATCGGTGTATGAATTTTCTTTAATCTTAATACATAATGTTTTTTCGGGCCCACGTGTTTTTTTTCATATTTTTTTAAATCCAAAAATAACAGTAAGTACCTATGCCATACATTTCTTTAGGCAAAAAGGTAAATCTTATTTTTTTCGAAAAACTGCTCCAACAATTTTTATAAAAAAAAAATCAGTTAATTAACAAGGCGAAACTGAATTCCTGTAATTTTTTTTTTTGAACAAATGGTTTATTTTCTTACCTTTAGTAGAATCCTTTTTTTCAGAAACGATTTTTTTTGTTTTTTTTTTTAAATTTGTTAAAAAGTTTAAACAGCATTGTAAACCAACATTTTTTAAATTAAGCAAAAAATATTTTTTCTTAAAACTCATTATTTCAAAAAACACTTAATGTTTTTTTTCGAAAATTTGTAGTTATTAGTTTTTTTTTTCAAATTTTCTGAAAAAATATAGTTTTCCTAAAACAAAAGCCAACATATGTACATACTAACAAATGTAAAAAAGCAGTTACGAAAAAAATGTTTTTCTCAAAAACGGCTCCAAGAATTTTGATAAAAAAATGTTTGTGTTCTTAAATTGGTGTTGTCTACAGCTGATCCGTAAATGTAAAATAATATTGCGTATATTCAAATTTTCAAAAAAAAAAAAAATATTTTTATTTTGAAAAAAGCTAATGAATTTTTTTTTAATTAAAATTTAATATGCATATTAATAATTACTTTACATTGGCAATCCAAGTTTTTGTCGCAAAAATATTTCTATAGGTGTTCGAGATTTAAATATACATCTTTTGGCTGTTTTGTTCGTAATGTATTTTTAATGAAACAATGTCATTTCCTTTCCCGACGTTTCGACGGTGGTTGCCGTCTTCTTCAGGGGATCTTTTATTAACAAAAATAAGAAGAACATATTATACACATAAGAACATTTAGTGTAAAATTGTGGCAAAGTTACATTTAGTACATATCACAGATAAACATAAATAATACAATAAAAGACAAATATAAAGCAATGATAAAAAAAAAACACTTCGATTAAAGTTTAGTCGGCTTTAAATTGTCACGGATTCTGCTTAGTCACCAAAGAGCAGTAAACTGATGAAATGTTCTGGCTGTCTTGTTTACGATTCATATTGTTTTTGTTGTTAATAATATGAAGCGTTTCAAGAGTATACCGCTTGGAGCCATGTTTCTCCCTTTCCAGGATTTCCACTCTGTCAAAATCTGGTTTGTGTCCATGCTCAATGGAGCGTAAGGCCAATGCTGTCTTCCCAGTACTTTTTAAATTAATGTCGGATTTGTCTGGAAGACTTGTCAACTTTAATAAAGCAAAGCATATTCTTATTAATACAGCCTCTAATCTAGTTCAAAAAGTCTTTGCGTTGAGTGACCGGGAATTTCACGCAAATGAGAAAATAGTCACACAAATTCTCCTAGATAATGGCTATCCAATGGAAATCATACGGAGCTTGATACTTCGCCAAAAACACAAAGCTCCTGTTGAAAATCGGCAAAAAGAAGAGTATAGTTTATGTTCCCAAACTGTCAGAAAACTTTAAAGAGACGGTAAAAAATAGTTCTAATGACGTCAGTTTAGCGTATAAGTCCAATAGGACGCTGGCACCTTTTTTCACCAACATGAAAACAAAAACGGAAAAGTATAAGTGCACAGACGTAGTCTATAAAATTAACTGTCTTGGCAATGCGGAAGAAAATTGCAATCTTTCCTATATCGGTACAACGAAACAACTTCTTCGTCAACGAATTTCCAACCACAAATCCGACATTAATTTAAAAAGTACTGGGAAGACAGCATTGGCCTTACACTCCATTGAGCATGGACACAAACCAGATTTTGACAGAGTGGAAATCCTGGAAAGGGAGAAACATGGCTCCAAGCGGTATACTCTTGAAACGCTTCATATTATTAACAACAAAAACAATATGAATCGTAAACAAGACAGCCAGAACATTTCATCAGTTTACTGCTCTTTGGTGACTAAGCAGAATCCGTGACAATTTAAAGCCGACTAAACTTCAATCGAAGTGTTTTTTTTTTATCATTGCTTTATATTTGTCCTTTATTGTATTATTTATGTTTATCTGTGATATGTACTAAATGTAAGTTTGCCACAATTTTACACTAAATGTTCTTATGTGTATAATATGTTCTTCTTATTTTTGTTAATAAAAGATCCCCTGAAGAAGACGACAACCACCGTCGAAAAGTCGGGAAAGGAAATGAAATTGTTTCATTAAAAATACATTACGACCAAAACAGCCAAAAGAGGTATATTTAAATCTCGAACACCTATAATAATTCAACCAATTGGTCAATAACTTAAAAATAAGTAAAAATATTTCCCAAATATTGTACATAAAAAATTAATTTTTTAAATGATATTTGCATACTTTCATATTTTTTCCAAGAATTTAAATTGCTTTTTTTCCTCAAACATTTTTCCTTTAACAACTAAGTAATCGAAACAATTTTATTATGCATTTCATCCATTTTCTCTATCTTGATACGATTTAGATGTGCATTTTATAATTTTTACAGAAACGAGAGTTTTTTTTCTAATGAATAGTGCCATTTTTAGAAAAAAAAAATACTCTGGTATAAAAAAATTCAATTGAGTATTTCGCAATGTTTTTTTCTTAATTGATTTCTTTTAATTGAAAGTAGATCAATAAATATAAATTATTGAGTTATAAGTTAAGCGATCTATTAATATAATACTCACCCCTATTTAATAATGTTCAAGATAAATTCCTGTTATCGACTTCAAGGTTCCAATAGATTCAATTTTAAACAATCAATAAATTCTAACAACAACCATATTTTTCTTTTGTTTAAATTATTATTTACTCAAACAACATCAACACTTAAAAAATAAACCTTTGTATAGACATCCTATATACTAATAGCCTCAGTGGCATTTCTATATGAACACTGTTTTTTAAAGAATTCCGGCAAATCCTCCTCCTGTCCAAAAGCATTCGCCTTCCCCTCAGGTACCCTTAAATCAATTCTATCGTACACCACTCCAGTAGGTCCGAAACTCTTAAAATAGTCCACCATTTCCGTACTGCTACTGTCGTCGCCCCAAATGAAGACTTTTAAATCCAAATTAGTTGCTAAATTCACAAGGCTACCATCTTTGACGAAATTCGATGAATGTGGAACAATTCCAAGCAATCCCATTGCCTTGGCATTATTTATGGTTTGTTTAAGGTTATCCGATCGTGGATCGACATAAATGTTAGACGCACTTGGTCCCAAAAACATCACAGGGTACATATTTTGTTTGAACTGTAACAGAGTACATACATCGGCATCGAAGCTAGTGAAGAAGCTCAAACGACCACAGCCCTTGCGAAGCATCACATCTAGAATTCGATCAACATAGAGATTCTTGTCGATAGTTTGAATGCTTTCGAACTTGCCGCTAGATCGCAGTTGCGGCCATTTTATTTCGATATCGAAACCAATGGCAGGATCGACTTTTGTGAGGAAATCTTCAAAAAGTGGAAACAATCGGAAATCCTCTCGTGGCTCTAAATTGTGGGCAGGATATTCGACGATCTTCGAATCGATTATGTGATAAGTCTTGAGGGCTTTCAGTTGCTCGTAGGTGAGATCCTTGATTAGCACCTGAGTCAGGTCATCTTTACTTGTCGGTGTCTTCGCATTCATGCATACATATACAAAGAAATCATGATAGATAATGGGAAGTAGATCACTGGTCAGTTGGACATCAAATTCGACTATGTCAGCACCTCTAATGCCGGCTTCCTTCATAGATGCCACTGTATTTTCTGTAATTGGAGCTGCTTCTGCGGCGAGCTTAAGACTTTTTCCAAGTCCTCGGTGACCTGCGTCCAGCGCTGTCCAATTCTGTCGCCAATAATGTGCAAATGAGGTCTTAAAATTTACTTGATAAGTAGACAAGGGTTTGATTAATAAATATCCAATTTTAATAGTTCCAATCGAACTCAGCCAGTTTGCAGACATAAGGACCAGCTCAGTGCTGCCATCTGTACCGTCGATCGTCTCAGGATACAAATACTGATAACCAAGAGTGTGGATCATCTCGGGTTTCCTCTCATCCTGCACATAAAGCGTGAACTTATATGCAACGTTTTTCAAATCATTAGTTGTAATGTGGAACATAACAATGTCATCGATCTCGTAGGGAACACCATATTCCGGTTGATCACGAATTTTACTATTTCCATACTGCATGCGAATGAACTCGATGTTTGCCCGTCCAGAGGCCACAATAGGTGTCAGAAGTTTATCTTTAGCACTCCAGTCATAATCAACCGGAGTTACTTTGACGAAAATCCTTCGATCGACGTTCAGTCCATTTAGCTGTATCGGGTTGCGAAAGAGTTTGAACTGCAAAATATGTCCACTATTCAGCCAGCCCCGATTGACTTCTTTCCGATCTTCAACTATACCAAACTGATCTGTGGTTCCAATGTTCTCAGCTCCCAGCTTCACAGTCCTGCCGCCCAAATGAGTTTCCCATTTACGGATCTGCACACCACCAATAGAATCCACAACTCCGATAAAATATCGATAGTTTACTGTGGAATTCGCTGGAAATCGAACACTTCCCGACCAAATCGTTGCCAAATCCGTTGTATTTAAAATGAGGGCTTTGCTGGGTGACCATGCGCCAAGGAAGTCAACATCGCCAGTTATACCGATTTTTTCGTGTGGCTTCAGAGGCTGATCCAGCTCAAGGCTGAAATTCCACTGTAATTTCGGAACAGGTCGCCATCCGGGAATTCGATTGTACATCTTCGAATAATCTGAGTCCGAACGGAATCCTTTCGAACTCGCCACCAAGGCTATCACAACAACAATATAAAAAATCGTGTCTGTTGCCATTTCTGCGTGCGAGTGCTGAAGGAGTTAAATCAAATACTGAACTTAGCGAATTAATAATTGATAACTTTTATACTAAGAACCTTAATTATACTCTGCGATGGTTGATTGATTAAATTTCAAATCGAATTAGTTGCCGTTGGACATTTTGTTTGTGTACACTTTAATTTTATTATACTCGTAAGACTTGATAAATAGGTATACCCTGAAGGCTATAAATTACTGATTTATATACTTTTATGGAAGCTTTATATATTTTATTCGCGCAAAAACTTTATCGAAACCTTTTTGTAATAATTGATTGCCATCTTGTTTTTTTTTTTTGCTATTTCTATTTTGATAACAAGTGATCCAAATCGAGGTACACCCAAGCACAGTGCGGTGTAGTAAAAAAAAAACAAAAACTAGTACGGTCTCGAGATTATGCTCAGCTCACCGTGACAGACGATCGCGAAATGCCTTCTTTGATAAGCGTTCTCAAGCTATTATGATGCTAGCGCAAAAAAAAAAATTGGAAATAAAATAGATTCATATTGTAAATATGTAGAGGAGGGAGGTTTAGTAAGTAGAGCTTTCTGGGCATTGTCATTTTGTTGTTGTGATAATTCAAGCGCCGCACACTGGGACAGGAGATGCCATAAAATTGAGAAAAAAATAATTGTATATGTTGTCATTATTTATCTATAAAATACACATGTCTTGTGAAACTAGTTTAGTAGACTGAACTGAAATCATTCTTCCGAGGTCAACTGAGGTCATACCACCCCCGCCCGGCGCTCGTCTTGAATTTCAATCGTTCGGTTTAAATTTCAATTCAATTCAGCTCTCTTATTCTGCAGAAAAACTGTGTTATCGACAGAAATTACCTATTTATTATCGATAGTTTGTATATGGAAATGTCATTTTTGTGTCGATAATGTTTTCTATCTATTTTCAGTTGGCCTTAGACTTATGAGTAACCAGCAAAAGCCCCCGCCATTATTTTACAACCAATGCAATATATTTCAATTATGTAGAATGACTGTGTTACCGACGCTAAGTAGGAAAATGTAATTTTTGTGTCGAAAATTGTGAATTTTTGGACTTTTGGGCTTATGCGTAAAACAGATTAAAAGTGCACCAGCAACAGCAGCTGCCATTAGTTTAGGGTTAACATATTTCAATTTCTCAGAATAACTATGTTTTCGACGCGAATTACCTGTTTCTTATTGATAGTTCGTATGAAAATGGCCTCTTTTATGTCGATAATTGGGCATGTCATGTTTTTCATTCATCTTTCTTTGCACTTACGCGTAAAACAGTTACAATTAGCACAAGTAATTATAGAACATATTTCAGAACAAATAACGTAAAATTTTAAACAGTACTCATTTAAGGAAAATACATGACTTGTCAAAGAAGACGTTTATTTTAGAGTCATTATCTAACTTTTGTGTAATTTTAAACAGTAAACACTTTACAAAACTCTTCTAACTATATAGGGTCTTAACGCAATCTTACAAAAAGCAAAAGCAAACTACATAAAGTACTACTTAAAAAAACATAACGTTAATGCATACTTTTTGTCGTTTAAAATTGTCAAAAATTCGACTCTCATTTAGAGCTCATTCTAACAGTCGGCTTACATTTTAAAACTGATTTAAAGTAGGTTTTGAATTTTTAAAATTTTGTGCGAATGTATTCAACGGCATCGTTAGCTCAATGTTCTCAAAATTGCTGACAAAATTTCCCATTGCGATATTCAGTGACACCACACTGCAAAACATAAAAAAAAACGATGCATGAAACCAGTAGATGTGTTTGTTCTGATACGAAATGTCAACCAGTTGGATATAACTGTGGTTGTTCTGGTGAAAATGCTTTTTTTTTGCTGGCCAGCGTGCTGTTTGCTATTGTGCCAGATAAAAATCACGTCTAATGTACCACAACAGTTAGTAATATTTGATTAGAGTGGATCCAGGAGCTATAATATCTGCTAAAATTGCTTCGGAAATTTCTAATGTCTTAGAAGTTTTAGTACCAACAGGAATTTAGTACCCGCTAGTCTGGATCTTGACTCAAAGTTTTTATGACTAAATCATAAAAATGAGATTCACCTGAGCCTGAATAAGCAGTTTGCACTTAAATACCTGTGTAAAATGTCAGATGTTTATTATTTAGTACTTTTTAGTACTAAATAATTGACAGATTGTTCTAAGGATGAGTATGTGTATTTTATAAAGTAGTGTTTTCAGTATATTGTGTGATGTGTGATGAATAGGTTTTAAATAGTAAAATCTGCGTTTAAATTGACCAACTTAATACTGCCAATTTTTTAGATAATTTTGCCCCACTGTATATTGCCACCATGCGCTGCCGCCAATGATGACCTATCTTTGTATCAGTCTTGCACTCCTCTATAAAATGTATATTCAAATACAATTGCTTTGGGAAATTAAATAATCAAAAGTACTACAATAACGAGAGTATTATAATATTAGTGATGAATTTATTTGTAGATTGTTTTTGATTAAAATATTTTTTTTTGTATTTATTTTTTATTTAATTTTTCTTTTTTGAATCCGCATAATTTTTGTCTGTCCGTGATTATTCGATTACGAGTATGTTATATGCTTTTTAATTTAGGGGGAAATACTATGCGTTTAGTGAACTATGGCCTTGAAAACGATAGATAATGCACGTGATCAGTAATTAAATAATATGTAAAACATAGTTAAAAGAGCTATATTGACAGTTGGCAGGCTTTTGCGACAGAGAGGGTTGTGCTGAGTATATATTTATTTAATGATTGCATTGTTACGGAAGTTGGTAGATAACGGTGGGTAGTGCGTTGCACATTTTTGATTAGTTTGTTTTGTTTGATTTATAAATAAAACTAGGTATTTTGAAGTCTTGAATATTAAAATTTAATTGAATCGATTGTTTTAAAAATAGAATCTTATAATAAATCGATGTAATTCTAAATCAATCAAAAAAGTTTAAAAATAAACAACAACATCCGATGGAAAGACGTCATTTGTGTTTTGAATAAGGATTGAAAATATTAACGTCTTATAGAAATAAGGAAGTTTAAATGTTTGCCTTGAAAGACGTCAGTTAATCGTAAGCAATTTCAGCATCTAAGTTGATTTGCGTTCACACTCAGAGATAATGAGATTGAAAAAGGCGTCGCGTCATGTCGAGACATCATTGAAACTCAAGAAATAACCCAGAAATATGAAACTAACTATGCGAAGGGTAGTTTAAATAAATTTGCACGAATTTATCTCAATTACTGGCTTTTATTATAAATTACCGACTCTCGAGTATGCCACGTATAAGGGACCGTGTGAAAAACACTCCAATTAAAGGTTTGTTCGGCACACATTTCCAATATGGCCTTGCGTTTTATTAATCGATATTGTGAATGCAGCCGGAATCTTGAAACTGAAGAATTGGGTTAAAACCTTTTTCTTAAATATTATTCGCCCAAATGATGTGATTTAGTAAAAAACAGTTGTAATTTTGTATTTTCTGTAAGAAATGCTTCAAATCTTGATTGAATTCATTTTTGTCCAAATAACTCGAAAACTATACCTTTTTTGAAGAATTTTGAAAAAAAAAAATTAAGGCGGAAAAAAATTTCAAAAATGTTTCCCAAACCCATTGATATGTACATCAAAAGAAAGGTCTATTAAAAAACTATCCACACCTGAATACCAAACGCTTCTGCAGCTTCTGGTTCTCGAGATATTGCAATCCAAATTTGTTCCCAATCGTCAACCCAATTGCATTTGAGTTGCTTTGGAAGCTGATATCTCGGCAACCAATCCTCAGGAAAATATGCGGTTTTCAGCACTTGGAAAGGATTAAACAGATATTTGCCTTGGTGTGAAATTTGTCGATTTAATTTTTTGAAGATTTTTGAAAAAAAATCAAGACTAACCCCTTGCCGAAAAAAATTGCATTTTCAATAATGTTGCCCAAACCCATCGATATGCACATCAAAAGGAAGGCCTATTAAATACCTATCCACATCTGGAAACCAAACGCTTCTGCAGCTTCTGATTCTCGAGATATTGCAATCCAAATTTGTTCCCAATTATCAACCCAATTGCATTTGATTTGCTTTGGAAGCTGATATCTGGGCAACCAAGCCTCAGAAAAAGCTGCAGTTTTCATCACTTGAAAAGGATTGAATAGATCTTTGCATCGGTGTAAAATTTGTCGATTTAATTTTATAGTGGAAAGTACTGTGTCATGCTGGCGTAGCACTGCTTAGCGCGCCAGATGTAGGGGGGGATCTTGTACCCGCACTAGACGGCCTCAGGGTCACAAAAAAACATCATGCCAATTCACATCATTCCCCTTTTAGCTTGCTACCACTCTTTGATTCGGTTATCGATGTTGCTGTTGTTGTCCGCCGCACTCCTTAAAATATTAAAACCTTAGAACATCTTTAGGCCTCGTCACAACTCATTAAAGGTCGGCTGTATGGCTTGGCTTACAAGGCTAATATATTTAATGGAAAGCATAAAACAATATAAAAAAAAATATCAAACATAACAAACTTGTTGCCAATTTTATGACCAAAAAATATAATGCATACAACCAAACAAAATTATAGACATTTTATCTTTCTAATTCTAGCTCCTTCAATTTTTTCGATCAACTGTACACTTTATCTGGTCGTTAGAACTGTTCCCTTCTTTCCACTCAGTTTTACAAAATGTCCCAACAGGGATTCCTCTTATAATATTTACTCCAAATTCGATTTCAATAATTTTTCTTGCCAAGTCTTTTTGTCCAACCAACTATTTCGTAGCAAAATGTGTCAAAAATATCGCCTTCGTCTACTTGACTTCCCTCCGATAATATGGTAATTTGCTTCAGATCTATGAGTGGTGCGTTCTATCTCAGTCGTTCAGCAGCATATTGAACATTGGCTGAGATGTGCGACTGAGAGCAAATTAATCGAACATCGCATGCGATCTATTACATTGGCGGTATCAATATCATCACCATGCGGTCAGTATGAGTTTAACAAAAAATTAATAAAAAGATCGCGAGCAAAGCCCCAAGCCCAAACCAGACTAATTTAAAAAAAAAAGAAACTTATTGCCGGATGAGATATGTCATTTCCCAAAAAAAGAAAATTTGTTGTAAAATTTACCACGACAATAAATACTTTACAACGTGTTTTTTTTTTTCAAAAAATGATACCAAATAAAAAATCAAACCAAAAATGCTAATCGATGGGAAATAGTTGGGCAATCTATTCCATGTGCTGTCCAACTAAAGAAATCATCTCTTTCAAAGTTGGGGGTTAGTTTTATATGCTTTCGCCATATACCAACGTCAAACATAAGTTATAATTTATATACCCCAACACGATGCTTAATAATTTTTTATCCCTGATATAAATGAGCAAGAACATGCGACTGTTTCGTTAGTTTCGTTTATATAAAATATTAAGTGTTCGTGCGTATTAACATGGATTAAAACAAAATGTACGTATGAACATATTTATCTTTAGGTACATTGATTAATTCAATGTACTTCATATTGATGTTGCAATGCTATTAATTAAAAATTGAAGCACACATTAAGCTTATTTCTTTATTCTTGTGGGGATTAAATTAATCGTGTGTGCAGATAAAAATTCCCCATGCAGAGTTCTTCAATCTGATGAATTCATTGTTTATTGAAAATGTTTAAATGTATACATTATGTTCTTATACCCATTTAACTTTTAATTCTTTAAAAAAATGTTTCAGCTTTTAATAAGTGAGCTGTAGCAGGACGACTATAATTATTGTTGTCAGCAAACTGTTGTCAATTCATTATGTTCATAAAAATTGGATGAAAATTAAACAAATGAAAAAAAAAATCCGCACGATGTCGATGGTATAGCAAACTGAAGTATTAAGGGAGCGGATAATGTTTGCATTTGGATGAAATCGAACTCGAGATTTTGATCAAACTTTATACAAGGTGGCGCAAAATTAATCATTCAATTTTGTTTTTGAAGTACTTTAAAAAATAAAATGCACGACTGGATCGCACGTATACTTGCTCATATATTCGATTACATTGTATGTAAAAAATTCTTAATAGAAACGACTTAATATTTATATTTTTAAAGTCGTTTTTTACTTAATTTTCCATAAACAAAATCTCTTAAATTTTTTGCAAAAATTTAAATATTAATGAATATAAACTTATAACCAAAATTTCAGAAAAAATCTAATAAAGTCCACCCTTTTTCGAAATTCGTACCTATTGAATTTAAAAAAAAAATATTTTTTTTGCAAATATCCAAAAAAACTATTTTTCAAAAATTTATTACAATTCCAAAAACCTAGCGTATAAACATTTTGATCGAAGTCCGTTAAGCCGTGTATGAGAAAGTCGAATATAAAAATAATGTCTGTATGGTAAAAATTTTTGGCCAAAATGTAGACCATACCTAGAGTTGTACACATACTTTTTATGAAAATCGTTAGAGCTGTTTTCGAGATAATTAAGATGGTAGAAAAATTTGTTTGGTAAGTACCGGTACTTTTGGGTCTAAAACAAAGATTTAAAAATTTATTTTAGACAATCACCTAAAACGCCTAAATACCAAGTTTGAACAAAATCGGTTCACTCGTTTAGGCTGTAGATAGTTCTACAGACAGACAGACTGACGGAATTGCGGGATCCACTTTTTGTTGTTCTTCATCACCACAATGTCAAGTTTAATCAAAATATCGATTTCGTTTTTTTTTTCCAGATGCAAAACTTGCCTTATAACTAGTACCTATATCGCAAGTAAAAATGATTTTGAATGATGGTAATCTTTATTTGGATGTTCACAATTTTTACTGTTAAGCGGAGTGCGGAGAAGATGATATCCGCCATGTGTCTGCCCTCAGTGTTGATAAACATTTGTGCTCGTTTTATAGCATTTTCCATGACCCTCCGCAAGATTTCTAGTGTTACCTGTTCGAATTTCAGTCGAATATTCTCCTTCAGGGCTGCGATTTTCTGGAAGCTTGTTGGTATATACATAAATCCGTCACTTCAAGAATCCCCAATAAAAGAAGTCTGAGATTGTTAAGTCGGTTGATTTTGCTGGGCCATGCCAAATTGCGAAAACGAGAGATCACCAAGCTCCGCTCACCCAGTTCCGCCAATAAGAAGTCGTTTATCCTGGCTCTGCAGCATTCGCATGTAACAGTGATCTTATTGCCGATGGCGTCGACAAATAAATACGGCCCAATCACTTCTCCTTCGTGAACGCCGCAACATGTCTTTGAGAGGATGTAATGGCTCTTCGTGTATCGCACACGGATTTTCAGTCCCGCAATAACGAACATTTTGCTTATTCACATAACCTCTTAAGTGGAAATACGCCTCGTCGCTCATAATGATTTTCGACACAAAATCATGCTTTTCGTTGTTGTAGAAGTTAGCCGTGGTCTACAACATCACCATCCGATAATAATTCATTATAGATAAAACATGCATAACTCATTATAAACTGTTTAAGAGCAGAAAACAACTTAAATAACGTGTTAAACACTCAAAAAATAATTTTCCACTGAACTAAACACAGTCCGTCAGGCAGTAACAGGTATAAAGGGACGTTTTTCACATCTTTATTACAACAACGTAATTAAGGTGTATACAAAAATCCAGCTCACTAGGAATTTTTCCGCAGATTGGGGTTTAAAATGCCTAAAATGACTGGATTGGACGCCATTTGCAAAAATTATAACATATCCCGATAGGGTGATTAATTTTCAACCACCTAGTACAGGGTGCGCCAGAGAAACTTACTTATTTGAAAGGTCAATAAAAGCAAAAGTACTTCAATTATTGTTTTAATTTTTTTTTATTTGAGAATACAATATCCCAATTTTTTTTTCATGCAGTCTTGAAAATGACATCGGATAAATGGCGACCCCCATTGCGCATACACTGATGAAGTCGATTTTTGAAATTCGTCTCCACTCTTTGCAGCATATCAATCGGTATGTTGGCAATGGCGTCGCGGGCAACAAAATCGCGCTCAGTTAATTCTTGCACAACAGCCAATTTATAGGGATGAAATTGAAGGTCTTCATGGAGAATTCGTCGAACAGTGGTGTCAGAAATTCCCATAGCAGCTGCGTGTTTGCGAGCCGAACGCCGGGGTGAACGCACAACTGACTGCCTCACTCTTTCGATTTTTCCGGAGTTCTGATGGTCTGAAGTCCATTTCTGGGTTTAGCGACACTTCCACACTCCCGAAATGAGTTAACCCACGACAGAATCGAATTACGGCCAGGAACTAGTCTGTGAGAAGGAATTTCAAAGCGAGCGCGGAAGGCACGTTGCGTAGCAACAAGTGAGCGACTGTTAGAAAAGAAGCTCTCGACTGCGAAGGCCCGCTGCTCTCTAGACCAGAGCATGATGGCAACTGGAGGGAGAAACAAACTTGGGAACTTCCCCCTC
Source organism: Philhelius pedissequus (assembly GCA_910595825.1). Taxonomy (NCBI): domain Eukaryota; kingdom Metazoa; phylum Arthropoda; class Insecta; order Diptera; family Syrphidae; genus Philhelius; species Philhelius pedissequus. Next base: position 38,250,657 of record OU343163.1, read on the forward strand.
CAGATGCGCCCCCTCTCGACCCACTAACCACCCAAATCACCACGCGGGAATTTTTTCAAATAAATAAGTTTCTCTGGCGCACCCTGTATAACAATCAGGGTGAATTCCTAAAAAAAAATGGTTTCTCTCAATTCTGCCGAATTTTTTTTTATATTTTGTATGGCTAAAGATCTTTGAGATTAAATACTCAGTGAAACTGTTTGTCACGTGCTTAATGTATTGTCAATTGTATCTTTTATACAACACAAGTTGTTATTGAGACAACATTTTTAGCTTTAAGAATTTTTATCCATTGATGCTAAGTAAAAGATGCTACCGTTAACAAAAAAAAATCAATAAAAAGCATTTTTCTCTGCGTTTGTTCCTATGTTTCTGAAGAACAAACAACAATGTGCTTACACGATAAAAAAAATCCTTAAAATATTTGACAGGAATTCTATAAGCCTGTATTAAGCATAAAACTTTCTAATAAATGACTTGCCGTTGTCATCAATCTGTCAAAACGTTTTATTACATTTGTATAATGCTGATGAGGTGCCAATTGATGTACAGTAAAATCCGGATAAGTGCCTCACGATAAATGCCCCATTTTAATATGCACTTATGTGGGTTAGGCAGTTATAAAAAAATACGCTTAAGTGCACATAGGTAATAATCTCATATTTACATACACAAAAATTAAAAAAAAAAAACATTTAATTCAAAAAAGCTTTTAACGGCCTTTAGTCGATAAATTTTGGGTTTCGTCCCGGATCTCACTTCCATTCATCAGTTGGCTAGTGAGGGCCCTACAAATACGCAATTTTTGTTAAGTTCAGTTCATCTTACATGGATTTTTTGACAAGAAACCAATGAAGAAGCTATATCCAAACAGATTAAAATTTTTAATCATTAAAATTGGAAGATTTTGCCCTGGGCCAGGCATAGATGTTTTGTATTATATTTAATCGGACGTGTTGAATTATTGATCCAAAATAGATTTTAACGGCTTATTATTATTATTATTACTTTTGTATTTATGAATTTTGAAGTGTAAAATAAAAGGAAGCGCTAAAGGAAAATGCACAGTTGTATTTTATTAGCTAATTTCAAATGTGTACTTAAAAAATTTTTGTCAGGTAAATTTCTACTACCCTTTAACTGTTTCAAAACAGCGCGGGCGTTAGTTTAGGAAGAGAAAGAAGGATGGGAAAGATGTGTGGTGCGATGTTCTGAGACTGGAGGTGGTTATTGTCTCAGATTGTATCTCCAAGGATGGCGGCTGAACTATTGCGTAGAAATTTCCGTATCTTATTTATCTATGTCCCTTATAATTCGCATTATTTTTTTTTATTCGTTGTCGTATATTTCGGTTTACTAGTTTTACTCGATCACACGTTGTTAGTTCTATGCCTAAACAGCATGTAATGAGTAAGCCAGCAACTCGTATGACATAGAATTGGTTTTTAATGGAAAAATACGAGGACATAGACTACGGCAGGGATCGAACCTGTTACCATGAGGTTGACAAGCGAACACACAACTATCGCGCCACGGCCACCCCAAAGGTACTTATAAGATGAGTTTTGTATGAAAAAATCCTCAGAATTTTGGTTCTAAAAAAATAAAGCTTATTATGCGGGTTAGGCACTTAATCGAGACGCACTTATCCGGGTATTACTGTATTTACATAAGTACCTGGCACGCTCATTAGCTATCTATAAAGATTTTGATTAAAATTAAAAAAAAAAAATTAAACAAAAAATGTCAAAAAGAAAATTATTGCAAATTGTAGTATAAACCTGAATGCATATATAATCGAATACCAATATGTAAATTGTGAGCACTTAATTTACCAACAGGTAGGTAGGTACTTAATTATACATTGTTTTCAAAGGAAGCATTAATCATATAGTTATGTATGAAAATCCACAAAACCAATGACCCGAGTAATTGGCATCCAACCATGCGGACAAACTAACATGTAATCCGATTAAACCGCATTTCAAAAGATACATACATATAATCTATAGGTAAGGTACATAGCTGCAATATACATATGTCGGCTTCTCGATTTCACCCTCGCTTTTAAAACCTATACCCATTTTGCTTAGTGCAAACCTATATTGTTGTTACATGAAATTCAATTCAATTCAATAAAATCAAATAGGAATTAAAAGCAATAGTAAATACCAATGCCGATACACATTACACATATATCTACATTTGTGCCTACCTAGTTGCAATGTACGGAATATGTAAGTGACGTCTTCTTCAATGTTCAGCTAAGGTATTTATTTATAATGAGCTTGGCATTCATTTTTGTGCGTTTTCTAAAAATGGATTCTCGAATACCTAACCAAAATATGAAACACTGAATCGCAAGAACTTGCTTTTGTGATAGTTCAAAGCTGTGGCATGGCTATAGATATTAAACCAATAAATGTGCTTGTGCCAAAATTGAATTTCCTCAAACTCTATGAATTGGATACATTGATTTAAACAAAATTTTCAAAAAATAATGTTTACAAACTTATAACAAAATCCGTCTAGTCATTAACGAGAGATACGGGGAAATAATGGTAAATTAATACAATTTTCTTAAGTAAGAAAAAAAATTAAGTAATTGCTTTAATACATAACACGAATGAAATTTAGTAAAAAAAAACTTTTATCCGTGGTTCAGCAGCCTTAACTCACCGCTCTACTTTAGTAAACTCTCCGAAATCGGGACGAGATTTAAGAAAAGATTGACTCATGTCGCTCGAGTGTCGAGTAACAGTAGTGGAAAAAGAGTAACTCTGAACAGCCAATCGAAAACGACATCACAATGCGCAAGAAAACGAGACGAAAGCGTAACATGGTTCACTGTAAGCAATTTCGTAATTATAAAACTATTTCCCAATTTAAAAGTACACAACTTATCACGACGATATGAAGGAAAATAATATTGAAGTTAACTGATTTTTAATTACTTAACCTATTAATTTAACGTAACGTGATGACATGATATGCTTTATTATTTGTTACATACACAGACACACTTAGTTTGACACTAATTTAACAAGAACGAGGCAATTTTGTAACACAAACATCTCGTTTTCTTATCCCATCCATTTTGTTCAAGAATAAAGAATTCTTCCAATTGCATGGCAATGCTATTTTAGATTTGTCAGCGGACTGATTCCTGCTATATGTCAATTCTAGTCTACACTTGTCAACAAAATAGTTTTGTTGATTTTGTATGTTTATTTTTATTTTAGGAAAATTTAACTCTTTTATTCTTTAACGGTATAGGAACAAAAAAAAATTCTATTTTTTGACAGAAAACGTGTCGCTTCCACATGTCACTGAAAGCTCCATAGACAATTTTTACTCTTAACGCGGCAAAAGGAGTTTTACTCAAAAAAAAAAAATTAGATATGCTCAAGCAAACATTAGAAATTCATATAAAAATCCTCTGTAACAAATTTTAGAAGCAAGTTCTATCATCCGTACACTTGATGAAGCACATGTTTATAGGACAGAGGGTCATCCATTTTTTTGGTTCCGATATTAAACTTAAATGAAACACATCCCGGATGACGTCGGTTTGACTTTTTCGGACTTCTTCATATCTCGATTTTTTTTTACACGAAACCAATACTCGACCCATAGAAAGCAGTTACAAATACAAATCTAACCTTGACCATGTTAAATGCAATACGTAAACACAGTACCCGAAGTCAACAAACCACCCGCTGGCTGGCCGTCCAGCCGGCCGACCAAGTCCAATGCCTGCCTAGTGCCTACGAGTATAGCTGCCTACCTTTTGTTTAATATATAGAGGAACAGCAATCTAGTAAAATCAATTTGAGTTGATTTGTAGTTGAATATAATTTAGCTTCCGCACATGGATGACATGATGTGTTGGATTTGGATTAGGTATAAAAAAAACATTAATTTAACTTGGACCGATCATCGCATGAAAATCATAACCATCATACCGTTTGGAGAGGAAAAATCTGTTGTAAACGAAACCCAGCATGATACCAATTTGATGACGCGGCGCGCGGAACTTTGATATGAAGAGGAATGGATAGGAGTATGTTACAATATGAATTTTCGTGGGAGATTTCTGTTTGCTATGTATAACTCAAGACTTTGTCAGAACTGGGTATTTAAGACGGATAACTCCAAAGTATCTAACCACCTTTATTTCCAAAAACTAATGGGGTTTTGTTTTGGTAACAAAAATAATTTGTTTCCCCTTCATATCTGTCAAAACACAGATATTTGCAATTAAAGTCTTCCAATGGGCAAATAAATCAATTTATTTTTTGATCGCAAATCAATTTTGCAGATCTAGATTTTTCGACAGATTTACCCCTCTTTTACTAATACCATAACACCATCAAAACAATTGACAGCCGTCATTTTGACAAGATTTTGTTTTCAGCAATTATGTGAATATTGAAATATGATTGTGAAAACATACATAAATACATTACAAAAAAAATGATAGCAATTGTGTATTAACAATTGTGTACTCCTCCAAATTAATTTCGGCATTAATTTTTTAAACATTGAAATCGCTTCGTGTTACAAAAGAAAAAAAAATTGAATAAAGAAACAATTTTCGAGTCATTTGCCATCCGATACCTTTACTCGTTCCACAGACACGAATATACCAAGCCCAATATCGTGATAAAAAATCAAATTTCCGATCAAAATCTGAAATTACCAAAAGAAAAGACCATAAAATAAAACAACATTGTGGATCTTATACTTCCTTTTTTATAAGGGGCATTTAAGGACTGATTACATGAGAGCAACAAAAGACATTTTGAAACTTCGTTCACTAGCCTTTCTATTCGTCGCGAATGACGTTTTATTATTGATAATCTCTGATTATGATATATTTGCGCTCGTAAAATTTATTCTATGAAGTGTGGATGGTATGTGGAACGCGAGTCGAGTTTGACAGTTTGTAAATAACTATTCACATGAGAACGACCAACGACCGACGAATGAACGTATAAATGGGAATTAAAACAATTTATAAACCAAACCTTAAACAAATTGTAAGCAAAATTAGAGAAATATAATTTATATTTATGTTTAGAGACTAAAATTTGCTATTAAATTTCAAAATAAGAATACATTTCAAATAACAAATTGATGGTCGCGAATTGCAATCTAATTGTTACATACTTTCCGAACGTTTACCAATGAATAGCTTGCGCGCGACTTATCATAAAATCAAATATTATCTTTTATAAAACGTCAAACGCACAAATAATAAAAAAAAAACCATACGAAAGAAATGTCGAAACGCATACTCGTTAGTAGATGGTCACTATCATGTTTTTGGTTTGCATGCAACGATTCGAAAATGCTTGCAAAATCCTTGAGATTGTTGCCAGATTTTCCAGGTTTCACAAGATGTTACCGAAGCCGTCAGTGCTTGTGTTAGCTGATTTCTTTCTGAAGGATTAAATTCTTGAACGAAATTTTTGTCGTGTATTGGTGATGTGGACTGACAATTAAGATCGTGTGATTTCTCGCAACTACTGGTTCTCTTTTTGTTTATAAAATTCGCAAGCTCTTGATGTTTTGAAAACTAATATACTTATTCGTCAAGTTATTGTCGATTCATAACCCTATGGGTCGTAAATTGAATTCTCCGAAGCGAGTCCTCAAAGAGGGTATTTGAATATTTGACATCAAAATAAATAAGGTGATGCTCCTTAAGAATAAAATGTATTTCTTATTACATTTACTTGTGTAAATTTGAGTGACACATCCTGAAGGCTATTTTCTAAAAACAAAAGAGCATGTTATTACAAATAAAGGTGAACACAAAATATCAATCAAGGAAGATTTAATGGGGTTTTGCTATATAAAGACCATACACCACTTTTCATTTTCATTATAAAATAAACCATAACTCACAAGGTATAACCTTGTTTGTCAAAGATTTGCACTAAGGATTTGTGAACAAACAATCACAAAAACATCTCTCTCTATCTATTGTGCATCACCTTTTTTGTATATATATGTACAAGCAATAGGTACATCTTACAGCTCATAAACTATACTATATAAAATAATATAAAGCTGTGCTGTGCCAATCCATTTATTATTGTTTTCCATCATGCAAAGTGGTTATATCCTTCAAGTTGTTGACAAAGCAAAAACAATCCTTGACATAATTTAGAAGTATTTCTATGTTTTTGTCTTTGATAATAGCTTATAATATAAAATGGATCTTTGTCATAGTCAAAGGCATATTTGCATGCCTAACTTACTGTTTTATTGGACAAATTGTGAAAGTGTGATCAGGGGTGTTGATTACAGATTGCAACATGTATAATAATAAAATGCAGGACTGGATCGCACGTACTTGCTCTTATGTTCGAACACATCTTATCTTTAGCACAAGATTCTTAGTAGAAATAGCTCAGTATGTGTTAGTCTTTTTAACTCAATTTTTTATATACAAAATGTACATTTTTTTCTAAACAAATTTTTAATATGAAAATTTTATGTATGTATATAAAAAAATTAAAATTGAATTTCAAAAAAAATCTTCCACCGATTTTGGAAATATTGAAATATTTTTCGAAAATTTTGGTATACAGTATTACATATTTAGAATTCAAAAGGACCTCCTACATAAAAATTTTGATCGAAATTCGTTGAGTCGTTTATGGGAAAGTGCAAAATCAAAAAATGGTAGTATGGCAGGTAACTTTAATAACAAAATTTCTAAACAATTTTTTTGACCAAAATGTAGACTATACCTGAGTTGTGTAAACATTTTTTGTTTATCAAAATCGTTAGAGCCGTTTTTGAGATAATTAAGATGGTAGAAAAAATTGTATGGCAGGTTCTGTTAGTGTTGGACCTAAGACAACGATTCAAAAATATTTTAGGCAATCACCTAAAATACTTAAATACCAAGTTTGAAGAAAATCGGTTCAGCCGCTTAGGTTGTAGCTCGTTGTACAGACAGCCAGACATACAGTCGGAATTGTGGGACCGATTTTGCTGGTGTTCTCGAGTTCGATTTTTTTTAAATGCAAAACTTGCCCTATAGTTCCTATATCGCAAGTAAAAATTTAGTACCTACCTATTTAATTTTTGAGTTAAATTTGTATGGAATTGTAAATTATATTTAAATGTACATAAATGTTAAAACTGAAAATTGGCGTAGTAAAATTTTCTTTTTTTTTAATGTTTACAAAATGTTTGGTTTTATCAATAATTTAAAATAAAAAAAACTGCTAGGTATATATAGTTCTAACGATTTTCAAAATTTGTTTTCTCTTACATTCAAATTAATAGAAGAAATCAGATGGTGTACATTTTTGTGGGGTCAAAGCGATTTCAGAGGTAATCAATTTAAAAACGATCTTTTTTACAATTACATGTATATTTTGTATATTTTATACGTTAAATACTTTTCCATTACTAAGTGACTTGAAAAAGAATAAGATTTCATCCATATTATTTAAATCGCATGAATTGTCGTATAGCATGACTTACATTTAATTTGTTGGTTGAATGCGCCGAACTCTCTATCTCCAAAATTGAAATAGTTTTTCAAATTAATACAGTTTTAGAAGATGTTATTTTATGTTGTTGCTATTTAGTTTGACTGCAAAGCGACCTTTGACGCTTACAACCAACACACTCCATTTTGGTCTTCAGGTTAATTCTTTGAGTACATGTTTTACCCCAAAAAATAACAACCTTAAGAAAACAAATTTATCAATTAATTTCAATGTTTTTTTTTCTTTTCAAATATACAGAGACAACTAATGGAAGCCTTAATCCGACAGAAGCGTGCATCTCCTGGCATGGTGCAAGCAAGCGATTTGCAAATCATGCGCCCCATGTCTGGAATGAGGAACACCAACAGCCGAGAAATGCATGCATACGATGGCCCAATGCAATTTATGAGTTCACCACACAATCCCGATCAAATATTGACAGCAAATTCGAATTCAATGCGAACAACTGTATCGTCCAATCGCCATGAAGGTAAGCATTAGTGTTCCTGTTTATTCATTCAATTTACATATGCACAATCATTCATACATATATGTGATTTCTTCGGCAGACCTAATAGAGGAAATCTCTTCCCACGAAATCGAGGACGACGAAAGTAGTCCGATTGATGCAATCACAGTTTCCAAATCCAATGACACCTCGGAAGACTATGCAAATCGAAATGTTGCCGGTGCGGCGCCAATCACACCATCTACAGGCGGCGATGGTGGCAAGGGTGCACAGAATATTTCCAACGAGCCGGAGGGTGATGTTGTTGGACAAATTGATCAATTTGTGATGCAACCGGCACCACAGGGTGTTTTATTTAAATGCCGCATAACCAGGGACCGAAAGGGCATGGACAGAGGTTTATTTCCAATTTATTATCTACATCTGGAACGAGATTATGGCAAGAAGATATTTTTGCTTGGAGGTAAGTTAACTGATGGAATTGAGATTTTAATGAAAATTGAAAATTGTCGTGATTTTTAGGACGTAAACGTAAAAAGAGCAAAACATCAAATTATATTATAAGTTGTGACCCGACAGACCTTTCAAGACAAGCGGATGGCTTTTGCGGGAAACTGCGTTCGAATGTATTTGGAACTTCGTTCTCGGTGTTTGATAGAGGAAACAAAGATGACCCAGAGAGCCCAAGACTTGATTTAGCAGCCATTATTTATGTGAGTATATTGAAAAAATTTTGAATAATAAAAGGGCCTGTTTGTTTTTTTCTTAAAGCAAGGAGAAAAACGGTTTTCATGTTAAAAAAAAAAAAAAACGGACAATGAAAACTACGTTACCGGCGCGAATTTCCTCTTTGTTATTGACTGTTTGTTTGGAAATGTCAATTTTTTTCTTTGATGGCTTGTCGTCACTATTTATCGGTGTCATGTCCAATTTTAATTAAACATGACTGCTGTCCCTCATTCTAATGCCGGATTTACACGAGTGAGTTTATTTTTCCCATTTTATTGACATTAATGACAAAATCGTGTTAATGGCATTAAATATTGCCATTAAAACAGCGTCATGTAAATATGTAGTGGTACCCATTTTGAAAATAATGGCACATAGCGACAAAGAATGATCGTGCTCATTCTTTAGTGGAATATCGCCATTATCAATCACACAGTCATTATTTAGCCCCGTGTAAATGCTAATCATAAATGATTTGATTTTGACATTATTTTGCATGTTTGGTTGGTTTGGTTTCTTTATTGAGTCTTTTATAAAATGGTTTTACAAAGGTGTTTGTTTCTCGTTTGCTTTAGAATATTATACTGCGGCTATTAAGTATTGCCTGCTTTGTCTGTAATGTAGTTGTTCACCTCTTGGTCGCTGTAATTTTGTATAGTTGAACTGCTTTGCTCATGAGCAGTATATCAGTTATATGTGACGTGTTGTCATCTAAATTAAGTAGTGTTACTGCTCTTACACAGAGGCGGTGCATCGGTAGCTTGTGGCGTGTTGCCACCTAAAACTAACCTAGAATAAATATATATATACATATAATATAACTTGTGGCATAATGCCACCTAAAACTAACCTAGAACAAATATATACATATATACATATATACGAACACTTATGCTTAACATTTCATTTTAAGATAGAGCGAGAACTCTACATCGTTAATACTTGAACATATATACACTTTACGAATGAATGGTCGAGAGTGCAAACGCACTATAAACTTTAAATAAGACATGTGATTTTGTACTTATGTGAAAAAAGTTAGTTATAGAAATTAACTTTATAAAGGTTATAATTTTGTATGTAATTCATTTTTAACTGAGCACGATTTGTTTTTTTTTTACACTATTTTATGAAAGAGGAATATATAGAATTGTAAAGTATGTAGATGAGGAGAAGTCCTTTCTGCATAATGCGAAATAAATGTGGAATGTTGAGACTGTTTGCTCCTCTGACGATTGCTTCCATGTAGATTTTGAACAGTTGTTGATTAACGGATAATTCCGTTTGTCGGTTATGGGCGGCTAATGCGCGGATCCTAAGGATTCTTTGTTACTGTACAGCATCGTCCATGTACGATGTGTGATGTGTTCATTTGAGTTATATGCCGTTCCTGGGACAGGCAATTTTCCATCAGTTGTTATTGATGTAGGCAATGACTGATATGTGCATTCGTTATGCATCCTAGGGATGCTTCCGTTACGGTACAGCATCATCCATACGTGGATGATGTGTGGTAAAGAGTGATTATTGTGTGAAACATGACAGTTACGGATTGACTTCAGCTTTTAGCTTTTATCCGGACGTAATGGACACCTTATATTTGTTTCATGTTTTCAGCACGGTTCACTCTAATTTGTTACTTTTTATGATATATTTAAACAATTTTTGTTACTTATTACTGCCAAGCAAGAATTAAATTATAAAATACTGTTACTTTTTTTTGCTAATGAGACGAGGGAGTAAACCCCCGTCTGTTCTTGACGAAAGCCAGAAGTCGACCCCATTGTTTTGCATGTTTAATGACATGAATTAATGGCAATTTGTCAACTCGCAACGTCAGTAGTGTTTTAAACAGTTGATTTAAATTATGCGTGGTTTTCTATTGGTAGAATAAATCAACTCTTTTTTGGTACGTATCTGGTGTTTATTTCTACATCAATTTTGCAGATTCCTATTTGCGGGGGATCTATCCCTCTTTTTTACTAATGTCTGCACAAAAACTGACAGCTGCAGTTTGACAAGTGTTTGTTGTCATTAAATTATTTCAGTAGAGGAAGAAATTACCAGATTCACAGATATGAAAAGACAACAATATCATAACAAAAAAAACACATTATTTTAATTCGCATTCCATTCGCCACGAAAAAGCTGAATTCCGCATTAAACTCTGAATTTACAAATGGAAAGTCCCATTAATTTAAGAAGTATGATGTAAGCGAATCCACAACAAAGCAAATGCCAATTTGACATTTTATCACTATATACTTTAATGTCGTTTTTATTTCGCAATCCGGAAGTTTTTGAAAAGAGAAATATGCTTCTGGACTTATACGTCAAATTCGACAGAAGTCATTTTGTGTATCCTAATTATCTTGTGCAGCAATCATTATTTTTGATTTTCTTTATTTTCACATATATAATTTTTTCATACCTACACAATCAGACCAAACTTCATAACCCTCGGAATCAAAAAAGAGAGATTCCTATTGCCAAATTGAAAAGAAAACGCCATAACTCGTTATATTAAATAATCTAGATCTAATTTGGGCCGGCCAATCCCAGGTCTTTAAAAACTTAGACGAAAATTTTAAACAGCCTGATATTGATGTATTAACGTCATATCACTTAAAAATAAAGCATTTCACTAATGTCGAATTCCAAACAACCATAACATATCTTTCGTTTTTAGCAAGATTTCATAGACTTTACGTTACGTGTAAACTATTTTTTGCAAATTCCTTACAACAAACAAAAAAAATCGATCTGAAATCGATGGTTGTTTGGAATTCGACATTAAATATTACTTATTTGAAACAGTTCTTAACTAATATCATACTAATCGTTTGTCGAAATCCAAACAACCATTTCAAATCGATTTCAGATCGATTTTTTGTTTGGTTGATTGGTTGTAAGGAACTTGCAAAAAATAGTGCGCGTGTAAAATCTATGAAATTGTACTAAAAACGCAAGATTTGTTACGACAGCATAAAATTGATATTGTTCAGAAATAATTCGATTGTGTTCAGTGAAAATCGAATGTTTGGTTCATTGGAATTCAGCATTATTTGCCTGATGAACTCGGGCTGAACACGCTTTAGATACTGCAAACCACTAAGCGAAGGTGACTTTGGGGTGATATATGTCAAAAAGTGTCACATGGAGTTATTGTGATGCTAAAAACATAAAACAGCCTTTCGGTGAATTAAGCTTTAGTAAATGATTAACTTGTTAAAAATTGCTCCATTGAATTTATCATTTATTATTTAAAACGTAATCGATCAAATGACATTGTTTTGGTGATATCGATTTGTATATCGATATGTATAAAGAACGGCATAGGGTCAGCTAACGTCAAAATGATAAGATTCAAAAGAGTTTTCATTGTTTTTTTTTCAAATAATATTACGAGCACAATAAAAAAAAAAGAAGTGAATAAATAACATGCAATGCTTAGCCGCACGTTATATCCTTGATATAATACAAGGACATGTTTGTGCCATCTAGTCGAGTATTTTGTTTACTATGCGTTTAAACTTCAAGTCAATTATCAAGGAAAACACTTTTGGAACTGTTTGTGATGTAAATATAATTGGTTCTGTTTGTGTGATAATTATCCGTATCACCTTTTGAATTTTATTAGCCCACGTCAAGGACCGACCAATTTACCAAGCGATTGCCCTTGTGACGTAGCTTATACATCAAATTTGTTTTTCAATAATTGAAAATCTATGCAAACATTAACATACTAATACTTTACTTTCTTATCTAAAGTTTTATATTCATTTATTTCCTACTTAATTGTAGTGTATTATTTGTTTAACTCAAATTGCAACCTACTTGATTTACAAGGCAAGTATATTCAAGGCTATTGTTAACTAAATCCAATATAATCCCAGTTTTATAGTTTTTATTAAATTAAATTTCTTTTGTTTAGCAATGGTTATTATTTCAACAATTTGCATTCGAGCTTAAGCACCCATTTTTGATAATTTGCTTTTGCCATAAATTTCTAAAGTTCATTAACTACGAGTGTGGTCTATAATCTTTTCCTGATTCTATAATTATTATAAATCATATAATAATTGTTTCTTTGTTTTGTTTTTTCAATAAAAATTGTTGTAAAACGTGCTAAGTGCTCATATAACGGTTGATAACATCAATTTTGAATGTTTTCTTCACTTATTTAAATAAAACTCTTTTACGCCTAGATACTTTTGCTTATCTCTTATGACTTGCTGATTTTTTTTTAATTTCTTTTCGTTATAAATAGAATAATTTAGGAGTTTTGTTATCAAGACATTGATAACAGATGTTTTCGATTGAAACTAAAAATGTTATTGATCAATTTTTATTCGTGGGGTACAAGAACGTGCCTTAATTTTTAGCATTCTAATAAAAATTGATAAGATCATTAAATATTTAAAACAAAAGAGACATTAAATTAACAGTATACGTACCATAAATAATTTGTTTATAATTGTTTTATTTTTCTCGAAAATTCTGATGTTGCTCAAAGAGAACCTTTTTATGTATTTCATTAGCGTTAAAACCGGTTTCAATGTTTCTCTCTCTAAAAGGAGATTAAGATTTAAAAAAACTGAAAAATATTTCTGGAGAATCCTGCCAACTGTCAAAACCCAATTGAAAAATTGTGAATAGATATGGACTAATTTGTAGATTTTATTCTTTTAAAATTTCGAATTTATACGATTATTGCTCAGAAATCACCGATTATTAGAATCAGAACCAAAACTGAGCTTAGCTAAATCAGTAATGACAGTTAAATAACTTTTTGTTAATATAAAAACATTAACACAAGCAAAATAAAAATTTAGAAATTTTAAATGTTCTTTCAATAATGCGTATTTAATTAATTCGTTGTTATTACAATCGGATAATACCTACCTGTTACTGATTAGTTGACCCATCTCTTGTTGTGATGGTGACAGCTGACCAACAAAATTTAAATGCCAAAATTTCGCAATGCCGGGGGCAATTAAATTGAGAATGAATAGTGTCGAATTGTACTAAGAAATCTAGTCCAGCAAAATAAAACCTTTCGCGTTCAGTAGCGTGTTGAAAAATGAAAAGTAGAGCGAAATATTTCGTCTTTTTAATTTCGTGTGTCATTTTTGTCTCGGATTTTTCGTTTCACAATATACTCATCCTGACATTAAATGTCTAACCCTGCGCATCCACGAACAATTTTTATTTTTGTTTTTATTTCAATTATTGCAGACATTTTTATTTGTCCTTTCAGTGGGCAAATTATTTCGTGAAATCTTATTGACAATCCGACTGCCAACACCTATTGTATTTACATTCTCGGACTGGAATTCCAACTCAACACATCAATTTACACATGTAAAGGGAAAAAAACATAGAAATGTCAGTTGAACGTCAGTTGACACTAGACGTCAAATTATTTCTTTATTTTTTTCAACAGAGATAGTAAAAATAAATGCTGAAACCGATTTCGTACAATAATTTATTTCATGAAATTTGTGGTTTGCATTGGAAATTTCAATTGCACGTTCGATTTTCTGAAAGAAATTATTTCTTGTGGAGACGCAGGCTAATGGATTCGCGTTGTTTCTTGTTGTGTTGTGAAGTCAGCGAGCTCTCTCTTCGATTTTGTTTTGACATCGATGCCTGAAATCAAATTTGACTGATGTGTGTTTTTTTTTTGTGTACAGGTAACATTTAATCTCATTATTTTTTGTCTCATGCCAGTAAGTATTCTGTTGGCACTTTTCCAAAATGTTTACTTGTGCTTAAATTCTTCAAATACACCATTTTGAATTTTCATTAACAGTAGTATATCAGGTCATAGAACATTTTTTTTTCATGAAATTCAATTTTAATAAATCTTTTTAAACAGCCTTACCTACACCTCAACTTCTATTGATTAAATGAAATGTTAAGAAATGAACTGCCCAGCCAAAATAAATATAGCTCTTCTATTTAAGGACAGATATATGGCGATTTAGAAATCAAGTGTAGTCGGCCTGTTATACAGGGTGTCCGCCGGGGAGGTATACTACTTTGTTTTGCCGCCATTTTGGTAAACATAAGTATTGACAGTTCATATTTAGCAGTCGTGAAATAGACACGTGGCAAATTTATTATGGAAAAATATTCGATAAACCAATGTGTTTAAAGCGTTAGAACATTTTATCAAAATCAATCATCGATTACTGTGGAGATAAGAAAGTTATGTGAAATTTTTGGGAGATACATCGTGCCTGATTCCGAAGAAAGGTGGTCTGTAGGTGATAGGCCCAAGCATGGACCACAACGTACTGCATATCGGCTGAAAACATTACTGCTGCACAATGAAGTGTTCAAAACAATCCATCAACATCAATTCGACGCCGTGCTCAAGAGCTTGGTTTTCAAGGATCAACTTTAGGCACAATTTTGCACAAGGATTTGCATTTGTTTCCATTTAAGATTCAGTTGGCACAAGAGCTTCTTCCACAAGACCATTTACGCAGCCGTACATATGCCAATAGGATGTCACAGCTAGCCCATAATTTTCATGAAAAAATCATAATGAGTGACGAGGCACATTTTCATTTGAATGGATATGTGAATAAACAGAATAGTCGGTTTTGGGCAATGGAAAACCCTCAAATTATTCATCAGTCACCTTTGCATCCATTAAAAGTTACAGTCTGGTGTGCCATTTAGTCAGGAGGAATCATTAAACCTTACTTATTTGAAAATGAAAACGGGGTAACGGTAACTGTGAATGGGGAGCGATATCGTGATATGATTGAAAACTTTTTAACGCCACAACTGCTTTGGGCATGATTAACATGTGGTATCAACAAAACGGTGCCACATCGCATACAGCCAGGATTACAATGGAATTACTGCGAGACCTCTTTCCACAACAAGTTATTACAAGAAATGGTGATGTTGATTGGCCTCCACGGTCGTCTGATTTGACTGCTCCGGACTTTTTTTTGTGGGGATATCTGAAAGGTTAATGCAAACAAACAAGAAACGCTTGAGAAACTCAAACAAAATATTCGTGATGAAATTAATGATATACCGCGTGAAATGTGTGAGAATGTAATGAAAATTGTGCTCAAGAGGGTTCGCATTTGTGAGACTTACAGAGGCGGACATTTACCTGATATTATATTCCATACATAATTACCGACATTAAATAAAACATTTATTAATCTAAGATCCATTCTCTTTCATTTAATCAAAAATTATAAACAATCAAAGCAGTATACCTTCCCGGCGGACACCCTGTATTAAATCTTAAAAATACAGTGCAACACGGATATAAGAAATAAAAAAAAATTTCTTATATAAATCAATTTTTTTTTACATTTTTAAAGGCAGCAAATTGTATACTGAAAATAATACTGTGGATAAAATAAGGCATTAAAAATAAAGTAGATAGAGATTTGGAATATTTGGAATGCAATGACTCGCTTGAGTTGTAGAAAGAAAATTCTATCTACGCCATGGTTGGCAGGTAGGAAAATGTAGAATAAGATTGTATAAAAAAAAGTAGGTACATAAATTGTTTTATTTATAAAATAGCCCACAGAAAGAAAAACTAACAAAATCATACAGTAAACATACAATTGGAAATTTGAATATAAATTATCAAATATGCTATAGTAAATTTCTATGCATACATTTTTAGTCTTAAAATTGATGTTTGTGCATTAATTTTTTTTATATACGGAAGTATTTCTTATATATCCTTAAAATACTGTACTAAATAATTTAAACTACAAGATCAAGTTTATTGGGGCCTAATTGTGCATTTTTTTTTACAAATCCAATTTATGTAGATACATATAGGTATATTTCAACACACAATTTATGTTTTTACTCATCCATTATCTGGGACCGAAAGTCGTTTCTAATTTAGATTTTGTTTTGTAAAGAATTTACCGTCATTCAAATGTCATCCAAGGCAATTCTTACTGATCTTGATTGTGCCCAAGTAATTTTCGATGATTTTTTAACACATATGGGAAAATAACTCCACCAAATTCCTTTTCAAAGATTCAAAAACGACGATTTTTTTGCATAAGACCACAAAAAGAAATCGAGCGGCGAAAAATGAAACAATCCCAAAACGCGAAAGACTTTGCCCATTAGCCTTACAAAATCGGTCTTTTAAACCATAATCAGCACGAAGTTTTTCACATTACATGGTCAGCTGCTGTCAATTTGAACTTAATAAGGATGAAGATGAAATCGAAAGGTTAAAATCTTATTTGGATCTTATAACTTCAACACTTTCACCAACGACATCCAGATTTTCAGCCAGCGTCTTCAAGTTTTTGATACGGGTTTACCTATAGTACGGTTGAATAGACGATTATGTCAACCTCCATAGATTATCATTTTTATTTTATTTATCGTGATAATTTTTAGACATTTGGCAACAATTAAATTTAAGTTTTACAAGTACATAACATATATTTTTTGTGTCAATACTTGTTTTGATGCCAAATACTCGTCGTAATAGTTAATAACACGTGATGATAATCTCTTATCGGTTAAATACTTGCGAAGAAGGCATGTTCTCGCGTTCAATGTTCGAACATTTCTGTTTCTGTTGTTTTGATAGGCATTCTCATTTCACGTGGTTATTCAATTCTATGTTATCACAACAAACACCTTATCTTTAGCTTTTACATTATAATGAATAAGAATCATTATCGGCAGTGGACGCAAATAAATCCACGCACAGTGAAAATAAATTTGATTTCTTCGAACTTTCTCTAAAAAAAAGAGCTTTAAGGGGATTTTGGGGTGATTTGGAAAAGAAAGCCAGTGACATTAGTATTTACGACAATATGATAATGTGGGGCTAGGTATGTTTTTGTTTAAAAAAAATGGTATTTGTTTTTAACAGGAAATTAAACTCGCCTAAACAAATTTAAACAAAATCTTAAATATGATGATTTGTTTTAACTTGTTTTCATGTTTTTTTTCAGGATACAAACATTTTAGGTTTCAAAGGTCCACGAAATATGACAGTGCTTTTACCTGGAATGACAGAGGAGGATCTACGTGTCAAAATTAGTTCCACTGACCCCCGCCAACAAGGCTTATTAGATAGTTGGAAATCAAAGGTAAATAATTATCACTCCTAAATAAGATCCTTAAAATATACATAAGTATAAATCTCTTGCATTTATAGAACATGGACAACATAGTCGAACTGCATAATAAAACTCCTGTCTGGAATGACGAAACTCAATCGTATGTGCTGAATTTTCATGGGCGTGTCACTCAAGCATCAGTAAAAAATTTTCAACTTGTTCACGATTCTGATCCGGAATATATAGTTATGCAATTTGGAAGAACTTCAGAGGATGTATTTACTATGGACTATCGATATCCGTTATGTGCTTTGCAAGCTTTTGCAATTGCTCTGAGCAGTTTCGATGGCAAAATTGCATGTGAATAGAAAACGTGAATGAGTTTTTCTAATTTTTATATTCAGCTAGAAATTTTAAAATCAAAACAAAAAATTATTACTATTATTATTATAGATCAATCGAATATAGGTATATATATAATTTTTGCATATGATCAAATTTTATATATGTGTGAGAAGTAAAGAAGAAAAAATGTATAGGTAATTGTTAAATTAAAATACAAAAATTAAACTATTTTAAAAATATAAAAAAAACATAACAAAGTAAATGGTTGCCTTAGTTTAAAAAAATATGTGTTTATTCAAAATAAAATCCTAAAAAAAAAACTAAACAACTATGTCACTATTGCAAAAAACATGAAAATTTTACATTAATTTACATTACACCCATTTTATTTGTATATTTATAAAAATTGTAAATAAGAATTAATTTCATAAGCAATGTAATTAATAGAATTATGTATCTAGTCATTTTAAAATCAATATTTTTTTAAGTATAAATTAATGTTTTTTCTAAGATATTCGTTTGATAGATGATGTGAAATGGAATATGATAAATTCTTTAAGGAGTTTAGTTTTTTATAATAATCGATTGACAAATTAACTTAATATTTCATAACTTCATTTCATTCCTTTGAAATAACTAGGTCGTCTGTGGTTTTATAAGAACTACTTGAAACAATGTAATGTACATAGGTAGAATACACATAAAACTAAAAATAGTAATTCCATTCATCAAGACCATCAAGGTACAATCTATCACCCATGTTCTGCATTTGAATGAATTGAAATCACTTTTCAATTTTACGTGAAATTAAAGTTCTTTTTCTACATTTCCATATATTTCGAAAACTTCGAAATGGTTTCAAACTGTTATGTAGCCATTTTTATTCTTTCTCTAAAGTGAAATTAAATTAAGGAGTAAATATCTCGTCATGTGCTATCACAATGGACCAATCTAAGGTCTAATGCTACGTTTTGCATTACAAATTCGAGGCAACTGCCGCTTTGGTCTGTGCAGCTTTATTGCATTTTTTATTTTTATACTTATTTATAAACAAAAACAGAATTTGAAGGCAACAACAAATTATACCAGACAAAAACAAATCAAATAATGTTAATATGACATTAGAATAGGCGCGTTCTATGAAATAAGGTTTGTTTCTTTTGACAATCTTCTACTTCGAAGAAAATTTCAATGAGATTAATTTCTAATCTTCATTTAAGGAGATTAGAATTTATTTTCAAAGAGGATTTATTGTTAGTCCACTTAAATCTGGATTAAGTGGTAGGTGAAAACGTAGTAAATATAAGTGGGTCAGTTGTTTTCCTGACGGCCACGTCAACCCAACCTAAAGTGAAATTACTACTGCTTATGAAAATGGAAGCAATTTTATTGGCGATTTTCAAAAATTTAAAGAAAATATTTCGCGAGACAAATCAAATAAATATGTATGTATATCAGATCTGCCTGAATATGACCATAACGTGAATATGTATTGTCTTTGCATGATATCTGAAGTTAATTCTTAGTTTTGATTTAAGCATTGATTGTAATTTTATATTGAACACAAGGATGTTTTTTTGTGTTTTTAGGGAATTTTATAAGAATACATTTCCTTGTATTATTCCCCTTAAAAAAATAAAACAAGTACCTATATAGACCGCACATCCATTATAAATAAATATTGCGGACATTACAGTACATTATATTGTGAAATTTCATTTTTTCTCCAAGGAGCGCTAAACGCTTTCGATAATTTGTTGTGTTTTTATGAAATGTTGGAATATAACATGAAAATAAGCAAACTATGTTCAAGATTCAATGTGCCCTATCGGGAATTTCGTTTCCCACGCAATATTTTATTCCCTTTCAATTTTTCCTGCGATCATGAATTTCCAATGGTAAAAATTTCCCTCGAACAAGAAATCATTTAAAATTTCAGCAAAATTCCCTGGGTTCGAGTTCCCAAGATTCGAGTTGGAGAAAAATTTGTTGTATTTACGATAACTCCAATGTCATGTGGGAAATTCGTACTCGTTGGATTTGGTATGTCAAACGTTAAATTTTATTTCTGGATTTATTTCTTCTGAGAAGACAGGAAATAAGTACAGAAATTAATGCCTGAAAATAAAAAAAATTCTGACAAAAGGGCCCCCCACAAGAAACATTTGCTACATGACACATTTCTTGCAATTATTTATTTCAAGTGGAGACTTAGGGTAACAAAAAACGACAACAAATATTTATTCTCACATTTTTGTTTGCACCAAAAACTACACAGCTAACTGTAACTACACCAATTTTACAATAAATTAATAAACAAAGTGATTTGAATCCGCTCAGAAAATGGAATAAAACCAAATGCAGAACATCCAAATATTTTCGAAGTTCGAATTCAAGAAAAACATTTTGAGTGAATTATGGAACACCCAAATTTTGTAGTATGAATTCACAAAAACTGGAATGCAGAACATGGGCATAAAAGAAGGTTTTTTTTTACTTTATAAAACCTTACATGTATTGTAGATGTAATTATAATCATATGATTATATTTAAAAATAAGTCATCGACAAAAGACGCACAAATGTTTTGGTTATGTTCTAATAAAATTGTTAATTGTAAATTCTTGTCATCATTGCTCAAAATTTTATTTTTGTATAATTTTTTCACGTGTGATTTGCACCCTTTGTACTTCATAAATTAGTTACTATTAGTTTAAATAATTCATGGAATTGATTTTATTAGGGAAGTTAAGAAAAATACAATGTCAGCAATTTTAGAAATATGAATACAGGATTTCTGAGAAATTTTTCTGAGTTTTGTCGTCAAACAAAACCGAACCAAAAATTATATCGCTGGCTAAATTTTTGACGAAGCAAAATTTGTGCATGTACATATAGTGTACTAATTAACTATAAATAAAATTTAAAAAAAATAAACAAAAATATGTTTGTATGACTGTAAAAAAAGTAATAACTAACATCATTTTGAAAATGTACTAAAAAAAGCTCAAACATTTTGATTAATCAAAATTTTAAATAAATTGTATAAAAGACATCATACCTACTACATTGTAACTTAAATAAGAGTACATTTACCTTTTAATACAATAAAACAAACCATCATGAACATTAAACTGGTAAAATTGAAATGTTTGTTTTTTTGTCAGTCTTCATTTCATGTCAGAATCTTGCTTTTCCATTGGCCTCCTTGTGGAAGGAAATAAAATGCTGTGAGTGTGAGGGAATATTTCACAGTAGGTTAGTAGGGTCAGTACCTATTTCTTAGTTTTTAAATAGAAATCAGTATTTAAACACATTGTAGCATCATTTTTAATATGTAGCAACTATTTCTAGTCGAGTTGGCTAGCACACGGACATGCTGCTTAACTAAATAAATTGAAAATGTGATTCTTGTTATTTATTAGTTCTCGAGCATTTATCTTCATTTTTGAATCCTTTGAACTTTTGTACCGCTGACATAATTTAAATCACCAGGTTTGTTCGACGTTATCTGCCCCAGGCTCCAGGGCGCACTAGGGAATGTTAGTGCATTTCAATCAACTGTCTAAAAACTGAATATATTTTCGGGTTTTTCTTTCACTGTCGAAGTTCGACATCCTTCATATGTGGATATTTAATTCATTTATTTTGTATACTTATTGCTTCAGTTTTATACATATCTTAATAAAGTTAGCAACGAAAATCAAATAAATAAGAAATAAAATTTAAGACGAATATCCAATTAACTATATAAATTGTCGACAATCGGAAGAGGCAGTTTTTTTCAAATTGCAACTAATTGAAGCAGCTGATTTGACGGCTCTGAAAATATTACCATAAAACAACCAGAGCGCACTCAGTGAAGATACCGAACAAACATCGAACACAGTGCAAATGCACTGGAGCAAAAAAAAGTGTTACATGGAACGCTTTAGTGCTTAACCAGTGCTTGACAGCCCCAGTCTCCCAGTGCGAATATCAAACCAACCTACAGAACGCTTCCATTATTGCTGTATCGAAACAGATTTATAGAATGATATTTCGTGTTTTCATTTTCAATCACTTCTATTAATACATCGATTGTTGTTTAAATAAATAGTTTATGGAAGTTAACGAAGAGCCATATGAATTCTTTACGATGGATTATATTAATATTTATTTCAAATTTAAATTCAAAAAAAAATAACTGCCGAGTCATTATTAAAGTGATAATTAAAAAAAGTATACTTACCTACACACATTTACCTAATTTTGGGCGAACAATTTTCTTGCAGTTTTGTAAAGCTAAGATGTTGTATACTTTTTGGCGTTTTAATAAGTTATATTCATTTCTATGGTGAAAACCCTCATGATTATTTGTCATTTTAAATGAATAACTTTTTTACTAAATTCGTAAATACTGCAAGAAAAGTGCTGGCAACGTATTTATGTTCTTTTCTGAGCCCGTATTACGAAATATAATAAGAAATACTAATACCGATACCCAAGGAAAAGATATACTATACATATGGCATTATGCACATATACCGATTATGATATATGAAAAAAATAGAAGTATCCAACAGAACCAAACACGAACAACAGTCAATCATATTCGTAATATAGAAAAGTTAAAAAAAAAAAAACTATAAAATACAACCGTCAAAAGTCATAAAAGAAAACGAGTTTCGTTGAACAGTAAATTGAAATGCAATAGTAACGAGGAGATTTGAACGATTATCGTAATTAGTAACAGAAGGCCCTCATTGAAACTAATGGGTTATTCATTTTACATACATAAAGTATTTTTTTTTATAATATTTCTTTTTTATTAAAAAGTTTGAACGTTGACATTATGTGCGAAACACTACATCATTTAAATGACCACTACGCGAATTGTTGCAAGCATCGATTCTTTTGAGGTAATTTTCGACCATTTTTTGATACATATTGGGCGGTATCTCAGCCATAACTTGACGAATGTTGGTTTTCAAGTGCTCAAGAGTTAAAGGTTTATCTGCATAAACACGGTCTTTCGCGTAGCCCCACAAAAAAGTGCAGCGGTGTCAAATCGCATAATCTTGGTGGCCAGTTGATATCGCCACGACGAGAAATTACGCGGCCAGGAAATGTCTCGCAATAAAGCCACATTCGCTTGAGTTGTGTGGCATGTGGCAACGTCTTGTTGAAACCACATATTCTCCAAGTCGTATTTTTCAATAGCAGGATAAAAAAAAGTCGGTTATCATATGACCATAACGCTCCGAATTGACGGTGACAGTCGTTCCATTGTCGTTTTCAAAGAAGTAAGGTCCAATCACACCTCCGGACCAAAGAGCGCCCCAAACAGTGACTTTTTCTTCACTCTTCAATTACTTGAGGATTCTCAGAACCCCAATACGACAATTTTTTTTTTTTTTATAATTTTGCACGTGCTCAAAGGATTATGAACACCCTTTATATGTTCTTAACACAGCGTGGGCATCCGGTGAAAGAAGAGAAAGAAGGATAGGAAAGATGTGTGGCGCGAGCTGGTTGTTGTCTCAGATTTATCTCCAGGGATGGCGGCTGAACTAATGCGGAGAGAATTACCGTGTCTTATTTATTTATGTCCCTTATAATGCACATTATTTTATTTATTTCGTTGTCATATTTATACGTATACTAGTTTACTCAATCACATGTTGTTAGTTGTTTTGTCTAAGCAGCATGTAATGAGTAAATAAGCAACTTATTTTATGACAATTTTTAGAATTGGTTTTTAATGGAATATAAGAAGACATAGACAACAGCAGAAATCGGACCTGCAACCACGAAGATGACAGGCGAGCATACAACTATCACGCACGGCCTTCCATATTTTTTTTTATTAACAAACTCACCGAGTGAGAAATGTGCTTCGTCGCTGAAGAAAATTTTGTTCGAAAAATCGCCGTCCACCGCCTGTTGTTCAAGCACCCATTTGCGACAGTCCGAATTCCTGAGAACTACGAGGAATCGACACATTAGGGTCTTCGGCAACACTTTCACTTACAGCAGCGATATTTTCAGTGGTACGAGCGAAACGATGATACACAGGCCTTACAATATCTGTAACCAATCCAGTCTCTTCAAATTTTTTCACAATTTTGCCAATTGCTTGCGTAGTTGGACGATTATGTAAACCATAATCTCCTCTTAAAGCACGATATGTGGCTGTGGCAGAATGACCAATTTTATAGTGGTTTTTAACAATTTGTATGCGGTGTGCGATACATTTTCCTAAATGTCAGACTCTCAACTGAAAAAAAAAATTGGTTTAACAACTTAGTTTGACAGATGTCGAATTCCAGCGCTATACTTTTGAAACCGCACAATGGTTAACCCATTATATCTTTTCAATTATGAGTTTCAATGAAAGCAATAACTGGCGCCCTAACCCCTTTCTACCAGGCGCCAGAGAATTGTGTCACAAGATTTTACAAATAGCTGCCTACATTTATTTTCATCATATACCATAACCATACTGCCAGTGCCTACATTTTTAACTTATGCAGATCACCAGGAGCAGCATCAATTCGGTTTTCTGTACAATCTAAGAGAATATACAATATGTAGCATACACATGAATCTTGGAATCAGAATTTCATTCTCTTACTGTTAGAGAGAAATCATTTCATTTCCATTTAATTCGCAAATCAACATCAACAAACTCTAATTCCGCTTGCGAAAGCGAATCACACAGAAACCAAAACGATACACGATATTTATACAACAGATACCACGTATAAATATCTGAGGAATAGCCCATGATAAAGCAGTTTACGTCTTGAATTCGTTTCGGAAAGTCGAGTGAAACGAGCTGTAAATTACAGCTTGCCTCGAGTTGATCAAATTGAAACCCCATTAGTAAGCGTGAAGTTGAATAATTTGTTATAGTTTTTCGACGGCGTATATTTTGTTTGTGTCTTTTTTTTGCTGTTGTTAAATAAGTTCCTTTTTTAATTCATTGATAACATATAATTTCTTGTGATACAAGTGTACATACAATTTATTATCATAAAACAGAAATCTGTTGATTTTTTTTTTAAATCTCAGTTGTTTGTATAGATCCATATCTTTATTATAGTTGAGATTATTAGGGTGAATTTTGATACCGTTAACTTGAAGCTAAATTTATCAATCGATTACCATCATGACAAAAAACAGGTGAGTGACCCAAGTTCGTCTTAGTAATTATTAATTTCCTTGTCGTGTTTAATTTTTTTTTTATTACTTGAACACCTGATTAAATTAAATAAGGTATTGAAACTTTTGCCGAATGACCCACAGTCCAAAATTGGGTTAGCGAAAACGTATGATGTGTTTTTGGCAGTGATTTCGACAATTCAAGGAATTTGCTAAAATTGGTTTTCGGTAATAAAAAAAAATTTAATCTAAACAAAATTTTATTATCATGCCCGATAAGCAGGGTCGCCATAAAGAGCTTCTCATTTAGGCTCCTGAAACTATTCGTGATGTTTTCTTGCAACACCAATTTACGACGATATTACATTGGTTGTATATATGAATTTAAGCAAACTCAACAAAAATTAAGGCCAACAATTTTTGCACTTTTTCTTAATCGACATCTTATCCAATAACAAAGATTATTGATATTTGTGCCCACCTGTAAATCTAAGTAAATATATGGCTTTAAGGGACAAAAATTGCAACGATGTAAACGCTGGATAAGTTTACCTTTGTGAACTCCAAACAAAAAATGTGTAATAATTTTGTTTTGTAAGCTCTGCCGATAAATGATTCTTGATAATAATGTAGATATTTCACTGATTGGAGATGTTTTGTTTTTGTCTAACAAAACTAGCAAATTCCACCCAACCAAAACAAAAATATACGCACTGATTTTGACGTTAAATCCTAATTCTAACATTTATGTCGTTATTTTATTTGACAATCCGGAAGACTCTTCTGAAAGTGTTCACTTGGGAAAAAATGACAGTTCTGATTTTGAGAAGAAGAGAATTTGGCTTCTGGATTGGAAATCAGAATCGAAACCATTCATACATGAACGTCAATATACGTCAGAATCGAAACCGTCATACATGAACGTCAAACTCGAGTGTTGTCATTTTTTTTATCATAATTTTTCACAAAACTTTATTTTTAATTTTGATTATTTTCACGTAACAATTATTTTCACATAACAATCAAACCAAACTTTAGAATCCCCAGAATCAAGATAAGCGTTTAGTTGTGAATTGGGATCCCTGATCGGAGAATCCAGATTGCCAAATAAAAACGCTATTAGTGGATGTGAGTATGAGTGTGTGGCCAGTTGTCAAAACAATTTCGTCCAATTTAGGAAATTTTTACTGGAAATCTACTCAAGATATACTTTCCTTCATTTCACATCAAGTGTATTTGAGTCAGAATTATCAGCTGTTCTGACAGTTCAACTTTAAAATAATTGTTTGTGTATCGAATGGTACACAATTTGTAAAAATTAGCAAAGAAAAGTCCATCACAACAAATATTGGAGTAACTTTTTTTGCAAAATCAAAAAGGGCTTAAGTTTGACATAGATAACATGTGAAAAATTAACCCTTGCGTTTTCGGAACGTACCAAATTCTCTTCTTGCCAAGAGAAGCACTGTCTATTCGTATCGATATCAGTTGGACACTTTCTGAAGCATTCCCGAAAACCAATTGAAGACGATAAAGTTTCGAATATTTATACCCATTTCACACATTTTCCTTTATACCTACTTTCCAATGCAAAATTACTTAAGGCCCCAAATTATATGAGCAAGCACGTGCGGCATAAGTCTGTATTTTACTATTTTCGTATTTCCTTATTTGAGAATCGTATCTTGAAAAAGTGCTTGTTGGAATGGTTTCTATCTTTGAATTAAAATTGTAGGTATTACTAAATAGGTACTAAGAAATCCAAAATTTGAACGACTTACCGTCATTATCTTTGTCTTAAATATACTGTCAGAAGTCTTAAGATGTTATTATATAATACAATTACCTACCTGGCTTAAATTTTGTTTCTTATGGCATATAACTGTCACTCAAGAAGTTGTCTCACTTAAACCTCTTATCTATCACATATTTGCATTAAAACGTAAAAAAACTGTCTAATTATATATAAGCAAATACCAAAAATGTACTGCAATGAATTTAAATGTAGACATAGGTACACATAATTGCAAATTCCAGCGTGTTTTTTTATTTTTTTATGCTCCTCGTGTAGACTTTAAAATAATGACAAGAAACACCATTACCACTTATGACGGATTTACACAAGTGATAAATTGCCACTATGTCCTCCATTTTATTGACATTAATGACAAAATAGTGTAAATGGTTTGAAAATTTGTCATTCAGCCCTATCACAAATTCCATCGTAATCGAAAATATGCTACGTTTCCAGATAAATCTATCACAAATTTACGATTTTCGAAGTTCGTAGAAATTGGTATCACTGAATTCGAATGGAATGAAATGAAACAGACTTTTTCTACGACAAACCATTTGTGTCGGACACCGAAAGTAATGCGTCGTTAACAGTTATTTTAAAGAAAAATTTAAGTATTTTTACAAATTCTATGGTTTTATGAACAATATTTGATTTTAAATTTCAATATGAAAGTCTCTAATGATCGAGATAGGCGACCTGGCCTCCCAGAGGCTGTAAGAAACTGGCAAAATAAGAAATTGAAAATTTCTGGGAAATTGTATAAGGCAACCTTGGTTTAAATTTTCACATAATCATGTGTGTAAGCTTAATTAAAATTGAAAATAGCACGGTATTGCTATTTATCCTTTCATTTTGACATACACCGCTGATTTCGAAAATAAGAATATTCTACTCGGATTTTGTGAAAGCTGTTTGTCGTAGATTTGGGCGTAACTGTCCGTGCGGGAAATTATTACGATGTAATTTGTGATAGGACTGATTATTTTCGTCATTAAGAAAATAGCAGGAAAAACAGCCATTGACATTAAAATGGCGTCATGTAAATGCATTTAAAAAATAATGGTAGTACACATCGAGAAAGCATAAATTTGCTCATTCTTAAGTGGCAGGTTGCCATTATTGCCAAAGAGTTATTATTTTGCCCCGTGTAAATGCTTATGATTAATGATTTGATTTTACCATTATTTTGCCAGTTTAATGGCATGAATTAATGGCAATTTGTCACTCGAGTAAGTCCCGCATTACCCTATATATTTATAACAGATTCCTGCCGTTGTCTATGTCTTCTTATATTCCATTAAAAACCAATTCTAAAAATTGTCATAAAATAAGCTGCTTTGCTCATTAAATGGTGTTTAGGCATAACACTAACAACATGTGATTGATTGAACTAGCATACCCATAAAATATGACAACAAAATAAATAAAATAATGCGAATTATAAGAGACATAAATAAATAAGACACGGTAATTTTCTCCGCATTAGTTCAGCCGCCTTCCCTGGAGATAAATCTGAGACAACAACCAGCTCTAGTCTCAGAACATCGCGACACGTCTTTCCTATCCTTCTTTCTCTTCTTCCACCGGATGCCCGCGCTGTGTTAAGAAAAAAAACATATAAAGGGTATTCATAATCCCTTGAGCGCGTGCAAAGTTATAAAAAAAAAAAAAAAAAATAGTTGTTATTAAAGCATCTCCTCTTAAAGGATGTTCATTTGTAGAGGTAAATAACTATAAAATGAATTAAAATAAATACACATAAATCGCCACAAAATTAACTTTATTTGAAAGATAATCCTTTGCTATTTTATTGGATCATGATTTCTGGGATATGGGCTTTGCGAATGGTTTGGGTGTAGTACAATTTTGAGCTCCAATTTTCGATCACTACTTGCAGCATTTGGGATCGTATATTGGGAATAAAGGGCCGAATGTTGTTTTCCAAGTCTTCAGCCGTCTCTGACTTTTCGGTGTAGACTAAAGAGACTTTACATACTCCCACAGAAAAAAGCCTGGAGGTGTTAAATCGCACGACGTTGGAGGCCAACTCACAGGTCCAAAACGCAAAATTAAAAATTCAATAAATAAAAAGCGTTGTGTGACATGTTGCGCCGGCCGTATCTTTGAAACCACGCTCCCCCACGTCAACGTGATTTGGAACGAAAGTCATTGATCATGGTTATACATCTTCATTGACTGTAATCCTCTCACCGGCATCGTTTTTAATAAAGTAAGAACCAATGACTCTGCGAGCCCATAAAACATACAACACTGTTAGATTTAACGGCCGGCGCCGGTCGGCTCGGCGTCTAATGTCTAAACAATGGGTGGAGGATTATTTACACCCCAAATGTGGCAGTTTAGCAGTGCTGCCAACCTAAGTATTGTCGCGGAATTATTGTTGTACTTACATAAAATATAAGTGCACAAAACACACACCTAACTCCATTAATATTCAATCCTTCAATTCAAAATAGAATTGGAAAAAGTCTTACAAATATAAGGAACTAAGAGCTTGCAGGCTTTCGGTTTACAATTTTTCATTTCATTGTTCACACATAAAAACTGAAATTAATATAATGTGTTTTTAACATGTAAAACATTGGATTAAGGGTTGATGAAAGCTCAAAATTTATTTGGGAAATGGTTTACATAAATTGGTAAAAACTTCCCCAACAAATTTGCTAGAAAAATTAACTAACAGCTGATTCAATTCAATGTTTAATGTACCAACAAATTTATTGTATTTTTAACTCTAGTTTGAAAAAATAAAATGCACGACTGGATCGCAATTGCTAGAATATTCTTAGTATCCTGGAATATTCTGGAACTGGAAGGCTTCTGGACTCTTCTGAACGTGTTCACTTGGGAAAAAATGACAGTTCTGATTCTGAAAAAAAAGAGAAATTTGCTTCTGTATTTTAAATCATAATCGAAACCAGAAACACTCACACATTCATGTACTTCAACGTCAAACTCGAAAGTTGTCATTTTTTGTATCATAATTGTGCATCAAACATTATTTTTCATATGCACACAATTATTTTCATATGACAGTTATATTAAAATCCACAATCGTCAGAATCAAAAAGTGTTCAGTTGGGTGCATGGATCGGAGGGACTCTGGATTGCGAAATAAAAACACGCCATTAGTACTGTTCATTCACACTTGCCTCTGGTTTGAAAAGTTGAGTGACCGAGTCGAGTCAACCGCAAATATACATGAACATATATCGTAAAAATATGCATTATGCTTATTTTAGGTCCATGATTTTTAATTGCGATATACATAGCTAATATAGGGCAAGTTTTGCATTTGGAAAAAAATCGAACTCGAGATTTTAATCAAAGTTGACATTACAATGATAGAGAACACCAAACAAGTGGGTCCCGCAATTCCGTCTGTCTGCTGTCTGTTGAACGATTTACAGCCTAAACGGCTGAACCGATTCTGTTCATACTTGGTGCTTAGTTGACTGACCAAAATAGATTTTTGAATCGTTGTTTTAGCCCCAAAAATAACGGTACTTGCCATACAAATTTTTCTACCATCTTAATTATCTCGAAAACGGCTCTAAAGATTTTAATAAAAATGTGTATACTACTTTGGGTACGCTCTACATTTCGATCAATTTTTTTTTTTTAATATTTTGTTATTAACGGTACCTGCCATGCAACCATTTTATTGATTTTCGACTTTCTCACAAACGGCTCAACAAATTTCGATCAAAATTTTGATTTCAATTTGATTTAAAAAAAAAATGTTTTTTTTTTTTTTGAAAATTCAATATTTCAAAATACATTTAGCCGTTTCTATTAAGAATCTTTTTCATATAGTGTTATCGAACATAGGAGCAAGTAGGTACGTGCATTTTATTTTTTTTTAATTGGGCTCCGAAAATTTGGCAATCCGTCTCGAAAAGTTATGTAGGTATCTATGTATGTAGATATGTACGTACTTTAGTGAAGTGTAGATAGTAAAATTATTGCTTTATTGCAGTAAATGATAAGTATAATTCGCAGTAATGTAGAATTTTAGCTTGTATCTTTTTATCTAAGCTCTTATTTATATTTCGTTGTTAGATATAATATACATAGATGCAAACAAAAACTTTAACAATGTAAGTAGGTATGGTTTGTTCTTTCCTAGATTTATTCAAATCGATTTCGATAAAAAAGTTCAATATAGCAAACACAAAATCACATTTTTTTTTTATCTTTAGCGTTTTCTTATTTGCGTATCTCTACTTAATTAATGGCCTGACCAATTAAGTAATTGAAGTATAATATTAGATTACAAAGAAAATGTTAACTTTTAATATAAACACCAAACACAACACATGTGTTACCTAAACCTTATCAAGTTTTAACGCTTTTTGTTTTCGAAATTCTCAATAATAAAATGCTGATAGATATATACGCATTTTCTAAAACTCTGTACCTATGTATACATATGTAAGTAATAAAAAAATATTTCTTTTCGATGTCATTACAAAAAATGATAATATTTGAATAAGAGGCATTTGTTCGTTCGACTACAAAAACAAATGCAAATTAAAGTAGATACCTATTACTTTTAACTAATTTTTTTTTACAAAGATGACTTCGACCAAAAAAAATGTTATCGCAATTTTTGAAAAAAGCAAGCAAACAAAATTGAGGGGGGTTGTATCTTTTTTGTTTCTGCATAATAATTAGTTCCAGGTCGTCCTCGTCGAATTGAAAGTTTCTCTGCTTACTGTCGAATCAATCGTCACAGTCGGTAGGTATAACAAGAATATTCTTCAAGAATATTATTATGCTTTTGAATACAGTTTGCTGATGACTATATTAAAACTTGCCAACAATTCATAAAAAATAGGCTATAAATATTTTAAATAACTTACTGGTCTCATATGCGATAGATATAAGTTAAATTTTAGATAATAACTTAATGCAAATGCCTTTCGGCGCAAATACCATTTTGTATTTTTATCCACTATCCACTCAAGCTCTAAAAATGATCTGCCGGGGCTGTGTGAAATGAAACAGGTTTTTTTTTTCAAATATAGGTATACGATAGCTTTCATGACTTTTAAATGGTACATACCTAAATACATAAAACCCGAATTTCAACAGTTACAGGCTACTAGGTGCTTATCTACAATTAAATAAGTCTGCAGCACGTATAAAGGCTTTTCAAGTAGACATCTTCTTGTTCGTAACGAAGATTGTAAATGAAATTTTACGTTTATGAAAAATTAAAAAATCTCGTTACAAAAAACAATTATTAACAATGTTACTCTTAATAAAACTTGATCTTGTTCTGTGGGCTCGTGACGAAGCGCTGCTTTAATATTTTTGTTTCTTTTTTTTTTAATTCAAAATAGCTTTTAACGGCCTTTAGTCCACAAAATGTTTCTATTTTTGTTTCTTTATAGTTAGCCTCCAAAGCACCTCATTATGCAGAAATCGATCCAATCTGAAATTGGCAAGTAAAAATTGTGCAATTAATAGCAGCACAGTAGATTACAAACAGAACAGCATCGTAGCATATTATTTCTAATGCAGACATCTTGCATCTCTATTACATCTTATTCTTGTATATCTACTTCTTTATTCTTTCCTGTTAGTCTGTGCACTACTGCCTTTTTAAGTTTGGTTTTTATATGAAAGGTCGGTGTTTAATTTTAATAGTAAATACAAATAAACAGCACGACTGGATCGCACATACTTGCTCTTATGTTCGATCACATCGTATGCACAATATTCTTAGTAGAAATTGCCAAATATATTTTTAAACTAATTTGTACCCCAATTTCTTTAATTTTTTTTTTAAAAAAAATTGGTATAGCAGTTTTTAGTATTTAATAATATAAATTTAAAACATTACTCAAAAAAAATTTCGTCCACCCGTTTTCGAAATATTGAATCTTCTAAAAAAATATTTTTTTTTGAAATCAATACAAGATAGATTTGTAAAATTTTGTTATGCAATATTATTTTTGAATTCGAAGGACCTTCTATATAAAAATTTTGACAGAAATCCTTGGAACTGTTTATGAGAAAGTCGAAAATACAAAAAGACAAAATTGTATGACAAGTAGCGTTCTTTTTTTGAGGCAAGAACAAGTTTTAAATATCTATTTGAGACAATCACCAAAGCAAATAAGTCCCAAATTTGAAGAAAATCAAATCAGCCGTTAGGCTATAGATGGCTGTGCAGATAGACAGCCAGACAAACGGAATTGCGAAAATCACGTTTTTGGTGTTTTTTATCATCATTATGTCAAGTCGATTGGGGACTTAACCCGAGTCGAAGTTGTCATCCATTATTGGAACATGGAGTCAGGGTATTTAGCAGTCACAGCGTGAAACTTAGAAATGAAGCTGCAGGGGCATAACTCCGCGGGTCCAAAATTCTTTTTTTTGGACTTTTGTCCCACTTTGGTGTAACATAAATCAAAAATCGAATTTTCACATGTTTTGTTTGAGGCAAATACTGTATCTACCTATTACGAGCTGCACCTTTTCCTAATCTAAGTGCAAATTAGAAGAAATTCAGGTGATAGTAAAATCAGGCTTAAACGGCTTTTTCTTAGCTAATTACTAGCAAGGCTGCCATTTGTCATTCATGAACTCAGGCCTATACCGTATGGCTAGAAAACCAAAGGTTATAGAATACCCCCGAGCTCTTAAAAGCTAAATCGCGTGCATCGCCAGATGAAATATTAAATTTTCGAAATAAATCGAAAAACAATTTAAATCCAAAAAACTTTATTAGATACAACCAAACTGGACCCCACACCAAATCCTATAATTGCGCCGAGCTGGGGTTTGCAGGGTGCAGCACACCTCCCTCCCACCACTTAGTCCCGGAGCTTTTTGTACACCGTGAACTTTATATTTCTTTGTGTATGCATCGCTGAAAATTCTACAAATATAAGACACCCGGTGTACATTGTGTGCAATATCTGACCGAGATGAGAAACAAAACTGCTATGAAGTTGAGTATTTTTTTAAGGTTCTAGCAAATTTTGAACATCAAATATTTTGGATTTATGTATGTCCCAGCAAAATGGGACATAAGTAAAAAAAAAAAAAAAGAACTTTGGACTGATGTCCCGCGGAGTTATGTCCCTGTTTCTGATTAACTTTATATGAACAGGTACAAATTTTACTTCATTTCTAAGTTTCTTGGTTTGACATGCAGGTGGTGGCGAAAGCAACGTACTGGGGAGAATGATTCCCACTCACAATCTTGTCTCGACTTGACCCGACGTATATACTTATGTTTGTTGTTACATTTTATGCGAATCACCCTGTATAGTTTATATTTATTTTTAAATTTCACGGGCAACCAAACCAGGGGCCAAATTCCGCAAGCTTAAGTTTTTAGTGTACACCTATGTATATACATATTTGCAATTCGGCATGGGTGCCATTCATTTTTTTTGACAGATAACGTTTACACAGATAGGTAAATTTGTTCACGCATAATTTGAAGGCTAATAATTTTTTTTGCACAGAAAAGCATTTACACATGCAGAATTGGACCCCAGCAACAATTTTTGCTTGCGATTATAGGCAATATATACTATAAGGCAAGTTTTATGCATTTGTCGAAAAAAAAAGTTTTGAGATAACAATCAAAGATGGCATTACGATGATAGCGAAGACGAAAAAAGATGGTCTAAAAATTTTTTCCGTCTGTATGTCTGTCTATCTGTCAGTATGTCTGTATGAGTGCATAGATACAGCCCAAACGGGTGGGCCGAATTGCTTCAAACTTGGTATACAGAGTTTTTTAGGTATTGTACAATTTTTTAGCTCAAAAAATAACGGTACCTGCCATATAACCGTTACTTTAAAACCTATTTTTCTCGGAAACGGCTCTCACGATTTTGATTTAAAAAAAAGCAGTCATCTTTTTAGATACGACCGATTATATGGTTTGAAAAAATATTTTTAAAAATGTCTAAAAACGGTACTTTCCATAGAACCGTTTTTTTGCTTTCGGCTATCTGATAAATGTCTTAACCGATTCTTTCGAAATTTCACACATATATAGGTTTAGGATGTCCAATTTATATTGCGTATCAATATTTTTAATTAATATTTTTTTCTATTTTTAAAACAAAATTTAAAAAAATTATATTTTGAAAACTGCTTATTAAATTTTTTTCAAAATTTATGGTTATATGTATTTGTGAAATACCTATGAATTCGCGTTTTTGATTTTTTTTGAAAAAGGTTTTCAAAAATTTGTAAAAAAA
Source organism: Philhelius pedissequus (assembly GCA_910595825.1). Taxonomy (NCBI): domain Eukaryota; kingdom Metazoa; phylum Arthropoda; class Insecta; order Diptera; family Syrphidae; genus Philhelius; species Philhelius pedissequus. The sequence continues at coordinate 38,286,004 of OU343163.1, forward strand.
AACCGCTCCACAGATTTTATATTTTTTTTTCATAAATTCAAATTTATCCAAGAAATAAAATGGCGTATTTTTTTGATCTCAAATTAGTTTAAGTATTTATTTCAGAATTTTGAATTATTTTTTTCTTTGATTAAACCGATTTAATCTTTTGTTTTTAAGTTTATATTATTAAATATTTATGATTGTCATACAATTTTTTTTTTAGAAAAAAATTAAAGAAGTTTTGTATATATAAAAATTTAAGTAAAAAACGACTTTAAACATATATTTAGATTTTTAATAGAAATCTTTTGCATACGATGTGATCAAATATAAGAGCAAGTTCGTGCGATCCAGTCGTGCATTTTATTTATCATGTAAATTGCATATAAAACTTATGAAAATACATGTTCACAAGATCTTCTCACAGTTTGGTTAGAGAAAGATGGATCTTCAATGATCATCGTCTTGAAGTCACTAAAGATTACAACTATTTAGGCGCCAAGTTGAACAAAACGATGGATTTCAAAAACCACTTAAGTGAAAAATCGAAGTCTTCACAAAGCTTGCTGAATATGACATGGAGAAATATTTTCTTAAACCAAAATGTATTGTTGTCAGCTAAATACAAAATATTCGAATGTGTTGTTAAAACATCTCTCTGCTATGTGGCACAAGTTAGGGGAGCGGATGAATTTGAAGTTGCAGAAAAGCTCCAAAGAAATTTCATAAAAAATCTTTATAATATACCAAATGGAACACCTAACTACGTAATTTATTTGGAAACAGGAATTGCTAAACTATTTACTTACACCCTTAAGCTGCAGGCAGACTACATCTGTAAAGTTGCTTCACATCCTGATGATCGTTTGACTAGGAAAATGCTCCTTTATGAAATGCGGAATAAGGACTGGTGGATTGTAAAGTGGAAAAATATTGGCGATACCTGCGGAGAAGTTATCCAATTTGATTTGAATAACTTAGTTCAACTAAAGGAACAGCTTTACAACGTAATTCAAAAATATGAGGGCTTTGTTCGAGAAAAATTAGTAGCAGAAGCTATGTAGTCTGAGAGCAGAATAATTTACTCACAACTCAATCATAACGTGATAAGCAATAATTACTTCCAAGACGCATTCAGTTATAAAGAAATATCACTAATATTCAAATCCAGATGTGAACTTTAAACCCTAAATGGCAGCCAATACAACGGAAACTTCCAGCAATTCTGTACCCTCTGCAACATTAAAGCAAAAGAAGATTGCTTCCTTTTTATAAGCATTTGTCCAGTATTAAAACACCAAAGACTAAATTTCTTCGGAAAAAACAGCTTTACGATGCAAGGAATCAATAGATTTATTAAATGGTGTAAATTGGAAATTATTATACGTTTTTTAAATTCTATTTATAAGTATCGAATTCTTTTAATGACTGAATTCATTTAAATCAATTCATTTAAATTTTATTAAAAAATTAAAGGTTTTATATACTTTGCCAACTGAGCTGACGGCTATGTCAAAGCTTTAAAGTTCGTTATGTTTAGACAAATTGTAATGAAATATTGTTAAATAAATTAATTACTTACTTATTTAAAAAATTAATTACGAGTACTTACTTATATGTTTTCAAAAGATTAATTTCGAACATTCTAAATTAAACAAAAAATCAATACAAAATACTGAAGAAAAAAAACATTTTCAAATTCCTTACAAATTTATAAAAAACAGAATACAATAGGGGTATGCACGATATATTGTACCAAGTCTTGTAAAATTGTAAAAATTTATTTTTTTACAACAGACTGTGAACACACCTTTACTAATCTGTAGCAACACTGAAGCAAATGTCAAAATCTCTTTCACATTTGTTCTGAAGAAGGCTTAAGTTTGTGTTAAAAAAAATCTTAGACCCTTGTATTTTTCTGTGACAATAGGGTTCGGGTATTGTAAAAGTGTAAAAGTGTAAGATTTTGACATTCAGTATATTTTGTTGTTGTAGTGCAAAAAAATGATACACTTTTACACTGTTACAATGATACAAGACCAGATACACCAGATCGTGAATACCCCTTATATAAAGCTCGCGTGTTTGTGAATTATTAATTTTCGTTTTTTGTTCGTTTTTATTCCTATCTATCTATCTATAACTATCTGTATTTTGAGTATGTTTTAGTTATTTTACTTAAAACGTAATAATTATTTATGGTAATAAACTTTGATTGCTCATATCGCCAACGTTGTCGTCAAGTCTAGTAGTATTGATGTAATACCGCGTAGACACTCATTAAAATTTCACTTGATTAGGTTATATATAAAAAAAAATACAGACGTATTGTAATATCGGGATAATTATTTCTATATGGTTAGATTATGATTTGATTTTAAATTACTTCACGTAGATACTTTTGAAATAAGCAGGTATACTTTTCTTGAAATGGCCAGTTGTACAAATATTTAAACCTGAAGCTAAACCAACGTTTCAAATATTTGTACATTGTACAGGTGGTTAAAAAGAAGTAAATGCAAATTATTATTTTTGCCAGACAGGTTCTCAGAAAAAAAAAACAAAATTTATAAAGAAAGAAACTAGCAAGTTATTTTTATAAATTTTAAGTGACAGGTAATGCGGTCCTGAATGTTTAGTCTTATTTTCATTTACTAAATAATCAAACAGAAATATTATTTAATTATTTTAAAAAAATTGCCACGATAAACCCGGCATTAAATAAAGTTCACGTTCTGCGTGAAACAAATTAAACCAGCAACGTTACCAAAAAAACAATGTATGGAATTGTCAAACAGTAGGAAACAGACATGTAAAATGGAAACCTTTGAAGTTGTGGATTGTGCATTAGGCCAAAAAAAAAATTACTAAGAACGTAAATTTAACATATCTCCGGTTTTAATTATTAAATGACATAACTTACTTTTCTGCAACATAAAATTAATGGACCTCAGGTGTTTTTTTGAGAACCGAAAAACCCAGTTTTTTTTGACAACTCTTGGGGTTGTCAAAAAAACATAGGTTGACCCTGGGTAAAGTTCAACGAACGAACCTAATGTGTTTGAAAAGTTTTTATTGACCATCGTCCTGTTTCCTGCTAACGATATTCTGGTGCTGGTTTAATCTGTTTCACGCATGAACTAAAAGCAACAGTGATACGACTCCATAAAAACAAGTTCTTTAAACTTGTTTTAAAAGTGGTTAAAAGCACTTGAAACTGGAGATCAATGTCGCGGGACGCTGTTTATGGGATTTATATATACTACTTAAATCGGAATGAAAAATCCCACAAAAACAGTTTAATACATTTTAAAAGCGTAATGCCACGATTGTTTTTTTTAACCCATTATTAAATTCAGACAGTTGTAGCGAGTATTATTAAGAAAAGATTGACTCTTTCTGTGAAAAGATTGGATCTTTTTGAATTTTCATAGTTTCAGTCCAACAAAAAGAGCAAATCTAGATCAAATCTCATCACGAAAGATCAAATCCCTCATTGGTTTATTATTAATTTGTTGTAAACTTGTTGAGCTATTGCTCACGTGCTAAAAAAAATTTATAAAATGAACAAATAATAATTGACAAAGATTTTAATAATTTCGATTCTATAAACTTAGACGAGTTTTTGATTACTTTGTCTTCGTCTTTCTCGTCATCTGATGATGAGGATATGTTTTTTTTAGGAATGTGTGGGTCAGTCATTCACCACAATAAAATCTGGAAATAAATTTCATTGAAAAGAATTTGAATGAAACTCGCTACTAATTTCAGTGTTCATGTTTTTGTTAATAAATAATGTTACTTAATTGTTTTCTGAGGGAGGACGATGCTGCAAAATACTTAAGGGCAGAAATTGGCGAGGCCAACAAATTTATTGAGTAAAATGATTTTAATAGAAACCAAAAACAAATATTCATATTTGTATTGCTTCTTAATGCATCAACTAACCATTAAAAGTAACTAATACAATTCTTAAGTTAATAAACGACGGATTCTTCTAAATTTGCCCTTGTACGTTGAGTGCAAATAGGTTTTTCATTAAGAGTGCATCCAGTAGGTAATGCAATAAATCGTAATTATGCAGATATTTGTTTTCATAAAATACGTCTTTATTTTACGAAAAACCAAATAAAAATCACACACCTGAAAATCAATTTAAAAAAAAAACTCTTAAAACTAATAACTATAATCAGACTTATCTTATAGTTCAGGAAAATTAGATACAAAAATGATGTTACTTCTAAAAAATTCCGACAAAGCTGAGTGTTGGTGGAGAGCTTCATTTTAACGCCCTAAGCATTTTCTAAAAAGTACCCTAAATTTGGAGTGGAGCAAAAAAAATTAGAGGGGTAAAATTCAGTGTTTCCAAATTACTCGAAAACCGTAGGTTTATTTTTTTGAAAAAAGTTGTTAGAACACATTGTAGATCATGTCATTCTTCACAAAAAATATTCAGACACTTTTTATCGTACAATTAATAGATTTGGAGAAAAATGGCCGAAAATATTGTGGTGTAGTACATTTGTTCTTTAAAAAAAAAAAACAAGTTTTAAGTGTGGAACCGGGAAGGAAAAGCTGCCATCTTAAAAATAATAATTTATTTTATTTTGTTCAATAACTCCCAAAATCTTTATTTTTCTCAAAATTTTAAGAACATCTTTTAGACAGTCTATCTACAAAATGACATATTAACAACTTCTGTATATCAATTCGTTCTTAAGTTATAGCGTACCAAATTTAAGTAGTAAATTAAATTTAACGAGTACAAACACGTTCCCGAGTAATTTGGAAAAAACTAAATGTTAACCCCTTTTCCCCCTTCTAAAATTGTTTGCTTCTCTCCAAATTTAGGATACTCTTTAGGAAATGCTTAGGACGTAAAAACGAAGCTCTAAACCAAAATTCAGCTTTCTCGGAATTTTTTTGGAAGTGAATATCTGATTTTCCTTATTTTTTAAATAAATTTTTGTTATTAATTTTAGAGACGATGACAACGAAAAATTCGTGGTTAATAAAAATGTCCAATATGTGATTGTGCCCACTTCAGAAAAAGTAATTCCCCAACACAAAGTCTCTCATGTCAACATACCCAACACAGCAGACAAAATCCACAAAACTTCAACAAATCGGGCAATTTTTCATCAGGTAAGTTTTTAGTTATTATTTGCATTAATAATATATTTTACTTATCTTCTTGCTTAAATAATTATGACGCAAAATTTTAAATAGCATGATATTGCGGTTTTAGTATGATAAATGCATAACTTAACAGTTTGCTAATATTAAAGCACTTTACTGAAATTTTCCTAATTTTAAACACATTAGTTAGCACCACAAATAAGCTAAATAAGATTGGAAACTTTCCTACGTTTCACCCCCCAAAACCCATTTGTTTACATTGTTGTATTTGTAACTTGTGTGCGTGTTTTAGCTTGTAGGCAAATGTCAAATGAAAGCAGAGGTTTCTGGTCTTTAAGTTATTAGTTTATGGTTACCAGCATACATTTTTGGCGTCTGAAAATGTCAGTCATATTTATTTTTTTTTGTTTAGCCTTCTGTAAATTTCAAAAGCAGTCTTATTTGTCATTTTCAACCACAGAGACACACTTCAAATCACAAATAAGCCATACTTTATTAGCCATACATTATTAGTTTATGCTTCAAATCATATGGCTTATTTGTGCTTCAAATGTACCAGATGGCGCAAAAGAATTGTTTTAATGCTTGGAATTAATTTTAATTTAATTTTAATTTTGGTGGGGGCAAAGCCCCCATTTATTTGGCTTAATACAAGCTATTTTCTTAATCTAACTTAAAAACTAAGAAACTTAATAGCTAAGACTAAAATTAACTGGTAGGGAGGCTTAGGAGACGAAGCTTTAGGCAGGGAGTACTGATGCTAAAGTCAAAACAAGAAGCGTTGGAATTGACGCTTCTCAGCATTCGGGAGATGGGTTCGTTGGAGCCATAAGAGGTTCGATGGGTGGGAAGATAGAATAGACGAGGATTACGAGTGTTACGAGGGTTAGTATTTAGAAAGATGGAATTAATAAGGGCTGTGCAATCAATGGAACCAGAAAACATTCGGTGAATGAAGAGAATGTCAAATATTTCTCTTCGATCTTTCAGCGAATTCAGATTGAGAAGTTTGATTCTGTATTGATAAGGAGGTAATATTAAATGATTATTCCAATTAAGACCTCGAAGAGCAAATCGAACGAAGCGGCGTTGTATGCTCTCAATTCTGGCAATGTGCACTTGTTGGTAAGGCGACCAGACTTGACAAGCGTATTCAAGAAGCGGACGAACAAATGATATGTAAAGGGATCGGGTAACGTAGAGGTCAGCAAATTCCTTGGACCAACGTTTCACAAAGCCAAGTGCTGAATTTGCCTTAAGGATTATATCGTCGATATGTTTGAGAAAATTCAGCTCATTGTCGCAAATGATCCCAAGGTCACGGATCACCTGAACGGGGGGAATGGTTTGACTGTGTAGAAGATAGAGACGGGGAGGATATTTGATGCGTTTACGTGAGAAGGTAATTGATTGGCACTTGGAAATATTAAGCTCCAAGCAGTTTTTGGAGCACCATATTGAAAAATTGTCGATATCGTCTTGGAGGTGGTAAGATTCTTCAGGAGAAGAAATTACCTTGTAAAACTTAGTATCGTCTGCGTAGAGTGGAAGGGAGGAATGTTTGACTATCATTTCAATGTCATTGATGCTTAGAATAAAGAGGAGAGGGCCTAGATGGCTGCCTTGGGGGACACCGGATGTAGCTAAAAAACGGCTTGATAAGACGGATCTGCACCGAACGCTGTAAAAACGGTTTTCTAAATAAGAAGACATCCATCTCAACAGAACCGGTTCAAAGCCGAGGGTGGAAAGTTTAAAAAGAATAAGTTTGTGGGAGATTTTATCGAAAGCTTTACTAAAATCTGTTGAAATAACATCGACCTCTTTTCCATTCTCCAAGGCTGAGAGGGAAAATGAAACAAAGTCAACGAGGTTTGTTGTTGTTGACCTGCCTTTGAGGAACCCGTGTTGTCTAGGGGAAATGAGAGACCTGCAATGAAAACTTAAGTTTTCATACAAAATGCTTTCGAATATTTTGGGTATATGCGATAGTTTAGCGATGGGACGATAGTTTTTCACGTCACACTTAGGACCTTTTTTGTGAATAGGGGTTATAAACGCCGTTTTCCATACTTGAGGGAAATGTCCTTGTGATATGGACAAACTGAAGATTTTGGAGAGGGGAAAAGAAAGAGTGGAGGAGCATTTCTTTAGAAGTATGGCAGGGATACCATCGGGGCCAGGAATATACTCATCATTTAAATGATTTAACTTTTCTTCAATATGATAGGTTTCAAAAAAACGCGGGAGGAATGGACTAAAAGAGAAATGCGGTAAAAACGAGAAATAAGCAGTGTCTGGAACAAAAGAATCGACCGTGAAGGATTGTTTGAAGTAACTTGCGAAATAATTTGCTATAGGGAGCGCTTCAGATGAAGTTTCATTATTGAAAGAAAGCGAGGATGGGTATCCGTCAGATTTTCTCTTGTGGTTGACAAATTGATAAAAAGACTTAGGGTCATTAATAATGTTAGATTGCATTTCGATTAAATAGCGTTGGTAAAGGGTGTTGAAAAGCTCGCGGAAGTGTAGATAAGAACCAAGGTAAGATGAATAGTTATAAGGAGATCGAGTGCGAAGGTAGATTGCCCACAATTTGTTTCTTTTATTTCTTAGAGTACGGAGCCTGTGATTATACCAAGGTGGAGAAGTGGAAGAAGTTTTACGTCTAGAAAGGGGAACATATAGGGATATAGCATAATGTATTTCTCTGTAGAATGCGGATGTGGCATCTTCTACAGATAAATTTTCAAAATTAAAATTAATTCTATTGAGATATTCATTAATTTTGCGGAAGTTTGCTTTGTGGAAATCGTATGAAGCTGGTGGTAAAGGGGGGTTAAGCGGAGTTGAAGACTGGAGAAAAAATGAGAGAAGGAGGGGTGGATGGTAATTATCAATGGTTGAAAGAGGCAGGGGAGAAAGTGAGATTGCGGAATTGATGGGATCTGTTGTAAACACAAGGTCAAGTTGCCTACCCATGTAGTTTGAAATTCCACTTACTTGGCAGAGGCAAGAGTCGGCTAGGCTATCAACGAAGAGACATTCTTTGGCAGAGGTGGGGTTAGAGGCAATGTAAAACGATTGGTCGTCTGACAAGGTCCATTTAAGATATGGCAGGTTGAAGTCACCGAAAATTAGGATCTCATCATGGGATTTGCACAAATCTGAAATGTTGTCAATCGTTTCGATTGCGAGTTCATAAGATTCGAGTGGTTGCGATGGTAATATGTAAACGCAGATAATGTAAAGCGACTTATGAGGTAGTGTTATTTTGATTGAAACATAGTCAAGGCTTGGGGAGGAGGATATTGAGAGAAGGGATGAGTCCAATGTTTTAGTGACAGCTAGTAGGACGCCTCGGCAAGGGGAGTCATCACTGTCGTGGACTTGGTCGTCATCTCGATAAACATTGAAAGTAGATGGGAACAATTCCTGGGTGTGTATGCTAGGGATAAGATGAGCGTGGGATTGTTGAAGGACAGCTCTTGTTTTTGACAATAAATAAGCTGTCAGTTCAGATGTAGAGATAGTTAAAATCGATAGTCAAAGCTATTACTATACCTATTTAAGAAGCTGCGGGAAACGAAATATTTCTTTGCATCCTTAAATATCTATATAGAATTTTCTAGAATCAGGGTTTTGTATGACTTCTCAAGCATGGAATCATGCTCCCTTTGTAGATAGGTATTTCTTCTGTTTTATCTCTTATCAAGAAATCAGAAATTTAATGCGCATGTGTTAAGCTAGTATTAGACGGTCCTTGTAATGTGTCATTGCCGTGACACTCTGACGTCACAACAAAATACGTCCTACCACCGTCATTGCCGTGACAAAGGTAATCGTGTCATGGCTAGCTACAATGACTATCACACGAATGACATATGTCTGTCATTGTTGTCCCAAAATACAATGAACGTCAAAGTGTTTCACGGTGATATTTCTGTCTCGGTGTCGCGGCAATGACATGCAAAACAATGACTATCACACGATGTGACAACTCTCATAAAACTGACCATTGGAAGTGAGCCTAATCTGCAATGACATTTATCATTTTCAGCCATGACGATCACACGGCGTCGACCAATCGAGTCATTGTGTCCTGGGGTGTTTAAGGAAAAGCTTATTTTTCTACAAAACGGCTCCAACGGTTTTGATACAAAATTTTGAGAATTGGTACTAGCTATCATTTAATCAGAACAAAATTTATGGTATTTGCCCAAGAATTCAAATGACATCTTTTTTCCCCTAAAACTATTACTATAACATTTTTTAAAACGTCACATATATATAATTACCTACCAACCTTTATTCCTCACTTTCATTATATACATATAATGTCCATATTTACATACCTAGGACCCATCTATGTAGGTAAGTACAAATAATCCTCCTAATTTACATAATAAAATCAATTTAAAACCTATGTAACTATGCCCAACCGTGACAAACAATGACATGGCAGAAATTCCTGCCGTGTCACGGTTGGGACACAGTCCTTGCAGCGACAGGCTACGTGTCTCATCAACAATGAAAGCGCTATCACACAGTCACGGCAATTTGTCATTGCAATGACCTAAAAGTGAAGTGTCACGGTGCCTGTCATTGTTTTTGTCAGGGCAATGACATGCAAAACAATGACGATCACACGACGTGACACTTTTAGGACAGACAACTACGTAATAGTGACGTCAGTGTGTCACGGCAATGACACATTACAAGGACCGTCTAATACTAGCTTTAGGGTTTTGTTCTACAGTTTCTCAATTTTGTAAACTTAACTGACCATTAATGTTTTGTTCCAAAAAGATCGTTACCCACATCTTCACGACATAAATGGCAGCAGAAGTTAGACCCATAATGTATGATTATATTTTTGAAAATCAAATACATAATATACCTCTAACTACCTACCTACTAGCAACAGCAATATACACAGGTAATTTTCATTAATTCTTTGAGAAATGAGAAAATTAAAAAAAAAATTCCCATACCGGGAATCGAACCCGGGCCTTCTGGGTGAAAGCCAGATATCCTAGCCACTAGACCATATGGGATATACGAGAGTATATGTCAAAACAATTATTAATACTATGGCATTTATTTGAATATTTATATTTATAGTTTCTTTAATGAATCTGTTATGCTACGTATACCCCTTTTTGTATGCAAATTACACACGAAAACTTGTTTACCAACAAATAAATATTTGTGATTTCGCAACGATAAGATTCAATATTTTTTTTTGACAGATAACGTAGGTACCTAATGATAAATAGGCCTAATGTTAGGCCCGGATATCTGTATACGAATGACGAAGAAAAAAGGAAACGAATATATATATTAAAGTAGGAAAGGAAACGAAAATACTTACTAACCAATTGCGTACAGAAAGGGTCATGTAATAAATATATATAAATACATACAAACAAGTTTGTTTTCAGCTTTTTCATAAGATAATTGATTTGTATCTAGTCATTCAAAGACTATATACGAGTATGATGGCAAATGATATTTGTTTTTAAAATTTAACATAGTATTTGCCCCGAATACCTTCAATCAAGTATACCTGAAGAGAAGTTCAATATAACCTGCGAAATGTGGACGAGTTTAATATCATCATAACCAGAACAACTAGGGCACAAGCCAGTATATTATACATGGAACTACAGGCCTGCAACAATCTTCCATTAAATATTAGAAACATTAACAACTTAACTCAATTTAAAAATCAATTTTTTGTATATGCAAAATCTTTTATTATTTGAAATTCCAAAAACAGTTTTTGAATGTAATTAAAACATGAAATATTACTAATTTTCCATGGCCATTAAGCCAAATAATGCTAAATTCAAAAAAAATCATTCATTAAACTGAGCAAAAATGACGGCATATTGAAGAGATTTTTAATTGTTACCAAAACCTATTACATATTTCGAAATTTTGACATTGCGTAGGTACACCTAGCCTATTTTCTGGGACCATTAGTAAGTACCTATATAAATAAGGAATTCGTTTTATCACAATTAATTTCTGACAAATGAAAATTTTGCGGTTACTCACAAATCTATATCTAAATATATACCTATCTATATATCCACACATGCATAAAAAAATTGCAGATGCAAACAAATTTATTAAAACAAATATTTTCAGAAGAACAGGTAGGTAGGTACATAAATATATTGAAATTCTTTGAATTAATTAGTTTATTGATAACACAAAGCGTTATTAATACCATTTATCATTACTTACAGTGCATAGATATACGAGGATGCACATACATACGCATGGTATAAAGAAAACATGATAGGATATTCGGAGTTCGAAGCCACTGGCATCATTTTTTCAGGTTCGTTCATTAAGCTTTACCCAGGATTGGCTCATGTTTTCTTGACAACTCCAAGAGTAGTTGTCTAGTCATTAAATTAAATTTGAGTATTCTTTCAATTTCCATTCTAAAAATTACAATTTGCATACAAAACGCAAAACCTTCAGATCAAATGTAATTTTGACAGTTTGTTCATTACGTTAACTCGTCCAAGCTAACAAGCCTAGTTCTACTTTACGATGAGGTCGAAACACCCCAGGGGCTAGATTCCGTAAGCGTAAGTTTTTTTCTGTGCCCACAGAATGGCGTGTATATACATATGTACATATGTATTTGAGATTCCGCAAGGAAGGAAAATTTATTCACGCATATTTTGGGCGTTAATAATTTTTTTTTTCAAAGAAAATCATTCACGCGTGCGGAATTGGGCCCCAGATCTAAAAAAAATACAGAATTGAGTTGTGTTCAGAAAAGACAGAACAAATTAGAATAGTTAATCAACGTCATTGGTCAAAACAACGAACAAAAAAAAAATAATATTTGTGTTGATAATCCAAATTTTTGATATTATTACTAATAAATATTTATTAAAATATAAGAGGAGGTAATTAACTAACCACAAACCAAAATGAAAGAAACCACAAAAAAAAAAACAAATAATTTTGACAGTTCTCACGATTTAGTTCAAGCTTGCACTTATTTAAAAGCTAGAACAGAAAATGTTGTTCATTTCTGTTATTTGTTCTTGAACACCAAATCAGAACAATTTAGAACAGAAAATTCCTCGCTGAACAGCAAAAAGTTGTACTTTTCTGTACAGAATAAGTTCACTGAACACAGTAGTAGGTCTCTATGTTATTTAGAGAATTCGTATCAGTTTGTACAAATTTTCACAAAATGCCGTTTTTTAACTCGAAAAAATTACTACAAAGACTTTCAAAGTGGAGGAGAAAAACTTCTCCGATATTGTAAAAACTGCGAATTCTTACTACCAAATCTGCTATCCGATCCGATCGAATCTTTCGATTCACGTGAATATTTCACTCAATTTTTCATTATTTATTTGTCTTCTATCTTCTGAGTCCAAAGATTTATTAATATTTTGTTTGTTAATACTTAAGAGAATCTAATTGTTAAAATTTATTTTTAATCGAAATTTATACTTTTTGGAATAATTCGTTTATTTTGCATCGGAACACAGAATACAAATATTCACGTGAACATTTAACAGAATAGAGCTGTACATGAATTTCTGCGGGCAATTGGTTTAAAAACTGTCTGCTATTTCCTTGATTTATTGATGGGTATATTCGAAAGAAATGATAAGTTCATTATTTGTGTAGAAGATTGAAATCTTCGTATTGAAAATTAAAGACAAACAGAAATAAAGAAAGAAAAACATGAAGGAAAATACAACTCATGGAGAATTGGACAATTTAAATATTTTTTCACTGGAATTCTTTAGTGTTTTCTCACTTTATTTTATAGAATATTTTTTGTTTGGACTGCTATTTGTGTTGCGTCTTGTTTTTCTCTATTTTTATTTTTTTTTTATTTGGATTTGGTATGAGTGATCATTCAATAATGCCCATCACTACTTTCTATCTTTGCATCCGGAGGATCACAATTGACATTTTAAACACAAATGCCCCAATTTGCTTTTGTTTATTTTGTTGCAAGATTTACAAAATTTCCCCCAGTCTTGAGGTTTGACAGTTGTTACACTTCTTACTACAAAAAAAGATACCAAACAGACCTTCGTACCAGGGTGAGTTTGGGTTTTTCAAAACAAACATTGTGCCCGTTTGGTAACTAGAAATTTTCACCAAGTTTACGAAACTTTGGGTTTTTCTCCTATGGGTTTTGTCAGCAAAATGTGAAAATTCCTACAAATTCGTACGAATTTTCACGTTACCAAGCACACCTATGTTAGGGCGATCCTAATACTACGTTTCCACCGAACGCTAATCTAGATTAAGATTTACTAATCTCATACTACGATTCCACCGAACACTAAAACGAGATTTAAGGAGATTTAGCTAAATCTGCTACAAATCTTGAGGATTTACCATACAAATTTTAATACTACGTTCCCATCGAACTTTAATCTCTTCTAGATTTACTAATCTCAAAAAGTGTTTCCACCGCTCCAAAAGTAGATTAATTTTGACAGCACTATTCAAAATGCATATATCTTTTCATTTCCTCTTATTATGTAGAAGTGAGACAGGCAGCTTCATCTGTGTTAACCGAAGAGAAAAATTCACTTTCCCGATGAATGTGTTCATTTCGATATGGAAATAGGGTAGTTCGATTGAAGATTTAAATGAGATTTATTTTAAATCTTCACCTGAGAAGATTAACATTTCTTTGGCAAATCCTCAAGATTGGTAGGAGGTTTAGCTAAATCTACTTAAATCCCGTTTTAGTGGTCGGTGGAAACGTAGTATTAGTGGTCGGTGGAAACGTGTAGTATAAAGTGACTTCAGGGCTAAACGAACAAACAATTTTATTTGAAATGAAGATACATACATAACATACTTTCGTTCGTTTTCAGAAACAAAATATGTACATACATAGGTCATTTTGTTGACAATTCTGATTCCCAAAAATAAACATGCGTACTAAATTGATAAAATAATTCATTCTTAAAGCGAATATCATAATTTCTTATCAAGACCAAATCATGCAACTCATTTCAATTTCCAAAGCGAAACTAATAGCTATGTACACACATAAGCTGAAACTTCACACTCAAATTGATTGACCTAAATTACTTGATAAAATGGAAATGTAACATACATACATAGGTATATTGTTGTCTTAAGACCTTACCCTCTTTGATTTGAATACGCAATCTTAAATTGTTTTTTATTGTTTTGAGCTGACAACAATAATAAACACAAGTTCACTTAGAAACGTATAGGAACATTGCGTAGATGGTTATTTCTAGGTAATAATGATAGTGATAAATATACCACCCTATATACTTATAAACTAGTTTTAACAATAAAAAAAATCGAATCTATTTTTGTTTTAAATTTATTATTATTATCATTTTCAGATCATTTCAGCATGTGCTGTGTTATTATTATCTGCGGCTTGCGGAATGCCAATTGGCTATTCAGCAGTTCTCCTTCCACAATTATACAACTCAACCACATCAACTATACCAATCGACGTTGAGAAAGGATCATGGATTGGTATGATTGACGTTGATCAAAATCAAATTTATATAACTTACATAATTATAATCTTTATAGAAAACTATTTTATTTTATTTTTATAGCAAGTGTGCATAGCTTGGCGACACCAGTTGGTGCGATAATGTCAGGAAGTTGTGCTGATATGTTTGGACGGCGAAAAACACTCTTATTTTCTGTGATACCAATTATAATTGGTTGGTGCTTGATTGCCTTATCGAGTTCTTACTACATGATTTTGATGGGGAGATTTATAACGGGTTCAGCGGTGGGAGTACTTGGCGCACCTGCTCAGGTAAGATAAAATCATGAAAACTGTTTATTTAGATCAGATAGAACATTAATGACAGTTAATTTTTGTTATTAGCTAATCCAGTTTAAATAAGATACGTTCTTTTGATTAATATATAATTGTAAGCCTCAATTTACACTTAAAATTTCCAATCATTTTGTTTTCCTTTCTTGACACCGCTGTTACATAAAAATCCACGTAGGTTTATTCGTTAAACTTTACCAGGGTTGACGAAGGTTTTGTTTGAAAAAAACTTCAAGAGTTGTCAGATATCCTGAGATTTTTGGTTCTCAAAAAAACACCCAAAGGATTACAGTTGTGTTGTTGACATTTAATTTATACCTAATACGTATAATCGAAAAAAACCATGTATTTCTTATGAGACTAATTTTTGCACAAAAAAGAAAGTTTGACGTTTATTTTTTTTTGTCGAAATGTGAAATAACCCGCAGAAAAGAAATTATACTCAGCAGGAATATTTTTTCCTGCAACACAATGTCAATGATTTTAGGAGTATTCACGAATCGCAATCCTTTGCAACGTGCCCAGTAAAACTTGGAAATTTTATATTTTTTAGCAGATCGTGAACGCAACTTCTTATGTGGACTTACATTGGACATTGAGTAGCATTCCAAAGCACCCGGAAACCTTCTAAAACCATTCCATTGCCAAAAAATCCTCTTCTGACGAGTCTGAGAAGAGAAATCCTCTTCTGGATTTAAAATCAGAATCCACTTGAAAAGCACTAACCTCCAGTTTCACAGTGCAAGTTTAAGCTCACTTTTGGTTAAAACTTCAGATCAACAATTTATTGGGTGTCACAGAGTCGTTAAAACCTTAAACTGAGTTCAATTTATAATTTAAGTTAACCGAGATTATTCTGCCGTTTAAACATCAGTTAAGTGTTTGTATTATTTTTTTTGCTTCGAAAATATTATTAACAAAAAAAATTTTGTATTATTATTGTTAGATCTTTTTTTGTTCACAGAGGCACTGTTTTTTTGCTAATTTATATCCATTTCAAGTATTATTTTATTTATTATTCTCGTTTCACTATCGCTGACCAAAATCAGAATGTGACCGTACTTTGAAACAAAATAAATCTTCCCTCGCTTGTCAACAGCACAAAACATTTGTTGTTGTTTCGCGTGTTTTTTGTGTGAGATGAGAAAGGGAAGACAAGGGAAGAAAAATTCTGCTAACTATTCAGCTGATCTTAAGCTTAAACTCCCACTGTGAAACTAGGGGTAACACATTCATACTCACATGTCAAACCAAACACGTCTTCGTCTTCATCAGATGATAAATTTTACAATGCTCCCGAATACCTTGTGTATTTGGACAAAATGAGACAATTCCATTTTTTTAACACAACGGTTTTTCTCTCGGAATTTTTTTCTCACTACCAATTTTTTTCTGTTGAAAAGAACTAAGGGCCAGTTGTACAAACGTGGTTCAAGTATTCGATCCGTGGTTCAACGATGTTTCAAGGTTCAAGTATGTGATATTAGACAAATACACGCTTGACCTATCATTGAACCTCAGTTACGTCTTTTTTATTTGGTAATCCGGAAACATTCTTGACTCTTCTGAAAGTGTTCAAGTGTCGCCACACCACACAGCAGTATCATGATTGTGCAACAAACATTATTTTTGATTTTGATTATTTTCACATATACAAATATTTTCATTAATCCACAAAAATCGGTGAGTTTAAATTGAAGAATCACTGATCAAGTACTTGCACTATGGTATACTGACCCTAAGCTTTACATACATACATACACGAAATGCAAATCCACAACAAAACACAAGCTTCATGTCACTTTGACAGTTTATTCGGTACCTCAACTTACCCAAGATTAAAACCTAGAATTTGCTCACCAGGGTGAGTTCAGGTTTTTTTTTAAACACTCTATGGTGACTTCAGGCCTTAAAGAACAAACCCAGTAAATATCCAAAATATCAAGCGAATAATTCAGTTCTGCCGAAATGTAAGAAATAGTTCTTAACATTAATTATTTCCTTTGTTTTTTTTTCATCATTTTACTCAATATTCCGCGGTCAACAAACGTCCTCTAAATAAACACATTAATTTCAACCCTAATAAGTATCATTCTAGAAATTTCTCCAAAAACATTCCCACAATCAAAATTAATTGAAATAAAGGCCACCGTTACACTGACCTATGTTCGGAAATCTTATTTTTTTGCAAACAAAAATACTCGGCGCAATCAAGTTAATTGAATCAAAGGCCAACGTTACACTGACCCAAGTTCCAAAATTTTTTTTGATCAAAATCCACCCCTTAGATTTAACTCTGCCCTATGCTTAATTCGCACTCAACAAAGCCTGTACGGCCCACGACATGTGTCACGTAAAAAAAAAAAATTCAAAAAAAAAAAAATAACATCGACGACGTAATAATTTGCCGCCGCCGCCGTCGGAGAGTTAACAGATCTGTGTCAGGGTCAATTCGCTCGTAAATTATCTTCCGGCAGATTAAATTGGCGGTAAACCGTTTATTTACGCTCAAGATAGAACGCGCGCGCCTCTAATAGAGATACAAATGCTTGATGATAAACCGGCTTCAGATGATCAGTCACAACAAGTTGATATACTTAACCATCCTCATACTGTACCACCCTCCCCATCCACCTGACCAACAAACCACCATTCCCGAACGGCTGTTAGTGCAAAAAATAACACGTCGCCGTCGTCATCCGAGTTCAAGATGTAGGGGCAAGGTCGAAATGTATGTTTGTACCTATATGCCTATACTACACAACGTAGCCTTGACGAGTGAATGTGCACAAATTTACCATAAACGATTTGAAACGCGTTGACAAAGTCATGGGTACTCGAGTTTATGATTTGATTACGGGAGGTGTGAAATTTATTACCAGGGTGTAGTGATGCGCGATAACAAGACTGCGGTGCGGCCGGCGCTGCATGGCGTTAAGCTTATAAATGGATTTACTTCCACATAGGTGTATAAAGCCTTGAACTAGTCGAAGATAAAATTCTACAGTTCAAGGCACCTTGACAAATTGTTTAGAAAACGAAAAGTGACTGAAAACTCAATCATTTAATTGAATCCAGGAACCATATAGCCTGATTGTTATTGTCAATTGAATGAGCAGTGTTCGGCGAGGGTGCACGCCGGCCGATTTAATGCGATCACTTAAACGCTAGAGATAGATCACGGTCAATGGCATTGTAATTTCAAGTTGACCAAGAAAGTGATTTAATCCGCAAGATTTACAACGTGTTTGTCTATGCGTACTATAGAAATATTCCAAAGACGTCAATTATCCGCTATATGCGGTAGTAGAATGTCGGATCGGACACGGCAGCGTTGCATTTTTTCTATGGCAAAATGTAAATACGGCGCATTAGCAGGAAACGGATCTTATATACTTGGATTTGAACATTGAAGAAAAAACAATTAAAGGTTTGTTACGTTGTAATTTATTATGGATATTTACCCTCAGTTTCACAGTGGGAGTTTGAAGTTAAATTCCACTGAAACTTAAACTAAGTTTAAATGTTTGGCGTAACTCGTCCGGTTTCGCAGTGAAATCTTCGTTTAACTAGATTTTATAAAATTAGTTGACAGCATTTTTCTTGCCTTGTTTTCTTTTTCTCTCTCTGACACGATAAACACGCGAAACAACAACAAATGTTTTCTGCTGTTGGCAAGCGAGGGAATATTTTATTTTGTTTCAAAGTACGATCATATTCTGATTTTGGTCAGCGATAGCGAAATGAGAATAATAAATAAAATAATATTCAACATCAATTTCACAGCTCGATAACATATTAGGGGTATTCACGATCCGGTGTATCTGGTCTTGTATCATTGTAAAAGTGTAAAAGTGTAGCATTTTTTGCACTACAACAACAAAATATACTGAATGTCAAAATCTTACACTTTTACAATACCCGAACCCTTTTGTAACAGAAAAATACAAGGATGTAAGATTTTTTTAACACAAACTTAAGCCTTCTTCAGAACAAATGTGAAAAAGATTTTGACATTTGCTTCAGTGTTGCTACAGATTAGTAAAGGTGTGTTCACAGTCTGTTGTAAAAAAATAAAATTTTACACTTTTACATGACTTGGTACACCATATCGTGAATACCCCTATTAATACACAATTTCTTTTTTTTTTGTTAAAACTTTTTTCTGAATAACAATACAAACGATGAACTAAAGTTTAAACGGCAGAATAATCTCGGTTAACTTAAACTTCAAATTGAACTCAGTTCAAGTGTTAAACGACACTGTGAAACGGAATAAATTGTTGATCTGAAGTTTAAACCAAAAGTGGAGCTTAAACTTGCACTAAGAAACTGGGGTTTAAGGTTTCATTTTTTATAAAACAAATTAAAAGAAAAAAAGATTTTATTAATCATTAGCAACCTCATAAGTTTGTATTAGATTTGTTAAAAAGGGAAAGGCTACAAAACTTTAATTTCAAATTTCACGCCATTTTTAGCTTTGTTCAGTGAGGTGTACTGAACTTTCTGAACAGTTTTTGGACTCAAAGAGAGAACAATTGAGTGAAATATTTACGTGAATCGAAAGATTCGATCGGGTTGGATATTAGAATAGGGCTGGTAATGTTCAGTGAAATGTTTTGGCTTTCGAGTAAGATCAACAGAACAGAACTAGAAGAGAACAAACAATTTTTTTTCTATTTTGTTTATTTGGTGGTTTGTTTAGATTTCGGTTTGTAGTTAGAGTTAATCGACTTCTCTCTTATTTTAATAACTGTTTATTGGTAGGTAATAGAATCAAAAATTGGCTTTATCAATATAAAAAAAAACAATTTATTTTTGATATTGTTTTGAGAACTATACTGACTTTTAATTTACTGTTCTACCTTGCCCTAACAATTCTGTTCTAATCTATTATGTCATGTGCTGTTCTCTTTTCTACATTGGCCTCGTTCGGTGCGCGGCCGATAGGCTATCCAAGATACCTTTGTAGCGGATTTATTTTCGAACGATTCAGGTAGCTTTCTCGTTATGTCAGTTGTATTGCATACACATCTGCAGTTTTGAATCAGCTGTTCCTTACATTTCCAACCGAATCTCAACGAATCCAATAATTTTTGGGTAGCTTGAGATTTGTGTTTGACAACATATGTTTAGTTCATCAGCCGTTTTTTTCCTTAGGCGTTACAACAACACCAAGCAATCCGGATCGGTTAGGTTGCGCCACCGAACGAGGCCATTGAAAAAAAGTTTTGAATTGTCAACAATAAAATGTCATTGGGATCACTTTTGATTTTCCAAACATTCGGTTCGATTATTTTCTGAGCACAATTGAATTATTTCTAAACCAAATCGATTGTATGCTGTCAGAAAATAACTTGACTTTTTTTTTTAGCAAAATTTTATAAACTTCACACTCACACTATTTTTTGCAAGTTCCTTACAACACACAAACAAATTGATCTGAAGTCGATTTTAAATGGTTGTTTGCAATTCGACATAATACAAACTTAATAATAGATCGGCATATCCATACAACGTGTTTTAACAGTGCAAATTGACTACGAAAATGGATGGAAAATATCGGCTAAATGTTTAGTAAAGTAAAAAAAAACTGCTTTTTCGTGACAAATGTCCTCAAAATGGAGATCGTGTCATTCCCTCATTCCACCATTTGCAGGCAGAGTCGAGACGGTTATGTTCGTCTAAAAGGGGTTACCGTGAATAAACATTTCCTTGCAATTATTTCTCTCATTCGAACTAAGGGAACGTGAATGATACTAAAAGTTTAATTCGGAATTCATTTTTATCGGGAATAAATTCCACCATAGAGTGTTGATGCTGTCCAGGCGAGACTCAAGTTCGCTGGTAAAATTTCGAGGGAATAAAATATTCCGTGCGAAATGAAATTCTCTGTGAGATTCCCGATAGGGCCCAATGTGTCTCATTTTTTAAGAGCCTTAGGAGAAACTGGTTTCCTTGTGTGAAAGGGGACTTACAAAATAAAAAAAAAATGCACGACTGGATCGATCATATAGCAGGTACCTTTAATAAGAAAATATTTTTTTCGGCCAAAATGTAGGGCATACTCAAGTTAGTACACACACCAATTTTTATCAAAATCGTTAGAGTCGTTTTCGACATAATTAAGATGGTAAAAAAATTTTGTATGGCAAGTACCGTTATTTTTGGGGCTAAAACAACGATTCAAAAATCTATTTTGGACAATCACCTAAAACGCCTAACCACCAAGTTTGAACAAAATCGGCTCAGCCGTTTAGGCTGTAGATCATTTTATAGACAGACAGACTTTACACATCATACAAAATGCAACCACTTTAAGCTTTATAATCGAGAACCTGGTGCTTACTTGTTCGATAAGGATAGTGGATCAGAAATTTTCAATGTCTTAATTGATCAGAAAAAAGATGATTTAAGATAATTGACATTTGGAACGAAATACATTAAAAATCGCGAGCCATAATCACAGATTACAGTCACAGGATTGTGAATTTAAAATCATGACTTATGCATCTCATCTTTAATCCCATTATTACAGGTCTTGTAGAAACAAATTTCCGGTGTTTCATTGCCTTTAACAATACGAAAAAGAGTTACCAGGCAACAAGTTTTAACTTACGGCATTTAAATTCGAAACAATTAGATCATTCCGCTTTCGAAATAGGAAGTACAAAATATTCATTTTCTTAAAATTTTACTTTCGAAACGAAACAAAGAATAGGGTCCCTGATCTCCAGAATTTAAATCTGAAATAGAAAGTGTTTTTTTTTTTCAAAACTCGGCGATACTTTTTATCGTTACTATTTATTTGCTTTTCTTTTTGTTCTCTGTCTAGTCTTTAAAACCTTATATGCTTTTTCTATTAAACTCTATTTACCTTCTTTTTTTCCAGATTTATATTGCTGAAACAGCTGAACCAAATCTGCGATCTCTTCTGATCGGAGCGCCAGCATTTTCTTATACAAACGGAATCCTTCTCATTTACATCCTTGGATCGAATCTAGAATGGCGCATAGTAGCATGGTTGTCTATAATTTTACCAGTTCTAGCTGCAGTCGCACTTTTCCTTATTCCAGAAACTCCATCATGGCTGGTGCGAAACAATCGTTCTGAAAGAGCTTTCAAAGCTTTGAAATTCCTACGGCACAACGAATCTACCGCCCAATCCGAGCTTAACACCATTCACGAACGTCTGGACCAGGAGAAAGTCACTACTAAGGCCAATGAGAACATTTTCCGTCTCTGTTGTCAACGTGCTGCTTACAAGCCTCTTTTCATCGTAATCGTCTTTTCGATACTTCAAATGTTTTCTGGGACCTTTCTGGTGGTCTTCTATGCCATCGATATCATATCGGAGTTCGGCAAAGGCATTGAATCAATTAAGGGTGCAGCTATACTAACCAGTATTGTGCGGTGTCTTTGTACGCTGGCGATATGTTTTATTTTATTGGTTGTTCGACGAAGACTTATTACAACCATATCAGCTGTGGGATCAGGCGTGAGCTGTTTGGTTCTTAGCTTATTTATGTATTATCGTCAAGGCCAGCCCAATTCACAATTGGACGTTTATGTTGCTATTACCTGTCTGACAAGTTACATTGCCTTTAATACTCCCTTGATGGTGATGCCTGGTATCATGGTTGGGGAATTGTTTCCCGCCAAGATTCGTGGTCGTACAGCTGGCACCATGTTCGCTTGTTGCAACGTAGCACTATTTTGTTTGGCCAAAGCATTCCCCGTTATAAAGGAGGCAGTGAAAACACGTGGAATATTTCTCATGTTCGCCATTGCTAGTTTCTTGGCAGCAATATTTACATTTCTGCTACAGCCAGAAACTAAAGGACGGACTCTGGACGAAATCGAAGATTATTTCAATGAGAAAAACTGGTTTTGGGTGAATCGAAGCGATCGATTCCGGAGTAATAAAAAACTCACAGTGAAAGCATAGATAAAAGGATTTGCCTGTTCATTAGATTAGGTGTGGAACTCGATGTGTGATAATATAGTTTTTTTTTTTTTAATTCAACTATTATTAAGTATAACATATATATTTAATGCGTAGAATCAATTTATTGTTTTAAGGTTTAGTTATTTTTAAGTAAGTGTAATTTATTATTGTACCTATAGCATTTAAAATTTCTTGGCTTACAGTTTATTAAAGAAGTTCATTAAATACCTATGTGGTATGTAGGATAAAGTTTTTGAAAATACTTCAAATGCAAAAATTAAATTAAATAAAAATATTTGTTAAAAAAAAAATGTGTTTTGTATTGAATGCTTAAAGCTACAACAATGGAAGTTAACATAAAAGCACGTATGGAGGATTATCGCGACTGAAAATGGCGCTAGGAATCTATCCTATCTTTGAACACAGGCGACAGTAATAGCGATCAGGAAAGCATATTGCAATAGATCATTGTTTTCTCTTAAAAATGTATTTATTTGTTTTCCATTTTCGGGATCATAATATTGTCTAGAATGACAAAATCTCGAATTGAAAAACCTAGAAAATAAAACAAAAGAATCTCGAATGTACTAAAACGATTTAAAATCCAATCCAGTTTCTCAAAAGCCCGCTTTTTAAAACCTCGTTTAATACCGTCACGCACCTTAGACGAACATTCTAGATGATTTCTATTTTTATTTTGACTTTTCTAAATTTTCTCTTTCGATATTTTGGTTGTCTAGATTTCGGGGTAGATAGACCCCTTTTTCTCAGATCATGCAATCCATAAAAAATACACTTAATACATGTCTGCTTCTCAGATTTCATTGGAAGTGTTGTATGATATTTGTTTAGTTGTATGATTTTGAAATTTCATTATTGTTAAAGTGTGAAGTTAACAGTATTAACAATCATTTTTTTTTCTTCTGAAGCCCAACAGTTAATTGACAAAAAACTTGAGGCATGGATGCACGGCACCTGGCATACAGTGCGTCAACTTGCAATTGCAGATAGATTTATTTCGATTTGACATTCAATGTATTTCCCATAAGAGTAAACAAAAAAACGGGTATGGTTACTATTGCTTTTTCTGATTAATTTTAAATGAACAGTTATAAATATTTTTAAATATTTGAAGAGTAATAGACAAATGTAAAATAGTAATATACAAACGTAAAATAAATCGAAATTGATAACTATAATACCTATTATACATACATACTTAAAATGAAAACTGGTAAAAAGCAACTCTTCAACCAGAAACAACACTATCGGTTACGTAAAAACTATACCGTTTCATAGCCAGGATTTTTAAAATCACAAATTATTTTCCGTAAAGTATGTTTGTTTTTAAAACGGGCGTTATCGTGAATAATAAATTCCCTGGACATTTTTCTCCAATTCGAATCTTGGGAACGTGAATGGTGCTCAAAAGTTCCTCTCGAAATTTATTGGTATCGGGAATAAGTTGTTGGAGGGAAATTTATTCCGTTTGAGATTCATGATCGCAGGAAAAATTTCGAGGGAATAAAATATTCCGTGGGACACGAAATTCCCTGGGAGATTTCCGAAGGGCCCAATGAATCTTTCCGAATAGTTAAATGTGTGTTTAGGAAATAAAAATGTTTTCATATAAATTATAAAAAAAAAAAATCACTGGTTTTCCGCCGATGCGTGAATACACTTTGTATAATAATTTATTGAAAGCCCTACATTTTTTGATAAACTGAGACACTATATTTTTTAGAGATTATGTATTTACGTAAGTTTTATATCAATAAAATCTTCGAAAGTTGAAAACTCCCCAATTAAACATCCGGAAACAATTTGGTTGATTATGAATTCTGAATATTTCACTGTATTTGTGTATTTTGTATTACCCAAGTTAATTTCAATCTTCAAGATCCACATTTTGTAGAAAAATTTAGATTGTCAAAAAAATGTGTTGAATTTTTACTGGAAAAATTTGCTAGTTTGATTGTGCATTTAATTAAATGCAACAAAGCCGTGTCATCTTTGAAGAAATTATTGAATTTCTGTTCTTTGAATATCTACTAAAACAAAAACAATTGTTCACATTTCAAAATTTTCAGAATTTATAAATTAAAAAAAAATACTTATGGCCTTTTCGATTGGTAATCCGGAAGAACTCTTAAATTTAATGTGAGTGTATGTGTAATACTACGTTTTCACCTACCACTTAATCCAGATTTAAGTGGATTAACCATAAATCCTCTTTGAAATCTTCTAAATCTTGAAGATTTCCCATACAAATTTTAATCTCCTTAAATGAAGATCAGAAATTAATCTAATTGAAATCTTCTTCGAAGTAGAAGATTCGCAAAAGAAACAAACCTTATTTCATAGAACGCGCCTATTTTAACGTCATATTTTCTCCATTGACATTCAATAAAAAAAAACTGTCCAACATTATTTAATTTGTTTTTGTCTGGTATAATTTTCCGTTGCCTTCAAATTCTGTTTTTGTTTATAAATAAGTACAAAAATAAAAACTGCAATAAAGCTACAAAGACCAAAGCGGTCGGTGCCTCGAATTTGTAATGGAAAATGTTTTAGCTATCCTACAGTAATACTTTGAAGTTGTTCTTTCCCAAATATATTAAAACGAAAACCGTGCAAAGGCGATCACAGTATTTATATAAATATATCTATTTGCTGCAAGATGTTGGGATAACAATATTTTAAAGTTATTACTCATTTTTATTTATTGAAATTAAATTTGTTCACTGCACCGAAATTATTATTCTTCTTCCCAATTATTTTGTTTTTGTCTTGTTGTATTGGCTTTTGAATGACAATTCATAGTGAAAAAGTCAAACTAATCTTTTTATCACTGGTGCAAACACTTGAAGATTAATTTTTAATCTGCTCAATTTAAACCGGATTATCTTTAGGTGAAAACGTAGCATAAGGCGGGAAAAAAACAAAACAATGACATGAAAATATAGGGATGGGCGATGTTCGCAGAAAAATATCGATGTTTAAACATCGATGTTGAAGCATGTGAAACATCGCAGCATCGACGTTAAGGTTCAAACCATCGACTTAAAATAAGCTGAAGTTTTTTGTCAATGAACTAATGCTTATAAAGGTTAGACCGCAATCGCTGAACTGCACTTCAGCGGAACAACGCTTAACAACTATTTATGGGAAATTGTTTAAAGTTCAATTGACGCTTATTGGGATTGAATGAAGCTCATACATACAAAAAGGGAAAAGAAAATTGCGATAAAATCAATCAATCAATTTTTAAAACAATGACAGTATTTTGAATTTATAATATATTTAGGCCTATTCTGTCACATATTATTCTGCTATGAATTTTCTGTTATGATGCATAACAGATATTCACCATAAAAGATATTTTATAATTGGTATTCAGAAGTTCAATCTTTTATAAAAGTCTGTTATGTAACTTCGAAAAAGTTTTATACGAACAGACCTAAAATCTGCTATCAAATTATCAGCTGTAGTAGGTAAATAAAAACTCTCTGCAGTTGGCACTGACTAATGAGAATATAAAATTAACCTGCGGAATTATCGTGTTTTGTTTCGCGTAGATAATAATAATGATTAATCTTTGTAATATGTTCATAACAGTTCCTGAATTTAATATATCCAACTCCGGCAAGATGAGCGACACTTTCTTTTACGTTTCATCCATCAAAAAGTGTTCTGTGCTTTCGTGTACTGAAATAAATAGTTTGAAATTACTTTCATATTTGTGTTTGTTATTATGTATTTTAATAATATTTTGTTGTATCTGTCCTTTTAAGAACATTCATTAACGAAATAAAAGTTGTTACTTCATATATTGCAATCTTTTATGATAAAAGTAACAAAAATATGTCTTATTCTTTTATGATTCATAAAAGATTCCATTACAGATTGTTGAATGCTGAATACCAAAAAATGCAGTTCGTAAGACTTGTTAAGAATTTCGAAGTTTTGACAGCTCATAAGCAGATTTCTTAACAGATTTCATAGCACATTTAACATGCCGAATACCAAAATTATAATCCATAAAAGATTTTTTGACATCTTAAATTTTTGTATGCAAATTCATAACAGAAAAGTAGAATAACAGAAGAAAAGATCTCGCCGAATAGGCCTTATTTTATTTTTAATTGATTTTGAACGTGCTATTATTTTTCCAAAAACATTAAAAAACGCCGATGTTAATAAACACCAATATTCTGATATCGATAATGTATTTTCGATGTTCACATCCATGTTTTACATATCGCTCATCCCTACACAACATTGTCGTTGACATTGAAATCGCGTTTGACATTTAATATTTGAGTGTGTGCGTTCCTCTGGTTTTGCTTCTGACTTCAAATCCTGAAGGAAATTTCTCTTCTATCCAGAAGAAGAACTGTCATTTCATACCAATCAAACAGTTTCAGAAGCATTCGGAAAACTTGGGAAGCCTTCCGGACGACCAATCGAAAAGGCCATTACTTTTGTATTCTTCCATCTCATTTTGCAGCCACTATATCAAATATATGCAAAATTTGAATTTAATACGGTGTTTGACGTGTATGATAAATTTATGGAAAACAATCATATAACATTCCAATATTTCCAGTGTAATCTCCGGTCATATGTTGTTGTATGATAGTGGATCATGAGAAAAATTTGGTAAAAATATAATTTGTTTATTCAAATTGGCCATGATCACTATAACTGACCCCATAGTAACCACTTGGGAGTAGGGTTTAATTTTTTAATTGTCTGCTAGATATATACATTGCTTCCTAACTTTTCTCGATCAGAGATCCGAACGAATACGACGATAGGGTTGAATTGAAAACTAGACAACTGTACGATTTCTAATTTAATTGATAAAGAAATGTAAAATCAAGAGTTCTTATTGTATAGTAGATACGCTCTAAAATCCAGTATTATCGCGAGTTCCATCATAATCCAAAACTTGTTACGAGTCCCGAAAAATCAATCACAGAATCGATTCTAGTAAGTATAGCGGAAAACCTCATTGGAATTTCCATTCAGAACGGATTCTGTGATAACCTTTTTAAAATTCGTAAGTTTTCAATTCCTATGGAATTCGTGATCCTGTCCTAGGATTGTTGTGTGGAAATGCGTTTAAACTATTATTTTTATGGGTCCAAAGTTATAACGACACTGATTTATTTTAATGCATAAGACCAAACAAACACATTTGGTAGTAGCATCTATCGAAGTTGAAGATAAAAAAGTACGTATACGCCCGAGTGTATCATTTTTTAATTATTTAGAACTGTTGGCTTGGAATTCACTTCTATGTGTATTTTATGAAGTTATAACGTTATCCACAGCAAACTTGATTCATTTTGCATATACATAATGTATGTAATAACAGACCAACTCCAGTCATGCTAAGATATTGCGGTTTATTAACAACGCAATTCTACCACGAATGCTGCATGTTTACATTTTTAGGAACTTGACCTATTTTATAAAAGAGATCGACTTCATTTTGGTAGTACTTTATATAGACTTATTCTCGCTCGTCAGATAAATTTTTTGGAAAAAAATTGTATAACGGTTTGCAAAACCCTTAGAGGTCGCCTCAAATGACAAAAATGTAGTTTAACTCAATATTTCCAAAAACTTGTATCGCGTCAGACAAAAGCGATCGCTCGCTCAAATGATTGACTGTCATCTTCATGATTCTTCTCTCTATCGTTCTCTAGATATTACAGAGATAGCTATCGTCAAAAAGACTATCAAAAAATTGAGAATCGACAATTACTTTAGCTGATCCCACCCATGTCTTTTAATGTGAACACTTGCATGATGGCATGGCACACATGTAGGACTGCTCACACAATTTTTTGATATTGCCTGTCAGGCAGCGTTCTTGATCGATGATGTGTATACAAATCATTCTTCGAACAACATTCAACAAGTATTTTTGCTGTTAATTAGTTCATTTTTGAATCTTTGTCAGTATGGAATAAGAAAAATAATATTTTGATGTGTTTATTGGGCTAGATCTCGGATTGAAAATGAAAATTTTGTTTGGCGGACGGACAACAAAACTGATAAATGTGTACCCGAAACTTTTCACGCACGATCGATATCCTACAAGAATGTCACGCATGTTCGATAATAGACGTTTTATTATCGCCAATAACCCATATGGTTCACCCCATGAAATTAAAACGATCTGGGTTATGTACTTACATGTACACTCTGTTTGCCGAATTTAATCATAATATTTGCAAACCCAGATTAAAACCTCCATAGAAACCTGGATCTCGTGTTGTTTTTGTAATACGTGTTAAAACATAATCCAGACCCGTAGAAAATAAAACGCAGCTAATGTGTACCCTACTTTATTACGTTCCCAACGTTCGCAGGAAGGAAATATTTCCAGGGAAGTTTTTATTCACCACAGCCCTCATTTAATTTTGTGCAGAATGTTACCTTTTTTTAATAGGGGTATTCACGATCCGGTGCAACTGGTCTAGTATCATTGTAAAAATGCAAAAGTGCAACTTAACAACTTACACTGACTAAGATTTTACAACACTTGTGCACTTTTGCTATACCCTAACCCCATTGCAACAGAAAAATACAATGGTGCAAAATTTGCCTGGTGTCGTTGACAGTTTGGCAGCTGTTATTTTCTGTCAGAAATGATTGTGTTCAAACTGATTTTGAATTTTTACTCCAGACTTGCAATATAATAGAAAAGGTGCGTTCACGATTTATAGAAAAAAATAAAATTTCGCAATTTTACACCTTTTTGTTGCATAGGGTCGTGAATACCCCTATTGTGTTTTTCTGTTGCATCGGATCGTGAATACCCCTAATATTTGTTGAAATATGGTTGAAATTTCTAATTAAGATTAGCGAACATTCACACTTATCTGTCGGAATCGGCCAAATTGTAATTCTTATGGTGATTTCGTTTCAATAAAAAAACATGGATCTGCAGTCGATCAGGCGTCAATTTTTTTCTGAAAATCAGATTCGTTTCAAATTAAAACCAATATTTTTCTAGAAAACCAGATCCGCATTGAATCTCTTTTTCGAGACGGATTCAAACCGAATTTAATTTATACACAGATTCTAACGCAACTATAATATTTGCGATTTCTCAAATTTTGTGTTGTCAATGAAATTTTTATTTTGTGGCAGTGCAGTGTACAGAACAAATAAATTAAATAAGGGATATTGTGAATAAAAAATTGTCTGGAAATGTTTCTCCAATTCGAATCTTGGGAACGTGAATGATCGTCAAAAGTTTCCCTCGAAATTTATTGGTAACGCGAATAATTTCCCAAGGAATTTTGCTGGCATTTCATACGATTTTTTGTTCGAGGTAAATTTATTTCGTGGGAAATTTACGATCGATGCAAAATTTCGAGGGAATAAAATATTCCTTGGGAAACGAAGTTACCTGGGAGATTTTATTTATTTATTTAACATATGGGCCCAATATCTATTATTAATAAATGAAAATATTTTTAAACACTTAATTGAAACAAATATTAAAAAGTACAATTGGATTTAAGAATTAAAGCTGCCAAGCATCAAACAATCACGTCACAAAATGAGATTCGATCAGCTATCGTTCGTTACGAAGCTAATAAGTACTGTCGCAAAATTTTAAACGTAAAATTTTAGTAAAATGTTAAAGCAACTTTTAGCAACTTACTAAGCTAAAAAGATGATTTAGCTAATTATAAACGATTTTAACATTTTGCTAAAGTAAAAATCACGGAATGGCTATTTTAACTTTTAGCAATTTGCTAAATCCTTTACATTATTGGATCTGATAGTAGTAGTAGTAGTAGGTCTGTTTCTTTACTTACCTTCGGGATCCCAAATTTACCCAAAACGTGTTTCTTTACTTTTTTTCTACAATGAAAATGCTTCATTTTATTCATTTCCCTCCAGCAAGAATCTACCCGAACATTTTAGCTACTGCACTTTCTTGCTTCTGAAACAATAAATCAGCTGATCTAATAATTTCAATTTGAATTTGTGTAGTTGTGCAATTAAATTTTTTTTTTACAATTTTAAGAAGAAAAAAAAGCAATCGATTGAAGATAATATAATAATAAATGTGTCTCCTAGTTCTTTTGGTAGAGATCAAAATGATAAGTACATGCAAATTAAACTGTATTTCGTGAAAACATTTTCAAACATGTTGAGTCCACCATATCTAATTTCTGTTGTTCAATGTAGCAAGTACCCAGAAACAACCTAAATTTGTTTCTGGTTAAAAATTGCAACAGCATGAAAAAGCTCAAGCCTAAACTTTTCCGAAACTTTACCCAAAAAGTAAAGAAAAAGACCTATATTGCCGATGGACCGCGAGCCCCAGGTTCGAGTCCAGCTGCTGCAATTTTTTTTTTTTTTTTGGTAAATAATGAAGTTAAAAAGATAAAAATAGAAATATCTTATACCTTTTTAGAGCACATTTTGGTTTTCCTCGTTTTTTGTACGAACTACAAATAATGAAGTTGAAATGATGAAAATAGAAATAACTATAATACCTTTATAGAGCACATGTTGGGTTTTCATCAACATATAATTAATTTACAACGCATAACAACAATAATTGTTGTTAATTGTTCATCAAAATGCAAACCCTACAAATGCTCAGCTTTCTGTTTAATTAGCAATTTACTAGTTTAGAAAAGGTTTAAAAATGTTGAAATAGTTGTTCAATCAATAAGCACTTAGAAAATTGCTAACTAGTAAAATGTTAAGCCCTTAACAATGGGTTGTTTAAGATTTTGCGCCATTCAATTTAAATATCAACAATACATTTATTTATTTTATATTTTAAGTTTGGAGTGACTTGAATTCCTACATAAAAATAAAACCTTTTGGCGTCGCAACATTTGCTTATAATTTTTTCCGATGACAATTACCTCGAATACAAATTGATCTCCGACAAATTATGCGTTGCGGAAAATGTTCCGTTCCGACGGTTACCTTGCTATAGTTTTACGATCTTGGTGAGCTTATGAAACCTCTATATGACTAAAAGAGTGGGGTTGTGTGGGTCTTAAACAACAGAAAAGGAATACATATTGGGATTCATTTTCTGTTTGCGTTAGTAATTTTTTCTTTAACAACAATAACGTCATGAAAAATTTCCATATGAGCTTAAGCTGTCAGAAAATCTTTTCTATGAATTATAATTTTGGTATTCGGCATGCCAAAATCAGTCTCAAATCTCGTAAAAACTTTTTAATTTGTGTAAAAATGTTGCTTGTACTAAGATCCTTTCGGTGAAGATATGATATTACGAAAAATGTTTACTGATGACTGCACATACACAATGTAAAAAAATTCAGGTTTGGGAAATAAACGAACAGGGCTATTTTTTTCTTAAATATTGAAATCCACGTCATAACGACAAGCTTACAATTTTATGTCAAAAATTTAAACAAAAATACTTACTTTATAAAAAAAACTTAAGGTCTATCCATAACTAAAGTGTTTCGCCGTTTCAAACTGTTCTTACTTTTTAAAATTTGAAAAAAAAAGAACTTGTTTATTTGTTGAAATAAAGAAATATTTATTTTTGTTAAGAAATCATAAAAATTACAAAATTGAATGTTTAATTAAACCAAAGCCTATTTTCAATATATTGGAAAGATAAAATTTTATATATTTAAATATATATATGGGAATCGATATGTATGTATATATTTTTATTTTTTTTTTAATGGACAAACACATTTATTTATATTCAAAAATATAAAAGAAAATTTACCTGAGTCTGGATTTTGCACAATTACTTTTTTTTTATTTAAAACTTTGAACAGTGTTGTGTGTGTTCTTTAATTTTTTTTTTATAAAACTCTGGAAGGAGGGCTTAAATGCGTTTCTGGAAAACGTAAAATCTTTTTTTAGAAAATTTCTTTTTAATGTTAAAAGTTTCAGAAATTATTATCAATATAATTTTCAAAAAAAATTAGTATTTAGAAAAAAACCATAAATACTTAATATTTAGTAAACATTTTATGTAAGTAATTTGCATATTGAAATCCAATATTGAATTATAAAATTGGAATTGAAAGACATATATTTTGTTAACAAAACATTGAACATATGTATGTTATTAAATAGATTTTGTATTTTATATAAAAGTATACATCTATGAATATCATAAATTATAGAATATTTTGGGAATAAATTAATAAGAAAATTATTTGTTTTCCAAATGGATTGCTATGTCTGTCCATATACAGTAAAATATAATTTTATCTTTTTATTATAACAAACCATTATATTGAAATGTTTATATTTTGTTTGTATTTAGCTTACCATGAGAACTTCAATCCTAGAAGTGTTTCTGTTTTTCGACAAATATGTGTTATGTATTTCCAAAAAAAAACATTAAAGTTAAATCTCTTTCTTTAATTCTTTGTGCTGAGATACTGAAGAATCAATACAGGTGAAATACAGGCTGAAATTTTGAATTCTTACTTACTTTTTTTAACTTTAGCTATAAATTGAGATTTTTAAAACGAATTTCCAAACCAATTCGAATGCAATTTTAATTTTTAAAAACAATTTTCTGATTGCTAAATCTGTACGAGTATTTATTCTGTGACTGTGTAAACACCCTATACTTCATAGTGAGAACACGACCGCACTGCTGAAGGACAACAAATTTAATAAGATTCCTCTATATTGTCCGGTTTGACTCAACCACGGATTTTTAAAAAGTGAAAGAAAAACAAACGAAGCGTAAACCTAAACCGAAGGGAAACAACAAAATCTAAGATATCAAAAAACGCCCAAGCAAGCGAAGAGAACAGATTAATCCTAGTATTTCGCTAAACACTCCAATATACTACTGCAGCTACAGAACAACTAATTTCATTGAATGAAGAATTCTCTTTATATTTATTTCAAAGGGCGTCCCATAATTCACGCAAAATATATTTTGACTGATGTTTTTAATTAAAAAGTTTAAATGCTGTAAATAGAGTATACAGATTGGGGTATCATATATACTATATGGAATAGCACATCGGATAAAAATAAAAAAACCGCCGATTACACGATTAGGAAATGACTCATGCAGTAATTGAATTGTATCTCTGGATGTAAGGCATGTGGCACCGTCTTTTTCAAACCACATGTTGGTCACATCCATATCTATTTATTTAGACACTAAAAACTGTGTTAACATATCATGATAACGAACACCATTAATTGTTACTGCCTGACCAGTCGCATTTTCGAAGAAGAATGGTCCTATAATGACTCCAGCTCGAAATCCACACCAAACAGCCACGCGTTGTGAATGCATTTGTTTCTCAACAATTACTCGTGGGTTTTCTGAACCCCAAATTAGACGATCAACAAATAAATCAATATGAAAATGATCTTCATCACTGAAGCTGATTTTGTTAGAAAATGCGTGTCAGCACAAAACCTTTATTATTTTTAAAATATTACTCGATAATGAAAATGTGTTTTTTCCTATCCATTTTTACTAACCCCGAACTGTCAGCTGTCACACTGTTATAATTTTTCCGTTGGCAATACTGTACTTATGGTGCAAAATTTAAATTTTGCGTGATTTATGGGACATCCGTAATATGTTGAGTAAGAGTCTTATAACCAAATAGCTCTTGCTTATATTTTTCACATTTGTAATAGGCAGGTATCGTCAAACGATAACAAAAAAAAAATTGTTTTCCACAAAACCAACTAGAAGCGAGAAGATAAATTCCAGAAATATCAGATATTAAAACATTGTAAAAATTGGTGTAATAAAAATGCTAATTACGTCTCTTGCCAATATTTACACATAAATTCTTAATAATTATGTAGAACGTTTAATTTTTCTAACATGCAGCCATATTCTGCTACTCAATCAAGTGAACTGTGAACTCGATTCATCCATTCGATCTATTTACGTTCTACCTCTCCATTCTATTATACGTTGGGTGAACTGCATTATCCATGTTCTCTTTGACATTTATTTAACAGATGTTCATGCGAATATCGTTTAAAGTTTGGATAAAACTTTATAGTAATTCTTTTTAAACAAAAGTATTGAACTTTTTTTCTCTCCCAAACACGCAATATTTCATTGAAGTGAGTTCGTTAACGTGAATAGCAGAATACTGCCATACCGGCTTTACCAATGTATACCCGCAGATTCATTTCGAATGAACAGCAGAATAGTGATTAGTGAAAATTCATAAAATATTCCCCCGATGAATAGCAGAAAAGGACTGATAATAATCATTAACCAATCAGGCTCATATGAATAACAATGATTCACTTGGAATTGAATTTTCCCAATTACACAAAATGTACCTTTAAATTCTTAGGCGGTCTTGAACAATTGGGTAAGTCAAATGTATAAAAACTTCAAGTCAGTTTCTATGGTTCGTGTAATTTAATGTCATTAAATATTTTAATTATGAGGTAACTCGACAACGTGCGTTTCTTCACGACCGCCATGGATATATTTGGACAAATTTTCTGCGAGAGTATAAGGTATGCATGACAAAATGAATATTAATACATATAAAGTTATGGTCTATAATAAAAAAAAATAATATAAATCAAGCATCACTATGTTTTTTTGTTTTGTTTAATAATATAGAAACCTCTTCTAATATAAACATATGATCTTATAAACAGAATATATTTTTTAAATAAACCTTAATAAAATGATTTTTTTTAAATTAAAAAAAGTAGGATGACAAAAAGACAAACAAAATAAAATCTAAAATACCTCTTGGCGAAAACGTTTTTTTGTTAAATTTTTGTTTAACTAAGAAATTATAATAAAACATAAATATTATACACACATAATAATGAAAATAAAAAAATATTTTACTATACACTTCGACATTGCAATCATTTGGAAGAAATAAACCCCATTTTAATTATTTCAATACAAATGTGTATGTTACATGATAAATATAATTTATAAAAAAAAAAAAACAAATCAAAACCGATGTAACAAAAATGATTTGTATGCTTGATGAAATGAAATAATATGGTTTATAAAAAAAACAAAAGAAAATTGTGATATTTATATGAGAAATCAACTTAGAAAAAATTATATATGTATATGTATTAATATTTAATTGTTTTAAAAGATATGATATTTTTTATTTAAAAACAAAAAGAATATCATTTGGCATTATTTTTAAAAATAAAAAAAATTAATTACTGTTTTATTCGTTTTCGTCCAGAGGCGCGCATCAATACTTTTTGAACACACACACTTCAGAAACTATGTATACTCAACATCAAACCGCCCAGGGCTAGATATGAAGAAACACATAATGAACTTTGAATGAATATGTGACATTGTTTTAGAAATAATATATTAAGGGGAAATACATATATTTTGTAATGTAAATATAATTTTTTTTTTCAGAAAAAATATATCATTTCACAAAGTCAATGAGTCTTGCAATATAGTCGATTATAATTTTTTTTTTAAACAAAAAAAAAAAACAGCCAATATACTTTAAATGAAATACATACCCAGAACAACTCTAACAAACTTTTTTCCCTCATCCTCATTTTTAACACTCATCTCTCTGCTCATATTTATTTTTTTTTCTGGAAAATACTGTTAAATATTCTTTGATGTCATACATAGCAAAGCAATATAATTTTTAGAAAATATATATGTATAAATATAAAACGAATAAGATTATATTCACAGACACACTAATCGAATGAGATTGTGTAAATTTGTATGAGTGCAATGAGGTTTGTTTTTTTTAAATATTAAAATTCAACAAATTATTGTATTATATAAGAATAATCAATGCAACCTTACCAAACCACCTACTGATTCAATAGAACTCAAATAAAAGCCAAACAAAAAGCTCGGCGTGTTGGAATTTTTGGCAGAAAACCTTAAATTTTTTTAATTAAAAAAATATATTTGTATATTTGTATGTACACAAGTAGGTATATTACAATTAAACCATGTTTGTTACAGGAATATAATTTTTTGAAATAAACTATCGCATCTTACCTTAAGTTTTGTTCAAAATTCTTTATAAGATAAACAATTATTTTTATGAATTAAAAATATAATACAAAATAAAGCGAAAAAATTATTCTTTTGAAAAGAACAGAAAAAAAAAGAAATATAAAATTAATGTTCGCCAATATTGTTTATACTAGTTGTACTTTAAAATACCAAATTATATTTCAAGTCAATAGACAATTTAAAAAAATTGTAATATGTTCATATAGACTTACTAAATTTAAATACATACGAATAAAATCTTCCCATATTTCGCGAAAATCTATAATCCATAACTTTATTACAAAAATTACATATGTATGTTCAGTACGAACGCGATGATTTCAAAATACATATAAAACAAACTGAAACTGCGAAACTGCTTTTTTATTGGGAGCTGTCCTGAATTAAATTTCCCTGTTAATGTTTTTCTCATTCGAACTTTGGGAACGTGAATGATGCTGAAAAGTTTCCCTCGGAATTTATTAGAAAAAAAAAAACAAATCAAAACCGATGTAACAAAAATAATTTGTATGCTTTATGAAATGAAATAATAGTTTATAAAAAAAAAAAAAAAAAAAAAAAAGCAAATTGTGATATTTATATGAGAAATCAACTTAGAAAAAAAAAATATATATATTAATATTTAATTGTTTTAAAAGATATGAGATCTTTTATTTAAAAACAAAAAGAATATCATTTGGCATTATTTTTAAAAATAAAAAAAAAATTAATAACTGTTTTATTCGTTTTCGTCCAGAGGCGCGCATCAATACTTTTTGAACACACACACTTCAGAAACTATGGGTAAGTTCACAAACGCCAAATAATTACGGTGCGATTCGGCATGACTGCTTGTTTGTGATGCTAATGATTACATATCTGTTGCGGATGCGATGCAGATCGTTTATTTGTTTGACGATGAAAAACAGTTCTGTGTTTCTGACGGTGGACATAATACTTTTCAAAGCTTTAATTGATTAAAAAAGTGATATTTTCTTATAAAAAATGCGCAAAGCGAAGCAAATAGGCTTTAAGAGAAATGATATGTCATTCAAATGAATTCATTTCATTTTCATTCGCCATATTTATACCAATCGATCAACGGCATCAACAAGTAATCACGATATTTCTTGATGCTTGTTTGTTTAATGTTTGCGCATCAGCATATACAACATTGCAATAATGAACAGTTGACGTTCAAAGTGATGCGGAAAGTTTGCGTTTGTGAATGTTTGACGCAAATGATCGAGCATCATTACTGCAGTGATGCGTTTGTGAATTTACCCTATGTATACTCAACATCAAACCGCCCAGGGCTAGATATTAAGAAACACATAGAACTTTCCCAAGCAGTTTTGCTGTCATTTCATACAATTTTTTGATCGAAGGAAATTTATTCCATGGGAGATAAATATATATTTATTTATTTTTATTTTAGGTTTGGAGTGACTTGCAGTCCTATACAAAACAAAACTTTCGGCAAATGTCAAAGCTCAAAGTAAGCGCGTCTTGCAGGAAGAAAGTCGCCAGGAAAACGTCTTGGACCTTCAAATATGGTCAGTGAGATCAGGTGTTAAAGTTATCACATTTATCTAAACTTTGGAAAAAACTGCATTGTTAATGCAGTATTACTCACTATTGCTCCTACTTTAGAATGCAAGACGCCCACATTTGTAAATAACTACTTAAGTACTATCTAATTATAGTAATTATTTTTTGTTATCAATCACACCCAAAGTTGCTGTGGGCTCTCTGTCTAAACAGAAAATATTTACTTTTCAGGAAAATTTCTCTAAGAGTCGATTTTTCAATTTCCACATAAACATCCAGTTAGTTGACAGAGGAATAAACTTACTTGACTGTTAAACAACCGGACAACAACATAGAATTTTTCAATCAAGAAAAACATCAATCTATAGAATAATTTAATTTGAACGTAACTTTGATTTCGAGTATCGAACTTTTTCTTAGAAATTACTTTTGTTTAACGTTTGCTTTGAAATAAGCAATAATTTTTCAAAGTGTTTTTGACATCGAAAATAGCTATTTATTTTATTCCTCAGATAACTCCTTATTCCGCTCTAAAATGAGCAGATAACTTTATTCCTAGATTAAGGTGTATCTTGACTGTTGAAAAACTGATGCTCTATCTGGAAAATATGTACTAACTGACTGCTTAACTGACTATTCAAAAATTAGCCCTAATAAAAGGTTATTTAAACACGAAAAGGATTAACCTAGAACGAAGAACAAAATGAAAAAGGCGTACAGGTTTAGGAAAGAAAAAAAAAATAAATACAATAATTTCAATTTAAAACGTTCCAATCCAAAGTTGGTAGATGAGGTAAACAAAATTTTCTGTGTGGAAAAGTGCAGTAAATCTCGATAAATTGGAACGGAATTGTTTCTCAAAAATGAAGCAAATTAGCAAGGTTCGAATGCAGCTTTGGTAGCTTTTTAGATTTTTTTTTTGTAGCCCAGTCGCAAGTATGTAGCTTTATTTTTAATAGTGCACTAGTCTTATATAACTAATATAAATTAGAATTTGTCTACAAGTCTGGTCACTATTTTAAATAAGAATTTTTGATTTAAATTCTCATATATCTAGTGCTGGTAAAGTTTTAAAAAATCATAAGAGTAGCATGTGCAACAAAAAAGAACTAAATAAGTACATGCCTTAAAATATGTAAAGATCAAAAAAATGTCTATTAGGCTTACTAATTTCTAGAGATAATTCGTATTGCATGAAAATTTCAAAATATTTTTTGAAAAAAAAGTCCAGTTATTGGAAAATTACTTGAAAAATAATACCCAAATTATATCTTCGTTATTCGCAAAACACATACATAAAAAAATTAACAAAACCAAAAATAAAAACGAAGAAAAATTATTTGTGAACGATAAGAAAAGATTAATTTATCAATTGGCGTTTTTCTTTTTTAGCTCCGAATAAAGAACTTAGCTGTCAAGAAAAGATCTGTGTTTCTTTTTTAGCTCAGACACATTTAATCTCTCAACTCGTGTTTCTTTTTTAAATCAGAGCTAAATTGGGTCATGAACAATTAGCTCAGAATAAAATGACCGATCAAACGGAGCAATGTGCTGGGCGCGGCTAACTTTACTCATAATTTTAACAATAATCACTAAAGTAAAACCAATTAAAAACAAAAATGAATTCGGAGAACGAAAGCTTTGGATTTGCTGGTAAATAAGTTTTAATAAAAACAATTTTAATAATATATGACAGTTCTGCGCTTAAGTTTATTTCAAAATTAAATCGGAGATATCTGACAATGCTCTACCCAGATCTAACTCGGTTTACTCAGGCTCTGCTCAGAAATCTGCTCGGAGATAAAAAAGAAAAACGACAAATGACAATGAATCGGCGATAGGTCAGATTATTAATTTCAATTATAATGTAAAAAATATATGTAGGTACTGATATTACATTTTTTTTATTACAATTGTGTAGTAGTTCAGACTTAAAAAATGGCATTGTAGTAGTCTTGCTATTTAGTCGCCATTTTACATTTGAGAGAATTTTATTACCTACTTTATTTTCATATACTTACATAGCAAAATATTTTAAGATGATTACAATTTGTTTTGTTTTGTCAACAATTCTTGTCACCGTGTTTAGCTGGCAGGAAGGGACTTGGCTTACAATGAGAGGCACTTTATCATGATGAGAAATAACTCTTGGATGAATTGTGAAAGCTCGCAAGAGGTACCATTGAAACAAATCATTTTAGGTGGGATACTAAAGTTTTAATAAGTTTAATAGAGATGTAAAACCTTAAAATATTTTCTAAGAAAGTATGCTAAGAGCGACTTCATACAACGTTTCTATTTCATGGTTTTGTGCAAATCACTGTCAATTTGGCCCCAAATAGCCGAAATGTTCTTCATCAATGGAGAAACTTTTTTAACTTGTGGATTTACCCATTTCAATACGTTTATCTAACATTTCCACTCGATCAATGTTATTTTTGATTTGACCTTTTGCTGCATTATTTTTCGTAACAAGCGAACGTTTAATTCAATTCGAATTAGGTAAGTACCATATAAGTATAGTTATAAGGAGATCCAAACAAGTATTATATTGCCAAAACTGTCCGGAGTACAACAAATTAATTTAACCAAATCGAAAACCCTTCTAAGAAAAAAATAGAATATCACAAATTTTGCCCCGTATATAACATCAATAAGGTAAACAAGTTCGCTGAGTTGTTATGTCTAGCTCAGATGGTTTTTTCATATCTATTATGAAATGTGGACTAAATTAGTCGTACTCTAAAAAAAAATTGTCGTACGTCAAACAGCTGGGCTTGAAATAGTGTCTAATATAAAATACCTCGGTGTGGTATTATGTATCAAACTGTCGTGGAATGATTTACATCTGTGTTTGAAAAAGTGTCCAAGAATTTAGGAGTTCTACGAAAAATGAGACCCATCCTATAAATGAACAGTGCAACAAAACTATACAATATGATTTCCAGTATAGCCCCACCAACCTTTTTTTTAGTTTTTTAATAATTTCTCCCAAAAAAAGTAGAAAATTCAGATTTTAAAAAATAAAGCAATGCGCATCAAATGATCACTATCCGGAGGATGAGAACAACAAGAGGTTTCATTGTAACATTAAAAATGCAAATAATTTAAACTTATTCAAAATGTGTTAACTAGTTAATGTTTGATCAACCCATAGGCTATGTTTGTTGATTATTTAAACCTGTAAAAAATCACTCAAGTTAAATTTAATGGCAGGTTTCAGGCCAAATAAGATATTACAATTAAAATTTAAAAAAATGGCTAATTGTTTACTATGCGTTTTCCTACATCAACATTAAAATTTTTCTTTGAACAAAGCCGAAAAAGAATAACAAGTGGAAGATGTCTAAGGACCGAGCTAACTGATTGAGGTCCAGGTTCACCCCGAGCTGTAGCCGAGCCACATAAGTAATTATTATTTTACTATTTGGATTTACCTTTAAGCCAAACAAAAAAATTACTCAAAATCTGGTAGGTACACAAACAGGAATTTTAAAATGTGTAGCTCCCTTAGAGGTCACATTAATTTGTATTTTAAAACATTGTATTTACCAGACTCAAACAAACAAAATAAGAAATCCCATACAATCCTCCCCACAAATTTCACAAAAATTGTTCCTATATACATAATAATGTAGTATGTATTAATGATACTTTATTTTAAGAAACAAATTTTATTTCAAATATTATTATCATTATTAATATGAATTGTTTAACAATTTATATATATAGAAAAAATGCATTATTTTAATGTAAAATCATTTTTTTTTTTTTTTAAATTTACATCACTTACATATCGGTTTATGTTGTCTTGTATCTGGTCGTAAAAGCTGGATTTGCCACCGGCCGGATGTCTTCCTTCTTGTGGGAGAGTCAGAAAGAAGTGTGTGCAGTTGGTTGCGAAAGAGAGAGAGAGAGAGAGAGCGAGCGAGAGTAGGGATCACGCACGGCTGAGGCATGGTGGTATCTCTTTAATATGACAGTGACAGTTATAATATGTATTAATTTATTATTAAATTTATTTTAAGAAAACCAACAGCTACATAATCATCATGTTATTTAATATTTATTATATAACTTTTTTATGTTTTGAAAGTTGAATGCATTAAATTATTAATAATAATTTCAATATAATTTCTTTTTTTTTATTTGATTTATTTTGCTTGTTGTTGCATATTTCTTTGAAACAAATAAGTGCAGTTAAACTTTTTCTAAAGTTTTTCTTGTTATTTTTTGTTTGTTCAAAGATGGAAATACTTAGATTATTAAATTAAATGATTTATATAAATGTAAGTATAATATTAGTAATATTTCCTGTTTGTTGTTTTATATGATAAAGATTGTTGTATTTTTTTTTTGTTTTAATATTTTCATGTTTTTATGTCTCTTTATATAACTACACATACTTAGACGAATTTGTTTTTCTTTTTC
Organism: Philhelius pedissequus; assembly: GCA_910595825.1. Lineage (NCBI taxonomy): Eukaryota > Metazoa > Arthropoda > Insecta > Diptera > Syrphidae > Philhelius > Philhelius pedissequus. The sequence continues at coordinate 38,328,925 of OU343163.1, forward strand.
TCTTTTGAATTATGTAATTTCTCTAGAACAATGCGTCGAACGAAGGAAGGAAGCTATAAGTAAACATTTTGTGTTCACTTAATTTTATTTTTTATCATTATTATTACTATATAAGTATATCTCTTTCTCTCCATACACATAAAATCATCAAACGAGACACCTCTGTAAAAAATTATTGCATATTGTTGTTGTTGGAAATTTTTCAAGTAAAAGGATATCTTAAATCTAATGTAATAATTAAATTGTGATTTATTATTTGAGATTTGAGGTTAAGGGAAGGATAGTATTAAAATGTAAAAATAAAAGTTTGGATGTATGTATGTAAATATATTTTTTTTGGTTTTGTACAAAGAAAATAGGAAACAAAATCAAAAGAAATATATAAAAAAAAAAAAATAAATCAGAAAAATAGAATTTAGCTTTAGGGTTTATATTGAAACTTACCGCGGAATTATTTCTTATCGTTTGGCTTGCTGTTGGGTTTATGCTGCTGAGGATTGGGGGGACCGGCTGCGCCAGGTTGGGGACCACCAGGCATACCAGGTTGTGGACCACTGGGATAACCATAACCTGGATATGCTTGCTGGGGATAACCGCCAGGTTGTCCAGCTGCAGCAGCTGCAGCATAATATTGAGAATACTGTGCATATTGGGTCGGAGTCATACCTTGTGGATAGCCTCCGGCCGCTGGTTGCTGCTGTGGTGCTGCAGGTGCTACTGCAGCGACGGGTTGTGAGGGAGTGCTCACAGCTGGAGTGGCAGCGGGTTGTCCATTTGGTGCGCCAGCCTTAAATAATAATTACCATTAAAATTGATACCAAATAATGTTTTGCTAAGAGAAACACTTACCTTCATTTGTTTCTCGATGGCTTCGGCTTCTTCCAATTTTCCTATACTTCTGTAATACTCAGCCCATTGAGCGCTGTAGTCTGGTGCCTGGGCTTGAGCGGCAACTTGTTGTTGTTGTTGCTGCTGCTGCTGTTGTTGATGTTGTTGTTGCTGTTGTTGCTGCTGCTGTTGTTGTTGTTGCTGCTGTTGCTGCTGTTGTTGTTGTTGCTGCTGCTGTTGCTGTGCATGGTGTTGTTGTTGCTGCTGTTGAGGTTGCACTTGCTGTTGTTGTGGCTGGACTTGAGGTTGTGGAGTCATTTGTGGCGTCGCCGCTGTAGGCATTGCACTAGCGGCTCCCGCCATCACCTGTTTTGCTTTCAATTGTTGTTCAATCATTTCCGCTTCTCTGTGCATACCCATTGACCTGAAAAAGTAAACTACCGTTATATAACCTGAAAGGCAAAATATCAACAGCTGCCAACATACTTATAATACTCAATCCATTGTGATGAATAATCAGCCTGTCCTGCCGCACCCGCTTGTGGCATTGCTCCCATTTGTTGCTGTTGTTGTTGCGATTGATCCCAACCACCTTGCTGGGCGTAGCCCGCCCATTGTTGCTGATAAGCAGCTGCATTTGGATCACTTTGCATACCACCGTTATTGTTGTAGTTATTTTGATGATTGGGCGCGTTTCCAATAGGCTTGCGAGATAGAACCACCAAATCAATGTTTATTTTTTCCGAAATCATTTGGCGGGCATGTTCAATCTGTTCTGGAGTACCCTTTGCCTTGAACATTTTCTCTGAGGGAGGATTCACCGCACTACGATCCATTTCACAATAAGCGCCAGTCTGTTGGTTAATCAATTTGATCGTTTCACCTCCACGCCCAATAACAATCTGTGTAAAATGCAAAAATTACAGTTTGGTATCTATTTTTTTTGTTTTGTTTTTAATAACTGAACTTACACCACATTTGGAAGCAGGAACAGAAAAAGTGACTTCTTCTCTCGCAGCTTGTTGTGTGTGATTCACACCATATCCGTACCCATAGTTGGAATTTGTATTATCAGATTGCTGACCACCACCACCACCGGAGTTATTATTACGGTTATTCTGCTGACTTCTCTGCTTCGAAAAAGGGCAATTGGAAGATGGAAAAGGAGATTTTCAAAATTCCCAAAAAAAAAAATGAATCAGTTCGTGAACAAACATTAAAAAAAAATAATTTTTTTTTACCATCACACTTTCAATCAGTCCTTCGATCATACGCTTAGCATCCTCGACTTGTTGACGACTACCTTGAATTATACAACGGCGATCACCTGGTTCGTCGTTCTTTCCCTGAATAAATTGCAGTTTGCAACCAGTTTCGCCCTGGATTTTCTTAATCATATCACCACCCTTGCCGATGACAACTCCTACAGCTACTTTCGGTACAAAAACCTCAGCTGACTCACCTCCTGATCCATTGGAATTATTGAAGCCACCTGGTCCTGATCGAACAACTTCTTTATCTTGAATTAGCTCAAATACCAACGCCTTAGCATGTTCGATCTTTTGAAAATCACCAGATATTCTCAGGGGTTTCTAGATTTGAAAAAAAAAAACAATTAATTTAAGTCGGTTCCCAAAAAAATGAAGAAAACTTACAATAACTTCCTGATTTGGGCCATCTTGTATGATGACCATTTTTGCGCCTGTTTTTTCTTGCAGCATTTTAATTGTCTCGCCACCTTTTCCAATGACCAAACCAACTTTAGCTCCAGGTACCATAATTTCTTGGTACGGTGGATAGCCGGTCGGCCCTGGTGGAGGCATTGTAATAGAAAGAACAATTTCTATTGTGCCAGCCCCATGCTGCGTGGACATTTGTTGAATCATTTCACGTCCCTTCGTAACGGCATCACGGCTACCCCGGACAGTGACAGTACGTTCTACAGAATGTAAATATTATACTTAAAATTTGAAGAGACTATTTTACATATTAAGGGTATTAATAAAACGTCAGAAAGTTTACAATAGGGAAATAATTTTCTTTCAATAACCTTGAAAATAAATTCAAATTAAAAAAAATGCAATATACATATCAAAACAAATTTAACCTTTTCTTATTAATTTACGGCTGGTAAGGTGAGATACAATTTAATGGAAAACAATCAGAAAATTAGCCCCTATCTCGTGATATGTGATTGTATCGTAATCTGAAAGTTTTACGAGTTTCGAAAAAATATTATCACAGAATCCGTTCGTAATGGCAATTAATTTGTATGAGGTTTTCCGCTACTTGGGAATCTTGTGATATATTTTTTCATGATCCGTAACAAGTTTACGATTTCAATAGAATTTGTGATAGGGCTGAGTAACATTTTAAAGTATTTTTTGGCGTGTTACATCTTTCGTAAGGAGAACACGATTTCATCAATTCCGCCTGTCTGTCTGTAGGTCGGTCTATGGATTTTCTTCAAACTTGATACTGAAGCGTCTTAGATGATTGACTCGATTTGTTTTTTTGTATCTTTTTTTTGCCATACTATTTTTTGCACCACAAATGGTAAATCATTATACATAATTCAAACCTGCGATAATTAGAAACCTCTCACTAATTCAAAGTTATTACGAGTTTTCTAAAAAATCTTTTAATATTTAAAAAAAAAATCTATGAATTTTTAAGCATTTGATAATTCGAACAAAAGTATCATCGCTACGTAACCAAACGACGCGTTAATTCGAACTCATAGGCGTTAACAATCGACAATTTAAAGTTATAAGAGCATAAAAGTATAAATGCGTGACGAATTCTGAATAGAAAGAGCTAACCGAAGGGAGGTGGGAAGAAAAGTGATGTTGAAAAATAATTTAAGAATCTCCTGAGCACCTCTCAACCAAAATAGAACACAAGGAAAAGATTTATGTTACTCAATCTGCTGGATTAAGACAAAGAAATACTATAATAATTATTAAGTCGAACTTTCATATTTTTTTTCTTAAAAAATTCAAACCATTTAATATTTGGAACACTCGATCGTAATATTTAAGAAGTCCCTCGAGTTTCGAATTAAAGATTGTCGACGACGACAAAAATTCTGCGCACTATTCATTGTGTAGCCTTCATTGTGTTTAAAATGTTACTTTACATAAAATGTTTAACGTTACCTGCCAAAGAAGTCAGGTAACGACTTTCTCATCAACGGCTTAACGGATTTCTATCAAAAAATTCAATATCCCGAAATGCGGATGATGATTTTTTGTATAATATACTGGGAAATCTTACTAAGCATTTAATGAAGAATTATATTTTTTGAAATATCTTCATTAGTCACTTTGTCATTTCTTTCGAGATAATCAGAAAATTCTTTTTGCACATTTTATGTATATTTATTATCTTGGGATTTAAGAAAGAAAATTTAAAAATGGATTCTAATGTTTAGTAAACTTCTCCATTGATATTTTTAATGTTCATAAAAAACAAAGGTGAGATGTCAGATGTTAAACATTATATGCGACTACTGTAAGGTTCGCCAACATTTTTGTTTCCGAACGCGTGCTGCTTCGAACAAAGAAAATTAATGCCGTCGGCAAAAAATATAAGATTACATATAACTTTGAGTAATTTCCGTCCTTTCTAAGTTTAGCGAATAAAAATCTTTGACCAGATTAACTATTGTAACTGAGTTCACGCAAATACCTTTCCAAATGTATGTATAATATCTATGAAGATTTAATATACATTTTTGTCGATTGAGATTTTTGTATTATATATTTTGCATACTTATTATTAGTTGTAATTGGAAAACAACCTAGTTTTGTTGAAGAAGTATTTTTTTTATAATCTACACACACTCAAGGGATTATATTCTCTTTAAATGTTTCAACACAGCGCGGGCGTGAGCTTAAGCAAGAGACAGAAGGATGGGAAAGATGTGTGGCGCGATGTTCTGAGACTGTAGGTGGTTGTTGTCTCAGGTTTTATCTCCATGAATGGTTTTATATTTAAAAAAATTCAATATTGTTTTATCCTTATCACATGGTACTTAACTTTTCGTTCCAACCGAAAATCAATTAAATGTAGTAGTGTCACAGCATTCTTTCAGATGGTATAAAAAATATTACTAAACAAATTTCCCCACTAAATACAAAACAAAAATAAAATGAACGACTGGGTCGCACGTACTTGATCTTATGTTAAATTATCATAATAATCTTAAGCATAATATTCAGTAAGAAGCTAAATACATTTTAGAAATCATATTTTACTTAATCTTATTAATATTATAAATGTGAAAGTTTGGATGAATGGATGTATGGATGTTTGTTGGTCAATAACTCCGGAACGGTTGAACGGATCTGGATGAAATTTGGTACAGATAGATTATTGTCTTGATGCTACTTTTTATCAGAAAAATGTATGGTTCCCGTGGGATAGGTGCGTTTTAATTGTTCATAGAGCTCATTCTGCAAATAGCCAACATACCTTTTATTCACAAGTCGCGTAGAAGCACACGGATTTGCATGAAATTTGATTAGTAGATGGATGGGGTACTGGATTCTCACATAGGTCATTTTTATCCCCAACAAAATTAACGGTTCCTATGGGAGAGGTTTAAACATGAAAAAATATATACATATACTTGGGCGTTTGTTCCGATTTCACGCCTCAACGACTGAACGGTTTTTAATTGTAGGTGTATAGATGTCATTAGATTCCCGTGGGATATATAGTCCGTATCCCATCGCACGGGCATCTGCTATTAAAAATGGTGTGAAAAAATGTATTGTAATTCATCAATCGAGAACGAATGGGCCGATTTGGCTTTAACTCTTTTTTAGTTGTTCGTAAAATACAGGAGAAGGTTTTTGCGAAAGAAAATTTTTTTAGTAAACCCTCCAGAAAAGTCGGGAAATTTTAAAAATCTAAAATTGATTTTTTGTATTTAATTGTGTATGCAAATGTTCCGGAATGGCTTTTGGAATGAAAAATTAGAAAATTCTTAGCGGAAAACTAAACAAATTTAAAGCATGATTTGATGATTTTGGACAATGTAAAGGTGGAAAATTCGTTGGAAGCTTGGAAAACTTCGGATAATCCTACTGATATTATAAATGTAAAAGTTTGGATGGATGGATGGGTGGGTGGGATAGATGAAATGTTTTTTGCTCAATAACGCCAGAACGGCAACGAATCTGGATAAAATTTGTTTGTTCCACATTCATGCCTCAACCATTAAATGGATTTTAATGAAATTTGATAAGCAGCTGGAAGATTAGCCATGATTTATTTTCCTCAGCTTTATTTTTGTAGTTCTTACTTTTTGAATCAAATATTAAATCTTTGCTTTGAACATCGAAGCCAAAGAACACGACAAAATGTAAATTTTTAGCCAACAGCAAGCGGCTCGCGAACCAGCCCACATACAAGAAGAGTACAGCGAGCGCGAGCATGCTTAGCAAGCATGTTCGTCGTTTGTGCCTACATTCAACGACTGAAGGGTTTTGAATGAAATTTTGTAGGTGGATAGATGATTTCATTAGATTCCCGTGGGTCCGTTGCATCGCATGGGTATCTGCTAGTTTGTTTTATAAACTTTTCTAAACAAAATAGTATTGCAATTTTAAGTAAGTAATTAAATATATTAATTTCCAAACATAATTTCCAAAAACCATTGTTGCAAAAAAAAATTATATTTTTAATCAGTCGAATTATTGTTAACTAAAGGCCAAAGTTAAGCAGTCAGTTAGTACATATTTTCCAGATAGAGCAATAATCAGTTTTTCAACAGTCAGATACAACTTAATCTAGGAATAAAATAATCTGTTCATTTTAGAGCGGAATAAGGAGTTATCTGAGGAATAAAATAAATACATAGCTATTTTCGATGTCAAAAACACTTCGAAAAATTAATGCTTTGAAATAAACGTTAAACAAAAATTTATTTCTATGAAAAGTTTGATACTCGAAATAAAAGTCACGTTCAAATTAAATTGCTTCTTGGTAGGAATTAATAGATGTTCACATCAGGTCCTGATCCTTTTCGACTGCCAGACTCATGACATGACAGACATTGATTTCAATAGGATTTCAATATTTTCTGGCATCACATCAAAGTCATCTTTTATGTTTACATTTTCATCCATCGACACAAAACTTTCAGGTCCTGATTCAATCTGCATTCACGAAGGACCTTGAACATTTTTCTTAAATTTCCTATAGGAATGTCATCTTCGGTATCGAATTTACCTCCTAATTCGAACTTTCTCCAAAACCAGCATGTTTGAAACAATTAATAAGTCTTCCAAGCATTACTAATAGCAACAGATACCTACAATCCTTCAAATACACATTCAACACATATATGTACATAATAGAGTGTCTGGGATGGCAACTGGCATGCATTTATTTTTTTATTACATTAAAAGAATTTGATGCTCGCTGTAGACTGCAACTTAAAAAAAATACCGTTGGAAAAATTATTAGCGTGATGACATATTCAATACTGCTCAAATGTCTGTCTAATTCTACGTTTTCACCTACCACTTAATCCAGATTTAAGTAGATTAACCATAAATCCTCCCTAAAATCTTCTGAAAACTGAAGACTTCACATACAAATTATAATCTCATCAAAAGAAGATTAGAAATTAATCTCATTGAAATCTTCTTCGAAGTAGAAGATTGTCAAAAGAAACAAACCTTATTTCATAGAACGCGCCTATTCAAATGTCATTTCCTCCATTGACATTCAACAAAAAAAAACCTGTCCAACATTACTTAATTTGTTTTTGTTTATAAAAATGTATAAAAATAAAAAATGCAATAAAGCTACAAAGACAAAAGCGGTGCCTCGAATTTGTAATGGAAAATGGTTTAGCGACGAGTTGCAATCTCATATAGCGAGTTGGATAGTGTGGCTTTGTCTTCGAGTTTTTGACGCTTTCAGTTTGACAGAGAATCCATTAGCTGGAATTGTTGGTCAGATAAAGATGCAAATATTGTTCATTCAGCAAGTTGGTTTTTCATTTTCCTTCTAGATTATCGACCTCGTGTCCTGGCCAGATTTCATGCATTTATTATAATATACCTACTGCTTAAATTTTGAAGGATAAAATGTTGGCATAACAATGGCGCAAAATTTTAGTCGATTTAATAATATGTTATATCATTGTTAGTATGTTACTAGGCTAAAAAGAGGATTTTGATAATTTTAAACCAGTTTAGTATCGTACTATCTTTCCTTCTTCTTAACATTTTACTAAATTTAAAATTACAAAGTGGCTACTTTATTTTTTTTAGTATCGTACTAAATTCATATGTCACTTTGTCATTTACAAACGTCAAAAAGTTATGTTCGCTTACTTTTTTGCACTATTTTAGGCGTGTTTAGTTTTAGTTTATTAAGAAAATAGATTTAGTATGGTCCTAGTTAAAAAGTGTTTAAAATTAGGAAAATATTAGTAAAGTGTTTTAGTACTAGCAAACTGTTAAGTAGTATCATGCTAAGCCCTTAACATCAGGCTTTTTTAAAATTTTGCGCCAAAATTTTTAAGTTATTACTCTTTTTTTTAATTGAAATTAAATTTGTCCACTCCACCGAAATTATTATTCTTCTTTTTAATTATTATTTAGATTTACTCTTGATACCTACATTGACTAATGACAATTCACAGTGAAAAAGTCAAAATAATATTTTTTTTCGCTGGTGAAAACACTTCAAGATTAATTTTTAATCTACTCAATTTAAACCGGATTATCTTTAGGTGAAAAAGTAGTATAAGAGAAAATATTTTGTCATTCATATGTGAAATTCCTGTCCGTGTCCGTCCAAGAGAAACTAAAAACAATGAAACTTATATGGAGCAATTTCTACACAACAAAATGTGTCCGCAAAGGGAGATTTCACTGTTTTTTATTAGAAATATTTATTTCGGCCAGTATTGCAGACACTTAAGCCTAGTAGTCAGGTCTCTCAATTTTTATCGTTGTCACGTTTCTGACAACGAACAAATTGTAATATGTCCGTATTTTTCAAATCGTCAAAAAAAACTATATAAGATAACTGAACTTAACAAAAGGTGCGTATTGGTAAGGCCCTCAGACAACTAATGAGTCTGCAGATTTAAGAAAAGTAGAGAGGGACCATAAAGGAGGCTTTACATGTATCTTCATCTGCATCGACATCTGCAAAAAAAGAGGAAACAAAATAGAAAAATCATACTTGTGCGATAGAGAGCGAAGACCAAAATGAAGATCATCTTCATGTATGAAGATTATAGGAAGTATGAATGTGAAGATTGCAGATTATAGTGAAGATGAACATGTTCATCTGCATTATAGCATTTTCATCTGCACCATAATTTGTTCCGTTCAGATAACGAATTTTCAAGTTTTTTTTACCATTTCACCTCAGTTTGTTTAAAAACAACGGAAATAGCGAAAATGTTCTTCTCTAAACCTCATTACTGAACGCTTATAACATGTGATTGTGAGATGTGTCAAGAAAGTTATAGCAGAGTTCGAGGAAGTTATTAGTGTACCCTGTCTTACTTTTATGTTTGTTTTATATTATGGTTCTGCTCTACTTTTCTTCAAATCTGCAGATGCAGATCCATCTAAAGCCTCCTTAATATAAAACAAACATAAAAGTAAGACAGGGTACAAACTAATAACTTCCTCTAACTCTGCTATAACTTTCTTGACACATCTCACAATCACATATTCTTAGCGTTCAGGTATTTTGTTTTGTGAAGAAAATGTTGCCTATTTTCGTTGTTTTTAAGCAAACTGAGGTGAAGTTAAAAAAAAAAATAACTTGAAAATTCGTTACCTGAACGGAACAAATTATGGTGCAGATGAAAATGCTATAATGAAGATGAACATGTTCACCTTTCACTATAATCTGCAATCAAAAACATGAAGATGATCTGCATTTTGGTCCCCGCGCTCTATCGCACAAGTATGATTTTTTTTATTTTGTGTCCTCTTTTTTTTGCAGATGTCGATGCATATGAAAGATGAAGATTCATGTAAAGCTTCCTGATATTTCCTAAAAAAATAGTGCTTAAATCTCTTACGCATATTCGTATCTTTGAATATGGGGAGTCACCAACGCTAAAAGGTTATTGAATTGGTTTGGATCTATATTCTCAAGAAATTGCAATATAATTCCGGTACCTTAATTCGGAATTTTATCACCAATTTAGCGTAGCAACAGTCCTTCGAACGACGACTCATTCTTTGCCAATACCGTTCGAAACTTTGGCAAATTCCTAAACGCAAATCTTGTGCATAATATGCTAAGCAAACTGTTCCTAAACGCAAACAGAAAAATCTCTAATAAGCACACTGTCCCAAAACGCAGTTCATTCTTTTTTCTTGCCCAAACTTCATTGCATTTGTACAAGTTCTAAACTTGTGTTGCGCACTTCACTTGCTGTTTAATTTTTATCGGGTTCGTACATTTGCTTACCATGAGACTGGCTTTGCAAATCTTGCGCTTAGGAATTTGGCCTTTTTATTGCCCTTCTTCTTCGTCAAATTCAGTTAAATGCAGCTAAAACAGTCGCAATGGCAATGTTATTTTATATATTCATTTTTATTATAATCCAATTTCGGCTTCTACTTTCTAAAAACTGAACTGAAAATAGTTTGAAGAGATTGCAAATTATTTGTGTATGTACACGGTTGTTAGAAAATCTACCACTCTTACAATTTATTGGTAGATATTCAGCCAGCTATCTGACAATAAATTGTCAGCCAACTTCTGACAGTAAATTGTAAAAGATTGGTAGATTTTCTACCAATCGTGTACACTGAATTATTTTTCAGCTCGTTGGTCAGACATTTTCAGGTCAGTGTACACGATTGGTAGATCTTACTATATTGTCAGACCTAACAATGCCTGACAATTATATACCAATGAGCTCTTAATTAATTATGTGTGTACACGGTTGGTAGAAAATCTACCAATCTTACAATTTACGGTAGCTGCTGAATGCCTACCAATAAATTGTAAGAGATTGGTAGATTTTCTATCAACCGTGTAAACACATAATTAATTTTCAGTCTTTTTAAACCATTCGCAGTTGAGTTTAAAGAGTGTAAAAGCCGAAATTGGATTACAATACAAAAAATTAATATAAATATACATATATACTATTAATAATATATATATACATATCAAAACTAATAAACAAAACTTTAGAACAATTTGTGTTTCATTTAAATACGACCTAAAGTGTTTTATTAAATTAAGCTACAAAAATAACTGTAAAAATATAATTTTTTATTATCAGAATCCTTTTTATATTATAACAATTTTAACAAAAAAAAAACAACAAAAATAATTCAAACACTTTCGCAACACTGCGCGACGCCCAAAATTACTTTAAATTGTCTGACAATAAAAAAATTGTATGATGTAAAAAAAACTACATCTTAAGCTTAGTTTACACGATTGGTAGATCTTACAATATTAACCGTGTTTTATTGGGAAATTTATCCAACGTAAGTTTATCCGTCGTAGCATTTTACATACAATTCGCTACGGTCGATAAAATGCTAAAGTAGAAAATACGGTGGATGGCTGGTTGACGTTTATTCGAGTCTCGAATTTGATTTTGTTAGTATTGTTGGTACGATTGATAATTGGATTAAATCTCGATGGATGTGTTCATGGAGTGTTATAATTATTAATTTCATTCGTAAGATAATTCGATCTTTTTGATTCTTTTTTTATAGTTGGCCAGTTTATATTTCTAAAATCTTTGATAACTCCATTTTTTAGTAAATTATAAGCTGTTCTTCTAAAAAGTTTCTCACTTTTAGTATTAAAATATGTATTCTTTGGTCTAAAATTCCACCTATATCTGCAATTTTGCACCTTTATTTTTGACTAACTAAGACCAATATTCGTTTGTGTTCAATTTTTATTGATTGTTATAAATAAACGGAGTTTAGTGAAAAAATCATCTTTTTATTTAGATCTACAAAAAAGCAATTTGAGAACACAAACCGCATTGGGTGTAACTGCGCTAATTCTATGAGCTATAAGGATAGGCGGGCACATATATGCAATTTTTAGTTTTGCCAAAGTTTGTTTGTTAAAGTGAATACCATGGGCTTATATGAGAGTGCGCGTACATGCAAAAACTATTCAGCCCGCGATTCGAGCAACTTAAAAGTTTGTGATTTGGCACAAATAGAACGATCACCCCAAATGAGTTCATGCAGTTTGTATCACACCAAACTATAATGTAACTGCGCGCACATTAAATCAAAATATTGTCTGTGTGGTTTGTTCGTTTCGGAAAAATTTCATGCGCGCCTAGCCTAAACATACTAAGCGACAACTGAACTTTACAAAATTTGCATTTTCTTCACTGTTTAATGCACGTATGGCAATGAACGATATTGGCTTCACTACATGGACTTCGACTGGGCGTACATTTTGGTGATCCCATTGTTTTTTTTTTGTGACATGTGCATGGAAATGGCAAACCAAATGTTAACTATTTGTTCCTTACTCCGCGTATGTTTAGTGCAGTCTGATGAGTGAATATTGAATTGAAAGCAAAACATACTCAGAAAATAAATTTGTAAATTGACTTGAAAAATAAAACTCCTAGCTATCGATCTACTCAGAATATAAATCAAAGCATGAAATATAAAAACTATATATATAAACTACGTTGTAGTGTGCGTTCAGAACCAAGAAACATTAAAAGGAAAGTTGCAAATCTCCGGAAATTTTGTTTCTTCGTGTGAAAGTCTTAAACGATTTTTACAGCAATACAAAAATTGCCCTGTGTAAAAAGGGACTTGACCATAGTCTATGAACAAAGCCATTAACTTATCATTACCTTTCTATTAGTGCAAAATAATTGTTGGAATTTAAAATTGCAAATGCAGAAAAAATGAAAACAGGAAATAGGTTTGAAACATAAACTAAATATTATTAAGTTTTTCTACTTTCTATTTTATATGAATAAAAGCTGATTATTGTTCATAATTTTGATATTTTGTTAATTTTACTTTGCACAAGACTCTTTCATTACTTGTGACTGCTGTGCAGGGGTACCATTTTTACAAAAAATAAAAAAGCTACGGTCGATGCGTTTTTTTGGGAAATAGTTACGGTACAATGGATAGAATCCCAATAAACCACAGCTATTGTCAGATCTGTCAGTGAAAAACATGCTTACAATGTCTTAAGTACTATGCACATGAGAACGACCAACGACCAACGTATGAACGAATATTCGTCCATTTTGACATTTCGTTCACATGGCTTTAATTTTATTCGCCACGAATACAAGTAGTCAGATTTTGAGGCAAGACGCGCGTGAACAATTTATTTGTCGAAGGGTGGCTGGTATGTGGAACACGAATAGAGTTTGACTGTTCGTAGCAATCAGATGCAATTCGCGACAACCAATACTGTTTTCTCAAATGTACCTTATTTTGGCGATTAAAATGTAAATTTTTCTGTCGTAAACATTAATATAAATTATATTTCTACAATTTTGTTCAGAAATTGTGAAGAATTTAGGTTGGTAAATTGTTTTAAATTGAATTTATTCGTTTATTCGTCTGTCGTTGGTCGCTCTCATGTGAATAGTCCTTTACGTGTAAACTTACAATAAATTGTCAGAAAATTTGTGATACAATTAATTGTAATTATTGTCTGACGATTAATTGTAAGAAATCCTACAATCGTGTCTACGCTAGCTGAGAGTCGTGTAATCTTACAATAAATTGTCAGAAATTCTATCTGACAATTAAATGTATGACGTAAAATTGTCAGGTATATGACAATCGTGTACACACACAAGGTCTGATTCACACTCTGCCAATTGGCACAAATTGGCACCAATTTCTGCCAAAACCTGTTCCAGACTTACAAATTTGGTAGTTTTTGGCAGAACAGAGCGCTCTTGAGAGAGTAAAATATTTCCCCTTCCTGACAATTTCTTGCTAATTCCTGCCCAAAAAATTTTTGTGGGCAGAAAATTTACAATTGTCAGACTGACGTTTATCATAAACGAAAAAAAAAACGGTTCGTAGTTGGTGTGAAAAAATATTTGTTAAAAAATAAATTAATTTAGAAACACTAAAATACAAAATAATTAGTTTGAAGAGAAAAAAATGTGAATTTACATAAAATAAAGAAATAAAAAAAAAAACAATGTGTTGACGTTTAAAAATTGGTAGAAAATTGTGCACAAGCTGTTCCAGACTTTTCGGACTTTCTTTCTCAATGAGAGAATTTTATCCCCACTCTTCAAGTTTTGACAATCTACCAATTTCTGTCCAAAAAAAAGTCTGGATCAGACCTACAATTTGTAGTCAGGGTTCTCAATTTTTATCGTTGTCTGATGTTTCTGACAACGAAAATATTGTAAGATGTAAGATGTATGGCCTGTTCGATTGGTCGTCCGGAACTGTTCTGACCCCCACAAAATGACAGTTGTTACTCTAAACAGAACAGAAAATGATTCTGGGGCCCCAGCACGTAACTTGATACAATCGAGTATTGTCGATACAATCGAGAATTGGAAGCACATATGTATTTTGGTTCAATCGAGTTTTCTCTAACGATACAATCGAGGACACTCGATCGAACCAAAACAATTCTCGATTGTATCGACAAAACTCGTATGTATCAAGTTACGTGCTGAGGCCCCAGATTTCATTTCAGAATCGAAAACAGAATCACTAATCCACTCACATAATTAAAATGTCAAAATCATCGGGTTGAATTGTTTTGTGGAATTTCGATATGTTTATTGAATTTAAACTACTTTTCTAGTAAAATAACATAAAAAGAAGCAAGTTATAATTATTATTGATACAAGAAAATGTGTATCTAAATTGAAATCAAGTGTTTTGGAAGTTCTTTTTAGACGATGTGATTTCTTTAAAATTTAATTTTCACAAATACAGTGGTACATACAATTCAGAATCAGTCAAATTGTTGAAATGTGCCAAGTCCCCAGTTAATTTCGAAGAATGAGCTCCAGCTCATCTTCGATTCATTAAATAAAAAGAAGTCAGCAGGAGTCGATGGTATATTCAACGTTGTACTACGACATTTGCCTCAAGAAGCAGTTGACATTTATACCACTGTTTAACAACGCGCTGAATAATGCATATTATCCAGTGCGGTGGAAGACAGCTGTTGTGCACCCTCTCCCAAAAAAGGGAAAGGACAACTCCAATCCGGCGAATCTCCGGTCGATAAGTCTTCTTCCAAGTATCAGCAAAGTATTTGAAAAGGTTATTAATAGATCCCTGTTCAGGTGGGGCGGAGGACAAAAATATTATCCCGGATAATCAGTTCGGTTTGAAGGCGGGACATGATACAAATCATGCCGCGTCTAAACTAGTTTCTAATATCCAATGGAACAAAACTAAAAACTAAAAAGCAGTGTAAGGGTGCCTGTCTGGTTGATTTGGAGAAGGCCTTCGACACCGTATGGTTAGAAGGTCTCTATCTAAAGCTAACCAGACTAGGTATAAGTAAACCTCTATTGTATATGCTTTATGACATGCTAAATGGTAAAGTTTGTTGTCAAGAGTGGCAATGTAACTTCTACCGCAATTTTTCATATTAACAATGGTCTTCAGCAGGGAGCGGTTAACTCGCCGATTCTCTTCAGCATTTACACAAGCGATCTAATAGGTAGTCTAACTCAGGCAATTGCGTACGCCGACGATCTAATTGCGTACAGAACAGCTAAGGTCATTACAACAGTTGAGGTCATTAAAAGTCTTTTGCAGAGTGACTTCGACAAGATTCAGCGATATTGTGATGACTGGAAGTTGAAAATCAACTTCCAGAAATCAGAAACTATTTTGTTTAGGACTCCGTTGTCTAGCGCCTCAAGGGATACGAGAAAGAACTGGCGCAAGCTGGTGATCGTAGGGCCACATGGACATCCACTGGCGAGTAAAAGTGTAGTAAAGTACCTTGGCATCTGGTTGGATCAGTACCTGTATTTCGACAGACATATAGGTGCTGCCTTGGCCAGGGCTAGGGGAGCCTTTGCCTTGACAAAACGACTGTTTTATAGAAGCCGTCTTGACAGCAGGGTGAAGGTGATTTGTTCCATGGCCCTCATCAGGCCGATGATTGCCTACGGATGCCCGGTGTGGTTCAACGTTGCCCCATCTCAAATGGAAAAGATTCGGGTGTTTGAGAGGCAATGTCTTAGACGTTGCCTAGGATTACACAGAACACTAGAGTCGGAGTACACAAGATATTGATCCAACTAGGTTCTATACAACGGAGCCAACATAAACAGAATAGATAATTTTTTGTTTAAGCTGATTCGGGGGCATGTTGCAAGAGCGATGTCCTCAACTAACAACTTAATTTTTGGGGCGTATTACCACAATAACGAATATTTTGAGAGTGCGCGGTTAAGTGGCTACATCCCTCCCGAGGCATTCCTCTACTTAGACAGTCGAGGGCTGATACAGCATGGAGGGGTGGTTCCGCTCATCTACCACGTCAGCCGGAAAAATGTGGATAGGCGACTCCTGTATGGTCGAGACGTCATCGCTCAAGGTGGAGAAGAGCGCTTTCGGGACCGGAGGGATAGGGCGAAACAGGAGAACCAGTTCTGGTGGCTCTCTGAACAGCATCATAATATTTAAAGTCGATGAAGATGGTATGTCTTGGCCGACTTACATAGATTTAGGGCAATTAGGTATAGGGAACAGTCGGGGTGGCATGCATATAAAAAATAAACAAAAAAAAAATTTTAAAACGAAAAAAATGCTGCTGTGGCTGTTCTAGTTTTTAAGTAGTTTTTGGGTATTATTAGGTATTTTAAGAAGTTTAAGTTATTTTCAGTTAGTATAAGTTAGTTGTATTTAGTTTTAATTATTTTTAATCTATCTTAAGGTTTAGTTTAAAAGTAAAAAAGAAATATATGATAAGATACCAAGTTTTTTTCAATAAGTTTCCTTGGTTAAAAAAATAAAATAATTGGATTTAATTAAAATAGTTTTTAGGTCGAAAGACATTAGTTCTAAGAGTTATTGTTTAGTTTAGAGCGCCCGTAAAGGGCCAGTAAATTAGTTGTAAGTTATTGATAATTAGGCTAGTTTTAAACATTTTTGTCTAGCTTTAAGATAGTTATAAGTTAATATTAAATAAAAATGAATTTACAAAAAAAAAAAAAAAGTTAAATTGTTTTCGGGTGTTTTATTGGGGGAACGTCTTCCGGACGGCCAATCATACAATTTTTTTTTTTGGACGTCGCGCAGTGTTGTGAACAGATAGAAATGTTTATCAAAAATACTCGCACTCAAAGTGTTTATATTATTGTTTTTTTTTTTATTAAAATGAATAGTTATAGAAAAAGGATTCTGATAATAAACAAAAAATATTTGTAGTTATTTTTCGGTTAAATGAAACAAAAAATTTTGTTTTTTAGTTTTGAGAAATATATACACATATATCTAATTAATATTATATATTAATTTCTTTTATTATAATCCAATTTCGGCTTTTACTTTCTGAAAACTCAACTAGGAATCGTTTGAAAAGACTGACAATCAATTATGTACTTACACGGTTGGTAGAAAATCTACCAATCTCTTACAATTTATTGGTAGGTTTGCAGCCAACTATCTGACAATAAATTCTCAGCCAACTTCTGACAATAAGTTGTAAGAGATTGGTAGATTTTCTACCAACCGTGTACACACATAATTAATTGTCAGCTCATTGGTAGATAATTGTCAGACTTTTTAGGTCTGACAATATTGTAAGAATTACAATTTTTCGTCATACAATTAATTGTCGGAGAGAATTTTTGACAATTAATTGTAAGATTACACGATTGTCAGCTAGCGTATACACGATTGTAGGATTTCTTACAATAAATTGTCAGACAATGATCTTACAATTAATTGTAACACAAATTTTCTGACAATTTAATATAAGTTTACACAGTTGTAAGACATTGTACGCATTTTTTCACTGACAGATCTGATAATTGGCACAAATTGGCTCCAATTGTGTTCAAGTTGTTCCAGGCTTTTTCGGACTTTAATGTCGATTTCGTTTCAACAAAAACATCCATCTGCCGTCGATCCGCCGTCAATTTTTTTCTGAAAATCAAATTCGTTTCAAATTAAAACCAATTTTTTTCTGAAAAAACAGATCCGTATTGAATCTTTTTGGAGACGGATTCAAAACGGATTTGTGCACAGATTCTTACACACACTACAATATTTGTTTTGAAGTTTCTCAATTGTTGTGTTGTGAATTAATTTTTATTTTGTGCCAGTGTACAGAAAAAGTGAATTAACATATTATAAAATAAAAAAAATTGTTAAAAACTTATTGGAAACAAATATTAAAAAAGTGCAAGTGGGTTTAGGAACTCCCCCGCGTCGGAATCGGGAAATTAAAACGAAATAATGATGTATTAACGAATTGAAGATTTTTTTAGAGCCGCCAAGCAACACACACAGTCCCAAAAAGAGATTCGGTCCGTAATCGTTCGTTTCAAAGCAAAAAAGTATTGGTGTTAGTAGCGAATCCTATTTATTGAAACGAAATCGACATAAGTCTCAATCAGATAATTTTTTCCCCACTCTTCAAGTTTTGACAATCTGCCAATTTCTGCCCAAAAAAAGTCTGGATCAGACCTAAGATCTACCAATCGTGTGCAATAAGCTTAAGATTGAGATTTGAACTGATGTTTTTCTTTTTAATTGTTTCAACTTGCTTCTTTTATTAACCCAAACTAAATCGGAGCATGCTCCATTAGTGCAGATCATATACTGCTCTCTGAGTTAGACTCGGTTCGCTCTGGCTCAGACTCTGCTCGGAACTAAAAAACATATACAGCCACCTGTGTTTGTAATCCTAAGACCCATTGCTGAACTTTGTATAATGCAACAAAAAGTGTAAAAAATATCACTTTAAGCTGATTTGAGAAAATCCTCTTAAACTTATGTTTCTACTTTATACTAGCTACTTTGGAAAGTTTTTATTTGTTACACTTTCATTTCCTGTTTATGACTTCGACAGGCAATTGGGAACAGACAACAATTAATTTTATTCATCAGTAAACTATAAGAGAAGACTGCAGACATTCCCTGTGCCCTGTACCTTTTAAGAACAATGACCGGCGCACTTACATAACACAAAACAAAAAGGGAATGCTCACCCTCTGCTATGCGCAAGGTCCACTATGAATTACTTTAGTTTTGTACCAAAAAAAGTATGAAACCTAATTTACCTGATTCCTGTGAGAGTTGAATCTTGCAACCTGATTCGGCTTGAATGTGTGAAATGTTGTCACTGCTATTCCGACCAATTACCAAATGGCTGACGAGAGCTTCGGGAATTCTCAACTGTTCCTCGGTAGTGTTGCCAGCAGTGGCGGCGAGACGGGCCGCAACGGCTGCGGCCTGTGCCATTGCCTGAGACATGTTTCCGCCCTGTTGTGAATTGTACGAGTCCGGACTGGAGAATTTTTTCGCATCCGGTCCAGCGGAGTCGTCGTCGTTCAAGGAGCGCTTATAGCCGCCGCTGCCTTGCAGTTGCTGTGGCTGCGACTGTTGTTGCTGGCCAGTTGGTTGGATTTTGGCAGCGATCTATCGCAATTTGATGGGAATTGAAAATTTTTATATGCACAATTCACAATTTTTTTTTTCTTTTCACTTCACTGATGAAAGGAAGAGAAAATTTTCGAGGCGGCGATGGCCGTTTTGTAAAAATTTTTTTTGTTACCTGTTTTGCACGTTGAAGGGCGGCAGCAAATGCCTGGGATTGATTTATATTTGATTGTGGCGGGGCTACAGTTGAATAATCACTCATTTTATTTAAAATAAAACGAAAAAAATTAAGAAAATTTTGCAAATTTCTTCTATAGAAAAAAGCACACGCGATAATTACAAATGGCGACGCGGTAAAGATGGAGAAAAATCGAAATTCAAGTAGATATGATTTTGGTTTTTGAAGTGCTGTGGAAAAAGAAACACTTTGGTTGTGCTCCTCGGTTCGGTCATATATGTTTCTCTTTTGCTCTTTTAGAAAATATTTCCCTTTTTTCTAAATTGTAGTAGAAAAACAAATTGGAGTAAATTTTTAGTGGGATGTGTCCAAAAATTACAATTAAATTATATTCCACAAAGTTTTTGATTTCAGAGCATTGTATATAGATATTTAGGACTATTCAGCGATATCTTTTATTCTGTTTTTCTGTTATGAATTTGTAAACAAAAGTTTAAGCTGTCAAAAAATCTTTTATGAATTATAATTTTGGTATTCGGCGTGCTAAATCTGCTATTAAATCTGTTAAGAAATCAGCTTATGAGCTGTCAAACCTTCGAAATTCTTAAAAAGTCTTTTACGAACTGCATTTTTGCTATTTTTATGAAGCATAAAAGAATAAAAGACACATTTTTGTTACTTTTATCATAAAAGATTTAAATGTATGAAGTAAAAACTTTTATTTCGTTAATGAATTATTCTTAAAAGTTCTTAAAAGGACACCAATAACAAAATATCATTAAAATACATACATAATAACAAACACAAATATGAAAGTAATTTCAAACTATTTATTTCAATACACGATAGCACAGAACACATTTCGATGGATGAAACGTTAAAGAAAGTGTGGCTTATCTTGCCGGAGTTCGTTTTTGTACAACTTTTTATATTGGATATATTAAATTCGGAAACTGTTTTTGACAAATTACAAAGATGGATTATTATTTATGTACGCGAAACAAAACACGATAATTCCGTAGGTTAATTTTATATTGTCATTAGTCAGTGCCGAATGGCGAGTTTTTATTTACCTACTACAGCTGATAATTTGATAGCAGATTTTAGGTCTGTTTGTATAAATGTTTCTTTTTCGAAGTTACATAACAGACTTATAAAAGATCGAACTCCTGAATACCAATTATAAAATAACTTTTATTGTGAATATCTGTTATGCATCATAACAGAAAATTCATAGCAGAATAACAGATGTGGCAGAATAGGCCTAATTAATAGTACTATCCTGCCGACGAAATTCATCCAGCCTGGAATAAGGTCCACTACTCATCATGAGTTCCACTACCAAATCGAAGGTTAGGTAGTGTTGGTGTGCAAAGAAAAGCAAATATGAAGAAGAATAGCGTGATAATAAATTGCTGAGAGAAATATATACAAAATTTATTATAATTTAGAGGAGGAAATGAAAACAATGTATTGCATAGGTTTTTATTGTTTTTTTTTTTTTTGTTGAGTAGGAGCTGGATGTTTGTATGTAGAATGAAAATTGTTTGATGGCTGTAGGGAATATATAAATATTCAGGTATACACTTGTGTGCAACGGTCACAACTCAAGAAAATAAAGTTTTTTACCAAATGCACAAACATGATAATAATTTAACGAATTTTCAAATAAGAATTGTTTATTAATAGGTATTAAATATTTTTTAAGTCGTTTTTTACTTATTTGTTTTTAAACGAGTATTCAACAATATATATATACATATGAAAACATTATTTAAAAAAATTGTCAAAATATTTCAAAATCCAAAAAAATAAAATTAAATTTAATAATAATAGTTTTTTTTAAATCGATTAAGTTGAAGTTTCAAAACAATTGTGTTTTCAAAAAAAAAATTAATTTGGGCTTACATTAGTGGTAGGAGCTTCTGCATAAAATAAATCAAAAATAAAAAAATACCAAAAATTACCTTTTGCCTTCATTAATGAATTGATTTTTTTTATAAAAATATTTGGAACCGTTTTAGAAAAAAATAATATTTACCTTTTTTGTCAAAAACCAGTATGGCAGGTAGGTAGGTACCATAATTTTTCGTCTTAAAAAAATTTAAAAAAAACTGGGGGCATATTTATGAAAAACGTTTAGGCTGTAGACCAGAGGACAGACAGACTGAGAGACGGAATTACAGGACCAATTTTTTTACGAATTCTTTACTCGAAATATAGTACCTACAAATTCTGCTATTTGACGGAAAAAACGAATTGTTCCAAAAAGAATATAAATTTCGATCAAAAATAAATTTAAGGAATTATATTCTCTTAAGAATTAAACAAACAAAAATATTAGTAAAGCTTTTGACTCAAAAGATTGAAAACATTTTCAAATAAATAGTGAAAATTGAGTGAATATTCTCGTGAATCGAAAGATTCGTTCGGATCGGATAGCAGATTAAGGCCCATTGACGCTGTTAGTAGGAATAAGGTAGGAATAGTCTATAGTTATCCTATGCAAGTTTAAAGCCGATGTAGGTAAGATTACCTTAATTCTTACTTTAATGAATTGCCGAATGCATGATTTAAGAAATAGTTACATAGGTATACCTACCTACAAATGTATATTTCAAGCTAGGTTATGGATTTTAATTATGTAAGTTAGGAGAGAAATATGTACCTACATGGATGGATGGATGGAACAAGGTATGTAGATATGTACATATAATAATGAATGTTAAGGATATAGGTGGGTAGGTAGCTACATACATATACACATATGAATTTATAATTTAGGCGCAGTATGCATACATAAGATTCATGTGATTTTTAAAGATACATATGTATGTATATAAAAATCGATGAGGGCCCACATTGTATGTAGTATTCATTGACGTACGGCGGATATTATGGGCGTTCTACTGGCCATCCAGGGCCAGTTGAACGGCCTCCAAAACCAGATCAGGGAGCAGGCGACTAGGGTGGATTATCTCTACTCTGTTTTGCCGAGCTTAACGCAACTTAGAGGTTAAGGGCGCGCTGCCGGAGAGGCCCTTTAAGATCCTAGCTGTGAATGTAAATTCATTGATTAGGACCAAACGTAGAGCGAATTTATTCCAATTGCTTAAAGACATAAGTCCAGATGTGTTTATGGCTAGCGAAACTAAGCTTAACCAGAAACATAAATTGACTAACAACAATTACAATATCGTAAGAAGAGACCGACCCAACTCCACGCAAGGAGGAGGCGTCGCAATCTTTATACGTAAAGGCATTAGTCATAAGGTAATATATAATAGTGATGTGCGAAAATTTCGGACGTTAGAGGCATGCATCATATGCATTCATCTCCAACAGGGGAAGCGAATGTATGTGATCGCTGCCTATGCACCGGAAACACCTCAGCCCACGCGGTTTATAACAGAGCTTGAAAAGCTTTTTGAATGCTTAAGATTGAGCTCGGAAGAGAATTACTATATATTGGCGGGTGATTTAAACGCCAAGCACACAGATTGGGGAAATCAAATACAAAATCCTCGAGGTAACCATCTATTTAATTGGATGGGTCGATACAACCTTGAGTATCGCATCGATCTTCTAGCCACAGACAGGCCATCGTTCCCAAGAAGCGGTGCCTATCTGGATCTATTGCTTAAAGACGCAAGACTAACAATTACTGACGCTGTGGGTCAACGGCCAAGAAATTGTTTACGAACGATCGAGTACGACAGTGACCACTGCGGACTCGCAGCCGTAATACAACTTCCGAACCAGCTTATGGAGTTGGAGGAGTATGTGCCTGTGCATACTTACAATTACAGTAAGGTGCGCTGGCCACGTTTCTCCAATGCCTTATTGAGTGAATTACGTTCAAATGGTATATCCCCACCAAATGACAGGAACCTAACAAATACTGAAATCGACAGATACTTAGAACAAATTGACGAAACGATTCTACGAACAATGAACAGAACAATACCGAAATACAAAGAACGTAACGCAACTGACATGTACCGTAACGCGACAATTGACGCACTTCACAGACAAAAAAGTGGACTACTGACAAGACTAAAACGCTTGTACAGGCGGTTTACTGATACACGAGACCTGGAGATTAGGACACTGAAGTCGTCCATCAAAAACATCAACCAATTGATCAAAGAAAATTATAGATTGGCTATTAATTCGTTCTGGGACAATAAAATTCGTGCCGTTAACTCCAGCGACCCAAGTATGTTCCCAAAAATTAATAAGATTTTTAGAAGAAAGGATCAAAACGATCTTCCGTGTCTTAAGCTCCAGAGGACGACAGAGAACAGAGACGTACTTCTGACAGCAGGCATAGACCCAGAGGATGCCGTATTGGACGATGACCTCTATATAATCGAAGATCCGCAGGAGAGAGTGGAGGCTGTGGGGGCTGCTTTCCAGCAAGTGTACAAGGTGAATGCTAGCATTCGCCCGAATCATGACCTGGAGAACAGAGCTCTGCTTCATCACTTATGGCTCCGGAACGATATAACCGAATGGCGATCTGAGAACCTTGGTTTTACCAGGTTTAATGATGAAGATTTGGCAAACGCCATAATCGCCGACCGAAATGGGCCCAGCCCCCTGTTAATTTCGAAGAATGAGCTCCAGCTCATCTTCGATTCATTAAAGAAAAAGAAGTCTGCAGGACTCGATGGTATATCCAACGTTGCACTACGACATTTGCCTCAAGAAGCAGTTGACATTTATACCACACTGTTTAACAACGCGCTGAATAATGCATATTATCCAGTGCGGTGGAAGACAGCTGTGGTGCACCCTCTCCCAAAAAAGGGAAAGGACAACTCCAATCCGGCGAATCTCCGGTCGATAAGTCTTCTTCCGAGTATCAGCAAAGTATTTGAAAAGGTTATTAATAGAGCCCTGTTCAAATGGGCGGAGGACAAAAATATCATCCCGGATAATCAGTTCGGTTTTAAGGCGGGACATGACACAATTCATGCCGCGTCTAAACTTGTTTCTGATATCCAATGGAACAAAACTAAAAAACAGTGTACGGGTGCCTGTCTGGTTGATTTGGAGAAGGCCTTCGACACCGTATGGTTAGAAGGTCTCTATCTAAAGCTAACCAGACTAGGTATAAGTAAACCTCTATTGTATATGCTTTATGACATGCTAAATGGTAGAAAGTTTGTTGTCAAGAGTGGCAATGTAACTTCTACTGCAATTTTTAATATTAATAATGGTCTTCAGCAGGGAGCGGTTAACTCGCCGATTCTATTCAACATTTACACCAGCGATCTGATAGGTAGTCTAACTCAGGCAATTGCGTACGCCGACGATCTAATTGCGTACAGAACAGCTCATACAGTTGAGGTCATCAAAAGTATCTTGCAGAGTGACTTCGACAAGATTCAGCGATATTGTGATGACTGGAAGTTGAAAATCAACTTCCAGAAATCAGAAACTATTTTGTTTAGGACTCCGCTGTCTAGCGCCTCAAGGGATACGAGAAAGAACTGGCGCAAGCTGGTGATCGTAGGGCCACATGGACATCCACTGGCGAGTAAAAGTGTAGTAAAGTACCTTGGCATCTGGTTGGATCAGTACCTGTATTTCGACAGACATATAGGTGCTGCTTTGGCCAGGGCTAGGGGAGCCTTAGCCTTGACAAAACGACTGTTTTATAGCAGCCGTCTTGACAGCAGGGTGAAGGTGATTTGCTACATGGCCCTCATCAGGCCGATGATTGCCTACGGATGCCCGGTGTGGTTCAACGTTGCCCCATCTCAAATGGAAAAGATTCGGGTGTTTGAGAGGCAATGTCTTAGACGTTGCCTTGGATTACACAGAACACCAGAGTCGGAGTACACAAGATATTATTCCAACCAGGTTCTATACAACGGAGCCAACATAAACAGAATAGATAATTTTTTGTTCAAGCTGATTCGGGGTCACGTTGCAAGAGCGATGTCCTCAACTAACAGCTTAATTTTTGGGGCTTATTACCCCAATAACGAATATTTTGAGAGTGCGCGGTTAAGTGGTTACATCCCTCCTGAGGCATTCCTCTATTTAGACAGTCGAGGGCTGATACAGGATGGAGGGGCGGTTCCGCTCATCTACCACGTCAGCCGGAAAACTGTGGATAGGCGACTCCTGTATAGTCGAGACGTCATCGCTCAAGGTGGAGAAGAGCGCCTTCGGTTCAGTAGGACTGTGTCCGATCGGGACCGGAGGGATAGGGCGAAACAGGAGAACCAGTTCTGGTGGCTCTCTGAACAGCATCGTGATATTTAAAGTCGATGAAGATGATATATCTTGGCCGACTTACATAGATTTAGGGCATTAGGTATAGGTAACAGTCAGGGTGGCACCAAAAAAAAAAAATTAAAAATATGTATGTATGCGGGGGCATGCGTGCATGTATCTGCGTGTCTGTACATGTGTGTGCGTACGTATATGTATGTGCGTATGTACATGTGTGGGTGGGTTGCATGCTAGTGTGTGTCTGCATGCATATAAAAAATAAACAAAAAAAAATTAAAAAACGAAAAAAATGCTGCTGTGGCTGTTCTAGTTTTTAAGTAGTTATAAGTATTATTAGGTATTTTAAGTAGTTTAAGTTATTTTTAGTTAGTATAAGTTAGTTTTATTTAGTTTTAATTATTTTTAATATATATTTAAGTTTAGTTTATAGGTAAAAAAAAAAAAAAAAAAAAAAAAAAAAAAAAAAAATGATCAGATACCAAGTTTTCTGTATAAAAGTTTCTTGAAATATAAAATAAATAAAAAAAAAAATTTAGATTTAATTAAAATAGTTTTTAGGTCGAAAGACATTAGTTGTAAGAGTTATTGTTTAATTTAGAGCGCCCGTAAAGGGCCAGTAAATTAGTTGTAAGTTATTGATAATTAGGCTAGTTTTAAACATTTTTGTCTAGCTTTAAGATAGTTATAAGTTAATATGAAATAAAAATGAATTTAAAAAAAAAAAAAAAAAAAAAAAAAAAAAATTCATTGACGTACCCAAAAATACGTAAGAAGGAAATAAAATAAGATAGAAATAAATGGATAATAAACACAATAAATGTTTTTGTATTGATTATTTATTATTGTTTGAGGAAAAATAAAGATGTCATTTGAATTCCTGCATAAATCAATATCAAACAAAAATTTCAAACATCTTTGGAGCAGTTTTTTTAAAAAAATATTTTCAATCTATAAAATTTTAAAAACTTTTTTAGAAAAAAATCGAGACCCCATTTTGAAGCTTTTATTAATATACATATAAAATTAGAATTTCAAAAAAATCAGTGATTGGTTTTTGAAAAATCGATTTTAGAAAACAAAATTTTTATTTATTGTTTTAAAATCAAAAAACTTTTTTTCAAAATTTGTGTATGCAGTTTTATTAACACTTTTTCGGAGTGTATCGCATAGTGAGAAAGTCGAAAATATGAAAAGTGTTCTTATGGCAAGTACCATTAAAAATAACGCGTATTCAAATATTGTGTTTACTTAAAATTGGACTGCATTAATTTAAGAACGCACTTTTTTTTAATTAAAATTCTTGGAGCCGTTTTTGAGAAATATTTTTTTTCTTAACGGTTTTTTACCATTTGTATGGGCGGTACCGTTGTTTTTTATTTTAAGAAAATAGTTTTTTTTTGACTATTCAAGATAATGTCAAGAAACTACCAGATACGAAGTTTCCAAATATAAATTGATTTGTTTTCGAAATTTTGAGTTTTTAATAATTTTTTTTAATTATTTAAAAAAAAGGATTTTTTGAATTTAAAAAAAAAGAGATTTTTTAATTTAAAAAAAAGTATTTTTTTAATTTCATAAAAGTTCTTATTTTAATTAATTGAAGAAAACGCAAACAATATGTTTATATTATTTTTGTTTTTGTTTTAGTGGACTGTGTGGATTTAAAGCCAATTAAATGAATTTGTGACCTTTAGTCCAAAATGCGTTTCGCCCAGGTACTACAGCTAATTTACAGTGAGTAATCGCTGTAAGTTTTATTAAAGTCGGTAAACATCGATCAAAAAATAATGCGTCTTAGAAAGGTACTACAGTTCTTATTTTAATTTAAACAAATAAATTTTAAAAAATCATAGACATT
Organism: Philhelius pedissequus; assembly: GCA_910595825.1. NCBI lineage: Eukaryota > Metazoa > Arthropoda > Insecta > Diptera > Syrphidae > Philhelius > Philhelius pedissequus. The sequence goes on from OU343163.1 coordinate 38,356,616, forward strand.
GATTTTTTTCTTAGGACCAAAAATTACGGTATAAAAAAGTTTTTAGTTACAAGAAAAGTATTATTTTTTTTTCAAAAACGGCTTCTTTGTTTTCCATAAAAAAAAATATAATACACTTTTATATATACATACCTATCTGTATTTTTTTAAACGTTGTTATGATTGGTACCTCAGAACCATATTAACTTGTCTTTGGATACAAAACTATACTAAAATGTTTGGAAAACTATTGTCTGAAATCTAATGACAACAATACACAGACATCCTCTTTTGTTTAAAGCGTAATGATACTTCAGAAACTGAAATCGAAAAACCCAGGCCCTATACCACTAAGCTCGTGTGGAATTCACTGCTCCACCACCACCGTATCGATACCAATTTGAGCTCAACCAGGCAGCATCAACATTCATACATATATTTCAATTAAGAAAAACAAGAAAAAGACAAAAACTAACCAATGAAATATTTTAAGTAGGTAGGTGTTTGTTTTATATTTTAAATGAAGTATCATAAATAGGTTAAATGATGTAAAAGCAGAACTCATCTTTCATGTTCATGTGATAATGGAAGGTTAGTTAATTGTGATAATGGAAGGTTAGTAAGCTTGAAGTTAATTCTTATGATTGAATATAGAAATTAGTAAACACCATATTTATGAATTCAATAAGGCACCAAAACGCACCAATTTCGTTTTTTTTTGAATGGCTAAAATTGGAGATAATATCATTCTTTGTACGAAGCTATAACCAAAGTTGTACAAAACATACGCCAAGAAAAACATTACGCTTTTCATGCTGTATGTAAACAAAGTCAATACAATTATGTCATCTTATACACAAATTAAATTCACCATACTTTTAACTGATATTAATTGAGAATTCAACAATATGTCCATATACTCGCCGAATAAAAAAAACACTGGCATATAAAACTCCCGACATTGGAATCACAATCAATCATTATATAGAAGCGGATATATACTATTGGAAACGGAAATTTATATTTATAATTCATTTGTTGTTGATATACTGTCTTATTATTGTTTATTGTAAATGTAAATTTCTCAAACATTTTTTACAAAACGCAGAGTGGGTTGTTGATAAATGAAGTAAAATACAAAATTTTGACACAAATTGGGACAGAATCTTGTGTGTTAGTTTTGTGTTCGTGTGTGACAGATTTAGCTACGTTACGTTACGACGTTTAGGTATGTTTGTTCATTGTTAATTGTTTATAGATTTATATATATATATTCATTGTAATTTGATTTTCTTAATTATTTATTAAAATATAGCTTCACCAAATTCGTAAACAGTCTCACTAAATTCGGAAAACCATTTCCCATCGATTGATACCAATAAACCTTTATTTTGTTCTTATCGTGTTCTAACTATACGCCTAACCTTAAATTGTTTATAACTTTTAAACCATGACTCATCAAATTCTAAAAATGATTAACCAAACTTCACCTAATTATAGGAAACAAACATTTTGAAATCCGTGATATCGCTGTGCTAACTATACGCCGTTGGCAACGGTTGCTGATGACAGATAAATGGAAGGTCACTACTATGAACTTATAAAAATATAATATAAAATAATTATTCGTATATAATTATTTAAAAAATAAGATATTTATTATATTTGCAGTTGAAATTAACAAAGCCAAATCAGTTCCTTAGGGCCAGTAGTTGTACAAATGTGCTTCAAATATATGATCCATGGTTCAAACAATTCAAATACTCGATTTACTGTGGCTTAAGAATCAAGTATTTGATAACTGCTTTTGAACCATCGTTGTACCTAAATAAAGCCAACAAAATAAGAAATTCAAAAATGCTGAGCCATGAATCAAATAATGTACAACTGAATTTATTTCATTTTGCAGGATATTAGTTATTTTTTCATGAAATAAATTATGGAATACCTTTTGAAAAAATACGATATTTAGGTCTATTCTGCCACATCTGTTATTCTGCTATGAATTATAACAGATCTTCACCATAAAAGATATTTTATAATTGTTATTCAGGAGTTCGATCTTTTATAAAAGTCTGTTATGTAACTTCGAAAATGAAACATTTATACGAACAGACCTAAAATCTGCTATCAAATTATCAGCTGTAGTAGGTAAATAAAAACTCTGGGCAGTAGACACTGGGGGCGTTCGGTAGCGCACAGCTTTCTGATACATTGCTGAAAAATATATTGTGCGTTTGTGAACGTATAAAACCCAATAGGTAACCATTTCTGTCACAAGTCAAAACAGAAAATATGATTACGCTTGGGCTCAAAGTGAATTAAACATACATTTGTTGGATAAAATATAAATTAAAAATGAATCAGGAAGTAAGAACCACAAATGTTTCAAGCGATTCAGAAGAAGAAGATGATGTATTAGGTACGTAATTAAAGTTCACAAACAACAATTGAAAAGACAGCTGATTTCGTAGTCAGCTTTGCACTGCGATACCTAAGTATACCAGAAATTTAGCGCTAGCTTAGCTTCGATTTGGAAGTCATATGTTTTGCTCATTGTTATGGTCGTCAGATGTTAATTGACAGATATTTAACACGTATTACAGCAACAAGGAACGTATTGCACAGCAAAGCTGTGCGCTACCGAACGCCCCCACTGACTAATGAAAATATTAACCTGCGCAATTATCGTGTTTTGTTTCGCGTAGATAAATAATATTTAATCTTTGCAATTTGTCCATAACAGTTCCTGAATGTATTATATCCAATATAAAAAGATAAGCGAAACTATCTTTTACGTTTCATCCATCAAATTTGTTCTGTGCTTTAGTGTATTCAAATAATTAGTTTGAAATTATTTACATGATTGTGCTTGTTATTATGTATTTTAATAATATTTTATTATATTTGTCCTTTTACGAACAATTCATTAACAAAATAATTTTTTGTACTTCATATATTGAAATCTTTTATGATAAAAGTAACAAAAATGTGTCTTTTATTCTTTTATGATTCATAAAAGATTCCATAACAGATTCTGGCATGCTGAATACCAAAAATGCATTTCGTAAAAGACTTGTTGAGAATTTCGAAGTTTTGACAGCTCATTAGCAGATTTCTTAACAGATTTCATAGCAGATTTAGCATCATAGAGAAAATAATTAAATAGAGGCACGACTCGTACCCCCCTTGCCTTAAACACCCGCAAATTTTTTTTGAGGTGAGTAAGAGAAAACTCTCTTAAATTACTCATTTTTTCCTATCTGTGAATACATGTGAGTGGTGGATTAAAAAACCCTTTTGCTCAAACTGACAGGTAATTTTTTTTGTTGTTGATTTGTCAAAAATTAGCCTGATCATAATCAAAACTAGTTTTTATTTTCACATTTCGTAAGTTTTATTTGATATTTATTTTAGTATTCTTATTTCAATGAGAGAAATATATGTATATACATACCTATAATAAATTGTTTTTTTTTCAGGTTTGTTAAAAAGACTTGGCCACAACAACAATCCCAACAGAATCATCAAATGCATTTCAGTTTTTGAATGGCCCATGCCCACGACTATTCCTACTTGGGGACATGAACAGAATTCCAATTTGTTTTAATACCGAAAATTGGGAATATGCTTTTATTCTTCCATGCTATCACCACAGATGTGTACCTATCAGTCGAATCAGAAGAAACAAATATAAATACAAAAGAGGACGGGATTAGACCAAAGTAAGTAACAATGTATTTACGTTTAGGATGACCTGTCAGATGTTTGTACTATTGCAAATCCTAATAATCTCATGTCTTAATCTTATGTATTTACTTACAGGACAGCCTTGCATCAAATGACCCAACTAGGTATCAACGTGGAGCCAGAAGTTAAAGAGACCATAGTAGTCAGTTGCCAGTATTTCCATTTAAGCGCGAACAATGTAATTAAAGAATTCTTCGCTAAGACCAATCGCATTGTGTACATCATTTCTACTAATTCATTGGTCACTCATTTTACGTCGATTAATTCAACGTGCTGGAACTCGTCATTTCAGTCGCGACATAGACGCACATGGAATCTTCTAACTTCGTTGAAGCCGAACAATTGGTCGAATACAATGGACAGAGAATATCATTCGTCCAGAAACGCGGTAGTATGCCATTCTATTGGCGTCAAAAACCAAATCTGCGCTACAAACCACCTAAAGAATTAGTACAAGGAAAAGATCATCTACTTGCCTGTATGAAGCACTTCGACTTCGACGTGCAGTTGCAATTGTACGGGAAGCAAATTCTAGTTTATTTGGTAAGATTCATCCTTCGGTTACCTATGTATGGATGTGTTGTAGAATTGGAATAATAATTTTTTTTCTTTTTTTTTAATAGGAGCCGAAAAAGCTTTTGGGACATTTGTCAATCAAATGAACAACCCTCTTGTGCGATACGAGTCTTTGGATTTTCATCTCGAATGCAATATTTAATCTTGCCTACGAGCAAGATGAATTTTCTGTATTTCATTTATGCGATGATGGAAATTTGGTACCCTCCCAAGATGGACTATTCCGTACGATTTGCATTGATTGCTTGAATCGGACAAATGTCTTACAAAGTATGCTGGGGGGGGCGATCTCTAAATCGAGGGCTGGTAAAGCTGGTAATTCTTAGAAGTGGACAAAAAATTGAAACTGTTCCTCCAAACTTTGAAGCAATTTTCAAAGGGACACTAAATAATAAATTCATTTGTGAATTTGTTTCTTGTTTAATGAAATATCGCTTTAAAGGTTTGAGTAGATCATGCTGATATATCTCTCTTCAATAATTAGGTACTGGTGTCTTGAAATCAGATCTTACACACGCACATCTGGGAGTGATACCACCAACTACTCCACTTTACACAAAAACCAATCCATCAACAAAAAGTGAAGATCGAAGTGAAAATCGGAAACAATTTCCCCAGCAAAATGACAGAGTAAGTAAACCTTTATTTTGCAAGTGCAAATTCATATCTAATCGATGTTTTTCTTATAAACTTTCAGAGATCTCGATAAACTGAAAAAAGGAATCGCTGACAAAGTAGCCATATTATCTTTTTGGAAGAAATATATCGTCAGTGGCAATCTCATGAACGAGATCGATTTGCACATGTCGACCGAAACACCTCGGTCTGTATCTTCTAAACAGATTGTTGGTCTGTCTGTGGATCAGTATTCAGTCAAGCAGAAATAAGGTACGTTAAATACAAAAAAAAACTAATTTCATGTATTTTTAAGTATTTGTTTTTCTTTTAATTTTGTAGGATAAGCAGCGCCTGCCATTCATCTCAAAATCAGGACGAACAACAAGGTCAGACCACACAAACAATGAAGCCCAACAGGAAGTCATTATTGCCAGATAATATAATTAAATACATTGGGCTCAATATTTTAAAGTGTTCTCCTTATGTATATATATATGTATATAGCTTAAGAATTGTGATTCAATTAATTTTTTTCGATTACATTTTCTTTATGGGTGTTCAAAAAAATTCTTTTATTTTTAAGGGAAATGTGTAATGTTGTGTCTCAATGACACATAGGTAAGTACTATAACCCTATGCTGAGGTAAATTAACACTCAGAACAGTTACAATCATCGAGATTAAGCAAGTACTTTGGAAATGACAGCTTGTCCAAAGTAGCAAATCCAAGAAATTTCTACTTATATCAAGAAAAATCTTGAAATCAGTACTTACGCAAAGCTCTAATTTCCAAATTACTTGCTTGATTTCGATGATTGTAACTGTTCTGAGTGTAAATTAAACTTAGCTTCGAAATCCCTGAAATCATTTTAAATTCAAAAAATTATTTCGAAAAATTGCTATCTAAAAGTAGTTTCTTCGTGTTTTAAAAAAAATGAAAAATTACAAAATTACTTTCAGATACAAATTTTTTGAAATATTTGCTCGAATTGAAAACGGTTTCAAGAACTTACAAGCTGACATAAATTAAAACTCACAACAGTTTACATCATCGAGATCAAGCAAGTACTTTGGAAATGACAGCTTGTCCAAAGTAGCAAATCCAAGAAATTTCTACTGATATCAAGAAAAATCTTGAAATCAGTACTTACGCAAAGCTCTAATTTCCAAATTACTTGCTTGATTTCGATGATTGTAACTGTTATGAGTGTAAATTAAACTTAGCTTCGAAATCCCTGAAATCATTTTAAATTCAAAAAATTATTTCGAAAAATTGCTATCTAAAAGTAGTTTCTTCGTGTTTTAAAAAAAATGAAAAATTACAAAATTACTTTCAGATACAAATTTTTTGAAATATTTGCTCGAATTGAAAACGGTTTCAAGAACTTACAAGCTGACATAAATTAAAACTCACAACAGTTTACATCATCGAGATCAAGCAAGTACTTTGGAAATGACAGCTTGTCCAAAGTAGCAAATCCAAGAAATTTCTACTGATATCAAGAAAAATCTTGAAATCAGTACTTACGCCAAGCTCTAATTTCCAAACTACTTGCTTGATTTCGATGATTGTAACGGTTCTGAGTGTAAATTAACCTTAGCTTCTAAATCCCTGCAATCATTTTAAATTCAAAAAATTATTTAGAAAAATTGCTATCTAAAAGTAGTTTCTTCGTGTTTTAAAAAAAATGAAAAATTACAAAATTACTTTCAGATACAAATTTTTTGAAATATTTGCTCGAATTGAAAACGGTTTCAAGAACTTACAAGCTGACATGTCCAATTATCATTAGGTAAGTTTAAAACCGATGTAGGTAAGTTCTTAGTATAATGAATAGAATTATTGTATGTTTCAGGAAATAGTTACTAGGTACCTACCTAAAAATGTATATTTAAATCTATGTTATGGATTTTAATTCTGTAAATTGGGATGGTAAAATGTACCTACATTACATACATATGTATGTATATGGACCCTAGGTATGTAAATATGTAGGTACATAATAATTTATAATGAAAGTGTTGGATGGTTATGGTTAGGTAGACCCATATATGCATATAAAACTTTATATAATAGTTTTAATATACATAATATTCATTTGATTGTTAAAGATATATATTTATATAAATGTCCGAGAGTCCACTTAGTACATAATGTATGTAGGTTGGTACCTATTCAGTGACTTAGATATCAGAAACTACTAACTCGATTTGCGTTTTGTACGTAATTTATTATTTTTGAAATGGAAATTGAAAGAATAGTCAAATTTATAAATTTAAAGTTTAAAGTTTATAAATTTAATTTGCTCTGGCCCGATCCAAACTCATAACTTCAAGTTTCTATTTTTCATTTTTATTTATTAGTTTTAAACTAAATTTGAATATTTTTAAATGTAGCTAAACATTGACGCTATTAGTAGGTAGATCCAAATATGTAGGTAAGTTTTCAGTATAATGGATTGAATGGATAATTCAAGGAATAGTTACTTAGGTACCTACATACCTACAAATTATGTTTAAATCTAGATTACAGATTTTAATTACAGAAATTAGGATGATAATTGTGTACCTACACTACATACAGATATGAATATGTAGGCATGTAAATGTAAATACATACAATGTACATTGAAAGTGTAAGTTGGTGATAAGTAGGTAGATATATGCATATAATTTTATATGATAGGTGCAATATACATAATATTCATTTGATTTTTAATGATATATATGTATATAAATGTATGAGAGCCCAAATAGTATATACTGTAAGTAGGTATGTATTCAGTGACGTAGATAGCAAAAACATGTGTATGTATGTAATTTAGTCATTATTATGCGTAAAAACGAAATATAATTAGGTAGAAGAAATGGATATACATATTTATATGGACCGACAGAGAGACAGACGGAATATCAAGTTATTGATTTTTAGTAAATTTGTTATAGTAATTAATTTTTTATAACATAACTTATTATAATAAAATATACTAGCAATCCATTAAACAAAAAAAAGCTTAACTTATTATACTTACTATGAATTCTTTTTATTTTTCGTCGCTGAGTATTTCTACCTCTTTGTTGGTTGATAAATATTTGCTTTGTTCCTGATATGGAAATTCATCGGAAAGTAAAAGCTTGCGGCAAAATGTTTCCATATTTTTTATAAATAAATTAAATACACGGTTGGATCGTATGTACTTGCTCTTGTGTTCGATCACATTGTTAGTAGAAAAGGTTTAATATTACGAAATGTTGTATTAACAAAAGATTATGTCTCACAATATTCTTACATCCGGTGGGAGTTGCTTTGAAGCACGGAAAATGCTAGACAATCCATGCATATATTTCTTTTACTGGCAACGATTTCTCTTTGGAGAATTCGATTGCCATGAAGATGAAGGAACTGTTGGGAGTTAGAAGTTAAATATAACATTTTATTTTTGTGTAAAGTTTCAACTAACTTACCTACAGCTATATGGCTGTTTATTGTGGGTATGGCACATTGGAAAATTTTGCTTTGGTGGAGTGGGAGTTTTTCCAGTTCCTGCAGCGCATGGACAAATGTCTCCATTGCAGTGGCCATATAGACTTGTGAAGCCACAACTTCCAGAGCGTTCATAACAGCTTCGGGGGTTTTCCGTCTTCCCAAGTAAAGCAAGTCCAGTATCGATGAAGGTGGAACGATTCGATCCAGCGTAAAGAAATTCTTAGTCACATAATTGTACCAAAACGCATGGAGCAATTGTTGTTCAATTTAATCAGAAAGCAATGAATGAGCTGTTGCTGTACAGTCATTTGTTGCCATTCTCGCTCAAAAGCTTGTCCAGTACAAATCCGGCGTTGGCGAAGCCATTTACAAAACTTGCAGCCAGATTCTGCATTCCTGAGTGCACTTGAATCAATGGGAAATTATTTCTTAATTAAATTTTGTATGTGTACAACAATTCCCAGAACATATTTCAATCGAAACGAAGAACTAAAACTTGAAAAGAAAAACAGATAACATTCATCCAATTGTGTAAGACATTATAATAAGAGCAGAATTATAAAAAAATATTTACGTACTGATTACTAGAATAATTTAATATATATTATGTATGGTCGTTAATGTTTCATAAGTTAAATAAATATGTATATATATACCGAAGCGAATGTTTTGAATAAAAAAAGGTAACGGAAACCCTCACTGTATTATTTATAATTTAAGTGCAATATGCATATGTACATAAGATCCATGTGATTTTTAAAGATACATAATTATGTATATATAAATGTATGACGGCGTACATCGTATGAAGTATTCAGTTCAGTTATTTTGGAAATATATATTTTTTTTTTAAACTCAAAATTTCAAAAACGAATCAATAGATTTTTTCGAAACTTCGTAATTGGTATTTTTTTGACTTTATCTTAATAGTTAAAAAAAAACTTCTTTTAGTTATATGCATATAGCTACCTACCCACCTACATCCTTCGTGTTCATTATTATATTTATATGTTTACATACCTAGGTTCCATCTATGTATGTACCTACATACATATTACTCTCCTATATTACAAATTTAAAATCCATACTATAAATTTAAATATGCTTTTGTAGGTAGGTACATGTGTAGCTATTCCTTGAATCATCCACTCGACAAGTCATTGTACTAAGAATCAAGGTAATCATACTTACATCGACTTCAAACCTGCATAGGATAACTAGATTACCTACATACTAAATAGCGTCAATGTTTAGCTACATGAAAGTTGTTAGCTCCAAGATCAAAACAACCCGTTGCAAAGATATAGTTGAAAATCTATTCACTGTTGACCTTGAAATACATAATCTGAAAATACTTTGAAGTGTATCTTTGGAACGGGTTATCCTAAAAACTTGGTTGATACCTTTTTGTAATCTACTCTTGATACTCTCAAAATCAGCATCAAAAGTTTTTATGTAGAAGCCTTATTGCAAAAAATCACTCTTGAAATACGCATATTTAGAATGATGTATGCGTATTCCTGGAGCAATTTTTTTTAATACAACTTCTTTACAAAAAATGTTGATGCTTTCTTTGAAAGTATGAAGTGCTGATTCTAAAAAGATATCGCTCACCTTTATTGGACAACCCGTTGCAAAGATATAGTTGAAAATCTATTCACTGTTGACCTTGAAATACATAATCTGAAAATACTTTGAAGTGTATCTTTGGAACGGGTTATCCTAAAAACTTGGTTGATACCTTTTTGTAATCTACTCTTGATACTCTCAAAATCAGCATCAAAAGTTTTTATGTAGAAGCCTTATTGCAAAAAATCACTCTTGAAATACGCATATTTAGAATGATGTATGCGTATTCCTGGAGCAATTTTTTTTAATACAACTTCTTTACAAAAAATGTTGATGCTTTCTTTGAAAGTATGAAGTGCTGATTCTAAAAAGATATCGCTCACCTTTATTGGACAACCCGTTGCAAAGATATAGTTGAAAATCTATTCACTGTTGACCTTGAAATACATAATCTGAAAATACTTTGAAGTGTATCTTTGCAACGGGTTATCCTAAAAACTTGGTTGATACCTTTTTGTAATCTACTCTTGATACTCTCAAAATCAGCATCAAAAGTTTTTATGTAGAAGCCTTATTGCAAAAAATCACTCTTGAAATACGCATATTTAGAATGATGTATGCGTATTCCTGGAGCAATTTTTTTTAATACAACTTCTTTACAAAAAATGTTGATGCTTTCTTTGAAAGTATGAAGTGCTGATTCTAAAAAGATATCGCTCACCTTTATTGGACAACCCGTTGCAAAGATATAGTTGAAAATCTATTCACTGTTGACCTTGAAATACATAATCTGAAAATACTTTGAAGTGTATCTTTGGAACGGGTTATCCTAAAAACTTGGTTGATACCTTTTTGTAATCTACTCTTGATACTCTCAAAATCAGCATCAAAAGTTTTTATGTAGAAGCCTTATTTCAAAAAATCACTCTTGAAATACGCATATTTAGAATGATGTATGCGTATTCCTGGAGCAATTTTTTTTAATACAACTTCTTTACAAAAAATGTTGATGCTTTCTTTGAAAGTATGAAGTGCTGATTCTAAAAAGATATCGCTCACCTTTATTGGACAACCCGTTGCAAAGATATAGTTGAAAATCTATTCACTGTTGACCTTGAAATACATAATCTGAAAATACTTTGAAGTGTATCTTTGCAACGGGTTATCCTAAAAACTTGGTTGATACCTTTTTGTAATCTACTCTTGATACTCTCAAAATCAGCATCAAAAGTTTTTATGTAGAAGCCTTATTGCAAAAAATCACTCTTGAAATACGCATATTTAGAATGATGTATGCGTATTCCTGGAGCAATTTTTTTTAATACAACTTCTTTACAAAAAATGTTGATGCTTTCTTTGAAAGTATGAAGTGCTGATTCTAAAAAGATATCGCTCACCTTTATTGGACAACCCGTTGCAAAGATATAGTTGAAAATCTATTCACTGTTGACCTTGAAATACATAATCTGAAAATACTTTGAAGTGTATCTTTGGAACGGGTTATCCTAAAAACTTGGTTGATACCTTTTTGTAATCTACTCTTGATACTCTCAAAATCAGCATCAAAAGTTTTTATGTAGAAGCCTTATTGCAAAAAATCACTCTTGAAATACGCATATTTAGAATGATGTATGCGTATTCCTGGAGCAATTTTTTTTAATACAACTTCTTTACAAAAAATGTTGATGCTTTCTTTGAAAGTATGAAGTGCTGATTCTAAAAAGATATCGCTCACCTTTATTGGACAACCCGTTGCAAAGATATAGTTGAAAATCTATTCACTGTTGACCTTGAAATACATAATCTGAAAATACTTTGAAGTGTATCTTTGGAACGGGTTATCCTAAAAACTTGGTTGATACCTTTTTGTAATCTACTCTTGATACTCTCAAAATCAGCATCAAAAGTTTTTATGTAGAAGCCTTATTGCAAAAAATCACTCTTGAAATACGCATATTTAGAATGATGTATGCGTATTCCTGGAGCAATTTTTTTTAATACAACTTCTTTACAAAAAATGTTGATGCTTTCTTTGAAAGTATGAAGTGCTGATTCTAAAAAGATATCGCTCACCTTTATTGGACAACCCGTTGCAAAGATATAGTTGAAAATCTATTCACTGTTGACCTTGAAATACATAATCTGAAAATACTTTGAAGTGTATCTTTGGAACGGGTTATCCTAAAAACTTGGTTGATACCTTTTTGTAATCTACTCTTGATACTCTCAAAATCAGCATCAAAAGTTTTTATGTAGAAGCCTTATTGCAAAAAATCACTCTTGAAATACGCATATTTAGAATGATGTATGCGTATTCCTGGAGCAATTTTTTTTAATACAACTTCTTTACAAAAAATGTTGATGCTTTCTTTGAAAGTATGAAGTGCTGATTCTAAAAAGATATCGCTCACCTTTATTGGACAACCCGTTGCAAAGATATAGTTGAAAATCTATTCACTGTTCACCTTGAAATACATAATCTGAAAATACTTTGAAGTGTATCTTTGGAACGGGTTATCCTAAAAACTTGGTTGATACCTTTTTGTAATCTACTCTTGATACTCTCAAAATCAGCATCAAAAGTTTTTATGTAGAAGCCTTATTGCAAAAAATCACTCTTGAAATACGCATATTTAGAATGATGTATGCGTATTCCTGGAGCAATTTTTTTTAATACAACTTCTTTACAAAAAATGTTGATGCTTTCTTTGAAAGTATGAAGTGCTGATTCTAAAAAGATATCGCTCACCTTTATTGGACAACCCGTTGCAAAGATATAGTTCAAAATCTATTCGTATTCTATATTAAATAATATGTGTCTAAGAATCACATGAATCTTATGTATGCAGATTGCACCTAAATTATAAAGTTATATGCATATAGCTACCTACCCACCTATATCCTTCATTTTCATTATTATATGCACATGTTTACATACTTAGCTTCCATAAATATATATATATATATATATGTATATTTTACTATCCTAACTTACATAATTCAAATCCATAACAAAGATTTAAATATACATTTGTAGATTGGTATTTACCTAAGTAACTATTCTTTTAATCATCTATCCGACAATTCATTATACTAAGAATTAAAGTAATCTTAACTACATCGGCCTAAACAGCTTTAATGTCTAGATACATTAAGGTTGTTAGCTACAACAGCAAGTTCGTGCTATCCAGTCTTGCATTTTATTTAATAATGACGGAGAAAAAGCAAGTTTTTTTTTTTATTCTATACTATACTATACTATGAGACTTACCTTCTCCTTCCATTCCTTGATCATATCAGTACTATCAGCTGGCATTTGATCCGTATAAACCATACACATGTATCCGGATTCGCGCAAGCATCTCTCAACTTCCAGTACTTCATCTGCCGAATTGCACAAGACTGCACAACGCTCCAACTGATATGCGCACTTATCCAAACATTTCATACTTGCAATTTAATGGAAACTTTAGCCTTGGCATAGACTGCAGCTTCTAAATAGTCTGCAATGCACAACAAAGGCTGATTAGAAATCTTTACAAAATTAATAAATCGCCGAGTCCATATCTTGGAAGTGACCACCAGTTGAAATGGAATCTTTTCATCTTGAAGAACTGGAGAGATAAGCTTGAAGAGGGTTTCATCAAACTCGGGATTCTCACTCATTATGCTGCCCAAACCATCGATAACTAAAGTTTTACTTGGCGTATGTTGAACAAGTTTTCCTTCTGTAATTACAAGCACACCACACCCATTAAGCAGTTCAATTTTAACATCTTCGTTGTTTCGAAGTCCATATGCTGGGACAATACTAATTTTTGGTGTTGTGCTAGCCAAAATGCGTCGACAATGACGAGAAATACTCTCAACCTGAACGGACGATGGTGCGATTATAATAACTTATCGATTCTAGACGGAAACTCAACATGGAGGCAAATAACACCAGGTTTTACCAGTTCTATTCGAGTTGATCACACAAAAGCAATTGCCACGAACTAAATGCGACCAAGCGTACGCTTGGATGCGATACATTTTAGTCAATCGCATGTGCTCCATTTCTTGGTGGATTTCTGCTGTAAACAAGGCATTCTTCATGCGTTCAATTGGTTTAACATTGTTTTTACTGTGAGCCAATACAAGATGCTTAAAGAAATTTGTTTTCAAAGTAGCTTTACCAATGACTTCGGGAAGATTAAGATTAAGATTGGTTTGGTATGATGGAAGAAGAGGATTAGTTAAATTACGAAAGTAAGTTTTTTTGTTAATATTTTCGTAGAACGTATGGACGGATCGGAATTTGCACTAGTAACTGCTGTGGAACACGGAGATTGTAAAAGTGATGAATTTAACGATTGGACAGTTTCATTTTTAATATATTTTATAAATAAATTACAGGACAAAATACAAAATAAATAAAATAAAACTCGCGCACATCCAATATTTGTTTTGAAATGAATCTTTTTTTTTTTATTGTTTTGTCATCTGTCAAAATACTCACCTCACATTGAGTAAACTGGTCTTTTCTTGTGGTGGAATTATGGCACGTTCGCATTAATATGCTATGGTTTGCTTCTACTTTTTGATTGGATTTTCTTCATTTTGAACATAAAATTAATAAATATTGCTTAATTTGTAAGCCAGAATCAACTAAAAGCTTTAATTAGTATGTTTTTTGTTTGATAAAGGCCTTTAAAAATACAATTTAACTAAGAAGCAATTAATTTTTCAATTTTTGAATTTAACGGATTTCCATTTTGAAGATATAGGCTTACCATATCTACCAAAAGGGCAAATGCGCACTCCTCCGTTTCGATAAGCCTGTGTTGGTATCTGCTCCATTTAAAATGCACGGGCAACTAACACATGTTTGTCGAAACGGAGGAAATCCTCTCAATTTAGCTTGTAGGGTGAAAGAGAATAAACCCCCGAAGTCGTGCCTCTATATTAGTTTCTCTATGTTTAGCATGCAGAATATCAAAATTATAATTCATAAAAGATTTTTTGACAGCTTAAACTTTTGTATGAAAATTTATAACAGAATAGCAGAATAACAGAATAAAAGATCTCGCCGAATAGACCCAATTAGTTTTTATTATTTATTAGCATAAATGACAAATCTAAATAAATTTGTACAAAATTAGGTTGGCGACCAAAGACTGGAATTTGAAATAAAAAAATAAAAGTTTCTAAAAAAAATAAAATTGATGTGTGCAATTCTGTTAATTACGGCGTTGCCTTTATTGTGAACACGCAAAGAAAATAGTTCTAACCTCACATTTTTTCAGTGCTTTTGTATATTTTCCCTAGATTCTATTACTTTTCTTCAATTCATCCCTAACAAATTTGCTCATTTCTTTTAACTTAATTGTGTGTACTTACCTTTTCAACTTAAAGTACAGAAATAATGATAAAGTAATTGTACCAAGGTAAGCTAATTAAACAAAATAAATATGTGTTCATTTTCAACTCCATCAAATTTCTAATAAAAACCTTTGTAAACAAACTCAAAACAGGCGCATTGTTACTGCGTTTACATAAAAGACTAAATATCCCTTTCACCATAGTGAGAAAAGTCACATAAATACAATTGTGAACTACCACATCTACCTACATCACGTCGCCATCAAGCAAGTGAAGTGCAATTCGAACTAGAAGTCTATAGTAAAATTTTACTAATAAAAACATAATTTTATTTTTTTTTTTATTTTCAATTACATAAAAATGGCAAACGGAAATGATATTGTTGGGTATATCTTTGCGGCATCAGTTGCTGCTGGTGGTATAATGGGTTATGTCAAAGCAGGTATTTTACTTTGCCGATTCGATTCTAATCTAAATAACCTTCCCCCGACGATGCAGGTTCTCTGCCATCACTCGGAGCTGGAATTGCATTTGGTGCTATCCTGGGTCTTGGCGCTCAGTTGAACTCGCAGAATCCACCCAGGCCACTGCTACAATTGGGAACATCAGTTGTCTTGGCCGGCATTATGGGTTCCAGATGGAGTCGGTCTGGAAAAATGATGCCAGCCGGAATGATTTGCATACTTTCATGTGCCACAATAGTACGTAACCTTGTCGTGTACCACAAACATTTGCCAATCTTGGGAGGGTGACAATCTTAAATTCCATTGTGCTTCCTGGACTAAGAGTACTTGTATGTCAAGTGGAAAGACGAAGCAGTCGCTTTTAAGTTTTATATGTTTTTCAATATGGTGATAGGAATGTACGCATGTTTTATTGTACCGCGCTGTTACATAAATAAAGTGATAGAAAAAACACTTAATCATTGTTCTTTTAAATGATTAGGCACTGACTTTACATTTCATGGGGTTATCTACTTCATTTAATCAATTCACAGAACAACTCGTAAGAGTATTCTTTTTCTGTGGGTATCGTGTAGGTCATGTGTCCCCAAATCCCTTTTTAAAAAATCGGTTATCCACAATTTACAGTTTGGTACCAAAATCTCGCAGCACAGCGCTAATTTGGTCATGGACCGAGTGTGGCTTTACCTACCTGCCATTCTTTTCCTAAATATTATTAATTATATTAATTGCGTAACCTATTTTCTTGCTACATTTGCAATTGGTCTTGTGGAGAAACCTTTTGAATTCCAGATAATGACCGAGAAAATGCAGGATTTAATTTCGGCTACGAAATGGGATCTGTACCGAACACAACAAAAACTTTTTTTTAATTAAAAGTTTTGTTTTGTTAGTTTAAAATTGATTTATAGCAAGAGCCGAACGTTGGGGAAAATAAGGTGGGTTTTGAGAATGAAGAATGGCTTTGAAATTGTTAGAATCAAAATGGAGAATACTCCATAGGTGAAGCATTCAACATTCATGGGACGCTAAATAAAGAATCTTTACGTCACAAATTAACCCTAATGATAAACTAATGTGCATGTATGTTGGTTGAAATGTATAGGAAGCTGAATGTAACTGCTTTTTATACAGAACATTTTCAAGTAAATATTTATTTGATTGCTTGTTATTCTCTACTATACAATAGTTATGCTAAATATGTAAACTAATACAAATCATGATAACGACGTTGGGCAATTTGTTTCTACGTTTTCCGACAAAAGACTTGCAGTTTGAATTTAAGAACATTTTTGACATGTATCACGTTTTTGAAAATGTCTATAATAATTAATTTACATGTATTTTCAGTTTGATTTCTGCAAAAGTGACATATAAAGAACATGTACCTAAAAATTAACATTTAGCGCATAAGAAATTTTGAACACACTGATTTGAAAATTGTTCGTATATAAAACAAACATCGATGTTTCGTTCGCGATCTTGAAATGAATGCAATACACAATCTAACAATTTTTAGGAAATTAAATTAGACGGTCAGCGTTGACGTGATTACTCGGATATTGCGTTGAAAATCTGACCTCTTCAAAAAATTATTTTTTAGTCTGTGACCGTGTCGTATCAACGGAGCTGTTAGCGTAATCGTCAAAGCATTTTTCAAAATTTCGCTCCGGCAAAAATTAATGAGGTATTTATTTGACAGCAAAATTGAGACATTTTGCTGTGGAATTCTCTTCATATGAAACATTTATTTAAACAATAAAAGGATTTAACAAACAGCAATTATTTTTCTTATACATATTACTATTATTAAACTGTTATTAATTTTTTAAATAATTTTTTCCTGTATATTAATTTAAATATCTTATTAATCTGATCTAAAATCGAGTAATATTTAATGCGTCGACAACTCAATGCTTCCTAGTGTCGCTAAAGCATAATTTACCATCTTTGCCACTAAAATAATCGGCACTTGCATCAATTAAACTGAACTGCTCGGTAGGTCTATCTCCAGCCACCTCTTGTTGGAAGGATCACATACGCAATGTCGCCAAAAATGTTTGGGTTTCCTGAGAAAATGCAAGAAGTTTTTCTCACCCCCTGATCTGACTGTTATCTATAGGACATATACGTCCAAAGCTAGAGTATAATTTCTATCTCTGGGCTGGTGCTCCTGTAACATACTTAAGTGTCATAGACAGTATTGAACGCAGAGCATTTCAATAGATTAGTGATAATAACATCATTGAATCATTTTAACGGATTATGCTCTAGCGAAATAGCCAGTTGCATTCCTCCCCTCAAACGTTTCAAATGTAATACTCGCGCCTCCAGGAATGTTCATCAGCAAACCCTCGAACCCAACTTCGCTCGTACTGTCAAGTTAGGAGATTCGTACTTCAGCCGCACTACGCGAATGTGGAATGCTTTACCACACTCTGTCTTCCCCGGTTATTGCAATGTTCAGGAATTCAAAACCAATGTGCACCGACACCTCCTTTCAAACCATCTCACCCTTTCCTAATGCTCACGCTGTGTCTTGGCATAATAAGGGTAACAAAAATCCGCTTGAGTATGCGCTTATTATAAAAAAAATCTAAGACTTATAAATTATAAACAAAATATTTTTTTAATTTTAATTCATTAATGGCAGCAATCTAATCATTATTAACCTTGAAGAGCAATTGAACTCAGGGCAGCCATATAAAAATAAAATGCACTACTGGATCGCGAATACTTTCTGGTTCGATCAGATTTTTTCTAAAAAAAAATTGGTACCTAAATTGGTAAAAAAAATCGTCCACTCGGATTTGGTTAATCCTTATTATCTCGAAAACAACTTTAACGGTTTTGATAAAATCAAAATCAGTGCACTATTTTAGTTATATTCTACATTTTGGTTCAAAACAAATATTTACATAAAATGTTATAAACAGTACCTATCATATGACGTTTTTTTAAATTTCGACTTATTAATTACGGTTCAACGGATATCAAGCAAAACTTTTGCACAAGAGATCCTTGAAATTTAAAATAATAATGCATACTAAAGTTTTCGAAAAATAATAAATATTTTTTTTTTTGAATATTCAATATTTAAAAAAAGGGTGCACGATATTTTTAAATTATGTTTTTAAATTTAATATTTTAAATACGCAAAATTGAGTAAATTGCAAATTTAGCGTATTTAAAAAAAATAATGAAAAAGCTAATTAAGTTAAACTAAGAATCTTCTGCTCCCGATGTGATCGAACATAAGAGCAAGTTCGTGCGATCCAGTCGTGCATTTTAATTGTATCCTAGATGTGCAATAAACATTCATTTTGATTTTTTATTATTTCCATGTACACAATTGTTTTAAAATATCAATCACATTAAAATTCAGAATCAAAAAAGTGTTCAGTTGGTATCCCGGATCAGTGACGGATTCCGGATTACCAAATAAAAACGCCATTAGTGAAACTTGGCGCCCCCTATGAAAGCTTCACAATTTTGTAAGCCGTACAAAAGCACAGCTGACATAAAACCGGCTGTTGTCATTAAAAGTATGCCACTTTGACATTTACAAACGTCAAAAAGTTATGTTCGCTTACTTTTTTGCACTATTTTACGCGTGTTTAGTTGTCGGTTATTAAGAAAATAGATTTAGTATCGTGCTAGTTAAAAAGGCGCAAAAATTTTAAACAGCCGGGGGGTGGCCGGGGGGTGGCCGGGGGGTGGCCGTGGCGCGATAGTTGTGTGTGACCTCATGGTCACAGGTTCGATCCCTGCCGTAGTATATGTCCTCTTATTTTTCCATTAAAAACCAATTATAAAAAAAATAAATGTCATATAATGAGTTGCTGATTTACTCATTACATGCTGTTTAGGCATAGAACTAACAACATGTGATTGAGTAAAACTAGTATACCGATAAAATATGACAAAGAATAAAAAAATTAATGCGAATTATAAGGGACATCGATAAATAAGACACGGAAATTTCTCCGCATTAGTTCAGCCGCCATCCCTGGAGATAAAATCTGAGACAACAACCACCTACATTCTCCGAATATCGCGCCACACATCTTTCCTATCATTCTTTCTCTTCCTTAACCTCACGCCCGCGCTGTGTTGAAACATTTAAAGGGTATTCATAATCCCTTGAGCGCGTGTAGATTATAAAAAAAAAAAAAAAGCCTGGTGTTAAGGGCTTAGAATGATACTACTTAACAGCTTGCTAATACTAAAGCACTTTTCTAATATTTTTCTAATTTTAAACACATTTTATTTAGCACCATACTAAATCTATTTTCTTAATAAACTACAACTAAACACGCACAAAATAGAGCAAAAAAGTAAGCGAACATAACTTTTTGACGTTTGTAAACACCTTGTCCCCTTTCACACAGGGAAACCAGTTGTTGGAGATTTTTTTGACGTTTTCCTATAATTGCCTTATACCTTTCACACGAAGAAACTGGCACCAAGAAACTGAGGAGGAAACTGGGAAGATTTTGTTGGGCTAATTGGAATGCAAAGCAAAACGTCAAAAAAAATCTCTTCAAATCGTTGACCGGGGAGATTTTTCTCATTCCCCTTACTTCTTGCCCTTCTCGCCAACAAACTCCCAGTTGCCGGCAACTCAGTTTCATTGTGTTGCTGGAGATTTTTTTGACGTTTTCTTTTAATTGCCTTGTAGCTTTGACACGAAGAAATTAATGAGGAAACTGAGTTGCTCGTTTTTTGAATTGCTTTTGATTTGACATTCGCTTTTTGTAAACAAACAATTTGCTTCGCGGCTAGAAAATTCTACACAATTTTGAGTTATAAATTAACCGCAGCTTATTTTTAGAAAAATAAATTCAAAATAAAAGACCTGGTGCGATTATATAGGTAAATGTTTGTTTTTTTTTAATGTGGTTGTTAATAATGGTTTGCTAAATTAATATATTAAAAGGTCACGGAAAAACAAAAACCAGGAGAAAATTGATTTGTGTGCAGATTTGTTGTGCGTTTCTCTTTCCATACAAATCTTGGACCCAACACATGATAGTGATGATGGGAAGATTATATTGGGCTTATTGGAGTGCACCGAAGCTTTATTGGTACAGTTGGACACATAAACCATTGACAGGATGATATGACTGATACCTGTGGTGCTGCCTGCTGCTGCTGCTGCTCGCTAATACAGGAACGTCATTATTAACCAAATGTGAAGATGAAGCCACAAGTTAAGAACTTAGTTGGTCCGTGCGTTTTGTTGTCGATTTTCCATGTCTAGGCGCATAATTTTATGTATGAAATGTGTACCAACTCGTGATGGATTGAATTAAATGCCTTGCCTACAAGAATTAAAACTTGAAACTTTCTTTCAACAATGAATTTATTTAAGTAGCTCACTTGGTTTGGTTAATGTAATAATATAATTGTAAGAAACAATTTCTCTTTAAAAAATAATATGTTTGACATCTATCAGAGACAGAAGTTAAAATGGAAACCTAAGAAAATTTCAAAGCATAACGTCAAAAAAATCTCTTCAAATCGTTGGCCGGGGAGATTTTCATTCCCCTTGCTTCTTGCCCTTCTCACCTACAAACTCCCAGTTGCCGGCAACTCAGTTTCCTATTGTGAAAGGGGTCTTTTTGGAACTATCATAGGCGTGTTTAGTTGTAGTTTATTAAGAAAATAGATTTAGTATGGTGCTAGTTAAAAAGTGTTTAAAATTAGGAAAATATTAGTGAAGTGCTTTAGTATTAGCAAACTGTTAAGTTATATCTTGCTAAACCCTTAACATAAGACTGTTTAAAATTTTGCGCCAATGATTTTAAATCTGATATCAAGTTCAGTTGTACCCGATAAAAATCTAAATCTAGATTCACCAATGGAAGACCACATAATACTCGTAATATTTTTTTTCGAAATATCTGTGTTTTATTGTAGAAAAAGAACCATTTTAGATTAGATCTGAAGACGAAAGAGCATATCTGTCTAGATTTTGGGATTTGATCTGCATTCCCACCTACATCACTATATAATCAGCTAGGTATGAAGCGTTGACTTAAAATACATATTAATAAGTTATTTTTATTAAGCTGCGATTATGGTCAACTTTTTTAATTATTTTGTTATTTTCTGTTGGTTTTGTTGTGTTCTAAACAGTAAAAATATCTCATAAACTAGAGATTTTACAAATATGACATATGGGCTGTGTGTATAAAACATGTTTGATTCAAAAGGGGAAATCTCGATTTTGAGTGCAAATCTTTCATGTTTCAATGGAAACCCGACATTACACACTCTTTGTTACTTTTCCAGTTAAAATTAAACTCGATATTAAATTGATGTTTATAAAAATAAAATTTATTTACGATTGAGCACATTATTCAAATAAAAAAGTTGTTTATTATTTTATAATCTTTTTCTCTTTTTCGCCACTAAATTGTCAAGTTAACTAAAAATGGACGGCAGTTTAATGAGTTTGAGTAGTGCGCGCTTGCATTATGCAATCTTCAAAGAGTATATTATATTCTTGTGTATATTACATTTTTTAAATATTTTTATTTTAAGTCGTCAAATGCAAATGACGCGTTCTTTTGTTTAAACAATTAGAACACCTTAAACTAGTTGAATTTTCAGTTTTCTTCTATATACCACTTAAATGATCTATGATCTATTAATAATTATCTATTCCTAAGTCTTAATTTTAAAACTAAATTAATTAGATTGTGGGTTTTTTTAAAGCTTAAATTAAATATTTTTTTTTTTAACAAAATAATGTTTCAGTTTGTTTCATTTTGATTTTATTTTATTGTTTTTTTTTTGTTTTTTGTCTCATGTGAATGTTCCCAACGTAATACTGTAAACATTTTGTTTTATAAACCAAAAGATTTTGTGCCTTTTTATAAAATTTAGTTCTTAGAAAAAATTATTAATAAAAAAAACACATTTACAATAAAAAAAAAAACAAACTATTATTTAGGATTAAATAAAATTAATACTATCACATATACAATTTTTTCTCTTTATACAGCAAAATGCTTATATTATTCTATACAATATATATTTATATATATTTTTTTTTCATTTTAACTTAAATTAGCGATCAAAGTTGTATTAGTCAAATATTTGTCGCGATTTTTTTGTCTTGCAGTCAAAATTAACTATTTAAGTGTGATATTTGATGTCAATGAGATGAAAAAAAAATTCAGAATATCTTGTTGTCATTTTCTTAAAACAAAAACCCTATCATGAATAATATAATAATTACAAAATTAAAAAAAAATAACTAAAAATAAAATAGTTATTAAAATAATAAATTCTAGCTATCAATGTTATTTTATCTGTGATATTTTTTTTTGTTAAAATGGCAATTGTGTTGCTTTCACTTTGTTGAAGTCCTTTGTGTTTTTTTGGGGTCCTGGTGCTGCAGCATAGAGAGTCCCAAGTACCAAAAAATAGCCGAATTCAATTTAACCACTGAAACGAATTGAAAAAAGACAAGAGAAAAAAAACAAAAAAAAAATGTGTTAAGGGTGTATTTATTAAGGTCTTGTTTATGAAATTAATAAATGGGGTGGGGTGTTTATTTAAAAAATAAAATAAAATAAATTCAAAATATTATGTTTTTCATGCACATTTTCCAGGGAATGATGCATTGGCGTGCGAACGTTTAAAAAAAAAAAACTTCTTTTAAAAAGAAATTATTACATTTGGTTTAATTTTACGAATCAAGTTTTCTTATATTATTTTGTGTTGTTGTGATATTGTATGTTTTGTTTTTGTATTGTGTGTGGATTTTTGTTGTTTTTATTGGATTTGTTAAATGTTTTTCGTTCCTGGTGTTTGTATTCAAATGTTCAAAGTTTACATATATAGTGAGAGTAATGTAAGGAAACAAGAAAATGGAGAGATACAAAGTAATTTAGAAAGCAAGCCAAACAAAAAATTATGATGAATTAGGTATTGATGACATTATTGTATATGAAGATAGAATTAAGAAAGTTGAAGAAGGCAAGCAGATTACATGCTTTGTTTAGATATTACTCTAAAGATATAAATGAAATTGAAAGCATTCCCTGCCTACTATAGTTACACATCATTTTCTATTAAATCAATTTAAGGAAGAATAATCAAAACAAAATTTAATTATCTTAAAGAATTATTTTCGAAAAAAGTCCTATTTTCTTGAAAATTCCATTTCAAAAATATTTTTTTTTGTTTAAGAAACTCCAATGTAAATTATTTCAAACATGAAAATGGAATTACAATTTGTTTTAAGAACAAGCCGGTTCTATTTGGTCAAATAAGGCAACTTAATAATTACAAAGTAACCGCGTTCTTTTTTGGTAGAAATTTGAAAGGTTGTCAAAAAATTCTGTGTTAACATTTATCCAAAAGTTTTAAGGTAATTTAGCTGCTCAGAGCCAACTATTAAAGTTTACGCAAAAAACATCAATTTTACCATAGAACTAGTGCCGCCACTTATAGTGATGGAAATTCCCATAAAAACAATCAAATAAAACAAACAATAAAAAAAATCCCATCAAAAACTAAATCGAAATTTGGCAACACTTTTTTTTAGTGGAATGACAATCACAGATAACAAATACTGAGATGGGAAACTTTCGTACGTCTCACCCTCCAAAACCCGTTTGTTTACATTGTTGTATTAGTAAATTTGACTTTCTATCCTTGAATACATATGAAATCCAACGACAGACAATAAGTGATGTTGTGAAACTACACACAGATGCAAAAATATCTGTTTCATCCTATACAGATGCAAAAATATCAGTTTCATAACGGTACTTACTTGTAGGCAAACCGAATTTCCTGCAATCTATATTTTTTTAAAGACCAAGTAAATATACATTTTGTAACGCAACTGTTCGTGGAGAACTAGGTCCTCGTATGGCATTCGCAGGAATAGAGGGACATACTTTTTTTCGGGATAGCTAAGGTGAAAAGAAATTTTTCGAGACAACAGAGTATCTGAGTGAGGAATTTTTCACTTATTTATATTTTAGGTGGCATTCGAACCTCAGGCCTCTGGTGTGACATGATTGTTTTTTTGACGGATATTCATCCCGGGGATGTTCTTGATAGCAGAACAAATTTCTAAGAAAACAAAAAAAATAGTTTTGTCAAGATTTATATGGTCCGAAATAATATTATAACATTTACTGCGTGACAAAATTTGGAAAACGGGCTATTTTCTCTGAAGGTTATTGACGTTCCGAGATCGTATCTGGGCTAATTAAATTTTGGGAGCCTTTTTATTTAAGAGCTAGTATATATAAACCCGCCTTGGAAAACAATCTAGATCTTAACGAACAGTAGTAAAATTTTATTTTACCAATGATATAACCCTTTGCTCGACTGTCAAATATTGGTAAGCCCCCATTTTTTAAAACTATTCTTTTTTTCAAGATCTAAATAAATTAGAGTTATTTTTTCGAAGTGTGACAAAATTTAAAAAAACACGATTTTCCCCCTTGGTGTTTTGAATAATTTATTGAAACTTTAGTAGGTACTTTCGCTCTTGATATTGATTTTAAAGAATACTGAACTGTTCTGAAAATGTAAACTTTCGGTGTATTTTTTTTCAGCAATTTGAAATGTCCTATTCTACACATAAAGTTTTTTTTTTTTAATTATACTTCTCTCTAAAATGATGATCAATTTGATTAAGACCTGCACCGCAAGTAGAAGAAGTAGTAATTGTTTTAATTTAATTTTTTCGCCATGTCGTTAAATCGGAATGATGTTATAAACACATGATTAACATCTTCCTTGACACTCATATATCTACGATATTTGGTCATAAGAGCAAAAGTCCAAAATCATAGTTTTGAGTAACAGGCATTTCTGAGCTATGAGATGAAAGTCGATATTAGAAACATTTTTATGCAGAATTTTTAAGTAGAGTAAAACGAAAGAAAAGTCAAAAGAAAATTTAAATTGTTTTAAAATATTTTTTTTAAATATCTTTTTTCCAAACAAAGAGAAGAGAAAAGAAAGATGGTATTCAGTTCAGGAAATTGATAGAATTTTTCAAAGATGTGCCATCTGCTCAGTCTATTATATTAACTGTCAGAAACACTGAAAAAATAAATTTGGAAAACCCGACGAAATCTTAAGAAATTCTAGAATAAAAGTATAGGGAAATAGAAAGAAAACATTTTCATGAATACTTTTTTGGTTTATGTTTTCATATTTTATACTGTTTGTGTTATACGAATTATATTTTTAACTCTTCCTGAGAGTGTTTTTTTTTGCAGGAGGAGGAGGGTTCGCAGTTAATATGGATGCAGCTTGCTTAGAATTTCCAATTACATACATATTTTTGTTCGAATACACAAACAAAAATAGTAAAATTTGGTATCTCCACATCGATTCTTTGGACTAAATTCAAAAAAATACATTACCATATTTTTGTAATAATCAAATTGAAACTCCTTCTCAATTATTATGTATATCTAAAATGCTAAATTTTATGACAAAATGTACATGCACAACTAATCATTGTTAATATACTAAATGACAGGCAACATTTCCGCTACATACTTTAACTAAGTTAAATGTAGGTTTTGTTTTTTTTTCTAATCTAATAAATTATCTTTTTTTCTAAAATGATTGTTTACAGCTACCAACCACAATCCGATATGTTTATGCAATCAAATTATTGTTTTGTTTAATGATGTATATAGGTATACTCTAATCCAGATACTTTTATGTATTATGTTATTTTTTGTTTAAGATGGATTTGTTTTTATTTTTATTGTTTTGAAGGTATATAGGTACTCTTACCACATACTCCAGTGTTTGTAATTTTTTTTTCAATTTTGTTTCAAAGATTTTTCGTTTGATTTTGATTTTTTTTAGATAATTTTCATTTAGAAAGAAATTTAATGACTGATTCCCTGTATCTATGAGATACATGCGATGCATATTTTACATGACATTGACAACTCCGATTGTTGATCTACCACTTCTACTACTCCTTTCTCTTGGAATATTTATTGGTAAATTATTTGTATTGTCGCCTAGATAATTCGTTGTATACGCTGGTGGCGATGCTTGTGGTTGTAGTTGACTTAAGTATTTACTACTATTTCCACTACCATTTGTACGTTTTCTGAAATATGTATCAAATAGAGAACTTCGAGTTGTTGATCGTCCCCCTAAGATGTAACTTCTTGGTGTTGATGTGGGATGGTTTTGGTTTTCGTCAAGTGTTTCATTGCTATCAATTTCCGCTGATGCTGAAAAATCCGTTGGTCTATTTTCAAGTTGTGTTGATGATGTTTGTGATGGTGGTGTTGCCATTGTTGTTGTTGAACTATAATTTGGAGGTGGAGGACTGTGGCTAGTACGGTTTGAATTTTTTGGTTTATTTAAAATATTTGTTATATAAAAATCAAAAGTTTTGCGCAGTGCTGAGATATCGTTATCAAGAAGTGTTGATGGAGTGCTGTTGTTGGCAATTATAATACTACTACTATTATCATTATTGCTATTAGTACTAGAACTGACCGAGCTTGTAATGCGAGTTGTTGTTTTTATGTGTTTCAAATATGTTCGTGTTTTATTGTTACTCATGTTTCGCAGTCGTATTTTACGAAATGGTTTTAATGGTCTGATTGTTTTAAATTCTGTTTGAAACAGTGAATCGGGTATTGTTGTTTCTGTTGTTTCTATTGGTGTAATTTTTGTGGTAGAAGGAGTAGTTGTGGTTGTTGTTGTAGTAGTAGATGATGATGATTGTATTGTTGATGTATTTAATACACCGGTAAAGTCAAACGACGATGCTTCGTCTTCACTATCATAATAATCATCGTTAATATCTTCCTGCTCAGCGCTGCTAATTATTTTAATAAATGTATGTTCAAATTAAAAAAAAAATTAAGGGGATCTAGGTTAATTATGCAATGATGACTGTGTGGTTTAAAATATATCATCATTTTTTTTAAGGTTTGTGAAGGAATTTTGTATGAATTTTAAAACGATATTAAATTTCTAAGGGTTCAATGGTAAAAAATAAATATAGTGACCAATAAACTTACTTATAAACCGCACGGAATTGATGACTATAGTCCTGTACTACGTTTGCTGGCAAAGGCGTACACCTGCCATCCAGGCAGTGCTAAAATAGAAGACAAATTATGATAATTTTTTTCAAGAAATATTCATGAGAACGAAATAAATCTATCCATATGGGTGTTTCCAATAATGACTTAAACATTATAAAAAAAAGACTCATTTTGAATAGAAGATTTTTGTTATCACTTATGGATAACACTTAAAATATATTTAATACTTCATGTATACGTTAATTTTGATTCAAGTTCATGAATGTCTAAACGCGACGACCATAGTTTATTTATATTGTTTTATGAATATCTATAATAATCAATGTTTCACAGACGAACACCCTTTGTTTGCACATTTTCACCTTGAATTTTGGCGCTCATAATGTTTGTTTTTATGAAAAAACACATTGTTTGTTATTGGAAGCTGTACTGGTGCCTTAAATGAAATAAAAAAGGTTTTTTCATGTTCTAAGCTCAACTCTTTTGTTTTAACCTTAGGTTGACATTAAATTTTGATAAATATTACCCCATTTTATTAGTTTATTATTTAATTATCATCAATCGAATGATATTTTGCATTGAACATGACATCGGTTCAAAGGTAAAACTCAATAAAAAAATGATTCAATGCAAAAACATTGCAAATAATGACTTAAATATATTTTATCAGAAATCTTCTTTAAAAGTGAATGTTGTTAGAAAGTGAGGTTTTCTCGTAAGCTGACGCAACATGAAGATTTGATCCCTAAATTAGTTTTGAGAAAAAAAAAATTCATTTGTACTCACCACTCCATTACCGCATGACGAACCTTCCGCAGCCGGTCGATACGCCACACAATATCCAGTTTGTGCGTCAAAACAGAAAAGTTGCGCGCACACTCGTTCGTCCTTGAAGCACGCATATGTGCCCCTATCTCTTCGGCATTGTGCGTCCAGTGACAGTAAAGTCCCCGGAAGTGATCGACCAAGTGCGCTATCTTCATGTGGAGCATTATGCAAGCAGCTTGCTGTATCACCACTAATCAAAAAAAAAATACAATATTAAAGAAACTATTTCGTTATATACAAATTTAAAAAAAAATTACTTCAAGAAATGATGAAAACTTTGTACTGTACACGGAGACCATCTGAATCCCCTTTCGGTGTGTCTTAAATCTGACATTATATAACCATCTTCCCAACGGCATCTTTCTGCTCCCGGACCGCCAAGATAACTTGGTGGCGGTGAACCATCATGTACAGCTCCCAATCTTAAAAACAAAAAAAACAAATAAAAAGAATCACACACAAGTTTTTTATTACAATTTATTTTGCATAAAATATGTAAATAATATTCTTTTTCTTTATATTCCAACTTACAAATGTCCAACCTCATGTGCAGCAACTATGATTCCACTGAAACCACCGGTATCCTCAATGATAGCGACACTGTTGACTTTTTCCAGACGTTTGTTGACCACGCATGCTCCTCCAACATATGCAAATCCTATGATTTACGACATAGTTGATGAAGAAAAAACATTGCTCGAGTTTTTTTTGTGTTTATGTACTTTTTTTGTGAGTTAATAAAATATTTACAACGTGTTGATGTTAAGCGAGTGTCTTGAGATTGCATGCATTCGTTAGAAAAAGCCATTAGTTAGATAAAAGCGGATGATTTGATCGAATTATATGTTGAGGGGAAAACCCCATGTTAGGTACTGTTATTTTGTAGATGATTTATTATTGACATTTATAGTGCATAGATTCTTTCAAAAATTATTTTTTTATTGAGGGATTTTTATGAAAAGATGTATCCTCACAAAAAAAAAATATATGGAAAATCTAATAAGAAAACAATATTTAAATAAATTATATAAATGTTGTTATATTAAATCATCAACAATTTAATTTGTATATTAAACTAAAGCATTTGCAAAAAAATGTGTCACATTTTAAAATTACCTCAAATCAACGATTTGTGAGTTTTGTTAGATATATCCTTTTCCAATGAAAGCATTTGTTTAAATATACAAATATACAATTAATGTTATAAATTACATTAACGTAAAATTTTTAGTCACAAGGTTAAAACATAAATTAATTAACACATTAATATAAAACAAAGTGAATATCACATAAAAGCCTAAGAACGTTATTTGAAAAGTAAGTCTTTGTAGAACGAATAGGAAAACAACAAACGAAGATAATGTAGTACCCTATAGTTTTTGGGGAAACAAATCCATTAAATAATAATTAAAAAATTGAGAAACAAATTAGAGAAGAACAAAAATCAAGAAGAAGTTTTGAAGAAAAGTGGATATGAATAGATTTAGATAAATCCATTTAACGAGAAACATACATGACAATTTTAATTTTTTTTTAATAAAATGTAGGAACAAGTTTTTGAAAATTTTTAAATTTGCACATGATCAAGAAAGAGAAACAGTTTTCCAGCCATTAATTGTAGAGAATGTAGATTCAGATATTAAAATAATATCACAATTTTTGTGTAATAAAGTATTGTTGACAGGATGTCCAAGAAAAATACAAGAGGAACAGTAAATATTATCAGAAGAACATTAGAATCCAAAATATCATCCAGAAAAATTTGTTCTGATACAAATATTTTGGTGTAGTTTTTTTTGTTGTTGTTTGGTTTTAATATGGTTTCAATTACCTGCTGTACCACGTTTACATTCCCCAAATGGAGCTGCTCGTCTGCACATATCAAGTCTTAAAAATAAAAACATTTTTAAAAATTCTATTAATTTGATAATATTTTTGATTGGTTTAATGTTTAAACGTTTCTTTTAAAAAAAGAAAATAATTTGTACGGTCTTCTCCTTTGTTGATTTCTTAAAAATTATAATCAAACATTTAAACAAGAATAATAGGATCATTTTCAGTTATATGTCGTAATCAATTTTGTTTCTACATGGCAAATTAAAAGACTTCGGGAATTGTTTCATTTGACGTTTTAGGAATTTGTCTATTTGACTGCACAATAATATGTTGGTCTGGACTCCTCATACTTAATTTTTCGATTTAAATATATTTGGTAAGCAGCTCGTGGAGACCGCGGAACCTAGCCACGAGGAAAAACAGTCTTTGTTTTTAAGTGGCATATGCTGGGGCTCGATCCCCATATCTCTGAGATTACCATCCAGAGGACTAATCATTACGTCATAGGATACCTCTAAGAATAACTGGCTACAGAAAATCATTTCCACATAAAATTCTTTATAAAATCATAAGTTGAAAAAACATTTTTGTCCATACAGTAATCAGAATTTTGAATTACAGTATTTTGAAATTTACAGGATATCGTTTTTATGATACCTGTTATTCTTATTTTTCTTCATACATGTGATAGAGATAGCTTTCGTCAAAACGATAACTTTCGATCGATTATGCCTTACAGATGGAGAACCATGTATTTCAAAAATATTGTAATTTAAAATTTTGAAAATTGATTTTTAATATAAGAACAATCATTTCGTCCCCAAAACAAATCAAAATACTTTTTCTGAAAATTAAAAAAAAACTAATTAAAACCTTAGTATCTAATAGTTTGTTTTTTTGACTACGCATTTTTATATACAGTTTACATTCCTATGCAGTATGTATTTAAAAATTGATTAATATTTAAATTAAAATTGTGTTGACAGAATGCGAACCTCTTTAATTCATCATCAACAATATTTTGAGTTCTGAAGAAATTTCAGGATGTTCCTTAAGGGAAATTTTAAAGTTACATTTCATTAAGTATACCTATTATTTATATTCAACACTTTATTTTTGATCAGTTTAAAAATCCACAAAAAATGTATTCCCTTCAACTTTATACATTTTTTTAAACTACTCTACTCGTACCAGCGATCTATTGGGTCCATTGCAAAAATGTGAATGTCAAAAGTTCAAATTAAAGCTTATCTTGTGATAACTGATCAACTATCGTGGATGGAAGATTCAAAATCAAGCGTGACAATAATGCATTACCAAGCTATTTTTACCTCAATAGTATATAGTACATATCTTTAAAAAAATCATGCAAAAACAGTTAATTTAACTAAGTTTAATTCTTAGTTGCCTTTGACCTCTGAAGCAGAGTTTCTGATTATTATTTACTTTTCAAATGTTTTTACACATTTTTAACCATAAATAGTCAATGGTTTGTCCTTTTTTTACATTAATTTCTTGATACTGTTATAATTACAGTGTACTGCATAACATAATGCTTCTCCAAACATTTAGTTGTTTATTTTGTATTTTGTGATTTGCCTCACTAAAACATATTTTTATAAACAAACAAAATGTCAGTTTTCAATAAATTTTAAGTAAATCGTTGATCGGAAACCATGCTCTAAATCAATAGTTTTGTTATGTTACCCTCTCGAATAACTCAATTTATTTAGTTAATTTTAAGCAAATCTTAAGAATTAAACTACGCAGTTACTTAAATTTATTATTTTTTTAGGCAAATAATTTTTTAAATATTCTTGTGTATAAATAGATGTGTACCTGTCCACATAAACTATATAACTGTTTGTGAGCTACAAAACTGTAATAATGACAATGCTGTTGTGTTATTATTTGCAAGTGCTTATGCGGTAATGTTAAATTCTGTGTTTTTTTTTAACTCTAACCTCTGAACAAAATAAAATTTGTTCAATTTTAATATAAAGAGACAAGAATAGTTTACCCGCAGTGCCCTTGGTACAACGACCGCCTTTTCGTCTGCGGCACATATCATACCTAAATTAGAATTAGATCGGTGTAAAAAACAAAGCAAAACAAAAACAATTTTCATCTCAAAAACCAAAAAAAAAAAAAGAATTCAATATACATAGTAACATTTTCTCATTGAAATGTATAGCTCCTTAAAATTGGAACATTATTATGTAATTTATATTTATGTATGCAATTCCTTCGGAATGTTTCCAATTATTTTTTGCTTTTTTTCTTTCGAAAAACGAAAAAAAAAACTGAACTGAACTGAAGTCTCATATGTACGACTGCGTGCACTATTTGGAAGCATACTCACTTTGTTATCGCTACTGCAATGTCGTATACCGGCAACCTACGTTCCCGGAACAGATATTTACCCATATCGGTTAAAGCGGCTGCCGAGTCGATGGCATCTCTGCCGACACGATTCCTTTCCAGATATGGAGTTGCATCTCTTCCCTGAAATGACAAATTTTTCAATTCAAAATCACCAATTAAATTTTTTTTTTATTTCAAAATTATTCACTTTAACATTATATAAAGTTGTCTTACAATTTATTTGCAATTTATAGAAATAATATGCTGGTTGGATTATTTTGTCTTGCTTTGTTTTCTAGTATCTCACGAATGTATACACAAGACATATGAAAATTTTATCAGATGGTAATAAATTAATAAAATGCAAGTGTGACAACTTTGTTTCTACCGATTTAGCAACTGTTCTTAAGGTGAATTAAGTCGTTTGAATTAAATTTCATGGCGGGTAATAAATTAGCATGTTTTTCATTTTGATGACGTTCGTTAAGTTAGTAATAAGTAATCGTGTAAGTAACTCTTACCTATAGTTGATTTTTTTGGCAACTTGATAGATGAAGTCTTAAGATTTATGTTTATTGCAGTTAAATGTGAATTCGATTGCATAGATAAATTTGACAGCTTTTTTTTAACACTGTACAATTTTGTTTGTGACTGCCTATAAAATAACGGAATTCATATGACTTCAAACGAAGAAGGTGTTTAAATTGTGCTGCACTAAAAAGCAAATTGTTCCTTTTTTATAGTTTCTCCATTTCTTACTTTTAGGTAAATGCTGTTCTAAAGCTGAGTTTTATTTTGAATTTATTGCCGTTTTCGAAAACGTCAAATAACATTCAATTTGATCGTAAAATGATCGTCATTTTTTAACGCAGCCACAAACACTTTGAGTGTGTTTCTTTATTCATTCTGAGATGTCCAGAATATTCGGAATACCAGTTTTGCGTTTCCATATTTTGTTGTTTCTTTATTCATTCCGGAACGTTTGGAATGCATTTTTTTAATTCCATGCTAAACACGGAATGAAAAGAATATTCTCGGAATAACCATCTCATATGAAAGCAAAACAAATGACAGCAGCCAAAGATGAAAACCAAGTAAGTTAACAAAATGGATGACCATACATTGCTTATATTTTTATTATTGAAATAAATATATAAACGACAATTAAATGTGAGTTTTCATGAATTAATAATAATTTATTTTTACTATTTTCCATAGAGATATCTGTTTTCTTGTCATCATCACAACACTTTAAAACATCTAATTGATGTCATATTTTTTCTATTCTATTCCGGATAGAATTCTCGTTTCTTTAATCATTCCATTCTGGATATTCTGTATAAACATTTTGTCTTTTCCATCCATTCTATTCCTTATCCGGGATAAATAAAGAAAAGCTCTTTGTGATAAACGTGAAATACGTATTTGCGTGCTCAATTCACTTGACACTTGAATATGAAACACCACCATGAATCAAATTAAACAAGATTACGACACTTCTTTGCTTTCATTATTTTATTGACGTCCCAGAGATCGAAATCCATTAATCCATAAACAACAACAATTTGCAGATTTTTAATCTCTGCTGCTGTCAATAAAATAAGAAAAACAAAGAAGTGTCGTAATCTTGTTTTCTTTGATTCATGATACACCACTATATTTATGCTTATAAAGATTTTAGAGGCAAGCGAGACGGACGATTTTCTTTCTCATATTTTGTATCTAGTGTCATCTCAATTTTTTTCACTCCGCAGATTATGTTTTCGAACATGTAATATTTGCAAAGTGCATAATAGAACAAAAGGTTTATTCATCAAAATTCGTGTTTGCGTTTTCGAACAGTTTACTTTTGCAGCTTGCGCTTAAGAGTATTTAACGAATGCAGTTTTAACGCAGAATGTCAAGTAAAGTGCGAGTGTGTAAAAGCTCTTGGAGAAAAAGGGCATACAGTGCCTTACAACTCTCAACCAAATCTATGTGAGTGACTGTGTATTCTTAATCTTTTACACTCTCTCGCAAAAGACTGGTACCTCTGAAATGGCTGGGATTCGAACATCAGACCTTATGGCGTGACATCACAATACCAATGTAGAATACGAACAAAATAAAAAGGAGTAATGTTCATTTGGAGTTCAAAATACCAAAATAGAATGGAAAAATAGTTCCCAACTAACATTCCAGTTTCGCTAAGGCTTCGGTAAGTCATTTTAGCTTCGATGAGACCTTACGGAAACTTTATAGAAGCTGAAATGTTAACATGAACAAATTCATATTATACGCCAATAGGAAGAATCCCGAAGTTGACTCAGACTGAGTTGATTGATCTCTTATCTGTTGATATCACAATTTAATGAGTTTATCATACAAAATACTTAAAGGATGTTGATTTGAAAATGGTACAAATGCTAAGGAAGAAGAATACTATAGACCACAGTACACATTATAAAGGTAATATATTCGGGGTTTCATTTTCGTTCAAGTTCGCGCATGTGGCAAGACTCAGGGACACTTGTGTCACATTTGGCATGCACATAGGCTTAGGCATGGGCCAAACTGCTAGTTGCAATATCTGTTACTGCTACTTTTAAATAGCAGTTATAAATTCCTGTTACTGAAATAACAATTATGAAAGAAAAATTGTCAGTGAAACAACAATTTTAATAAACTATTTTCCACTACCATTTTCAAATTAATTATTTATCAATTTTTCATTTATATTTTGTTGTTTGGTTTGATCAAAATATAATAATAACAGTTATTTTTGATCTAATGTTACCTCTCACTGAACACATCTTACTAAAATATTGACCCATCCCTATTTGTATGTGAAAATGTCAAAAATGAGAGTGCATGTGCCAAATTTCGGAGACATTTTGCCAAATATGACAAACGAATTTTTAAATTATGACAACCGAATTTTGACAACATGCTCAATATATTACCTTATTATGTGTACTGTGACTATGAACAGCAACAAAATTTAACTGACCACTGAGAGAGAGAGAGTACAAGACCAAACGGAGCCCTGAGGCACACTTGCATTTATATTATGAACATAAGTAACCAATATCAACAGCTCTTAAAAACAAATATTGTCCCGTCATTAAGAAGATTTTGCTTTGAAATACATATATTTTTAACTGATAAAAAGAAAACAAAATTAATTACTATAAATAGAGGCGGGAGAAGATTGACCTTTTGTGTAAATTAAAGAACACTTCGCCAAAATAATGGGACTGATATAATCCTTTCGTGATTGATTGTGATACATCGAAATTGTTAAGAACTGTTGGACTATTGAAGTCTCTGCTTCTACAGTATAGAAAGTGTCGAACTATATGTAAGCAAGTTATAAGAATAGTGATACGATGACTGAACAAATATAATAAACATCAAATCAACAACAACCGATATTGCTAAAGCACTGCCAATAATGCGCTCAAAAGCCGGCCAAACCTTGAAAATTTGTGAAATCCCTAAATCCTTCTTCAGTTCTTTTCAGCAATAAAACATCAGGTAAGGAAAATACACCAAAAAGGGAACACAGCCATTTCCAATTCAAACGAATTATGAAAAACCTAAATTCATCGGCGAATCTTCAATAAAACCACAATAATGACAAGTCGATAACTCTGTATTAGAATCCATATGTTTCCATATATATAAGGTTGTAAAAAATCATACTTGAGTGTTAAAGAAGTGAACGTTTCATTGGAATTTTTAAATGCCAACCAGCATGCGGTAATAAAATAGAAGAATCATTACATTAAATAAGTTATTTTATTTTTGTTTGCTGATGCCTTGCTTTTGTGTCTATATCTTTTTTTAACTCACGATCTAAATACGTGAGTTAAATATAATTTACGAATTGATAGCACGAATCTTCTTCAAGTCAGGCATTCGATCTATGGCTTGTTAATAAATGAGTAGAATTAAAGATCAACTTTTGTACATAACTAAGTATATTTGTCGAAAAGAACCAAATCAGTCCTTAGGTAATTTCTTTTAGGATTTTCCGTTGAAATGAAGAAGCCGTATCTGGGTGCAAATGTTGCAAAAGTGAAAGGTTTTTTTTTTGCAGGTTAAAGAGATGCATCTTCTTTTTCAACGATCTTGACTTGATATATTGTATAAGAAACTAGTTAGTTAATTCATTTATTTTGTATACCGGCTTTACGAAGCTGATTGACTGTTTGCTAAGGGGTTTGTATTGATGGTTAGTTTTAGATGATGCGAAATCTTGTGGTTATAGTTGTTATGCAATTTGTTATTAGATGCAAAGACGACATATCACAACCTGATAACATGGACACATTATGCAATCGTTTATGGAAATATCGACCTATTGGTTCAGCGAGTCATGTTACAGGTATTAAAAGTTTTGTTTTAAGTGAAGAAATGCAAATGCAAAAATGAATATATCGGAGAGATGTTTTTTTTTTAATGATTTTAAGGTTAAGTGCCATTTATCATTGTCAATAATAATCATTTATATATGCACCTAGTTTGCGTGAAAAGACATCCAATAAAGTTTTAAATAAAATTGCAAAAAAAAACAAAACTAAAAGCCTTATGAATATATTAATTTATTGGCACTCCCTTGTTTAAATCTAAATTTTAGTTTTATAGCCAAAATAATTTAAAAAAATTTGTTTTATTATTATTTTATTTATATATAAAATTTGTAGGTACCATCATTTGTGTCGAATACACCAAACACTAATTTTCCCAATTACTGGTCACGTTGAGAAGACATAAGTGACATGAAAGAAAAGCAAGTTTCTATTGTCTTATTGGCCAGCTGTCAAGAAATTTCCTTCCAATTAAGGGAACTTTTGTTGGAAAGCTAGTCAAGTAATAGTTCCGTTTGTTATCTTGTGAATTTGTACGAATTCGTAACAATTTGTACAAATTTTCAAAAAATGCTGTTTGTTAACCCTAAAATATTACTACAAAGACTGCTAAAGTAGAGGAGATAAACTTCCCCTACGTTAAAAAAGTTGCGAACTCTTACTGCAAGGATTTTTGTGGGTAACTGATGCAAAAACTGTCAAATCAACAAGACGGCGAGATTGTTTTGACATTTGCTGGTATTAGTGATGGGCAAATTCGAAAGATATGAGAACTTGAGCGAAAAGTTAATTATTTGTGAATAAGATTTAAATGTTTGTATTGAAAACTAGAGACAAACAGGAATAAGGAAAAAAACGCCAGTAAGGAAAACACAAATAATCGAGAAGAAGAAAATTTTAATATTTGTTCACTGGAATTATCGAGTCTTTTCTCATTTTATTCTATAGAATATTTTTGTCGTGTGTACTATTCTTTGTATTTCGTGTTGCGTTTCTCTGTTTCTATTATTTTTTTAGTTTATTTTTGGTTTGTCTGGAGTGTTCATTCAATTACGCCCATCGCTACATTCTTTCTTTGTGCCCACTGAAGTTTTATACACAAATGTGGCCAATTTGCGTTTGCTTACTATGTTGCAAGATTTACAAAATTTCCCCCACTCTTGAAGTTTGACAGTTGTTACACTTCTTACTACAAAAAAGATATCAAACGCACCTAATATCTCACTTCATTTCAACTGAAGAGCATTTATGTCAGAATTGTCAGCTGTCAGTTACATACAAGCTCAACTTTATATAAATATTTACAGGGTCAAGTTATTGAAACATAATATTTTCTGAAAACCACAACGGATTTTTTTATAATGTCGAGGATTGTGAAGAAACCTTTGAACGTTTATCGAATGTTATATTTTTTTTTTTACTATTTAAGGGGAAAAACAGTAAATTTATATTATAAACAAATATTGGAGAAACGAATAAACTTTCTGAAATAGGGATGAACGAATTGAGAAAACATCGATCTTAATATCGAATACTCATCATCGATATTGATAATTACCCAATTGGAAACATCGATGTTTGGAACTAATTTTCTTAATTCCTTCCTTCAACGTCGATGTTGAGGCATTGATTTTTTTTGTTTCATCATCGATGAACATAGTTCATCCCTTATCTGAAGCATTTGTTTCGTTGTGTAATCGCGTTTTGTGTGCAATTTGTTGTTATTTGAATGGAAACTAAAAAAATACTCAAATTTATTTTCATAAACAGAAATAGAAACCTTTGAACATAGGTTCATAGGAACAAAGCTAATGCACTTAGGAATTAAATTAAATCATATTTTAAGTTTTAATTATTATAACTTACATTCGTTTTTTTTTCAACAGTTAGTTTTTTTGAGAACCAGGTCGACCCTGGGTAAGGTTCAACCAACAAATCTAATTATTTTTTTTTTGCAACTAATCTTCTAGCTCCTAACATCTGATTTGACATTTGACTTCTTTGCAAACATTACCCCATGAAAAACCTCCCATCGAACATATCTCGATCAGAGTTCAAATGAAGTGATGCAAAACAAGTCTGGCATCTATCACTTTCCTCATATGCGGACATCGAACATACTTATTAATGAATGCTAAGAATGTAGAACAGTTTTGGGAAATGATTTTTTTTGCTTTTCAGTATTTGTGTGCAGAAATGATTATTAAAACACAACTACAGATACGTTCAATTTGCTGGAGCTGTCAACTTAATTGATGATTGGCCACACACTACATAAAACATTTGAAAGACTTTTAGTTTACCTGCCAAAACATACATTTTTTTCTTTACGGATGGAGTAAGTTAATTTGTTAATAATTTGTTATTAATACAAATAACTTATCCGCTCAGGTTTGAGGTGAGCTTGAACTACACACTGATCCACTTGTAAATCTATCGTCATGATAAATCGGGTTTTATTTGACAGTTTAGTTAAACTACTTGTGCACATACAGTTCATTTGAGTTAGAAAACTTGGAAATTAATTTGTAGAAAATTGTCCGTTTGAGAAAAGTGAAATCTAATAAATTTCGCTATGTCTGAAATTGAGGATTTTTTTCTCAATATTAGCAAAAATAAGAAATTTTGCCAATGGATAGTTTTATCTAATTTTTCTGAACAAGCTTAATCGAAATCTTTTGATTTTGCTCAATTCAGTTGCCAACTGTCAAACTGATCTAACGACTTATTCCTAAACGTATTTTAGAGAGTGTATAAAGTTACCATGTCTGTAAACGTGCAAATAATATTTATAAACGTTGTGTAACTTTGAATAGTGGCATTTAAGCTATTTGGAACAAGGGCATTGCAACTAAAATGGGACCTAATGTATTAGATTTTACGCAAGATTGAGTAGAACCTTAATAAATACTTATTCACTGCTTAGATTTCAATGATACAGATGTGTGTTTTATTGAGTCTTATTGAATATGACGGTCAATGTATTTTTAAAAAAAATTGTGGAAGTTTTAGGACGTCTAACGTCTGACATTCAATATAATTCGTGAATTTTTGGCGAATTTATTTTACGAGTTGCAATTATGAAAACATTTATCACACCGACTGTATCCAACGGTATACCCCAGTTTTTGCTTTTAATATAAAATGTAAAAAAATAAAACGAAGACGAATCCAACAATGATTTATAATGGTTATGTTTATATTTTAAAATTCTCACAGCTGTTTCGATGAAATTAAAACAAATTTAATTTCTCAATCTATTATTATAATATCTTCTAATAAATCACAACAAATGTGCCAGACTAACGATCCTCAGTGAAGATAACTGACCGAAAACAGATACAATATATTTCATTTCATAAGAGTCTTTCTGCGTGATGAAATTTCGAGAATTTTAAGAACCTTTTCATGACGACAGGAACATCTGATGAATGTTAATCATTATATTTCAATAGTTCAATCGTGATTTCTTTAGCTTAATAGATTTATTATTATTTTTCGTTTTTTGTGTGTCTCATTTTCATACATAATTGCAAGGCCACAACGTGTACCTATACCATGATCCCATGATCTATAAGAAATAAAACTAAAAGACCAAATCACATTTCTGTGAGACCAGTTCGGTTGTGTCTGCAATATTTTTTTTAAAGGTTTAATTTAATTTTAATCATTTATTATATTTTATTAGGATATTTTTGTCGATTAAGATCGCATTTAATTTACAAATGTGTTGTGCAAAGTCGCGATCTTAAACTTGATAACACGGATGTCTAAAAAAAATGATATTTAATTATCCTCTAAACCA
Organism: Philhelius pedissequus; assembly: GCA_910595825.1. Lineage (NCBI taxonomy): Eukaryota > Metazoa > Arthropoda > Insecta > Diptera > Syrphidae > Philhelius > Philhelius pedissequus. Next base: position 38,397,678 of record OU343163.1, read on the forward strand.
AAAAAATGTCTCATTGAAATTAAGAAACCTTCATCTGACATCACGATTTATGAAGTTTAAATAAAAATAAATACATAAGTATACGGTTAATAAAACAAGTTTATATTTATATTTTTTTTTTGTTTCACAGATGACTAAACCAGATGTTTCAAAAGATGTCTTGAGTCTTCTTCAAGATGGAAATAAACCATTTTCGGTGAATGATATTTTTGAAAAATGTGGAAAAGAATATGGCAAGGCTGCAGTTCAAAAGTTTGTATAGATTATGTAAATATTTTGATTACATAACTTGACAAAGATCGTTTTCTAATAGAGCATTGGATTCACTTCTGTTTCGGGAGAAAATTGTTGAAAAATCTTTTGGAAAGCAAAAAATTTATTTTGTTCGACAATCAAACTATGACGCAAAGGAGGTGAATATAATGATTATTTATTTAATTGATTTTTATTGGTTATCTTTTTTTGAATAGGTGAAATCCGAACTACAAATGTTAACACAAAAGAAAATCCTTCTCGATTCAAATTTAAATACGAAACAAGATAGGATTCGAGAATTGGAAACAAAGCTTAAAACTTTCTCAGCAATTCCAAGCTTAGACACTTTGGAAATTGAAAAGAAGAGTCTGCAGGAGTCAATTGATGAATTAACAATTAAGTTGGACAATATGCGAGCTAAACAGGGTGTCAAGGTTGGTTTTTAAAAAATATTTTTTCAATTGTTTCTTTATACACTTTTTTTCTTCAAACTTAAGATTTCATCAGATGATATCAAAAAAGTTGGAAAGCGTCATGTGAAATATCTCAGCGCTTATCGTAAACGAAAGCGAATCTGCACTGACATGATAGATGCAATTCTTGAGGGCTATCCAAAGTCGAAGAAGATTTTAATTGCCGATATTGGATTAGAGACAGATGAAGCTGTGGGATTTGCACCTCCTAAGTGAACATTCTATTAAAAAAAGCTCAGTATTTTAAAGTTAAGTTGCATCCAGTTTTGTTTTTTTTTTTTGTATAAATAATGAAATGTTGTATAATTTTGTTATAATTAAATAATATTGACTATATCTGAGTAACACAATATTTATTTTTTAGTCATAAAAAAATATAAATTCACTTCAACCCAGTGATGCCAGTTCTTGCCCCCTTGCGGGTATTTTCAAAAAAATAAAAGTAAACTGCGCGATTGGATCGAACGTACTTGTTTTATGTTCCATAACATCGTAAGCAAAAGATTCTTAGTAGAAAAGGTTAAATATATATTTGTCTAAACAAAATGTTGTATGTCAATTTTATATATGTATATATTATAATAAATATAAATTTAACAACATAATACCAACCAAAATCGTTCACCAGATTTCGAAATAATGCATTTTCAAAAACGAAATTGATTTTTTTTTTAAATATAAACAAATATTTAGAAAGCAAAAAAATAAAAAAAAAAATAACGGATCTGTGGCAGGAACCGTTAATAACTTTTTACAACACAAAAAATTAAGCCGAAATGTAGACTTCACCTATAGTAGTGCACTGAATTTTATTAGCAGTCTGGTTATATTTTCTGTTTTTTTTTTAATTTTTCTCATGAGCACCGTTTCTTGTCACGAGTCGTGGTAAATATAAAGCGAACAGTATGGCATCACTGCTTCAACCTTAAATCTCTAAGAAAAAACCCTACTTTTTTTAGATTTAGAAATGTTTTAATTTAAATTTAATTCATAACATTAATTTCAACTTAACAAAAATGTTAGGACTTATATGCTTTAAAATTGGATTTGAAATTAAATTGTTTAAAAAGAAAACCACACATCTGTCAACGTAAAGTGTTAAATCTTCAAATATAAGCTTTTCTGAAGAAGGGTTACACTAGTACCACAAAAAATCAATCAATTATTTATTGATTGCATTCAAAATTAAAATTTGTATCAAGTTACATCATATTGGTATGTTTTAATTACAAAGAACAATAAATACTAGTTTAGGATTGAACAAACCCCAGCGATTGAATCTAAAAAAACAAGTATAAGTGAGTTTGGCAAATTTGCACTTATCACATTGCCATCGAACATAATACTAGCTTCAGGTTTGGCACAAAATAACAAAAAGTAAGGCAATGTAATCTTGTTATTTGCTAATAAATGACCATGTTGATTGGTTATCTTCAGATACTTCTTGCAAAAAAAAAATATATATTACCAATGACTATGGAACTAGTTTAGTTCTGTGTTTACCGGTCGACGAACGACATGGCGACCGACAACGTCGCGGTAGTCGGGAGAAACTATAGAAACTACCTCTGCTGCTTGATTGGACTAAGGACTTTTTAACTTGAGCTCTATAGTTAGCTAATTGCTGGTTTTCAAGCAATTCCATTGTTGAAAGTGTGAGCGATCGCTTGAAAAATTACTAGAATTATTTTTGTTAATGCCTTATTTCGAAATATGGTATATCCGATCGGGTAAAAGAGAAGAATTAATGCAAAAATTACTTGTATGTCTAAAATTATGTGAATTTTTTTTTTCAAGTTTCACTTTTAAATCGATGTAGCGCTTTATGTTTGATATATTTGGCAATAAGGATCGATACTGCAACTGCACTCCGCTTAAACAGAGGTTCAGAAAGTTTGTCATTCTAAAACTTGATTGCAACATACAAATGACCTATAATTCTACAGTGCTTCTTAGGCATTTATTTACTTAAGCAATTCGAAACGAGATAGGAAATTTATTTGAGTAATATTTATAAATGCAGTTCGATCAAAACAATATAAATCCAAAATCAGTTATATGTCATTTTGGCCAACATTTTTTGTAATATTTACAATGTGCGATTAGGACTACTCAATAACTTAATATTTTGTCTGAGATGTGCTGTTAAGACCAATCGATAGTCGAATTTTTGGACACCTTACACTCAATTTGGATAAAAATGATTTATGTTGTCTTGACCAGACTCCATATAGATTTATTAGTAAAGCTTTTGAAAACTTCAAGCTGTGAGGATTTTTTAATACTCTTGTAGCTAGATATAATGGTTATTTAAGTTAAAAAAAAAACAAATGCCATTTATTTCTATTTTTATCACATATAGCTTAGTTTAGTCTATTTCATCAAATAAAGATACAATACTTTTAGTGATTACTATAAGTAATACAAAATACAACAAAATTAAAAAAAAAAGAAAATGTTAACATTTCCACCTAATTAATTAAAATTAATAGCAATTGATTTTAAAATGATACTCTACTCAAACTAAAGTCGATCATATCGCAAATAGCAATAGTTTCTCTTAAACATCTAGACATTGGTTTATTGGAGCATAATTCGTTCTGTGGAATAGAATCACAAAAAACAACGGTTTCTTGAGCATCCTCGCAGGGACATTGAAGTTAATTAGCGCCAAAATATCGGAACACTCAATATGATTTCCCAATAAGTCACGAATGAACATAATATCAGATAAATTTCTCAGAATATTAAGAGGCAAGATTCCAAATAACTTGCACCTTGTTCCATAGGATGGCATATCTATGTCCCAGTTAAGCCTTTTGACTAATACTCTTGTAAAGCGTTTTTGGATTTTATCTATTCTAAAAGAGTGAACTTCATACAAAGGATTCCAGACAGTATTACAATACTCAAGGGTAGATGTAACAAATGTGAAAAACAAACATTTCAAAGTGTGAGGATCACTGAACTCCTTAGAGTTACGCAATATAAATCCCAACATTGAATTACCTTTAGCTACTAAAAAGTCCATATGTTTTAGGAAATCAAGTTTTTGATCAAAAATTACGCCAAGGACTTTTTTAATTGTTAAGGCTGCAAGAATTGAGAAATAAGAGAAATTAATTGAAGAACTTTTTCTATTAAACGTTAAGCTTTGACATTTTGCAATATTCAGATTTAAAGAATTTATCAAACACCAATTTGATAATCTCTCAAGATTTTTTTGTAATAACATACAATCCTGCTCAGTTTTTATAAGGCACTTAGACAAATAACAAGAAAAGAAGTGGACCGATATGGCTGCCTTGCGGCACTCCCGAGGTTACATTGATAGGGGAAGAAAGAAAATTATTAATTCGAACATACTGAGTACGACGTTTTAAATATGATTTTATCCAGTTCAAAACGATTCCAAAATTAAATATGTATATATCACACAAAATGTACTTATGTAGCTCTTAGTTATGTTCACATTAACAGTGATAATTTATTATAAATAGAAGACATGCACATTTTAAACAAAGATAACATAACATAGCGTCACATAGAGATGATGAATAAGTTCAAAAAGGTTACGAATTGTAATTATTATTACAATCACGATTTAACTACAATGTCTATAGGATGAAGTCTTAGGAATTAATTTCTACCCTCCAGACAAACAAAATTAGTCATTTCTGTCATCCTGGGGAAAACACAATGAAAATGTTTAACTTTTCAGTTTCTTTCGTGTCCTACCTTTTAAAACAACTTTCAATTCTCCAGAGCAAAATATATTGCTTTTACTTCAAAGGATTCAAGAAAAATGATATTTTTTACTTAAATAAGCGAAAGTATATCTCTACTTCGAATGCAGCAAAAAAAAGTTTTTTTTTTTGTTTATGACAGCAATGAATGCAACGTAGTTACATTTTCGGTGGATATAACTACTCTGGATAATTTACCACAAGATAATTTGTAACTTTTAAATTTATTTTCCACAAACAAACCGCAAAAATTGTTGCTGGTTTGTGACTTCCTGATATTGTGATTTATGCTACATGAATGGAGTGTGTTCCACACCAGCTGCGGGTTGCTGTTCCAGCTTCAGAAGTGCTGCTATTGTTAGTTAATTTATTTCAAAGTGATGGATATCAGTGTTTAGTGTCGACACATGTGTACACAGATGCTGTCTTAAATTTAATTTAAAATTTAAAAAAATGTAAAGATTTGGTCGAAATGAACGGATGGGATTAGAGTTCACGCTATAATTGTTGTCGATTTGTACACCCGTACTGTTTAAATATAACCACATGTTATGCTTTACTTATCAGACTTACGTGTAACTATATTACTACTCTTTATGCAAACAAATTTAAATCAGTTATTTTAATATATATATTATCCAAAAAAATTTCTGTATTTTGGTTTAAAATTCGTTATTATAAGGGGTTACCCATTTTGCGGCTTCAAAAGTATAGGGCTGGAATTCGGCATCGGTCAATTTTATTTTTCAGTTGAAAGTCTGACATTTACTAAAATGGATCGCTTAACAATCGCACAACGCATAAAAATTGTTAAAACCTACTTTAAAAATGGTGATTCTGCCACAGCCACATATCGTGCTTTAAGAGGAGATTATGGTTTACATAATCGCCCAACTACGCGATCAATTGGCAAAATTGTGAAGAAATTTGAACAGACTGGATTGGTTACAGATATTGTCATGCCTGTGCATCATCGTTTTGCTCGTACCGCTGAAAATATCGCTGCTATAAGTGAAAGTGTTGCCGAAGACCCGAATGTGTCGATTCCTCGTCGATCTCAGGAATTAGGACAGTCTTACATCACGTTATGGCATAGTTTGCATTTGGATCTACACCTACATCCATATAAAGTCCAGCTCACACAACAACTGAAGCCAGCTGACCATTCACAATTTCTAAGATACGTCAAATGGGTGCTTGAGCAATAGGCGGTGGACGGCGATTTTTCGAACAAAATTTTCTTCAGCGACGAAGCACATTTCTCACTCGGTGGGTATGTAATAACATAAACAAAATTGTCGTATTTGGGGTTCTGAAAATCCTAAAGTAATTGAAGAGAGGCAATTACATCCACATCCAAAAGTCACTGTTTGGGGCGCTCTTGGGTCCGGAGGTGTGATTTGACCTTACTTCTTCGAAAACGACGATGGAACGACTGTCACCGTCAATTCAGAGCGTTATGGTCATACGATAACCGACTTGTTTTTGCCTGCTATGGAAGAATACCACTTGGAGAATATGTGTTTTCAAGAAGACGATGCCACATGCTACACAACTCGAGCGAATATTCAGCCTGTTTTTCCAAATCACCATGGCGTTAAACAGAAAGTGGAAATGAAAATGTGTGTTCTATTGGGGCAACGTCCACCGCTATCCGCCAGAATGTGAAGGTGAATCCGAGGTAGTCGATTGTTCACAAGCACTCGGTATTTCGCAGACTACAATGTGGCTAATCTTACGGCGTGACCTCAACCGACCCTGGAGCTGAAGAAATATGAACCTTATTTCCATCGAAAATTCATCTGCAGCGATGAGGTTCATTCAGGTGAATGGCACTTAATATCCACTTAATTGGATGAAATGAATACCACCGGCATGTGATTTCAACAGAACGGTGCTACATTCCACACAGCTCACCTCACATTAGAAATTCTACACGAGCGATTCGAAGGCATGACCATCTCACATGGAGATGATCTGAACTATCCACCAAGGTTGTGCGACCACTTTAGACTTTTTTGCAGGTCTATGCGAAAAAGTCACAAATCAAAAAGACCCTCAAAGCCAACATAACCCATGCCATCGGCCAAAGTTAGCCTGATTTATGCGACAAAGAGGCATGGAAAATTGGACATTTTGGATGCGCGCCACACATAGAATCCATAGCGGAAATTTGATTCATATTCACTTCATATAATGGCATCGATAGTCCTTTTTTTAGATGATATCCCACCCCCTTTGTTTTATTTAAATTTAAAGATAGGAAGCTTTTAGTGAAAGACCATTTACATATGGATGTATATGCGTATGCAAACAATACTAAATTCGCATTAATAAATTTGTTATATTCCATTTTTAATTTTAGTTTATTCAAAATATTGATCGCTTCTTCAAAAAAAGCTTTTCACAAAAAAGTAGCAAACTCGTGTTCGCTTACCAGCTCTTTTGTTTGGTTAAGAAATATAAGTGGCAGAAATCAAGATATTTAGAACCTGAATTAATACGATATAGTTTAATCAATTTTATCAATTAATATAAAAGGATATAATTTAGTTCAATCGATTGTATCATCAGCGATGCCAATACGCAAACTTGAAAACGTCGTTGAAGAAAAGGCCCAAACAAATTATATAGTTACCGAGAGGATCAAATTTATTTAAAAAAGGAGATCTAAACAAAAAATGTCAATAAACATACTATTAGCCCTGTAGGTGGCTACTAATCTCTCAAAATCCTTCGATTGATTTTAACAGTAAAGACTTATTTCTCAGCCCTTTTTTGTTTTAGCAAAATTCACAATGAAACTCGTTTCAGACTACTCTTCAATTTTATCGTTAGGCTGACACTCCACATCACACTTTTTTGAACAGTGTTTATGTGCTGAACTCGAATGCAATTTCGGGATTTCTAAATGGACTCAGGTTTCGGTTAAAATACACATTATAACCTTAAATTAAATAGAATACATAAGCTTCTTACACATTCAATCACTTTATGATTAATGTCGCCTGTGGTATAATAAAATTCTTGTTTATATGCAAACCATAATAAATATACATATAAGAAGTCGATTATTATCTGCTCACTATCAAACAAAGTTTATATAAACAAACTATGCTCAATGCACTGCTTGCTCATAAAGCTACTTGGTTGTTTTAAATCATTTTATATGCTATTGCAATTTTGTATGTCCACACACGCATTCGTGTGAAAATGTCAAATCTCCTTTAAGAGCTGCGCTGCGGCCATCTCGTTGTATACTTTATACGTAAATATAATAACTCTTTGAAAAAACCTACTGACATTTTATTTTATCTTGCACTGGCCATTTTAATTATATGTATTCAGATATTTTGAAATAATGTTAACTTGAATAAACAAAGTTGCAGTTTTATTACAAAATTGGGTTTACACATAGTGAATGGAGGGAGCTCTTTGGGTCTAAAAAAATTGCTTAAGTTTGATCATGAAATAATCTAAAACTACACAACCATAGACACTCGAAGTGACAGTTTTAAAATAAAATAGGCAATGATTGAACTGTTCAGTGTAAGGTTAATTTAAAAGTCTATTTTGCTAACAAAACTTAAGATGCCACAAAACGTATTTGATGTTTTAACACGCCTGATATTTTCGTTGACAAATGATTCTGATTTCTGTCGGATATGATTGTAATTGCCCCGATTTTGATGTTGCAACTTTCAAAGTTTACACCAAAATGTGTCAAAATGTACATTCAAGGCTTTGGCGGTTTCATTTCCGAAAGTTGATTTTCCGTGTAAATACGCATAAGTACACATAGAGGTGATGGAAAACAAGCCAACCCCCCCTCCCACCACAAACCACACCTGTTTCCTGTTTTTTTTTATTTTTAATTTGTAGTAAGTGGCCCGCATATATCAATTTGACAGCCATTTGCATTTTGGTTTCCTTGAATTTGTCAAAAATAAAAGTGGATTTCCTTAAGGGGGCGCCATATACAACTTGTTGTTGGTAGCGTATAGCTCTGCCAATCTAGTCCCCATTCATATATGTTTTTATTTTATTAACTAGTTAAAAGCGTACCGGTTTCCTTTCTAACTTTTTTTTTCCTTAAGGAAAAAATAAACTACTTCTCAAGTGTGTGGTTGCGCCCAAAATAAAAAAAAAATTGAGATGAAATACTTACGACCGACTATATCGCCATCAAATCAGGCCAAATGGATTTGCTATTGCGAAATCCATTTGACTGCCCACTCTTACTCTAATGGCTAAGTTTCGTTGCTTTTGTTGGTCTACATCATAGAGGGCAGTTCACAGTCCTGTGACACGCGTGCGGTGCTGTCGCGCGCCGCCTTCAAGCTTTTTCTATTGATAAGAAACACTGCAAGTTTATAAGACACGTGTATCTTATTTCGATTGCCCAATTTGAATTGGTATGATATACAAAACAATAACAGAAATACTAAACAATATCCTTTAGATCATGCTGCATGTACTGCACTCATATGCATCTATGCTATGCATGCCACAATGCGGAACCAAATAAGAGCCATAAATTGAATTGGAAACCACCCCCGCATCAGGCACTCACATATGCATATGCCGCCTACTCGCCTTTTGTTAATATTTAATAATGCACCGGGCGCTTAAAGCACCTGGCTGGAGGGCATGAACATTGTACAGCTCAGTTCATTTGGTTAGATGCACTTCAAAGGTTTTGTTTTTGGCAAGGACAGATACAATCATTACATATTTGATGGGTTTTCTTGTTTACGAATTAAATTCTTATCGTGAATAAAAATTTCCTTGGAAATTTTTCTATCATTCGAACGTAGAGAACGTGAATGATGTTCAAAAGTTTCCCTCGATTTTTTTACTGTCGAGAGTAAACTTTCCCAGGCAGTCTAAGAGTCCTTTCATAATGATATTTTGTTTAAGGGAAATTTATTTCGTGGTAGATTCACGATCGCAGGAAATATTTCGAGGGAGTAAAATATTTCGTGGGAAACAAAGTTTCCTTTGAGATTCCAGTTTGCTTATTCCAAACGAAATTTTAGAACAGCATCCAATATAAAAAGGAGCTCAAGCAATTTTTTTTGTAAAGCTAACAAAATTTTCAAAAAGAAATATTTTATACGTTTTTGAAAGATTGATTTTTAGTTGATTTCTGAACGAGCCTAATCTATTAAACCGCACTGTAACTGCGAGATTAGGGCGCGAGGGTGACCTCGTAATTCAGAGAGCAAAAAAACACAAAAAATAAAACAAACTGTAGTTAGTAATTTTGAATATTTTTCTTTGATTATGATTGGATCAATAAATTTAGATTAGTGAATGTTGGGGGCTTGGGTTTACTGGAGTCATTCTGACCTAAGTACGAGTATTGTAATGTTATTTTGTTTGTGAACAGTAGCTCGATGCTGAAAAGAGATACTGGCACATTTTTTTGGACAACACTTATGATAAGTTTATGGTATTTTGCAAGTTTGTAAGGTCGTTAATCTTATGCATTTGCGAAGGCGTTGAGAATAATAATTGGATTATGTGGTACTTGGTATGGGTAAGGATTTGGAGGAATTTAGGTTTGTCTTTGCAAATAACATAAATTTGATTTTAGTTGTTCATTTAGTCACCTTCTTTTGGTACTTAGAGGGAATATTTATGAACTATTTGTCCTAATAAAAGTAATTTTGATTCATAAAAAAAAATGGTGTATGTATTATCGTTACGAAATCCTTTCGTGTATTGGAATTACAATTTTAAGTACATGCATAGGTCTAAGATTTTTCAGGACATCTAAAGCAATACATTCAGGATATGCTGACTTAGTGCATTAAGGAGAGGCGGTAATTTTAGTTTTAGCAATTAACACTAATATAACGTTTTAACCAACAAATTTCCGGCCGTAGTTCAAAAGATAAAACGAAATTACTCATTCTGTACTTAATATATAGTAAATGCCTCAAGCCCTACCTTCAAATACCGGCTACAATTAAACCAACAAAAAAACATGAATATCAAACAACTTTGACTAATTCAAAGTTCATCATCTGCCATTCAGCAAAACCTATATATACTATATACTGATTCACACCATGTAACTTTATTATCTGATTATGTCGTGACTGGACGTCTTGCACCTGGCATTACCATCTGATTGAAATAAAGGAAAAAAGAAAACAACCATAAAGAAGCGGAAAAGCACAAAATGTCTTTGATAGTCGGATTACATAATGTTCAGAGCGCACAAAGCCAACTTGAAGTACTTTAACAACTGACATATAAAATGAGATTTGACCAAGCTTTTATGCCGCCAACACTCTAATGACGTTTTCAATAAAACACTCTTGTAATCATCATCAATTGAGTGTGGTATGGACAACAAAATACTCAGTGTCAATTATCACTTGTCAAAATGGTTTTTAAGCCTGATAGCATCGAAGCAACAAGAAGCAATTGGTGTTTTTTACTTTTTACAGAACCATAATGTATGCAAATGTAACGAACAAATCTGCGGGAATTGCAATTTTCCAATCGAGCATCATTTGTCGATACTTTTATGTCTGTTGACGGTATCGCGGCTTAAATTTGATGCAAGTACTTGTATATGTCAAACTATAAACATAAATACCTAACACCTGTCGGTAATATGTGGGTTAAGTATAAAGTATAGTTGGCGAATAAACGTTATGTACATATTTGGGGACTTGCGATATTCATCGATTTATTTTGACTGTGATACTTATAATCTTTGATAAGAAAAAAACATGTGTTACATTCAGTCGGTTGATTCCATGGGAACAAGATACCGACACATCTATTAGTTGTTTGGATATTGTATTTGATATTTATATTTAAGAGTGATACAATTCATTCTAAAATGTAGTTTATCAATGAAGACAACAGTTTTGAATTTTAAGATCCATTTTAATTAGATCTCCACACGAAAAAATTTGATATCTCAAGTTTGCTCTGGATTCAACTGCAGCAACATGTAAACCGATCCTCCTGTCAAATTCAAAATATATTTATTTTATGATGTGCTCAACAACGTTTAGTGTTCCATAATGGTCTGATTGTGTTCCGTGTGTTTGCTTGAACATTTTAGAAGAGAGTTATTTTTACCAGGCAAGTAAGGATTAAGGTATTTTGTTTGACAGATGACAGATTGGAACGTATTTTTTGTTCTAACTCCTTCTCGTTAATTTGATCTTCCGATCTTATTTGACCATATACTTAGTGAAAAAACATATGATCCGAACTTCTGGTTTTGTGAATTGTACACAGTTAATGATGTGACGAAGAATGAGTCGAGGCCATGTGTTTTATTCAAAAGAGCAATTCTCGATTTTAAGAGCAAATCTTTCACATTGCAATGAAAAATAATTTGACAGTAAAAAATAAATTACTTTCTATAATACTACGATATAAATTCGATTTCGTTTGGTTGTTCGGAGTTACTCTTTTTACAGAAAGATTTACGGAGTGTTTTCTATTTTCTATTTTAGAAGGTATTATTTGTTAAAAATAATGTTTGAAGAAGCCATTTTTTTTAGATGACTACGTTTAAGTATATTAGTAAGTGTAAATTTGAATATACGAGATTTTCATATACGATTGGAATCTAAGAAGAATATATCACTCCGAAAATCCAATCGAAAACAACATATGTTTTTAAAATGTTATTCTTAAAAACTCTAGCTAAGTGCGAATTTTATATATTTATATGCTTATTCATATCAAATTGATTTCTTCTCAAAAAAATTTTCGTGCATTTTAATTTTTTTGCACAAAAATTCAGGTGTGATGAGGTTTTTTTTTTTTAATGGATACGATGTAGGTATACGATTCCTACAGAGTTACCATTTAAAATTCTGCCTTTCAGCAAGTGTATCAAATAATAGTTTCTTATGCAAAAAAAAACAAATAACACGATATATTTCGATTTATTTTTGATTAATTTATTGTGTGTATTTAAAATTTATTGAACAGATTATTCAGTTACCAAAATTAAGTTTACAATACGGAAAAAATAACACGGTTTTCTCCGACTTATTTGTTTGTTTCTGCAACTATCGCTCTGCGCTGTACTGACGGCGTAAGTTTATTAGCATATCAGGTTAGTTGTCAGGTTTGTTATGTTTATGATGCAAACAAAATTATTATCTTTTATTTAACCCTTTTTAAGTATTGTTTGGGGAAAAGTACATTTCGTTTTTTCTTAATTTTTCAAAAACTAAGAAAGAGTTTTTCATCTGGTTTTGAGTTAATGACTTGGAATTGATAACAGCATTGAATATTTAAAAATAGATACAATCAAAAACGCAAAATTTTGAGAATAAAACTTGAAAATTTCCATTTTTTTTTTGTTTAAAAATTTTTAACTTTGAGATTTTAATTATTAAAAACTGTTCTAAATTAAAATAAGAACCCTATAGTGCATCATTATGCTTTCGTTAATATTTAATAGGGTTAGGATGTCATATCAGTTTAGTCAGTTTTTCAACAGAGAAAAACAAAACAGCTGTTGTCGTGAAAGTTATGTCGTTTTCGATTGGCTGCTCGGAGTTACTGTTCTTACTTCGAATCTTCCATATTAGTTGTGTTTTATTTAATACGGGTGTGGGTCTGGGTTATTTTTTAACACGTATTACAAAAACAACACGAGATCCAGGTTTCTATCGGCGTTTTTATCTGTGTTTGAAAAATATTAGTATGAAGTTTGACAACAGAGGGTACATTTAAGTACATAACCCAAATCGTTTTATTTTCACGGGGTGAACCATATGGGTTACGAGCGATAATAAAACACGGCTCTTAATAATATCAATATGGGGCTCGCACCCACACAATCTAAGTTAGCAGTCGAGAACTATATAAACGGCGTCATTGCTACCCGCATATTCTGTAGGAATAAAATATAGGCATTGAAAAAGTAGTTACTCCGATCAGCAAATCGAAAACGATATTATACATATTGAGTTATTCCAATTTTTTTTCAAATAACTAACTATCCGACGACAAAAATGTCTAGAACATCTGACTAAAAAATTAGTTTGAAATGTTTTGAATTTTTTTTTCAAAGACATATTCAGAGAGCTTAGTATCTTATACAACGTATCTAATTACTGTGTGAATATGAAAAATGTAGCCATCTTATAGCCTTGACATATAAGAGTCAGTTCATGTGATCTAAACGTACATATTCTTCCCTTTTGTGTCCTTCATTATTGAATTTTTTTTCCAACACAATTCCTTTATAAAATAACTGCAGAAAGAAAAATATGGACACAAAGAAAATACCGCAAATATTATTACATAATGTTTTTTATACTAAACACTGATTCGCGATATAATTTATAAGTACATCCAAAGACTCACCCTAGAAATGATGATACCAGCAATGCTTATACGAATCCTTGGTCCTTTCAGCAAACGATATCGTAGATCCACGCCATTCCAAAACGAGATAAAGTAACGCTTCACCTATAGTCGTTTATAAAAATAAAATAATTAAAAAAAGAAGATTCAAATAAATTAAAAATTCCGACCGCAACTCACGTTTGGTATGATATGCCAGTCAGACTTTTTTTTTTAGACAATTTATTCAAAAAGACAGACATAAGAAAAAAAAGAGTAACATGAGTTTGAAGGACACACCTGTAAATTATCACCGCCATGCAGTCTGTAGCCATCGTAGTCAACTATAACTAAAATCTCTGGATAGATCATATAAGGTGCTTCACGTTTTACTCGGCTGGGATAGTGTTGTTGTGTTCTTCTGAATCTGCCGACAAATCGCTTTGTTCTTCTACTCGATTGGGATGCTGATGCTGATGATGTTTTTAGGTTATCACTGGTTTCAATGTCATCTGGTTCCATGAATGCTGTAAAAGGAAAAGAAGTTTTGTAGATTTGGTTTTCGTTTTGTTGAATATTCTTTTGCAAAACTGGATCAATGTGATAAATTTGTAAAAAAAATGTTACAATAAAGATCATCGAAGATACATTTTGTTGAAGTCCCGTGGGTGGTTTCAACGAGTTCGTGATCATTGCATTGAGTAATAAAGATTTCGATCATACTGTATGTGTACACATAGCCATATCTTAACGAAACAAAAATTAAACAGGCATTTTGGAGTTCAACGTTTTATGGTTATTGTTAAACATTTTTGGAACTTGATTTTCAATAACGACATATCACACAAAAAAAAGCAGAACAAAGATCTTTTATATACAAAAAAACCTGTGTTTAAGAAGTCAGCCGTGAGAAGTAGTGACATCTAAACTAGTACGACAAGTTCTAAATTTATGAATGTTAAATATCAAAACCTTAAATTATAAGATATATTTGTCATTTAATGATTAGTGATTAAAATTTAGTAGATTCAGTAATCAAGTTTTTTCAGTGAATAATTGATTCCTATAAAGAAAGCTACGGTGTCGGGGAATGCATCACAATTTTGAAGATCGATCAGTGAGTTAGAGAGTGAGTCAGTTACGATTGCGGAAATTTTGGAATCTAATGATTTGAAATTGGGTGAGGCGTCTTTGCTTGATAAGCTTAACAGATACTTCGATATTTAAGTTTCTGAATCTATTGATATTGAAAATCGCCCGAGTGTGATCCTGTAAATAGTTGTAGTGCCAAAACTTGACTGGATACTTCCATGTTATTTGATTCTGTGACGCTTGATTTTTTGTTCAGCCGGCAGTTCTATTCTTTAACGACTTTTGTGATATTTTATTCCCTTTAGGAAAATAGGGAAGAATTTAAATTCAGATACCAATGTTCATTGGTTTAGAAGTTCAGAATATCGAAATGGTAGGGAAAAATAGAGCCTGGTACAGCAATCCACACTGGTATTGTACGACTAAAGAAAGACTCTCTGTACTCGACAGTACGTCCGAAGTTGGGCTCAAAGTAAACTGATGAGCATTCCTAGAAGAGCGAGTATTATGGTTGATTATTTTAAGGGGAGTAATGCAACTCGCTATTTTGCTAAAATATTGATTATACAAATAGCGATAAAATAATGAAAGACAAGAAATATTTCGAAAACGTGAACATGTTTCGACTAAGAGGAAAATGTTTAATCATAAACTTTGTTCCACATCGTGATGGTCTTCCACTATAAAGTGATAATTGTAACATGGCCGAACGAGAGGATGTTTTTTATTTTGTCTGAAAGTGTCCAGTTTTGAGAAGACATGTTCTAGGCAGACTAGACTTCTTTATATCAGAAAACCAAACTTTGTCTTTCATAAATGTAGTAGCCTAAAATGCTTAAGTTTTATAAAACAACAATTTATTATAGAACCAAAATAATGGATGAATGTTTTTAGATAAAATAAATGCAAATTAAATAATTTACAGTACTTTGAGATAAAATTAGATTAGATTAGATTAGATTTAGTTAAAACTTTGAAATTTATGCAGATGCAAAAAACCATGCTTTAATAATTGTTTATTGAAATTGTAATAACTGCAAGTAAAAACAAAATTTTACCTATCTATCTTACAAACATGAAATGATCCAAGAGAACTTTACAATAATTCATATAATGCCGCAAGATTTATTAATATTCAATGTACCCCGTAAAAAATTGAATTTTTAACTGGGTCAGTAATATGTCCGTAAGTTATGTGATTTTAAAACATTTTAAGACTAAAGTGCTTATCACAAAGTGATCTTACCTCTATAAATAGTCAATCCGGCAAGTCTTTTAAATCTTTTTCAATATTTTTGAAGTTCAAATTCTTCTTCATTCATCAAATTTTTCATGTATATTTTTCCGAATTTTCGAAAATCTTAAGTTATTCTCAAAATACTGTTTGTTGAACGTCAACATTTAAACAGTGTGTTATTTTGGTTGGCCGATTTAAGAATTTCTTAGAGTTTTGAAAAAAAGGAATTTCTATACATACTTTCTAAAAACTCAAAACTTTTGGAACAGACTTCAAAATTATGTGTATAGCAAGTCTTGCATTTACAATAAAAAAATCGAACTCAAGATTTTAATCAAAATTGACATTACAATGATAGAGAACACAAAAAGTGTGTTCCGCAATTCCGTTTACTTGAGCATCTTAACTGATTCTCTCAAATAGAATTTTTAATCGTTTTTTTTTCCAAAAATATCGGTAATTGCCATACAATTTTTTATATCATCTTAATTATCTCGTAAAGAGCCTCAACGATTTTTATTTTTAAAAAATGTGTGCACTACATTTTGGTAAAAATATTTTTTTAAAAATATTTTGTTATTAACCGTACCTGCCATACAACCATTTTTTTTTTTGATTTTCGACTTTCTCATAAGCGGCCCTTCAAATTTTTATATAGGCGGGCAAATTATAAATAATATTACATACCAAAATTTAAGAAAAAAATTATTTTGCATTTTTGAAAACAAAAAAAAATATTTTGAAAATTCAATATTTCGCAGATGATTTAATTTTTTTTTTAATTTATTCTATTAATTGTTTAAATTACCACACCAATTTTTTTTACAAAAAAAGTTAAAGACGAGTTTAAAAATTTATTTAACCGCATCTTGTGCTTAAGATGTGATCGAACATAAAAACAAGTACGTGTGATCTATTCGTGCATTTTATTTGTATGGTATTTTTGTATTATATGGTGGTTTGTATTATGTATCGCAATTACAGCGTACTAATGCAGTTATACCCACACTTATTATTTTTGAAGAAATCACATAATCCGAGTACAAAATGAGGTGAGATGGATGGAACTTTTGAACTCTTGTTGTCTTACTGCAAATGTAAACTATTTTTTTTTTAATTTAATTTATTTTTAAATTGTATAGTATAATATTTAATATTTATAAAATGAATTAAGGACTACTGTGGGTTAAAACATGGAGTTGGCGTCTAAATATTTAAATTGTTTTTAACTCTTTTATAAAAGTCTGAATATGCCCATAAGTCATGACATTAAATTACTATGTACTGATTGCCTTAATCACAATTTCGTCATTTACATTCATGCAATTAAATGAAGCAAACTAAATGCTAAAGTAAAACAATGACAAACTTTGAAATATACAAACTCTATTTCCTTTTGGAAAAAATTAAATGAAATGAAAGTTGCAGAGTGCAATATTGTTCCAGATTATGTCCGTACTGCATAGTACACATAATACATATACAACGTAACCAATCCCCTATCCAATTATAAGTTCCATTAAAACTGACATAGTATTTTAATTAATTGCACTACATTTTAGATCTTTCAATTACCTTTCAATATCTCACTTTCATTGTAAACAAATTCACAAAAAAAAGAAAAAAAACATCACTTCTTTTAATCCATAGAGGATTATCTCATCGTTGAATAAAATGTTGAGAAGAGATAAAACATTTAGTTTACGTGAAAACCATTAAGTCGGAGATAATAAAGAGTGAAAGTAATCTTGAAGAATATATGCGCAACATTTGCAGCAAATAAATCCTGATTTATATTGAATGACTCAATTAAGTGGGTGAACTCCAATCTGATAATAATAAATAAATTATTTAATTGGCGTGTGTGAATAATTTAAAAAAATATATTTAATTGAAGATTTATTAGGACCGGTAATGATTCTTCGTCAGTCGGCCAATTAGGTTCTTTTATTATGGAAAATGGTCGAATTTATTAAGCAGATTCATTTAAAATCCGATCTGGACACAACAGTGGTATCATAAATTTTATTTCCTCCTCGATTTAGTTAAGCAAAGCATTCTGAATACACTAATACATATTCACAAGGTATTTTTCTTCAAATAACTTGTCAAAGTAATAAATGTTTGAAGCAACCATTTTGTTAAAATGGGGACGTTCCATAGTGTTTATGTGTCTAAATTTTGGGAAGAAATTGAGTGAGAAAATCAAAGAAAGTGCCAAAAAATATTATTTCAGTTCTTAGTGATTTTTTTTTCATATCATCAGTAATTGGTTACGAGAGCTCAAAAAAGAATTAATTTTCTTCTTTCTAAAACTCATAACGGATGAGAAGAAAAAGATGAAAAAATGTCAAGTTCGTCATTTTAAGATCGAGTTTTGCTCAAAATAATATTTCCTTCTTAAAATGTTCTTTTTTTTATATTTTCATTTCTACTTTACTGGCGAAGAAGAATGTACTAAAAAATAGCTTGAATTTTTTCGTATCATTTCAATTATATCCAAGTTCAAAACTAATTCTCTTTTGTGCTCATGTATACAAGCACTCACTTCATGAACACGCTCACGACGACTTTATAAGTATTTATGATAAATCGCTATAAAAGTGTACTAAAAAGTACTAAATAACAAATCCTCTTAGTTGTCTATCACTATTAAATTTATTTTCTGAAAAAAATATCCGGAATATTAATTTAATCAAATTTTAAATAAAAAATAGACCGAAGTCTATCTATTAGATACGTTTTGTGGTGAATTTTTGACAGGTTCGCCCTTATTTTTGATCTTCATTTTAAGTTTTGATAGAATGCTTTCACAAGTTATAATATGAAACAAATACTTACATTTGAATTCACTTTTTCACACGTCGAGAATTGATAAAATGTGATAAAATTTACCACTTCAAAGCTTCATAGATCCGGAAGATCTGTTCACTATAACTATGATCCTCACAAAGCGAGCAAGAACCAGCTAGTGACAATGAAGCGAAAATTATAACATCTTATCAAAATCATGAACAGTCATTGCTCTCGCCGAAAACTGTGGTGGCAAACGTCAAACCGAACTGTCATTTGAGTCTATATTGTATATAAATATTAATGTGGTTTTCGGTTGGATATTCGGAATACCTATTCTACTCTATTTTTATTCCAATCGAATATGAAAATGTTGAATTCACAAATTAAAGTATATACACACTAAGCGTCGCCACTTAAAAAATGTCTCCTTCAAAAAAGATTGCTTTTGACAAATAGGTCGACGAAAGCTTTGTATATATATGTATATTCTATTTTTACATCCTTATGAAATCGAAAACGTAAAAATCCTACAAACTCCTTACAAGGAACAACCAATCCATCGTTCTGGGAGTGAACCAAGAGTAACTCCAAATAGTCAATCGAAAACAACATTAATTTAAAGCTTACCATTTTACAAAATCGACAATTTCCCAATCGTGACTTTGTGGAAGATCATTGCATTCACAAAAAGTCAGTGTTTGATTGGAAATTTGGTATGTTGGTGTCATATTGGTCGCTATATTTTTTTTCGAAAGAAAAGAAAGCGCAATTGCAAAATGTTTTCCGATTATTATTAGACCTGAAATCGAAGATTATAGATGTGGATGTTATGTATATTGTTTCAACAAAATGATGCCACATCTTACAGAATAAAACCCACTTTGGGTATATTGCAAGAAAAATCACATCACCGATACGCGAAATAACTCATCCAGTAAGAGTCTAGATCCTTTGGCCGATTCTATAAAATCAAAATTTGTTAGAAGCCAGGATTGCATTGCAAAGATTCTTATGTTTGCGTTTAGGAATTTGCTCTTTGAAAGCGGATATTCATCAAGATATTACGGAGTTAGCTTTTGATTTTTTGATATTTCTGACGTTTCTACTATCCAGGGTAAAGAGTATATAATGTCGATTCAAACTTTGAATATTTAATCGTAATATGATGTTGGCTTGGGAGTCGTGAAAGTATGAAAAAGTTGTCTTACAGGAAATGTTATCAGAAGTAATTGTTTTGTTTGACTGCTTTTAAGGGGTTTTGTTTAGATAAAATTGAACAGAGTTGAAGGACGATAAATGGATAAACAATAACAATTTTTGTTAGAGACATATTTAGATGTAAAAACAAAATAAACTACATTTCCAACCGTTGACTTTGATTGTCTCGTTTAAAACTCAATTTTAACCAGCGGCATTAAACACTAATTGTTATATCCTCAAAACTGACTTTTACTTTTCAATTTCTTTGAAATTCTACAAAAGTGATTTCCGTCATATTCAAAGATTGACATTGGATACAACTTTACAATTCGACCTTAATATGGTCAAACAATGGAAAATATTTAATCTTTAAATTTCTTTTATTTCTACCAATTTTGGCAGGCGAGGTAATACCAAAAAAAATAATACTTTCTGTAGGTATACTTACCAAAATCACTCATATGTTCCGATTGATGTGTATCTCTTTTAAATATCACATGATGAGGTTTATCTTTGTCAGCATTTAATTCATCTGGCAGTGGTTTTATGACCATTTGATGCCCTATGCTTCCCTCCTATAAAATAAGAAATATTAAAGAAATTATTAGTTTTTTGTTAAAATGGTGCAGGGTAATTTATAAAAAAAAATTAAATTATCAATACTTGGAATTAATAAATTCACACCTGAAGGCTGCAGGACATGTTTTACTTAATTGCTACCATATAATATATAACGTTAATTCAACGCACAGTGCCAGATATACAGCAGCCATGGGTGTGACGACATAATTTCGTAGCCCGTTTACTACGCGATTGCGAAAAATAAGCGATTAATTGCTGAGTTTATATGCATTCCTAGACATGAACCTCCCGCCAAATTATCGTATCTTGCATAACAAAATTTAACCACTTCTTAGCAGGGTTAACAACCACCATAAGATGTGGTTAGCTATGCCATTAACGACAAATCGTTTGAATGCTCCAATTAGGCTATCTTTTTCTCGAGCACACAACTAGGAAGTGCGGTGCAGTGTTATGCGCTACTGATGCATGGTGGTACAGTAACGCCCACTAAATTAACTCAATCGACACACAAATATTTTTGCATGTGCGGACAACCTGTCGATTGACAATGTCGTGCGCCTCACCGCGTCGTGTCGCTTCGCAGCGGCCTAGAGCGTTGATTGACAGGAATTCAGTGGCAATTGTTGGTGTATATGCAAACAGTTCAATTACTATATGTTGACAGAGTTGCATAACCCATTTGAGTTGAAAAAAAAATAATAATAATAATATAAGAACAGATTTAGTTTATGGGTGGACAAACTATGCTCACAAGATAACCATGGACATCGACAGAAAATTACACAACTCCCTTTTGAGACACCTAGCACACGTTTGTTTACTTTTTCTTGGGCCAACACAAATTTGACACCTCAAGCCAGTCCCACGATAAATCTGCAAATTTATTGAAGTCAAAACTGTTAGACACTGAAACGCAATTAATTAGACAAAAATGTGCGTCCGCCTGTGTCCATTCCAGATCCAGACCAGGGGGTTGTCGTCTAAAACTATTTTGATTCTCTTAATAGAGGTATAGAGGTGGTAAATATAATATGGCTCTGGTTTTGGGACATGCTATAGGCTATTTATAAAATAGACCGGTATTGCATAAGGACGTATGTTTATTGGGTTATTAGATTGCGATAAAAATGGTATATGGCTTTGGCCAGACACATCGTGTCATACAAACTGGTTGGTGAGATGTTAAAAAAATAAAAAAAAAACATTTAAATTAAGTCAAATTGATTTCAAGTACCGCAACTTCTTAAATCAGTGGTTTCGTTCTGTTGTGGCATATATTAATGATGTAACACGCCAGGAGGTCTTGTGAAACTATAACACATAAAGATTTGTTGTAAGTCAAAGGGAATTTAAACACATTAATCTGTGTTTTATTTATGAATATATATATGAGGAACCGTAAAGAATGATCGGTCATCGGTCACATGTAAAACGATATACTCGATTAAACCTTGTTCAACAGGTAAACATGAGAAAAAATACTTCGCTCCTGGACATATAGATTCTAATCAGGACACTTATGTTTATTTATTAGACCTGGCACAGAATTTAACACCGACATTTTCTATTAGTTTTTCTTCGAGGAATTAGAAGTATTGACAAAATTATTTCGATTCAGTGCAGCACCTAAGCATTTAATCACATTTTAACGACAGCTTACAAAAATACAATTGCTGCTGGTTTTTGAAAATGGATGTTCTCCATTCTTTTCTATCGAACTGGACTTCGAATTGAGTTACGAAGTCAATTGGGTTTTAAAGCTTTAATTATGAAGATAGGTAATAATCAACAAAAAAAAATTATGAATTTAAAACAAAAATACCATCACAGATTTAAACGAGTCATATGTTTTTTTTTTTAATTTTTTCGTTCTTTTAACTGTATTCTCTTAAGCGTGCATGACGGCTAAATTCACATTTCTCGGTATTGTTATTAATCAACGATTAAAGACACATTCGTATTTCACGTATCACGATTTAATTTTTTTAAGTTCCATTTCTTAGTGAAAGGAACTATTAAATCACACGCATGTATAGTATAATCCCATATGGCGACTATATAGTAAGTCACAAATTATCTATTACGATTTAATTGAAAGGGAATTCAATTGAATGCTGAATAAATCAGTTTTATAGCTTTGATTTTGAGAATAATGTTGAAAGGAGAAAAAAAAATATATTACAAAAAAAAAACTGAACAGAATTTAGACTGAAGAGAAAAACAAAACTAAGTTACTTAAATTTTTAAAGTGATATGTGGTTCTTAATTAGAGGAAAATCATGTCTAATACACATAAGAATAAATAGACCATCGTTAAGAGTAATGTTTAAAGTTTGAATAAACCAACAACAACTTCAGTTGGGCGCCACTAAGTGTCTATACTTTCTATCTATTTATTGAATTCTGAATCTCGTGATTTTATATCTCTTAAGTCGACTGCTAATGTACCATGCGTTTTATCGAAACGTCCTAAGACCGAAATGTAAGCTGTTATGTTTTTGGAGAATATAGTTATTTTCTACAAAACCCTTACATAAAAATTGAGCTTTATTGAGAGAAAAATTCTTCCTCGCACGTATGATTTTATATGCGTGGTTAAGTTATACTAGGTTGATAGGCTAACAGTTGGTCTTGTTACCGTCACACGTAGATCAATGTAGATGCATTGTGATATACTAGGTTATTGTAACTCCCAAATATAATAAATCCCTTGATACCCATTCATTATCAATACATTTGGAGGTCTGGACAAGATCCAAAAGACTCTTGTCTGAAATATCTGACAGTTCTTGCAGATGATCCTAGAAATAGCTTACTAGAAAAGTTTTGTTCAAGTAGCAGAGTACTTGACAATGGCATAAATATGTGATTTTTCGTCACCACGTTCTACTATTCTTGTCAGTTCATCAGTTACTTGTTACCTGGTACTATGCCATACCCAGGAATAGAGCAGAGTCTAATATTATGCGGTGACAGTAATATCTTTTATTACACATTGGCTATTAATGAACGCGATACCCGGTTGCGGTCTCGCTTTCATAGAGATCTGCTTGGCAGCCCTGGTCACCAGGTAATTTTCGTAATTCGCAATTAACTTATGGTATTAACGTCTGGGGTACCATCTTTAAATTTTAATAATGGCGGCCGAAATCGAAATAAATATGTCCATGCTCATCCATAAAATATCGCAGCCAGAAGTTCATACCAATACCAAACTTACTACAAGAAGAAGACTTCATTATCATGTCCTGAGGAATCGCAAGAATATTCATCTTACTAGAATTAATTCAACAAAATTTGGACATAACTCCATCTTATACCGTTCTATTCCAATGTATAAGAAATATATAACTAAAAAAATAATATCAAAATGTTCAAACTTCATTTTTAAAAAAGTACTACTCAGTAAAAACATATCTTGAAAAAGCAATGTTATTTTAATTATTATAATTTTGTGCAAATATATAGCCTATTACGGGATTTCTCTCATAAGACACATTCAAATTAAATAAATAAAAATAAATGAAATCTTATAGTAAGTCAGAAATTTATTTTTGATTTAAGCTATACATTTACAGCCCTATTAAAAAAATACGCTTAGTTCACCGCTTGTCCATGGACTTACAAAACCATGGAATAAAAGTTAGACCAGGCACTAGAATTTCCTATTAATACAAAATCGAACAAAATTTACTAGAATAAGTATCAACTACCTGTAAATTTTGTTCTTAAATGTGAATTCTTAGTCCTTCATTAGGCCACCGTCTTCGATGGTCTAGCGTAGAACTAAGTTGGTAAACGTCGAATAGCAGAAACTGTGTTTTATTAATAGCATTTCGCACTTAGTCCACTAAATAAGTCCTAAACCTTCCCTAGTCCATGTTTATTAATTTGGGTGTTATAAATTTATTTGTTGCTTTTTTAATTTGATTTCACCTGATGTATTTTTTTGCGTACATTTCTTTTATTACTTGAAAAATAAAACACGGCTAATGTTTTTATCAGTTAAATTCGAGTAAAGTTGTGTTCCCTTGACTAATTTGTTTTCAGCGATTGAAAAAAATTATTTTTTAAAGGCTGAACTAGATTAATACGAATATCTTACAACTAATAATAAAACATATGAACTTAGGCATCAATTGTAAAGCAATATATTTTTTAACCAACAGTTTCGTAGATATTTAAGAAACAGCGAACGCAATTTCAATTTTTATTTTACAATATATTTAATTGCGACCTTTGTATTATTATTAAGATTTCAATTTGTCTGTTGACCTATATCACATATAACATTGAATTATTTTATTTTTATTTCTTTTTATTATTTTTATAAGGAAAACAAGATCAATTTTTTTCTTGAATTTTTTCAAGTTCATTATTTAAAAAATGAAACTATTGAAAATCATCTTGTGCAAACATATATTCGAGTTCGAAACTCAACTCTTTTGTTTTAGTTAATGCTAAATCTAATATATCTGCAATGATTCATTATTGTCTTAATTATTTTGAAGAAATATTTGAAGCTGCTATAATTTTTTTGCTAATGGCGACAGATGTCAATCGAAACAGATCTTCCGCATTTTTTAAGTATAGACATTCATAAGTTGAAGTGATTTTGTATCTGCTTACTTTGTTTATTTAGCACATATCAAAGTAGAATTGACACTTAACACATCTTGTACAATAAGGTACATGTTTTTCTAGATTGTAGCTTAATCGCATAGAGAATAGATGAGAAAATTATTTTTCAATTGAAATAGATTTGCAATAAAAGTATAGCGTCCGCGTTAGGAATCAATTTAAATTACAAGTTTTCGTGTTGTATGCTTCAGCAGTTTCAAGAACCTGTAGCCTTCTTTGTGATTTCTTGAGTAATTTTCTCTCATTGTTGTAGAAGAGCCTTTTTTTTTAAAAGTCCAAGAAAATTCGTTCAAAGTCATGTTAGGTGCCTACGTCGGATGTGTTACTCAATGAGGGCAATTTAAAAGTAGACATGTCTTAACGAAATCTGATTTAAACTTCAGATCATTGACCTAGCAGAACCAGAAATTTGAGTGAGTGTCCAGGTTTTCGGCACTTTGAAACAAAATATTTTTTTATATATTGATGTACATATTTTTGTTCATCGTCCCCTAAATGAACTCCCACGATTTCCTTTTATAGCTTCTCTATTTAGCTTTCGCCAGACAATCCATTTCAAAAACTGAGACCTAAATTGTAATATTGTCTTACGAAATCAAACTAGAAATTATAGAAATTGATGGCGCAAACAAACATAAAATGATAAAAATAAAAAAAAAATACAATCAAACTGAGAACGTATGTGCACTAATTTAATTATCTGTCAAATAATCTGTGATCTGTGTAATTGTTTTTCCAAAAGTATTAGTTCCTATAAGTAGGGTGAATATTTATGTATGTTAATTTGGGAATCTTCAAACTACTTCCACCTCCTTGAACTTTTTATCATTGAATATACTCAGGAAATAAATACTGCATCAAATAGCTGACAGTTTGATGAATTATGATTACCACTTTGCTCATCTCCTCTAACATTAAAACTGATATACATATGACCTTAAAAATGATACATTTCATTCACCAAAACTTTTGTTTTCCTTTGGATAAGTTTATTAAAAAATGCACTTATTCGTTCATTGCGACGACGCACACAAAAAAACCTTCAGGGCAAAAAATTTGCCATCTTGTTTACGCCTACATACCTATTAACTTTAGGAATAAAGGTCATTGATCTTGTATTAAATATCAAAACCGCCGAAGCATCAAGTTAAATATAAAGAGTATACCTATTACTCGTAGGATGGATAACCACTTAACTTCCAAATTGACTTTCTCAAAAAATTGAAGATGTGTTCTCAAGTGGTTTACGATTTTACTTGAATCGCCTTCGACAATTTTCCCATCAGCTATAATAATTGAATCATCATCCTTTATCTTTTTTTGTCAAATTCGATACAAGTTTTTAGTTTTTTTTTGTTTAAAGCGTGAGAAGTAAAGAAGTAAGTAAATATTAATATTAAATCAAATTAGGAAGATATCGCTAAATAAAAAGGCGTTCGATAAAAATTCTTAAGAGATTTGAATTTTAAACAAAAAAAAACTAAAATCAATTACAAAATTTATCTTTTAAGTTTGCATTGATTTTTGCAATCTAAATATCATTTTGGTCAAGGTTTTTTTTGCTGCAAAGTGTTCTTACGGATATGTTTGGGTGTGTATGTGTTTTTTTATGCTTGAGTCATTGATTAGAATTAAAGTTTCATTGACAAACAGAGCGAGTATTTTCGTTATGGAAAAAATGTTCTTTAAGGTGACCGCGGCATTGAAATGTTATTTAGCGGTTTTCTATTTTAGATTTGTGGTTAATGAAAGGAAACAAGAGTGTTTATACATTAGCACAAAATCAAATGATTTAAACTGACATTTGGACAGATTAATCGCGTTGATTTTCTAACCAAGCAATGTGTTGTGTTAGTCGATATTGTCTGAGTTTAATATTTACATTAATCATGATTTGTCGGTAGTGTTGTGCTTGTAATATGTAAAAAATGGTGATTCGAATAAAATTCTGGAAAAAAACTAGGGCATATGCTGAATTTTGCTAGTCAGCCATCTCATTACTGCAATGAAAAACCTACTACCACTTGACTCATTCAATAAAATAACGATTAACACATCCTTCCTGCCAAATAAATGCATTTATCAAATCAGAAAAGGTCTCTTAATCGACAAATCCCCCATAGGCCAGATAATTGATAATTATACATTTATGTATTCCACTCAACACTACAGTTTCAAACCCATCGACCGACCGAAGTTTGGGACGATGGCTACTGCTGCAGAACGGGGTCCCCGTTCCTTGCCACATAATTTATTGTTTCTTCTTTGAATGTTTTTTTTTTGCTGTATCTTACATTTAGCTGCTTCTTCATCTGCATAACCACACCATCTGCCATATCTGATGTTGTTTTAAGTTTCGTAATCTTCGTGTAAAACAAATCTAGAAAAATGCTGTCTGTTTTCATCCTAAAGATTCAAGAAAGAAGGAATACATTTATATATAAAAAGAAAACAACAAGACAACACAACAAAAAAAAACCGATACTAGATAGCCTTGATATTTAAAGCAACCTCAGAGAAGTCGCAACGTCTTCAACGAAATCTTAAAGAAGATGAAACTATGAGGTTGTTATGGTTGGTGTAATAAAGTCGAAGACTTGTTTACCAGTTTTACACACATTTGAATTCCCACTGCTAATGGGCTTTTAATAGTTGAACTAATGAATTACAATGCAAATGAAATTGGCTAATGTTCATCTCTGAGGAATTCAATTAAAATAGTGACATTTTGCTTACATAACTTTCATGCGACATCTTGATGACATGAGTAGAGGTATGGAGTTGAAGTTGAAGTCTAAGAACGAATGGATTTATAGAAAGTGAATGGCAAAAATTTGCGTAAGGTTTCTTTCTCTGGGTATTGAGTTTCTTATTAATGAGTTGTGCATAATTAATAATCGAATCCACCATTACGTTCATACAATATACCACACCTGCCTCCAGGGGTGGCCCTTAGTTGGCCAGCTCCAAATTAACAAAATGTGTATTTCCCGATAAGACAATGTGTGGACAAAAACCAGGACAAAGGCAAGTAGCCAACCACCACCGCCACTGGCACCGGCACAAAACCTTTCCAACCTACTCAAGGCTGTTGCATAACACTATCTACTATACAGTGCATGCTCTGTCCATACCGTACCTTAGGTTGCACCTTTTTTTGGTTTTGCTATATACCACGATCTTGGAATATTGACAGAGGTGCGCAGCGCAGACAGACATAAGCTACTGCAAAAGCCCCTCTTTCGGCCATTTATCAATTTCTTTGCTTCCTTCATAGTATATGAGATGTTAATGCCAAAAGACTGCAAGAGAAGGAAACACAAAAAGTTATAACTTCTCGTTGAACGTAGTTCCAAGTTGATCTTGGGGGAGCCAACGTCTTTATATTTTACAGGGGGCCATTGTAAGACAAGACTATGTTGGCTTGTCTTGTCTTGCCTTGGGCGGTGGCGATTTTCCTTCTATTTTTGTTTTGTTTTGTTTTTAAGTCATCATTAAGTTAACCCCCGGAGATAGGAGGAATAAGCTCGCCAAGTTGTCCTAAATACTGGACAGACGGACGGACGACACGACAAGACGATTGGTGTGGAAGCTAGTTGTGTGGCGGTAGTGATTATTTGTGTTGACACGCCGGCCGCCACGCCGGCGCTGTAGACAATGTGTATACAGTATCTTTTATGCTCTAGATTAGTTTTTCTTTTAGATTGGATTTATTTTTGCTTTATATGAATATCCATTTATGGCAGTAAGGAACGTGTTTATGTTTTTTTAGGATGTGATTTGTTAATTTTTGATTATAGTACTCTGGTAATTTTTTCATCAGTGAGAAACGAAGTTTATGAAATAAAATTTTTTTCACAGCTTAAGTTTATTGAACGAAACGTTGCTGATTTGAAATTCTGTTCGGCTAAATCAGAAAGATATGCTTTTTGGAAAAAAATATTATTATGTTATTGCAAGAGACTTCGTGTTACAAGCAAACTATGATAATATAAAATCATTTTTGGAATTGACATACAAGATTTCAAACAACAAAAACTAAAATATTGAATTAATGGCTTTAATAAATTGAATAACTAATAAATATACAGTTCAATGAAATGAAATATTTAGTAAATATTTAGGTTGTATTAATAATATATTGCGTATAATTTAAAAACAAAATATATCACAGCAAAACGAAAGAGCTGGTAGGCAAACTTTTGGATTTTAACAATTTGATACGTGTCTTTTTCACTTGCTTGATGTCTTTTGACAAACATTCAGATTTTTGGTCATATCCCGGTAATGGCGATTAATTAATTTGGTTCTAACATTGCACATAGAAACTTCTAAAAATTACACGTTTCATTGCGTTCTAATATCAAAAAGTATTTTTTACTAATAAAATATTTAAAAATTGCATTTTGTAAGTATTTTGTACATAATTTTCTTTTTAAAATTAAATGCTATTTTGAATTTTTGGTTTATTTTGAAAAACAAAAAAAACAGATAGAAATAGAAAATAAATAAAGCTATATTTCTTATAAAGCAAAACGCTTGTTTAGAGATGTATGTACATATTTATATGCCAATTGTATATTTTATCCTTTATATAGCTTTAGAAAAACAATATCAAACATCCATAGTGAGGTTTTGTGAGTGACAAAATCGAACAGAAAAATTAAATTTGCGTATTTTTTTTTATCTTTGAAGTACTAATTTATAGTTTTTTTTTTCGTGGGTAGGTGGATTCTCCTTTAGTGCATAAAAGCGGAAGGCTTAGTCCTTCGCAGGCGGAGTACTAAATTCGTCTCATCGATAATTTCGATTATAAAGGGTTATCCATTTTGCGGTTTCAAAAGTAAACGTAAATAAAACACATATAAAATATTTTTTTTTCATGATATTTCTTTTTTGTTATAAAGTTTGAACATTGACATTATGTGTAAAACACTACATCATTTAAATGACCACCACGCGAATTGTTGCCATCATCGATTCTTTTGAGGTAATTTTCAACCACTTTTTGACACATATTGGGCGGTATCTCAGCCATAACTGGATGAATGTTGGTTTTCAAGTTCTCAAGAGTTAAAGGTTTATCTGCATAAACACGGACTTTCGCGTATCCCCACAAAAAAAGTCCAGCGGTGTCAAATCGCATGATCTTGGTGGCCAGTTGATTTCGCCATGACGAGAAATTACGCGGCCAGGAAATGTCTCTCGCAATAAAGCTATATGCGCTCGAGTTGTGTGGCATGTGGCAACGTCTTGTTGAAACCACATATTCTCCAAGTCGTATTCTTCAATAGCAGGCAAAAAAAGTCGGTTATCATATGACCATAACGCTCCGAATTGACGGTGACAGTCGTTCCATCGTCGTTTTCGAAGAAGTTAGGCCCAATATCACCTCCGGACCAATGAGCGCCCAAACAGTGACTTTTTGTGGATGTAATGGCCTCTCTTCAATTACTTGAGGATTCTCAGAACCCCAAATACGACAATTTTTTTTTTTTTTTTTTTTTTTTATAATTTTGCACGCGCTCAAAGGATTATGAATACCCTTTATATGTTCTTAACACAGCGCGGGCATCCGGTGAAAGAAGAGAAAGATGGATAGGAAATATGTGTGGCGCGAGCTGGTTGTTGTCACAGATTTATCTCCAGGGATGGCGGCTGAACTAATGCGGAGAGAATTACAGTGTCTTATTTATTTATGTCCCTTATAATTCACATTATTTTATTAATTTGGTTGTTATATTTATGCGTATACTAGTTTACTCAATCACATGTTGTTAGTTGTTATGCCTAAACAGCGTGTAATGAGTAAACCAGCAACTTATCTTATGACAATTTTTAGAATTGGTTTTTAATGGAATATAAGAAGACATAGACAACGGCAGGAATCGAACCTGCAACCACGAGATTGACAGGCGAGCACACAACTATCGCGCCACGGCCACCCGTATTTTGTTTATTAACATACCCACCGAGTGAGAAATGTGCTTCGTCGCTGAAGAATTTTTTTTTCGAAAAATCTCCATCCACCTCCTGTTGTTCAAGCAACCATTCGACGTATCTACGACGTTGTGAATGGTCAGCTGGCTTCAGTTGTTGTGTGAGCTGAACTTTATATGGATGTAGGTGTAGATCCAAATGCAAAATACGCCATAATGTGCCGTAAGACAGTCCTAATTCCTGAGAACGACGAGTAATCGACATATTCGGGTCTTCGGAAACACTTTCACTTACAGCAGCGATACTTTCATCGAGCGAAACGATGATGCACAGGCCTTACAATACCTGTAACCAATCCAGTCTCTTCAAATTTCTTCACAATTTTGCCAATTGCTTGCGTAGTTGGACGATTATGTAAACCATAATCTCTTCTTAAGGCACGATATGTGGCTGTGGCGATCCATTTTCCTAAATGTCAGACTTTCAACTGAAAAAAAGTGGTTTAACAACTTAGTTTGACAGATGTCGAATTCCAGCCGTATACTTTTGAAACCGCAAAATGGATAACCTTTTAGTACTATTACAGTAACAGCCGTTTTCTATGATTTGGGCAAATTTTTTTATTTCATCGCGAACCGTGGGAATCCCGAGATCTCTGTGCAGATCTTCATTTCTAATGTACCAAGGTGCGCTTACAAACGATCTTAGGGTTTATTTTCAAATGTTTGTAAGGTATTTAAGCTTGTTTTCGATACTGATATTAGAGTGTTTCCCGATCAACCAGTACATATCTCTGAGTTTATTATTTAATTTTTCTCATTTCTTTTTAACATGCTGTTTCCATTTTAATTTCTCGTCTAGAGTCATTCCGAGATATTTTGCTTCATATGCAAACGGAACTTGAACTGTATGGACAAATACCGGTAATCTATTAATTTTTTTAAACTTAAAATCTACATGGACAGATTTTACTTCGTTAAGCGATATCCGCCATGTTTTTGTCCATTCACTGACATTATTCATACCTTTTTGTAATTTAGTCGTAGAATCATTTATCGTTTGGCCAACTGCTAGTATTGCAGGGTCATCAGCAAACGTGGCTACGATAGTGTCTTCTGTTGCTTGAAGCATATCACGTGTAAATAATAGGTACAATATTGGACCTAAGACACTTCCTTGTGGTACCCCAGCCACTATATCTTTGAAATCCGAGTAATTGATATTTCCATGTCTTACTCTAAAAAGCCTATTCTCTAGATATGCTTTTGAAAGCGTATAAAGTGCTTCAGGCAGAATTTGTCTTAATTTAAAATGTAGGCCTTCGTGCCACACCTTACCAAAAGCTTGCGACACGTCTAGGAAGACCGCCGAACAAATTTTCTTTTCTTCAAGAGTTTTCTCAATGACGTCAGTGATTCTATGAACGTGGTTAATTGTCGAATGCTTGCTTCTAAATCCGAACTGATGTTCAGGTATTAGGCGCTTTTCTTCTATTATTGGCTGCAGGCGCAGAAGTAATATTCGAACAGAAGCGAAATGGGTCTATAAGATTTCTTATCATGTGATGGTTTTCCTGGTTTAAGAACCATTATAAATTCCGCAACCTTCCATTGGCTCCGAACGTACTTTAGGTTAGAGTGGCATTTATTATGTAAGGAAAATTAATTAACCCTTAGCGAGGAAGCATTTTGAGAACTTCAGCCGTAATTAAGTCATATCCCGGAGCTTTCTTATACTTGAACTTTCTTATTTCTCTACTTTAATCTAAAAATGCAAGCTAATATTAATGGTAAGGTTTGAATTTTTGAAAAACATCACAGTTTGCAACAATTGCAACAGGAACTGAATTTCAGCCCAAATTATTTTGCCAGTCCCCAATTCTATGGTGTTTGTAAATGGCCGGAAAATTTCGAATTTGCTTGTGATTTTTAAGGGCCAGTTGTACAAATATTCATCAATTTTAACTTACCGAAACTGAGATTCAAAGATTAACACCCAAATTAATAAACATGGAATAGGGAAGGTTTACGACTTATTCCGTTGACTAGGTGCAAAATACTATTAATAAATCACAATTTCTGCTATTTGACGTTTACCAACTTAGTCCTTCGCTAGACCATGGAAGACGGTGGTCTAGTGATGGACTAAGAATTGATATTTAAGAAAAAAAAATACAGGGACATAGAATAAAAAGAGGTAGAGTTGATACTTATTGTAGTAGATTTTGATCGATTTTTTATTAATATTAAATTTTAATCCATGGACTAACTCGTATTCCATGGTTTTGTAAGTCCAATGACTAAAGGTGGACTAAGCGTTTTTTATTAATAGGGCTGTAAGGGTTTAAGTATGTATTTGACTGCTATCACATACTTAAGCCTTGAACCATCGTTGAACCCCAGTCAATTCGATGAAATCGGTATTTAGAATTGGGAACTGCAGATCAAATATTTTCCTGTTTAAGTCAGCTCGCCGTTTAATTAAAATGGATTCTGCTGCTAATTTGCTTCTTCGTGTAAATACTCGTAATTCTACCAATTATCTACATTTTCGAAATAATTTTTTATCAAACTTTAGACATAAACATACTGACTGGGGAGTGATTGATAAGCTAATACAAAAAACCACTTTAAGTTCATCTGAGCTATCTGTCAAAGAATGTATCCTAAAATGCAATAGTTGGCGTCATATCTGGATATTGATAAATTGCAAATTATTCATATAAATATATTGATATTTGAATACAATTCAGTGAATATAGGTGTGTGTTATTCAACTTGTAATTTTTAATATCTTAAGCAACTATGGCATCGTTATTACCAATCACGTACGGGAAATCGCTAAAGCAATTAAGACAATCATCAACAATGTATGTAAGTAAATGTAAATAAGCCAAAACCATCTATTTTGAAAACCAGATTTGGATGTCTGTTGTGAATTATGTGTTATAATTGCTCAAATTTTGGATATTTTGCAAGTTCGTCTTCTCATCGGAAAGAGAGAAAGGTTCACGTTTTCAATGTCAATATTCAAGAAAACTAATAATACAAGCAAAGATACTGGCAATCCTATTTCTGCTGAAATAAATAATGTGTTACTTTCCGATTAATGGTTCTTTACAGTCATATAATACTTTCGTCTAATTAATGTAATAAGATAATCTGCAGTTGCAAACAATTTAATCAATCAATCGACGGCATACCTACTCTGGCTACAAAGCATTAGGAAATATAAAAGTATGTAAAAATTAAATTTCAAATTTCCTTCCGTAAGTTCTTTGAATGAATAAATATTGCTATGGGGTTGTTGCACTGCGACCTTTAGATCTAATGTGCCCCCGCCTAGAGCTGGATGAGGATAGATCATTTTACAGCTCTTCCTCCAAATTTATTTCCCTCATGAATTTGAGTATTTGGAGTATTTTCAGAGATGGTAAGTCAATCTCTTCCACCTAAGGAGTCTGCCTCCTCATTGCCCTGGACAACCTACGTGGCCAGGTACCCAATGAAGTGTGACATTATTATTTTTGCAGAATTCATTTAATCTGCCTACACATTCCCATACCAGTTTAGAACTGATAGTGCCAGAGTTCAAAGCTTTGAGTGCGGCTGGGTTGTCTGAGGTTATGGCAATATTTTGTTTATTGCAATTTCTTTCGAGGTTACTACTCGTATTTGTACATTTTCTTCAGCTTTGAAAATACTAGTAGACTACTGTCCCATTGGTATAGAAAGTTTGGTTCTTGGCCTAAAGATTCCTGCACCAGTCCTTCCGACGTTCTTGATCCATAAGTGTACCACTTGATGGTGTTTCCTTTGAGAGTGTAGATAACAGTTTCCCCTACCCACTCTTTATTGCTACTTAACTTCGTTTGAAAGGTAAGTTCGTTAACCAAATAAATATTTTTGTTGTTCCTTCTTCACTTATTCGACATCCAGTAGGGTGGTGCTTATTTTTCGACCTTTGAATTATCCCCAGGGAACTTTCTCATTTGATTATATACCTCTTAGTATGAAATAAGATATTTTTGTTTGTTAGGACTTAGAGGTCACTACCAGCTGTCAAAGCTTTACAAAAAGCTTTGAAGTACCGCTTAAATGATGATTTCTCATGTTTCATTTCGGTGTTTACATCACATTTTTTTGTATTCTTGAAATGAATTTTTCGATCAATCAATTGACTGTGTGGTGACAGAGTGAAAAAAAAAATTGATTTTGTGGTGACGTCATCAAGTCAACGCGATGACCGATTACGTTGACCGTATAGTTCTAGCTTAAGAATCAACAAAATAAGAACTAAATATTATTGTTTAGTAAATAATATCAAATATACGGTTGCCTTTTATTTCTCATTAGGCCATAATTAAACTTTAGTGTCAGTATTGGATTTGAGAATTAGGTCCTTACGATCTATTTATAACATGTGTGTGGCATCCAATTAAGACTGGATTTATAGAAAATAATTCAGCTTAGTAAGGGCCTCGAACAATACGTCTATATTACATCACTATATCCTACAACCAAAATATTTAGATTAATTTTCTGGAAGTTAGGCACTTAAGGTTTTTTATATAAATCCTTAGAGGGACATTTCTTATATAAAAAAAATAACCGTACCTTCAATACAACCGCAGAACCGCTAATAAGCGGCTCCTAGAATTTTGATTTACAAATAAAAAGAATTGTGTAGATATATTTTGAAAAAAGATCGGTGGGATTTATTAAACTGGACGATTTGGGCATTTGACTACGAAATATGTCTATCTGGAATAGATCCTGTACCTGTTATACGCTACCTTGAAATTGATAAATAAGTGATTGACACCAATTCGAATATTGTTGTTTTTTTTTACCATTATGTGAATGCGGGGTTGGGTTCAAAATTCTGCCAGGGTCGAAAATTCTGCTCACAAAATTCTGCTTTTCAAAATTCTGTCCATCAAAACTTTGCAGCTGTAGGTATTGTAGAGTTTTGATAAGCAGATCATACTATTACTTTCTTAAGAGTTTAATAAAAAAGTAGTTCTGTTTGATTTAGTTTAGCTTCGTTTGTTTGTAATTTTTGTTCATACTTAATAGACCAATATCCCACGGCCGGCAGACATATGTATGTACGTCATTTTATCATAGCTGAATTGTTTTCTGCGAATAGATACCAAAGTAGATAAGAACGAATGGACATTCCGAATTTTAAAAGCTGGGGCTTATTGGAGATATACAGTATTAAAAGTGCATACCCAACTGCGTTATTTTATCAAAGCTGATTTTTTGATATGTTTAAGGGGATAGTGACTCAAACTTTATATGACACTTGTCAAACACCTACAGTGGGGCGTTTCGTCTGGCAGACACCTTTAAGATGTCATCAGATAACCTAATGGATTGTTTTATTTTCGTTTCCCGTTTGATTTTGTAAATAAAAAAAATGTATTAAAAATTTTAAGAAACAAGCAGATTTTTTTTGACGGACATTTTGAAAAGCAGAACAACAGGATTTTTATGTTAAAAGCAGAATTTTGAAAAGCAGTATTTTGAAGCCAGAATTTTGACCCGCTCCATATTCTGCGCTATTGGCAAAGAATTTTGTCCTCGAAAATTTGACTCATCAATATTTTGAAACTCTTAAATAAATTACATATATTTGTTTTTGTCGATTTGCGATCTTTTGAGTTATTTTGTTGATTTTTTTCATTAATTCTAGAATCCAATGTTATTACTGGTAATTCTGCCATTTATGTGCAAGCCAATAAACACTCGATCACAAGAAACAATATGATGTTTAAAATAGTTCCCATTTTGGAAATAAATATACAGAAAAGTACATATATAAAATTCCCAGCAGAAACAATATAATAATTTCTAAGTTAACCTTTCAACCATTAAACTTAAGAACGACCTTCATGCACCCATCAAAAGACCATAATCATACTTAAGCACGCTTTAATATAAAAAAATAAAAAAAAAAAAAACGAAAAGCACATAAAACAAATATAAATAATAAGTCAAAATAACCTACGCTTGGCTATGGCAATTAACCCAAAGCCTCGCGCTCCCACATTAAAACGTTAAGGAACTCTGCAAATAATAATGTTTGTTTTCACAGATGGTATATACTTGTGTGGTGATGGTGATGGCCATAACATTTGCTCTGAAAATGTCGACGTGTTAAGAATGCCAAGTGATGTAAAGTCGTACATGTGATTATAATGGCGCATTGAAGATGCCAATCCATGCCACCAGGGGGGATAACAATTTGTGCATGCAAATCGATGTTTTGGGCGGTAAGCGAAGTTATACAACACGAACACACTAGCATTCTTGGCATTGGCATCTGCATAGGTAAATAGTAACAGTAGCCACGAATACTAAGTGCACTAAAGATTGTTTTTTCCAAAATCAACAATTTTTCCAATAAATTAATTCACCGATGACAACTACATATATGAGGTTATGCTGTCAAAGACTGATAAACAGAATGTTAGTGGTATTGTATGCCCACACTGATGCATTGTTACATTTTTCTCATACAAAAAAAAAACTGTAGCAACGGAAAAACTACTCGACTCGACTTTATGACGACTACGACTTCGACTCCGATTACAACTTGGAGATGTGTCGGCCAAAAGTTGTAAATATTCAAATGTCGTTCGTAGATTGATCGCACATATGACGGCGGCGGCGGCGGCGGCAGCGGCCAACGACTCCACTTGGCCGATTGAAAGGAAAGTTTACTTTTGTTTGTTTCCATTGTGAACGTGTTTGCACATCATTATGCCACATTTTGGCGGCTTTGGTTTGGTGTTGACTTGTTGAGGCATCGAGACGAGAGGCCTCATAATGGCTACAATGACTTCTGCTTAGTGGAAGGTCAGTGTTAGGAGGTGTCATCTTTAGTTTGAGGTTAGATTCATTAAATAAAAAAATGCTTAATATCTTTCTCTTTCAAAAGGGGGAAGAGGGTTGCTGTTGCTGCCTGACGAACTGGTTGATTCCACTTGTTTTCACGGCTAATTTGACCATAGAGGCTTAAATTGTTTTAAAATATCATCAAGTTTGTTGTTAAAAATAGGCATAGAGGCATAGAGGTAATAAAAGACGACCGGAATGGTTGTGTTTACAACATGTACATACATATATTTATAAGCTGGCATGAAATTGGATACCGCATTTTGTAGGTTTTGCTGGTACATACTTACATACACTCGTTAAGAGGTAAAAGTTGTGTGAAGATGCATTAGTGGCAGAAGCAGCATAACAACAGAAACCACATGCAGATGTGACTGATTATTATCTGGTCTTATGGTTGTGTGTTTTCTCAGAGGAGACCTCCATCATATGCATGTGGGTATGCAGTCACAGTGTTATTCAATTGTTAAAAGGAAAAGTGATCTCGTGGAGTGGAGATAGATAGAGATGCTACGGAGATAGCATCTGTAATGTAATTTGAAATGACAGCATCTTTAAATTGTGCACAGCCACAGAGGAAGTAGAAATGCTTCGCAAACTGGAAATGTGGTGTGGATTGCGAAAAATTTAAATTAATACATACAATGAACTTCCGTTCGAAGAGTAAAACTTAGGTGATGAAACTTATTCATTATTCATCTAATTTTAGCAACAGGCAGTTGAAATACAAATACGTCATGAGTTGCATAAGTATGCTTATATTTTTTTTCAACTGGAAACTTGAAGGAATTACAATTGATCGGCAGAGGGTCATGTCGAACTTTGAAGTGATAAAAAATATGTCATTTCAGTTGTCCCAATAATTTTCCATTTTACAGTTCATTGGAAGTTGTGATCAAGGGTAATCTGAAAACCGTTCCCTGAAGAACACGAAATACAGTTAAGCTGCCTACGTTAGATTAGAATATGAGGCGTATCTTATTGAAAAAATATCAATCAGTTCAGTAGGATCTTAAATACAACATCGCTAGTAGATCTATGGTCGATAAAAACTAAAGTAAAATCATATGCAGTTTCCATTGGTACAAGAATTCAATTATTTCCTTCCATTCAGCAAAAAAAAAAATTGTTTGAATTTCAATCAGTTTCATAGAAGCGAATATACGCCAATATTATAACAAAACATATCTATTCAAATCGCGTTCCATTCGCTACTAAAAACATCGAATTCCGCATCAAATTCTGAATTTAATAATGGAAAACTTTACTACTGTGGATAGATTTTTGCCAGTTATTCCACTTTCGGATTTGAGTTTGTTAGTTTTGTTTTAAGATGTTGGTACGACTGATAATAGGATTGAATCTCGACGGATGTGTTCGTGGAGTTGTTATAACAATTATAAATTGCCATTTTTTTATAATAAACACGCACTAAAGGGGTTTTGGCTACTCTCTACCGATGTACATTGGTTTTGAAGTTCAGAATAACAAAATGAGGAAGAAAAATAGAGCCTGGTAAAGAATTCCACATACGTGTTGTACCACTAAAGAAAGAATCTCTGTACTTGACAGTACGTCCGAAATTGGGCTCAAGGGTGAACTGAGCATTCCTAGAA
This sequence comes from Philhelius pedissequus, assembly GCA_910595825.1. Classification (NCBI taxonomy): domain Eukaryota; kingdom Metazoa; phylum Arthropoda; class Insecta; order Diptera; family Syrphidae; genus Philhelius; species Philhelius pedissequus. Next base: position 38,437,506 of record OU343163.1, read on the forward strand.
GCCCGAGTATTACTGTTGAATTGTTTAAGGGGATGAATGCAACTGGCTACTTTGCTAGAACACTGTTTATAAAAATAGCGAAATACATGAAACATTACGACGATGTTCGAGAGATGTAAATGTTTGCACTATAGTTCTATCGCCAATGATTCTTAGAGCTCTATTTTGAATTCTATCAAATAGACTCAAAATGAGTTTTGGAGCCCGGGCCCAAATGTTCGAGTTATACTCCAAATTTGGACGAATGAAGGCCTTATAGATTACAGCCAGATCAGACGGGGAAAAGAATTTCTTATATCTTCGCAGAAAGCCCACACACTTTGCATTAAATATAAAAATCAATATTTTTGATTGATTTTTGTTTTGGTTGGATAGTTTTTCAGAGAAATTAAATTTTTAATAAATATAAAAGCTGTTCCTCTCAATAGTACCTACCTCACTTGAAATGAATTTTGTTCTCTCAAACATTTAAATTTCCGCCTATGGCTAGAGTATTTTATACCTCCACTACCACAGACGTCCTTCGCATATAGGACTCAATTGATTAATTTTAAGAAATTTCGAGTTCCATTCAGAAAAAAAAAATTAATCTCTTATCAATGAATTCCGTTTTCCTTCCCTTCTGACGATTAACTCAGGCCAATTTTATATATATGTATGTATGTACTAACAGTAATACAATTTTCTAAATGTTAATTTTTAAATTTAGTTTCTGATTTGTTCAATTTAGTATATATATAACAATATATTATATTTAAAAATAACTCGAGATTTTATTTAGGCTTGGCACTTAGGTGATTGACTCGATTCTTCCTCTACTATGTTTTTAGCCCCAAAACTAACAGTATCTCCTATATAATTTTTTGGAGCAAAAATTTTGATAAAAATAAAATGCGCGACTGGATCGCACGTACTTGTTCTTATGTTCGATAACATCGTTTGCAAAAGATTTCTATTAAGAATCTAAATATATTTTTAAAGTCGTTTTTACTTAATTTGGTATATACAACATTTCTTTTTCTAATAAAAATTGATACAACACTTTTAACCCTCTACTGCACAAGAAGCCATATATGTCTTTGCATTTATATAGTCGGCGTTACAAGGATTACGCAACTGCCATTGGAGCAGTACCGTTCTTATCCTTTAGAAAAGTTCTTCGTGTATGTGTTTCAATTGTTTTCTTTTTATTCTTCTTTGCGCAATCGCCAAAAACCGTATTCAAAATTTAAAAGTGCGCGCGTCGGAGTGCAGTGCAAAAACATATAAATAATTTTATTTATTATTAGCTGGAAAATAATTTAAAAATTTAAAGGTTGTTATATCTTTTTTTTAGTAAGATTTAATATTTGTTAGTAAAATTTAAGTGTTAAATGTTCAATACCGACTGTCGATTTCAAGACACAGGGCGTTTTTGGCAACATATATGGCTCCTTATCCATTCACAGAAATATGAATATTCCAAATTTTAACTTTTTTGCATTGAGAAAACAGTGATCTCGTCATATTCTCTCCACGGAAAAAGATTTTGTGTTGATCCTGGTGATGAATATCAGAGTGAGGATGAAATCTTCGAATTGGAGGATGAGCCGCATATAGGGATGGACTGTAGAGAACACCTGGAGGTGCCTGAAACCGATGAAAGCAAGTACGATTCCGATAATAAAAAAACCATTGGCCACTTTGATATCGAAAGATAAGAAGAAGAAAACTGTAACATAGAGGAACAAGTCTCGTTCATTACTCATAGACAGTGATTATCCCAAAAGAGGGACAAAAGAGCTTCTGTAGGAAATATACTCTCTAAAGACCCTCCTACTTCTTTTCTGTTCACTTGAGAAGTGTTTGAAATGATTGTTGAGGAAACCAATAGAAAAACATTGCAAGATAATAAAACAAGCCGGTAACATTACTCGAAGTGATATGATATGGCAATTTGTCGGTATATCCTTATTTACGTCCCTTATCAAGTTGCCTTCTAGTAGACGCCATTTGAACTCTCAATTAGAGAGCATTTTGCTTATGAGACCATGCCATGTAGGCGGAGGAAGGAAATATTTTTATTATTTTGAAAAATGTGTAATTGCACAACCGGCCATATATGAGAAATATTATAAGATTTTAATAAAATTTGTTTAAATTTGTTTTTGTTTTAGTCTCTTAATTGAACAAAATGAAAGAGAAAAATTAACTTTTTTTTGTTGGATCTATGTGCTTACAATAGAGGGTTAAATATTTCATAATTTAAGCTTAAAGCCAAAATTTCCAAAAAAAATCATCAGCCCGTTTTCGAAACGTTGAATTTTCAAAAAAAAAATATTTTATTCAAAAATCAAAAAAAAAAAAATTTCGAAAATTTTAATATTCGGTATTTACAAAAGTAGTACACATAATTTTGTTTAACTTTTTTTCTATCAAAATCGTTAGATCCGTTTTCGAGATAATTAAGATGGTAGAAAAATTTGTATGATGGCAGGTGCCGTTCTTTTTGGAGCTAAAACAACGATTCAAAAATCAAAATGCCTAAGCACCAAGTTTGAACAAAATCGGTTCGGCCGTTTAGGCTGTAGATTGATCTACATCTACAGACATACAGACAGACGGAATTGCGGGACCCACTTTTTTGGTGTTCTTTATCATCGTATCGTAATGTCAACTTTGATTAAAATCTCGAGTTCGATTTTTTTTCCAATTGCAAAACTTGTCCCATAGTACCTATATCGGTAGTAAACTACTAAGGGTACTATCGTTACTAATTGTGTACTACTTGACTAATTTTAAATGGCTTACGGATTCTATTTTGTAACAACACACCTGAAAACCCACCAGGTGGAGACTTTTACCTAATAGTTAAATAAATAAAGACAGAAGTCCAATATTATAGCTTTTTTATGAAATATAACTACTGTTATATTTCTATCAACTGTTATATTTTTGTAAGCCATCATTTTGAAGCTCCCATTTGAATCCAATTGAAAATTCTCAAGATCTCAAGCGAGTTATTGGAACACTCACCCAAATATGAGAATTTTACTGAAGCTCTGAATACTTTGTAGATTCCAGCCAGATTAACATCCCGATTCTCCCCAACATCACTAATACCTCACAAGCCATAAGAAGATGCGAAATTTATTTTGTGACTCTTTCGAATTCTCCCGCAAAGTCACATCTTGTGGGAGTCAAAAAAACAATCGAAATTGTGATCTACCTTAGAGCAGGTCAGAACTCACAAATAATTTGAGTTTTGACATTTTGTTTCGGCCTTTGATATAATATTTTCTGAAACAATTTCTTGTATATTCCAACAGGAAGTAAAAGGTAATAGGGGTATTCACGATCTGATGTAACAAGTCTTGTAAAATTTAATTTTTTGTACGACAGACTGTGAACACACACCTTTTCTAATATGTAGCAACACTGAAGCAAATCTGTTTCACATTTGTTCTGAAATATCTATGTTTGTGTTAAATAAATTTTACACTATTATATTTTTCTGTTACAATTGGGTTCGGGTATAGTAAAATTGTGAAAGTGTAAGACATTCAGTATATTTTGTTGTTGTAGTGCAAAAAAATGCTACACTTTTATACTTTTGCAATGATACAGGCCAGTTACATCGGATCGTGAATACCCCTAATGAAACTTTAATTTGAGATGAAAACTTCAACTGTGACTACCAGAGAGAAGGAAAAAGGGTCAGATCACAATAGTGTGGTTATCTGTAGGCATTCTGTTCACTCATGTCATAGAATGATCAAATATAATTCTTTTACGTTTTATTGTCTGAAAATGAATGAAAAATTGAAAACGGATTGTCTTTGATATTTATTGGTTTAAACAAAAATAAATTCATGTATATAATATATATTCATTCAGGAGTAATTTTAATTTTTAAGTAAGCTCATATTCATTAATAATCCGAATCAATTTCAATTTTTGTATTGTTTTTAATTTTCAGGTGTTCTAATGCCGCTACACAATTCACCTTTAACTGTGGTGAGTTTCGTTGTGAGTTTTCTTGTGACCATTAGGGGAGAATTCGAAAAATGTTATCGAGTCACAATAATCCTCGCAAGGATTTGCTTGTGACTTGTGATTCGTCACAAGGGAAAGAATGAGGCTGTTAAATCGTTTTATTTCACTGGTCTATATTCTAAGTCAACATCATAAAACTCATCAATTTCTTGTAATTAAGTTTTTTTTTTTCACTAGTCTAAATAATGTAATTAAATCTTAATCATACATCAGGAAGAACACAAGTAACCTTCAATCGTTTTCACTTTCTATTTTAATCATTTTATTAGAAGGTTGTTAATTGCACTTATTTAATAAACTGTTGTGTAATTAAATCTTTTAAGTAGACTGATTCGATACAATTCATCCAATTAATCGTAATTCTAGCTTCAATTAGCAAATAGCATGTGTCTATATATTTATCTTGGAGATTCAACGTCAAACCAAAATTTGTAGATTTAATTAACCAATCATGATCGGTAAATGCCAAATAAACTATTAAATACGCCAGTTAAATGTATTTATGTAATTCATAAGATTCAAAGAATTTATGGCAAATAGAATCATAATACTCTCGTTTAACGAAACTTCTGAAGCTGGTAATTATATAGCTCATGATGTTCAGAAAAGGCAGTCTTTGAATTCGAAAGTACTTTTGCGGTTGCCAAATACCATTAAAAAATACACCGCATGTAGCAATGTATTACTCATTTTTGCCATTACATTAGAGCAAACCATCATCTTCTTGGCCATAAGAAGAGTTTTTTTTTTTTTAATTTTTAAACGAAGAACATAACCATGTTAATCAATGATGAGGGTCTGAATGCGTGATCATAACAATTAGCCGAACGAAATAACTAACTGAGCCAAAGATTGCTCGAACTGAATAAAATAAAAAAGAATATGATTAAGTACCAAGTTGCAACCATGTTGAATCGAATAAAAATATTTAAACAGTGGGATATCATAACGTCACATAGATATCATATGGCAAGTTATGAATTAGTAAAATAAATCGACCTCGAGATTTTGATGAAATCCGAAATTATAATGATAGAGAATGCGATAAAGTGGATCTCGCAATTCTGCAGTTACAGTCTTAGCCATTTGGCTCGATGATACTAGGTTTCGATCATAATTGCTCTGTAGGTAATCTATATTTCATAAAAGTGTCTTATATTTTTCGGTTAAAATATTTTTTTTAACGTGTTTGGTAAATAAATAAGACCAGGCAATCTTATAAATATTTCCTTTAAGTCGGCTTATTAAATTTATTTGTAGAATACAATTTTATGAACAATAAATATTATTAAAATACTACTAAGCAATATTTGAAAAGTGGATTCCTATAAGTGACTTAGAGTCAGTTTGAAGCGATTGTAATTTGCTCAAATGTTGTTAAATTGCCCGATAAATTAAAAATTTTATTTTTTTTGTTGCGAATGGAACGCGATTTGAATTGATTTGTTTGTTGTCTTATTATTTTATACCTACTGAAATAAATTAATAAGAACAAATAAAACAAAACAAATAAACAGTACTCTATCCGATGTGGCAAAAAGCTTTGAAGATTTATAAAATCGAAAAGATTAAAAAAAAAACACTAAATTCCCAAACGGTCAGTTGTCAACTGTACTGATGTTAGCAAGGGGAACGGTATATTCATTAAAAAAAATAGGTATCTGCAAAATTGATTCAGATTCTAAAAAACTAAATCGTGTCAGGTTTTGACAGAATGTATCAAAAACGAATTGGTTTATTTTACCAAGGTAAAAACACATAAGTGTCCATATCTTTTTCGCGCATTGTATACTTTCGATATTTCACCATTTTTGTGCTGAATTTTAAAAAATTCAACACGTTCTGCGAGTGTAGATATCACTAATTAATGACTGTTACTATTTAATTAATTATAAATTATCGGAATGACTGTTTTATATTGAAAATTAAAATATGAAGCGAAACTTAAAATAAAATCTTTTCTTGGAAGAACCTAAATACAAACTCAATATTATGTAATAACATTTATTTTATTACATGAAACCACAGTTTCAGAGCGATAAAAAGGCCATAAATTAAAAAACTACACATTTTTCAAGGTAAGTGTACCTCCAATAGAAGCAAAACCGAAAACCGAAAACATCAAATGTATTTTTTTTGGACAAGAACAAACAATATTCAAATTTTTAAAATGAATATTTTGTTGTCTTCATTTCCTTTCTGTTCGACAAAAAACGAAATGAAATAATTTGACATACAAATTAAAAATAGGTAAAATGAAAGGGATTTTTGTCATACTGTCTGGCCTGACAGCTTGTGCGCAAATGCACATCGAGCACAAGCTTGATCTTAAGTGTGTGGACTACTTTGTTTAAAATTAGGAGAAATTAAGTTGTTTAGTTCATTTACCGCTCTATATGATGACTGAATTGTATGAAACATAAGATTTTTCCTTTCAAGAGGGATTATTTCAAATATTTTTTTTTTTTTAATTTTAGGTTATGTTATATTTTTTCCACAAACAAAATCGATAATGCTTCTTAAAGCTCATTATCAAAAAAAAAACTTAATATAGATATTTGCAATTTATGGAGTAGAATTACTTACTAAATATTTTTCCAAAAATGAAATTCTTCGATCAATTTTTTTAAACACCACTGTATTTACGTCCCATAAATTGGCAATGCGAAAATTTTAATTATGCAATCGAGTGATAATCAATGCGACGGTGATCGCACTCTGGGCTGCCGTAGTATGTAGACGCCACCGATGGATTTAGCCCATCCATTGAATTGGCTCTTTTTAAGGCCAACAGCATTAGCAGCAAGCTCTGGTCAAAGACGCGCAGATTTCTCTTACTGTGAAGATGGCTCACGAAATGGACAGCCATAACAAAAAAAAAAGAAACACACATTGGTAATTCGCGCAACTATGTGATGATGTTGAAATATTTATGATGCTATGTGGCTCTGGCTATGTTTCTAGTTTCGGCCCATAGCACTCTTGTTATGTGCCCCATGAAACTGGAAAATTGAGTCTTTAACCTTTTGGTCAAATTGGGGCTATCTTCTGCAATCCCCCTCCTCCGATTTTTTGGATATACCTAGTACGAGGTTAGTACTTACTAACCATGCTCAGATATTCTATAAAAAAAAACATACAAACATTTTCGCAATAATCTTGCCAATTGCGGGTACATCTATCTTCTGGTCGTCCCTAAGTGTGTTACTAAGAATTTATAGCTTTTAAGATATCAATCATTCATTTGGATAACATGACAAAACGAAACGAAACGGATTGTTATATTTTGAAAAATCCACATGGCGATTGGTGTTTAATAGAATAAATCACTTGTCATTTTTTTTGTTAAGTGTACTCGTACCAACGACTCAGTCTTTCTGTTGCGATGATGATGGCTTCTAATAACAGTTCTCGAATTATTGCTAGAATGCGTGGTAATTGGCGAAGTACAGAATAATTTGTTGAGCAATAATGTGGGCTTTGTGCTGAAAAGGTATAATTGGTTCTTTATAAGTGGGTAATACGCCGCTGGCGCTCTTGCTGGCTTGTGAGGTAGCTATATAGTATAATTGATGGAGATGGGAAGAATAATGTCGTTAATCGACTCCACAGTTGAGAAGATCATGTGGCTTTATGTAAACATCTTGTCATAATTGCTTGTCTGTTGGAAACATATCAATCAGTGAATTTAGTATTTTTTAAACGATGATCTATTATTTGGTAGCAGAGTCGTTATGAATAAATAGAAACAAAAAAAAAACAAAATTTAGAGAAAAATCAATAGTCAAAGATTTAAGTGACAATATTCTTTTATGCGTGATACCTTTCGAAAATTAGTTTCGTATATAGAAGAATCTTTTGTGAAGTTCTTTAATCATTAGTTAAAATAACAATCTTCAATACAAGTTTTGCGAATCAAGATATCAAGGACATCGTACTTATTAGTTACTTCCTGTTTTACTCAAGTCTCAATTTGAATGGCAAATTAATATGCAATAGATGGGGTACGTTGGGAAATTATATGAATCTGGATCTTAATGCTAAAACTCTATGATTTTTGTTTTGCGGATGAGAGAATATCGGACATTATCTCAGACATTATTTTTGAAGTCTATATTTCTTAAACTATGTGACGAAATTATGACGTGGAATTTTATTCTCTATGTTCTGCCAAGAAAAATCACGTCGTATTATTTTAGGGCTTCAAATTATTAGATAATATGGGAGAGACATAACATGAATTCTTTATTGAAGTGAAGTAATTTAATATGAAAATGTGCAATTTCATCTAATGAAACCATGTCTTGTGAAAAATGTATACCCGTCGAAGTTAAGATGTCATTCAACGTTAAAATTTATTTCTCCATTTATTTCTTTAAAAAAAATAAAAGAAATAAGAGCAGATAATAAAAAAAACACAAGAAATGTTGATTACATGAGACATTTCTTGTAATCATTTATTTCATTTGGAGACTCATGTTATATAATATATTGATTGTCAATTGTAAATTGATAGATGATAAATATTCTGCCCTGGGAAGTAACCGTCGGAGCGGACATTTTCCGGTTTTTCGAAGAAATGTTCCGCACAGCGGTCGGAAGATTACCTCGATTTCGGAGAATTCTTAGACGCTCACATCGCTAGGGCCGATTGAAATTTAATATTAAGCAACCTAATTGATCAGAGTTTTGATAATTGAGAATAATTTGGACCATTGTGAATTGCAAGAAAATCGATAATTTACCAATAAATAGGTGTGCAGTTTTTTAATAAATAAGCGCAAAATTCTTAAAAGCATTCGTTTAAGGTAAAACACGACTTTAGTTTTTACAAAGTTTCAGTTAAACGCATCTATTTTTGACAGATATAGGAATCAAACAGAATTAGAATTAAACATAAGCCCATCAATTTTAAATGAAAATTAAATGCATTTGTCTTTGATTTCGTAATTTGAAGATGTGGATTGAGAATGTGGATTGTGGAAAAAATACTGGAGTAGTGCTCCAACTATTAAATCATGAAGAAAACAAAATCGGTGCCATTTAACTAACATTGAAGATAAATGTATAAGTACATGGCTCTTGTCGAAATTGTTCTGTGTATAGTGTGTTTCCTGTACTACAATTCCATGAAAAGCTCCTAAAATATAAATAGAATAAAAGCATTTTGTTAGAATATGTTGAAACCACTTGGAACACATTTCTTCCGTAACAATGTAAGGTCACAAGGACTTGCTGTTCTCGCGAAAAATTAAGAATGTTACTTTGGCTCTCTTAAAATTGTCTTGTCGAATCGGTATCTTGAATAAAATTCAAGGTCCTCAAGTTCTTTGAACGGATTTGCTCGAACTTTATATATTTTTGGATTTCTACAAAGGTCACAAATATCAAATCTTCATCTTACGAAAACATTTTTTTTTATTTTTGGTTATGAAATATCAACTTCAACTGGATAAAATAAACTTTAAAACAGATAGAGCAGAGTTTTTGCTGTTTTTAAAATTAGACGAATGTTAAAGTATATCTTTTGTCGTTTTAAATAATCAAAAAGTCGACTCCAATTTCAGAACTGACTTAGAGTAGATTTTAAATGTTTAAAATTTCGCGCCATTGAGATTTTAAAACCAAATTTCAGTATTTATCAAATTGATTAAATACAATTTAAAATTTATTCTACAAATATATTCTTTTTTGTTTACATATTTATCAATTAATTTGCAAATGTCAAATAGTAAAAGTTACTTTTGAATTCCTAAATATTTTGTCTTTCTTAAAAGTGTTATGGGCCGGCAGCTAAAAAGTCAAAAACATTTGAATTTTTATCTACTGGACCCTATGGTAGTATGTGACTCGTAAGCTATCGAAACGAAGCTCTGTTTCACAATATCTGCCCAAAGTCTTTCCGACATACCTATAAATGAACCAGAAGTTAAAAATGTAGATTTAAATAGAAAAGTTTTCACTTTTTAAAATTCAAAGTTCGTTTAAAAATATTTCTCTGATATAAAATATTCGAACTTTTTAAGAGAACCAACAAAATATAGTCAAAAAACTAATGCACAATACTCGGATTTTGATCGAACTTGACATATCAACGATAGAGAATATGAACTATGAACAAAATGGTTTCCACAATTCAGTCTTTCTGTCTCTCTGTTCAGCTAGACCGCTGAAGTGATTTTCTTCAACCTTTGTACTTTAAGCTTCTTAAATTAATACAACCATTGCAAAAAAGCTAAACTTTCTCAAAAACGTCTAAATTTGGTCAAACACTTTTTTGTAATTAACGGTAGCTGCAACAAAACCGTTTTTGTTTTTTTAATGTTCAACTTGCTCATCAACGGCTAAACTGATTTCTAATAAAACTTTTACACAGATGGTGCTCCCAATTTTAAATAATAGTGCGTACTAAAATTTTCGAAAAATGATTTTATGGATTCTTGAAAAAAAAATCATTTTTATTATAATAATTATAATAAAACTCTGAAACTATATATTTACTTTTTTTTGTCGATTGAAGGGTTTGTTTGTTTATTCAACGTGCTTTTAAAAACTATTTCTAACTAACAACATTTCCTAAAAATTTGAAAAATTAAATATATTTTCTCTATTTCTATTATTTAATGGGAATCGGTCAAAGAACAACGAAGTTGAAATTTTCCGGTCGGTACTTTCGTTGAGAGTGGCGCGGGGTTCAAATTATGATCACCCATTTCGGCGAGTTAAGGAAAGTTCAACGTTGGTTTAGTTAGTTCATATTTTGATCCGTGGCTTATCAATTTCAACTCACTGATTTATATGATTCACTGTAAGCATTGGGTAACTATAAAACCCTTCCCCAATTCATTGGGACGAAATTTTTCACGACGAGAATTAAGAAAATAATATTGAAGCTAACTGTTTGCAATTACTTAGGACCGTTTGCTGATACGAATCATACATTTTTATGTTCAACTTGAAACGCTGAAGGGCTACTTTTTCCTCTGCGTAAACTGTCACGTAAGTTCTTAAATAGAACTTAAATGCTGTATCAGCAAACGGGACTTAATCTATTAATTTAACGTAACGTAAAGTGAAAAAATGAAATGCTTTATTTGTATGTGTATCCTCGTCATAGTTTCACACTAATTTAACAAGAACGACGAGATGTTTTCACACTAACGACTCGTTTTCTTATCGCACCAATTCTGTTCAAAAATAAAGCGTTCTTTCAAGTGCATGGCAATTCTATTTTGGATTTGTGAACTGACTTAGGATTTCTCGTATATGGCAATGCTGGTCTTTCAATAAGACATTTTGTTACTGAAAATGGTTTTTGATTGTCCTGGTTGTGCTTCGTTGAATTTGATTTTTAAAACACTGCTTTCATATTTTGCTTTTTGATTATTTTGCAAGAAAAACATTCTTTTTCGTCATAAAAAGATGTTTTTTAAAATATTTATTGGTAGCTAAACATTTTTTAAAAAGCTAAAATCTGTCGCGAAAAATTCTGCCCTTTTTTGACAGAAAACATGTCGGTTTTACATGTCACTGACAGATCTACAGAGCATATTTACCTCCAACATCGCAAAAGAAGTTTTACTTCAAAAAAATAATAATTTGAAAATGCTTGGATTTTTGTTTGGCATTTGGTGAAAAAATGGCGATTTTCTATTAGAAAACTCGCAACTGGAAAGCCAGAAAAAAATGTTTTTTCGTACATTGAACTTGTTTTCCATTATATTTCTGATAAACGGATATCTTTGTTTGGAGGTGATAAAGTTGGCACATTTACTAAAATGACACAATCTTATTTTCAGCATTCAAATAAAATATAAGGCAAACAAAACACAAATACATACAATGCTTTTCAAATGAACAATAATACATACTCCACTTTTTTAAGTAAATTCCACTGAGTATGTACTTGCATAGAAATGCTATTATTTTTAAACTAATTGTAGATAAACGTTTTCTCCTTCAAAACCGTTCTCTATTGGACAGTGTAAGGAAATTTAGATTACACAAATCAAAAATTTAAATATAATTATATGAATCTAAGTGAATTTTATATCAACGCTATTCTTGCAGACTCTGACATTGTAACGTGTATAATTTTGTACACCATAAAATACAATAGGAATAAAGTCCCATAATTACTATCTATACAGTTGCCAGTTGGTACCACCCGGCAGAGAAAAAAAACAATAAATTGAGTCTCAACAGACTTAAAGATACTCTTAACATGCTTTTGAATTGAACAAAAATCTCAACCATCACACACTTGGAGTATAGAATGGTCAAGAACAGGTAATATTTTTATAATGTAATTGTAATCCAAAGAACCAGGTAAAGTGGTTTACCTTACCAAGAGCGCATTTTAAGCCACCACCGCCAAGCCGCCAAATGGTTCAGACACTTGTCTCGTGGCTACCTTGAAAAGATACACTTTGCTCTGGTTTTGCTATACTTAAGTGGCTATGCTATACATTATAGCTCCAACTATATATCGGTCAAGGTGGTCATAACGTATCAAACACAACCGCATAAAAATAAGCAAGCACTTCCCACGTCGCTGCCGTCAAACGAAGTTTGATCAGCTTTACCAAGCCAGGCCAGGCCAAAACCGGTGGAGCCTTGGTCAAAATCAAACATCGACATTGATTTGTGGTCGACCTACCATGAGACTTTACTGACCAAAAATAAACATAACTAAATTCTATAACAACCGAATTGTAAACAACCGATTCTAATTGGCATTATTGCCAAGTTAAAAGCTCAAGAACAGGTGCCAAACTTACCATGACAAGATCACCGCTTTGCAAATGACGCCGCATTAAGATTGCCGCCATATTCTCTTCGTCCTGGAACACTTGTCCGACTTCCTCCGACGACAATGATTTGTCCTAGAAAGAGACAAAAAATACAAAACAAATGGTTAAAACGATTAGAACGCAATAAATTAGATACAGAATGTGCCGAGGTTTTTATGTACAAACAAAAATATATGAGAAGGTATGAAATTTATGGTCATTGGACATATCCCCAGGGCGATATTGTAGACTGATTATAAAAATTTAAAAATACACACGTCAAGTTAATTAAATGAGGTGAGAACGATATCAATTTAATTTGATGGTGATTTTTGGGGTCCAGGTCAGCTTGTGATATATGAGAATCTTGAAGTACTTATAACCGTTATACTATAGAAATACAATTACTTGAGACTAACAAATCGAGAGCTGGAGGGCTAAAGCAATTTATTTAAAGCGTTCTGTCAACGTGACCATGTACATGCCGCTTGGGCCAATTAATATTGAGAATTGTCAAACATGAAAATCCTTTGACAGATAACCGTGACAATTAAGGTAAACTGTTATAGAATAGGTTTGGAGATTGGAGTGTTCAACTAATCATGCCGCGCGCCGATTTAAGATATAGTTTGCCTTGAATTTAAAAAAAATGTGATATCATTGAGAAGGATAAACTTCTTGAAGGCTATGCCTGCACGTTTACAAGTCACTTTTAGACTAATTTAAAAAGGGCACGTAAGTTGGTTTGGTTAATATAAAAATGACCTCGACGGCTTCTTTAATTTGAAGCTTATAATGAGTTGTAACAAATTTAAAGCAAATTGAACCATCCGATATACATTGGGTGCGCAAGAATTATATCTCTTAACACTTAACAAAAAAAAATTAAAACAATTGTGTGTTGTTATTCTCCTCCCACCACTGGCGAACCACAAATAAAAATGAACATTTGAACCATTCACTTCTGCAAAGTCATGCACCATCGTTGGTGGTAAATTAACCTTCCGGAACTAGTTGCCACTTAAAGGCAATTTAAGTTACAATTTCCTTTCATTTAATGGAGCATAAATCAGAAATCAATTTTATTAAACGATTTGATTGTATGTTCAGATTTAATGGGCTTCTAGTGCAGTGCATATGAATACATATAAATCAATCGACCGGACATTATCTTCCGACCAAAATCGAATATTGTTATGTTATACAATTCCTCATAAGTCCTTAAAGTTTTCAACTCAAATAATATATAGATACATTTTTAGATACATATGGTATTTCACTTTACATATGTACATTTATGTTTGACTTCAAATCGTGCTGGCACGATGTTTAAGCTGACTTGTAAATTTCTTTGGTAAATATTAACAAAAAATCACATATTCAAGAAGTTCAAAATCAATTTTATGATCTTAAGTAACCTTGAAAGACCACTGCTTTATTATTCTGAATTTAATTCATGACTGTGGTGCTATGGATTTTTTCACATCCAACTCTTTCGAATTTTAGTTACATTACCATTAAATGTGGGAATAACTTTAGAGTTTGTCGAACGTCAATTTCGAGGTGTAAAGCATTATTGCTTCATTTGACAGTTATGAATGTGTATGTGCTTGATTTGATTTTATTAGTCGTTAAAGAACAAATATGTAATATCTAAGCCCAATTATCAAAAAAACATAAAGAATTTTTTGAACTTCTTACAAAAAATGTTTTTTCTTGGTAAAAAGGGAAAACAAAAATGACTTATCTAATTCCAGTAAGCATCAACAGCCTTATTAATTATATTATAGCGAGAATATAAAGTTAGGTTCTCCTCATAATTTCTATAAACGCAAAAATCGTATTCATTACCTTAAGTAACGTTGCATAGCCGCAACATAAACTTGCGGAAGGTTGTATAAAAACTACATAAAGTGTTCTTGTATCGAAAATTCATTTGAAATCACCCAAGTCAATTTTCCTTTTTTACTTGCTTTAATGATTACTATATGGCAAGTTTTGGATTTGTAAAATTCGATATTTCGATTAAACTTGACATACGACGACGATAGCGAAGACGAAAATGTGTGTCTCACAATTCTGAATGTCTGTATGTCTGTCTGTCCGCGAGTGTACAGCCTTAACGCGTGGACGGATTTTCTTCTAATTTGGCAGATATTGTTTTTATGTAGTAAAAGTATAGCCCATAAAAAATCATAGAATGTTGTTTTAGCCAATTTTATTTAAAAAAAAAAATGGATATTTTTGGTACCTCTAGTAGAGTAGTTCATTATTTTGGTTTTAGATTTTCTGGAAAACGGTTCATTTGACTTTTTTTTTATTTATTATTATTTATTTTGATTTTAAGAGTTTTAAAAGTATTGTTAACCAATTTTTTCACATTTTTGTCTTAATTAAAGTAAATAGATTTTTTTTTGAAAGCTTGATATTTCGAAAACCACTCAATCGATTTTTTAAACTTTGTATTTAATAGCTTTTTCACATAATCTCATATTATCTTGAATACTCAAAATATTTCTCTAAAACAAAAACCAACGGCACATCCCATACAAACAACCAAACAATTATATATCCTTAAAAACGGCTCCAAGAATTTTAATAATAAAATGCACGACTGGATCGCACGAACTTGCTCTTATGTTCGATCACATCGTATGCAAAAGATTTCTATTAAAAATCTAAATATATTTTTAAAGTCATTTTTAACTCAATTTTGTATATACATATAAATTTTTTTTTTAATTTTGATCTAAAATAAATTGGTATGACAATATTAAATATTTAATAATATATACTTAAAAACAAAAGATTAAATCATTTTAATTAAAGAAAAAATAATTCAAAATTCTGAAATAAATTTAATTTAAGCGCAAAAAAACGTACGTCATTTTATTTCTTGGATAAATTTGAATTTAAGAAAAAAAAATTTTTAATCTGTGGAGCGGTTTTTGAGAAAAAAAGTTTTTTTTTTAAACTTTTTGAAAATATTAAAAAAAAAATTCAAAATCGCCAATTCATAGAAAATACATTTAAATATAATTTTTGAAAAAAAATTTAATGAGCAGTTTACGAAATATAATTTTATTAATTTTCTTTTAAAATGATTTTAAAAATACAAAAAAATATTAATTAAAAATATTAGTACGCGGTATAATTCGGGCATTCGGGCAACCTAAACCTATATATGTGTGAAATTTCGAAAGAATCGGTTGAGCCGTTTATGAGATAGTCGAAAGCAAAAAAAAAAACGGTCCTATGGAAAGTACCGTTATTAGACATTTTTCTAATTTTTTTTTTCAACCATATGATTGGCCGTAGCTAAACAGCGACACTGATTTTTTTTATTAAGATCGTTAAAGCAGTTTCCGATAAAAAAAGTTTTGAACAATACGGTTATATTGCAGGTACCGTTATTTTTTAGTTTAAAAAAATCAATTTCCCCCTCTGTACAATACCTAAAAAACTCTATATACCAAGTTTGCAGCAATTCGGCCCACCCGTTTGGGCTGTAGGTGTATACACATATATACAGACAGACTGACAGACTGACGGACTGACAGACAGACGGACAGAACTTTTAGACCATCTTTTTTCGTCTTCGCTATCATCGTAATGTCATGTTTGATTGTTATCTCAAAACTTTTTTTTCGACGAAACTTGCCTTATAGTACCTATAACCGCAAGTAAAAAATGTGTGTATTTTTAAATTAGGTCAGTCCACTTTTATGCAGAAAATTATTTTATTTTGCGTTTATTTTAACACATTATCACTATTGGATAATTCGATTAAAATTATTTTTTTGGGTAAATGCTACTTAAAAATTATTTATATATTGCATTGCATATTCAAATTTTCAAAAAGTTTTTTTTTTCGATTTATTAAAAATTAAATAATTTTGTTTTGAAAAATCGATTTTTCAATAACAAGTCACTGAATTTTGTTTAAATTAAAATTTTATATTTATATTAATATTAATATTAATAATTACTTTAATTTGGTAATCCAAATATTTTTTCTAAGAAATTATTTTCAAAATTTTATACATACAAAATTATTTTTTTTTAAAAAAACCGCTTCAAAGATTTTTGAATTTTTTTGATACACTTATTCATATTTCTTCAAAATTCAAATTAATTCTTGTTTCCTTAAAACTATAACAACTAAGCAATCTAAACAATTTAATTTTGTGTATCCTCCATTTATTTCTACCAATCATTTGTATATATCTCTTTACACATTTTTGCGTAACTACCTACCACTATCAGCGTCAATGTTTAGCTACATTAAAGTTTTAAGCTACAAGAGCAAACTCCTACGATCCAGTCACGTATTTTATTTCAGTAACTACCTCTCTTAAATAGAAACTCAAAAACTTTGATTTTGAATAAAATTTGTTTAATACTTTTTGTACATATATTCAATATATAATATGTGTCGTATATGGACATCACATACATAATAATGTTCGATTAATATCTGATTGACATTGGCTTGTCAGCGACTTTAATAATTCCCATGAAGAGAATAATTAAACGGCATCAAATCATAAAATATTGGAAGCTAAATTATAGGTTCATTACACGAAATTACGCGTGCATAATTTTATTGTTTTGTTGGCTTTATATGGCACGTAACGCCATTCTTCTGAAACCACACATCTTCACAAAACAGAAAAATAGAAAAAAGTCATTAATCATTCCGCTTTATCGAATACCGCTACCGTTAATTAGAAATAAAGTACCTGGGTATCTTAGCTTTGCCAGGCATCTTTGGAGTTTACCGCATAGCAATAGTATCACATTCCATGAGAAGTTAATGAATTAACCATAAGAAATTAACCTGATATTTTTGTTTCCATTTTCGAATTTTTGTACTTAAAGCTTTGCTAAGAATCCAAATTTTAAAATAAGCATTCAATTGTATAACACCTATGCATATTTAATATTTACTGTCAAAATATGTATCTCTTAAAATCTTCGATATAAAACTTCCCTTTCAAGTACTTATTCCACCACAGAAAACTTCTTAGATGAAAAAGTGATTAAAGAGTATTTTTTTAAACGCATTCTGATTAATTGCGAATTATTTTCGGACGTGCCACTTGTAATTTTCATTTTTTAAGATTTCATATCTTGAGAACGTGATTTTTTTAACATGTCACTTTGTGGATTATCTTGGCTACAACATGGTACAAGTAAACTTGTTTCGGCCAAAGCCCACGGGAAGCGATACCAAGCTGAAACCGATCCATTGTCAAGCTGTCCAGAGTTTCAAGTAAATTGCTTAATATATGTTTATTTGCTTATATATTACAGCAAAAAAAATTTAAATTCAAATAGCGAGTTCGAACTTAGAAAATGACACACTAGTGCGTAAGCAGTAAGACTTGGCTTCATCAATAAAAAGCCCTGTCCACAAACATTGAATAAATTCAAATTGCTTTCGATTTTGGTGAGACTAATATGAAATTTTTGTTAAAGCCTTGTTTTAATAAACAACATTTTTTTATATATAAAGCCATTACTGTGGGAATTTTAACGAGAAATCCCTTTTACCAATCGGAAAATACCCTTTTTTTCACAAATAGTTTCTTTTAACCCATTTTATTTCTGAAATCAATAGTCTAATAGAAAGAATGAAAAGTTTTAGTCCCAATAATGTTATTGTATACCTATAGTCATTTCGTTACTTTAAGGTAATTAACCAAAAGTAAGTAGCGTTGTTTGAATTGTAAAGTGTTGAAAGGCGAAGCTAAAAACAATGATAAGCGCAATCGATTATATTTTTTTGTGAAAATCTATTTGTTGAAATAAATTAGCAGAAAATAAGTTGATTTTGCATTTGTGTCCCTTTTTTGCAATTATAGATACTATAAGGCAAGTTATGCATTCGTTAAAAAAAAATTCTGACGATCAAACCTTGAAGGAAAATCTTATTTTTCTCGCAAACGGCTCCAACGATTTTGAGAAAAAAAATTTTGTTGGTAATAGCTATCATTTGATATGAACGAAGTTTACGGGAAAAGTCTATTAACGGTACATTTCATTTAACGGTTTTTAAAATTTTTGGCTTTCTAGGTAACTGTAGATTGGATTTCTGTCAAATTTTATATCTGCGAAGACATAGGTAGCCAAACTAATTCTGCATATTAACATTTTAAATAACTTTTTATTTATATTTATTATATTTTTGAATTTTTTATTTTGTAAAATCAATATTTTTAAAACTAATCAAAAAAAATATTTTTAAAGTTTTCGTCGCGTGTATATTAATAAACTCTAAAAAACTGCATACCAAAATTTCAAAAAAACATTTGTTTTCAAAAAACTAAAAATAAAAAACCGGATTTCAAGAGATACTTTTTTATAAAATTTTCATTGATTGGTGGCATGTAATGGCTTTCTTTTTTTCGAGAAATCGATTAAAGTGATGGTTTTGGCAGTTTATATAAGTTTAAAAACGATTTTTACCCACCTATACAACATTCACTTTCATTTATACATATGTATGTACATATCTACATACCTAGGTTCTCTATGTATAGGTAGATATATAATACCCTCCTAATTTTCATAATTCAAATCCCTTTAAATATACATTTGTAGGTAGGTACCTTTGTAACCATTCCTTCCATCATATGTATTCCACAATTCATTATATTAACAATCAGTGTTATCTTACCTACATCGGCTTTAATCCTGCAAAGGATTACTAGTCAACCTGTACCTACTAATAGCGTCAGTAGTTAGCTCCACTAAAGTTGTTAGTTACAAGAGCAAGTTCGTACGATCCAGTCGTGCATTTTATTTTGTAGAGATTCCCACATAAAGGGATTTTTCCATTGATCTCCCACCACTAGCGAAAACAATGGTCACTCCAAGCTTCAATTTTTACACGAGCTTTTTAAGCCCTCAAGCAAAAATCCATCCAAAGGGCCAATAGTGCCCAGCCAAGTTCTGGAAATACACTGTTTTTTACAGGATCAAACTCAATCTATTTTTAAACTCGATCTAACTTCCTTAAATACGAATAAGGTCAGGAATATCACGGTATCTGCTAAACGCATCAAGCAAAGGCGCCTCACCAAATTTCAACTCATTATCTTTTGTAGTTCTTGATAGATAGGACTCCAAAAATTGTCAAAAACACAAATTGACTCACTCACTTATACTGATAAAATCTTCCCGAGTCTTACTTGGATAGTTTGTTGACTTCACATTTTAGTCAATAATGATTAAATAACCAAAGAATCATTGTTTAAAAAACTTTCTATATTTTTAATATTTTTTTTTTTGGTGTGGACATTCTGAGAACTATTTCTGAAATGTTTTTTTATTTCCCATTGTACGTTTCCAGTTTTAAGTTTGAAGATGGGTTGTAAGGAAATGTTACATACAGTATCAAGTGTCATGTGTTATCCGGGTGGCCGTGGCGCGATAGTTGTGTATTCGCCTGTCAACCTCGTGGTCGCAGGTTCGATTCCTGCCATTGTCTATGTCTTCTTACATTCCATTAAAAACCAATTCTAAATAAATGTCATACGAGTTGCTGGCTTACTCATTACATGCTGTTTAAGCATAGAACTAACAACAATAAGTGATTGAGTTAAACTAGTATACCGATAAAATATGACAACGAAATAAATAAAATAATGCGAATTATAAGAGACATAAATAAATAAGACACGGTAATTTTCTCCGCATTAGTTCAGCCGCCATCCCTGGAGATAAATCTGAGACAACAACCAGCTCTAGTCTCAGAACATCGCGCCAAGCATCTTTCCTATCCTTCTTTCTCTTCTTTGGCCGGATGCCCGCGCTGTGTTAAAAAAATATATAAAGTGTATTCATAATCCCTTGAGCGCGTCCAAAATTATAAAAAAAAATCATGAAAAAATACACTTTTCGCAAAGTTTTTATAGTTATGAATGAGCAATCTCTTTATCTAAGCTAGTAAATGCTTGAGAAACAAAGCAAACAGATAAATAATTCATAAACATTTTAGAAAGGATTTCCCAACCGTCCAGATTAAATATAAACATTTCAGAAATGTTTCATTGTTTTCTTCTAAAATTAATCTACTAAAGACCACAATCGAGAATGACCATCTTCATTTCAATTATTTTTCTAACAGGAGTTAATTTTAATCAAAATATTGTTTGTGAAGGTGTCACTCATATATTTTAATGTGTTACCACGAAATGATTGCCCAACAATTGTCCATACATATTTAATTAACATCAGAACAAAAATAAAACAAAAATGCCAAAAAACAAAAAGTTTCACTTTCACACGCAATTTTGTCACATATTTAAGCTTCCTCCTACGAAAACAAAAACGACCCGCAAATCTAAAATAATAAAAAAAAAACTATTATTACATCAAAAGAAAGTGAATTTTGTTCGTTGTGTCATGTTGTTTCGAAGGCAAAATACCAGAACCAAAATACAAAAAAAAAACTACAGACACATTTTCGGAACACAATCTGAATACAAAATCCGAACGCCCGTCCTGCCCAGTGTTGTGCTATGGTCAAGTCAAACTTTCATTGATTTCTTGCTGCTGGCTTCAATAAAATGATACGAATAAAAAAAAATAATACACCATGAAGTCAAGACCTTAGCATTTAAAAAATCCATAAAATTGTTGCTGTTAACTGTGATATGGCCCATTTTGGGTTCAAACATACAATCACAAGAAATTAATTTCCATTTTCGCACAGTACGATTGAGATTGTCAGCTGTTAAAATTTACGACAACATTTCCGTATCTTTTTTGGAATTAAAAAAAAAACTCTTGAATTGCTGTTGGTGAGTTGATGGTAACAAACGACAGTAGCTGCATTTTGTAGACAGTGGAACTTAACACATTTTTTGTTACCAAAATATTATACTCGTAATCATTAATTAGGCAATAGAAAAGACTTTTTTTGTAATTATGCACGCAATCAAGGGGTTATGAATACACTTAAACTGTTTAAGCACAGCGTGAGCGATTAGGAAAATAGGAGAGGATTTAATAGGAGATACCGATGCGCCTTAGTTTTAAGTGTTTAAATATCAAAATGGGAGGGAAAAATTGCGTCGGGTAAAGTGTTCCACATTCGTGTGGTGTGGCTAAAGACTGAGTGCGATATGACGCGTTTATTTTACAAACTCAGATGCATGCCAAAAATAATAACTAGTTCATTATATTTGAAGAAATTTGAAATTTAAATAAAGGGCTGGAATTCGACATCTGTCAAACTAATTTATTAAACCAATTTTTTTTTCAGTTGAAAGTCTGAAATTTACGAAAATGGATCGCTTAACTATCGCACAACGCATATAAATGGTTAAAATCATAACATAATGGTTAAAATCAATTACATAATCGTCCACTACGCATGCAATTGGCAAAATTGTAAAGAAATTTGAAGAGACTGGATTGGTTACAGATATTGTAAGGCCTGTGCATCATCGTTTCGCTCGTACCACTGAAAATATCGCTGCTATAAGTGAAAGTGTTGCCGAAGACCCAAATGTGTCGATTCCTCGTCGTTCTCAGGAATTATGATTGTCATACGGCACATTATGGCATATTTTGCATTTGGATCTACACCTACATCTATGTAAAGTGCAGCTCACACAACAACGTCGTAGATACGTCGAATGGGTTCTTGAACAACAGGCGTTGGACGTCGATTTTTCGAACAACATTTTTTTCAGCGACGAAGCACATTTCTCACTCGGTGGGTATGTTAATAAACAAAATTCTCATATTTGGGGTTCTGAGAATCCTCAAATAATTGAAGAGAGGCCATTACATCTACAAAAAAGTCACTGTTTGGAGCGCTCTTTGGTCCGGAGGTGTGATTGGACCTTGCATTTTCGAAAACGACGATGGAACGACTGTCACCGTCAATTCGGAGCATTATGGTTATATGATAACAGACTTTTTTTTGACTGTTATTGAAGAATACGACTTGGAGAATATGTGGTTTCAAAAAGACTGTACCACATGCCACACAACTCGAGCGACTATGGCTTTATTACAAGTGACATTTCCTGGCCGCGTAATTTTTCGTCGTGGCGATATCAACTGGCCACCAAGATCATGCGATTTGACACCGCTGGGCTTTTTTTTGTGGGGTTCCGCGAAAGACCGTGCTTATGCAGATAAACCTTTAACTCTTGAGCACTTGAAATCCAACATTCGTTAAGTTATAGCTGATATACGGCCCAATATGTGTCAAAAAGTTGTCGAAAATGACCTCAAAAGAATCGATGCTTGGAACAATTCGCGTGGTGGTCATTTAAATGATGTAGTGTTTCACACATAATGCCAACGTTCAAACTTTATAATAAAAAAGAAATATTATGAAAAAAAAGGTATATGTGTTTTATTTACGTTTACTTTTGAAACCGCAAAATGGATAACCCATTACTTTAAGACAATATCTGGTTCCAAACATAGCTGACTATTGAGACCGCTTCTGTTTTGGTTTTATTTGAAATAATTGTATGGGACCTGCTACCAGGTTTATGCCGTCCACTGACAGAGAAGTATTTAAAATCATTATCATTCCAGCAGGGTTCCCCGCCAAATTGGAGGGTATGTTTGTGTATGACACGTGATTCCAACAGGTTACCACTTTTCAAATGTCATAATTCATTTTCCGCTCGAGCGTTTTGAGGACTTATTCTAGGAGGTTTCCATAAGTTACGATCTATCCCAATAAGATGCAAACTGCCGGTGATTTTAAAATTACATAACCCCTACCCCTGCTATCGCTCAAAGCCTTTTTAATGTATTAGTACATGCTGGTATTTACTCAGTTATGAATTGGACAGTAAGTTGTTTAGGCATTTCATCAAGCAAAGATAATGGATCTCAGATACCCTTACCCTTGTCCTAGACTGTATTATCGGCTATAAATTCTTGAAATGTGTTTTTGCAGAACAAATCACAGTTCTCTTAAGAATCATCGTGTCTTCTAGAGAAACTTTCAGCTATTGAAAGAGGTAGACAAGTTTTGTGAATATTACTGAATGATTCAGAAGATTGACACAATCGAAATATATATGTGTTAAGTCGAACGATCTAGGTGGCCAATTAAAGTCTCCAATCTCCATCAAATCACACTTTGTCGCGCAATTCCGCATTTGCAGAAACTATCTATCTTCTCTTTCTAATTTTGACATTTGAACAACAGCAGCATTCATTATATTTCGGGAAGAACAGTTCATTTTTTTGTTTTGAGGAAATTCCTAACAATGGGGACGTTCACTCAGTTATTCTTAGCAATCTAGAATAACTTTCTGTTGTTGTAATGCGTGCAAAAGCACATCTGATGAAAAAAACAGCTGTTATCATGAAAGCTATCTTGAGTTAAAAAAATTGGAATAACTAGCTATCCAAGAACAGATGTAATAGAACAGCTGACTGCAAAATTCATTTGGTATGCGTTTTGACAGCTTTCAGCTAACCTCTCTGGTTCACAGATAACTTCGATAACTTGGCAATACCACTATTTCATAAAAGCAGTGTGGCCTGTGTCACTTCTTTCACACACAGCCATCTTATTATAACTATCAAAGGTAATCGCAATGACAGTTTATTCTTGACAATTCAAAAATGATGCCAAATTCTTGTCAGAAATGCCAAATTTTTATTTTTTTTTGCGCTTACATGTTCTTGACTTGTCGTTAGAAAGGTATAACAAACGTAACGACACGAGGGCAACACTTCTGAAAATCTTACCCGTAAATCTTATCTTATGCAATTTGGTACATTGGCTGTAAGAAAACCCCAATGACACCCGAGAGTATCTATCTGTCTATAGATTATCTTTCAAATTCAGTTAAAATTTTCATTTAAGTAATATTTTACAATATTTATTCATTTGCCTAAATGATTGTTTCCCAAATATATCATGTTGAATATTTCAATTTATAATAGACGTGTTTTATTATCGCCCATAACCCATATGGTTCACCCCGTGAAAATAAAACGATCTGGGTTATGTACTTAAATGTACCCTCAGTCCGCCGAATTTAATACTAATATTTGCAAACCCAGATAGAAACTGTGTTGTTTTTGTAATACGTGTTAAGAAATATACTTCTGCATTATTTCGCATTTTTTTGAAATTTTATTCGAATTTCGCACTAAATTTCTTATCATATCGGAGGAGATAACAACTCAACAATTTTGTGGACTAAAGGCCGTTAAAAGCTATTTTGAATCAATAATTCGACAAGTCCAATTAAATATAATGCTAAGTCTTCTACTTGGCTGAGTAATTTCAGTGGTATATAGAATTGGATTATAAGAAAAAAAACACCTTCTTACTCAACAACAATATTAATAGAAAATATGCAAATTCTGTCAAATCAATACAAAATGGAGCAACATTTTAAACAGCTTGATGTCAAGGTCTTACCATGATACTATCTACTTAACAGTCTTCTAATATAAAAGCACTTTACTAAATTTTTCTAATCTTAAACACTTTTTGAACTAGTATTTATTTTGATCCTATTTACTTGACAAACACCATCTGAATACACTCAAAACACTTATTCCACCTATAATCCACGACTTTACTAATCCATAGAATTGGAGTTAATTACTGACTTAAAATTTTTGAATAATAAAAAAGGGTCCGTCCGAAAATTCATGAAGAAAATCTAGTACAATAAATATTAACTCTATTTTTGTTTGTATTATGTCATAGGTCAATTTTTATTTACTCGCTAAGCCACTTATACTTTGGTGGGTTAGAGAATTAATAACTTTATAATCAAGTAGAAGACAGTTTATGTATGTTATAAATAACGTATTGCACTTAATCTAGGAGTTGAAGATAAGGCGAAATAAATCGTGTTCTTTTTTTATTACGGGTGTAAGAGAATATAACTTTTTGGCGTTTGTAAATGTCAAAGTCTTATATGAATTTAGTATTATGCTAAAAATGTAAAATAGAGTTCTGTTGATTTTAACTTTAGTTTGATGATTAATGTGTTTGAAATTAGTAAGATCCTCTTGTTAGCTTAGTATCACATCAAAACTGATTTAACATCGTACTAAATCGTTTAAAATTATGCGACAATGTTTTTTGTCACGAATTTGTTATAATTGACTCCAAAGTGTAAAGCAGCTGTGCCGACAGTGTCAGTGTGCCAATGAGCCCAACGTGCTATACGGAAATGTTTTAAAGCTACTTCTTGTACTTGCAGATACGTACATACTCTATTAATGCAATAATGTAACCAAGTGCTTGGTAGTGGCGGTGGTGGTTGTTTCTTAAGACAAAAGAAAGTGAACTGCAGATCTCACGTGGTCAACATAAAACACTATTATGTACCTGAGGAGCTTAATTTTATTGGTTTTCGTTTTTTTTTCGTAAAAGCCGCCAATGGAATATGAATGTCAGTTAAGCAGACAGACATCTTTCAAACTATTGTTATTAATTGCCCAAGCCAAGCGTACAACAACAGGTTATGTTCTATGGGATTTCAATTGAATGAAAATTATATTTATAGATTTATATATTTGCAGTACATTGCCCGGAAGGCTCATAAGAATAATGAATTTAGAAAATGAAAGTGAATTTTGGAAGAAAGGGAAATATGTACAATTTTTCGGAGTAACTATTTAGTACTCGAGACATGTGTAATGAGATACAGGTATATCAAGTCGTGCTTTGAGTATGTAAGGTGGAAGTGCTTACAATGCCAGGGCTTTTTTTTTGGATCATAATGGGTTACACCTCTTCTTTTTAAGTTGGTATCTTTACTTGAGTGCAAGCAAAGATATCTGATGAAGATCGGAGAACATTTTGTAAGCCGGTTCTTTTTTATTTTTGTTGTGTTTATTTTTTGACTTATCATCATGTTAACATCTGTTTAGTGCGATAACATTTCTTTGCATGTCGTGTTAAATAGCCGATTAATCTTGTGCCGAGGTCATCTTTTGTTTATACATTCACAGGGACATTATATGGAAGGAGTTCATGGCTAGATATGTAGTAAAAATGTTTCTTGGCTAAATGAGATAATTTACAAGTGTTTTTTTTTCTGTTCGACACACCCTCTGAGGTGTTCTTGGTAAAAGAATAGCAATCAAGGTTGCATCAATGGATTGTTTTCAATGACGTATGCTTGTACAGACTTACATATTGTTTATTTCAAGTTTGAAGAATTTTCTTATACAGACAAGATCTACGATAATATTAATTGGAATTTTATTTAATAGGTAGTCTAGATTTTATATTTGTTTCCTAAAATGTAATTATTTCATTCTCTTAATGGACTAGTCATAAGTTAAAAATATTAATCAGTGGTATATTATGCGATGGCAATTGGCTGATGGCCATCAATTTGTTCGTCTAAACACGCATTGTGATTTTTTTGTTCCGCACGTAAAAGCAGAGCTATGGAATTCAGAAGTGTAATTTAATTTTATTAGACGAAATATCTCAAGTAAAGCAATTGATTACGTATGTAAATAATAATTATCAAGTGAGCCTTTACGTTTTGAAAAAATGCCAAGTCATTGAGTTTTGAAGAGAGATTTCGCTCTTAATTAAAATGTACAGTAGAAAGAAATTCTAGTGAGACTTTCATATTTCTTGAACTTATAGTTAGTGCGGGGAAAAAGAATAAATCTTGACATTGGTTATGAATATTTTGTGACGAATACTCACAGGAAACTACAATAGGTAGATGAGATGAAAAGTTAGCAGGAAACATCTCAAAATTTTTAACAATAGGTGTGTTTTATTGGGAATCTATCCCTTGTACCGTAAGTAATTCCCAAAAAAACGCATCGACCGTATCATTGACCGTAGCTTTTTTATTTTTGTAAAATTGGTGCCCCTGCACAGCAGTCACAAGTAATAAAATAGTCTTTTGTAAAAGTAAAATTAAGAAAATATCAAAGTTATGAACAATAATTAGCTTTTATTCATATAAAATAGAAAGTAGAAAAACGTACCAATATTTAATTTATGTTACAAACCTATTTCTTGTTTTCATTTCTTCTGCAATTGCAGTTTTAAATTCGAACATTCATTTTGCACCAATAGAACGGAAATGATAAGTGAATGGCTTTGTTCATAGACTATGGTCAAGTCCCTTTCTACACAGTCCAATTTTTGTATTGCTTTAAAAATGGTCTATGCATTTCACACGAGGAAACAAAAGTGCCGGTGATTTACTTGTTTCCTTTTAATGTTTCTTGGTTTGAAACGCACACTACAACGTAGTTAAAATTGTTCACTCCCCTTATATTTCATGCTTTTATTTATTTTCTGAACGTATCGATAGCTAGAGTTTTATTTTTCAAGTCAATTTACAAATTTATTTTCTAAGTATGTTTTGCTTAGAATTCAATATTTACTCATCAGACTGCACTTAACATACGCGGAGTAAGTAACAAAAAGTTAACATTTGGTTTGCCATTTCACCATTTTGGTTCACAAAAATGTATGCCCAGGTCATGTGCATGTAGTGAATGGAATGGCGAACGTCCATTAAACAGTGAACAAAAAGCACACTTTGTGAGTTCAGTTTCCGCTTAGTGCGTTTAGGCTAGGCGCGCACATGCAATTTTGCCAAAACGAAATAGTTTAATCACTAGTTGAACGATGATCGCGCACATAAGCAACTTAAAAATCAAGCAACGAGATAAACGAACACACAAACATCATGTGCGCGCGGTTACACTATAGTTCGATGTGATACAAACTGAAGATCCAAAACACAAACTCTTAAGTTGCTAGAATCGCGGAGTGAATAGTTTTTGCATGTGTGCGCACTCTCATATAAGTCCAGGGTATTCACTTTAGCAACCAAACTGTTGCAAAACTGAAAGTTGCATATGTGCGCGCCTCTGGCTCATAGAATTTTATACTTATAAATATTTTGCAGCGCAGTGTCAAGCAATTCCTCTATAGTGCAGTTCCACCCAATGCAGTTTGTCTTCTCAAATTGTTTTTTGTAGATCTAAATAAAAAGATGATTTTTTTTCACCAAACTCCGTTTATTTACAACTATCAATAAAAATTGAACACAAAACGAAAATTGGGCTTGGTTAGTCAAAAATAAAAGTAAAACGGAATTCATTCGATAAATATTGGTTTCTAAAAAAAAGATGATTTTTTTTCACCAAACTCCGTTTATTTACAACTATCAATAAAAATTGAACACAAAACGAAAATTGGGCTTGATTAGTCAAAAATAAAAGTAAAACGGAATTCATTCGATAAATATTGGTTTCTTTTTCAAAATGGATCTCAAAATTTGTTAAAATTGATTAATTGACATTAGGGGAATGCAAAATTGCAGATATAGGTGCAATTTTAGACGTACTTCAGAAAATAATTGAGCAAATAATACAGTTTTTAATAGTAAAAGTCAGAAACTTTTTAGAAGAACAGCTTATAATTTATTAAAAAATGGAGTTATCTAAGATTTGAGAAATATAAACTGGTCAACTATTAAAAAAAAGATTCAAAAAGATTGATTTGTCTTACGAATGAAATTAATAATTATAACACTCCATGAACACATCCATCGAGATTCAATTCAATTATCAATCGTACCAACAAAACTAACAAAATCAGAATCGAGACTCGACTGAACGTCAACCAGCCACCGACCGTAGCTTCTACTTTAGCTTTTTATCGACCGTAACGAATTGTATGTAAAATGCTACGGCGGATAAACTTACGGCGGATAAATTTCCCAATAAAACACAGCTAATATTCATCCAATCCTCTTTTACCAAACAATAGTCAATTATAGAACATCCTTGGGATGATATAAAAGTGAAATTTCCCTTAGCGTCTCCAATTGAAACACCATTTAATACAAAGAAACCAAAATCCTCAACCATTTCTATTAATGACTTTCCTTTCGTGTTTAAGTGTTCATCCAGCGAGATTCTTTCGAATGAAAAGTATCCACTGTTCATGATCGGGGAATTCTGAAAGTTGCTAATACGTCCATTTAAATCACCGATTAGCATTATGTTTTCGTGATTATTATTCAAAAGAAAATTCTGCAGGTCCTCAAAATCTGATTCCCATACATTATAATTAAGATAAAGTGGCACAATTTGAAAATGTTTTGAATCACACAAGATATCTATTATAATTTTGTTTTCACTATTTTTTAAACTGATCTGAAAATTTTCTGATAGCAGGGATAAACAGTGTTCTAAAATTTTCTAAATACTTAAGATATTGCATTTCTTTCCCTTCTTCAACAAATGTTTCTAATAAAATTGGGGGTGGCCGTGGCGCGATAGTTGTGTGTTCGCCTGTCAACCTCATGGTCACAGGTTCGATCCCTGCCGTAGTCTATGTCTTCTTATTTTTCCATTAAAAACCAATTCTAAAAATAAAAGTCATACAATGAGTTGCTGGTTTACTCATTACATGCTGTTTAGGCATAGAACTAACAACATGTGATTGAGTAATACTAGTATACCGATAAAATATGACAAAGAATAAAAAAATTAATGCGAATTATAAAGTACATAGATAAATAAGACACGGAAATTTCTCCGCATTAGTTCAGCCGCCATCCCTGGAGATAAAATCTGAGACAACAACCACCTACAGTCTCCGAATATCGCGCCATACATCTTTCCTGTCATTCTTTCTCTTCCTTAACCTCACCCTCACGCCCGCGCTGTGTTGAAACATTTAAAGGGTATTCATAATCCCTTGAGCGCGTGTAGATTATAAAAAAAAAAAAAAAAAAAAAAATAATAATATCATAATTTGAAATTAGTTTAAAAAAATCAGGCATTAATAGTTTGTTTTTTAGACCAGTAATATTATAACAAAAAATATTTAATTGAGAAAAAAAACTTTGGCAGACGGCAACTCTATCCTACATGTTGTGATGACTTGAATTAGGACCATCCAAGTTATAAATGTTTTGTCTGATAGGTGGCGCTGCAGCTGTTTGGAAGTTTATGTTTCTGCTGTCAAAAAAGCACATTGCATTATCTCCAAACGTGTCGCTTTGACAAATCGAAGTTCCTCGTTTGTTTTTAATTGCAACCCGCGAAGTGACTCAAAGATGAAAATATATTTATCTATTTGTAATTTTCGTCCTTTAATAAAAATTTTTGTCGTCGGGTTAAGTGCTTGAAGTTTGGACTTAATCTCATTCAGTGTTCTCCTTTTTTTCCGGTATAGAAGTGACTGCTCTCTGTGCACAAAGATTCCAGTACCTTTTAACTTCGGTGCAGCTACAATAAGTTTGTTGGCGGTATCCTCGTCTTCCAAATTGAGTACCATTGTTGTTGTTTTATTGTGGCGGTTATTGAATTCTTGTGATTTACCCAGTGAAAATTCAGCATTTTCGTTTAGGTCAAGAAGGCCTAGACACGTTTGTTTAGCAAATTCAAGCTTGTCTGTCTTGTTGTCTGAAGGAAAATGCATAACAACAGTTTTCCCATTAGATTTTTGCGAAAGAACTTCAAGTTGCCTTTCGAGTGTTTCACAATAGTTCTCCATAACGGCCAGGCGCTCCGAGAGTTGGATATTTTCAGACCGTAATAGCTGTATGTCTATCAATATGGCCGATACGTCATCTTTGGTAGCAATATTTTTTAAGTGCTCGCTTAAGCAATCATTAATTATTTTTTTTACTTCGTTTGCTTGCAAAGAATTTGTTGCCATTTCCAATTTTTTATCGGAGACAGTTTTTTTGAAAATAGGTGAATTTATCGGAGATAGTTGAGATGCCTTCCTCTTTGATTGCATAGAGTTGTAACCGCTAATGCACTCTTCGTGGATTCAGATTTTAAAAACTTAAATTCTCCTACCTTCTTAAGTGATGCTCAAAATTCTTTAATTGTTTAGTCTAACCACTGATGATTTAATCAATTTAAACTAAAAATTACTTTTTTTTTTTTTTTGTTAGCTTTTAGCAGAAATATAAATACAAAATTTAAGCACTTTCACAATAACGACTGTCTTTGTTCACTCTCACTCTCTCTCTCCTATATTGCAAGAAATCCGCAGACTTTTCTTCAGCAAGAGTCTTTTGACATTCAAAGAATGCATCAGAGTTCTGAATGGGGAATGTGGTTGGAAACTGCTGGTACAATTTATTTCCTACGCAAAGAACTACCGAAATACATATTTGAATCTGTCGTGAACTCGCGAGCAATACACTCAATTAATAAATTTTGCTTTAGCTAAACTAAAAGCCCATTTTCACTTTTGAAATTATCTAAAACCCTATTTTTTGTTTTGGCTAAACTAAAAGCCGCTTTCATAATTGAAATAAATTAGAACCTCATTTTTGTTTTAGCTAAACTAAAAGCCTATCTATTAAAGATGTTGCAGTTTTTTTTTTTTTTTTTTTTTTAACTAATTTAAAATATTTATATTCCGTAAATCTGTTAAATTGTAATCTGTAATTTATGTAGCATGTATTATCTATATCTATATTTCTTTTCATCAGAAATAATTCGAAATAATAAATCACATCTTTTGCTGCTTAAAACTTATCACAACCTTGCTTTCGTATGTTACTTAAAATAAAAATCCAATGTTTAAGCTCATTTTTTTTTTTTAATAAAATTTTTGTTTCTTTATCTACTTAAATGTTTTTATAAACAAAAGTATTTCAAACAAATTTTACTAATTTCATTACTTTTTTCTGATTTAATATTGTAAACTCTCAAAGTCAAATTAAGAAATCGGCAGACGGCTTATAGCCACGCCTTAAAATATTTATAAGAATTGTATATATGTACTATTTTATAATCAATAAAAATTAATCTAATCTAATCTAATCTAAATCTTGACATTGCCTTATTTCATTTAATTTTAAGAAATAATTCCCATCGACATTATGTATGAATATTGAGATTTGCTTTTGAAAACTAATTTTTGTTTAACTCTCTAAGGGCAAGTTTTGCATTTGGGACAAAAATTTAACCCGAGATTTTGATCAAACTTAACATTACGATAATAGAGAGTAACAAAAAAGTGGATCCCTCGATTCTGTCTGTATTTCTATAGGTCGACCCACAATCTAAGCTGCTAAAGCGATTTTTTTCTAACTTGGTACTTAAGCATCTTAGGTGATTGCCTCGATTCATTTTTAAATCTTTTTTTAGATCCAAAAATAACGTACTTCCATACAATGTTTTGCACCGGTCTTATTATCTCGAAAACTATTTTGATAAAAAAAATTAGTGCACTATTATAGGTGAAGTCTATATTTTGGTCAAACATTTTGTTACATTCATATTTTGTTGGGCGTGACTCGGTGAATGTCAACAGTTTGACAGACTTAGACTTTATGCGGCCTCGTAGGATTAAAAGGGCATTTGACTTTCGGAAATTAGTTGTTTGATTCAGCAGGCCGCTTCTGGGAATATTTAACACTTTTTAGGGCGAAAAACTGTTATAAATTGGCATTTCCCAAGACTCGTCCTATTTTTTTATCGAAGTTTACCTGCCATAGAACCATTTTTTTTTTAATATTCGATTTTCTCATTAACGGAGCAACGGATTTCGATCAAATTTTTATATATGAGGTCCTTTTAATTTTTAAAAATACTGCATACCAACATTTTTGAAAAATATTTGTTTTTGTGGATTAAAAAAAAAAAACAGTTTTAAAATGCAAAGGCTTTAATTTTATTTTTGAAAAAAATCTTTGTTTCTTGAGCATTTTGAAATAAAACATTCCACAAAAATTCGATGTTTTTTAAACCACTCATATCTAATAAAATTTAAAAAATTGACTAAATAATGTTTAATAATTTTTTTTTTCAAAGTCGGGGCCTTATTTTCACACTCTTAAGAGTGGTCTTTTTGGGGAAGGCCGATAATTTTGCATGTGCCAACATTCGATTTCCAAAATTCTCTGCTTCAAAATTCTGCAAATCGAAAATTCGGTTTATAAAATTGTGGATTTTAAAATTTTGTATTCCAAAGTTCTAATAATAATAAAAATAATATACTGGACTAAGTCGGACGTACTTATGTCCGATCACATCGTAAGCACAAGTTTGTTAATAGATACGGAAAAATACATTTTTAGGATAGTTTTTTACATATGTTTTTATATACAAAATGTATGAAATTTCTTTGAAAAAAATGTGGTATGATAATTTTAAATATTTAACAATATAATGTAAAAAACATCGTCCAACCGTTTTCGAAATATTGAATTTTCAAAAAAAAAACAAATGATTTTTTCTTAATCCAAAAAAAAATAATTTTTTGAACATATTGCAGTTATTTAGAATTCGAATATAAACATTTTCATTTTTTTATTTTAAGTCTTCGTTACTAATTAAATAATTTTATATTTTTTGTTTAAAGAATGAAAATTGTTCATAGGTTCAGAATAAGCTATTTAAGTCTTTCCGTAATTTTAAAATAGAGGTTTGCACTTACAGAACCTTTAGAAGCAGAATTATGGATTCACAGAATTTTGGATTTACAAATCCAGAGTTATAATCATACAGAATTTGTATCCATTTACAAAAAATTGCACTCGGTTAATACTTAATTTTTACTTTCTATATAGGTACTATAGGGTAAGTTTTGCATTTGGAAAAAAATACCAAACATTCGAACTCGAAATCTTAATCAAACTTTACACTACGAATACAATAGAGAACACCAAAAAAGTGAGTCAATTCCATCTGTCTGTCTGTACAACGCTCTACAGCTTAAACGTCTTAAGCGATGTTCTTTAAACTTGGTATTCCTGCTATACAATTTTGCTTACCATCTCAATAATCTCGAAAACGGCTCTAACGATTTTAATAAACAAAAAAAGGACTGCACTATCTCAGGTATAATCTACAGTTTGGTCAACAAATTTGTTTAAATATTTTGTTATTAACGGTACCTGCCATACAACCATTTTTTGATTTTAAACTCATAACCGGCTTTTTTTTTGAAAATTCAATATTTCGAAAACCGGAGGATGATTTTTTTTAAATTTAGATCTTTTTTTTATATTATTAAATATTTAAAATTGTTAATTAGTTCTCTAAGGAATATTTTTCACGCTTATGAGGTACTCCGACGACCGGACAAAGGCGACGCAATATCTTGAAACAATAACTATAAAGACAATGACTTGAAATCATTAAAATACCACGCATTATTAATAAATATTATTATTATTAATCGATTAAATATAAATGGCTTATAGAATTAGCTAAAGTAGTAGAATGCGTAAAAATTAGCATATTTAATTATTAATACCTAAATATTTATGTATGTAGGTTTTTATATAGAAGTGCTAATTTAAAATACTCAACCACACTGCTTTTTTCATTAGAATAATCTTAATCAATTCATGCTAGCTGTTTGCTATTATAAGAACCTGGTTTGTCATCATAATTCTTTTAATTTCTTGTTATCTACATTGTATATTCGAATAAGATTAATTACTTTTATTTAAGATTCAGATTTAGTTCTGGTTTTAATCTTTTGCAAAATGGTTGTTTCTTTTATGTTTTATTTGTGAAGGAAATTTTAATTTGAATAAAACTCGACACCATTTAACACCATGGCTAATAGTTGAATCAGCCCACTTTAATTCTCATAAATAATACTTGAATAGTTAATAATAGTTTGTTAGAAAGAAAAAAAACTAATGATTTAATTTACCTACTTTTATAAAATAAAATGCTCATTGGGGATGGGTCTGACATACAAACTAAATATGATAAAATACTGTATTTTACGTTTAACTTTAAATTAAATACACACAATAGTGTGTACGGGCTTTAAAAAAAAATAAAAAAACGTCAATCGATTATATGTAAGTAGATATTATTTACATATCTGTATATATTTTTTACATTATGTCAAAATCATCACTTTTTGTTTTTGATCAATCTCAGGATGAAACATGGCCTTAACAAAAAAAAAACACAAGCTTAAATTGATTGCAGGAAACACAATTCAGAATGTATACCTTAAATTCCTTAAATTTAACCTTAATCTTAAAGAATTAAATACTGACAGACCCAAATTTTCAATTACCAATTTTAAAGATTTTTTTATAAATCAGGAACAGTTTACAAAAAAACTTGTTTATTTAGTGTCCTTGATCAGAAATTGGTTTGAAAAAAATTCTAAGTCATTTAGTTGTATCAAATAGTACCAGAGTAAAGTATGTACATTGGTAAATATGTGTAGTATGTCAATTATGACAGCATTGGCCGATAACTGAAAACAAAAACATTACCTAACACAACCACTTTAAAAATGGCAATCACATTTAATTAGAAATATCATTATGTTCAATTCCATTAAAAACCATGTCTTGCGGGTACCTACCTACATAATATCCGGAGACTTAAATTGCAATCACAACACCAGCTCACCCAAATTGTTGCAATTAAAATAAATGCTTTGTACTCATACCCTATAAATGGTAGGCTTTC
Source organism: Philhelius pedissequus (assembly GCA_910595825.1). Lineage (NCBI taxonomy): Eukaryota > Metazoa > Arthropoda > Insecta > Diptera > Syrphidae > Philhelius > Philhelius pedissequus. The sequence goes on from OU343163.1 coordinate 38,473,769, forward strand.
AAAAAAAAAAAAAAAACAACGAACAAAAAAAATCATACAAGATACATTATGAAGGAAATAGAAAAAACGTAAATTAATTGTTACGACTACAAATGCTCAAGACAACGCGCAGAATTATGTTAAAGTTGTTACTTTTTCACCGACACCATAGTGGCTTTATCGTCAGCGCTTCGCGTCGTCTTCGTCAACAAGTTTTCAATAATTGTGCTCAGGTAAGCGATTTATTTTCTTATTTTCCACTCTGTTGGATGGTTTATTGGGCAAGACTTGAGTTTTCCGTTTTGTGACAACCGGAAGATAATATTATTATGGTGGCCATCCATCCTCTATTTTCCGCAATAATATTATATCGCAATAGCATATCCGAAATTTTATTTGAAGAAACTATAAACATGATACGTAAAAATGTTTATTTTCACATTAAAGAATAAGCAGTCACTTAAATTTAACCAAGTTAAACGTCTTACATTTTTCAACGTCGGAAAATTTACGATTTGATGTAAGAAAAAATTGACAGTTCGCTTACGAGTCGATAAAAACTATCTGATGATTATGACGTTTATCGTGCTAAACCTATTACTGCAGCTAACTACCGCAAAAAAAACTAATCAAGCAGACTTTTTTTGACATTTTTAACTGTCAAACTGTAGGGATTAAAAACGCTACTTCGTTTACGATTTGCGAAATTATCTTTTTATCATAGAAAATAAAACTTCTTCAACATCGGTCTATAGGGTGACCATTATTTGACATCAAATATTTTATTTGATATCTTAATTTCTTGAATTTTAAACCTTTGTTAGCCTCGTAATCATCAGAAAGCTTATAACGAATTATAAATGTTTTACACCAACAAGTCGTAAACTTTCCAATACTATAAAGTAAACGTCTTAAATGAAGATAGTTAGCTTGGATAAGTTTTTCTAGCTTCTGATGTAAAACGAAACAGCCCATATGGGACAGAGAAATTGCTTGTTTTCCAGTACGCTGCTGAACGTTAATAGGTGTTATTTTATTGGACATCTGTATTAGATTTCTTAGAACAATACTCCACACTATTCGTTCTAAATTTTATTGCCGGCAAAATTAATTACTTGCGTAATTTTGACATTCCATTTTTGAGTATTCAGCTGTTAAAACAAGTGATGGGTCAATATTTCAATAACAGTTATTTTGGAACAGGTATTATAAGATAGCAGTAACAACGTGTTATTCAAAATCATAATCCTGTTATTGACATAATTTTTAAAATGTCTATTTTCTTATTTTATATAGGTTAATCTTTTAATTTTAACAAACAGGTATTTAACTTTCATTACTATGATTTTACTAAATTCAGATTCTGAGTAGATATAATGGGTGGTTTTTTATCTGCATGAGATATTTTGATGGTTGTTGTATATGGTTTGACAGTCATACTCTGTTGACATTTCTGTTCAGTAAGGTTTTTCAATTCATCATGAATCGTTTAACACCGGAACAACGCTACTAAATTGTGGAAATTTACTTTGAAAAAAAAAAAAATCTGTTCGAGAAGCTTATAGAGCATTTTTACCGAAGAATTGTTTTTAGTCATGAAGCTCATTTCTGGTTAAATGGCTTCGTCAATAAGCAAAATTTCCGTATATAGAGCGAAGACAATCCTCAAGCTTAACGAATCACCATTATACCCATTCAAATTGTCTGTTTGTTGCGGCTTACACACTGGCGGCATCCGGTCTTTATTCCTTTCCAAATGAGGAAGGAGCTGCCGTTTCGGTGAATGGCGAATGCTATCGCGCCATGCTGACTAATTTTTTCTTTCCAAAAATTAATCAGCTATAGATGAACTACATTTGGTTCCAACAAGATGATACAACTTGCCATACAGCGCGCTTGACCATACATTTATTGCAAAATCAATTTGGTGAATGCTTAATTTCCAGAAGTGGTCCTGTTTAGGGATGGCGGTTATTCAAAATTAACCGGTTTTCGGTTTTTCCGGTTACTTTCCCTCCCGCTTTAACCTGACGGTTTTAACGGGACAAAAAAACGGTTTTGTTAATAACCGGTTTTCGGTTTTATATATAAAAATTGTTAGTTTTTTTATTTGCTTTAATATACGATCATGTCAAATAAAATATATCTGCATACAATCATGAAAATACTATTATTTTAAAAAAAAAAACTACACTTCGTGAATTACTTACGAAAATTGCAGATGGACATATTTCAGTTAGTTATTTTATTTAAAATAATAAATTGTGTTCAAGTTTAAAATTAATTCACAAACGTTAACCGGTCAACAACAACGAAAAGAACAAACGTATTGCAATGAGATAAAATCAGCTGACAGATAGGAAAGTAAACGTACCCGTTTATATGTCGCGTTGAAGGAAAGCCACTCTATAAAAGAAAAGTTGGCAGTGGTGAATAACGTTGCAGGTTGCACAGACCAATTGCAGGTCTTATGAAATAAAGACAATTTTCTTGAATGATATTTCATATTTCTGTGGTGATAAAAGTGTCAATATAAATAACCGTTTTTTTCGCCCGGTTATTGTATTTCAGAAAAAACACCGGTTTTAACCAAGTCAAAAAAATCTCCGGTGAAAACCGGTCAACCGAAACAAAATAACCGGTTTCGATTTTAACCGCCCGGTTTTTCCCAAACCTTGTCCTGTTAACTGCGTCAAAATTGGACTAATCGAATGGTATTATGCTGGAAATCATATTTAAAAAATAAATGCCATGAAATTATCTACCAGATTATAAAAATACAAAATTCTTCCAACAATATTTCTGCCTTTAATTATTATTTAAAGTTTTCAAGCTTAGGACAACACCCTTTGATTTCAGTCAACGACCAAAAGTTGTTCTTTTCATTAAAATTTTTTATTTCAACAATTTCGATTCCAATTAGCATCAGTTTCACATCAGCCATAAGCATCTTAATAATTGTAAAATGATATAAGTTATTGACCGTTGAAAACTTGTCAAGTGTAATAGAATAAATTAAAAAAAAAAATATTCAAAATGTTAAGAAATATTCACTCTTAGAAATAAACAGCATTATTCATAAACACATTTTAAAGAATGCTTAAAGTTACATTGTCTCTAAAAGCGGAAATATTTTCTTTCATAAAATAAATGTAACGGTGAATACATACATTTTAAGCTAAATACGTTTAGAGGTTGAAAAATATCCAAATAAGGATATTATGGATTCATAATCAACAACCACAATATTTTAATTGCTTCATGATATATAGATATCCCTTTTTAGTAATTTAATTAAAATGGGTGGAAATATATATTATGAGTATGAATTTACGTAACGTTGAAAAGAGCTCTAATAAATCCTTATCTACTACGTAATTTCACCGCTGACAAGTGTTCTAGCGTATTCTATTCAATACGACTGATAGTCAACATGAAAATAATATATAATTTATCTACAAATAAGTTGTTCCTTGACCAATTCTTTTAATTTCCCTATTCTCTTTTAAATACAAACACAAATAGTCCCTACAGATATTTACTTAAATCTTATTAATTATCTATGTTTAAATATAATCATTAAAAATTGCGTTTAAGCAATTCATTCTTAAATTACCCGGACGTTTAATTTTAATTTTGAATATCGATTTAAACAAAACAGTCAAATGTAGTTAAATCATTTTTTAACTATTCTTTTTTAACGAATGAAGAAACAAGAAAAATGCATTAATTTTTTTTTATAAACAAAGATTTAACTTTACTTCCCTGACTACCAATAATATTTTAACGACCCAAAAATTCGAAAGGAATTGCTCTTAAAAAAAACACCACCCACAATCTAGTCGAATTGAATTAAATCGTTCAACCTCACTCTGCAGTAGCAATTATGCGTTTTCCCATTCTTTTTTGTGTTCCCTATGGAGCCTATATATTGCGCTTTCCAGTTAAAAGATGGAGAGGTGGTATGTAGTTTCAATTGTGATTTACTGATTAATGGTTAAGAATACTCAATGAGATAAAAATGTAGGTATATAATTGTTGGTTGGGCTTATTGCCAGGAACTGAATCAAGTAGCTATATAACTGGTCTTTTTTTATGTATATATTTTTTTCTTGATCGACACATTTAAGGGAATGGACTTGAAGGAAATGAGTGCAATAAATTTAAGGCGGCAGCTTTTGAAGTTCGTTAAACGTGTAATTCACTTTTTTACCTATGAGGTTTTGTTAATTTTGAGCTAGTTTTGGTTTTTTTTATGAGCATGCAACAGAAAAAAAAAATAAAAACATTTCTTACTGCGATCTGATTTGGGTGCCAACTGCCAATCACCAATTTTTTTTATATCTGATTTAAGGTTTTCTAGCATTGATTTGACTTGGAGGTGGTAAAAGCGATCTTATCGCCATTGGACTTAACAAGACTGTTATTTATTTTTCTTGCTATTATTTACATTCACTATTTGCAAAGACGTTTATTTAAATAGTAAAAAATAGGTGATATAATTATACGACATATCCCAAGAGCAGAATAAATGCATGCACTGTATATACATATACGTACGTATGAAAGTATTTTAGCAAACTTAAAAGAAAAAGTCTTACTAGTAAATACACGATTAAACGTGATCCTTTTACAGAGCCATTGTATAGTTCATTCTATAATCTATATATTCTCACCTTGATATTTTAATAACTTTTTAGAAAATTTAAAATGTGTGTAAAAGTCTTAGTATGGCGTTTTCCGGATTCAAAACTCAGCTTTTCATATTGAATTCCAAAATAAATGATCGAATCTTTGGATGTGTAATTTTGAGACTAAGTTAAAATGATGAATGAAAAACAGCGAGCAGCGTTTAAAAACTCAGGACTGTATCCTTCCGTATTGACGCCTTTCAATTTTATGAAAGGAACTATGTATGTTACTTTAAAACTATAGAAAACTGTTTAAATTGATATGAAAATAGTAATTTTCGTTGACATATTTACATAGTTTTAAGCATGTTGTACTCAAATTGAACAATGAAAACAAAATGCTTAAATTTCCTAAGACATATGAAATGCTATTTTGGCAACACCTTTTTATCCAATATGCTCATATTTTTACAAAAATTAAAGCTATAAAGAAATAAAAAATTATTTCTCTGAAATAAAGTATTGCTTGTCATGATCTTTCAAAGTTATGCAATTTCCAACTGCTAACCGAGTTTTTTTTTTAATTTAATCCAAAATCATCAAGTTGAAATACACACACACCCAATAATATTACTTTGGAGATCTTTATTTCTAAGAAAACCACTCACTAATATCGCAAACCTTAAATTTCGTATGAATGCACAACTTTTTTCTTACAGAAGGCATCACAAGTTGAAACAACAAAAAAATCGAGTTTTGACCTCAGCTCGTTTGTTTTGTTCAAACCTACTTTGTCTTTTAAATGAAAACAAACAAAAAAATTGCTGTTGCACAAAGATTTGTGACTTGGCTTAAGGGAATTTGTAACGATTCCTTTTACTCTACGCAGTGACTTGGAAAACATAAAACAAACAGACAGAAACACAACCGTAAGCCGCAAAACAATTAAGCCATCCATCATGATCAATTTACAACAAACAAAACGAAATGCCCACAGTTAATTTATTTCCTCAAATGTTCGGTCAATTTAGACAAAATTACGAACTCTAACCATTTATCGTTCGGGCTATGACTATACCTATCTATTGTATCTATTTTCATGGGAAAACCCTATCAAGCCAATATACCTAAGTTTTTATTCGCAATAAGAAAATAAGGAAGCATTTTCACAGCTACCGTGGTCATTGTGTTTTTGTCTCTGGCTAAAGTTGGTTAGCACGCCATAAAATATAAACTCACCAATGCCTGATGCAAAATAAATATTATCCAATGAATTGGCATAACCCTCGACATCGAAGTTTGCCTCCAATATATACCTATAGGTATTTTTTTTCGGACCTCCTCATAAGGTGACTAGGTGACTCAATGAACCGCGTAGCACGAAGTCGCTGAGCTTTTTTGTTTTGCTTGCCTGCTGAGAGAAGGAAGATAAAAATCTGTCTCTTCGATCGTGGATTTTTCTTTTGGCTTGCAATTTTTGCAAGAGGGGATCGTCATGCGAAAAAAAACCCGAATGAAAAAGTTAACTATTTAAGTTCCGGTATCATTACCTAATGCTAAGACCAATATGATCCTTATCAATAGTTTGATTGGTCCACTTACTTTTGGGCAATATTGCTTATTCGCTAATTTCATTCTCAAGTTGAGTCTTTTGGGAATTTTTTGATTTCTAATGAATGCACAATGCGGTCGTGAAGTATGGAATATGTATTATAAATAGGAGGTGCGACGTGTTTAACGCTTAAATGAATTTCACGAAACAAGGGCGTGTTTAACATTTGCAGCAACAGTGTATGGTTTAATTGGTTGTAATGCAAGCAAGAATATTTCAAAAAATTATTTCACCAATCTACTGCAAATTCACTCTCAACAAGATTGTAGTAGTACACTAAATGGTATTGCAATGATTTTGCTCCGGAATATATGTATATCAGACAAATTGCAGAGCGATGTGAAATACATTTTTTTGTTGTTGTTGTATATTATGAGAGATGATATTCTGTTTTCTGAGAAATTTTTCGCTTAAAAGTAAATTATATAAGCAATTTTTTTTTGCAGCTTCTGGGCTTCTTCACAATACAACCTAGATCTATATATATGTGTTCTTTTATGCAGGGTGCTTAACATTCTTTAAAATTGTTTATCTACCACTGATCAATTTGTCCGTTTTTATAATTAAGACATAAATTCCTTAGGGACCGGCGTTAGACTTCATATAATTGCGCTATTGTTTTCATGCAAAATTCGTATCCGCCCGACTTAATCAAAGTAAAGAAAGAATGCCATTACCATGACTAAGCCTCCCTCGATCAATTCAATGGCCTGAATCTATATTCCTTCATCTCAACTAGAAACCTCGATTCTATGTCTGTATATCTATATATGTCTTGTAGGTCTGTGAAATATAGAATTCGACAATATTCGTTCATTTAAATGTATATTAAGCTATCGTCGCGTCGCGTCGTAGACGACAAGTCGAGTTTCATTCTATACCCTTTTCATGATTTTCTTATTTTTTCTTTTCGTTTGTGTTTTCATAAAGCCACATTTTTTTGCATTATATGCAACACACAATTCAAAGCCACACATTATCTAGAATACGAGTACAGAAAAAAAAAATAAATCTAAGAATATAAGTTCGCAAAATTTAACACTATTCAGAGCGTGGGTTTGATTTTCAAATAAAAATCTTTTGAATCGTTCTTGGCTCCGGAACTAGGTCGTAAAGTATTAACCAAGCAAATTTGTTGGGCCATTGTTCTTGGTTTCTTGTCCATCTGTCTTATTTTGATTGTTGGACTCTGATCTGTTGAATATGCATAGAAAATTTGTTCCTGAGATCGTGATTTGTTGCAGCTCCAGTCATGCAATATGTGTTGCATATATGTAATGTTAGATGGAGAGCGAATTGCAAGATATATGTATGAATTTTGGTTGAGGTAACAAGAAGAGTATTACAGGGACAATTTGTTCATTTAAAAAAAAGGTGGATAGCATATGTTAATGAAATTAGTCTTGTTTTTGGATATTTATTTTTAGAACCATACCTAAAAAAACAACAATAAAAACGATGAATTAACCTGGCACTTGTGTTAAATATTATTATAGTTTAAAATAGAACAAACTAGTATTATTTAAATCGTTTAACTAATTTGCTAACATCAACATTAATAGCCATTAGTTATTTAGGTTTTTACTCTTTGAAGAAATTTGTGATCAATCTTGATTGATTTTCGAAGTATATATGTTTATTAAAAAGCCAAGCAAGTGACTACTGGTTTTAATACTCTTCCTATTTGCACTTCCATCAGCTGTTAAATAGAAACGATGTAGGGGCAAGGAGAGATTTCACATTCAATTCAAAGACCCAATTCCACCACCTAGTATAGAAGAGATTGACTTACTTATAAGAAAGCTGAAGAACAACAAGACAACCAGTCCTGATTTAATACTATAACGAAGCTCTTCAATCGCTGATGAGATTTTTTGGTAGCGAGCGAGCATCAAATCATGAACCAAATATGGGTGGAAGGAAACATACCATATATACAAAATAAGGGATCCTATGACTTGCAAACCATATCGAGGGATATCCATTCTAAACATATCAACTGATTCTGCAACAATTTAATCGCCAAATATCAGTATAGGTTTGCGGGACGACAGCTCCACCATAGACCAAATTAGCACACTAATGAAAATCCTGGAAAAGACAAACAAACTTCAAATCAAGACCCACCATCTCTTCATTGAATCATAGCCTTGGAGCATTCATAGTTCTATACGGGCGGCGTTGATGCCCACCCTCGGGATTTCATGAAAACTTATCAAGTTTCGTCAAATGATACTAGAAAATACATGGTATAATTAATACAACTGGGAAATAGTACAGAACTATTCCAAACATGTACAATATTTCAGCAAAATGATGCGCTATCTTGTGACTTCTTCAATCGCGTTCTGGAATAGATATTGCTGAGAGCATGCATAAATACGCAAAAGCACTATTTTTAACAAATCCGTACAGATACTTGCGTATGAGGACGATATTGACATTTTCATCCGATCCCAACATACGGGCTTAGAGGCATTTACAGCGATTGCAGAAATGTCGGATTTTTTTTGGTCTTGAAGCAAACGATGACAAGATATGCATCCTTATATCAACAAGCATCAAGTAAGCATCTGGCCAACACTTAGGACAAAACGTCAGTATTGACGTTTTAATATAGTTTCACCTACCTTGAAGTGCATATTAACCCCACGAATGACATACCTTAGTGAAAATCCGATGCAGAATCATCATAGCAAACCGCTGTTGCTTAGTTAAAAACTACTCTCGGGAAGAACTAAGCGCATATTTACATTGCCAGTTTATCTTTACGGGGCCGAATGCTGGACAATAAGCAGAAAAGAAGGAGCAGAATACTGGTTGGGCCACATCGATTAAATGGAGAACAATAGCTTCAGCCAAGAGAGTTGTTGGATCCCAGGAAGATCGAACCTCCGGTCTAGAGACCAGGGAGGGCCCAGGATCTAGGAGGATATAGAAATACAGTGTTTCAGGCAGGAACCTTTCACTGGCCGGCGTCCAGATAAAAAAGTAAGTATTTGACGTTTTTAAGTCTGATAGACATTAAATAAATCTAATCGGATAAGCTTTCAGTGTTCGTATATGTATCACGGACCAACTTTTTTTTTAGAATAATCACATAGTCGATGTTGCCAAAAATGTTGCCAAGTGTTTAGGATTTCTTCGAAGATGCAAGAAATTTTTCTCACATTTTATTTCGTATTAAATTCGTATCAAAAAAAAAAAAACAAAAAAATAATCTTAAAAGTCTTATGTACATCGTACGCTTGAATATAATTTTAACATGTGGATTGGCGCTACCAAAACTTATCTGAATTTGTTCGACATAATTAAAAATAGACCCTAAAAGGGGATATAGCTCTTAAAGGCCTTGCATACTGGTGCAATGTTTCATGTATTTCATTAATTTACCGCATAGCTATATTAATAGCAAATGTTCCAGTGAAATAGCCAACCCTTTCAATTCATACTATAAACCACTCACGCACTTCTGGGAATGCATATCAGCTTTTCATATCAATGCCTTGCTTATTTTCCTAAATTTTGCGCATTATTTTGCTCACAATTGAAAACCAAACATTTGAAAGAAGTTATAATTTTCAGGAATTCATTTCTGAAAATAAAACATTTCTGAAAAATTAAATATTATTCAATAAATCTTTAAAATTAAAAAATGTAGGTATATATGTAATACAGTATATATGGTAAATATAACTACCTATAAAGTTAATTCGTCTCTTTCTCAACCAATAGCACATAAAACCGTCCAAGCGTCACTGCTCCATACTTAAATTACAAACAAAAAAGGCAACAAGAGTATAGAAAAAAAACACCAACTTATTAAATCACGATTTTCAAATTACACCCTGTTTTGCAGTTATCCACCATCATCGGCTTTAGTTAAAGACTTAACCGTATATTCCGACATACAAGCTTAATAACTTATTTATCATCATACACCAATTTAGTGCAATAAATAAAAATTGCAGTAGAAATATTAGGTTGAATACAATTTTTTCACTTTATTACCATCAACACCATCTAGCGGCGAGCCTATCATCGTCAGACGAAATATGACCGTTTATAAACAAGAAATTATTAAATTTAATTGAGCTCCGGATATGGATCAACTAACAAAGTTAGGTAACTTCACTCTCAATTGAGATATTTATTAGCTCAAGAGTACAACTCTGTTTTACCTGTTATATATATTTTGTTATTTTGTTCGTTGAAGTGCCGGAATTTGTGCTCAATCAGCTTTAAAACTCACGAAAGACTCGCGAAATGACCTTTCCATCCAACGACGGACAATGACGACGACGAAATATTTCCCACCAAAAAAATCTTTACCAATGATGGTAGGCAATAAATCTTCCAGTTTAAGTATACGACTCACGCGTATAGTTAGAGGGTAGATAGAAAGACAAAGGCTGAAATTTCTTCCCATCCATCTGATATTTGAAACTTGAAAGGAAATTTATAGCTCCATGAACCAATTTCTTGATTGAATGGTCTCTCTTTCTCTCTCTCTCTCTCTCTCTCTCTTAATCTCAACACAGATCAGAGACTCGGGAGCCAAAGTTAAATTAAATGTCTATTCAAAGATATACTTTTGAGTTTTGACCATGTTAACGACTTTTATCTTTTTGTTTCTATTTTTATTTTTTTTGTTAAGATTTGTATTTATTTGATAAGCTCAGATTGCATTTTAGTTTTCTTCTCAATCACCGCCAACAAAAGAGTATTGTATACAATACACATTCACAATGATCCCAACCATCGCAACTCTTTTCTTGCTAAGTTGAAGAAAATGAGCTAAGAAAGTCTTATTTACGATTATGTAACAGTTGAGTTGGTTTGATGGTAATAGTCTGCAGTTGGTTGGTTGGCGGTAGTTATGGTGGTTCAGGTGATGCGGTGCTAGGTCGCTAGCTTAGCCAGTGTTGCCTCTGCATATTTTTCCAAAAGTCGCAATAAAATGATTTTAATTAACAAAAAATTCTTTCTAAAATCAAAAACTAGGATTCAAGCTGACAAAAAAATATAAAGTAATGCCACTTTTAATATTATCTGAAAAAGAGGGCTTTTGAAAACATATTTAATTTTTAATGAAGACATGAGTCAGACAGTTTTTAAAATTTTGACGCAGTCTGGTCATTCTTTCAAATATTTATCGTAAAGTTAAAAATTTGTACAACTATAGTTTTTCGTAGAAGCAAAATAGGTTTAGGAAAATGTACAAAAAATGACAAACTATCAATAGTCAACAGTGGCAACACTTTTGACATACCTAGCCGCCAAATGACCAGATGATGTTTATAATGACGGTGCCCCCGACCGGCACCCCCTTTGAATGCCTAATCCACCACTACCAGACAGAACTTTCACTGCTTTTAATATGCCAGACAAAGAGCCTGCACTAAAATAGATGCGAATAAAATTTAATTCACAAACAAAAAAAAATTAAATTCCCTATGGAGCTTTTCGGCTTGGCATTACGGCTACTGCAAGAAGTGGTGTTTGTAGACCTTAATGGAGTTTTAATTTGATTTCGGTTTCAACGAATAAACATCTAATTCATGCAGCAGCGTTGAGCTAGTCGTATAAAGTGGTACAAATACTATTATGATTAAAGTTTGATTAGCACGTGCGTTGGGTTGAAAGTGGCTATGCCACTAATTGATTTGCGGGAGGAATAACTTGCATATAAAGTCTACAGCGAATGACGACTACAAGTTTCGATTTTCAACTAAAGAAAAAATCTGCAATTCGCTTAGCAAAATTTTGTATTTTTTTTTTCTTCTCCTTATTGCGTTGATTGACAGATGAATGATGGTTGTTTTAACGTCATCATGCTTGTTTATATTTCGTATTTGAAAATTAATCATTTGTTTAAAGGAATTTATCATTACTAACCACCGCTGGATGGTAGTGTGGAAGTCTTACAACAGCGATTACAAACGTGAATGAAATACCAAGCATTTTTTTTTAACTTAAGGTAAATGACAGTGATTGAGTTCAACATTGAAATAGTTGTAGGATTAGTTAATAGATTGATGTCCTGTCTATTGGTATATGAAATAATTGAAGTTTTTCGCCAGCGCACGAAAAATCATTTAAAGAAGGAATTTAGATCAGAAGCAATTTATTTAATATCAGATTTGTTTTGCAGTTTTTTCCGAAATGAGGTTAGCTAGTGTTATTATGTCATTTTTTGACTACATATTAATATAACTTGGACATTTTATAACATCAAAAAGAATTTCCATATTGGCTGTTTATTTTATACAAGCTACAATGTGATTAGTGTTAGGACTAAATAATTTACATGTTGGCTGTTGTTGTCTAAGCTTTAAGGGAAGTGGTCCCAAAAATGAAGTTGGAGTTAAGATGCAATATCCAGTTTTGCAAAAAGTTTGGTAGGGTTTTTAGATATTAAATGCAACATTAATTGACTTCGTACGAGCTTAAAAATACAATTAGATGGTCAACTTATATAGTCAACACGTAAAAACTAACGTAGAAAATTCGTCGTGTGTTTTTCAATGAAAAATGCTGCATGATTACGTTGACAACTTTTTCTAGTCAAAGAAAATGAATTGACAGCGTGTGACAGAACAAAAATGGATTTTGTGTCAGCGAGACATATCGATGACCGATTACGATGACAATAATTGTAGCATTACAAATTCCAGAGGGATTTTTGTGGTTTTTATTCTTGTGCACAAAATTGCATATAGTATATTAAATTTAAAAGAAAATTAAAAAAAAAAAAGTACGAGAAAGCCGTTTAAAAATACATCAAAACAAATATTTATTTTTGAAAATGTTCAATAATAGTTTTGTGTGAAAAAGTTTTATAAAACACGCTATTGGTTAATTTATTGCAAGAATAATCAGAACCACTCACCAAAGTCGATTATTTTCAACTTTGTAATGACACACCTGGGTAACTGACAGCTTATGCTTTGCTTAATTTTTCTGTTTTTCTTCATTTGACAGTCTTCATAGTTTTGTCCATTTAATTTTTGTGGACAAAACTTCGCAAGCTTGGGAAACATTTTACTCTCTCAAAAGTGCTTTCTTCTGCACAAATCTAAGAAAATTTGGTGCAAGGAAAGAAGATTTGACAGTTTTTCGTAGAAATTCGAAAAGTGTCGCAGTTTTTGGAAGTACGGGAACACACTTCAATGTTATCGATAGTTTGTGTGGAAATTCCAATTTAATTTTTAGCTACCAAATAAAAAAAATCAATAGAATTTAATGTTTTTGATTTTTTGTTTAAGTCTTTTTTGATTTTAAATGAAAAGATTTCCAGTTTACTTTTCCTTGTATACAATCTTGACAATGCTTAGATCATTGACATACTATATATGGACTGCTAGGTGCCAACTTCACGATGGTTCCTTTTATAAAAGCATCACCAGCGACCATTTCAGTCCTTGCGGTAGTTAAGAATATTATCAAGTCAAACCAGTGCTGAGGGGATTTTTTTCAAGGAAATCCCTACATGAATCCAAAAATTTCCTTTTCGATTAAAGCTAGATCAAATATCAATTAAGATTTTTTTTACTTTTCGACTAAACGAATAAAATTTAACACACACTGCGTAATATAAGCTGAAATTACATTTCATTTTTTGTTTCAACTTTTCGACGAAAGAATAAAATAGATAGATAATTTGATTTATTTTCTTTTTTAGATCATACTTTTACAATTATTAAGATTTTTAAATCATATATAACTATGAATCTAAAAGCCGTCTGCCAGAGTTAAGTTATTTTTTGTACAATATGAAAAAAAGAAGCATGATAAAAACGAAACGAATAAATTTTATATAATTTAACACAATATACTACGTAATATAAGTTTAAATTAAAAAAAAAACTAGCATTTGAAAATTTGTCACGTGACCAACAACAACGTATTTTGCAGGGTTAAAATGTATTCCATTTATTTCGAATGTAACTCTAAAAACAATCTTTTATATATAACCTGAAAGAAAAAGGAATTTTTCTTATTGTCCGCCAGCACTACATCAATTGTTAACTTTCTAACAAACACTAGATGGCAGGGGTCTTATACTATGTGCAATTTAATTTAGCTTAATACAAGCAGTTACATTTTAGAACAACATAAGTTAATAATAATAATAATACCAAATAGATATCTCTAGTTTCTTTGCCTAAAATTTGTAGAAAGGTAATATCGACAACAGATGGTGCTCAGTTTGTTTTTTCTTTACGCCGCTTGGCCTGAAATAGTCCTTGAAAGCAGGGAACCATTTCTTTTTGCAAATATTGTATGGAAAATGCCTTTTTTGATACAATTAATAGAAATTACCTAATTTACAACCTCGCAGCCAGCGAACTATCGACCAAATTTATAAGTCTTTAAGAGTCTTTGACATATGGCCGCTGCTGAGCAGAACGGTTAGAAAAGATAGAGGGATTATGCCCAACAGGATGTATTCTAGTGTCGAAATACACATTTAAGGGGTATTTTATTTGGGGATATCACTGTTAAACTTTCCTCTTCAACTTGTGACTAATAATTTGAAGCCCTTGTTGGCATTTTTAATATATTTAGTTCTTGGAACAGATATAACGGCTATGAACGAATTTGGAGTCTGTATGAAATTATTGAATTATCGATATAACTTGAATATTCACGCTTATATTAATTCTAAGACGAGAGCCGTGAAAGTTTCAAAAAAGAGATTTTTTTTGCCAACAAATTATTTGGACCCTGTTTCAAAATTCACAGACTTAGTATTTTTCGGTTCCTTTTTTTAAGACATTTAACTACCCTATACCCTTAAGTCAGGCATACCTCAAATATTCCTAAAAATTCTAAAACTTAATATGCAGCCTTTATTACTAGAATTATAAAGCGATCTGATCCTTCTAATTAGCTTTAGATCAGCAGTATCTGTAATGTGGGAGAGAATCAACACTCAAGAGTACGTATGGGCGAACAAATTACATATGTCAGCAGAGAAGAGTTCACAGAATGTGAAATGAGTTTGGTTTTAAAGATAAGAACCGAAACATTTGATTTGATATTTTGATGATTTGATACTAGCAATAGGAGCAATAAACTCATTTTATTATACAGTTGCTTGCCTCTAGTCTCAATCATATCTTATGTACAACCGTAATTTCTAATTTCATCTGAAACAGTCTATATGCAAATCATAAAACCGTCAATATTTACTTGTAAAATCCTGATAATTGCTATAATACTTTAAAAGTAAAATTAATTTAAAGAGTTTAATTTTACCTTTTTTGCAATAAGCTTTTGGATAAGTGTTACCCAACAAGACAAGACACTGATGCTTAGAAACTGATGCATATTTCAACACACCCTAAACATTCTACCACTTAAAATAGAAATACTTAAATCCACTTCATGCGATTACCAAATAATTGCGCAATGTCCATCAAATCTCGCAGACATATTCCATTTCCATTATAAACAACTCATTCAGGTTAAATAGAATCAAATGGTCTTCTAACTAAATTATTATGCACACAATGTATGTACGCTGCCACCACGCATACTTCATACCTCTACTTTTGCCTATTTGAAATTCTCACAATACTCTATCGTATATATAGATATGTATGTATTTTCTTCAAAATATATGCACAATAAAATTGCAATAAATTAGGAATTCAATCATCGCTTTAGCAGTGTTGTGCGAGTAATCACAAAACTTGTCAATAAAACGCCAAAATAACAAAAACACCAGCACTAAAAACCCCAGGTGTAGGATGTTGGATCATGTTAACAAAATTATTTATGCAAAAATGGATTAATTCAAAAACCACATACTCTAGACAGACATGGTAACTATAGTGAGAAATTCAATCATATAAAAAGTACTCAGCCACTTACCTCATTGCTAACCTCCTCCAGGGCAAGACCATGTGTGGCATTTGGTTCACTTCGTATTGTAAACATACGCAGCGAGTCGGGACCGTTTTTGAAGAGACCATCGGTTGGCCGCAACGTTAGATTTAACACTTCACCGAATGCACTTAGGGACACATTGTGCTCCTTAATACCACTTAAATCTAGGTTTTTTAATTTCTCACTATAACTTTGATCACTAATGCTATTCCCGCTGGCGCCCTCCGATTGGGCTTGAAGTTTCAATTCACTATAATATGGACTTTTACTTAGGTCCTTTTTCACGTGGTGAGTTTCTTTTGCATTTGTGGCACCAAACATATTATTGTCAACGCTCCTTCGCCGCCGCAATAGTTCGCCGCTGTGTTCAGTGCCGAGATGGACAAGATGTACGAGCTCATAGTTCGGCACTGAGTCTATGTCCTCTACGTGGAAAATTGATTGCAGTTGCTCAGGTGACATTTGTTTGTGAACCTGAAATTAAATTTAAAAAAAAATTAGAGAACATGAATAAAATAATAAATTTAATTGGACCAAAAGATACCAATGGTAATGTAAATTTTAAATTTGGTTTCTATATTATACAGTTTAATATATAATATATCATTAAAGGAGTTTTGATTACCCTTAAAATGATCAAGAACAGTGTGAGCGTTAACGAGAGCTACCAAAACACATTGGTCTTGAGAAAAATTGAGCCTAGTAAAGAATACTACATTTGTGCTGAATGGTATAACGAAGCATTACAATTTCTTTTTACAAAACCAAAGAAATTAAATTATTAGTCTTCACCGACGCGACGATGCCCCCGACCAAATTTTCATATATAGCTGCAATTATGTACATTTTAGTTCGATTCAATGAACTGTCATTATAGACATACGACGTCACAGAAAAATCAATTGAGTTTAAGATTATCTTTTACCACATTAGAGTTCACAGTTAGTTTTTACGAAAAACAATACATGAGGGTCTGCAATGACAAAGGAATTTGACATTTGACAACCCAGTAACCAGAGGTAAATAGACCACTAAAGTCGAACGTCATCAGAAACCAGAACCCGAAAGAAGTACTAGATCAGAAGAAATTCACATTCGGAGAACCAAATTTTTGCATGACCAAAAATTAAGGCAAAAAATACTACAATGTCCCAAAGGTAGTAAGAATTTCTGGTCATTTGTAAAAAATATTCGAATTCGTTTTCAGTTACAACGGTCGTCTTTAATGACACCCTTTTTGTCAGCTCTCGTGAAAAAGCCAATTTCCTTGCAGCGCAGTTCGCTGTTAATTCGACGACTGCTCCAGTACTTGAGAGCGTAAACGATCTTATGGGACGAATCTCGAATCTTCTTTCGCACTCGTGCACTTGCTAGAGTCCTCAACGACCTTGATATAGACAAATATGCCTCCCATCGTTTTGAAGAGGTGTTCTTCAATGTTGGCAAGACCACTGCGTAAGCTTTTCCATC
Organism: Philhelius pedissequus; assembly: GCA_910595825.1. Classification (NCBI taxonomy): domain Eukaryota; kingdom Metazoa; phylum Arthropoda; class Insecta; order Diptera; family Syrphidae; genus Philhelius; species Philhelius pedissequus. The sequence continues at coordinate 38,491,358 of OU343163.1, forward strand.
TGTCGAATTCTACAGGTCTCTTTCCGAGTGGATGGAAAACAGCATTTGTCCAGCGTGTCCCTAAAAAAGGCGAATCTTCTTCACCCTCTAAGTACCGTCCAATTGCACTTTCGTCCCTTCTTTCCAAGGTCATGGAAACGCTGATTAATTATCAGCTTAAGAAATATCTTGAAGAACGAAAGCTCCTTAATGAACGGCAGTATGGCTTTCGTAGCAATTGGTCCACTGGTGGTCTGATGGTATATCTCACCGAACAGTGGCACAGATCTTTACATCTGCTTCGAGAAAGTAAGATTATTGCGCTTGATATTTCAAGAGCATTTGATAGAGTTTGGCATCAAGCTCTCTTAGCGAAAACGCGTGCAGTTGATATCGATGAATCTTTTTCGTTGGATTAGAAATTACCTTTCGGTAATATTCGGTGTATTAGACGGTTTCAAGTCTGATATTCACAAAATAAATGCTGATGTGCCCCAGGGATCCGTATTGTCTCAGACCCTTTTTCTCATTTTTATTAATGATCTCTTCTCTGGAACTTCTAATCCACTTAATTGTTTGGTTGTAAAAGCACTCTCGGCTTTTCATATTTGTTTTCAGATTCACTTCCTTGTCCTTCGGATGCGGAACTCAACGGCAGCGTATGACAAGTTCATTAAATTCTGATCTTGACAGCATTGTACAGTGGGGAATAAAAAATCGCGTAGAATTAAATGCTTTCAAAAACTCAGTGCTGTCTACTATCGTCAAAGCAGAACCCATCCTCCAAGTCGCTATCCATGAGCAGTCCTTGGCATGTGCATCACAGACCAACTCTTCTGGAATAAACACATATTTGATGTCGCCAAAAACTCTGCAAAGTGTTTGGACTTTCTTCGAAGATGCAAGAAATTCTTCTCTTCTATAAGGCCTTCATTCGTACAAAGCTAGAGCTTAACTCTCAAATTTGGGCAGGTGATCCCAAAACGCACTTGAAGTTCTTAGATAGAATTCAAAATAGAGCTCTTAGAATGATAGGAGATATAACTATAATTGAATCATTTTCATCTGTCGAACACCGGAGAAATGTTTCATGTCTTTCATTATTTTATCGTTATTTTTATAAACAATGTTCTAGCGAAATAGCCAGTTGCATTCCTCCCCTTAAACTATTCAACCGTAATACTCGCGCTTCTAGGAATGCTCATCAGTTTACCCTTGATCCCAGCTACGGACGTACTGTCAAGTACAGAGATTCTTTCTTTAGCCGTACAACTCGAATGTGGAATGCTTTACCATGCTCTATTTTCCCCTCCCAGATTAATATTATGAACTTCAAAACCAATGTACACCAGTATCTCCTTTCACATCCTCCCCTATTTCCCCAATGCTCGTACTGTGCCTGTTCATATTAAGGGTAGTCAAAGCCCCTTTAGTGCGTGCGCAATAACAAACAAACTACTAAGAACTACTAAAAACAAGAATATGCGTAAACTAGAATGAGGAAATAAATCAACTGCCGTTTTGTAACAAGAATATCAGCGATCAAAACCTCGGCTAAAAAAATAATCTCTACTCCAAGATATTCAAATATGTCCAAGTATGGAAATTAAACTCGACAAGAATGTAGGTTTTATAAATTTCACCTAGATTTCTTGCTTCTCCGAAGAAAATCTAATCATTTAGCAGCATTTTTGGCGACTTAGAATATGTGATTGTTTCCACAAAACGACGAACGACTTGTATTGAGCGATCCGAAAGATACATTTAATTTAAAATACAACGAAGAAGCGACTCATCGTTACTAATTTAATTTAAGCATACCTACCCGTAATTCTTGCGGAAAAAACAACACGCATTAAGTTGTAGCTTAAATTTATTACAATCTTCGCCTTATAATTAAATCATCAATTAGTTTGGTTTAGTTAATTAATTAACTCGTTACAATTAGCCCTTCTATTATAATACGCATGTAAAATACTTTCAATAAAATTTTATTGTAGTAAGCCTATAGGATAGAACGTTTCATCTGTTTGCTTAAATAAAGTTGTATAAAATTAATTAAGTATAATTTTGAACTTAAAAATATTCATTGAATATTTATGGTTGTCAATTTGTCTACTCTAAATTAGAAAAACAAGGAAGTAATTAATTTTGGCATGAAATTAATTTATTGAGGAAAAATTATGCAAATTTTTAAGAAAATTTCCGTTGTTTTTTTTTAATAAGAAATTATAAGAATGAGTTGAAAACTTCAATTTTTTTGCTACCTACTTAATATACAAATTTATAGAACACGTGTGTTATTACATATTCATACGAATTAAAGATCCATTTGAAATGCGAAGTTGAAACAATTATGTTGATAACATTTTAATTTACAACAAGCTATTTTTGTAATTTATAAATATTTAAATACATAATTGTTTTCTCGTAAGCGGCTATAACAATTTGGATCAAATTTTAAAATAAGACAACAAATTAAAAAAATGAATTTGGTCAATCCACCTACTGCCACTCCCAGTTTTTATTTTATGGTTTATCAGATATGGCCCTATTTCTTGAAGACGACTCAACTTATTTAAAATATTAAAAACCTATTTTATATACAATCTGCCCACCACCTCAAGAAAATAAATTCAAAAAGTGTTTTAAGTGAGAACCACCCTCTGCTACGCCCACATTTAAAAGCTTTTGTTTTTTCTTAAACGACTAAAACGAATTTTATAAATTTTTCAGAATTTGTTTCCATGAGCAAGAAAAAAATAATAAATTGAAATTGCCATGGCCAATTTTATCATTTCTTTCTTTTTCGAAAACGACTCTAACGATTTTTATGAAATTTTCATAGTTTGTTCTTATGACCAAATTTAATTATTAGATTAAGAAAAAATCCGCTTGGCAATATCTTATATTTCAACTTTTTCTATAATTAGAAGTTATTCAGGGTCGTAGACTGGGATTCCCAAGGAATATTGATTTTTATAAGCACCTATTTAAATTTCAATTGAAATTTTCCATTTTGAGTTTCTTTTTTTTTTATAATCTACACGCGCTCAAGGGATTATACTACCCTTTAAATGTTTCAACACAGCGCGGGTCTTAAGGTAAGAAGAGAAAAAAGGATAGGAAAAATGTGTGGCGCGATGTTCTGAGATTGGAGGTGGTTGTTGTCTCGGATTTTATCTCCACGGATGGCGGCTGAACTAATGCGGAGAAATTTCCGTATCTTATTTATCTATGTCCCTTATAATTCACATTATTTTTTTAATTCATTGTCATATTTATCGGTATACTAGTTTTACTCAATCAGTTATTGTTGTTAGTTCTATGCCTAAACAGCATGTAATGAGTAAGCCATTTACTCGTATCACATTTATTTTAGAATTGGTTTTTAATGGAAAAATAAGAGTAGGTTGACAGGCGAACACACAACTATCGCGCCACGGCCAACCCCGAAATAATATATTCCTTAAAAAAATGAAACCGCAAGAATCAAATAATATTGAACATCGACTCTGATTAGATGCTTCAGATCCTCAAGGTTTTCTTTAACTATATAAGACATTTTTTGCTACATATAAAAATAGTTGATAATGGATAAAACATTCTATGCGTAAGGTGAAGGTAAATGGTAACACATATTTTATGTTTTTAAAAAGCAAAATTTGGTACAAAATTTCAGAATTTCGAAAAAAATTAACATTTATTCTCTTATTGAAATACAAATGACTTTTCTTTTTGAATTGTGAAATCCGAAAGATACCGATCGAAGCTCTCGGGTCCTTTTTTATTTAAAACAAAAAATATCCCAAATTGTTTAGCTTATAAAAGTCTTAAGTGTTTACTATGTTCACTAAACCGTAAATGATTTAGAGTAAAATAGAAACTTCAATAATTTAATAGTTTGTGCTTGGAGTTGTTGGGCACACACCCTAGAAATTTTTCGGAGTTAATGCAAATGCAGGTTTATATATGAAAAAGTTTCTAATGCAAATAATGATTTACAAACAACTAAAAGAAACCAACACAAACTATACTAATTAATCGATATTCATTTACTCCTCAAAATATAAATTAGATATATAAAAAGAAAACTTTATTAAGCTTTAACTATAATTATCATTCAAGCAACAAAAAAAATAAAATTTGATGTGTACAGATAAAATAATTCTACCTGTTTTTTTCTCAAAATACCCATATAAGGAACATTCCAATATACCTACGTTTTTTTTAAATACAGGGTGTTCTCTGAGAGGGTAACATTTGTCTAAACTGATTACGAAGAAAGTAACATAATTTTATACTGATGAATGGTGGATGGTCTAATTCGCAAAGCCCACACGTCAACAGTTTACTTTCATTTGAGTATAATCCACAAATTGATCGAGTTGTTATAACTCTTCCTTAATCGTACAGAAGCTGGTAGAAGGGATGTAGGTCATACTTCTGCTAAATGTTCTTAACAACTTTTTACTGCATTTAAATTATTTAAGAAAAAAATCATCAAATCCCGAATACCCATAATGCAGAATGACCATAGACTCATAAATGCCAAATTCCACAAATTGAGGAATACTCTGCTGGTCTATTGAGCATTAAACATACAGTAAATGCACCCAAAGCAGAATAAATATCTGTATACAGGACCATGCCATGTAAAATTGATTAAAAAACTAATAAATTTCGTCATTATTTTGTGCGTCTGGACAGCCGCTCACAGTCATCTTCCAGACGGTTTCTCTTATGCGTCGTTGTAGTGACCTTTATCGTCATCGAATGCCAATTCGTCACATCTTAATCTTTGTTAAATGTTTTAAGCCACAATATAAGAAACACTTTTTTTGTGATTATGATAATCTAGTAATAGCAAGTTCCATCGAACACCCTGTATTTTAAAACCTAAAGCCATCATTGAAAATACAAAATGATCTAAGTTTTTACATAAACACTTTCATGGCCTGTCAATTTAAATACAATGTATGTCTTTTATTCATTAACAGTTATCTATAAAACCTACTCCAAAAGTGACACTTTAAGCTCCGCACGCAAGCATAAGTCGGGCATATATTATAAAAAAAAGTACCAATTTAAATTATTAACCTTGTTAGTTGAATTGACCAAATCAAATTGATTTTCATCTTATTATACAAAAAAAAACAACAGTAAATAAAAATACAACGCTAATACAAACTGCCAATTGGTAACTGAAACCAAATCAAACAACGTTGGAACTCGGCTAAAAAAAGTTCAAGGCAACACAATAATACGGCCCCTAACGAGTCTTAATGAGGTGCCACCTCTTACTTGAATAACACTCTTAGCATAGAACTTATAGTCACAGACAGAATTTCTTAGGGGGAAAAAGTGTTTATTCAAAAGGTGTATCTATTCTACACAATAATTCGAATTCGATACTTTTGCAGCAGTAATTGCAAAACCTGAGCACACTCGACTGCCGGCCGCACGCTCATCACGATCATCAGAGCAGGAAGCAAGGTTTTTAGCCACAGAATCACCTCCCGTCCACCATATTGAATTTCGAACATCTCCGCGACCACAGACGACCTCGCCAACAGTCATCCGGTCCCGATTGGATTTTTGTTTTCATTTTAATCTTAATCCCCAAGAATGGAAGTATAGTATCTATAACCCGAATGCATAATTAAATGAATTTTTTTTTGTAGGATGTTGATCTTTATAGATGGGATCAAATGTTGTTTGCTGTCTGTGTATAACGGTGTATTGTATGGTAAATGTTCGCCAAAAATGATATTATTCCGTAATTAGTTTTTTTTTGTGCTTAATTTTTAATTCAAATCTTGGCTTATTACCTTGTGGTCCAGATAAGAGTCGGTGTGTAACGAGTGCCAGATTAGAATGCGAATATTTTATAATTATTATGATTGCAAAATTACATTTTTATGCTTTTAACATAGAAAATTTTGCGGTAATTTGTGACGGTATGAATTTTGAGGTCGTTTGCGAATATCTTTTTGTTTTGGTTTATAGCCGATTTAATATTTTGTCCATGAGATACAGAGTTGGGGTTAGAGTTCATGGTAAATAGTTCTTACTTGTGGGGATAGATTTATTTGGCAGCCCTAAATGGATTTAACAGTTTTGATAATATTTAAAATCTACCATAATATTATAGTTAGAATGCCGTAAAGGCTAAATCCTGATCATTGATATATTTGTTTTTGTTAATCTGCATATTTTGTCTAATGCTTTGAAAGCCAAATAAGACTATCTCTCTCTATAGGGTCATTCGTCAAGTCATTATTTTATTCCGTTATGGAAATAAGTGAGTTTCAGATTCGAAATGGAAGAGAAATTATGATTCGAAAACATGACCACCAGAAGAAGGTTGTAACCTTACAGTTTCGGAAACCAACACCCCCTTTCTAAAAGCTACAATTTTCAAAAATATTAAACATATCAATTAAAACCAATGGTGTATACAACAACTAAACTACCCATGCACATCGCCATTAAAATCTTACTAGCCACCCGCCAACTCACTGGGTCGCCATTAACTCAAAAACATGTATCGTAGATACATCAGCATGGCAAGGAAGTGATTTACATTTGCCATAAATGCTTACTGAAAAAAAACATTAAATGAGGAAGTAAAAAATTACGATGAGGGGCGAAATTTGGAAGAGAAAATTATTTTTGGATCAGAAATTATCCTTGACGGACGAGAAGTTTCAACAACTCCTGTCGAAAAAAAAGCAAAAGTATTTGCCAATCACTTCGAGGAACGGATGTTTCAAAGATTATCCTCACATACATTTTCCTGACTTTATCGAAGAAGTGGAAACCCGCAATTTAGAGATAACAGTTATATAACTGACACCTTGACCTCAGTCAAGACAGCAAACCCTTCAACAGAGCCCCTACTAACTGATGTTTTTACATCTCCTGAAGGAGTGACCAACATCTCATTATCACCGGAAACTCTAAAAAGTTAGCAGAAAGATAGAGGGTTTCAAACTACGTTCCTAAAAAGCTACCAAATCTGGCTGTTTTCCTGCTGACCATATACTTCAACAACTGCCTGAACAACTTCTACTTTCCTGCCCGGAAAAGGACAAAAGTTGTACCTTTCCCGAAGAAGATAAACCGCTCAAAGCTGGATGAATATCAGCCAATTTCATTGCTCGTCTGTATGAGCAAGGTACTTGAAGAAATATTCTAATAAAAATTCATCGTACATATTTTGCAGAGAAAGAGATGTCGTTTTGGAATAAGCACTCCACCATTCATTCACTGCTAGGAGGCCACTGCGACGTTACACGAGAATTCGACAAAACGGAAACAACGATAATAGAGTGCATGTTGTACGTTTGGATTAAGGTACTAATATTAAAACTGTCGGAACTTGGACTTCCATACTACTTGATAAAACTTATCAAACATTTTTTCACCTACAGATTTTTTTAAGCACAGGTAAAAAACAGAAATCATTCACGAAATGAATTAGAAATGGAATACCACAAGGATCCAAACTCGGACCCCTGCTGTTTAATATCTACAAGCCCAATCAACCAGCCAACTCACCGGGAAGAAAGACATGAGCATCACTTACATATAATTTCCTTCGCCAGAAATTAATGCTAGGGGAGTGCAGGAGCACATTAAGAACCTATGGGAGTACTATCTTAAATGGGGACTAAAAATTAATAGTGACAAGACAGAACTTATCTGCTTTCGAATGCCACTGACTATGATAGGAGAAGACATTGTTTTTGCAACGCACTACAACAACAGCAAAATCAAGCTACCCGACAACGAAATACCTGATGGGAATCAACTACACAAATAAGATGAAATTCAAGAAACACAAAGAAACTTATACCAACTAAGAAACTGTACGAAGAATTAAATCTGATACCTGTCGATCAATGTTTCATACAGCTCTCGGGAAGAATAATTACGAATTTAGAAGACATTGATCTCGATTTTAAATTATTGAAGAACAAGATTCCCATTGACTGTATTTGGTAGCCTACTGTATGGATCATATCAATAATCAGCTTGCTTTAGTTGGTATCCGTGCATTCTTCAATGTTGACTTTTTTGGTTCTAAAATACAGTCGTGTTCCCTCGGATAATACTTGGGCTGGAATTAGATTCATATACTGCAGTGAGACTAAAGTAACCAAAGTAACTTTCATTTGTAAAAGCCTCCGGCTAGAATCAGATTCTAACCGTTCTGTCCCTGCTTTCATTCTTATAAGTAAATATTGTGAGACAGCTCAATAGCTCATTTACATACTGTGACATTTCGCAGGAAATTAGAAGAACCAAATCAAATTCAGAACTTCAGGTTCTCTAAGATGCCAGATTCTTTGAAGTCATAATGATACTTCTGTCCGGAGATTTCCTCTGATCACCAAGCGATCAACGTCTGTAGATGAACTCAACGCCGCTTACTCGAAACTTTCGTATTTCTGTAGATGGAGTGTTGCAGATGGATTAATCGTTTAATGATTTCTCAGGACAACTGCTGATTATTAGAAATTGCCGAACTATGCCGAAATTTTGTGAATTCATATTATTATACGAAGAACCCATCAGCAAAGTGTTCCCGACCATCAGAACCAGGATTGGTTGAACAAACCAATGATATTAGTACCGAAGAATAAGGCCGTCGACAAATTTAATTTTTAATGGCACTCTTTGCTAATTAAAAGCAATATAGTTCTCATTAAAAAAAAATTCTGATGATACGATAATACCCAATCAGTTTCCTGTTCGATTAGAATCCGTTACCAAATATTTAAATTTATCTGAATCTTATCTGAACTGGACAAGTGGACACTTTAGCAAAACTCAACTGTTTACAAACAAAAAATTCAAAGCAATTCAATATTCAATTCATCATTTCTGAAGTATGATATCGACTAGTAATGCACACGCAATAATTTAATGTTTTTGTGCATAGCTTACTGTCATACAATTTTTTTTTAATAATTTTTATTACCAAGAACATATTAATTAGACTTGTCTCGATAGCAACTACTGCAGCTCGAACAAAGTGCTAACAAATCGCTATAAGCCACTGCGCTCATTTCATCTAACACAAAATCTGCAGCACCACAGAAAATTATTAAAGCAAATAACTCTTGCATTAACAGCAGGTGTATACAGCGAAAGAATCGATCTCAAGTCATCTAAAAAATGTCAGGAGCAACCATAAATCTTTCAACCAACTACGTTATATGCGGACAGAATTTGCAAAAAAAAAATATTTGAAAAACCCAGTATTGAATATTTATTAGCTTAAATCGATAAATTGAACTATTTGCAATGAGCGTAGAAGAGATAGAAACAGCAAGGTAAGTAACTTTTGCAGAAAACATCAAAATCGTAATCGAGGGTTAAAGTTGACAATCTATATATAGGAGAATCTGTCAACAAAGTTAATTTGCGGCCATTTTGGAAAATTAGGAACCAATATGATGAAATGACTAAGTCATTATGCGTCATGGATGCCAGCAATTGGTCCATGGGAGGAATTTTGTTTACAAATCGAAATCATTGCATTTTTTCTGGCTAGTAATTGCATTTTTTTGCTTCCAAAGCAAATGTTACTTTCATTTAGCGATGTAAGAGTATGTCTCGTATATCCAGTGAGCTACAGGCTGGTGGTTTGTCGTCAAGTAGTAGTTGAGCTCCCTGAAAACCGTCGTTGGCATCATACAAAAATATCTTAATGGCGGGAAAATTGTTGTTTCGCTATTATTGTTGCTGTAAGTTGTGTAGTAAGTTTTATGTGATCTTGTTTGGTTTTTGTTAAAATTTGCCATAAGTCTGAGAAACAAAAAAATGAAAACAAAAAGTAAGCTTATAGAGGCGCTTGAGGGATAGATCTTATTTCGTCATTAAAGCGACCAAATATCATATAATGAAATAATCAATTGGATCGATAAGTTTGTTGAATGTGTTCGTTTATCAGTTTCTGCTGTCGATGACAAGTATAGAAATATAGAGCAACATTTTGCTGGAAGGTTTAGTTACGAGTAGCTTGCAATTTTTTCTCGAAAAGTTTTTTTTTTTTAAGTATAGGGGTTTTAGCGCAAATTGATTAAATTGGAACGGGATGTAATTAGGTAGTTATTGTTATAGTTTTTGGTTGGGTATTTTTAAATTATTTAAGACAACGCACGATGAAATAATCGCCCACTAAAAAAATGTCTATAGGTATTTAAATAAAAATCAATGCTTCTCTATTCTTGCGCCAAAATATGTATTCAAACAGTTTCTTATTTTTTTTCTTATTCATTTAGAAAAAAAATATGCTACACTTCTATGTAGACACTAACTAGTGATTGTATTTAAAATCTATACTTTTTTTACGATAATCTAAGACAAATTAGGTTCGAAAAGCCTGTCACCGGTTATAATCTACAAACAGACAACATTTTATTAAATTTGAGATTTTGTGCCACACAGACATTTCTGAATTTGTTTCTCTAAAGGCTTAACAACAAAATTCTTCGAAATTCTTTCCTCATTACTGGAAGAAAATTATACTCAATCCGATTCCCAAAAGTCCAACACACATGAGTAATGAACAGAACACTTCATTTATTCAATTAATTAATATAAAGGGAGTTTTTTTTGACGTGTGGTTTTTAATCTGGCAATACTTTTTTCGAAGTTGGCCTTTTTGACAGTTGTTACTTGACTTATGCTCAGTTTGGTTTGCCATTTCATAATGTATAGACTTACTCCTGAATAACGTTTGCAAATCGTAAAATAATGTGTCGGTTCGCGTGACCGACGCATTGCGCGTTGCGTTTAATATTCGGTTGACATAATCGCCCAGCATAGAGTCGGTAATTCGAGCAACCATGGATCAATTTCGCACCACGTTTACTCTAGTAGATAATGCGCATCCTCAGACGCGCCGCCGTACAATATTCGCGGAAGAAGCTATTGCTGTTGTGGAGCAGAGTATCGAATCCACAAGCCATTGTTGAGCCGCCGCTCAACAATGGCTGTGCTCTATGGGTAGAGGGAATCATTGGTCCATATTTCTTCAAAAATGAATGTTACAGTCAAATTGGAACGCTATAGAGCCATAATTAATGACTTTTTGGTGCATGAATTGGAGTGTGTTGATATGGACGAACTTTGGTTCCAACAAGACGGCGCTACAGCAAACAATCAATTTATTGAAGGAAACTTTTGGTGAGCGCATTATCTTGTGTCGTGGACCTGTGGCGTGGCCTCCAAGATCGGGCGATTTAACACCGCTGAACTATTTTTTGTGGGGTTATGTGAAGCCGCTTATCTACGCAGATAAGCCCGAGACGAGTGACGCCTTTGAAGAGAATATTTGACGCGTTATTACTGACATACCGCCCAAATTCCTGCAAAAAGTGGTCGAAAATTGGGCGTCTCGGCTGGAATTTATTCGTTTTTACAACATGATGGCAATCCCTTATCTTTATAATAAAGTTAAATTCTTGGCCATAACATTAAATTTGATGCGTTTTATTTCTTATTGAAATCCACCCGTCTTAAAAAAAACACGTATAAGCACAGCGTTGCTAAAGCACAACAACATATCCTTGAATTCGTGGGGATCTACGCGGAAAATATAATAATTGATAATTGTTCTGGGTCTCCATTAACTGCGAACAAAAATATCTTAATATACGCCTGGACTCAAAACTTTGGTGCAATCGATCAATCTTCCAAAACCGAAGCTCTAGATTGTTTTTTTTAAATTTATTTTTTTAAATTTATATTCTTAATAATTTAAAATTGATCTTCCAAATTTTTACACAGTAAAATTTTTTTTAGTTGCAAAATTTATTTTTTCCTAAATTTCCAAAATCATCCACAGATGTATTTGACGAAAAGCATTTTTGAAAAAAAAATTATATATCAAGTTCAAAAAGTGAACTAATATGAAAAGGGTGTCATTTATTCTTGCTTAAACACAAAAACGGTTTGAGCAATTGTAATAATTTGTTTCATCGGTCTAAGACAGGGGTCGTTTAAAAAAATCATGTGGGTCTCGGACGCCCGACAGAAGTGATAACTTAAACTAATCTAAGTTCAACTATTGAGTATTAAAATTGCTCAACTTGAGAAAAGCTTCAAAAGTTCATCATTTGATTAACTTTAAAAGAGTTCAATATGTTATTATATTTTATACTTGATTTTTTAATTACAAAATTTCGTAAAATTTTTTCCAAAAAAAACTTTTTAGTTAAGCCAATTTAATATAAATTTTAAGACTGAATTTCCAAAAAAAAAATTGTCGCCGTTTGTAAGAAAGTCCAAAATCAAGAAAATGGTTGTGTTACAGGTACCGTTAATAACAAAATATTTTTAAAAAATTTTTAACCAAACTGTAGAGTAGACTATAGTTCTGTATATATTTCTATTTATTTATTTATTATAATAACAATGTAAAATTGCAAAGATAATTACAAAGGAAAGCATTAACAATAAAGCCATCAGCCTAATATATTTATTATTTCTTTTTATCAATACCGTTAGAACCATTTTCTAGATAATTAAGATGTTAGAAAAATTGTATGGCAGGTACCGTTAGTTTTGGGCCTAAAAATACTATTCAAAAATCCATTTTAAACAATCACCTAAAACACCTAAATACCAAATTTGAAGAAAATCGCTTCAACTGCTTAGGATGTAGAGAGTTGTATAGACAGACATACAGACAGACACACGGAATTTCGGGACCAACTTTTTTGGTGTTCTCTATCATCGTAATATCAAGTTTGATTAAAACCTCGTGCTAGATTTTTTTCCAAATGCACAGCTTGCCCTATAGTACCTATGTATGTATGTATGTACATCGCAAGTAAAAAACACTATAATCGACTTGGAGATCGACATTAAAATCTACGGCTATTTTTGAACACCTGCTGGATAGTAGCTTTTCAACCATATAATCCACTAAAACTTTCCTTTAGCCTATTTGTAAATATAAGTGCTTAATGAGTTACCACTCTAAATTAAACTTTCTCAATGACACAAAAACTTAAAAGAAACAAACACGGGAATTATGCAGAATCATTTATATTTTCACAATACAATAAATTGGATGTATCAGTAAAAGTTGAAGGTAAATCAAATTACAAAAATGTATCTTTTTTTTCATTCTAACAAAATCTTCACTTTTTTTCTTGTCCGACAATAAATTTAAAACGAAAATCACATGTTATGTAATTTGAGCAACCAGCCAAACAAAAATTAAATTCACTCTTGTATGTGTCTTAATCTTGACCTACCAACAACTACTATAATCGCTAGCTAACTATCACAATTTTGACCTAATTGGCCTTAATCCAATGAGAAGTAAAGCCAATTGGAAAATCATTCAGTAGGTTACTAACGACATGTACTACAGTAGCTCCCTACAGACAAAAACAAATACTCTAAAAAAGTCGTTTATCAAACAAAAAAAAAGTCGTTTATCAAACAAAAATAATAATAACGAAAACTTGAAGAACACAAAAAAGGTGCCCGCTACTGTAAGTTAAGTAGCAACCTTGAAAACTTACGTTTGATTTTTTTTTGTATTTGATGTCTTGATTGACAGTTGTTCTTCTATTTTTAACAACAGGCGGTGTACCTTACCTGGTAATTTATAGAAATTATATGACGGCAAGATCAATTTTAGCTTCGAAAGAAGAATTTAGAGACACATATTTTGTTGTCGAACATATTACAACTTTAGATTTAGAGATTACACTTTTAAAAGACACAATGGCAATGAGTATAATATCGCTGATTGATACTTTCATGTCTATTGGACGTAATGAGCTTACGCAAACTGAAGGGCATTTTTTGAAGAATGTTGTTTTTAATTTTAGTTCCACTGTTCCTAATGATATTATTTCGGAGGAAACCTTCCAGTGACATCAAAGATATTTGATTGAGTGTTTAAAAAAAAAAAACTGACAAACAATCTGACACTGATATTTTTCATACAAGAATTTGCTGTAGATAGCTCGATACATGGTGGTCAACAAATAGTTCACAACCAAATAGATTAGAACACTTTTACAACAAAAGAGAACGTTAAGTTCTTGACGAAGTCAATGCGGGTTTTTATTCGCCATTGGCTGTTGAGGTTAGAATTGCATGAGGTTATCATACGATGCCGTTCTAGTTCCACATCCGAAGAATAAGTAGATGAATTTGGAAACGAATACTGATAGTTTTTAGTATTGTCGTCAGCAGTACAATTTATTGGATTAGAAGTTCCAGCTAAAATATCATTAATGAAAATGAGAAAAAGAGTCACAGACAAAGCGGACCCTTGAGACACACCAGCATTTATTTTGTAAATTTCTAATACTTGTATTCATGTTCATGTCTTTGAGTGCTAATCACTTTGTTTTAGCCGAATTTAATAATATGTAGTTGATTTTGCATTTGATGCAGTTGACAGAAAATCCTTGTTCCGCTAGTGTTGGATTTAATTTTAGACCGTTGTCATTTACGCTATTTTTTAATTAATGATCAACACACTTTGCGGTTAGACTACTGTAATCATTAGGAATTAGAAGAAAATGCAGCGAAGTCGAAAATAATGTTTTTCCAAAATGGGACTGATAGCTGAAAATTTGACGGAGTTGGATGGGAAATAATCAAGGAATGCGTTTACCCTCGAAAGACTCTAAAGTTCAATATGATTATGGACAAACATCTCAAAGTCAATGAAAACGCAAAAACAGTACTATTTTAGGGAGCAAAGATATTTATGGTGTTCGGAAATACGAAGTGGAACAGTGGTTTACTGCGATTCTTCCTTACAAAAATATTTCTTCTACCAATTAATACACATAAGTACAACTATCGCTTAAGGTGAGTATATGGTACAGGTGCTTAATATGAACCAACACAGATTGCCGAATTTAATGTTGCGAAGTTCCATACGTCGAAAAACAAACTGGATTCTGCAAGGATTGGTAGAATCCTGGATTTTAGGTATATCGTTAGCTATGTGAGAAAACGACTATTCGATGGTATTTATCGATGCAAATGAAAGACGAGAACATCTACTGCAAGTAAAATTTACTCAAAGCTTAATTATAATTTGAATGAATTAGATTAGATTAGATTATATTTTATATTAATAACAGTTAATTTGAATGAATAGAAAAATAAGAAAACTATTGGAACTATTTTTGGGGTAAGGAGTGAGCTCCTTATACTTTATTGTAAGCCACATAGATACGATTGATCATTCAAGAATGGAAACTAGATCTTTATTTGTTTTTCATTGCATTTTTAATTAGTCCTATGCGATAGCTTGTACATTTAAAAATAGCGAACAAAGTAGAGGCCAGAAAATTGAACGTTGTGGCACCTCTATTAATTTATTAAAGATGATCTTATGCAAATCAATCAATAGGTGTGACAATTCTCAAAATAATTGGTATACCACAGATACAAAAATAACCGAATATAACATACCAACTTAACTTAGTGTGATTTTAGAATATTAAAGCTTAAAAAGAAAAATTAATAAAAAAAAACGATTAAATTTTATTAAGACACTTGAGTGTTCCACTTTTATTTATTTCCCTATAAGCTTGAGGAATTCAATAGAAGAATTTATTCTCACATTAATCCCTTTTGGTTAAGTTCAAGACACCTTAATTAGATTAATTAATTGAAAATAAGCAACATTCTCAAGCAACAGTCTATTATGTGTTTCTATACCAACAACCATTATTGAAATACTTTCTTGTTTAACTGAGAGTGATAGCAACTTCACTGAAGTTTTCTTATTTTGATTCAGTTAGAAAGACGTTGACGTTGCACACACTCGTAATAAACTGAGTGAAATTATTGTATTTGCGCCTATTTCTCTAACTAACCTAATACCTAAAGTTCAATTGTTTTAAAATAATTTTTTAAATTTTTCGCTAAGCTTAAATTTAAATAAAAAGTAGGTATTCGAAAATGTAAGCTATTTAAACATAAATTAATGATTAACGTTTGTCATAAAACCCTAATATTATTAAATAATTTAATATTAACCTGAAGATAATCGATATTCAATCACAGTTTCTTATTTGCATATGCATATGCGTAGGCTGTGACAAAAAAATGAATAACCCGAAATTAACGTCAAAACAAATGACTGGCTAAGCCCTTAAATAAATTCAAAAAAGCAACGCCACCATCTTAGCCGGTGAATTGTGCTATAGCACCCAACTAAATCTACAACACAGCCAGTGACGTGTATCGTCATCGTATATAAATATAAAAATCTAAATGATATTGAAAATCTACGCGTATCATAATGCAAGAACTCCATTCAACGACCTTGGCCATAATACTCAAAACCCACACTAAACCACAACTTATATTCACATTAATAGCAAATAGCTGTTATTTGTTATACGAACGGGAGGGGCTCTTGTATAGATGAAGATTGAAGCAAAAGCTATACACTTGTAAGAACTCGCCATACCGCGCCGTTGAGCCGTTGCACGTATTTTTATATATACAATTTATTATTGTGACTTGAAGTATGTGGCATCGATTGGTCATAATTATTATAATGCTAATATATGCAAACGATGTAAAAATTTTGTAATTGGAATTGAATCGGTCTACGACAAAATACAACGCACGCTGAGGTTAAATTTCTGACCAATCAAACTAGAGTCTTTGAAATTAAAAAAAATCAAGCAAAAGAAATAAATTTCAAATTCATGTGAATTAAATAAAGTTAACTGATTTTTTTTCTACATATGAAGGAATGTTATATTTAACTATAAAAGTATCTAAGTACGTATATAGTATATATTTTTTTTTTTGGTCATGGTCAATATTAATAGAATATACTTAATTTATCTACATACTTATACAAATATTTTTTGAATTTTCTAAAACACGTTCTAGATTTAAAGAGCAAAGAAAACTTTTAAGGACGCCTACTTACATTTGGCATTGCAATGCATGTTGAGTATATTGACCATAGTGTCAAAACTAATCCAGTTATTTGTGTCATTTTGAAGAATGTTTATGGATCTGAAAAGAAAAAAAAAAAAAAACAAAATAAATAAATAAGCTGAAATATGAAATATTTTACTATAGGAAAACAAAAGAGCTGAGTTAAGAACCCTTTTTCTTAAATAAGTGAATCAATCTTATAGTTTTTGAATACATTTAAGTTTATTTTGGTGGAAGAAGTATAAAACTTAAAAATAAAACCCCGAACTAAAATTAGGGTTTGTTTCTGATTGCGACATCATCTTAGTATCTCAAGTTAAGTCTGAATTAACACCTGTTTTTTTTCAGTTAATTCATATCTTGAGTAAACTCAACAAATAATGTAACTGGGTAGATATTTATAAAACATACTTGCCAAAAAATTAAATTATTGAAATCAATGTGAAAAATTATGAAAAGTTGTGAAAAAGTGTCGCCATCTGCATTTTGATAGTGTCGCACATGGAGATGTCAAAAGATTTTTAACAATTGAACGCTAAATTTAATCCTCCAATGAAAAACTGCTTTGCAGTTTACTCGGGGCCAATTTATTTGCATGCATAACTAACTAACTCAGGTTTAACTTAAAGTTAATTCTAATTCTAAAATTTTGAGTCCGTTAATCTTCTTACCAATTTGAAATAAACTTGCCTTTCTACATATTTTAATACATATAGAATACCAGTCTTTTATTTTAAGATTTTCGTGTAGTTTGAATATTAGAGTTGTAGTTAAGTTTGTTTTTTCAATAAAATGTATATATATGACAATTTTATTCAAAACCGGAAAGCTGTGTACGTCATAATCCTGAAGAAAATTCAACCTAAAAAAAGTCGCGATATTGCTTTTATTAAAACCAAATAATAACTTTATTAAAATTTTGTAAACTTGTCCTAATATAAAATATCAATTAAATATAGATACGTCATATTTAGTTAAGACGGAAATATTGACCTTCAGTGGAATAGATACGATCATTATAAATTTTAAAAGTAGATTGACTGTCAATGGCCTAATTTTGCTATTATCCATTTTTTTAGCTTCTTAATTTATATAAGATTAATTCAAAAAAATGCAAATAGTTCACCAAAAATTATTTAGTTCAGATCTTATAGATAAAAATTAATTATATTCACAGTGTGATATATAATATTGATATCATAACATTTAAATGCTAATTCATAAACGCATGTTGAAGATTGTTAGATTTTTTTTTAAGTTTGTTTGAATCTAATTTACTTGAAAAAAAAGTAAATAATTAACTATTTGTATTCATTGGATTTATTTTTACCACATAAAACTTTTATTTCATTTGAATAACAAAACAAATTAAAATATTCCACTGGTTCGCATGTAGTTACTTAGTATTTTTTTAAGATGTAAAATATATGATTGAAATAATTGTAATAAAATCATTAAATTTGTTTTTTAAATTGATATTCTTACATATGTATGTTTTGGATCTCAAAACAATTTACGTCATTTGATGTTTCTACAAATAAATTAAAATGTATACTTTTCTGTTTTTTATATTTATAATGTTGTAACATTTTTAAAAACAAAAACTGGCATGCAAATTTTTAAAAATTTTCCCACACATAAATTTAAAAAAAAATCATATCGCTTAATGTCGTATTGAAAGCGTTGAAAATTAAAAATAATATCTATCGAATTTGAATTTCTTTCCACAGAAAACTAGATTGTTTCTTTTTAATAATCAGAAATAATTGACAAATACTGAAAATTGAAATTTAATAAATTTTTATCAATCATTCATTGATAATTATCAATTTTTATGTAATTCACAATAGTCAGCAACATTCTCTAAAATCAAAGCTTATATCAACTGAGTTTTTAAAAATCGATATGCAATTTATCAATTTATCTATATTTGACAATCGTAACTTTGGTACAATAATTGTCTTAAAGCAATCCAAATAATTCAAAAGAAATCGTTGTGAATGCCTTGGCAAATATTGAAAATAAAAAAAACAGTTCAATAGAAGATATAGATAAGATCGCTCCTTGTTTATTGTATTTGAGATTTAACAAAGATTTGTTCAACAAATTGCATGACAGTAAATTGTATCTTTGGTCATAAGAAATATTAAAAATGGTACAAAAACACTGTAAGTGTACCGACGGTTAAATCGGTTAAATACAGGCTACAAAAATATTCGTTTTGTCTTCCTTACCATCATGTCAAGTTTGATAAGAATATCGAGGTCGATTATTAGTTGGAATACAGTTAATATTATAGGCCAGGTTTTGCAGTTAAAATAAAATGTACGACTGGATCGCAAGTACTTGCTCTTATTTTCGATCACAACGTATGCAAAAGATTCTTAGTAGAAACGTCTAAATATATTTTTCAACGAGTTTTATAATTATTTCTTATAGGTATACAATTTCTTAATTTTTTTTCTATACAAAATTCGGTATGGCAATTTTAAGTATTTAATAATATAAACTTAAAAACATAATTTCAAAAAATCTTTTCTCCGTTTTCCAAATATTGCACTCTGAAAAAAAAAAGATTTTTTTTTCAAAAAAATGCTAAAAATATTTTTCGAAAACTTTGGTAGGTATGTAGTATAATTAAGCATTTGAAGGATCATCTGTATAAAAAAATTGATCGACATATGCGTTGAGCCTGTCGAAAAAAAACTGTTATTTGGCAGGTACCGTTGACCAAAATGTAGACTATATCTATAATGGAGCGCTGAGTTTTGTTTTTCTTAAAATCGTTGAAGCCGTTCTTATCACTTTTACCGTTAAAAAAAGCCGAGCTAAGAAAAAGATATACAAAAAACCGAGTCAATTAATCACCTAAGCCGCTTAAGTACTGAGTTTGAAGAAAATCGCTACAGCCAGACATGTAGGCAGGTAGACAGGAAGACAGACGGGACCACTTTTTTGGTGTTCTCTATCATAATTATATCAAAGTTTGTCAAAATCTCGAGTTCAATTTTTTTCCAAATGCAAAATTTACCTTATAGTAAGCCTATATACATGCATATATAGCAAGTAAAAATTGAACTCGAAATTTTAATCAAATTTGATATTACGATGATGGAGAGCAGGAAAAAACTGGGTCCCCCAATTACGTGTCTCTCTATGTCTGTAGGTCTTCAAACTTTGTATAATTAATCTAGGTGATTCTTTTGAATTCTTAAAATTCTTTTTTAATTATTATATCGAAAACGGCTCTAACGATTTTGACATACAAAATCGGTGCACTTTTGGTCCAAACAAAAAAGAAAAAAATGTACATAAAATGTTATTAACGGTACCTGCTATCCACCGTGTTTTTATGTATGACTTTCTTAAACGACTCAACGGATTTCGATTCATTTTTTACAACGGAGGTGCTTCAAATTCTAAATAATACCTACAGCACTACAAAATATAAGAATTAAAAAACATTTTTTTTTTATTTTTGAAAAACAATCGTTTTTTTTTTGAAAATTCAATATTTCAAATTTTTCTGAAAATTATGTTTTAAAATTGACATACTAGGTTAGGTTGAAGTGGCTATCAGCATTGCAGATGACACTCTTAGATCAGAGTTGGTCCCTTGTGATATTGTCATACGAGTACTAACAAAAAAAAAATAAAGAAATGTTGTATATAAAAAATTAAGTAAAAAACCATATGTTCAATATTCCACTAAGAATCTTAAGATTTTATCGAATATGTGAGAAAGAACGTGCGATCCAGTCGTGCATTTTATTTATTTTTGCGAATGCATAAATGGCCATATAAATTAAGTAGATACCTCTAGCGCAAATCTAAATTTAAATTAATAGGAAAATAACAAAACACTTATTAATATGAGAAAAAGGCAAATGTATTTCAAGTAAAACCCTATACTGAGATATACTAAACGTAAAAAATATTTCTGATATTATAATGACGACCATTTTAATGGTAAGCTAATGGAGTAGCTTCCCTTTATCTACCACCTCACCCTCGCGCAACGACCGTTCACACTATGAACGTTTAGATAACAATTTTCCACGTCATTTCTCAAGAAAATTATAGACTTGGCCGTGACATGTTAACAAGGCGCTTTTGTTGTGTACATACATAATTTTTTTTTTGTTTTTTTTTTTTGGTTTCAAGAACAACTCAATTCGAAACTTGGTCTCGATTCTGATTTTTATAAATTAATTTGCAGACAAAAGTGATGCCGCCGAACTATATGTACATATAATGGCGAATATTACTCTTGTGATTTCTTTTGATATCAATTATATGCGAATGCTAAGATTTATTAGTTTGCTTTGTTGTTCTTTGATATGGGAGGGGTTTTCCACACAAACACATGCAAATCTTAACCTACTCTACAATGAAGTTCGTAAAACAATGTGAATTAGCATCAGTTGAGAAAATAAAAGCAAAATAAAGAAATGTCTTACATAAGAATTGACAAGAAATGTTTTTTTTTTGTTATGAAATAGTTCACAATTAACACCTTGTGTGTAACAAAAAAAGATACATAATTCACTGTTATTTTCATAGATCACGGTAAGTTAATGGATTTTTGTTGTTTGCACAAAACTAAATGCTTATGGGAGATATATGTATTAATTCGGTTTGATTTATTTGATGACATAAATCAAAACATCTGTCAACTTAAATTATTATTTTAGTTTTCATAAAATATGGGCAGGTGCAACAAATATGCGAGTCTATGATGATGTCACTTTTTTATATTTAGTGAATGTGTATTGAATTTGGACATATACATCTGACATTCATTTTGAAATATACGAATGGAGTAACTTTAACAGAGTGAAATGGGATTTTTTTTTTGGTTAAGCAGTTTATTTCAAAAGATATAGATGCAATTTGTTTGACTTATTCTTTTACTTTTTGTAATTTTCAAATTTTGGCATTATACAATAAGTGTTTTTATAATTTGTATGAATTTGCATCCAGGATTACATATGAATGACACTTTTGACACACTCATGAATTCCAATTAGTGGGGCAGATTGTCAGAGTGCGCAATTATGAATGATGTAATTTAAAAAAATATTTACTTCTTTGGAATATAGTAGATATCAATGAATGTCAACTTTTTCATAGCCAGTTTGAAATTGATTATGGAGCTAAGATATTTATTACAAATTTATGTCTTGATCAAAAAACCTAAATTGGGAAATGTCATTCATGGCTATTTTTTAGTGAATTGTAAAATACAAAAAAAAAAAAAAAAAAAAGATTTTCAAAATCAAATGCCATGATTTATAAGTGATTGTGGGTTTATAATGATAGACCTGCCAAAACTATATACCGTTCAATGGAAATATAAAATTTAAATATCTCAAACATAGGCCCCACGTATACGTATCAAAATGACAGTGTAAATCAAACAGAAATACCTTATAAAGGGTGCTTTCTAGAAGTATAGAAATTGAAGTTGGCATCACTCATTTTCATTGACAGCTATTTTGTCATATACCATGTGATTTTTCTTCAGTTTGGTTCGACATTTCACCATGAATCAACTGACACGTGTACAACGCATGTGAATTAAGCAGATTTATTTCGAATGGGCTCAAAATGTGATAACTGTTGATTGTTGATCACGATTTTCACAAGAAAATTGTGTTCAGCGATGACGCTCATTTTTGGTTGAATAGCTATATCAATAATCAAAATTGCCGCATTTGGAGTGTAAATTATCCTCAAGCCATTGTTGAGATGTCCGCTCATCCAGAAGAGTTTGATGTACTTAATAGGCTGGTGTAATAATTGGTCATTATGGCCGGAAGGTTTTAAATAATACTGCATACCAAAATTTTGGAAAAATATTTTTTTTTAGATTTTTGAAATACATTTTTTTTGAAAATTCAAAATTTTGAAAACGGATGAAAGATTTTTTTGAAATTATGTAAAAAAAAAACAAATTAAAGAGATTTTGTATATACAAAATTAATTAAGAAACGACCTCAAAAATATATTTATCCGTTTTTATTAAGAATTTTGTGCTTACGATGCGATCGAACATAAAGAGCAAGTTTGTGCGATCCAGTCGTATATTTTACTTTAGTTCAGAGCTGAACCTGAGTTTTGTTTCTTTTTTTACTCGAATGAGCTGAGTATTTTGAGTTCATTGCTGAAAGCACCAACTCTGTGTCAAGAAAGAAATGTCAAATTAAACTACTTAGGCCAACTTAAAACGCTTAAGGGGTACTTTTTGCTCCGCTGTCACATAAGTCCTTAAGTAGAACTTAAATGCTTAAGTTGTCTATCAGCAAACGGGCCTTATACATTTAATTTGGCGAAAGAAGATATTGTTTTTTTCTTAAGTAATCAAGTACGGCAGAAATGAATTGACACATCTCAATGACAGCTTAGAGTTTAAAAACCAAATCATAGTGTTGGGAGATCACACTGTGTGTGTAACAAATTCGGAGCATGATCAATGCTCTTAACGCTCATAAGCTTGTTAGGCCCCTCAGGCGAGATAATGATATTTCTGTGATGGTTAATTTGTCCTTCCGGGAAGTCGTTAGCTCTCCACTAGAGGCCGCCACCTGCTTAAGAAAACCGCTATCCTTGAACCGTTTGATCATCCGGACACCATGCTCTGCAAGTCCCTTTAAGAATCGGTAGGTTTAAGAAGTGAACGATCACATATCTTTGATATCCAGTTCGAAAAGACAGTGAATGTCGTCAAAAAACGCCCTCACAATTTCGTTTTTATCAAACGTTGATTAGGTCTAGTTCTTCTAAAAGGCACTCTTATCGTTCTCCTGGTTATGTTCTGTTTCCAGATGACAGATGGAAATAGTAAGCCGAATTGAAACGCCAAATGATAGCTGAGACAACTAATACAAAAATTTAACTTCAAGAGATGAGATTGCATAAGTATCCACTTCAAAATTAATTTTATTTCAAAAGTTCCTTTTGTTATTCTTGTGCTAATTTGGAACGATTATATTAATTCTCCCAAACCCTTTGTTTTTATTCTTTTAGTTTTTCTTTTTCCACCATCACACCAATTGCTATTAAGTCACAATGACAGTTGATTGCTTGTTAAAAATTGTTAAAACAAAAAATCCACAAAAAACAAACAAAACAAACAGAACCACCTTAAAAACTGTCGAAAAACTCGTGCCAAATATTTACAGAACAATAAAACTCTCCCAAATCTCTGTTTTCCGGTTGAAAGCTTTTGAATTTAAAATTAAAAATAAAAATAAAACACAAAGTCAACTACCTTGCAAATGCTTTATGGGTTGTTGGTTGTCCTTCAAAAGTCAACTCAAGTGACATTATATTTTTGTCTAACACTCCTTAACGTTGAGAACTAATTAGCTTTACGAGTATGTGTTATAAAAATGCAGAATAATATTGTAAGCAAACTCAAGACATTACGTAAAATTGGCAAACATTTTTCTACTGACTTTTCAGGTTACCCCAGACATTAAGCAAACATTACGGACAGGATAAATTCAAACATGCTAAATGTGGATAATGTTGCCAATTTATAATAACACCGACAAGTTTTAAACTTCAGCAGACGACATATTTTGCACGCAGATCTAAATGATGTCATATTAAATTGTTTTCTTTATACCTCGGATATAAATATTAATAATTTTTTAGTTGGTTTTGTTTCACATAATTTCATACTCGTACTCTGCATGTAAAGATCCAACACACAAATTCAGGTCTCGTCTGTGTCCATGTCCATCACGCTACTCCAATTACTTCGTGGAATGCAAAATGCATATTAC
Source organism: Philhelius pedissequus (assembly GCA_910595825.1). Lineage (NCBI taxonomy): Eukaryota > Metazoa > Arthropoda > Insecta > Diptera > Syrphidae > Philhelius > Philhelius pedissequus. The sequence continues at coordinate 38,516,095 of OU343163.1, forward strand.
GCAAGTGTGCTTCCCCCTACACTACACTACACTGAGTGCTATTATTGCAATTAAATAATTTACCAACGCGTATTGCATTTATAACAAAACAAACTACAAACTAAATCATCTTCCAATTGAAAACACTGAAACACCTTTATTCAATTGCATTATCACGGCTCGTTGAACCTCTGGGTCTGGATGACGATGATGATGATGATGGCTCGGCATATATTGTTCCACACTGTACTGATAGTATGCCTATGCACAATTGCACAAATTCTCTTTTTCAGCACCCTGCACCCTGACTACAGCACACGAAACGTCAAGAAATAGATACATTCGCCTCGTGCTCGATGGATGACAAAGCCAGGTCTAAATGGAGCCGGTAATGCACACTCAGCACACACAGTGCTGCGACTTTTGTGTACATAAGCTTTTGGTTTCGAAAGGGAAACTATAGCTGGCTGCATCAACAACAGAGCGTCCAATGCAAATATATACAAGCTCGTCACAAGCAATATAGTTACTGGCTAAAACCATCATAATATAAAAACTGCTTAAGATTTATACAGTGGGGTAGGATATAAGACAGATTTGGAATAATTAAAAAAATTTTATATTTTTTCGAATTTTTTTTTAAAGATCGAAGTATCATACGAAGGAAAACATTTTGTTGAGGATTAATTTGCTTCTCAATCAATTTGTCTGTTTTAAATTTTTCAAATAAGAAACTATCTGGATCCGAAAGAGGCAGCTAGTCTCATGCGTTATCACTTATTATCGAATTTGTGAAATCCGGGCACAATAATTGCTTTTAAGTCTGCTTGAACTTCAGTTTGGATTTGGATGAGTGAAATTTTCAAATTGTATATACATATTTT